>OX104129.1:31877687-33177818 GCA_944470555.2 Heterobilharzia americana | reverse complement strand
TGTGGAGATGAATCATTTATAGCACCACGTTTCGTAACCTCATGTTGAGGTGAGTTGTCGACTAGCTGGCCATTACTTTTAGCCTCTTCTTCGATAATATCTACCGCAACGTCATCCGGATTAGCGAAAGCCCAGTCATCGTTATGATCCTGTAAAAAATTAAAGAGACCCATAATTAAAGGGATAAAAGTTAATCTAATCAAATGTTAGCTTTCAACATTTAGACACAATAACGATTTACTGCTTAAAACGCTAAAAGGATTCAGTTATCATAAGATATGTTCTCCAGGTACTCAGTTTATATATACTACATGAATAAAGCGATAAGCAAACACCTTTGTTTGCCCATAGATAAACAGTATTCTGCTGTGGCGAATCGGTTTATGGGTCATGGGTTCGAACATCGCTCCACCTAACGGGTTTGGGCAGTTAGGTAGTATCATTAACCCTCACATAATATACGTGGCTCATTATCTACTGCACGAATGTGTAAAAAGTTGCGGAGTATACTTCGACTTCAACTTCTAGTACTCCTACACACTGCAATAACCTACATGGACTTCTGAAAACTCAAACTGAAAATAAGAACATTTCAATGAAGAAAATTGTTTTCGGCAATATCATCCTCAGCAGCTGCACAATTGAATTCAAACTGAAAGTCAAAGAGACTTCATTATTCACCAGATTTTATCACACCACTTTTTTCTTTTGTCATTTGATAAAGATAACAATGATTTAATCGTCTTATTTAATAAAAGCTAACCACTTCTCCTAGTGACATATATGCCTAGTTCAGTTTTTCGTTTACAAATATAACAATGCAGCATAGTTGAACTGATTATGATGACATTGTCTATATAACCTGAGGGTTAATATGAAAGAAATTCCACTAAACATAGTAAATAAAATTTCACCAGTTTTTCTTAAAGTGTAGGCATATGGAAAATATAGGTTATGATCCAAAATCCATAAATTAAAAGAACAAATTGATGGCTTATTTAAACGCAGATATTCAAGTTCAAATGAAAAATCGATTACTTTCTGAAACTACCAGGATTTTTATTCCATTAAATAACTATCCTCACGTTCTTGATTATTGCAGTAACTTTGTGTTGAGACTATGCACTGTCATCGTCATGTGATAGGCAACTCCAGCCACCGACCACTTTAAGGCATAATTTTGGTAGCGGTAGTCGTAGTGTGAAAGAAATCCCAGGCTATTTCATGAAGTATCTACTTGCTAGTCTGAACTGTATGTGTGTAAAATGTATTCGTGCTCGTTTGTGAGACAATCGATATCAATGGTTTGTGGCGCATGAGATACGTTTCTTCACAGAATCAAAAGGCAATCTCTTATCACTACCTAAATCCTGACAAACCCATTAATTACACAAACTGACCAATGGATGAGAACTGACCTAGTTGTCAACCCCATGGTCCTTATTGAAGTTGACAAATGAAGTTCGCAATGTAGTCATTAAGATGATAATTGGCACAACTTAGTGATGATCGATGTTAAGAGCCTATACGGACTTCTTGCCGATTGACTTCAAAAACCTAGCACTATATCTTATTATATTTTACACATGACTGTTTCTGTTACCTACTTCTCATGATGCATTCAATCCAATTGACAGCATTTCTTTCATTCCTTTAAAATTCGTACAGTTGATTTCTTCGTCTTAATGTTGATGCGAAATACAGGAACTGAAAGCGACACGTAATTATTCTGAGGCAGTACTTGGATACTTATGACTATCTGTTTAACTATCTTCTGATCCATTTCTACTGACATTTATTTCTGTTCTGTTTGAAGAGTTAGCTCCCCGATTCATATCAAATTTCAGGTATCAAATAAATGATGGGTAGACCCCTCTTCAAATGAAACATACAAATTGTAGAGCTGTGCCTCAGTGGTTTAGCAAGATGGCTACAACCATTAGGTCGCGGGTCCCAACCCCACTCCACCTACCGAGGTATGGGCAGCCAAGTGGTATCAGTAGCCCTCATACAATAGATGTGACTCGTTTCCTACTGTGCGAATGTGCACAAGGTAGCTGAGTGCATGCACAGAACATACAAGTCACTGACTGAGTATTACTTTGGAGAAAAGATGAAAGGAACATTGTTATACCTCGAAAAGATACTTGTATGTGAATATAGTATAAAAACCAACTAAAATACATGTTCCTACTACCAGACTGAATTAGTATTTACCATGTTTAAACCTTATCAAAAATCACGACAAGCGACATACGGTTCTGGATTTTATATGAGATCATACTTAATTCTATTACTCCTGGGATTTATTGTGTACCTAAACCGTACACAACAACAAAGTACACGAGAAAACTGTTACTGAAATGCTTAGAGTAAACGACTGAGACATTACCAGACTTTCTGATTCCGTTTCCACCACATTCTCATCCAAAACGACACCTTCATGAGCGAAACCAACGGAAACAAGCCATTGGTTATCTTTGGGGACTAAATAAAGTGCATTTATAGCAGCAGCAAGACATGCAGCTTGACGTTGTAATCCAACTAAAATACGCGCACCACCAGAACGGAAACTATTTACTCGGGATGCAGCCAGCATAGTGTCCTCTATTAATCGGCAGGAATGTTCAAACATCACCGAAGCAGCTGCACGATAATCAGCTCGATGAATGTGGTAGGAATATAAGACATCATAGTAGGGATTTGAACCAGGAAAGGTGCATTTTTCATTCGATGCATCGGGCAGTATAACAACATCAGTAGCACGGGCTTTTGCTTCCAAAATAGCAAGGAACTGAAAATTAAAGACATAACTGGTTCAACAGAGGAAGGAAAGAAAAACGTTCAGTGGAATTTTACAACAAGAAAACTCTTTTTTTCATCATCGCTGACTGAATGATGCGAGAATAGGTAGTCATATGCAAGTTACCAATAATACAGTAACACTTTACTTTGCTAAAATGTTGGTTAGATGGCTATCATACTATATGACTTTGAGGTTGATTTTCAGTCATTACATACACAGATCGATCGAAATTTGGAGAAGAAGGGCACAAACAAACATCATACTGGTAAATTTATTCCAAAAGTGCGCGCCTTAATTCAATACCTAAAGATATCCATGTATCAGGTTGTCAAACAAACACATTTTGAGTTTGGATCCAAATATGTCAGATAAACAAACCAAAGTAGAACTTCGCATACCAGTAGGTCAGTTAAAGTTACAACAACTTACAGCAGAATGTAAACAACTGAATAGAAAAAGAGCGATATCAAAGTAGACAACGTGCATCCGAGGGTCAATGAAAAGTTTCACACTTTCCAAGAGTGAATACCTTTGCACCAATGTAACCGATTCTCAGCTATGTTGCCAAGAGCCCTCAATCATTATTCCAAATGCATAGCGTAGATTTGAAATAACTAGCTAAGTTACTGATTTCTAGTTTAATTGTATCCTTACGACCACCACAATTATTATTTCTTAGTACATGTATGACGCCTCCACACTGAACTCTAAACCATCATCTTAGTCAACAATAACACAGTACTAGCAAAAAAACAGTTCTTAAAACTCAAAACTGTTTTTAAATCGAAAAATAAATTATTTTCTCTGAACTTAATGGGGATTATTATTTACAAAACTAGTAAGCTACTTCCCTAGTATTTTTGCTCACCTCATTCTCCATTGGTCCGTAGTGGAAGGAAACTAACTTGGATGCTTCACCTCGATCGCACACAGTGACCACTAACTGACGTAAACAATCTCGACGTCTTTGAAAAAGAAATAGAAAAATTCTTCCATAAATATTGTCATATACGGCAGAAATGTAGACATACACTCATTAGCAAGAATTTATTAGCTGTCTACTAACCTTTGTATTACCCTTGGTCTACTACTTGTTATGTGATAATGAATAGTTAACGGTTATGACATCTAAGCCACATCGTATGTACACGAGTAACTGTTTATTTCAATGGGGAAAATAATGCCCACAATCATCTAGGTATTCTTTGTTCTGATATTTTCCCAGTTGTACTATTGGGACAGTTACTACTCGACTGCAATGAGTAAATAGTTATCAAAGTAATGAATAAAGTAATTGATTCAACCACGACAATCTAGTTTCCAGTAAACTAAACATTAAAATAACATTCGCCTGTACAATAATTATTGTCCTCAAAAGATTTCTGTACGCAAATAATATCTTGTTTGCATAGTTTTACATAACAATCATATACAAATTGTGGTCTACAGCTAAAATCTACTGTTAGTGAAAAGTGCGCGAGGATTCTGATGTATTGCAGTTACTCACCACTCACATGACGTTTTTGCACAACGGTCTATATACACAGCGGTTATCAGTTGTGTCACATCCGTACACTCAATTAATCTACGATCTTATCAACAATCCTCAAACTAAACACATCTGTGACTTCAATACTCACCAACAAGTTCAATAGGAGTAGCCCACTATTTTCGCACAACTACACTGTTATTACGAATAATCGTGTAAACAAACAATGTCGAGCCTAGTAATGCTGGCGAAAGCTACTATGCGTTTTTCTTCTGTCTTCAGCACAAGCTTGAAATGAAAAGTATAATTTTGACCCAAAAAAAATATCAATTTACTGAAATTATTACTTCGTAAGTGATATTAGAAGTTATTCAAAGAATTCTCCGACTGGTTTGCCCCAACATTTTCCGACTTTTGGAAAAGTTTCACAGTAAACTTACCTGCTTAGCAACAGCCTAAATGCTACCACATATGAAACCTCAACAACAATAACTGATTTAAAATTTCTAGATGGTCATAATGGCAGGGAAAATATGGTCAAAGAATTAAATCTAAGAGATCAATTCACCTAATGACTATAAATGTAACATATTCGTTACAGACTTACGCAACAGACTTCTCTAGTAATTTATCTCATTTGACTCCATATAAAAGAAACAGAATTAACAGTCAACATACCCCCTTGATAATAATGCATACTTCCATGTGAATTCTATATAAAAACCAATCACCATTGAACAACAGTCCTTCTAATGTTTATTTCTTTGTACCACAGCAACTAATCCTAATGGTTTACATCTATATTGCTGTGTACGGTAACACGACGAGTGGGAAATGCTTGAACTCAGATATTCAAGTGGGTTACATGATTATGTGGACATTTACTGATACCTGAAATCGTTGAAGTGAGTTCTTGTTAGTTAATGAAGCTATAGACATGTGAATTGATGTTAAAATAGGTGTTTATCTAACGAAACAATGAACTATACAGACGGGTCAAAAACGTCAGTCACTTGTAACGCCAACATCGAACTATTGAGCGGCTTTGATGCCACTTTAGTGTGAAAAAAGAATGGCGAGTCGAAATGATCTTAACTCATAAACAATGTGAGTGTGTACTGTAAAGTGATGTTTTCCTGTTCTTTTCATAACATGCAGACACTTTTGACATTGTGATCGAGTTTATTGTCCTCCCTTCTGCACAATTCAGGACAGGCCAAATATTGTAGATTTCTCTACCACTACCAATTTGATGATGTATATAAACCGGCTTCTCTCATAATTTGAGAATAAAATTATTTATTTATTGTGAAAATTCATCAAACAAAATCAGCTAAAATTACCATAAAGAGTAAAAATAAACTATTATAACAATCAACGTTCAAGGCAGTATAATTAATAAGTACTTCTTTACGTACGTCGCATCAACTTCCAGTAATCTCACCTGATACCTTTAACCACTTACTTCTGTTATTCTTATAAAAGCTAAAAAGTCTACCGTTTAGTCTAGTACCCAATGGTTTTGTAATCTGATAATTTCTCATAGTCTATCAACTTATGTTTTACATCCGCTTCATCTCCACCCCACTGTACACTGTGTATATCAATACAAATAGTATAAGCTTTACATATCCATAACTTTGGGATTTCAAGCATTCACACAACTATTCGTTGTTGTAAATTCAAACATTATTCATTAGATGATATAGCCGAACAGTAATCACTGATTGATAAATCCACTAGGAAGTTGACTTAAACCAGATTTGAAAACTACCATTAATCACCATAAGAAAAGCATTACGGATTAATTGATGACTAGTCCTTTCTCAGTAATTTATGATTAGTGTAAACGTAACGGAACGTCAAAATGATGCCTTAATAGATTGCTACAGACAGATTGACTTTCTTTGACGGATAATTTCTGTAACGAAATTTGGAATGCATAGATTAAAAAAACTAACCTAGCAACATCTGGATTACTTCGCAGAATCATATAAGCTTTAGTATAATGTCCGAGAGCCAGTTCATGCTTAAACATCCGTGTCCATAGAGCAGCTTCTAAATCAGCCAAACGTGCGCGAATTCCTGACTGAGCTTCGTCAGCTAGAAAAAGAAGGTACTACATAAGAATTTCCTAGTTGATACTCATACAACACACTTAAGGATAGAACCAGAAATAAGTTAACATTTACGAACAGTTGGTCTGTTACTACGTCGTTAATTGGATGAATTGAGTATGACCAAAAATAAATAATCTTAACAATAAAAAATAAACTGACCAGAGCTTTAGCGACTAAATAAATTCACGAATGAATAGCAGAATATCATATCAGCTGAACAATATGTAGAGACTTAAAACCTCATCATATTGTCTGCTAGTAACCCTTGTTATTAGACTAAGTGTTCCGCCAATGTACAGAACTACGGAGATATAAAATATTGTTGAGCATCATACGTTCGCACCCTGAGTCTGTAGTCAGATTTTGCCGTTCACTTTTTCCAACTGAGAAACACATTTGCATGGAAAAAAGCAACCATATAAGTTGCTGAGAAGGACATCAGTGAAATCAATAGGTAACAAACGATAAGTGTCAGAATAATTAACACTTGTGAATGATTGTCGAGAATTCAGTTTCACAGTTGTCACATGGAGAAAGGTGATTTATATAAATATATCCATTTCTAAGGAATGTTTTCTTCAGTTTTACAGTTATTTTTTGGCATGTCAGAGATCAATGCTATGAATAAGAAATGAGTGAGAGTTTTCAACTTGTTACAAACCCTTCGTCAATAAAGGTTCACTGAAAAGCTAATTGGGTTGCGTATGAGAGGTACAGATCGCTCAGTCAGTCAACATAAACATAAGAACTAGTAATACTGCGAAACAGTTCATGTTGTCACACCTCACATGTCAAGTTACACGGCTATAAGATGAGAAATACAGAAATAAGGAGGGAGGTAGTCAAAGGAAGCATAAAGTTATAAGGAAACGGAGTAATAAAATTGAAAAGACGATATGAAGATTAAGATAAAGTTGATGTGCATACATGTGCACTACTCAAAACGATTTTGAACCACAGTATCCAGAGTCTCCAACCATCGGTTTCGATTGCCGCGTAGACCCTAATATGGTTAAGACCAACAATCTGCGATTTTATGGATTGATGCCATGTATTTTTTACTCACAACCTTTAACACTTTCCGACTTAAACCTAATTCAGATAGCACTGCACGACAACGCTGACAATGACTACACATGCATCACATGTATCCCAGCTACCTGAGTAGACAAACATTTAAACCTTCATCAACTGACCTACCTACCGGTATTCGTCAGGGATGCCCACGGTCACCATTCTTGTTCCACTTCGTCATAGACGCACTAATGAACATAACCTTAGGTACGTATAACATCACAGAGAATAACCTACTCCCTGCAGCTCATATGACTGACTTGGAACATGCCAACAATATTATCCTGCCAGATGAAGAAGTTAACAAGAAGCAGGGTCTTCTGAAAGCGTTCAGTAGAAACTTGAGTATTTTTAGCATCCGTGTCGCACCTGTTAAATGAGATGATGCTTTAGGATAGGTCTGCAAATACTACTAGTTTAATGATACGCAATGGAGTAGCTGGATGCATCGTCAATTTTACTCATTCAGAAGGTTGCATTGACCGGACATGGGCTAGTTGCTGACAAAATATCAGACCGGATACAAAAGGCCCATTTGATATTTCCCAACTTCCGTCATCTATGGCGCCGACTGGTGAGATATCCGATTAGCTATTAAATGAAGAGCAAAATGCACTGCAATACGTTCTGTCCAGTTATACAGTTGTGAGACATCACTACTGAAAGTAGAAAATATGAAGAGACTGCATGTTTTTGACAACAGCTGTTTTCGTAGCGTTGATCACTTATGGTGAGAATCATCATGGGAACATTATGGAGACTAGGCAAAAGGTACTGAATAAGAAAGGAAAGTCGGCGCATGAGGTTGCCAACCTACACCAACTGAGGTGGCTTGGAAATGTGTTATGCATCCCAAACTACCGCTTACCATGATGACAGATGCTAAAAGAGATGGATTGGATTGGAAGAAGGCTCAATGTGATCAGGCAAAGACATGACACCACTGCATGCAGTTTCTGACTGTTGGTCTGAACTGTGTAAGGATGTGTAGACTAGCTGACTGGAGCCTCCGAGACCATACGAATCAAATGTTGGGGACTCTTGGTAAAATGGTTGGGAATCGGTCACATTGACGCAAATCTACTCACTTTTTGATACTTCCTAGAGCTTGAATATTTTCACTAACCTTTATCTTGAAATGACTTGGCCTTTACTTTGTCTTTTTCGGCATCAGTCTTTTTCAACCGACTTATTCTTTGCATGCTTTTTTGAAGTGTGGCAACTTGAATTGATATGCTTGTGTGCGATATTCTATGTTGATTTCCTCTATCTGATTAACTTTTTCTTGAAACTCTAAGTCTAACTCGGTATTACCAATGTGATAATTCTATGACACACAAGTCTATCTTCACTTGACAGGATTACACTATTTGTGTACTCTAGGCCGGTTAAGGAGTCTCCTGCAACAAGGTTAACTGTTGTTAAATTAGATAAAGTGAGACAAATCCATAAGCACGTCTATGATAAAGTTAAATAAGAAAGAAGGTAAACGTGTTCAAGTTCTATCTCAGGATTACTTCGTATTACAAATTCCTAGCCATGCTGTAGATCCATTTCAGAAGCATAAACCTCAGCGGTGAGCCCATTATTCATTCCATTGGGAGTGATGTTATGTATAGCGCTATTCATAGAAACTCATACACGCTTGACTCCACAACCTGACGTACCCGTTTAGCAAATTATAGCAATTAGGTTACTCAAATAAGACAGATCATAATAAGTGTCATAAATACAAGCTGGTGCCGGAGAATCCGCAGTTTCTGGTATACGCTCGAAAAATATCGCATTTATAGGGAGAACTATTGTGAATCATGACGAGAGGTGGAGGTGTCTGTTTAAACAACTCACATGAACAACAGAGGCACGTAAGGCAAGAAATAAAATGATGAGAACCTACATATGATTTAATCAATCAATATGTGTATAAACACTTACCGGTACTACCAATGCCATACTCTACGAAATTTGTCAGTTTATTTGATTCACACAAGAAGCCATTCACATCATCGTTTTCGATTATTCCACGCAAGCTGGCTAATACTGAAGCTAAACGACGAGATGATTTGATGACACTTCCTTGATCTGAACAATTTTCTAACAAACTGGCCAAATTTTGTGATGATTCAGCCAAGCGATTTAAACAAAACTCCGCTAAATCAAGGACCTCTGTCACATAATTGGACACTTCGAAAATAGACATTAACTATAATGGAAGATAAACAGTTGAAACATATGTGAACATTGCAGATTATACATATATAATACAACGAAATACTGAAATCCTGTTCTACTGTTAATGTTGAAGCCAAAAAGCACCGTGACAAAAAGACATATAACTAGATTAGAATACGAAAATATATCAGTGAGCATACGTTGATAGATCTACTGTCCGACCGTTATTACAACTAGTCCTGTGGAGTTGAGTGTGAGCAAGATTTTGACCAACGTTGTAAAACAAAACTCTGAAACTAGAACAATGCACATTATGGGTAAACGTGCTTTGAAACAACCTGGCTCAAAACGCAACAATGTAAGTTACAAAGAACGTACTAAACTCTGAGTTACGCTAATTGTGCGACGACTAGAGATACTGTTCGGTTTTTAAAACCTCAGTAAATGGAACGTAATTCTGAAAAAAGTCTACTTGAAAAGAAAGCAAACGTTGAACCGGTGAATCATAACTTCAAGAAATGTAGACGACTGGATTAAGATTGGTGTAGTGAAAATTTTCAAGCACATTCAACTGTAATTAATACCCGATGTATCTGTCACAGTATAACATTGCCGATACCATAAAAAAACAAACCTTCATCAAGAAACGAATTTGCACTTCATCTGGAGAAAGTGAATGAGCTGATACCGCACCAGTGCAACCACTTGTTCTGTTTAGACAAAACAATTTTGGCAGAGTAAATTCTCTTGGGAATAAAATCGGAATTAACAGTTTTGGAACCTGGTTTACTGAAGATACTGCTGTTATCGATAATAATGGTGATGTAGGTTGACTTGATTCCAATAAGTTATTTATGAATAACTGAGTATAACGATATAGCCAATTTGTTGCAATAATGAAATGTTTTTTAGCTGGTACAGGTTCTCTAAAAAATCAAATATATAAGTGTTAAGATGATAACATGAGTATTAAATGTTCAATTCGTAGTCAAAGTAGTTTATTTAAAACAAGTGAGAATAGATGGTACTCGAGAAACTCCTTGTCTAGATGTTAAACGGTGAACTACGTTATCTGATTTTCTTAGTCAAAACAAGTCAAGTGAATCTGAACTTGTGAGACACAATAATATGTATTAGGACATCTAGACTAATCATTCAGTTGGATGTTACTTGCTAAAGTTATACACCATGCATCGCATGTGCTAATCTAACGTTAAAGAAAATGATTTGGTAATAAAATAGTGAATTCAATTCTGACACCCATTTTAGTCGTCACTGACAAAATATTTACTGCACTTCAGAGTAAATGAAACTAATGTACATCAAGTATCTTAAACGCATCAGTTAATATTTTTTTAAATAGTGCTGACGGTCAGACAGACAGAATCAAAGTAGAACCTCACATTGGTACATCGGCTCCAGTTGCCACAGTGGTATACAAATACAGGTGGATAGAATAACGGTGATAGCAAAGTGGCGAAAGTTGTGTAGGAGAATAAACAATTTGAAGATCAAGATTACAGCGAATATTACAACCTGAGAATATATCATAGAGCGAATGCACCGGCGCCACTGCAACCAGTTTTCAACCATTTCACCAAGAGATCTAAACCACTGATTCCTATTGTCTCACGTACCCCAACCAAGCAGTTGACAACTCACACGCTTCACACCAATAGTGAGAGAATTCACGGACTGGTGCCACGTCTTGTTTCAGCCACTCCGAACCTCCTTCCAACTTAACCCAGCTTCCTTTGGCATGGCACGGGCCAAGTAGGCAGTGGCTCAGCATGCGCGCATATATCCAGCCACTTCGGTTGACTAAGGTTCACAACCAACCGATCAATAGCTGCTACCCTGACGTAGTAGTCGGGTTTGCATATTACAATGACCCAACGAGCTATGCTGGTGGAACACTTGTTCCCTCAACGTCCTACCATTCCAGAAAGGTTTGTGGGATAGTGATTAGACGAAAAACAATTACAGTTGTGGTGTAAATTACTACACTATGATAGGGGGTCTGAGGGCGAAGTCGTACTGCTGCTAGCTGGATAGGATGTGACAGCATTAAGGTGTTTCCCTCAGATGACCAGCAGTACCATGCTGATGCTGCCTTCTCAGTGGAAGGGGGTGAGAAATAGTCGGCCAAAAAAACAACACACTCCACTATACCCCACGGTCTGCCGGGCCGACGGTGTTCCTTCATTTGTCGTTTCTTTTCGACCATCCGGCCCCAAAACAACAAAAATTCAAAACAATCATACGCAAAAGGCTGCATGTGGCAGGCCTCAAGCAGATGTCCGATGGGCTCTGCGGTCACACAAATCTCTCTCATGTACCTTAAAAAGAAATAGCCTTCCAAGGTGTGGGCAACCGGGAAGTGTCAACCGCCCTCACAACTCTGTCACCACTCTAGTCTAGTCAGACTGCTATCCATCTCCCTTATCATTATCTTGTAGTCTTCCTTCACGTCCCTCAATTAACAATACTACATCATCTTTAATTTCTCCTAGCTATGAAGCCTTCGACAAAGGTCTGAATCCACAGAACAGCATCCTTGGTCTGCTTAAACTGCACTCAAGTACACATCAGGGCCTTCAATATCCGCACCCTCCGTCAAATTGGTCAACAGGTTCCATTGGCTAAAACCCTGGCAACTCGAGCCATGGATGCATGGTGTCTTTCTGAGACTCCCATACCAAACACACTGCACCAGGCTCCGGAACATAGGCAAGCTTACCGACGCACAACACTAGTTGTATTTCTCGACCTCAACGAGTTATTCGACTTCGTTGATCCAGAAGTCCTACGACAATGTCTCTCACTGAAAGGCGTGCACAGTAACTACATCACCTTATTGAAGGCTCTCTACTCGAACACTTATGAGCGTGTTATATCCTATCGTGAGATATCCAGAGAGCTGTACTCGTCGAGTGGTGTCCATCAAGGCTGCTCACTCTCTCCATTCTAATTCAATTTTATCATAGATATTCTCATGGAGGTCTCCCTCTCATCACCTGACTACATAAAGGTTGACCTAATCGCAGGAGAATTTTCCTTAGACATAGAATATGCAGATGATATAGTCCTGTTATATGAAGATGTTGACAAGATGCAGTCTTCTGAACACTTTGAGTGGCAATTTGAGAATGTTTCCCATGCGCTTCACACCACCCAAATGCAAATTTTTGCTCCAAGATTGGTCTCCAACAGTGCCTCCGTTAACAACACAGGGTGTAGTGGTTGAGTGTGTCAACCACTTCAATTACATGGGAAGTAGGATCAGCCCTTATGGCTCAGTGGCCGATGAAATCTCTGCACGGATAAAAAGGGTTCGGCTGGCTTTTGCCAACTTACGCCACCTGTAGCACTGCCGTGATATCTGATTATCTATTAAGGATTGCGTGTGCTTCACAGCAGTCCGCTCTGTTCTACTGTATGGCTGTGAAACGTGGCTATTGAAAGTAGAAGACATAAGAAGGCTTCACGTGTTTGACCACCGTTGCCTTCGAAGTATAGGCCGTATTCCGTGGTGTCACCACGTGAGTAATCCACAAGTAAGGTGTAGAGTTTTAGTTGACACGCTTGTGAACTTTCATCGACTGAGATGGTTGGGACACGTGTTATGTATGCCTAGTCGCCGATTGCCTCGTCACACAATGTTGGCCGAAGTAGGTCCAGGCTGGAAAAAGGCTCGAGGAGGCCAGACTAAAACATGGCATCGATGTATGAAGCCTTTGACCGTTGGTTTCAGCCATGTGGGGCGATGCAGACTAGCCAGTTGGGGTCCGTGGGACAGGACGAGACAGTGGTTGAAGACTCTAGGTGATATGGCTCAGAATTGAAGTGAGTGGCCCATATGTATACACACATTATCCTCATCTTAACGCTACACCGAGTCTCACCATTTTCTTGCTCTTCCTTTCTCTCTTTCGTACCTTATAATTCTTTTGACTGAGTTTCCTTCTCTTCATCTCCTACTTCACTGCCTTTTTACTTGATGTACTGATATGAGCTGTGGTAACTCGCACCGTCACCCAGTGATGCCTGGTCCTATGTTGACAGATGATGATGATGATGATGAACGTCCACAACCTCCTCGATCGACTTGTCTATCTTGCCGGGTACTCTTCGCCTAACCTCAACATACGGTGAACCCACCAAAATCAAGCAATGCTACGAAGACATTTTTGGTCAAAACCCTGTAACCACTTCATGCCTTCTCCTTTTAACGGCCATGTCCCACAGCCATATAACAGGAAGGAAAGAACGGTGTTGATAGTAGTCACCTAGTTGCTAAATAAGCTATCAATGACTTAGTGAATTCGATTTCAACTTCCCTACTACAACACAGAAGAATCACACATACGTTAAAGGCATATGATTTATATGACTCTGATGTTTATTGAGTGAGCTAGACATACTTATCATCAACATGAATCTTATTTCGATAAATTAATAACCAGTGCGAATGTATATATACATATATGACTTACCCTAACCACAACTTCGCTAAACCAATGCACAGATGAATAAAACTGAAATCTTTCTCCCACCACCAAGAAATTCTACGACTATCTCCATCACTATCAGCAGCTTGTGATGTCCATGAATCACATTCTCCAGCGATCTTGACAGCTTCTAGGTCAGTGAATGGTTCTCGAAGAATTCTGTCTTGATCCTCAATATCTCTTTGTTTAGAGAAAACATCTTCAGGTGGTAGCAGAAGCATACACAACTTGACCAATTCACTGGGCTGTTTAGGAAGAATATTGAACATTACACAGTCAGTAGTTCAAGCATTAGCGAAATCAGCATAATTCAAACAAAAAAAATACCCTTTGTTCGCATCAGACAGACAAAAGATCAACACAGAATATCGGATAAAAGTACATCATTTCAAGTTGCCACACTTCAAAAAAGCATGCAAAGAATAAGTCGGTTGAAAAAGACTGATGCCGAAAAAGACAAAGTAAAGGCCAAGTCATTTCAAGATAAAGGTTAGTGAAAATATTCAAGCTCTAGGAAGTATCAAAAAGTGAGTAGATTTGCGTCAATGTGACCGATTCCCAACCATTTTACCAAGAGTCCCCAACATTTGATTCGTATGGTCTCGGAGGCTCCAGTCAGCTAGTCTACACATCCTTACACAGCTCAGACCAACAGTCAGAAACTGCATGCAGTGGTGTCATGTCTTTGCCTGATCACATTGAGCCTTCTTCCAATCCAATCCATCTCTTTTAGCATCTGTCATCATGGTAAGCGGTAGTTTGGGATGCATAACACATTTCCAAGCCACCTCAGTTGGTGTAGGTTGGCAACCTCATGCGCCGACTTTCCTTTCTTATTCAGTACCTTTTGCCTAGTCTCCATAATGTTCCCATGATGATTCTCACCATAAGTGATCAACGCTACGAAAACAGCTGTTGTCAAAAACATGCAGTCTCTTCATATTTTCTACTTTCAGTAGTGATGTCTCACAACTGTATAACAGGACAGCATAATTAATAAAAATATTAATAATGATGTCCACATATTTACTTACACGTATGTAATATGTTTCATTAAGAAGACAAAAACAAGAATTAAGTAGTTTTCGACTTTCGAAGAGTGTAGGTCTGACAAGGAGTTCTGAGTAGTCCAAAGAAAACTCACCAAAACTACCAGTTCTTTAGAACTTTTCTGTTGTTATTTATTCGTGATTGAAAAGTACTTGAATCACTGAAGTTGCCAAAACCACCAATGTTGAAGTTTTAGTTTATTTCAGGTGTGAATATATTAGCTTATAGAACACCACTACGAAATGAGAAGTCTGAGGATTTTGTAACATTCATTTTAGTTCCATTGTTTGTATGTTGTGGAACAGCAGAGTGAGCACCGTTGATGTTAAACGAAGAGTTTATGTGAAGGGCCACCAGGTGATGAGGTTGTTACACTTCACCAACTGATAATGTTGAGATATGTGCTGCATATGGTTAAAAGCCGTCTGTCTTGGTATGCATTGTTAATTGAAGTAGAAATAGTTTGGAAGAAACTTAGAACTTGTTAGATAATTTAATGATCTTCGTTGACTGCATCCTTTCTTTATATCCCCTGGTTTTTATTTTTATATCTACACAGAACCTTTTTCAAAGCACTACGACAATAAATCTGCCTGCTTTCGTATTTGGCTCATTTAATAGGACACAGTTATCGAGTTTCTTAGCTCTGAGTTTTACTTCAGGGAGGTTTTCAGAAAGTGTAATTAAGAAAAAATATGCGAAGAGAAATCAATTCAGGTAAACTTACGTGTCCACACCATAGAAGCATCCAAAACACAAACACAATTCCCTGTCCACCATCTGTTGTAGGCACTAGTAATTTTGAGAACTCTAACAAAATATGATGACTAAATTCAAGCCAATCAGAAGAAGAAGGAAAGGTACACGTCTTCGAATAACATAACTTCAACCAATCCCAATTAAACCATATCTGTTCGAAAATGGTCATACCAGGTGTTTGACTGATGATAACCGGAGAGTGCGGAGAAGATGAATGTTTAAAGCTTGTATCTAATTGTTTTGCAGAAAGCGAAAGATCATGAATCCCAAGAGCATTCAGATGATCTCTAATAATGGATCTGAAGGTTACAAAATGAAAAACACCAATTATTTGCCTAGCAACGAAACGAAACAAAGACAGTAACCATTATACTAAGGATCACTACTGACAGTAAACCAAGACACAATATGAAGATATTACATAGTTAGGACGTGAAGCATATATGCAGCCATTCTGATTTTCATCATGCCATCAGTTTCAACATGAAAAGTGGCGTCACTGTGTAA
The DNA here is from genome assembly GCA_944470555.2 of Heterobilharzia americana. Lineage (NCBI taxonomy): Eukaryota > Metazoa > Platyhelminthes > Trematoda > Strigeidida > Schistosomatidae > Heterobilharzia > Heterobilharzia americana. Next base: position 33,161,330 of record OX104129.1, on the reverse strand, counting down.
CAATTCCAACCACCATACTTTGTATCATGATATCACACTAGACGGCATCAAGGTGAAAGATAAATGAATGAAGGAATAAGCACTCAAAAGTGGTATAAAGTCGTAAAAAGAAAAAAAGGAGGAATAGGATAAAAATGAAATTCAGTATGAAGATTAATATGAAGATAATGTGTAGAAATATCTATAACATTGACACTGATTCTGAGTCATATCACCTAGATTCTCCAACTATCGGTTTTCATTGTCAAGCGGAATCAAACCGGGAAGTCTACATTTCCCCCTACATGATTCAGACCAACAGTCAAAGACTTCACGGACAGACACCATGTTTAGTCTGGCTACCTGTAACATCCCACCAGCCTGAGCTTACTTCAGTCAATATTGGGTGATGGGCCAGAAGTCGACCAGGCATGATAACACGTTTTTCAACCACCTGAATGGATGAAGGTTCACAACCTCACCAACTGACTTTCATCTTCTGCTAGAAAACTCTACGCCTCACCTATACGTTACTGACTTAGTGGCACCACGAAACACGGTCTATGCAAAGAAGGCAATGTGGTCGAACTTCGGGACACATTTACCCGACACGCTTTTCAGTAAGAAACTGCCATAAGACTTCTCAATTAACGGAGTCGAATGCCGCCATCAAGTCGAGCGCTGACAAGTTTGTCTATTTTCCAGAACCTGGCAAATGGTGAATATCTGGTCGATACATCTACAACCTGATCTAAAACCTGCTTGGTTTATCAGATTTGCAATTCCCGAGCGTCACTTAGACGTTTAATGATTAGAGAGTAAAGAGCTTTCATTAGCATTATATACTTACTCGGCACTCCACAATCAGACACTGTCACAACAATTCACGATCAACAGATTCAAATGCCGCCTTCAGGTCAAGAAAAATGGCTAGAATCAGCCGTTGGCAAGTAGGTATGCCTGTGTTTCAGAACCTGTCAGAGGGTAAAATATGATCCACGCACCTTCATCTAGTTCTGAAACCTGTCTGGTTTTTTCGAGTTTGCTGTTCCCGAGCTCCAGTTAGGCAATCCATAACTATGGACCCTAGGATCCTGGACACAATATAAGTCACACTAATTCCCACATGGTTCTCACAAAGAGATTTCTCCCCTTTCTTACAGACTGGGATCAGTAAATTACATCAGTCTGATAGCTCTACCCCCAATTCCCACACTCTACCTAGTACCTCCATCCTTGAAAACTTCTGGTGGCAAACTGTCATGTCCTGCTGCTTTGCATCGTTTCAGGTTTGATACAGCCTCTTCAACTTCCACGAGAGTTGGAAGACCGACATCTGCATCCCATTCAGGTTCAGGGGAACTGAAGCGTTGCAGAAGGTCAGTTAAACTGGTAGGCAATCCTCCACCTATCTTCTCCAAAGATGGTTTACAGCAATGTGATCTATTCGTACCTACCGTTGGTTTGATGTCAGCGCTGTCTCTCCTCATCCCTACAGTTAGTGTTGACCAGAAACAAGTGATTGTCGGAGCAAAATTGCAACAGACGAACACCGTTGTCGGTTCGTTGGCATGGGATTCCGTAAATACCACCAAGATGCCTTTCTGATTGGCTTAGCTTCCCTACTTGAGCGTTAAAGTCACCTCCCCTTATGATTATACCTCAACGTTTTGCTTTTTGTAGCAAAAGTAACACCTCACAGAATTCACCCGTTGCATCATCCATACTGCAGTTGCTGGGGGTGCAGTCGGAGATTATGAATAAGTATCGCTTAGTCTCACAATCCTTCTTAGTCCTTACAGACCCATCCAGTCAAGCAGCAGGTAGACGGCTGTTTACTGGCATCGAGTCGAGAAGCGCCCTTTCTGTCCTACAACTCAATGTTATGACTACACCAGCGAGTCCATGTCAGCTAGTCACTGGGTCTCCGGATACTCTTAAGGTGGATTTTGAAAATTCATGACTATGATCAGGTGATTTGACTTTAATACCCACACTCGATGGCCTTGGTTGTTGGCAATAGTTGCAGAGTGAGAGGTTGGGTAGGGCGTAAGAGGTTTAATATTAGTATCAGTATGAGGAAGAGGAGAATGCGGAGTTGAGGGGAAAGGTTATGTTTGATTGGGTCTTGTGTACTATTGGAAGCGTTCGGACGGTTGACACTTCGCCGCGGCCCACATCGTAGAAGGTTATTTATTCTCAAGGTACCTGAAGGAGAGAGATTTTTGTGACCACAGAGAGCCGAGGGGAAGTCTGCTTGAGGCCTGTAACAGCCTTTTACAGGTTATTGTTTTGAGATTCGGTTGTTCGAACACCGAATATAAAAAACCCACGCCGCCGGCACCAGAAGACGATGAGGCAGATAGGTGTGCTATCTTTGGGGTTGCCCTTTTCTAACCTCTCACCTTCCAGCTGGGAAGGCAGCATCAGCTTCGTACTGCTGATTATTCAAGATAAACACCTCGCTGCGGTCACTTTCAACCAGTCAACAGTACGATTTCACCCTTAGACCCGCACTATAGTATAGTAATTTACACTACAACGGTAACTGCTTTTTGTCTTACCACTATCCAACAGACTTTTCTGGAGTAATATGACCCTGAACGAACAAGCATTCCACCTGAATAACTCGTTGGGTCATTGTGATATGTAAATCCGAACACCAAGTCAAGGAAGAAGCTATCGGTCATGTATGTGTTTCCCATTTTATGGAGAGTGAGGATGTAATAGGTGCTATGTCTTGGTTTCGCCACTCTCCACCCTCTTGCAACTCAACCCTGCTTCGGCTAACATTCCACACCAAAGTAGGTGGTGGCTGGGGATGCACAATGCATATACAGGTTACCTCAGTCGCTGAAAGCTAACAACCTTGTCGACCGACTTTCCTTCCTTGCTCAATATCTTTCACCTAACCTGTACATTGCTCCAATGGTGATTCGGCCATAAGTGATCAATGCTACAAAGATACCTGTGGTCAAAAACCTATAATCGCTTTTATTTTCAGAAACCAGGTCCAATAGCTGCATAACAAGGCAGAGTGGACTGAAACGCTGTATACTCATCCTTTAATAGGAAGTTGAATATCTCGTCAGCTCCAGAGACGGCATGAGCAGGCGAAGGTTAAACAGGACTTCTATATTTGAGGTGAGATTTCGTCAACTACCAACCCGTTCAGGCCCAGTGATTTAGGAAATCGACTCTCAAGCAGAAGATCCCGAGTTCGAACCCTACCTCTACTTCAGTCTGGGAAACCGGATACTATCATAAGCCTTCATACAACAAATGTGGCTCACAGTCTAGAGCATACACATGTACTGGGTTGAGTTTATTATTTTTTTTTAATATAACCTACTCATGTTGAAGTAACTTTCTAAGGAATCATAACAACTATCGCTACCTTATTCCAGTTTAGATACTCGTAAGTGACCCTAATCAGCCCATGCTACGATCCCTTTTCAAAACGACAGTGTAGGATAGGCTACACTCTTACGCAGTGCTCTTCAGCTTTTTAAGTAGATTAACATTTCACCAATTTTTGAACATAACTAGTTGACGAGTGATGAAAAACACAATTTATGAACACTTAAACGGTGCACACCAGGAATATAAAATTGTCACCTCTCATATTATTATGAAAACGTAAATATTCAGTTGATTATTATCAGAGTTAATGGACTGAAAGCCAAACACACTTATTCAGAAGTAACTTACAATTTATCCATATCAGGTGTAGGCCGTACACGAATCACTGTTAGGGTACGAAGAAATCCAAGACTTCGAATCAATGATACAAGTCTCCATTTTGCAGTACTATGCCAGTTGATATTTATATCTTTCTCTTCAATATCATCATCCTTATCATCAATGTTACTATTATCAGTTCTGTCACATACCATAACCAAACCATTCGATGCAAGTTCATTACGTCGAATTAAAATGAGAAGAGCGAAGGTAAAAAGAATACGAGTTTCTGTACTTTCACAACACGACTGACGTAGAAATTCAACACTTGAGTTAGACAAACTTTCAATAAATTTACTACAACCACCATCACTCAATAATGATCGTCTGTTCAATGGATTGAATGAATCTAGAACAATAATAATCAAAACATAGGTATCTGAAGTAATCATAGAACTGCTCCCATACATAAATAAAAGCTGCATACTGTTTGCAAATATTTGATTACGGCTATCCTACTTACTAGTTGAATGGCAACACTGTTCAACAAAGGATAAACTTTCAACATTTCTGATTCATATATAATGATGCCTAAACACCGCAAGACTTCTTAGTCTTTCAAATGATTTTTTGACTATATAATCACTACAGTAGATATCCGTAACCATAAAGCCAAATAAATGATAAAAATAATAAAGCGACAAGTAGATAAACTTCACCCTTTAATATAGAATGTAATAATATAATGCTACTCAGTAATTTAGTGTGGATTCAAGTTTTAAGCTATGAGCCTATTGTGTGAATGTTTACGTTAAAAACCAGCTACCCATAATGAAGTGAATGCACCGGAGTTGAGCCCATAACACAATGAGTGACAGTCGAGTACCTGAATCTATGAATCGAAGAGCTTAACTGCACCGCAAGCAGCAAATAAACAAAGCTACACCCGAGTCATATCATTGTTTTGCCAAATAGTGACTAACAAACTAAAAGTAATGTTTTGTCATAAAAATTATTCATTTTATGAACAAAAAGGTATGCGTATAAATAATTTTCAGAGATCAAGACTGATTCATGGTTATCTAGTGCAGTAGGAAGGTAAACATTCAGACCAACTGAGTAAGTAAGTACATATACATGGACTGAAATGTGATCCGTATTCGTGTTGTGGTATTAAAACTTGTACGGTCATTTAATCGACATTAACTCAAGCGAATTTAACGCTAAAAACCACACCGCAGTTTTATAATCTCACTTTAACTAGTGTGATACACCATAAACAGGTGAGCTAATACTGTATAAGTTTTTAGTTCTTAATGGCTTCAATGCTGCTTTTCCTGATAATTCTCTGCTTACCGTCCTCACAAATGAAAATTTATCGAACTTATACAGTTTTCTAGCTTCTGAATGCAGGAATGGAAGTATGAACCGAAAATATTCAAAACAAACTTCAATTATATAATTCGAATGTTGTAGTTAACTTGGTGCTGGCTAACAGTGGAATCCAGAACGCATATTTCGCCTTGTTTGGGACTCATCAGCTGGATGTGCCTAAACCTCAACGAGTGATGGTGCTCCCCCTGAGATTAGAACCCAGTACCCATCACTCCAAACGCCAAAACGCTACCCACTAAATGACTGAGGCACGAGAGTCACCTCTTGTGCAACGAGTATCATTTGTTGTTTACTGATATCTGTAATTTCCTGCTGCTGTATAATTCGAATATGAAAACTCTTTGAAAAACCAGTTTCAGAATAACTTTAATTCAGATAACTACTAATGCCTTCAAAGTCGAAGCACAGGGTGATCCAAATGAACATTAGCGATGTTTGCTTGCTAATCACTGGATCTTGGGTTCAAACAAGTCCCTCTTCGGCAATAAGTATTGCATGAAACTATCAAACTGAAAAATGAATGTATATATTGGCATGATACGTTGTGGAATCACAATTGTGGTGAGAAAGATAAGCATACCAACCGATTGTTCCATCAGATGAAAGTAGTTCAAAACCACGACGCAACCGCTGCGATAAAATTCAATCCAGCGAAAAAGTAAAGGTCTATGCACTCACTCAGTCATCTAGTTACACTAATTTTAAGAGGTTTGTCAATCTCTGTTCGGTTGTCCAGTAGCTTGAGATTCATGTGAAAAAGTCAATTAACCAGTAGCTACCTAAGCTGTAATGAACCAGTGAGTAACTGGCATCTGAAAGTTAATAATAACTGCGCACCCGGATTTCTATTTCAGTAGGATAACAAATATGGGTAGTTGGTCGACCAATGGGTCAGAGGTTCAAACACCACTCCACCTATTCAGATTTAGGCAATCAGGTGGCATCATTAGCCCTCACACAACAGATTTGGCTCATCGCCTATCGCACGAATGTGCATAAGGTTGCTGAGTGCATTTAGATTTTCGATTCGATTTCTTAGTTTCTAAAACGATTAATAATTGTTCGAGTATGTTGATTTTCTGTCTAATAGCAAGGAGAAATGAACTGAAAATGCAAAATCCAGTTCAGCATCGTCTTTAAACACTTTGTAAATTAACCTATTAAATATAAACGTGCTCATGTGATCCTTAGGAGCCAACTGAATATGAAAAATGACGTTAGATCTTCATACAAGCTACAATTTAAAAATGTCATCAATAATAACAACTAGTTTTTTATCATTTTGATTATCTCAGATAGCCGGGGATTGGTAGACTAATGTTGATACTAGGTGATGATTGAAGGTGAAATGAAAATTCGGACTGCGATGGTATTCGAACCTGCAATCACCGAGTTTCCGGCCCGGCGCTCTATCAACTGAGCTGCTGACTGGACAGTGATTGAAGTGAAATAAAAATTTGGTCAGCAGTCGGACTACATAGCTCAATTGGTAGAGCACTGGGCCGGAAACCCGGTGGTTGCAGGTTTGAATACCATCGCAGTCTAATTTTTCATTTTACCTTCAATCATCACCCAGTATCAAATATTTTTTAACAGATTCCTTATTGAAAAATACCAGAAAAAGTAAATTTCCCTTGTTCACCCACTTAATAGAAAGCTTACTTCTTTCTCCACTAAACCTACTGTTGTTATTAAGCCAAGACTGACTGGTTATTTCCATGTCGTAACATGTTGAACTAGCATCCATATCAAAAAGACTTTGTAACGATTGAACACTCTTCTCCATAGTACCATAGCTATCTAGAAGTGATATTAGGCAGGTGACAGCAGAGAGTTGTGAACTCGAAAGGGAACCAGTACAAAACGGACTCATGAATTTCACAGATGAAGAGATAGGCGGTGGTAACCAACACTCATTGATTTGATCAAGTTGCTCACTAAAATATTATTAGATAAAGTATCTTAGGATATTTACATTAACAACACAGTAAATAAGTTAATACTTTTGAATGATAACATCTTATATTTTCATGGATTTTCCAATGCTAAATAATGTCATTATAAAGTCCTGAAAGAAATTAACACGGCAAATAAAACAAGATAATTGGCTTCAGATGTGTAGGGGTGACTGTAAACCTTTTGGTTGTTGAATGCGACATACGAACATCAAAAGATTAAGAAATAGGATGCAGTTGTTCTGAGGCACTCTGATCCCTCTAGTTATTGAATATATTATTTTAACCTACTTCCCTTTTTTCCATATTACTGAATCGCCAATGAAAGATCAATCTGCATACCACAATTTCACATCCGAAGGTTGAAGCTGATGAAAGTTTTACTAAATTGTTTTATAAATCATATTCTATGATTGTTCGAGTCCATTAATCAATCAGTATGGGACCTGGATAATGCGGCAACAACATCATTTCCACCGAAAGCTAGTGAATGATTTAATGTAACACAAGAACTATTTAAAAACATGCTGATTAACGAGTTAACTCCCCCTTATAATAACAAGAACACTGACGATAAATAGTTATCTAATTTAGGATTTCGAAAAATGTATGTGATATGGCTCAAAATTCATCACAACGGCAAACATGTACACCTTTATCTTCCTCTAAATTTCGACCATTTTATTACTTATTCAGATGTAGGCTGCTTGCTTATCTGTTTGATTTACTTTGCTAACTTTAATTCCGTATATTTTTCTTTTGCTGTTTTAAATTATGATCAATCAAAGGAATGTAGTATTGTGTGGGATTACGCGTTATTGTCTTTGCTTACCAGAACAAACTACATTCTGTTAGTTGTTGGAAAAATCAAGATGCACTCATCGACTGAGGTGGCTTGGATATGTACTATGTATATCCAACCACCGTCTACCGCGAAATGCCATGCTAAGGGGAGCTGGATTAGGTCGAAAAGGGTTCAGGGTAGCCAAATGAGGACGTGGAACCAGTCGATGAAGTCTCTTACTGTTGGTTTAAGCCGTGTAGGGAGGTGTGGACGGCCTGGTTAGGGTTCCCGAGACGAAAGGAATCAGTGGTTGAGGACTCTTGGAGACATGACTCAGAATCGGTTACAATGGCGCAGATGTATTCACTTCTTGACATCCCCTAAATCTTGAGTGTTCACACTAACTATCATCTCCAGATTGTTTATTCTCTCACACAACTTTGTCTACTTTCATATCAGTCTTGTTCTATCCACTTCTTTTTTGCATACTACTGTGAAGTGTGGCAACTTGACCCGATGCACTTGTGCGTGATGATTTACGTTGGGCTTTTTTAGTCAGTCAGTTAGTCATACCTACCTAACCACTCAGACCTCGATAGACGGGGTGGAGCTCGAATCCATGCCTAGACCAATGGGTCAAAAGTAGTATACACTAGACAGTTCATGCAAATTAGGTTAGATCACGATAAACCATATACTTTTAAGGGATATCCGTCCGATTGCCTAATAAAACCCAAAAAGTAAGTGTAAGTTGATATACTACAAGCTACACTAATTATTTGAAGTCTAATGATACCATTTAGGTTTTCAGAACACGTGGAGCAGAGTTCAAACTGACAAGCCACTAAGTGAAAGCTATGTGTCCAATCCAATGGACGACAGCTCTACTCACCGAATATATGCTAAACCCTGATCACCAACAGTCATCAATCGATTATATATGAAATATGCTGGTCGAATAATTCTCTTATATCCCTATATGTTCAAAAATCTATTTATCCTCAAACACATTTATTAGTGGTTATTTGCAGCATATAGTATCACCACTTGGTGAAGAGAAAAGGTTGCGTTAAATTGAAAGGAAAAACGCATACAATCTAGAGCTACATTTAAGCTGGCAGACTATGGCCACCCAATTAGCACATTAGTTTCAAACCCATTAAAACATGGATGGCGAGTAACAGCAACCAGCTATAATACAGACACCATATATGGCGTTATTATGGTCTTGTGAAATACATACTGATATTAGGAAAATGGTGTTTCTTTCATCTTCATACATAAAGGCTAAAAAGACAAAAAAACTTAAGGTAAGTTGCTTGAGCGACATAAACGTTAAGTCATTCGATAGATGGTGGTTACAGCCTGGTCTTCTTGATGTTATGACTGATACGTCTCCGTCACTGATTGAACCGAATTGGTCAGCCACTATTGGGTCCTGTGAGGATGCCTTGATATTGCTGGTATTTCCAATTTCGATAGTAATGATGAATATTGGCTAGCAGTAGAACCCAGGGCGCGCGTACCGTCCTAGTTGGGACTCGTCAGCTGAATGTACCTTCCTCCTAGTGAGTGATGTTGCTCCCAATGAGACTCTAAACCAGAACCGATCGCTTCAAACGCCAGAGCGTCATCCACTAGGCAACTGAGTCACGATAACCACTCCTTGTGAGATACGTATAGCATGGTTTTCTTGATGTTATAGCTCGTATGCCTCCGTCATTGACTGAACCAAACTGGTCGTTACAGCCTGCATTGTGGTATCACTCCTCAAATAAAATGATAATTATATCCGCTACGTGTAATGAATGTGTACTCCCACTACATTAAGGTGGTTTTTGACTATATTCAACTTGTGCTGACGACTAGTCTAAAGCGAAAATTGATTATTTAGCACATTAAGGTTTTAAACACAAAATTAATAGCCAACACAGCTCGGATTATATACACGGTCTTAAAGTATTAGTAGTGAATAGGTAGTAAAAAAGGAGCTGACAACACCCCTCGAACCACTTACATTACTTGTTCCACTAGTAACAATGGACTTAAATCAGACTTGATATGGTCAAAAAGACAACTTTCCCATTTCGGCCAGTTAGGTTGTTCATTAAGAACATGGAGAATTTTTCTGCAGTCTGTAGTTAAATCAATGATAGCTTGTGTATTCGTTTTTGAATAAGCTACAGAGTAATAAATATAGGAAAGAGGAAAGTGTAATGTTATTAAGCCATTATGTCTACCTAGCGAAGATAAAAAAATATATTATCTAAAACTCCAGAATGAAAAGTGAGCGGATATATATATATATATATATATATATATATATATATATATATATATATATATATCACCTTTATAGGTTCATAACAAGTTGATATACAGATATATGATCCTAAAAGCATGAAAGTAGCATACAATCAAAACCTTACTCATCATGCTTACCTTAACACCTTTAACAAACTCTAGCAACATTTAAATCCTATCGATTTCCGTACTTGCGGGAGGAGCTAAGATTTATCGGCTTGCACAGAAGGATTTCAATGAGTAGGTCACTAATTAGAATACCGCCCGACTTACTGCGCAGCCTCGCCGATAAGACAATATGAAAAGCTTTTATGTATTACTTCGTGGTTTGGTATATACAACTGTACAATTCCACTAAATTTATCTGAATTATTCTTGCTTAATATATCAGTAGATCTGTGATTCCGAATAAGTTAAGGTAATCAAAGGTCAGTTCGACAATCAATGTTTAAAATAAACAGTCAATATACGATCTTCAGTTACTCTGAGTTAATCATTGGTAATATTTAGAATAATTCTGAAGCGACTTTATGTTACATTGTGAACCTTATGTATAAGTAAGCGTTTTACATGCTTGAACGATAAGTAACCCAAAAAAGATGCAACCCGTTCGATCATCAGCTCTACAGATAGTTGGATACAGAACTAACTGAATGTTTCCTCCCGTTTTCAAAAGCTAAATAATTTACACAGGGATTATCAGCTAATGAGTATCGGAAAGTGCAATGTCACCTGAAATCCGGGTCACTTTGTGAATGTAGGTTCGTTATAAATTCGTGAAACCCAACCCACAAACCTCCAAATTGAATTAATCTGGTGCTCATGAATGACTAGCTTTGAAAGGTGTTTCCCGAAGTTTCAATGAGAATTCGTGATCGATGGGGTCAACCACGTCGAACATGAGGAAAGTTACTAAATGACGGCATTGAAAGGAGGTCGTGCTATATCATGAACTGACAGAAGTAGGAAATATGGACCATCGGATTTCGACCCAGTGCCTCAACACTAACGTGCTGGCCGAGGAATCTGGAGGTCCTGAGTTCCATCCCTGGCAGGATCACAGGTGCACACTGCTGAGTCCCGTAAATAGGACAAAACAGCTATCAATTGTTTCCGGATTTTCAGTGTTTCTCCAACTAATGTCAGCCTATGATGAATACCAACTTGAAATCAATAAATTACGGATGCTTGATACAATATGTTTCTGAACAGCGTTACCTCTGTATTATCTCATTCCATAAGTAATACTGAGGACCTGAGTAGTGAAGAATGCTATTTAATGACTAAAACCTTTTTAAATTACCAGCTGGGGCACGTTTTGCACATTCTAGCTAAGAGGTTTTCTTACGCATTATAGGCAGAATTTAAGACGAAGTCAGTTCGTGACTGGGGATAGTGCAATAAACGATAACTTTATTGCATTAACATCTGTCAAGGCATCATACAACTCCAGTGACTTGAAACTTAGTCAAAGTCAGTGAAAACTGAACTGCATTTCAATTTCATTTTTTACTAGGAAATGTAAATGAAGGAAGAGAAATGAATGTTTTTTGAATATGATTACTATGATATTCCAGGTTATTTTCAGAAGTCAGTATTTCCTTTTTTACAACTTAATGGTAATGTTATATTAGTGTGTGGTTTTTAAAATAAAATAATGAAAAACTTCTAAAATACAAATGGCATACTTCACAGCATGCAAATGACCACGACAAACAGAAATACTTACATGACTGTAGGCGTCCAACAACAGGAGGTATGTTGTTCCATAACAGGATTTCCACGTCTTGTAGTTGGCGTAAGATAGAAAATCCCCATCGACGAATGACAACAACAGTATCTTCGCAGGGAAACATAGTCTGTCCAGATGATGTACTAGCTGTTTTGGTATGAATACGTAGTAAACCAAGCGGTTGCAAACCATGCTCATGATAATCAATAGCTGTTGAATAAAATGTCTTGAACATTGTTCCTATACCATCTCGGTCCAGCTTCGGAATAACCTAAGAGACGGCAAGTAGATAATTATGAACAGCCGAAGTAAAATACAATTAGCTACATGCTTATTTTATGAGCTTAAAAAACACCAAATATCGTGACTAATAGACGGTTACCTGTTGACCTATTCAGTTTTTGTTGATCTGATTGAGCCAGCCAGTGTAATGAAATACAATAAGGTAGGTATTTCACAACCAAACGAATAGTGATTATGACACTCTATGGTATAAGTTGAATCCTAATCTGGGTGACTACTGCATTCCACATATCAGCATCGAGACTTCCTAACAGCATATGGTTGTGGTTGAGGTTTCACTTTTACGTATGTAGTGCCCTATACATAATGCGATTCTGTTAACCAAAGTTATTCTGACTACTAATTACCTTGGATAATCACTGTCATAAATCAAGGATAGTGGATAATTAATTTAGCCTTGTACACACAAGAAACAGTTTGAAGTATCAGCAAAAAATAGATGCGATAATATTTAACAGCTATGACTGAAAAATATTGGCCTCCATCACGACAGTTTCATGCTGATAAGTTACAAACCCATTGAGAAGACAAATCAGATACCGAAATACTCAGAAGTGTGAGTCATTCATACGGTTGACCGTTAGGTCATACGTGCAAATTCGATGAGATCTAGTTGGCTAAGGTGATCACATATCATAATGAACTCTCGAACACTTGGAGTGGCTTGTGATCATACGAAGCCCCATGCATGATTATCAAGTTCTGTTATTTTGCCAAAACGAAAACTGCAATATGCCTCAAAAACGTATTGCTATCTTCTTCCCCCCCCCCCGCCAACCTTATGAGACTAATTCCAAAAATTCCTCTAAAAACATTATTAATCTTCACCGGGTTAGACATAAGAATCTTGAGAGTAATCTTCTAACGAGACGTTTTTATTATGCACTAAACGTAAAGTAGAGTAAAAACTCTGGGACCTATAGATGAAAGTCAACCGTCCAAATTTCCTATCAAAATTCTAAGACTTAAAAAATAAGACCAAACTTTTTGTCACAGATAAATTCTAACCACAAAATCTAATTTTGTCCTCATCGACCACCCATACTTATTTTGCTACATCTATCTAGTAAAGACAAGTAAGTATGAAGAAACCAATACAATAATATGTCATGAAAGACTGACTATAAATAACAGATTAACTACAAGCCTGACGAAAATCTCAGCAAGAAGCAGTTTTGCGATGATTGAAATAGCATAACACTCACTAGGGTAAGTGTAAAAGAAGTAGCAACATGAGATGGAGGCAGTGTTATGAAAATCACAGCTTTGGATAGCATACATGATTAATAAAAACTCTACTGTTTAGTTGAAGAATATTTGAAAGCATAAATGATTACAACAATTTGTCAGAAAACTAACCTTGTCCACTAAAGTACGATGTACACAAACACGCATTTCATGCAGGTTACTGGCAGTTGAGACCAAATCACAATCCGGAAGCGCATAACTTTCACAAAGTGACTGAATGAATGTAAATCAAAGCAAAAAAACGTAAACTCTCCTAAGAAACGATACCGTTAAAGTGGATTACAAAATTTGAAAGCTCTTAAATATCCTAAAGGAAAAACACCAACTACCATTCTGAGTAGTAAAAGTATATTGAAAAGCCCATTTCTATGTTGTGGATGGGAGGATTGTGACAGTTAGTTAGGATGTAAACCAAACCTTAGTCAAATGAATATGGAACAAACAAAATTCCGAAAACTGATAAGTCTTTTCTCATATTTGGTAGCATTACTGTAGATCTTAACTGCAGAATGCTAAGATATGAGCAACGATAGGTAGAAATGACAGTCATTAGACCACATCATGACGCCATGCAAAACAGCCTTAGGTACTGGAGTTCTATTCACCATCTTCAAGTGTCTTGGACTTACAAGATTAAAAAGGGGAAATCAGGTGCCACATTCAACCCAACTTGGTGGACACAAAGATTTCTTCTAAACCAGTTAAAAACCTTGACTCCAAACTAGCACTGAATATGACTTCCATGATTCTAAGCACAATAGTGATGGCAATGTAACTGCTAGGGTTTCTCTACCTTTTATGGATTAAACTTTTAACTTGAATGCTCAGCGTTTTCCATATGAAAACTGTCTGGTTCTGTATACACTTTTGATTGTTACCACAGTCGGTGTATAAATGAAAGATAACAAGAAGTGAGAAAAATTCAAGCGAATATCCCACAAAACCTCAAGCTCACAACACTTGATAATAGAGTATTAACTTTGTGATGATAAATTACAAAATAAATAATGAATCAGTGCGATATCATGAAGTTAATTACAACTCTTCACGAATGTAACGGCAACTATGGATAACCAAAAGTAAAATGTATCTGCTCTTTGCTCTAACGATCAAAACAGTATGCATTTGCATCTGTGTAATCTATAGTAGGAAATATCAACACTTGCAAGATTCTAAAAACGAATGTGTCAAAACAGCAACAATATAAGGGCAGTTTTTGATTTAGCCTATATATAACAACGTAACATTTTTGAATATCACTACATATCTTGGTACCACAAAAGCATACGTGATGAGTTTCCCCTGTAGCATGAGCACGAATATACAGCAGACGAAGTGAAAAAAAAGTTATAGGCTGCATAGCTAACCATAGTTAACCCATCTCCCTCACCGAAACAAACAGTTTATGATCTGTTGTGATATTATCCTTCAACTATCCCAAACATTTTTAGCTCCTCACCGTTTTAATCCAAACTGCTTCTCAAACCACATAGTTATGAATATTGTATGACAGCCATTTCAGTTAGTGAAAACTGATCCTTTATGTGATCGGCCAACATTGTTGACTACTTCATACTCATGTCACTCAGTGATTTGATAGTACACAACCAATACTTCAGATAAAAATTTAAATAAATACGCATATGACTTCACTGATTGAGGATCCCGGCAACAATAATCAAATTTGAAAACACGCTGAATGCACAAAGCGGAGCATGCATATATTTCATCACCACTACAGAAAGTTGAAAAAGTGTCGGTAAGGGTACAAAAACTGTTAACCATATAATAAATGGGATAATACTAAAGTTTGTAAGTGAGGTTATTCAGTGTGACTACTAATACAGGTGATACGATATCATGATCTAATGTATCTGACTTTAAATTTTCGGGTGAAATTAAGTTAAACATATAGTGTTGGAAAGTCATGACTTTATTTCCTAAACAAAATGGTTAGTGTCATACTAGACCAAATACCAATGCTTCAGAAACTAGCTGGTCAATATATTTTTGTTCTGCAAGCAGCCAGTTTCTCAGTTTGGGTATGGTGGTTTGGATATGAAAGTGTGGTCTTTTCAACAGATGTATACACTCCATTACGAGATGTTGGTAAAGATTAGGGTTTAATACTGAATACTCCTGAATATACCTTCAGTAAATGCTATTTAAGTGGATTATGCTTACGAAAGTATGGTTACACTTACTTTGAACGCATTCGTAATGGCGAACCAAGATAAACAACCTGGATGGAAAAGATAGTCCAAAAATATTTGTAACTGAGCATCAACACTTGTTTCTTCCCATAGACTGTCCGTTCGCTCCTGACTCGATAATTGCATTAAATACTCAGGAATTCTGTGCCAGTTAGGTAAAGGTTGTAAGAGATTGACACCGGGTGGAAAGGCTGAAATGGTTCTTTTGTACTTGTTAGAATCACACTCAGAGTTTTTAATTTCTGTCCACCTTACAAAATAATTACTATCCAGATCAGTATCCCCAGTGTTCGTTTGATGCGCTATCCACCATATGCCGCCTAGACAGAAGATGAATAAATATTTACTTTGGGATCATAATTAAAAAGTCGCATACACGTGTGGAATATGATCACCAAAAAATAGCACATCTGAAGAAAAAAATCCTACTTTAATCATCACTATTTTTAAGAAGCAAAAAGGAATAGTACAACTCAATATGAAATTATTTATGAGGCGGATCACAAGGTGGGTTAGAGTTATCCAGCATTTCGTACTTGAGATGTTAACTATGAATCGAGAGTGTTTATTTTCTAATACAAACCATGTAGACGAATAAGTACAAAATAACGACGTAAGTGGCAAAATAACAATTAACCAACGTTACATTAACTTGTAAATTTGGAAAATGGATATCCGCATCTAATCTAACTATATATAAAAGATGTCTCCTTAGGTTATAACATTACACTATCTGTCCTAACTTGTTTCCTGCCTTTTATAAACACCCATCATCGTCACCGCGATCACGACTACCTTTTATTTCTCTTCCTATCCTCCACTTTATTCCTCTTAACTTCCGTTCTCACAGTCTCAACATTGACCAATGTCGGGATTGTTTTACAGTCCTAAGTAGTTTTTCTTTCTGACTGATGATAACGACTAACATATCACTAGAATATAAATTTCTTAAGATATAAGCATTTATAATAGCCGAATATGTAGGCCCTGCTCTAAACAACGAGTTCATTTTGTCGTTCTAAGCCAATTTAGGACTCTCCTGAAGTCTGCTGAAGCCATAACCATTAAACGCCCCAAACCTGATTTATTTGTTCAAAAAGAAGATAAATTTAACCTTTGTCTACTTCGGTGACCTTTCCTGACTGTTATATGATTAGGTCATCCTTTATCAATCTTCATTCTAATTTAAATGCATCTTCTGCTTATACCGGATGTTTTTGGCATGCTTAACAACAGCCGACATTTGCCATATTTCTTGACCTGAAGGCGGTATTCGACTGCGTCGACAGTAAGGTAGTGGCCCCAGTGTTTGACTGTAAAAGGAGTACCGAGAAAATCTATAATCCTTATCAAAGCTCTTAACTCGAACTCACGTCGCTGTGTAAGGAATTATGGGAGAGTTGTCATCAGAAGTGACGGCGACTAGTGGTGTCCGCCAGGGATATCCATTTTCATAGTTCTTATTTAACTTCGTCACAAATGTACTGATGAACATGACGGTAGATATGTCTGACTTCACAGGTAGTGATCTACTCCCTGGAGGTCATCTGGTTGACTTGGAGTATGCAAAACAATATTCTCCTGCTAGGAGATGCTGACAAAATCCAGGGCCTTCTGAAAGCGTTGAGCAGAAGTCTGAGGAAGTTTAGCATGCGTATCACACCTGTCGAATGTAAGATGATGCTCCAGGATTGGTCTGCTGCAACCACTTCCCGTTTAATGATAGGAAGTAAAGTGGAGAAATGTGATCAATACTCCACGTACTTGAAGAGCTGTATCAGCTCGAACAAGCCGGTTGCTGACGAAATCTCTGCTCGGATGCAGACGGCTCGTTTGGCACTTGCCAAATTGCGTCACCTATAGCTCTGACTGGCGATATATCCGACTATTTATCAAAAGACCAGTATACTTCACTGGCGCAATCCGTCCTGTTCTGTCATACGAGTGTGAAACATGGCCATTAAAAGTGGAAGACATGAAGCAGTTAAATGATTTTGATCACAGGTGTCTTCATAGCACTCCTTAAGTTTAGTGGAATTACAGTGTGAGTAATGTTGAGGTCAAATAAAGGGTACTAAGCAAGAAAGGCAAGTCAGTCGATGAGGTTGTCAACCTTCAGTAGAGCATGAAACTGTTGCATTTATTCTTAATCGACGTTTTTATCTCTTAATTTGCTTGATAGCTTAGTTTTGGTATGCTGTTATACAGAGAAATTCGAGTTCAAATCACTTTGTCAGACTAAACTGATCGGAGGGAAATGTATTGCAATTATCATTATTATGAAGTACTTAGAATACTAATTGTAGAAGGCATCTTTATAAATTGCACACTATCATTCGTTTGAGCTAGTAGCGAATGAAACCTGCATCTAACTGGAGGGGGAGGGGAATAGACATCTGACAACAATTCACAAGCACTCTTATTCAACTTATTCAACACCACAATCATTAGTTTTCTAGATAAACAAGGAGACATTGGTACTTGCCTAGAGCACTATTGGATCCTTTTCTGTTTTCACGTGAATCGCTTCCTGTTTCTGACTTCTGCTTTATTTCGGAAGGCACAAAATCCAAAACACTAACATCGGGTCTGCTCATTTTCAGTAATGAATTCATATTACTTTTGTACGACCATAATTGTGCACTATTTTCATTTGATACATTTCTCAATAAATGCTGAAATAATGGTTCAACTTGCAGAACACGTAAACAATCACGATTGCGGTTTAACGCTTTGTCAACATCCAATTGCATCCAACACCAATAACTTGAGTTAACATCTTCAGAAGAGGCAAAATCCAGGTTGACACTGTTAGACGACGCGGACAAACACATAGACAAGTACACAACCAAGTTGATAACATGATCAGATGCAGGAGATGAAGACAGTCGATGGCATAAACCCGGTGCAAAGCTTGAGCGTAATACGGACTGATCGGATGATAAAACAACATCATGAGTTTTGGGCAAGATCTCCAACAGATCTAACATGACAAAGCAGTTGCGATGCTAAATGAATGTACGAGATATATAAGTTGGTACACATTAAAGTAAAAATGCAAGATACGGTCTTTTAAAAGTATGTTTTGTAAAAGTACTAATAAATATTCTCACTGGTGCTAGCGTTTTACAAATAAATTAGTTTCGTATGTAAAGATCTGACTTAAGGGGAAAAATAGACAGACACTGACAAATCGACAGAAAACTTGGCACATAGGTGCATGGGTTCAAGTCACAACACTTCACAACCGCGTGCAAAGAACTGGATAGGAAAAGTGAAATTAAGGTCAACAAGAATGTAAGTGACGACAGAGAAGAAAGAGAAAGGTTTAGTTAACATATTCAAGACTTAGAAAACGAGATGTATGTATCTGCGCCACTGTGATTGATTTTTAACCATTTCACCAAGTCTCCAAATATTAATTCGTATCATCTTCACGACTCCAATCAAGACGTTATGAACCATTTCTAAGAAAATCTCACCGAAGCCTTAGTCGTAGCTGGATGTTTACGAAATTATTATTCAAAGCATTTATAGCTAGATCACATAAAATATGAACTACAAATACAACTCATATGTAAATTACCGCAAGTACGATACAAGAGTTAAGAAGAGGAACCTACATGCTCGATGAGTGAATGCAGTTAGAAACTGACATCAAAATATGTCTTCAGACCTTGAGCACATGAAGAAGATTGAAAAAGACAAGGGAAAAAACAAAAAGGTACGAAAGGAGTAGTGAGTGAGCACGTCGTTGCCAGTGAGACCAGTTTTAAAACATTTCACTCAATAAATACAGCTACTGACTTCTGATATTCAGACAGAGAGAAGTACCTTAGTGCTTAAAAGAATACAACAGTAGGATAATGGGGCGCTCGAAACCAACATTAAGTGACTCTATGTTCTGGTCTTTCGATTTAGTTCATCTTTATTCTTCCTCATCCACTCACCACAAATAGTGCGAATGAATAACAAATCTAAGTCATATCAGTCACTGAATGTTCAAATCACTATGTGATGTCAAATTCACACCACACAAAAACAAGCATTACTCAAAATATACTGCGTTTGCTTTGGAGGCATAGGTAATTACACATCTATAACCTTCTTACTGCTATTCTTCTCCAGTTAGGAAATAAAATTACTAACGGGTAGACTAGGTTGGAAACATGACCCAGACTTATTTGTTGACTACGAAAGTCAAGTGAGTTTACCCAGAAATCTCTTGAATTAAGTAGCTATATGCCAGTTCTGAAGCCAGATTTCTCCCTATCACAATAAGTATACAATTTATCTATTCTTGATCAGCTGGAAAGGTTACAAATAAATCAATATGCAAGAACTCAGGGACTGGAAATACTTCTACAAGAATATTTATTAGGTGAATACATATGTGCACGATGAACACTCGCAGGAAAAATAACAGCCCGTAACCAAAACAAATGTTAGTTTTTTGTAGGTACATACCACCATGAACTCAGGTAAAAATATATCAACAGCAACGTAGTTGGTGGGTACTAATCTCAGGCTAAAGACTTTCAAGTGAGTAAAGAGAAATAGTAAATTTAATTTGAGCACATTAAACTTCACTGCCGATAAATGTGAGTACTGCATCTACCTAACTTGAAGACCGGCGGGTGTTGGAATTGCTGTTCTAAAATAGTAGACAGACAGACAGAAAGAAACCAACATAGGACCAGGCATTACTGTATAACGGTACAAGTTCCCACATCTCATACCAGAACATCAAGCGAGAAAGCAATCAAAAATGGCAGAAAGCCGTGAAAAAAGAACAAGATGGGATGAGAATGTAATTCGCTATGACGATCAGGTTGAAGGTAATGCGCACATACTTCTGCAAAAATGACATCGATTCTGAGCCATATCACCTAGGGTCCCCAACTACTAGTTGCATTCGTCAAACGTGCATGAACCGGGAAGTCGATAAAGATCAAACCAACAGTCAAAGACTCCATGGATAAACACCATATCTTAGTCTGGTCCCCCATAACCTTTTTCCATCTTGAACCTACTTTAGCTATTGTGCGATGAGGCAGACAGTGATTGTGATAACACACATACCAGTCACCTAAGTGGGTGAAAATTTACAACCTCATTGACTGACTTTTTTCTTCCCCTCAAAACTCAAAGCTTGATTTTTGTGTTACTGGCGTAATGACACTATTACACACAGCCTATGCTAGGAAGACAACAGTGGTTGAAGCCACTCAGTGTTCTTTACTTTTAATCTCCATTTTTCACAGCCGTATAGCAGAGCAAAGCAAATTGCAGCGCAGTATGCTTCACCCTTGATAGTCAATTGAATATCACGGCGACGTCATAAATGGCGTAAGTTGGCAAAAACTGGAAAAGCCTTTTGCATCTGTGCAGAGATATCGTCCCTCACTGACCCACTACGACTGATTTGTCTTCTCAAGTAAGTAAACTAATCAATGAGCTCGACCATTTCATTCTCTCTTGCTAAGCATGGCACCAAAGCAGATCGGTTACTGAAGCAGGTTTTTGCATTTGGGTGGTGAGAAACGCATCCCCAACATCCTCAAAAGGTCACTCAAGGTGTCCAGTAGACTGTATCTTGTCAGTCTTCTTATCTAACGGGACTACGTCATCCACATACTCTGGGTTTGCCAAAATTTCTCCTGTGATAGGACTGATCTCTTCACAGTCAGATGAGGGGGAGACCACCAGTAAGTTAAAGTTGAATAAGTATGGAGAGAGGAGACATCCTTGGTGGTGATGTACTTACTCAACACCCCTTTCAATAAGAGAATGCCATGAAACTTCTTAGTTGACGGATTCGAATGCCACCTCTGGGCTAAGAAATACAGCTAGTGTCTGCAGTATGGTGAATATCTGGTCCATACACGCACGGTCTAGTCTGAACCCCCTCCCAGATTCTCTCGGGTTCGCTGTTCCCGTGATTGGAGATTCTAGGCCATATGGCTCAGAATCGATATCAGTGGTAATGTGTCCACCACTCTAAAATCGTAAACATTGTTCAGTAGACTGGTTCCCTTGTGGTTACTTTACAAGTTTTCGTCTTTCTTGAAGAGTGGGACAATCAGTGATCAGGACCAGTCAAATGGGATCATATCTGATTTCCATCCACTGGGATGCTGTTACGTAAACTCAACTCGTTATCAAAAGCTGCAGACCTGGAAGGAATTAAAGATGACTTAGGAATACTGACCCAGAGAAGTGTGGCAAAGTTAGAAAGTAAAGATATGGGAAGCTGATGATGCTTTAAGGAAACGTGAGTTCTGAGAGTTTAAGGTTGACAGCCCCCTGCGATACACACCATTTAAGGCAGTGGACATGCTACACGAAAACCAGTCCTAAGAAGCCTACAGCAGACACGACTAGCACAGCAGGGTGAAATGTTCTTTTCTATAAACCGAATCATTAACTGAAAAAAGTGCAAATATTGAACAGAAAGTGAAGCTCACCTTAAGGTCCCATAACCTCAGGCGATGGTCTTTGCATATGGTCGCCAAGAGATACTCATCACATCCCAAACTCAGAGATAAAATATCTAGAGGTGATGAGACAGAATCATTGTCAGTTTTGCTAAAAGAAAATAGGACATTCTATGACTTACCTTGAAAATGGAGTTATGCCACACCAAAGTTTTTGGATCATTGACGCCTGACATAACTCAAAAACCTCCGTGTTTTCTGTGACTGAAAAAAAGGAAAAAAGGTTTATTACTAGTTTACTTAGATTTTTTTTGATAATGCTTCGTCAAAACGAGTGACACCTAATATTTATACAGTCCCCGTCGTTGACGCTGACGATGTGTGTTACTGATAAGTTAATATACTAGTACCACTCAAGTGTATAGCTTAGTGCATCAGTGCAGTGCGTTTCAACGTGTGACTGACTGAAAACCATGTGAGTAGCGCTTTCATTCCCTAGTCACGCGTTGTTCGTTTAGCTTCCAATGCACACGATAACAAAGACCACTCTGTATTTCGTATTCAAGCGAAATATTACTATAATCATATAGGCAAAGGCAAAAATAAACAGAAGTTATCTTCGAAACAAATTTCTAAACTGTACATCACTCGACGTTCTCACTGTAAATTAAGACTGCTGCAAATCTATTAAAGATCCAGATATGCGCCCAACTACATCAGCCTTCAAAAGCTATAGTGATACAGCACATTATTAGGTTCAACCAGCTACTTTTTTCAGTGGTTAACATAGGAAGAAACAGTTGAAAATCAAAAATGAAATTTTTTGGCAAGTGGAATGCCATCACCAACAAAAAGAACATATCTACTTTGACTTTTTTACAGGAATCTATAACACTCCAGGATACAAAACTGTCAACACCAACTGACTAAGAAAAAGTATCTTGTTAGTTGCAACTCAGCAAACAAGTGCACGCCCGTGGAGGCCTCAAGCTACATCTGTGGCGGATAGCGGTACTACCTGGCTGCCCAGGCCAATCCCGATCAGATACAGTACCAAGTAATAAACTCAGTGTTGAAAAAAGACTTGTTTCCAGCCATCTGATGTAAGATGAGAATTTCGGAGTAACACTATACAGACTCTTAGAAATAACTGTTCACTGTAGGTTGTAAACATTTGAAAAATCATGAGTCAATCGTCATAAATTTATACAAATGTTCTGAAAGATAAATTACTCAATCTTACTGGAGGAACCAAGGACAGGAACTCTGGCAACTATTATGGATCCCGTGGATAGTCCATAGGCGAAAACGGAAACACCAGAAAGATGATGAACAAATGCCGTAGCACAACGAATAGCCGAAGGCTGAAGCCCTTTTATTTGATGAAAACTGTAGCGTACATTCTTCTTGTTGCCCAAGGCGGAGACATGAGTAGTGTCAAACATCTACATTCAAATATATTCAATCGAAATTAATTACCATGCGAGGATGAGTGAACAAAAGTTTGGATGCCCCATGGGAAGTGCATACTGAACACACAATCATTTCAGGCGTCTCACTTATTTGACAACTAATAACAGCAGAACCTCCAAACGAAACTTTCAGCACATTGCTTTCCAGGTTTTGATGCAAAGAGACCTCCTGAAGTTCAAGAATATCCGCATGTGAACGCCTTCAAGCATAGAAATTGTATAACATCTTACCATAAGATAAAACGATTCGTCAGAAGGTTTTTTGAATCAGATGAGAAAATAAATCCACCGGCTTTATCGGGAAAACTGACGTCTTGCAGTGTCCTGGCAAACGTATCTACTTCGTAAATGAAACTCAAATCTTAGTTACCATGATTTATTTCGATTGTTGGGAAGTCTAAGGTTGCATGACTGTCTAGCGTATACACCTCAGAAAAAAGGATTGACATGATCCAGTCGAACTGAAATGTGGAACAAGCATATGACCTACAAAGTGAAGCTTCAAAACAAAACCATTTTACCTAGTATCTAATATTGGTAATGAGAGCATGGAAATTGACAGTTTTTGATCTCTTTCGCATCTGGTTCCTAGGGCTTAGTTCAAGTTGTTTGGTTCGCTTCTGCATTAGTCAGAGAAATCTCTTCTGCTCTCTTCCAGTATCCAATATTGATAGTGCGAGTGTAGAAAACTGGTAGTTTTTGATCTCTCGCGTCTAGTTCTTAGGGCTTGGTTCGAGTTGTTCGGTTTACTCCTGCAGTGGACGAGGAAATCCTCTCTGCTTTCTTGCTTTTAGCTTCGGTGAGGTGGATGTTTTGTGGGTTAGTAGGTTGTAATTTGTAGAGTGATTAGGGAGCTACGGGTTGCTGGGAAGTTTAGAGAACTGCCGTGACTCCTGTCTGTGTAGGTACCTGAAAGAGAATAGTAAGGTAGTGGTAAAGGAATGAAGAGAGAAAAGGAAAAAAAGAGAGGAAAAAATAATAATATGGGGAAGAGAAAAGGGAAGGAGAAGAAAAGGAGGGGTGAAAAGAGAACGAAAGAAAAGTATTTGGGAATTGCCGAATGGTCGCGTGGGTTTGGTTCCTACAGAAGAATTAGTAGGTAATGTGGGTGTATTAAGGAGAGAGATAGTGAGTGGTAGTTAGGAGGGAGTTGGGGGCTGGTGAGGTTGGTGACTACCTGAGTACGTCCGTGGTAGTCCATGCGAGGTGACATAACTGTCTAATCGCCTCTTGAAAGAGTCGACTGAAGGAGCTATAACGATGTGTCGCGGTAAGGCATTCCATAAAGCACATACTCTTAGGGAGAAAAATTTGGACCTGAGTGTGGTGTTGGCTCTCTGGTGTGCTATCTTAATGGGGTTTCCTCGTGAAGATCGTTCAGTTGCAGGCAAAATTGATTTGTTTGCATGGTCTGCCTGATGGGCGATCTTGTATGCCATAATGAGGTCACCCCTTTTCCTGCGATAACCCAAGGTAAATAGGTTGAGGTGTTTAAGTCTTTCAGGATACGTCTTTCCCCTTAGCCCCACAACTGATTTTGTTGCAGTTCTTTGTATTCTTTCAAGGAGATTAGAGTCTCTCTTGAGTGTTGGAGGAGCCACCGTATTGAAGACCTCTAGGTGCGGCCGCACGTAGGATTTGAAAATGGTGAGGAAGAGTTCGGGAGTGAGGGCGCCAAGCTGTCTACGCAGAAAGTGTAGAATGGCGTTCGCTCTGGTTGTCATACCTTTGTAGTTGGAGCTGGTGTCCAAGGTGTCGGAGAAGTTGAGCCCCAAATCTTTCTCCATGGACACTCTGGTGATAGCACGGTTGCTCAACATGTACTGGAAGTCGGTCGTACTTGCCTCATTTTTACTGATGTGCATTACTTTGCACTTTTCCAGGTTGAAGCTCAGGCCATTTTCCGACGACCAGAGCTCGAGTTGCTGCAAGTCCTTTTGTAGTGCTGTACAATCAGCTTCTTCGTTTACCACCCTCCAAATTTTTATGTCGTCAGCGAAGAGGAGGATGGGTGAGGATATTTTGTCTGGCAGATCGTTGACAAACAGGAGGAACAGAAGCGGTCCTAGGATTGCTCCTTGGGATACTCCTGACGTCGAGGGTCTCCACTCCGACCTTATTCTGTTCACTTTAGTGCAGAACTGCCTCCCTTCCAGGTACTCCTTGAACCAAGAGAGTAGGGGTCCACTTATACCAGCTGACATGATCTTGTGAAGCAGTACTGTGGGTGGGACACTGTCAAATGCTTTGGCTAGGTCGAGAAATACAACATGTACAGGTTTTCTATTATCCCAGCTTTGTGTCCAGTCGTCCCAGGCGGTTAGTAAGTTGGTGGCACATGAGCGACCACTACGAAAGCCGTGCTGAGCAGTATGGACAGTGTTTTCCCTATTGAGGAATTCCCAGATGGTGTCAGCTACCAGGCTTTCCAACACTTTCGACACAATAGGGAGTAGGGCAATTGGCCTGTAGCTGCCAGGGCTTTTTCTGTCTCCTCCCTTGAAGATGGGTGACAAGATGGCGCTCTTCCATTCTTTAGGGAGTTTGCACGAGTCTATTGAGTGCTCAAAGAGGTTGCGAAGTGGTTTGGTAAGCACCTCGGCGCAGTTTTTCAGAACCACTGGTTTCAGGTTATCGCAGCCAGGGGACTTGCCCGGACGTAGCCTAGATAGCTTCTCGAACACCTTTTTCTCTGTAATAGAGACGTGACAGAGGTATTCGTTATTTGCGACCTGGTCGGTGTCGTAGCGAGTCGGTGTGGATCTTGTGTCAGTGCTGAGTTGGGCTTGGAAGTGTGAGCTCAAAAGCTCGGCAATCTCTAGACTGCTTAGTACACTCCCGTCATGGCCTGTGACAAGATTCACTCCCTTACTGGTCGACTTTCTTCTTGACATGAAGCGGTACAGGTTTTTGGGGTTGCTTTGTAACCTCGCTGCCAAGTTTGTTTGGTAGGAAAATCTGTCGTTACGCACTCTAATGTTACAGAGGTTGCGAATCCTTTTGTAGTTCAAGAAGTCAGACTCCCTGCGTGATGTACGCCACTTGAACCAAGCCTGCTTCTTGCTCCGGATAAGCCTCTCTGTCCCACGCTTTAACCATGAGGTTCTCATTGATTGTCTGTGTGTTACTTCTGGTACACTGTGACTGATGGCCCCAGTGATTATTTTCTTCACCTCCAACCAGTGTTCATCTATTGTGAGATGAGTCCAGTCCACTGGCCATGATGCATTCATGAGGTAGTCCCTCATGGTCTCATAGTTGGCCTTGCTGTAGCAAGGGAAGGTGTTGGACGTCTCCAGTTGCAGAGCCTCCCTAGTTATCATGGAGAAGGTGATTACAGCGTGGTCACTGAGGCCAAGGGGAGGTTGGATGCAAACATCCTCAATGAGAAGTTCATCGTTCGTCAGAACGTAGTCAAGGCGCGATGCGTTTCCGTTAGGTCCCCAGCGTGTAGCATCACCCACTTTCTCTGAGAGGCCAGCAGTCTTAATTGCATCCTTCAGCTTCTGATTGAAGGATCTGATGCGTCTCCCTTCCGTCTCGAAGAGGATGGACGGGGTGTTGAAGTCGCCGGCAATGACTACGGAATCGTAATTTGCAGAGGAAGTCGTTAAGATAGCCTTGATGACCATTTCCTTATGTGTAGGGGAGCTGGTGGGGGACCGATGTATGACTCCCAGCAGGTATTTGGCACGGTGGAGAGTGAAGTAGCACCATAGAGACTCTCTTGCGTTTATCTTCGGTGAGGTTACTCTACTAGTTTATGATTGCAAACCAGAAAAGTAGAATAATAATTTTTTGTCTACTTTTTCTTAGCAAAGTTCACTCTTTTTCACCACAGCTATCTTACTGGTGAACAAAAGCTAGTCAGGAACAACCTACTGCTTGTCCAGTGGTTGTCACTTCCAATATCCAATATCTTATTACGAGCTAGTGTGAACCAACTCATTTCCTCGCCCTCGCTTCCAGGTCTTGCAGAACGGTTCCAGGTCTTTGGTGAATCGCGATGCAGTAGGTCTACCCACTCTACTACTGTAGCTCTGGTTAGCCCAACGGGCGGTTGGGTGTTGGTTAAATTCGTAGGGAGTGGGTGTTGTTTTTTTCCAAGGACTGGTGCAGATGGTTTGCTCAAGTGTCGTACCAGCAGACAACTGGTCAAACTGGTTGTAAAAAAGGAGATGGAGAATATGTCCAGAGAAATCAAGGGAGAGAGAGTGCGAAGAAAAATACACAGTCGAAACAACGATTGGGAAAACGGAAACGAAAAGAAAGAAGAAACATCGGTAGATTCATTGCAGAGGGGGTGACGGGGGGGCTTTTATCAAAGCGTGAGGACATAAAGTTGGTAGTAAGAGAAGGGGAGAATAACATTATGAGAGGGCTTACGGGAAAAGAGACAGTAGTTCTATTAGTAGGAGACGGTAACTGGAGGGGACGTCCATAGGAAAATATAAGACTGAGCCAATTTGGCGGTGATAGTGGTGTTGCAAAATATTCCATAATAGGTTGGCCGCACTGAGTTATTAGGTGGTATCAACCTTGTCTGTATCCCAGCTGGATGAGCGCAAACCTTGCGTCACTGCGCAACTGTCCAACCTTTTCTCGAAGCTGTCAACAGACAGAGCGGCGGCAGTCTCGGCGAGCAATGCGTTCCAGTGGCCGCAAACTTGAAGAGAGAAGTGTGAATACACGCGGGTTACCGCCCTTTGGTGGGCTATTCTCCTTGGGTTACCGCGAGGATCGTCACAGTGGTCGTTCGGTAGGATTCCATTGTTCGGATGACCTGGGTTACTTAGTATTTTGTAAGCCGTTATCAAGTCACCATGTATCTACGGTAGCTCGGAAAGTAGAGTCCCAGATCTTTCAGCCTGTCCTCATACGGTTTCACCTCATTCCCACGACACCCTTTGTAGCTCTCCTTTGGAATTTCTCTAGGAGGCCCACACCTCTTTCTGGATATAGTGGTGCAATGACGTTGTGGACCTCTAAGTGAGGTCATATGTAGGTCTTGTACAGCATCAAAAAGAGTTCCGGGATCAGGACACCCAGTTGTCTGCGCATGAAGTGTAGTATTGTGTAGGCTCTGGAGGCTTCTCCTGGACAACTGGAACTAGTGTCTAGTTTGTCGGTGAGTATTAGTCCTAGGTCTTTCTCCGTGGTGGTGTGGGAAAGTTGTTCCACATAGAGAATAGGGTGCTTTCTGAGAGTCACGGGTGCGGAGAAAATTGTCTCGGCATTTTATCCAGATTAAATGCTAGTCCATTAACGTCCACTCAGTCTGCCACTAATATGAAGTCACTTTGCAGTGCACTTGGTTCTGTTTCCGATGTCATAGCTCACCATAACCTAACAGCGTAGAGTAGAAGTGGGGAGCTGAGACTCAGTGGGAGGTCGTCCACAAAAAAAGGAGTAGCAGCGGACCCAGAATCGCTCCCTGTGCTACACCAGATGGTGATGTCCCCCAATTCGATCGAACTCTGTTGGCTTTTGCGCAGAATTGTCTGCCGTCTGAGTTGTCCGGTAGCCAAGAGAGTACTTGACCCTCGCTGCCCAACCTTGATATCTTGTGAATAAGGATGGTGCGCGGGACAGTGTCAAAGGCCTTAGCAAAATCCAGAAAAATGACATGAGCAGGAATTTGGAGGTCCCAACATGCCATCCACTTACCACCGGCTGCCAGAATGTTTGAGGCGCAGGATCTACCCCTTCTAAAACCACGTTGGGCATCACTTAGTGCTCCCCTCCTTTCCAAGTGCTCTCTGGCCTGGTCACCTACCAGGCTCTCCATTGCTTTTGACACCACTGGTAGAAGGGCTATGGGTCGATATCATTTTTGGCTCTGTCTGTCTCCTCCTTTGAAGGTGAGGAGGAACAATAACACGTTTCCATCCTCATGGGAACATGTGATTGTCGGAGGAGTTTTGGAACAGATTATGCAGCGGGCTGCACAAGGCACTGGCTCGTTGTTTCAACTCGGCCGGCTGGATGCCATCGCATCCTGGTGCTTTCCCTGCGCAGATCTTTAATAGCCTTTCGAGGACCATGGCAGGATTTACCTTTATTCCGTGCAACTCCACTGCATTTGGTAGTGCCGAATGCTGCTTGGGTGGTTGGCAATTTTGGTTCGACGGCGACGTGTTCACTTGCGCGTCGGTGGTGGTGCCAAAGGTTTCGGCAACCTGCAGTCCGGAGAGGTTCTTTCCATTCAGGCCTTTCAGGATGCAAGCTCCTTGTGCGGTGAATTTTCTGCCTGCCATAAATCGACATAGATTCTTGGGTTCGCCTTCAGCTTCTAGGCAAGATTCGTCTTGAACGACCTCCTGTCTCCCCTTGCTTTGAGGTTGCACTGATTTCTCTAACCATATACGTGGTGTGGTCAGACTGTTTTCTGAAGGCCCTCCACCTATGTAGTGCTTTCCTCTTGGCTTTCAAAAGCTTCCGGTACCTCGCTTCAGCCATGAGGTTCGCTTCCTCGGTACCGTCGCGATTACTGGGGCGTTTTCACAGGTAGCCTTATTGATGATATCCCTGACTAGTTCCCAATGTTGGTCAGTCGAAAGGTTACTCCACTTCTGATTGTTGTGGTGCAGTCGACAGATACTGGTTCATCACCACTTAGTTTACGTTGCCGTAGCAAAGACAATGGCGAGATCCCTCTCATGACGGTTGTCCGTTGAGTACCAGGTCGACCACTACCACGCCGTGATCACTGCCTCCAAGGGGGCTTGAACCTTAACGCT
The DNA here is from genome assembly GCA_944470555.2 of Heterobilharzia americana. Lineage (NCBI taxonomy): Eukaryota > Metazoa > Platyhelminthes > Trematoda > Strigeidida > Schistosomatidae > Heterobilharzia > Heterobilharzia americana. The sequence continues at coordinate 33,131,087 of OX104129.1, read as the reverse complement.
TCCAACCATTAGATGGCCTCCGGTAAGAAGGTAGTCCAGTTTGGACGGTTTTCCGCCTGAACTTCAGCGAGTGTCACTGCCAGTATTCTCGTGCAGTCCAGACTTTTGGGTAGTGTTGAGTAGGTTATGGTCGAACCCTCGGCTTGGGGTTCCCCTATCCTGCCCAAGATTGAGGGTTGGAGAAGTAAAGCTGCCGGCTATAATGACCCGGTCACATCCCATGGAGGCCGCTGCGGACATTGCCTGCAGCATTTGCCGTTTATGTCCCACGTTGCCAGTAGGAGTTCTGTAGATGCCTCCCACCAGGTACTTGGTACGTCCAATCACACCTTTTCCCGCAGTGGTTTCTGGGGATTTTATAGAGTCTAGGCTGCTTTGGGTATCTTGTCTGCCGACAGCAATGGTGACCTCAGCACTAGGTGGGGCTGTCGTTCGCTGTTGTCACGGCGTTCTGGGCCTGCTTTCACAGCAACGAACGTTCCCGCTGATGTTAACTTTTGCTGCGCAGCAAGCTTGAGGTACTGCAATTAAAAGTTCTTGACACTCGAAGTTAACGGCCATCAATCTGGGTGATGTTATCGTCGTCAAATGTGAGGGACCTGGCAGCCTGTGGACCACCGCCGCTGCTATTCCATTTAACCCAGTCCTCGCTGATAACCACTGCAATTGTTGGACGTCATGAGCATGCTTCTCTCCTGATGTGCCTGCCGTTGGTCCCGGTATTCCGTGAACAACCATGGTTGTTGGCCTCAGCTTGTGGGGTGCCTCACGAGATACTTTTCTCCCTGACCACGGCCGGTCTGACCTGGCCCTAACGCCGGATGACCGGTTGATGACTAGTGTGTGTTAGCAGCAAGAATCTTTCCACTTCCCTAGCCGAACTCAGGGTAACCCTTATCGGCGGGAGCTTTCCCTGGGGTGGTTATTGCCTTTATAGAGCCGGCGCAGCTTTGCTTCTAGGCCATCCGGTCCTAGTACGGCGCGTACCGTTTGCCATTGCCAACTATCAAAGGCTCTGTCCTCAAGAAACCTATCGTGGCACACAGGGACGTTAAATAGGGTGATGGAATTTGATCTGTCATCAGCATCTCTGCTGTCGCGCACTGTGCGTTGGTTCTTGTGGGAAGGATGCACCTTCTTTTCCACTGTGACCCATTTTTCCCGATGTACAGTGGGGGCAGCCGTTAAAGTGACTTCGGGGTCAGAAACCTTAGTGGCTGGTCGCGTGCCTGGTCGTCGTTCGGGTCCTTCGGGACTATTTACAGGTGTGATTGTTCGGGAAACGGTGCTGACACTCTTGTGGCTTGGACCTGTTGCAGTGGTCTGTGCAGGTGCCGCCATCACAGTGGACATTGCGGTGTATTTCGCGACCTCCCTGATCGAGCCTGTAGGGAAGAGTGGCTTGACGCGTCACTGCGGGCAAATTTACCAGACCCATGTGCATCGGCAGCACTGCACGAAGGTGTAATATCTGAAAGCGGGTCCCCATCACACCGACTTTATACCGACTTACAGTAGATGTTACGCTCAAAAGCAGCATCCCTTTTGGCTACTGTGGGACCGCACCTATGGCAGTCGTCAGTCCGACCAGAAGGTTTAGTCGAAGACTTTCTTTTCCCTCTCTTCAGTCTCCCACTGGTAGCCTTCAAAGGCAGACTAAGGTTTGGGCTGCTGGCAACGGAAAGGCACGCTCCTCGACGAACCAAGGCACAAGGGTTTGGAGTGGCAGGAATTTGACTTTTCCTGGGAAGTGGTAGTTGCAACTGTCCTCCTGAGGCCGACCCATGATATTTTGCGGCGGCATCAAGCCTCTTGCCCCCGGCCGTAGTTACTATCAAGAATGGGGAGGTTAGTGGCCAAGATGAGGCTTCACCTGGGATGTTCCTGAGGCCATATTTGGCTCATTCTCAAAGGTGATTAGGGGGATACAGATGACAGATGGCTGCATCAGGTGAAACGTAGGAAAGTAATGATGGATAAGGTAAGTTGTCAACATTACCTAGGATTTCCCAGTTGCACGACACGGAAGAGTGCTTAACGCCTCCCACAAGTCCAAGGTTTACGACAGAGTGAGATAAGTAGCGCTGCAGGTGCAGCAACGTGAGCATACGGCTGTTTGTTTGAAGGGTGATGGTGTTGACCGATTGAGGAATATGCGTTGCGTAGAAAAATAATTTCTTCTAGCAAAGCTGTTACTTCCGTAGAGGAACCACCCGATTAAGAAGGGTTATACATGGTCATTTTGGAGGAGAATGCAAACGAGTCAAAACATTTCAGTATTCAAGGAGCACACCTTGATTACAGTTCATCCGGGGTTCACTAAACACTTTCCACGTTTGAAGGGAAAGAATTCCCGAGCCGAGTCCTCCAGGGTTTAGCACCAAAACCCTTTATTCTGATATTTATTTAACCGAATTGCCTCGGCAAGCGTCTTCTGAAATCCTTATTTTCGCCAATGTCATGAAAATATGAAAAGAAATCAGGGGTCAGAAGGATAACGGTCACGTACAGAAAGATTTAGGGCGGCTTCAAAAATAGGCAAATAACAGGGGATCGGAGTTTAGCCCTGCAAAATGCTAGGGTGTACGTCTAAAACATGAAACATTTCATGTATTATGTTCCATAGGCACATAACTGGTGGCGCAAAGCATGAGAAAGGTCTTAGACGTTTCAGTACCTCTGAACTTGGAAACTTGTGCTAACTAGGGCACGCAAGCATGCAATGCCAATTTATAGATGGTGAATTTCCGGACAAACACATCGTGAATGTTCCCACCATACCGCCTGGAGTTCCAGACTATAATCTGTTCCCTCACTGCAGAAACGCATACCGAATCTGGGACACGTTCGAAAAGAAATTAATCAAGTCTACTCGAGAGCTGGCGGTCAAGGCACACAGGAAGACTTCAGATGGTGGTTTTCTTCCCTCTGGAACAGAAGACTAAGAAGGAATTCAAAAACGACTTAGAACATATTAAACACCCGTAGGCAACAGATTTGTCACATTTTTGGCTACAGGCGTAACACCGACATAAGAGTGTGCACTCTGAGGTTTGACCGCGCGCACGGCAGGTTAGACATCGGACATGAACCCCACTCTTTGAGGGCTGCAAAGTCTTGGAATGCTATCCCCGCAGATGTGGTCCGGGTTATTCACGATATGAGCGTGAGTCCAATTGCAGCTAAGTTACTCTTCCCATTCAAACCTATCTCTTCCTCTTTATTTATTTTGCACACAGGAACTTCTGTTGTGATCATTACCATCTGACATATTTCCCCACACATTGAAGTTTATATCGCGAAAGACAGCAGGTCGTCAGGGCCGACCTCCAAAATATGATGGAGACGAAAAGCGTCGGACCTTCCAGCAGTTCGTGGTTTTTCCTACATAAGCACTCCCGAAAAGGTGGCATGACCCTTTGGTTGCTATTGGTGGCTGAAAGCCAAAATGACTCATCGTCACCCCCCAGTTACTCGTGTATGTGGTTTTATTATTATATTATCATTATTAGTCCCTTGGGTTCTTAATGGAACATAGGGCTTCAGTAGCACGTCTCCAGTAAACTCTGTTCTCTGAAATCTTTTCAACCTGGCTCCACGACAGCCCACAAGCTCTCATTTCCTCCTCGCACGGCCTCCTCCATGTCACCCTCGCCTCGGACGCCCAACTCGTCGCTTCCCCTGGGGATTCCACTCGAGGGCCTGACGCGTGATGTCCCCAGTCGGCCTTCTCGGTGCATGCCCAATCCATCTCCACTTCCTCTTGTATATTTGTTGCGTGATAGGTTCTTGGTTGGTTCGTTACCAGCCAGAGTTCCTTGTTGCTTATTCTGACTATTCTGGCCATCTGATCATCAGTAGCGAGCGTAAGCAGTTGTTGATGAATGTCTGTAGTTTATTGGAAATCCCTTTCGTAACGCGCCAAGTCTCTCAACCATCACACAGAAGCACTCACTTGACGTTGGTGTTGAAAATCCGTATCTTGTTCCATATGCTGAGTGCAGAAGATCTCCACACTGGTTTCAGGCTTATGAACTCCTGTCTTGCTTTTCCGCTTCTGACCTTGACATCCTCGTCTGTCCCGCCTGTAGTGACAGTAACGGAGTAAATTATTGATTCTCCAGTTGACAGTTTGGAGAGTCCACTCCCATTCCATCTGCTTTCGCAAATCCTAAGCACTTCGATGTGATACCTTCTCATCTCTTTTGCAATCTGGGCTGCCTTGCTGGGTTCAAACATCGTACGGACATTCCATGTCCCCATGTTTACTTTCGCTTTCACGGAGAGAAGAGATGATTTGTTTTACGGGGTAGGGTTGCTAGCCCTATGCCCAACCTTCCCTCTTTACCCGGGCTTAGGACCGGCTAGTAACTAGTGAACTAGTTAACCAGGCGAGTTTAGTATGTGGTTTTACAGTAATAATAATATACTTAGTACAACACAAGTCACATGAAAACAAACCAGGTTACAGGTTTGATGATTTCGGTAACGTGAACTGACTGTTATGTACGATACCAAGTTATACATTGGACCCTGTTATTCACGGCACACAAGAGATGTGTTTACAGAAAGGAAATTACTGCTTCACAGACAGCGTCGAATGAAACAGATAAACACCAACATGCTTGTTCGTCATACTGAAGCGAACCCGGTTCCAAATTAGGAATTATTAGGCCACTGTTTAAGTCTTCCAATATTCTTGAAGGTGCGGCGGGTAGTGGAGATATGACCCTGGGTTGTGCGCGTTCGTCATGCAATTCTGATGGCATGTTGCACGCTGGCAAATGCGATTACCAGTATTCCATACGGATGAGGGCCTGGTTAGGTAAACCTAAAAGATAAATGAAAAAGGCCAGCAGCAGGCGGAATTCGAAACAGCAGCACAAAAATATTACGTAGAAATATATCGACCACGATACATGTACGTGCGTTCATTGTACTCACTACAAAAGTTACTTGAAGAGGTATCCAAAACCGACCGTTTAGAGGTAAGCTTAAGAGGAAGAAGATGGGGGTGCATATAGAAGTAGGGGAAACTAATCTAGAGCCGAAGATATCACTGTGGAATAGACAGAATACGGGATTTTGGACCAGGTATTCGCTTATATGTAGAAAACCTATGTACGAAAGTTAAATGAAGTCATAAACATTTAAATCAAACTCGTGCTTTTCGTTGTAATGGTAACCACGCTTTACATAGGGGAGGGATGAGCATGGTGCTGCCTGTTGAGTGTTATCATACCAGGGCTGTAGAGACAATACGGTGGTGCACAGTGAGCCGAGCTAGTAGATCCGATGGACTTTTTTCCTTTCCTTGGTGGCGCCATTCTCTTTACTATTATTTTGTCGTCATGAGTACAAGAGCAGTAGTTTTCATCAGGATACCGCCGTACAGGCAGGGGTAGTTCAAGTTTATCCCCTTGTCATCATGCCTGTTGGTCAGCTATCACCATCTTCGCATATTTTCGCGTTAATTTCTTAAGTATTTTTGTGCTACACTCAATGGAGTTGATGGTTATGAAGATATTTCCAGCTTACTGTCAGCTTGCAAAGACCGTGCATGCACTATTAGTTCAATCGTCCTCTGGTATGTACCACACATCAGGCAACACTTATGACCATTACACCTCCGCTTACGCCACAGTCAAGCCTGAGTAATAATGCAAATTGACTTGTACTACCGTGCATCACAAAGGCTCCTAGCTTAATACAAAGAGAAAAAAGAATGGTGTGTGGAGCTTTTATTTGTAGGGGGGTTGAGAGTAGCTGAACTACGGCAGCATTGAGGTTAGGAATAGTAACTAGTTTCAAACACAGTTATCACAAATTCACATAGAATAGTATGTAACTCAACAAAAATTGCTCACCGTTCGATAAATTCTTAAGTGGTTGAGTTAGATTATTGCGTGTTGGACTCTGGATATTTTATGAAAGAATAAGGGACGTGGTGTCGTCTATGTAGCGTGCATTAAGAATCCTGCATACCCCGGGTTCATTGAGGTAGTGGCTTTAGGTTCAGCGAATCCGGGATATGGTCTCGCAGAATAGGATATTATGTGGCAGTCTGTTCCGAATGTCGGTGTAACGAGTTGTGAAAAATGAAAACTTGAGCTGTTTGGGTGCATATGGTAGTGTGACTAGGCAGTCTTGGCCTCCAAGATTATAGGAATTTTGTTGGCGAACTTTACTGCATCCACACTGCCAGTCACTCCAGGGTGTAGGATTTTACAGAAAATGTTGAGGTTCAACTTTATTCGCCCCAACCGCATAGGCTCTAATCGATTGGTATGACATCTGCCTCTGTATGAATTACCAGGGGAAATAAGCCTGGTAAGTGTCGCCGAGTTTCCTCTGTTTTCTGACTGCCGCTATGCCGCAAGCAATTAAGTACGACAGGACAGTATTCTAGTGTTATGCAGAACCGGTTCGGTTTCATCCAGGCAAAAATTCCGCCGAATAAAGGCCGGTGAGGTGGCGTGATTCGGAGCACTGCGCTGCTGCGTGTTCTCTAAAGGAGAGGACGCTGGAGTACCTTATTCCAAGGTCGCAAACACTACTTAGCTGCTGAGGTGCAATGCTGTTCAGTCGAAGATTAGTTGGCGCTCTCTGCTCACCGAAGAGCATAGAGCCGAGCTTCCGTGTATTTGTAGCTTGTCGACATCTTTTTGTATGATGGTATTGCTGCCGCTACATTGATTGGAGTGAAAGTGCACACCAGGTTCAGGTCCTCTGCAAAGGGGACGGTTTTCCCTGATCGGGAGCAGGCGCATATATCATTTATACACACTATAAAGAGAAGAGGTCCCATGACGCAGCCTTGGATAACTTCATTGGTGATACCTGTGGGAAAGGAACAATGTGAGCCTGTTTTGACAACTTGGATGCGGCCCAACAAAAATGAGCAGATCCAGTCAGGCAATTTGCCAAACGAGCTCATCTCGTGAAGAAGTGAGGGGTGGCGCACTTTGGTGAAGGCCTTGGTGAAATCGAGACAACCACTTTTCCGTCGTCTCTGCTGTTAATTACGTGTTCGAAGAATTCTAGGTGACACGCGATATAAGACTTCCTAGACAGAAATCATTGCTGCGACGAGTTCTTAGGTTTGTGATCTGAAAGGTGAAAAAAGATGGCGTTTTTCACGTGGGGACAGATGTTATGTTGGTGGGGCGATAATTTTGAGGCCTGAGTCTACAGCCTTGCTTAAAGCACGAGTTAATATGACTCCGGGAAAGTGCCAGAGTTTAAGGACAGACCGAATATTTTTGCTAGCAATATGGGGAAGTCCGCGCTACCATTTTTAATGAAAATGCCAGGTGTCCAGTCTACCCCCCCACACACTAAGAGGGGTTTTCAGTGAGTTTATTGCGTCGCGCACGTTGCTTCCGAGATTTTATGTGCTCCAGTGTCATTGAGTGTTGCAAGGCTGCTGCCACAATCAGTGAGGGAGAGGCTAACTTTCGCTTAGTAGCTCATATACCTCTGTGGAGTTTGTAACGATCTTGTTGTCCACTTTCAACATATTCAGCGTGTCAGGTCTATTACGGGATTTCTTTTCGAGAGAAGTGACAGGGAGACTAGTCGTGTCAGCATGTTTCAGGATTTTACTGTCGGTAGAGGTTTCACCTTTTCGTCTGCGAACTTCCAGGTCACTGAAAACAGCATGGACACCAAGAATGGTGGAAAAGTAATGGGCTGCGAAAACTTTATCCTCAGTTTCCCCAGTTTTCTCCTGAATTTTATAGGGATGTAGTCTTTGACTTTAATATGTGACTTTTGTGCCTCCTTTGGGGCTGCGGAGTCGAGAAAGGAGTTTAAATTGAGATGGAAGTTTGCACTAGAGTTGTTCATATCATCGGATGAAACAAAGCACGTCCAGCTATAGACGGCCCATTAAGTATTGTGAGCTCGGCCAATCTATGTCAACGAAACTTTTGCGAAAGAGTGTCGTAGGCCTCAGTAACGTAGGAGCGCGCTAACATGGTGCGAAGATTTAACAGGCTACAACTCTGTAATCATTTTCCGGGAATTCTCTGCTGGCATTTATGGTGAATGTTGGGGCATTGTTTAAAAACAAGGTCAAGCATATTACTTCGTCGAGTACAGCTACCGGCAACTTGAACCCACCCATTGGTTTCTAAGGTTGTAAAAAATGGTTTGAAACTAGACGGTCCTTGTGGCGTCTCTCATGTGATACCCGGCATATTAAAATCACCACCTACGACTAAACAAGTTGACAGGGATGACAGCAACTTGAATATTTCGTTGATATGTTCCTCAACATTAGGTCTAGCGTGTGGTGACATATACAGGCAACCAACAGCAGTTTTGTAATGTTGGCAAGTGTTAATATTCACGGATACTGCATCATCTAAAAGCACCCAACCCTAAGGAAGGGCGTTTGAAGATGAAAAATTAGAGCGAACACAGACGATGCGACCCTCACCTTGAGAAGTACTGCTGTCATTATGATGCAAAATGAGTTTTGAGGTATCTGACGTATGCCAAGTTTTGGTGATTAAAAAGCAGTACGGTTTGATCAGGTAAGCTAGAGACTTTAGATAATTTAGCTCGTTGTAAATAGAACCTGAGTTGAACGGAAGAACACGAATTCAGATGGGGCTACAAAGAGGATTAGGTCATTAACGAGATAGGATAAAAGTGTTCTTTCATGGTCATCACTGGAGTCAGCGGAATGTGGGGTGGGAAATGTCGGGATATAGAGGAGGCAAGGTACTAAACGAGCGGAAACTTGATGCACTCGCCTGGTGTAGAGTCAGTTTTCCCTGCACTTCAGCAAGCAAACATGGTATGCCTAAAAAATTGCATGAACTTTACGTAGGAGGTTAGTAAGAGTTATTTTTAAGGTGTACCTACAGCTCGAGTGGCTCTAAGATGGGAACTTCTCCCTCCTCAATTTGTCTTTTGTGATAAATCACTCTCCGGTTTCTGCGTGTGCTTTCTTTCTTTCTCCCCTTTTTCAGTGTAAGCTTGGGAAAAAAATGTTGGGCATAATTTCGACCGAAAATATCGTCTTACTGAACATACCACTCCATACGTGATGTCAGAAGTTAGTGAAGGAATTCTTCAGTCGGTTTTTCCCTACTGATTTCCAATTTTCTGAAAGGTTCGGCGGCAAACTTCCCTGCTCATTGACATCCTAAATGATGCCTCGTGCGAAAACTCAATTACGGTATCTGGTCTAGGGCCTCTGGACGAGCACAATGACGATGAGAATCTAGGCAAACAGCTCACATAGTAACTCAAAGTGAAACGTTAGCGGACTAACCCACGCAGCAGACTTCTCCAATACTCTATTTCGTTTGACTTCGTCTGACAGGAGGCAGTTGGCAGTCATTATGCCTCCTTGATAGTGCTACATACTTCAGTGTGAACTCTATGTGCAAAACCTCTTTACCGTCGGATACTAGTCCTTCAAATGCTTATTTCTTTTTACCACAAACGCTAATTCCGATGGCTTACACCTTTATCGCTGTTTAGGGTAGCACGAAGAGTGAGAAATGCGTGGAACCGGATATTCTCGTAGATAAGATGGTTATGTTAACACTTAACGCAACCCAAAATCGATGAAGTGAGCTTTTGTTGGTCGGTGATACTGTAAGCATGTGAAGTGATGTTAAAATAAACGTTTATCTGACGAAACACGGGACTATACCGAAAGATTGAGCGTCTCAGTGATATGTGGCGCAAACGTCGAATATCGTGCAACTTTGATGTCACTTTATCGTGCAAAAAGAACAGCGAATGGGAATGGCCGAAACTCATCAACAATCTGTATGTACCGTAGAGTGATATTTTCCTATTCTTTTCATAACCTGCAGACACTTTTGACATGACGATAAAGTTTGATGTCCTCCCCTCTGCATCTCTCGGGACAGCTCAATTACTGGAGATCTCCCCGCCAACATCAGTTCGATGATGCCTGTAAACGGGCTTCTCGTGTGTTAAGTTCTTGATTTGAGAGTCGAATATTTATTTACGACCGCTCAGAAAGATGAGTAGGAACATCAGGGTGACTTGGCTAAAACACCTGTTCTGACCTGTGCCACAGCGGAAACCAATGAACAAAGTTCTGAACTTCCTCTCAAGACCAAGCAAAGGAGCCTTGAGCAGCAGTGAGAAAGATAAACTGATAGGCGCCGAATTTGACGGGCTCCTCAACCCAGTAATGCCTCTCCCACCAATTACGTCTTCTACTTTTTCCGGGGGACATTTGAAGGCGTACTACTATCACCCTGACTACAAAAGCCCACAGTTTTTGGTGACCTCCGTGTCTGGCATTACATTGATGCAGGGATCCTGGGGTTGGGACGTCGCCATGTTTAGCTGGTTTCCTTAGTCTAGTTTCTGCCCACCCGCTAACCTCGTTTGACGAGTTGTGGGCTATGACCAAGGCTTCCATACCACTTTCGTGATCTGCACATAATAAACAGATTATGTGAGAGATGAGAAGAAGAAAGGGTAAAGGAGGCGTCTTGCGACGAAAGATTGTTCCTTGATCTTTTTCAGCTGATCAGCAACTTTGACCGAAAACCTTAAGTGTATGGGCACAAACCAAGAAAGATATTCCTTGGTGAATGACTTCCAAAGAAAACCAAAAACCATACCATCTGGATAGTCCAGGCGGCCGAGAAGAGGTATTTTCGAGCTGTGCTGACGGTTTCAAAGTTGGAAGTAGCAATTTTCATGCCCAGTTGCTTGACTGTTTCGTGTTCACTGTTCACATATGGCTGGAAGCTGTTTTGCGGGGATAGACACTGTGCCATTTACTTGTTCGTTGGGGACAAACAGCGTATCAGGTTATTCGAAACACGCGCCGAAAAAGGGAGAATATGCGTAACAGTGTTGCCACTCTCGAGTATTCGTAGTGTAACTTCAAAAGAAATACAGATAACAATCGGTCGAGCCTCAGATAAGGCTTCACGTTCAATTAAGTCACTTCGGATGTTAATTAGGGGTTTACGTAAGTCATCCGAGGTGCCAGGTTTTGCAGTTGATCCCATAGTATCTACGACCAGGTCAGAAGGGCGATTAGCTCAGTCAGATAATTTTTTTGAGTCGTCACGGCCGGTGTCACGATAAAAATCTACGATGGATCCACGGCAATCTATTGTCCTATAGCCCAGCCAACAACGTCTGAAAAGATCACTCTTCTCCACAGATATGGAAATAGGGATTTTCAAGTGGCTTTCCGCGACTTTTAATAGGTGGTGACATCTTTAATAGGAGTTGAAACCATGGTGAGAAACGTTACCCAGGGCTTTTGACACGACAAGCCACACTTAGGCAAGCGTATACATCCATATATGATAACGGCAGAGAAGCGTAGATACAGGCTCCCAGAAATCACTGGGGATTATCGTCAAGGGATTTTAAACGGTCAAATAGAAGTGCTATCTGTGGAGAAAATTTCTAACCTAGGGCATGTTAATCAGCAGACTCGGAGGTAGGATGCAGTGGGGGACTGTTAAATGCACAGAAAGTCAGTTAGACCAAATTTCCTTAAGATATACTGATGCGAGAGCAATGAAGTAATAAGGGTTATACCATGCTCAGACCACATGAGAAAGGAATTCGGTGAAGCCATTGAAACTGTTTTTCGTGGGCCAGGATGGCCATTGCTGTGTCTTCGTAAGTAATCATCCTTCAAACTCTTTGTAGGTCTGAAGCAAATCTATACAGTGGTCTGTTACTTGTGGGAACCATTGCAGCCAGGGTTCGACTGAGGCTTTGGATTACACGGTGAAAATTTTTTTACTGACCACAGTTAGAATTCTTTGTAGTGCTTAGTGTTCTAGAATTCTCAGCTGCTGTTGACCGACAGTGTCTTGTGGTCGATAAAGCATTATAATAACTCTTGGCTATTTGTGGGTTAGCACTGAGAGTACAGGAATTCCAGTAAACTCAAGTGTTACCATCTGCATGTATTATGTGAAAAAGCAAGCGCTTGCTGGAGTTGACTGGAGCCAGCTGCTTCTCCGACCAGGTAAACCATACTCTTTAGGCCTGTCTAGTGTCATCTCCCATCAGATTCTGCTTAATTTTGCAGTCTTGCGTCGCCAGCGTGAAGGGTCATGAGGGATGTTTTGGTGCTGCATTGTTCATTTGTGTATAGGAGAAACATCAAGACAAGTATCAGAATTCTCGGAAGCGGTCCACATTGTAAAAACTTCCGACAGTATGGTAGGAAACGCATCCACAATTTCTGTCTTTCACTGAAGAGGAAGATTTTGACATATGTAAGGACTTCCGCACATTTTACTACGTTTCTCTGGGCTACATACTCCGGGATTTAACTACGGACGACAGTATCTGCTTTTCCTTGGGAAAGTTCAAAGATTGGACCATTGAGTAAGTCAGGTGTACAACTGTTTGAAGGAACATCATTTATCATACGGCATCACTAGATTCATTGGGGATGCTAGTGCAAGATGTCAGATTGTAATTTTCATGAAAAAGCGGTACGTACGAAAGTGCTTCAAACACAGTAACCGGCTGCGTAAAAGCTTTCATTCCGTTAATAATCAATTGAAGCAATTTACAGCTAAAATAGGATCCTCTCAGAAGTGTGATGACCTAGAGTTGCGCGCTCTACTTGTTTGTGAGTTTTGGCGTGACAGGTGCGTGGTGTTCTCTAAAATGGGCGATTGGGGTGAGTTAGAAAGATATTTCTTCATATTGTATCTTTTCTAGATGATGAAGAGGAAAATGATCTGGTGGCCAAGCAGTTAAAGGCATCTTGGGATGATGACGATGATGATGCTGTGCCGGTAAGTCCCTTGAGAGATCTTTTGCATGTCGAGACCAGCAAATCAATGACGTAATCTCGAATGATAAGTTTGATTTTGGAAAAAGGTTTTGTTTCCAGCAACAATGGTACTAGCCAAGACGTTCTTTAGATTGCATATTGTCCTATGCAAGTCATGGATCCAGGCAACGAAAACTTCCGATGAAGCTGAAGAAAAGTTGGGCGGAAAAGTCACGTTGAGAGTTTGCGCAAACCTTAACACCTCAATGTCCGTCGGAAGATGTGAAAAAAATCACTATGCGTCAAAAAGCTCCGAGGTTAACATATAATGACTTGATCTCCTTGGGTCTTGACTTAGCTTCACACTTTCTTATGTTGAAACATATTTCTTTATGAGATAAGTTTCCGTGTTGAAATGACTCTTGGAGTGAAACATGTTTTTTTACAGGGTGTTTCATGGGTAGTGGTTGGAAACCTTTGACATAGTTCAGAAGTGCAACCTAAGTGTTTTAGATTGTGTTCGAAGGGATTTCTGACTAGGAAGACACCAAGTGAATTTTGAACGTATTTACCTAACTGTGTTGTCAATTGACAGTATAACTGGTTTTCCCGTGAAGCAACTCGCCGAAACTTTGACTTGATATTAAATCTATGGATCAACTGAGTAACTCCTGGTCTTCCTTGTTGTTGCCAGGTAAAAAGGTAGTCCCGTATTCCGTTCATCTATTGTGGATCCTGTACTTCATGTGCATCACTGTTTTGAACTCACAGTTTTCCAGTTTACCGGAGTGGGCTTCCATTATCCATCAACCCTGCCGGAAATACTGAACATCAGCACTAACCCTCTTTCCATGTTTTGTAAACAATCCTGTTACATGTAAACAGCAAGTAGAAAAACTTTTCCAGGAACTACAAATGTCTGTTCATATGGGGTTAGTGAGTCCTAGTGAGTTGTATGCATCAAGATATTTTAAAACCTCATTTTATTCACTTTTATCGGCCATGAAACACGACAGTAAATTGTTGTAGTACAATTAACTCTTGGTAAACAATCAGAAATCACACCGGTGGCTTGTGTTGAAAAGCCTAACCGAGGCCTTCATATCCTTGCAGAGATTTCGTCAGCCACTGAACCTTCACGACTGATCTGACTTTCCAAGAAAAAGAAGGTCAATTACTCCACTGTCTAGTATTAGACGGAGCATCAACACAGACCAGTTTTTGAGTAACAGTTTGGATTAAGGTGAAAGGAAACTCATCCCTTACTCATACTGCCTGACATTAAAAATGTCCAATAGACTGCATTTTTTCACTGTCTTCACGAGACAGTCATCTGCTTGCACTATGTCTATTAGGGCAGTTTCATGCGACAAGACCGAATAAGTCTATGAATAAAACTAAAGAGAAAAGATATCTTAACCGACATCAGTTGGCATTTTCATTATTGTTTCTAGTACACTGCGTGTATCAGTCGACTGGCACGCAGATAATCTACCATGATCCAGTCGGGCAATGTATTTACTTTCTCAGGACATGGCGCTTCAGCTTTGTCTGCCAGACTGTGATCTCAAGAAACTAGGAGAGTGAATTTGATGGATTCACTGCATTGATTGAATGAGTTTGGAAACCACTTAAAGCAAGCAACTGACCTGATACCTCGACATGGTCTCTAGCATGCTCTCGAATACAGAGCCTTCACAGTGGGATATATTCACCTGACATTCCTTCCTTGAGATACTGCCATCAGACCTATCGATCGACACAGTCAAATGCTGCCATCAGGTCGAAAAATGCAGCTCTTGTTCGACGCCTTAAAGTGTACCTATGTTTCAGGACCTGACAGATAGTGAAGACTGATACTTACACTTACGACCAGATCTGCAAGCTGCCTAATCTCAGGATTTCTAGAGTTCGGATGATTGTAGAATCGATGACCTGAGATACTGTGTGTCAACTTGATTTCACTGAAGTTATAGCAAATGGATTTCTTTTTCAGCAAGACTGCGACGATCAGTGACACACTAGTCAGAGGAAAGCACGTCTGCTTGCCATACGCTAGCTACCTCTTCATGTCGTTTTACCAATAATCCTCGACCATCGTCCCTAAAACCTCTGCTACTAGCTCACCAAAGCTTACTGTCCTTCCCCGCTTCAGGTTACTTATAGCCTTCTTATAGTCTGTCTCTGTTACATTAAGGATCTGACTGGATACGGGGACACCAAAAACTAGCTCTTGGCCACTAGAAGTATTCCGCACATCGTTCTATCCATACCTCTGAAAAGAAGTTGCAGACCCGAGTTTCTCCCCTTAACTCTCAGCAACCACTGTCTTCCAACCAATCTGCTTCCTTGATAACAGCTGTTTCCTGTTGACCATCATCGCTGCTGTTTTCATCTCTAACCTCCCCTGTCCAGGATGGTTGTGTAGGCTCTTTGTCGGCCGATATTTGAACTGCTTCTGTTCGTCATTGTGTGCAGAACTTGCATCCGATACTATTTTAGAAGGAGCTGCTGTGGTCTATTGATCGTTTCTAATCTCTTTCCTAGTGTTACGGTGTTTAGCATCGTTTTCACACCAACCTCGAGATGGTACCTGGTTTCCTTAGGATGAGTGACTTTGTCCTATTCTGATAACTTTCTAACCAGATCCTCTGTGTAGAAAGGCTTTACATTGTCATTCTAGAGCTGTGCTTGTAATGGTTTTTTCACTAGTTTTCCAGCGTTCATTTAATTTCTGACACGCTTGATCGCTGTCCAAATGCATTATCCAGACGGAGTGGCAGTCTTTCGCAACTCTATTCCAGCGATCACTGATAACACTGCTGTCTTTGTGTATCGACCCTTGAGTTGATGTCCCAGACTTTGTCTCTGTTTATGTTCAAAGTTTGTGCTGGCCAAAAATAGACGGTTGTTTGAGTAAAACTGCAGTGGACGACCTCTATCATCTGTTTAAAAGTGCTGCTCAAGTGTTTTTTGTCTAATTTAACCTACCCAGTCCATTAAAATCGCCTGCAAAGACAGTAGAGTGGTGACTCGTTGATTTAAGGAGTTGACTTTCAACCAGTGGGTTTCGGGTTCTAAGAACGCTCTACCTACTAAGGTTTAGGCAACCGGGTATTATCTTTCGCTCTCGCAATAGGTGTGACTCATTGCCTGCTACATAAACGTGCACGTGATTTCTGAGAGAATATTTTTACCTGCTAGGACAATGATATTTTGGCGTTTGGCTTTCAGTAGGAGGCTTCAGTCAATGGCATTTTAAGCAGAGATTATAAAAAGACAACGACAAGTTTCACTATTTTATAAGCCCTCATTGTGCTGCTTAGTCGAACTGTGGACAGGTGACTCGACTGGGACGCAGTCGAGCAATGCACTTTCTGGCTTAGTATTTAATATTATGCTTACACCTGTATGGTCACAAGGAATATCCATCGAATCTCAAGGAGTCAAAAGAGTGTATTTCTCAGCTTCACTATATTGACTGGGTGATGTTAGGGGAGTAACCGCACTTGGGTTTTGTATGCATATCTCACAAATGCAGCTCAGATCCATGGCCCGAGATGCCAGAGTTCTGGCTAGCGAAGCTTGTTTTTCGATTTGACTGAAGGTGTAGATATTGGAAGCTCCAATGTGTAGTTTGGAGCGTGGTTTCACGAGATTAGTAATGCTGCCCCGTAAACTGAAATCTTTGTCAGAAGCTGCAGAGCTGGAGAGAATTAAAAGTGGTGTAGGAGTGGACTACAAGACATGGGGAACTGTTAGAAGGTATGGATGTCGAAAATTGATAGTGGTCTGAAAGAACTTGAATGTTGACACAGTTGTGACGGCTGTTAAGTCTTCTCGATTGCCCACATCATGGAGGGCTGCTTGAAGGGTTAACAATAGCGGCGTGTGCTAGCAGAACCCAATGAACATCTACTTGAGGCCGATCACATACCGCCTTTTTAGAAGTCTGAGATTATAGTTTGTTTTCTTTCCGATTCCGTCTATATATATACCCATACTACTGTTATCAATATGCGACGGGGTAGAGACCAACTAGGACCTACTAGGTGACCAACTAGAAGGTCACACATTCGAACCTTGCTCCATCTACTGAAGTTTTTGGCAGCTAGGTAGAATCATTTGCTCTTACAATAGGTATGGCTAATTGCCTTCTGCATAGGTGTGCTCGTCACTTCTGAGTTGCATTTCGATAGGACCAGAACATAAGCGCTTAGTTTCGTTCTCATTCAAAATAATACTTCTTTAAGAAGGTCCACTCAATCAACTCTACTGTGTTAAATGTATAGTTGAAAGATATACTTTTTGACTAGATGTGAAACGCACATAAAGATAGATTATTTCATGTCTGTGCTGTTGTTTGTTGACGAATAATTATTGTTGACAAGAATGTAATAGAAAGTTCGTACTAAAAGGGCTAAAGATTGACAGTAGTTTATAAAGTACTTCGGTTTATTAGGAAGTCTATAAATTCAACTTTAGACTAATCGTTTTGATCGTCATAAGGAAAGACAGACCGATTTTAGTCGGTCAATAATAAAGTTAAGAAGTACTTGTAAGAATGATGGTAAAGTCATTGGTAGTCGTTTACCTTTTATCCTACGCCTAATAAACCTCTCAGGGGAACCGAAAAATGCATGATGAGGGAATATCACAGTACTGTAAGAAATTTAGCTTGAGATGCGGCGTAACTTGTAAAAGATTTTTTAGTTCGATTCATGTGTCAGTAGAAACAATTTTATTATCATATGTCATTGACGATTTTGTGGAAGAGAAGAAATTTTTTTTCTAATTCCTGGCTGTCACTTATTGACGCCTTCTAACCATCGGTCTAGTATATAATTCAGTATATTATCCATATTACAAATTACTTCACGAATACAGTTTAATAAGTTAAAGCTGAACAATTTCTGTTTCTAGATTTCATGCTGTTAATATGTTCTTATAAAGCTCAAGGAAGTTGTGCAATACAGACAGCTAGCATTACACTTTGGAAAAGTTTTTTCCCGTCCCACGTGTTCAGTCAGCCGATAAAGCAATAAATTTTATTACCTTAAGTGAAATTTTCGTTCAAGACTTTGTTTCAAAATGCTATTAGATAACAAAATTATTTGATTAGGACTTCAACTTTTAATTATTCAGTCAAATCGTGAATTTTTCAGTTAAGTGAAGGAAGTGCTTGATAAAGCTCTTTTTATGCATGAAGGCCCGCAGTTCAAGTACAACACTCAGAAACTGAAGGATGAAACTACAAAGGAAATCTTCACGGCAGCCATCAAGACAAAATGGGAGATATCGAGCAACATCCCTGAAGAAACCTGTGTGGAAGAACACTGGAAGGCTTTGAAAGAGATGTGGAAAGAAACTTGCACAGCCGTATTAGGAAGGAAGAAGAGAGAAGATAAAGAATGGATCTCAATGGATACATGGGAGCTGATAGAGGAGAGGAGCATGGTGAAGCAGAAGATAAACCAGTGCAAGGATGCTCAACGACAAGAGGAACTGAGCACAATGTATAAAACACTGGACAAAGAGGTGAAGAGGAGTGCACGGAAAGACAAAAGACACTTCTACGAAACACTGGCAAGTGAAGCAGAACAGGCTGCAGGTAAGAGGGACCTGACAACATTGTATCAAATAACCAGGTTACTATCTGGGAGGGAAGAGATCAACGCAGATGAAACCAATAAAAGATGATGAAGGAAATCTAATTACCAAAGAAGAGAAGCAAAGGAAATGATGGGTTGACCACTTGAAGAAGCTCTTGAATCGACCACCACCTGCAATTCGTCCGGGAATACCACCTGCAGCCCAGCCGCTGAACTACAAGTGAACATAAATCCTCCAACAAAAGTGGAAGTCGTGAACGCCATAAAGCTACTGAAATGTGGGAAAGCAGCAGGACCAGACGGGATCCCGCCAGAAGCACTGAGAACAGACGCAGAGACAACAGCGGACATGCTCACACCATTATTGCAGAAGGTGTGGAAGGAAGAGAAGGTACCTGGCGATTGGAAGAGGGGTTACCTTGTCAAACTGCCGAAGAAGGGAGACCTCAGTGTTTGCAAGAACTGGCGCGTAATCA
This sequence comes from Heterobilharzia americana, assembly GCA_944470555.2. Taxonomy (NCBI): domain Eukaryota; kingdom Metazoa; phylum Platyhelminthes; class Trematoda; order Strigeidida; family Schistosomatidae; genus Heterobilharzia; species Heterobilharzia americana. The sequence continues at coordinate 33,112,233 of OX104129.1, read as the reverse complement.
CTCTCCTGCCGCATCATCCTGGAGATACTTAAGGATGCACTGGATTCAAAACAACGACCAGAACAGGCAGGCTTCAGGAAGTACAAATCATGTGCCGACTGAATTGCAACGCCACACTGTGCATCATCATAGAACAGAGTATAGAATGGCAGTCAACTCTCTACCTCAACTTTATCGACTTTGAGAAGGCCCTTGACAGCGTCGACCGAGAGGTAATTTGGAAACTGCTTCATTACTACGGAGTACCGCAAACTTTCATCAGCCTCATTCAACAACTATATGAAGATGCCACATGCCAAGTAATTCACAATGGGAAGCTCAGTGATGCTTTTGAAGTGAAGACAGGAGTGAAACAAGGTTGCCTACTATCCCCCATGATATTCCTTATTGTGGTGGACTGGATCATGCAGCAGACAACAGTGGGGAGCTGTGAGAAGAGGGGGATACGCTGGACTGCGGAAAAGAACCTAGAAGATCTGGATTTCGCCAACGATGACTTGTGCCTGATGTCACACAAACTTGAAGATCTACAGACGAAAACTAACAAGTTGTCAGAAGAGGCAGGGCAGCGAAGACGGGTCTTCAGGTGAATATAGAGAAGACAGAGGTGATGAAGATACCGCACCACCACCATCAACAACAACAACAAACTCCAATCACCGTCAACGGGAGAAACTTGAAGGAAGTAACCTCCTTCACTTATCTAGGAAGCACTGTTTCAACTACAGGCGGGATAGACGAGGATGTCAAAGTCAGAATCGGAAAAGCAAAACAGGCGTTCATAAGCCTGAAACCAGTGTGGAGATCTTCTGCACTCAGCATATGGAACAAGATACGGATTTTCAACACCAACGTCAAGTGAGTGCTTCTGTGTGATGGTTGAGAGACTTGGCGCGTAACGAAAGGGATTTCCAATAAACTACAGACATTCATCAACAACTGCTTACGCTCGCTACTGATGATCAGATGGCCAGAATAGTCAGAATAAGCAACAAGGAACTCTGGCTGGTAACGAACCAACCAAGAACCTATCACGCAACAAATATACAAGAGGAAGTGGAGATGGATTGGGCATGCACCGAGAAGGCCGACTGGGGACATCACGCGTCAGGCCCTCGAGTGGAATCCCCAGGGGAAGCGACGAGTTGGGCGTCCGAGGCGAGGGTGACATGGAGGAGGCCGTGCGAGGAGGAAATGAGAGCTTGTGGGCTGTCGTGGAGCCAGGTTGAAAAGATTTCAGAGAACAGAGTTTACTGGAGACGTGCTACTGAAGCCCTATGTTCCATTAAGAACCCAAGGGACTAATAATAATAATAATGCATGAAGGCAATAGTATTAGTGGTCTTTTCAGAAGAGGATTCTATTATTGCCTTCTAAAAGTCTCAGAAAACATTACTATTCATCAGTTCAGTTAAATAACATTAAGAATATAACTGATCAGTAAAAGGTGTCTCAATTATTGCTGAAAGATAAACAAGTACACGAGAAGTTACAGGAAACTGATTTATTAGATCTTCACCTGTCGCTTATGCTGACATGTATTCGTAATAATGGCACCAGGTGCAAGGAGTTCATAAATAGGTTTATTGAAAAGTTATACTTTTCAGTCACATAAAGCATGTTAGCTGCAAGGCCACGAGAGTCTTAAGTGTGAATTGCTCAGGGTAGTGACTTGAAGTATATGCTTAGTATTTACTCTCTTACTAACACTGATATGGCACTAAATTACATCGTAGTCTTGGAATGAAAAAGAAATGTATTCGCCAACAAAGTGTACATCTGTGCAGTAAGCATTGAGCCACACCTATTGTATGAAATGTGATGATACTACTTGGCTACCCAGACCTCGGTAGGTGGAACGGATTTCGAATCCTTGACCCAGTGGTTGGCAGTCAACTTTCTACACCATTGAGCCGCAGCTCCACAGTCTTGATTTATGGGTTATTAATTCAAGTGGAGCCTCTGTGTTCGTTGACGCAATGAACCAGGTTACAGAAACTATTGATTGCGAAATTTCATGCAGCTGGTTTAAATTATTTTTGGAAACTCTAATTTGCAGTCGATTTTATTTATTGTCACGTCTCTATTACTTAGGACTGTTTTCCATCTATTTAAGGATTCTTGGGATGCAGAACCATCTAACCAATCAGCGTCATCAAAACCTGCCGCTCCAGCGCCAGCTAAATTATCTCTAACTGAGCGCAGAAAACTGAAAGACGAACAAAAGCGAAAAGATAGGGAGGAGAGATTACGAAAAGAAGAGGAGCTTAAAAAATTACAGCCTGCAACGGAACTTCAACGGGAGAAACTTGCTGAGGAGGCTGAACTAGGCTTATTAACAGACACATTTGGTTAAAAGCGTTTAATCTTTGCTCATCTAGTTTCCTTTATAGGACCTACCATTGTTCAAAGTAGTGATAAAGAAACTATTGATTCCTGTTGTCCGAAAACTAAGGAGGAATTCAATCGTTTACATGAGCTGCTTTTGGCAAAAATCACAACTATACAGGTAAGTAAGCTAACTAACTTTTGGTCAACTTAAACAGAAATCTCCTCATTACACGGCATTCGCAGAAAGTCTTATCCGTGATCTTGTTATCGAAAGTAAGTCTAAGTTCCAAATCGATAAATGTGTCATCATTTTCTGCACTTTTTTTTTATTAAAGTGGAAGTCGACAACCTCCGAACAGTGAATACGGTCATAAATGCATTGATAAGTGAAAAACAGAAGCTCATAAAGGTAGGTTTTTCAATAATATTAATGCGAAATATTATATTTGCATGCTTCTACTCAAATCTTATCTGAAATATTTGTGTTTACGATACCTGTCTAAGCGCTAAATAACTTGAGATGCAAGGAATTTTATAGGAGTGTGACAATTGCATTCCAACTTATGGGTTTAAGTTCCACTTCACTTAGTAGGCTTTACGCGACTGGCTAGTATCACTAAACTCACACATATGATTTGTTGCCTAGTGAACAGGCCTTTACATAGTGGTAGCTAAGCGACATTTTCGACAAATAGTTTGCTAGCTATTTCTTCCAATAAAGATGTCCTCTTGAACTATGCATTCATCTTATAAGCAGTGGACCCAGGGTTCAAATTTCACTTCACCTACTTCCGTTTAGACAACCGGGTAGTATCGTTACACATCACGCACTAGGTGGAACTCTACTCAGCATATAAACCAGTTATAGGTTGCCGAATCACCTTACTGTTTGGAATATTTTTTATTCATACTGTACTGAGTTTATATTTTGAACACGTGGTAAATTTTTTTCCTAAAGATAAGGATGTGAATATCGTTCCGACAGTACTGACCTTTAAGATCAGAGGTATGCACAAATATTGAAATAATTAGTGCCTAGTAAAATGAACTTATGAAACAAAGGATCAAAACTTTTTGAAGAAACATATAGTGATGTTGTCTGTATCAGAATTGGTTTTTATACTTCATTCCATCTTTTTTAAAAGAGCCTGATATCAGTTTCTTACCTAATCTGCCTACGTTGTAATAAACGGTATACCAATAATGTAATTTATTCCTTCATTGGGCTTTAGGGGACTTTATTGTTACTGAATGAGTTACTAGGATTAAACAGCACCAAATGAGATAGATTGGTGAACTTTCGGCGTATATTTCTAGTAGTTTAGATATATTTCTTGATAAAAGAAACAATTGCTGTAGCTGTGAAAAGTGATAAACAGGTAACAAATGTATGATAGTAGGTGTTAGATAATTCGTGCATTCCAGTTAATGATCCACATTCTGAACTTGTAGTTTTCCATTGTTATTATTATTATTGTTGTTGTTATTACTATTATTATTACTGTTGATTAGTGTTATTATTGCGACCACATATTTAATTTCCATGTGACGTGATGTTGATTTTTGTTTGTTGCTGCTTAAGTTTTGCAGGCATTTCAATTCCATCAGTGCATCTTACTTGGATCAGAAAATCATGAACTGCAGAAGTGACTGAAGTTACTAAACAAATAGAAACAGTATTTGTATTGGACTTGATCAAAATAATAGTTGCCACCCGTTTTGGGTAGTCCAGAGGTTATTTGAAAATCTCATACAAAGTCAAGTAATACATTCAAGAATTGATTCCTCATACTCGTAAATTCTTGATAGTTTAAAAATCAGAAATATGAACGCGAAATGATGGGTCACCATTTGCATTCAATATATTTTGGTCTAAACAGTGAAACAGCTTCCACACATTCGTTTGCAAGATGAAGTTTCTCCCCTAGAACATGAGGAGAAGAGAGTACCTAGACCATTACGCTACAGTTTCACCCTCTAGAACATTGACTCTTGTCGGTAACTCTAACCTCTTACAGTTTGAGTTTTACCACAGGCTATGCATGTAATCAGGTATGATGGATATATACTACCACTTCTACTAGATATAGGCAACCTATTGCATCTAGGTAAATAAGTAATTCGAATCCATGTACAATAGTTACGGTTTGTTCGAAACCTTGAGAACACTAGCTGCGTTGAATATCGTAATGTTCATGGTAAAATAATAATTAATCTGTGATTAAATCATCTTTTTGTCTTTTGCCACTACAGAGTAAAACAAAGAAGAAAACCAAAGGCAAACTATTGGTCGAAAGAGAAAATGATTATAACTATGGTGGTGAAGATGATGCTGCAGTGGATGAATATGATGATTTTATGTGAAGTCAGATAATTGCACATTCTTATTTTAAAAGTGGTTTTCTTTTTAAGTGGTAAGCATCATTGCTACCACCTATTGCTCTCCTTCCTCTACATATTAACTTTTCTTAGAAATATGTGACAGCTCTCCTTATTACTGTGATGTGTAGTGAGTGTGAATATGTTATGTTGTCACAAATTCCTCAGCATACCCTGTTACAGATGATTTCTAAGAAAAATAAAGCGGAGTGGGCTTGTCCGATATTCGAGTTAGTGCGTCGTCTACTGCGCCTATGGTTGCACTGCATTGTCTCACTAGGTCTCATTTTTCTTACTTCTCTTGTACATTGTCATTTTTTGTGCCTATTTTCTCTATTGCTGTATTTTTTTCCAAACAAATTATTCACTGTTAAACGATAGATAGTTAACTGTTTATAGGAATGACTTTTTCCTCTACCGGTATCTATCTCTTACATCCTCATTTTTTAAGTGTATTTTTAAGTTCTTTGCTTTGACTTGGCTTTGAACTCGGTATTTGGACTGATTTTCACTGTTTAAAGTTATGGATGAAAAGATGTGACTAGCATGCTTATAAAACTCTCACCTTACAGTACACCAATAAAGAGTCTTATTTATTCCTAATTGTTAGACCAGTTTTTGTCGAGTTAGCTAAACGACAGTTCTGAAGATAATCTGAGAAGAGGCTGGAAGTTCAACGTTTAGATACGGTTGCGGCGAATGACTTCGATAGATAAACAGCGAATCCAAGCCAAGCAAAAATGCCTTTAGGTCGTACATTCGAAACCCCAGCCCAAAGAATAGATAGCAGTGATTACTCGCTAAGTCTGTGATCAGACAGTCACCGATTTCTGGTTAACATTAATTTAAGGAATAGAGAGGGGCATCATCTTGTGGGGCCACCGCCAACTCAACACTGGATGTGAATAAACCGTATTCCTACCAGTTATTCCTGGAAACGGTTGGTAGAATATAACCACTCAGAGATAAGGTGCTTCTACAGTGATGTATGAGTTGGAGGTTGCCTGTCTTCACCTTGACAAACTGCAGATGTAGACTTTTCGGGCGCAGCATCACGACAAAAATGAAAAGACTGCTTTCTTACAAAGGATCTGGTTAGAAAGTTATCAGAATAGGACAAAGTCACTCATCCTAAGGAAACCAGGTACCATCTCGAGGTTGGTGTGAAAACGATGCTAAACACCGTAACACTAGGAAAGAGATTAGAAACGATCAATAGACCACAGCAGCTCCTTCTAAAATAGTATCGGATGCAAGTTCTGCACACAATGACGAACAGAAGCAGTTCAAATATCGGCCGACAAAGAGCCTACACAACCATCCTGGACAGGGGAGGTTAGAGATGAAAACAGCAGCGATGATGGTCAACAGGAGACAGCTGCTATCAAGGAAGCAGATTGGTTGGAAGACAGTAGTTGCTGATCATGATCCTATGCTGATCGAATGCTTATGTATCAAATGCTATCACACTAAGTGAAGCGTTCTAAAACAAGTTGAGAATCAAGTTTCTTTTCATCATTATCAAAATATGATGCAGTGTAATCTAGCCTGTTTGGAATATTTTACTGATGAAGCTGTGACTTATACGGCGAAATATTCAGAGAAATTTCATTTCCATTTTCGTCACACAACAGGACCGCAGTACACTATACTCATAGCAATAAAGAGTCGAGAATATGAGAATTGTTAAATTGTACTTCGTTTAGTGGGTTAAGCAGGGATGAAATCCATCCACACTGAGCCCCAAAACAATGGCATTGCCAAATAATGAAGCATAATGCCAACAGAGCGACTCGGTTTCCGAATAAATTTCATCAATACAGTATGAAATATCGTTTCTACGCGAGGCGTCATGGTGATTAAATAACTATTCAAATGAGGCTTTATTTTTTATAATTGTTGAAACCTAAGTAAACATGTATCACCGCTGTGGACGTTAAACATTTTGGTTCATAAGCTGCTGAAATTGTTTACAATATCTTCCTGAGTAGTGTTCATTGTTGATGCATATTATTTAGCGAGCGTTTATCCGAAAACCCAAATGTATGGAGAAATGAATGTTAACAAAAAAATTGTTGAAATGACCGGTGAATTATTTTCAGCCATTAAAAATTTGAAGTAACATTTTCCGGTCCGCTTTTATTATCAATCTAGATTATTTATGATAATCATCTGGACTTTACGCATAAGACAAAATTAAAATGTCAATAGAGACAGCCTCCCGTAAAACTTTGCAACTGAATAAAGTAACCGTAAAATTAGTGTCTACGTCTTGTAATAAGTTTCTAGTTGATCAATGAAACTGTATTTATGACTTTCATGGGAGTTGTCAGTTCTTATAAACGCCATATTACCTGTTATAGCTTTATTTGTGAGTTCCTAGAATTCATCATGAATTACATAGATCGGTAAACAATCAGTTGCTATGGTTGACAATATTGATCAGAAAAATTCACCTCACCGTATTATATTTGGCATCAGCTACGAAGATATCACAACACATTTGAGCTCTTAACTGTTGTGATGCCCCAGTTTTGTATAAAACATTGTTATTGATCTGAACATTTTAACGTGTCATCCCCACACCATTCTTTATGACTAGTAGTCTATTTTATGCCCTCATTGTAATGTAAATCGCTGATTGGTTAATCTTTACTCTTACTATGCAAATGTCTCAAATTGAGGATAACGTCATTTTTCATGTGTGCACTTATTCACGTGTTTTGGGATTGATTATTACATTATATTCTCGGAGAAGTAACTCTCCCATCACCCATTTTCGGTCTACTCTCTATTTCGTCCCGGGGTTGCAGTCAGTGACTCTTGGGTACTAAGTTAGCTGCCAGCTAAGCGTGTGTATTATATTCGTTAGGAATATATATAACCGTTGGCGTACGAAAAACAACAGTGACGACGGGGATGGGATCAAAAATGGATTTTTTGAGGCTGGACAAATTTCTCGAATTACAAATGAAGATTATCGAGTTATTAACTCAGTCCAGAATTTCTACAACTAACTCATTGAATCCTACGCAAGAACCAACCCTAATATTGAATGACATTGCTGCTGAATATCAACGATTGGTCAACTTGGAACGGAATATAAGTTTAATCCAATCCGGATGCCAGGGTGGTCACGAAGTGCATGCGATTCGCCAGAAATCGAATTCATCTGTATCCTTTTCTGGCCCAAGGACCCCTGGTTCTTCGTCTGCGATTCGTCATCCCAACAGCGCATACAATACCAAAAGAAACACAAAGAAGACCCCTCCGCCCTCTGCTGGCATTGTGGTGCATGGCATTTCGTTAAATCTTCCCCTTATAAGCAGAATAAATGCAGAGATTGTAATACTGTGGGTCGCAAGGACGGATTTTGCAAGCGGCTCCCATTACAAAGTCACCGTCGAAGATCGAAGTCTCGAACAGTAGGCAAATCTCTCAGTCTTACTGCTGCTTTTCAAGCACATCCACCAGCATGGAGAAAATATATCACCTTCCAGATAAATAACCATTCAGTATGACTACAAATCGACAGCTTCTGATTATTTTCAAGAAGCTATGATGGGAGATTGGTCGACCTCTTGTCCAGAAGACTGCAAAAACTGCTATTAGCGCATGCGGTGGCCGATTGCCACTAACAGGTCAGTTATCATGTACTACATCTTTTCACGATACTTTGATAAATGGAATTTTTTATCTATCTGACTCTGATTTACACCTGGATCTCGACTGGTTTGAGAGTTTGAAACTGGCCGACCCACTGAGTATGGTATACAACAAAGTGGAAGCAACGTCAGACCCCACGACGAACCTTAACGATATTATTACTGAATATTCAGAGGTATTCTAACCTGGCCTCGGACACTGCAGCACAACCAAAGCCGTCCTACGCCTGTAACCAAGTGCATCGCCTGTTTTTCGTCCAAGAAGGCGCTCCCCATACGCATCGCTGCATCGTTGAGGCAGAGCTGAAACGACTTCAGGAACGGGATGTCATTACTCCAGTATCCCATCCTTCTTGGGCCGCTCCAATCATCGTCATAAAAAAAGCTGATGGATCCATCTATGCTGATTTTTCGACAGGGTTAAGTGCTGCTTTGGAGCAACATCATTATCTCCTATTTCGCGAAAATCGCATATTTACAAGTCGAAGTCTCTCCAGAATGTGAATTACTAACCATCAATGCCCATCGAGGTCTTTTCCAGTACAATTGTTCGCCATTCGGCATTAAGACTGCCCCCACTTTTTTCAACAGATCATGGATACTATGCTAGCAGGTATACCAGGTGTTGCTGCATGCCTCGACGACGTCATCATAGTTGCCGTCTGTTCAGCGGAATTAACGAGTCGAATGCGGTTGGTCCTACAGTGAATCCGAAACAACGGCCTTCTACTCAGAAAGTAGAAATGTCAATTTCTAAAGTCAGTAAAGTATTACGGGTTCATCTTTGATGCATCTGGTAGACGTTTCGATCCCGAAAACATTCGCACTATACAACAGATACCCACGCCAACAGATGCCGCGACTCTCCGATCCTTCCTTGGTCTCATCAGTTACTATTCGGTGTCCCTGCCCTCCCTACTTGATTTACAAAAACCTTTGAGTCGTCTCCTACGCAAGGATGCCACATAGTCCTGTTCAAGAGAATGTGAAACTGCTATAGAACGACTCAAGTCCACTCTCAGCTCTGATCTCCTGTTAACATATTACGACCCAGAGCTACCAATCATCGTTGCTGCAGATGTTTCCATCGCTGGTATTGGGGCTATCCTATTGCACGAATATCTGGATGGTTCACAAAAAGCTGTCATACATGCATCTCGATCACTCACGTCAGCAGGAAAACGCTATTTACAGATGGAGGAAGGACTTGCCTTAGTTTCCGCAGCCAGACGCTTTTACAAGATGTTGTATGGACGGAAATTAATCTTGCTCACTGATCACAAGCCCCCTCCCAATCTTTGGGTCAAAACACGGTGCTCCAGCTCATTCCGCCAACAGACTTCAACGGTGGGCGGTAACATTACTGGGCTACGACTTCGATAATAAGTATCACCGAACGGAAGACTTTGGACATGCAGACGCACTTTCAAATGAGTATTCTACAACTAACGAAGACACAGTGATCGCGTTAGTATCCACGAAAGACTATGCAGTTAACCTACTGCATTGTGTCGTTTGCGCACTTCATATCACGTCAGCACAAGTGGAAAATGAATCATGTAAGGACTATATCATACAGAAAGTCATGCATTATGTCCAGACGAAATGGTTACAAAAATCGTTTACCAGTGACCTAAAACAACTGTTCTGCAGAAGAGAATCCCTTTGTGACATCGAGAACTGCCTCATGTTCGGAGAACGCGTAGTGATCCCCCCAGTCTCTTCGTGCAAAACTCCTAAGACAGTTTCACACTGGTCATCCAGGAATAGAACGTATGAAAGCCATCGCCAGAAGCTATGCTTATTGGTCCAATATGGGTTCTGATATAGCTGAATTTGTCAGTCGCTGCACATCATGTCAGAAGGCAGCTAAGAATTCTCCACGTCTTCCACCAAAGAGTTGGCCATTGTCAGGTCGACCTTGGTCTAGATAGAATTCATATCGATTTTGCAGGTCCATTAACATGGAACCTACCATCTGATTGTTGTTGGTGCTTATTCCAAGCGGCCAGAGATCGTCGCTGTATCACCCGTATCGTCACGCTGAACAATTCCGGCTCTTAAAGATATTTTCATCTGCCATGGGTTGCCCGACACCATTGTTTCAGATAATGGGTCACAATTCACCTCCCACGAGTTTGCAATGTGAATGCAATCGATCGTATTCGTACACCATCGTACCATCTACAATCCAATGGCCAGGCAGAAAGATTTGTGGATACCTTTAAGCGAGCTCTCCTTAAAGCTGAAGGAGGAGACACGGATGTTATACAACAATTTCTATTCATCTATCGCTCAACGCCAAATGACGCCCTACCAGATCGCAAGTCTTCCACAAACGTTTTAATGGGAAGGAAGCTACGCACGCTACACCGCGCAAGGCTGCTACCACGTACACAAGCAGTTGGATCACACTTCGACAAAGGAGACTCTGTCTACGTACAAGATTACAGACTAGGACATGGCATGTGGACGGAAGGTGTCATGGGAAGACTTGAGAGTGTGATGTACGATATAATGGTGGGTCAGGAGAAATGGAAGAGACACAAGAATCAGATACGTCACAGAAAAGCCAATCAACCAGAGTCCAAGCATACCACTTGATACTCTGCTGGATACGTTTAATTCACCAATGGAGAAATCGTTAACCATGAGCTGAAGGCTCGACAAAGATCTTTGAATTTCCCTTTATGCACAAAGTATTAAATACCTACACAGTATCCAATAAGCCCATTTACTGCAGTTATTCGATAAAATAACAACTCATATGCACTACCACTTCTTTGAGGCATAAGTAATTAAATTACGCTATCCATCGATCAGAGCTGAAATAAAACATTTGTGAAAATTCTCCAGTGCTATACGTTACCTTTAACAATAAATTCACCCACTCTCAATAAAAAGTTTCGAAGGGCGCAGTACACAGTCACCATTTCGAGGCAAACAAGGAAATACATTTCGGTAAATTTGTCCATCTCAACGTAATTACTCGATTGGCACCAGTTTCAGATAAGCACCTTAATGCTGTCAGAACTATCAAAGCTGAATAATCCGTTTATCACTAACATTATCCTTAGAATTCCAGCTAGTAGTGTATTCTCAAGTTTTTGCAAACAATCTAGTTCACTGCTAGTCAGGATACGTTCAAATCTAAATATATAGATGAAGAGTCTGTGCATTGTGGAATGGAGTAATGTATCACAAGTACATTTTTAATGAAAAGTGTACACACAATGATAAGCTTTTATTTCGGTCACATATCGAGCGAAATATTAAAATATTCCAACTGTTGGTGTTATCACGGGCAGAATTCTGCAGAAAATATTACCAAAATAAAAACCTCTAGTTGTGTGCAAACCTTTCGTTAAATGTGTACTAAAGATGTAGATTTTTCTGGGAACCTTATTAACAGTTATAAGTCACGCTTAATATGTTTTGAAAAACACTTCCTGAAATACTATGCGACCTTACCACTACCAAATAAAAATCTCTCTAAATTAAATTAATTTTGGATATAACCTTAACTGGAAAGCAATTACTTTCTCAAAAGTGATTTCGTCTAATAAGAGATCATGATTTTCCAAGCCAATCTAAATACAGATAGCTTATCTGGGCTCAATTAGTCAGATCCCAACAAATCATCTTTCTAGTCCAATTAGAAATGTCTACCGCCTACAAAAACAGTCTTTTAAACAAAGGAATCAACCAACCACATTTCTTTTCCAATTTTTTCTGGACCGTAAATAAATTGGAGGAAAGTTTGTCATGCAATAAACGTCGACTCAGATTCAGGACACGTCCAGACACCCATCAAGAGAACAATCTGGCTATACTAAGGCAAAGTACCACGTAATAAATATCCGCATACAACCAATTACTGCATTTCTTCGTGAAGGTCTGATGATGATCAATGTTTAGTATGATACTGAAACGTTTGCCAACTAAGACCCTAGGTCTGAGAACAACTCACTTTGAACATCTAAACCCTGAGCTACAAATATTCGCTACAACGTCTAAAGCAATAAATATTACAAACACTCAGTTAATCTCCCCAAGTTATTTATTTAATGTATGTTACATGTGTAGATATGAAAGTAGCAAAGTAGTTTAGGAGGGCGATGATGAATAAATCACATGTATGTCAAAAATGCAAAAATACTGTTAGAAAACAAAACGGGAAGAAATAAGACAAATGCATCAAATCTTATAAAAATTAATTCGACTCATTCGTATCCTTTGAATTGCTAAATTTAGAACGAAGGGATTTCAACCGCTCAGCTGAAAATCAATTATATAGGGAAATATATTAGTCTTACCTTTCATACGATTTTCATAAAGACAAGTCTTTATTCAAGTTAAAAATAAACATAAAAATAAATGGAAACAGAATGTGAAGCAGTAAATTAGCTTGCCCAAATAGTATGTATGTCGATTGGTTAATATTTGTCAACGATGTTGCCGAATGGAGGAGGCAGGAATGTGGAAATTTCATAACGGCACCATGAGGCGATAGTAGTGCTAGGTGAGCATGTTGAGAAATCCCAACTTCTTGGATGAAGTTTCCAAGGTCATGAGTCCCAGTGCCTTAAAGTACCATGAGATATGGCTCATAGGTCAAATGTTTATGTAACATGAACCAGATAGTCTTAAATTTAATTGGTAGTGTTAATATACACTAATTTGTACTTCAGTTTTCTGAAAGAAAACTGCAGTAACGGAAACTGACACATTCACTTTTAATGTAATAGTTGAAGGCTTCCACATTTACTTCTTGTTATGCATGTTTACTACTAGAGAATAAACTTAAGAACCAACGATAAGCTGGTGTATTTTCTAAAGTTCTACGGAAGGTTGGTGACATTTACCCAGTGATGATGATACCTCTGACCGCACCACACAAGTTCATACATCCAAAGGAGAGTTAATTCTCTCTAAATTTAAAGCTTTCTTCATCGATAAGTTCTGAAAGGCAGGAGACCTATTTCTACAGCTTTGTAATAACTGCCTAGAAAAACAGACGAATACAGTAAGCTTTTTAAGTTTGGGAAATGATTAAAAAACAAGTAAACTAATGAAATTTGCCCCGTCTAGTCAAGTCAATAATTAGGCCTGGAGATATAACTGAAAGTATGTCATCAAGTTGATGACTTGCAAGATTTTTAAAATTTTATGAAATATTATCATAGATAATATGAACTGAAAATATGTTCAATTTAACGAAGATCCAGGATAACTGCTTCAGAGTTGTATATTAGTTAGGAAAAAGGAGGACTTCAATCCTTTACATAATCGACAAGAACATCTTTACGTGTGTCTTAGCAAACGTAATGCTTCTCAACTGATTAACCGGGGAAAAAAGGTGCATATAAGTGGGTGGATCAAAATGGATGCAGAGGGTCCATTTAGAGGTGGCGGTGAACCCTGATCCCAGCCAACAGTGCATGTGGGCTTTACGATTCAATGTGGAGGAATGAAATACGAACCTACTTAGGTCACCGGCAGACATGAAAATACAATATATGACGTCCTCCTGTTGACTTTCGAATCAGATCACGAGATCGAAGGCTAGGGCAATTGTTCTTCAGTAATACCATCTGAAGTGGTTTTTGCGTCCGAATAGTATCTCAGCCCTCATAAATACTATGATGATATAAAGCTAAAACAAATACTTTAAAACGCAAATCTGAACCAGGCTTTTCTAAAAACTATCCCAAAACATGAACTCAAATATTTACACCATTTTGACATTATTATTGTTATATTTTCACGACTTATGGATAATATCGTCCTGTTTATGTCGGTTAATTACTCGTCTTTGTTTGAAATGATGGCCGCTCTGTGTTGTTTTGAGTTGGCTAAACAGTTGATGCCACAAAGCTACCCCGAAGTGCGATATATGATTCAATTATTCTGAAGTCATACCTAGGCTTGTTGCCTTCAACGTCAAGACCTTAATACAGATTCGACAGTTGTTTCTTTCTGGAGCAACTGCTTGACAGCGCTTCCTCGTGTATTAGGCTTATCCTACGTTTTGGTGTTCATCAGAGTAGTCGTTTTAAATAGGCTGGTGTAAGCAGTTCGGTTGCTTGAATAAACAACAAGCTAAATTAGACTCAAAACTTTCTGTTGGACCTTAAGAAAACATACATGAGCGTTGATTGGATGTGGGGATGTTGCTTTCTGATTTAGAAACTCAACATTTAGGCAACAGACCCTGGTTCGAACACTGCTTCATCCACTATAGTCTAGGTGACCGGATAGTATCACAAGCCCTTATGCAACAAGTGTAACTCAGCGTGGAAAACCAATGTGTACCCACTTTGCATTACATTGATTGGGACTGCAAGAACTCATGAAAATAGACAGTTAAGCTGCTTGTATGTTTGAGAAATATCCCACGAATAAACACTAGACAGGTCAGTTCCTTGCAAGTTTAGGACGCTAAGTGGTCTATTCAGGCAAATGATGAAGTACAGTAAAATGTACAATTTCATTATGCGACGGACCTCGCAGGAATTACGTAAAGACCATGAATTTTGGTGGTTAAGATGAGCAAGTGAGCTGGAAGCAGTAGATGAAATCAGTTTAAAAAATCGCACAGAAGTGCATCAGTTCAAGTTGCCACACTTCGCAATATAGCACGCAAAGAACGAGTGGATAAGAAAAGAGTGACATTAAGGTAGACATAGGTGTATGGGAGGGGGAGGAATTTAACAATTACAGTTAATCAAAGCATACAAGCTGAAGAAAAGTAAACACATCTACGCCATTACGACCAATTTCCACCCATGTCATTAAGAGTCCTCAATCACTTGTTCCTATCGTCTCGGGGACCGCAGCCAAGGAGTCAGCATTTCCCTTCATGTCTCAGACCAACATTTATGGACTGGTACCACGTTTTACTCTGGTCGCCCTGGACCCTCTTCCAACCTAGTCCAACTTCTCCCTAGTATGTCAAATCGAGGTAGGCGGTGACTAGGCATGTGCAGCATATGTTCAAGTCACTTTAGTCGATGAAGGCTTACAGAGTCATCGACTTGTCTGCCTTGTCTAATATACTTCGAGTAACATAGATATTACTCATGGTAATTCCACCGTATGCGAGCAGTAGTAGGAAGACACCTGTGGTCAAAAACATGTAGTCTCTTCGAATCTTTTGCTTTCAACGGCAATAGATATAAGCAGTAGGAGCTGCATCTGGCGATAACCATAAGTCATTCGAGCTAATCGCAGTCACCAACAACAAGCATCGTGGTGTCAATGGGACAGTTTTTTAAGCAGATTGCATACTGATTGACAACTTCTGTGAACTTGGAATGCTGGGCAAAAACACTTCGAAAAACAATTGGGCTGACCTACTGCTTCGGTAACTTTAACACTAGATTCTTGCGGTTTATCTTCAGTTAACAATAACTTGCCTCATGAGGAGGAGGTCGAGAACGAAATCCAAGTACCAAAGTGCAATAAATCAAACGACCTAAACAACGTATCCCCGACTACTTAAACGATGGAGGTGGAACTATAGTCAGAGAACTGAAGGAATTCTTCAAGTAGACATGACACACTGAGTGTTTCATCATTTAAGAATGAGGATATAGTTGTCCTTATATTTGTAAAAGGCCTATGTAATGTGACAATCACAAGCCATCAGTTTGCTAAAAATGGCGTATAAAGCATTATGCTATACTCTTATGTTTTGCAGTGTCTCAAAACAAGTGAAAAGATGATTTGAGAGAGGCGAGTCAGATATGGATCCGGTCGCAGATGCCTTGATCACATTAAAACAAAGTAATACAGACCAGCAATCTTTGTTTCTCGACTTAAAGGGTGCTTTCGAATCGTTGATGAAAGGGTTAATCCGAAACTTTCTGTTGAAGAGGGTTATCCCTAAGAAGTTGATCATAATATTTAGATATGTGTGGAAAACTTCTGGGATGAAGTGACAGGATACAACAACCTTTCTTTATCAATCCGATCTAATAGTTCAGTTAGGCAGGGCAATCTGATTTCAGCATTCTTCTTTGACTTTGCCACCAAAGAAATTCTTGTAGCTGTTTGATGTGATGGAGTAGATATATTGCTTCGTGGAAAAACTTTCGACATCGGGTTACGTTCTTGACCTGAAGATGTGATCACTGTTAAAGCTTGTAAGTTGGATTTGGATCTCTTTGCTAGTCCTACAATTAACGCACTGAAAGAATAACATGAAGCTGGTTATTATTGAACGGGGTTGCTATCTTCAAATTCGATCTTAAAAACCCTGAAGGCGCACCAGCTAACTCAAATGGAACACAAGTTCACTTGATAGCCCATGATGAATAATAGTACGTTTGACAAAATACATGAAAAATGTACAAGGCATGGAAAACAAAGTCGGCCTAGTGAGAATATCAACTAACAGATAGTGAAGTTAAGGTTGCTCTTTACCGACTGGCTGTTGTTCTTATTCACCTCGTTTAGGGATATAACAACCCTAACCCATGATGATATTCAGGCAGTTCAAATGCAGTGGATGATCGGTGTCCATAAGTATGTTACGTGATTTGTGTTGTTAAAGTAGATTACCTTTTTACAAGATTGGGAGGAACCTGGACTCACTCTCAGCGACGAACTGTTGGAAGTGGTTGAAAAGTTTAGGTACCTGAGTAGTTGTGTGAGTGCTGGCGAGAGTTCTAACCATATTTCGAAAGGCATAGTTAAAACTTCAGTTTAGGTCGTCTCGTACGTTAGTTTGCTTTTTAAAAAGATCGAATGGTAAATGAATCGATTTAAGGATTTTTGCGCTAGACTTTTTAGGCCTAGCCTTTCCGAAATGAGAATAGCCGACGACTGGGTGTTCTATCACCGCTGTCTCCTCTAGATTGCCAGCGTCTATGGAAAGTATCATGCAAGTAATTCAGAGATATAGCAGCAGGTGCTTAAGCGTTTTCCTCAAACATCACCTTCACTGTCTTGTATGTGGGGTGAACGTCATTCCAGAGGCTCTATTATTGCATACAGTTCTCCAGCCTCAAATGGTATGGCACCATGAGGTGAAGAATATTTATATTCGACTAGTATCCATCAGTGTCGCATGACTCCACGGCGACCTTGTGATTCAGTGGTCAGATACGATACTATAACTGGGCCAAAACCGCTGAAATTCACCCTGGGGTTTTCTTGTGAATTATGATCGTGAACAGCAACAAGAAAGCACTGAAAGCCTTCATCAAACATTATATACTGAACCGACTGTCCAATTGCCATTTTCCCCTTCTTTACCTTTTTTCGATCCTAGCTTCAAAATGTCGTTATTTTACTTTGTATGGCACATTTCTTGGTGATCAACTCATACTGAGCCTGTATTTAAATCAGTAAATTTATCAAGAAAGAATGATAAACTCTAATTTTCCAAAGAAACGTCAGGTAATACATATAGTGAAAAATTTGAAAATTTTCATGGATTTTCAGAGAGTTTGAGCACATAAGTGATACTAGAGAGAATACGAAAGGATGTTGGGCTATGCTAAACTTTATCAGATATTATAGTAATTCTGACCATGTTAATTCTTTTCCTACTGTGTTCTGTCTCAATTTGCACTTATACCTTTTTATGTATATAGATTAATGCTGCTTATTATTGTGGAGTAATATGAGTCAGGTTCTTTCACAATATCACTTTATTCGTAGGTATGATGGATTATTTCTGTAATAATCATATTGTACTCATAATTTTATTACCCTACGTTAATAGTATCTTTCCCACTCTATGAATATGTTGTGCTTCCTTCGGTTGTTTCCCTGATTCTATATTTCCCCCTGAACATTTGTTTATTTTATGCCTCCTCATGGGTTTTCAATATTTTCGTCCAGTTTGCTTCAGACACATGTTTGCTGCTTATATTGATGACGTAGTTTCAATTAGGTGCTTTTAACGGCAATAACCCCACAGACACTTGACGAAAAAGTGTTTGTAATTCTTAAACCGTTGTTGTCTATTAATACAGTACCGTAATACAGTTTTAAATTTTACGCGTAATCAAGGTGTTTGTCAAAGAATTATCTGCTCGTTTCGGTTTCATTTATCAATAAAATATTAAGCTTACCTGATACTAAACAGATTTCTACATCCGCACCAGATCGAACAAGTACATCCAGCCACATGATTTGCTGAGTGGATAGATGATCACCTGGACCTTTAACTTCTACAATCTACGAAAGAATAGTAAAGTAAGTGCATAAAGTTACTTAAAATAGAAATTTAAGGGATGGTAGAATAATGGACAGTAACTGATCTTAGATACTCAGAAGATAAGTATCAGGAAAGGAACAAATGATTCAGTGATATGGTCGTCTCCAGCGATTTTAACCATTAAGCCGCTAAGTCACAATCATAAACACTTTTAGTGGACTACAATATTTGGTGTTATGAGTCTGATGTTAGTTAGCCTTTAACCTAAGTTTCGTATTAGGCGCCACTCATCAGCAAAAATGTAGCTATAAGCATAAGGAAGCTGAAGCTTGTCAGACATTCTCATCTGCGATATTTAGCGATAAAGTGAGCGAGTTTAGCACCAGGTCTTTCAGTCAACAGCTGGTCTAAAATGTCTTTGCGATACTACTTTATTTTTCATTTTTTTATTTGCTATTCTCTTTCAATCCATATCAAATCCTTCTGTTACCTGAACTCTTTCTATCTTAAAATTTCAAGTAATTGTGGAGCCATCAACCTCTAAGTAATACATAATCCATGATGTCCATTCACAAACTTCAGTAAATTTTCATTTCTTTTATCTTTATATACCCCTTCTTTCAAGAATATTCCCTTAGTTGCACCAATACTGGTCACTCTTTTGAATAATCCCATTACCGTTTTGCACGTTAACCGGTCTGCATCATTCTTGACACATGCTCACTTTTAACTGGGGAAATCAGCCCTATTCAATTAGATAAAACTATGTGATATTCTCGGCTGTCATGGAGCCAGGTTCAAAAGATTTCAGAGAACAGAATGAAATGAAGACGTGCTACTGAAGCCCTATGTTCCACTAGGAACCCAAGGGACAAATAAATAATATATACATAATGTTTATACTTTACCATTTATTCATTGTGATTTTGTTTGGGTTGTAAGTCAATGAGAATTCATAGGACAAAAGATAAGATCGCATGATTTTGCTACACTGTTTGTTTTTCAACTAGTTTGCCCAGATTTTACTGAAATGTGTTCAGTTTATTTTCACATAAGTTTCCTGTGAAACTATATTTGGATGTTGCGTAATCGCGTTGTCAGTAAGACAAATGATAAACAACACTCAAATTAGTAACCTTTGGCTTCTGAAATACCAAAAAAGCTTCACAATATCTATGGTCAGAGCACGTCTGATTTCCGGTTGTGCTACATATTAAAATTTCATGATTCGCAAAACACTTAGTAGAATGAAGAGAAATAGGAAACGAATAATGCTGAACATACCTTAGCTCGCATTTCCGTGGGACTCCATAGTAATAGATCAGGAAGACCTGATCTCCAACTTCTGTAATCTGTAGCTAAATGGTGGCAAACACTGTGAACCACACGTGGACCGAGACACCAAAATATATCCTAGAATAAATGAAACATGTTGTGATTACTTTATATATCATCAACAGTATAAATCTTAATAGCAAATAAATAAACCTGCTATGCTGAATTGTGGTACCACGTCGAGTGAAATTATTGTGATCACAGTAACAGTTGAAATCTGAAAGAACAAGGAAAAGCAAGGACGACACGAAGAATATATTGCGTAAAATTTGCAACATCCATCCAGAGATTACCTTTGCCATTGAGAGAGAAATTAACGACAGTATCACCTTAGGTGTTTTTTTAACAAGCAAATGGATGGACCTATGGAAGTAATTGTATAGAGGAAACCGACAACATCCACGCCGTAAACTAAATTTTTAGGTCCCGTTCTTTTGCAATACAAGCGAAATGTTTGGTTCACCAGGCAAGAGGTATCTGCTGAAATGATACTCGAGATGAAGAACTACAAATTATCCACGATCTACTTAGTAGTATTAGATATCCAGAAAAGTTCCTTGCTAAAAATATGAGCATGTCTGGTATGAAATCAAAGTATCAAGAAATCGTCGTTCCTAAGACTGGAGTTTTCCGGATGACATCAGCGAAATTATGAAACAGGACCTAGTGAATGCTATAATTCTATTTAATGAACCAAAGTTACGCTGTATATTCTACGGTCGACTGACTTCGCCACCTCTATATGTACTTACTAGTTCAACTGTTCCTGTGCAGCAAGTTATGTCGTGAGAACGGTTAAACAAAACCGATACGAAGTTCAATAATCTCTCGGCTGATTGACATTAATAGTGCCTTTGAAGTTGTTTATCACATTTCTTTCTAATCTCAACCACGTTCTGAAACTTTATCTTTCATGCATAACAGAAGTCATTGAAATCCACTGAATAAGCCGAGCCTGACTGTTCCGAAGAAACATGTATAGCCTCTTTCTTTGACGTAGCCATCTGTATAAATTATTTATGCAGCTAAAAAGTGCAGTTTTAGCTATCCTTTTTCTGTTCTTGTTGCCTCGAATTTCTCCTACGTAATTATTGTCAACAATTGACTATTTGACATAATCATTTATTTTCTCTTCTTACTAGTCACTACTGTACACATTACCAATTGCGCAACAACGTGTTTGAAATGTCACGAATTTTAAAGTATGTCATTATTTTATACCTTAGCTGATGTAATTATTTTGTGATGACCTGCTACTAATTCTTGAATACTAAATCGTTAAACAACGACTCAATGTACGGGTATACATCGAAATAGTTATTAGGAGGGGAGATGTGATGAGGTGTTAGTTTTGGCATCAAATAGTAGTGCGTGGAGGAGTTTGTTAGGATGAATGAAGAAATGTCCTATTGGTAATCATCATCATCAATATCAACATAGGACCAGGGATTATTGAGTAATGAACCAACTTGCCACACCTCAAAAAGTAACAAAGTAGTAGGATGAACGATGAAAAAAGGAAGAAAAGTCAGTCAAAAACACAAAAAGGGAAAAAGAAGGAATTCCGTATAGCGACTAAGATGAAGATAAATTGTGAATGTATCTGCAACACTGACAACAGTTCTGAACCATATCATCTAGTGTCTCCAACCGCTGGCTTCTGTTGTCAAGTGGACTCCAACCACCCAGTATGTATCGTCCAATGAGGCGTAAACCAACAGTCACAGACTTCATGCATTGGTACCATGTTTTAGTCTGATCGCTCCAAGCCCTTTCTCAACCTGGACCTACTTCAACTAACACTGCGCGATGAGGCAGACTTTGACTACGCATGCATAACACATGTCCCAGTCATCTCAGTCGGTGAAGGTTCATGACCTTATCAACTGACTTTCCTCTCCTCCCTAGAACTCTATGCCTGACTTCAGCGTTACACACATGGTGACACAACGAAACACAGCCAATGCCAAGAAAGCAACGGTGGTCAAACAACAGAAGCCTTCTCATGTCATCTACCTTTAATGGCCATGTTTCACAGCCATGCAGTAGAAGAAAGTAAACGTTTGGACAGTACGCTCGATTCTTAATAGACAATCGGATATTGCAGCCGAGGCACAAATGGTATAAGTTGGCGAAAGCCAATCGAGCCATCCTACTGCTAAAGGTTTCCATGTAAGATGTAGAATAGTCGCGCATCATAAATTTATATCAAGTACCATCCTATAGGTGTTTCATGACACGGAATGGTGTTTCGATTAGTTCATTGTTGAAAAATACAGAAGATAGTTTCTTCTGCATCATATTTGTCAGATGACTGTAAATAAATTTGAAATTAACGTTTACACACAGAGATATGCTGTTGGTTACAAAGTAATCTCATAATTGATGCCGAAATAACACTGTTTAACTCATGAGATACACATTAATTCTATGAGAAAGGATAATTGTTTGGAATTCACGATGTTTTTTTTCAGCATAAACACTTCAGAATCAGTTGAAGCTAATGCAAGACGTTAGACTATGTGTATCAACTTCTATCCACAAGGAAACATTACCACTTATTCTAAATTAGATTCATATCCATGAGAAATTAATGCATTGTGAAGAGATTCAATATATCATGAATACACTTGTAATGAATATTTATGATAAGTCGATTCATAAAGTTAGGAAACGAAAAGAATCTAATAGATTGTAACTTACTATCAGTTCCTGTGAATTTTTAAGTAAATCCCAATTAACCCAAAGACAGCGTTCACTATAATGTGCATCCCAATAAGCTTTAATTCGGAAGTCTACAGAATTTGATGAAGAATTCTAAAATGTACGAAAGAGAAAGGCAAGGTGAAAGAAGTTCAATAAGATTTGAAACTACAAGAACTAAATTATTCATTCATATATGAAGACTATGAGAGATTCACAGAGGTATGCAAAATCAAAAAACACTCTAAAATTACTTATGCATTGGAAAGACTTAAAATATCTCTGCTCTCCTAAAGAAACAACAGATAATTCAGAACTAATGATTTAGTTTAACTTCGTCTGGTTAACTAGTTCACTAGTTACTAGTCAGTCCTAAGCCCGGATAAAGAGGGAAGGTTGGGCATAAAGCTAGCAACCTTACCTCGCAAAACAAATCCAACCGCTGAAGAAACTTCAAAGCACAAAGAAAATATAAAAAGTGAAATTAAACTTATTCCACGCTGGAATTGGAGAGACAAAATGACGCCAGTTGGTGAAAGACTTCGGGAAGCCAATTGGCCGATGTGTCTTCGCTCGATGAAAGCGAAAGTAAACATGGGGATGTGGAATGTCCATACCATGTATGAACCTACCAAGGGTGCCCAGATTGCGAAAGAGATGAGATACGGCATGGAAGTGCTTGAAATCTGCGAAAGCAGGTGGAATGGAAGTGGACTCTCCAAACTCTCAACTACACAGTCAATAATCTACTCCGATATTGTCACCCAGACGACAGTCACGAGCACACTGAGTTTTGGAGTGGCTATCATGATTGCCCCAACAGCATCGAAGGCTCTTATGCAGTGAGAACCAATCTCCTCTAGCATCAGGATCATGACAAGAAGATTCAACTCAAAAGAAAGGAAAGTCACAATGATACAATGCTACGCATCGAGACAAGAAGGAGGAATTCTATAGACAACTGCAATCAATATAGGACCAGACTCCACCCATAGATGGCGACATCAAAATTCTAATGGGTGGGGTGACAAGAATGCCAAGTTGGGAGTGGACAACACAGGAAGAGAACTTATCATGGGTCGAGAAGCACTGGGTGAAATGAACGAGAATGGAGAACTGTTTGCAGACTTCTACGCATTTAAAAACTTGGTGATTAGAGGTAGTGTGTACAAACACAAGGATATCCACAAAGCGACATAGATTTGGTTTTACCAGATGGACAAACTAAAAGCCAGATCGATTTCATCTCAATCTGAGGAAAGTGGAGACGCAGCCTACTGGACACAAGATCAGATCAAGAAGGGGAGCAGAT
This sequence comes from Heterobilharzia americana, assembly GCA_944470555.2. Taxonomy (NCBI): domain Eukaryota; kingdom Metazoa; phylum Platyhelminthes; class Trematoda; order Strigeidida; family Schistosomatidae; genus Heterobilharzia; species Heterobilharzia americana. The sequence goes on along the minus strand of OX104129.1, from coordinate 33,088,337 downwards.
GTAGGTTCACATCACTCACTACCTAGTGCAAAAGAACCTTCAAAATCAAGTTGGAAGCCTTCACAGAAGTTGGTGATAGGCCACAGTTCAAGTGAAACACCCAGAACACAATTTCCAAATAAGGGAGCGAAATCATGCTGCTGTTCCCTGTCCACCCCAAGCAAAATATTATGCCCCATCATCCTGGAGAGACTAAAAAATGTTCCACATTCAACTGGATTAGGACCGGAACAGGCTGGCTGGTTTAAGGAGAAAAAAAATCATGTGAGGATCAAATTGCAATGCTACGCTACGCATCATCAGGCAACAGAGCATAAAATGACAGTCAACACTTTACTTCAACTTCGGTTTTGAAAAGGCCTTCGACAGCGTCGACCGAAAAGTAATCTGCTTCAACACTACGGAGTGCCACTAGTCTTTATCAACCTCATTCAACAGCTATATGCTATATATGATTCTACATGCTAAGCGACTTACAATGGAAAGCTCAGTGATGCCTGTGAAGTGAAGACAGAAGTAAGACAAGGTTGCCAAGTATCACTGATGAACTTCCTGATTGTAGTGGACTGGACTGGATCATGCAAAAAACTGTAAGGCGGGAGATGGGGTTATGCTGTTTGACCGATAAAAAGACCCTAGAAGATTTGGATTTCACCGATGATGATTTATGTCTAATGTCGCACAAACTCGAAGATCTACAGGCAAAAACCAACAAGTTGACTGGAGAGGCAGCGAAGGAAGACGGGACTTCAAGTGAATGTAGAGAAGAAAGAGGTGACTAAGATACCCAAACAACACTAACAACAAGCACCAATCACCATGAACGAGAGAAATCTAAAGGAAGTAGCCTTTCACCTACCTAGGCAGCATCGTTTCAACTACCGTTAAGTCAGTGGTGCTATATGGTTCAGAAACTTGGCGCATTACGAAGAGCATTTCCAACAAACTACAGACATCCATCAATAACTGCCTACTCTGACTCGATACTGAAGATTAGATGGCCAGAAAGAATAAGCAACAAGGAGCTCTGGTAGGCCACGAACCAACCAAGAACCTATCACCCAACAAATATGCAGAAGAAAGTGTAGATGGATTGGGCATACACTGAGAAGGCCAATTGGGGACATCACGCGTCAGGCCAGGCCGTCGAGTGGAACCCAAAAAGGAAAAGACGAGTTGGGCGTCCCAGCTGAGGGTGACATGGAGGAGATCATGTGAGGAAGAAATGAAAGTTTGTGGGCAGTCGTGGAGCGAGGTTCAAAAGAGTGCAAAGAAGAGAGTGCAATGGAGGGCCCTATGTTCCACTAGGAACCCTAGGGTTAAATAATAATATTATAATGATGATTTACTTAAAAAAACACTGAATATTCAAAACATTTAAAAAAACTTTTAAGTATGAGTAAGGTAAAAAAGTTGGACGTCGAAAAAATCGGATATCTAACTCTAGACACTTTCGCTGTAAATGGCTAATTCACACGGTCACCCCATCAAAACCTAAACAAACACATGATGTTTTACCTTGCTTTCCACCGGTTCATTGTGAGTACAAATGTGATAAGTTTTATCTTACTTTGTGTTGTTCTTGTCAGGTAGTGACTGGGTTGACTGGTTAGATTAGTGTCGGAGAATTGACGGTTTATCTCACTGTGCAGCTATTCAATATCGAATTGCATTGCTCTCAAGATGCCAAATCATATCAAAGATTCTCAATTTCAATCTGAGGACATACTTAATATCTCAGTTTATGCTATCAACACATTGACATTAGTCGAATATGAAGCTATATGATTACTGACGTCTGTACTGTTTGGACAGAAGTAATTGTAGCATATTAAAAATGATTCGACATCTTTACATATTAAAAAAGTAGACTGTAAAATTATAGCATCAGTTTAACACCTGCACTCTGAACACAATGCCAAGTAAGAGTACAAATAAAATTTGTCGCAGTATTAGATTTAAATAAAATGAAAAGCGTGATAGAATGAGAGATAGGCAACTGAATAACGATAATCTACTCTGAGTTTACAGTAATAACGAGTTTATTTGCATTTATGTGAACCACTTCGACAGATTCAGAAGAATCTCATAGAGTGTCTCTATTGAACAATTCATAAAAGCCTAATAGATTTCAGCCACCAAGTTCACAGCACACATCATCCCTAATGCGATTTCGATTAGTAATCGTTATTTCATTTTGGTAAGTGCTTAATTCAAGGATCCCTGTACTAAATAAACCATAATAGAAGGGATTTTCATAATAATGATGCGTCCAAGTGACATGTTGGTAGATTTCATCCAGATAACAGAAACCAGTTCCCAATATCCAGATGATATTGATGTGGCTGAACATTTTCCAGATCAGTGACTGCTTTCTATTTACTTTTTTCCCTCACATGTAGATGCCGTTGGATTTATTTATTTCTTACATGTAAACTTATGAGCATTATTGTGAATAACATTTAAGTACTACAATGATACACGATTAGAAACTCCAGCTGGTTCGATAAAAATTTCTCAACAACAAAAAAGCTATTACTTCATTATAAGTGTAATCTATACTCAAATATGTGCAAATGTTTTACTACTATCACTATAGAAACGTGTACACGTATGGTGACAAATACAAAGTGAGAAGTATGCAGGTTAAACAATTAGTATAAAATGATAAAGCCAATGACTCCATCAAGTAATAATAATAATAATAATAATAATAATAATAATAATAATAATAATAGTCACTTTATCCCAAACATGCATGGTACAGTATGGAATTCTCAGCATGTCATATTTCAACACATTCGTTCCCTGTTCAACGTTTATAAAAGAAATCATTATTGCATCTGAATAGTGTTAATAATAATAGTATCAAAAGCATTAATGTGAAACGGGTAGCTGGTGTTACATTAGCGTCTGGTCTGGACACGAGTATGAACAAGAAACAGAGTGTAATTACGGCCATGGTAGTTCAGCCAACCAGTACAACAATCAGCAATTCGATATAGGTATCCTAGAAATAGCACTGTACTACATTTTTAAGCATTTATCTGTCCACTTCCACCCGGCTTAACGTTTTTCATTGTTTTCTTCTTAACTTGAAAAATGACAGTTTGAAAACATTTTAAAAATATGCAAGAGTACATGATACGTTTAGAAGACACATTTCAAAGTTTAAAGCAAACCGAAAGAGATAATATTTGATGAAATGTATTCAAGGGAAAATTTCCGTAAGCCAAAGATTTAAGTAGCTACCAGAAAAAATATTCAACTATAGTAAGTGAAACAGGTTAACCCAAAGAAACAGTTATAGAAATAATTCAATTCATATAAATGTGATTATCTGTTACTTGAATGACAGTTCATCATAATCAAACCAATGAATTTTGCCCCACTAAGCTGAAATTCGTCAGATAATATAAGTTAGCTATCCCAAAGTTCAAGAACTAACAATGGATTTATTCAACGAATGAGAAAAAGAGTAAGACTTGATGAATTCATAAATTTCAGTAGTACTTGTCAGCTGGAACATCTACATACTGGATTATAGATATCATAAAGCAATCCAAAAAGATGTATATACATGGATAATGTAGACTGCACTGAGACATCGACTTAAGTGTAACAACACAGGAATGAACAATACTTTTATTGGTCAAGTGGTAATGCAAAAGGTAGGAGTAGATGGTCAAATTGAATGGGTTGAAGATAAGTTACATAATTAATTATGAGTTTAGATGGTAGTCCAGTCTAAAGAATCATGTGGTTTTCAGGTAAGAAAATAATGTTGGTGGTAATAATAATGATAATAATAATAGCAATAATGTTTAAACGGGTGAAAACAGAATAGCTTGACGGTACATTACGTCACCCGGAATAGGATAGTTAGTAGTCATGAGAAAACCAGATACATATCTGGCACTGAGATGAATAACAATGGTGACAGTAATAATAATAGTACTAGGAATAAGGTTAATTATGCAAAAACAGATCATGAACAGAAACCCAAGTATAAGATAAGGTTGATAATTAAGGGCAGAATAAAGAAGGAAGAGTGAATATGATTAGACGACGTTGCGATTTCTACCAAGGTAGATTTGGGCTGACTACCATTTCCTTCTGAATGCAGACGTTTGGTTTGACAACTCGAATTATACAAGTTTCTGTATTAACAACCAACGTCTTATTCTGCTGTCTACTGATGAAGGATCTACAGGTATCAGTATCATAATCAATTCATTATTGAACACCTCCGGATCTTTTTTTCTAAACGCTTCAGCTATTTGCATAGACGCTCAACCATTCGGGTAGAAAGATGCCTCTACGTACGACCTGTGTATTTACTTCCACAGACGCATACGAGTTGACATATGCATTTAGATGTGTCGTAGATGGGAGCCCCATCTTTCCCTGAATGTTGGAATGTCCGTTTGATGGTACTGAGGAGCACGAGTTTGGCAGCGTTTGAAGTCCTTCTAATAGGCTTTTCTAGTCTTCGCCTAACTACCTCTAGCACATCGTCACCTTTGACAGAGACTAACTTTTTCTGTAATATTGAGGACATCGTTCTGCTGCCAACCCATTCTTGAATAGCATTTTGATCGAAGTCCTTAATTTGCAGTCTACTGTAGAGTCAGAACAAACTTTCATGGCACTAGTAAACGACGTTTTGAATACATTCCTTTTGAAATGAGTCGGCACTAGGCTCTTAAAACGAAACTACTTTCCCGTCCATAAACGCTTTTATAAATGGACCTTTCGTTAAATCCATCAACTTTTTACATTAATGAAACTTCAAGGAATCTGGTCACATTATTTTCTTCATGTTCATTCGTGACAGCTAGGTTTGGATGACGTGAAGTGGAGCTCTTTAAGAGTGCTTGTGCCACCATTTTGAGTTTACTTGTAGTAAAGATGTGAACCATGTAACGTTACTACAGCTTCGCCTGATTTATTAAGTACTTCAAACTACCAGTTTCCAGACTTGATAAAAAATCAGAGAAAAGAAGAACAAGAAAGTTTCCCGTTGCGACTTAGTCAATTTGATCGAACAACTGTCCATTGAACTGGAGGTTCCTCAAATCGTTTGTTGGGATACGGATTTTATCGGCTTATCGACAAATAAAGTCTATGGTTTCATCAACTGGTACATTTGTAAATAGAAATACAGTATCAAATGAAACAAAACACTAACGAGGACTGTTTGAAAAAGCGATGCTTCTGATAGAGAGTGGCCTAAACGGAAATCAACATTTTAAGTCATCAGCCGTTAAGGTAGAAGTTTCGGACTTCAACCTTGTTTAATGTTACTATGTAGTCAAGGGAAGCCTTACTGGACGACTTTGTCCTTTAGCTGACCAATGCCAATAAGTATCCAAATTCTGATCTAGTGGCTTTATTTTATAAGGAGAAACTGTCTATAAATGATGTGTTTCTTTGTCAAATAAAGTTATCTTCCTTACACTCACAGACCAGTCTTTGTCTTCTGATTTATGCGGTTCAGTGAAGTATCAGGTCTGAGGAAGGACAGTCAGTATTCGTGTTCAGTCCAAGTATCTAGTGGCGTTGGTAGCGTTCTCGTATCCTATCGATCACTTCAGTTTTCAACAAACTGGAAAGTGTGAAAAACAGTTTGTTTTCCCAAACATGTGCAATGACTTAAGAATTCCAAATAAACATTAAGTTACTTCGTGATAGGGCGAATTTATCGCGGACAATAAAGGTCTTAGATGCATCCCTAGCTTGTGTATTTTAGCACACATGTATAACACTAGAATCTGTGACCCAATCAGCTGAATACTTTTTAGCGTGGTTTAGTCAGTGTATTTAGCCATGAGAAGCTGCTTAGTAGTTGTATCATCTACATTTGACTTCCCGAGGTTTGATCTTTGGTATTATTGTTCAATTTAAATTTCGAGTTGTCAAGGTGTATTTGTTGCATCTTTTTAAAATAATATTCTTTGTTGATAAGAGTCGCACATTCCCTTTATCAGAGTTGAGAATGGCAACGTCCTTGTTCTCCCGAAGTCCGCTTAACGATCTCCAGTGTTCTTCAGAAATAGTCTCTTTTCGGCTAGACGATGCTTTTCGAAATAGACATGTAGTATCTACTATCCTGGATTTAAACCAACTCTCACTGCCGCTCAAAACAGCGTTAAGAATCACGAGCTGGTCAAACAGGTTTTAAAACTGAGCTTCAACTTCGATTTGCTGTACATTCTTTGGAAGCACAAGAAATTTTGAACCCCATAGATATTTCAGATTGGGTTTCAGTCAGTGAGACAACAGAGAAAACTCTGAAAATATTCTCAGGCATATGAATAACTCGCGACTCTCGGGTCTGATCAGAGTGGCAGTGAAAGTTGGTCCATCAACACAAAAAACCACCAGATCCGAATTCGAATACTTATTTTCATTGGTCAGCTGAAGGACAAAGTTATCCAATAAGGTCTTCCTTGGTCACACAGTAACATCAAACAAGGTTGAAATCCAAAACGTCTATCCTAACGGCTGATGACTTAGAATGTTGGTTTTCATTGAGGCCGTTTACTATCTGAAGCATTACTGATTCAAACAGTTCTGGTAAGTGTTTTGTTTCATTTGATATTGTTTCTCTGTTTACAAATGTACCAGTTGATGAAACCATAGACTTTATTTGTCGATAAGCCGATAAAACCTGTACTCCAACAAACGAGCTGAGGCCTTTAAATAGAAATGTGTGGCTTATAAACCTATGTATTACCATTAAGTGTTAACCACCCTGAATTGCGAACCACAGAAGTTTGTGTTTTACGGTAAAGTATGCCATCACAGCTTTGAAAGGATAGGCCCTTGTTGTACACTGAGTCAACTGCACATGTGAGCTGGACAGCATTTCCAGGAAACGCAGCAAACTTATCCCATTTGAGTGTAAAACTGACTAAAAGGCAGCCAATAGGGGAGTTGTTTTCAAGTCATGATCAGATCATGTTCAGGTCATGATTTGTGCATGCACTGACCTGAGAACCTGATTGGAGGAACCCGACCTCACATAAGAAATCTGATTGGTTCATATATGTCATGCATTTGCTTAATAAAAGTTGTCGCTTTTCTTGTAGTCACAGGCCGTCTTTGTCTTCTGACTTCTCCGCGGCTCAGTGAAGCAGAAGGTACTGAAGGAGGTCAGTCGTAAAGGTATTTGGTTGAGGTGTCTATTGAGTCTCAGTATCGTTATACCCACGCGCGCAACCACCGCTCGGTCACAACAAAAACTCATAAAGAAAAACAAGCATATGCAATTACACGCTTCTACCACAATACCACTAAGTTTTTTTAAAATAGATAGGTGAATTAATATCACTCACGGTGGGGTTGCAAGATAAATGCAGTATACTTGACGACAGTGGTAATAATAATAATGATAATAATACCAATAACAGTGATGTTAATAATAACCACAGCCGCTTACGTCATCAGATTCACCAGCATTTAAAATCCACTCCAGTCTAGCACCAATCAAATCTTTCCTTGATTGGTAAAATTCATCTGTAAATAAGTCTAATGGTGCTGCTTGTCTATATGCATAAAAAACATCTGGCGGACAAGGAGATATTTCAAACAGGATATCATAAAATAATATAGTGAATAACAAATGGTAAATTTGTGATTCACAATGTATACCTGAATGACAGAAAACACAAAAAGGAAACACAGTTAGATTTTGAGCAAGGCATACAAAAAAACGTAATAGCTATCACATGTGCACAGACAATGCGTGTGTTAACTATAACAGACAAGATTGTCAACTATACATAGATGCGACCCATTAGCTTAGGGACTTGACTTTTCGGCAACTATCCCTGAGTTCGAACCCTGCCCAGCCTACTTTGTTCTGGACACATAAGTAGTATCGAGGATCCCCACACATGAAAGCGGGGTTTATAACTTAATTCATAAACGTATACCTGAATGCTCAGTTCTTGAAATATATAAGGGATGAAATTAACCATCATAGATTACGATTCCATTTTAGTAGGTCGATTAAATGTATGAAATAATTAGGGAGTAATGTTTACTGGTTAAGCTTTCATACACAATTGATTGTCCACATTCATACCAAGATCCTCAATCTGTTTGGTAATCACTATTTGCAAATAATATTGTACCACTGTGTGCTATATAAAATAAACAATCTACTTTGGAACGAATTAAAGCACTGAAAAGTTGATTGGATAAGTTGAACTCAAACAGAATGTATCCAAATGTTTCACTGCAAGAAAATGCAACTAATCAATCTCTGGTTAATATGGAAGTCAAATTATCATCTTACGTGATCGGACATTATTACACTGTCAGTCATACACAAACAGCAGAAGAGATATTTGAATTACTGTTACCAAGAGTAACCATCATTTTCCAAATATGCTTTTTTCATTTCCTATCATAAGCAACTTCTCCATAGTTTATTAATCTTATCTAACTGTAAACGTTTACTCAAAACATAGCATCAATTAAAACTTATTCTATGTTATCTGCTTGGTGATGCCAGTCGGATCTAGGAAGCACGTTTCGCCCTACTCGAGACTCGTCAGGTGCATGTGGCTCCATAACAGTGAGTAGTGGTGTTCCCACTGAGACTCAAACCCACTACCCATGGCTACTGAGACAAGAGAGCCATCTTTTACATTCTTCACTGGATATGAATCGATATCAGTAAGGACTAAATATATCAACTCACAAGAAATATAATGATAATAAGGACGTTAGTACTAATGTGATGCAACTCGACAACTATTTGCAGATCAGTACACTAGGCAATGCAATACACCTAATTTACCAGGGATATTCATACCCACTTAGTTGTAAAAGCTTAGGTAAGTGAAGTTAGGTGTGAATTCATAACTAGCTGGTTAAAACTTGACAACTTAGACTAATTAGTCTCAGTCACACCTTTTAACATAATCGTAAGTTACAACTTACATTGTAATCATATATTCAGGCATATAAACACAGAAGAAAGCATACCTTAAGAATGTGAATATCATCACTTAAGTAAAACTAAGTTAACTTGACTCACCGCATTCGAAATTTTTATTATTCATGTAATGGCGTATAGTCCATTGTTCAACTGTAAGTATTAAAGTATTCGATTCTTGAGGTGATTGCTGGTGTTGTTGACTTTTACTTGGTGAAGTTGTTTCAAACCATACATAGTGTGGACGGTGTGTACCGATTTCTTTAGCTGATGCATTAACTGGTGCAATTATTTCAACCTGGAATTATTAAAAATATAGGATTATTAAAGCCTAAAAATTGCATTATTTTCAAGAATCACGCTTACTATAAGTCGTAACTTTGTCCGCTAAACGCTTCCTTAAAAAATGATAAATCTTTATCTCTTCAAATTTCTAGTGATAGAGAGAACAAAATCAACGTAGAACCTAACACAGCATATCGGTTCGAGTTGCCATACTTCAAAGAGGCATGCAAACAACAACTTGTGGATAGAAATTTGATATCAACATTCTAAATAAAATAACTCAGACTTACCTTAGGAGCTTCCTTAATATTCATTTCAAGTGATGGTACAACGGCGAATAATTCCTGTTCAAATGCGTCATCCATAGGAAATACTCCACTACTAACACCATTATCATCATCTTTATTGGCAAGGTTTTGAATTCGTCTACGCTTCGTTTGATTTGCTGTGCTCTTAACCTTGCTATCGTTGCTGCTATCGTTACTATCATTCGTGTTAGTAGTACAGTAGCTTTTCATTCCCTTTTTTACACCATCGAATAATTTAATTAGTTGATCATGAATCGTTAAACGACGACCAGCTCTAAGGCATTGACATCCGTTACACAGTTTGAAATAATCAATTACAAATTTAACTGCTTTTATCGGTTGTTTCTTATGTGTTCCTTGATTAATAATATAACGATTCAATAGATAACCAAGACGACAAGGACCTAATTGATCTAAAACACAGTATGGTGATGATGACTTTGAATGTAAGAAATAATCGTCACATTTTGACCATGTTAAAGAAAAAAGGATTTCAATCAGTTTGATAGCTTCTGTATAACTTCTTTGACGTTCATAGATATCGATCATCAGTAGTAGGGAACGCAGTGCACGATATGGTAAACTGAAACGTCGCAAGAACTGAGGTAGATCAGTGCGCCGAGATGAAAGACTGGTAAAATAATCAAAAATAAAACTCAAATAACAGAATATTGTGAAATGAATGTTATTTTTTATCACACTAACTAAAGCTTAGCAGAAAAGTTGCTAAGCTATTCAACTACATATCCCATGCTGAAAATGACTCAGTTCCCTGAAACCGATACACCGGTAGCAGTTAAAACCTCGATATGCATTTCCTTTTAACTATACTTTTCGAAAATACAACTTTAATGGGAATCGTACTCAACTTCCTAAAACTAAAAGATTTGGGATGAACCAAGGTACGCTTAGCTAAAAAAAAACAGTTAGATAGCAACCATCAGGATAAAATTAGTAAGGAACCTAAAAACCACAAAGAATGCAACTCAATAATTTTACAGTAATCTAACTATGAAACGACTTGAATGTGCTCAATTCACAACGACTGAGAAGTTTCTGGCTACGAAGAAGCTTTCCGATACATTTTAACATCAGTCAATGGTTCAATCATACTTTAATAAACAACTACTATTTTGAAAGTGTTATTTCACTATGATTTTTCATGATTAGTCGTAGGTCAAAAATTTTATTTTCCAAAATACTGAAAGCATTTAAAGCTTTCCATTCAATATTACTCAAGAAAAAAACCGCAAATGTAAAAAAAAGAGGAAGTCATCATTCTGTTAAATAATAAAAAAATTTGTTAGGTATACGAACACTTACCAGAAGTTAACTTGAATACTCTTATTTTGATTGCTAGAATGCACAGGTATTTTTGATAATCTCTAGTCAAGCCTGACAATTACATTTATAAATTGCTCAACTAGGTCTTCGATACGACTAAAGTTCATAGAATTCGAGTTTGAATACTTGAGTTAGAGGATAATAACAAAGAGGGTAATATTAATAGCAAAATTACGCAAGAGTTTATCTAATCTCAATGCTCAATTGTTTTAGAACAAGGAATAAATTACCGTAATAAAGTTTAAAAATAAGGGGAAAATATTAAATCTAGGAGGGAGTATTGACAGTAGTAAAAACAAAGAATGAGGAAGAAAATCATTGTAATTTAACCTGGATTAGAAATGGAGGTCGAGAGAGGAAAACAGATCTAACAAATATATTTCATATTAACAAATTAGGTTTGAAAATCCTAACTACTACTACTACTACTACTACTACTACTACTACTACTACTACTACTACTACTACTACTACTACTACTACTACTACTACTACTACTCTGACCTGATGGTTTCATGGTGAATTGTTCACTATGAGACATGAAGGTTCTGGGTTCGACCTCTGAAGAGGTCGTGGGTGCGCACTAAAACGAAACAGCTGTCTAGTGCTCCCAGGTTTTCAATGGTTCTCTAAATGTCAGTCTATGATAAGTGCCACCCTAAAATCAATCCCCAAAAACTTCCAGACTGCTATCGCTTTTGTTATGCTTAGTTTTTGAAGATGTGCAGAAGTTAATAACTGTGATAAGCCTGAAGTTTTATCAATAGTATTCTCAGTAATACCCGGTTGGGCAAGTATCAAGCTTGTGATGAGTTTTAATAATCCTTCACTAACCATGCTGGACGATGTTCAAGGAAATGAAGGCATACTTGTCTTATCATCTAAACTAGATATATTTACAAGAGCAGTTAATTTTATAGGTGAACATACAAGTGGCTAGACTCGGTAGCTTATGTTTTAACTACAATAAGATGAAACAGCGATTAAAAAGCCTAAAAAGTTATATTGTAGCAAAGGAACTTTCATTTGTTTTCTGAGTTTGTGTCAATGATTTAAAGTTACACTACAATCATTGCTTTATTACTGTCTACAGACAGTCCTCTCTAACTGATTTCACCACAGCAATCTCTAGAAGTATTTCGGGATAATCGTTCTCGTATAAAGACTTTTCTACCGTTTTCATTTCATTGTTCTAAGTGTTACTTGTGCAAATATTCCTGACTTAACACATCAGATTAGATATCTGTTAAATGTAAAAGGAGCAAATAATCCCCAGTACTTATACTGACTGACCGATGACTTCTTAGGGGAAATAATTCGTCTACAAATGAAATCTGTTCTACCTGGCAGCAAAACACCAAAGAACGATAAACAGACAACGTTCTGTTTCATATGTGAACTTGACTTCCAAGTGAGCAGTAATGAATGGCCCAGGAAGCATGTCAGTATTGGTATCATTATTGTACAAAGTGAATATATCATCATTGTGCAAAGGATAGAAGGACAATTTATTTATTGTGTCGTTATACTGTCCGAAGAGATGAAAAGTGGAATCCCACGAATACTATCAAATCCCCTCAGTAAAGTGTCTTACGAAGTTTATAAAGTAATATGATCAATCAAAAGCTTTTTATCGACGCCTCGCTCGTTTCCATACGATTCAATTCTAAGATAACTGCAAGTTAGATTAAATCAATTATTGTACATTATCCCGTTTTTCATGTAAGAAATCAGTCACTTCATCTTTGTGAACGATAACACGTTGTGATGCATGATTCAGATAGCAGAGAAACAAAACCACAGTGAGTACCAGTCTTTGTCATCTACTAAACAGAGGTTCGGAGGATTGCGATAGGGAAGAGAAATTGTACGACTAGTAAGTGAGTGGAATCATCATCATCATCATCATCATCATTATCAACATAGGACCAGGCATTACTGCGTAACGGTCCGAGTTGCCACACCTCATATCAGCACATCAAGTAAAAGGTAGTGAGGTGAAGGATGAAGATAAGTGAATGCAGTCAAAAGAAATATAAAGTACGAGAAGAAAGGAAAGAGGAGTGACAAAATAGTGAGATTCGGTATAGCGTTGTTATGATGAGGATAATGTGTGTATACATCTGCGCCACTGACTTCGGTTCTGAGCCATATCACCTAGGGTCTCCAACCACTGGTTCCTCTTGTCCCGTGGACCCCAACCACCTAGTCTGCATCGTCCTACATGGCTTAAACCAACAGTCAGAGACTTCATACATTGGTGCCATGTTTTAGTCTGACCACCTCGGGCCTTTTTCCAGCCTGAACCCACCTCAGCCAACATTGTGTGACGAGGCAATCGGTGACTAGGCATACGTAGTACGTGTCCCAACCATCTCAGTCGATGAAGGTTCACAACCTCGTCGACTGACTTACCTCTTCTCCCTAAAACTCTACACCTAACTTCTGCATTACTCACATGGTGACACCACGGAATACGTCCTATACTACGAAGGCAACGGTGGTCAAATACCTGTAACCTTCTCATGTCTTCCACTTTCAATGGCCATGTTTCAAGTGAGTGGAATGAATATAAGAGAAGCTGCAATTGTATGCGTAATTAATAATGTGCACAGTCAGCGTTACATATGAATCGAAAAATCACTTTTCAGTTGTAACAGTTTACAATGGTTCATTTACTAATATCATTAAAAATATGTCCATCAGAACAGGACGCAACGGTGAACCACCACCACACTTATCTTACAGTTACTTCTTTATTAAACCGAACTCCACGTCCATTTTACGATGGGGAATCTCTCGTGTGGTTTTAGCTAATATAACTACCTTTCTGTTAATTAGCAGTGATTCACCAACGGTTTCCAACAGATGTACATCAGTGAAGAAAAAAGTAAAATAAACAGTAATCTTTTTCTTCATGCCAAGTCATCCCCCATCTCGATGTACAATGGTAGGAGAGGTCACAGTAGATTGGAAAAGGACCCATGGTGGCCAGACCAAGATCTGGCACCAGTCGATGAAGTCTCTTACTGTTGTTTTGAGCCATGTGGGGAGATGCAGACTGTTTGATTGGGGTCGCCAAGACGATAGGAATCAGTGGTTAAGGAACATAGATAACATGGCTGAAAACAGGCCACAACAGCATAGATGTATTTATCCTTTGACGTCTTATAACGTTTGAATATTTGCAATGTGTTATCTTCAAATTGTCAATTGTCTCATACAACTTTGTCTACTTTGATATCACTTTTTCTATCCACTTGTTCTTCATATACTACTGTGAAGTGTGGCAACCTGAGCCCATGCATCTGTGTGTGTGGTTCTACGTTGATTTTGTCTGTTTATCTGTTTTACTACTTTATTTCATGTCTTCAACTCTTGCAATTCAAACGTATTTGTCAGGCTATACCTAGTCACCATGAGTTAGTATATCGGCTAGCCATATTGCTACTTTATGATATAATGAATTGAAAATACATAACAAGGAGCATACTGATGAAAAGACCAAACGCCTTCAGCAACGAAATGCAAATTTATGAACTGAAAAATGAGTTACACATATAGTGTGATGACTAGTGCTAGCTGTTACCTACTAGTTGTAGGTCAGTAAAATAAATCCATGAGCAATGTGCTCGGCTTTCCCATATCTTAAATGACAGTTTAATCACATATAAGCAATCCTACGGAGGTAAAACTGATTTAATGCTCATACATTTTTAGTGAATCCCTCACTCTTAATGACCATGTTTCATAGTGTAGTAGTTAGTTCTCCACAATATATTCAATCTTGAATAGGCTCTTGAATATCCTTCTGATGCGATAAATGGCGCAATTTGACGAAAACTAACCGGGTCATTTTTATTTGAATTGGGATGTCGTCCATCAGTCATAGATACAAACAACTATACATATGTCTGACGGAGGCTATTATCACAGGTAGAAAGTAAGCAAGAAACAAAGGCATATTACAAAATGACAAAAACTACTCTCCTAACTGTTGTTATTTCTAACGTTTACATAGTGAAAGCCTTATCCAAGCTCATATTATACATCCCAATGTTCTACTGGTGAAGGAATTTCTTTCTGAAACGTAAACAGTTATTCTTAGGACCACTCCAATTTCAACTACAACATATCTAAGATAGGGTAAAAGTGACTCGACTGCTTTCGTAATCTGTAACAAAATTTAAATTCAGTAAGAATATCAACTAGTCGTTCATATTAGCTCCTACATTATCATTTATATCAAAACGCATCACTGAAGTGTGTGAAAACGAAGGGGAATTATCCTATAAAAGAAATTAACACTAAATGTTTAAAAATAAAAAGCTTTCACCATAAAACTTAGTGCTTACTTAGTAATTTCATCAATTAATTCATTTTTCTTGTCTAAGAACAATTTTGTAGCAGTATCGTATGATTTTTGACTAATTAAATAGTCTAATCGGATTTCTAAATTCATGAATTCTAGAAATCTTTAAAATGAAAAATAAAAAAAAGTCATTTTCCCATCAATGTGAGAATAGTTAACAAACTTTTGTAATTCTTCACCAGTACGATATATCACCGATTTACGATTCAGTGTGTATGACGGGTAAGTCAGTTCACCACGACGAACAAGTAGCATGGCATATCTGTAAGGATAAATGAAAATAATGCAGATGACTGAAAACTATCACAAAATGAATATGATAAATCTAATGGATGGAAAGAAAAGTATTATTTATTTGATCAAATTTTAATATAATGACTACAAGGTTAAGTATGTAAGTCAAACTAACCAGTCGGGGTCAAATTAGCTCAACATATTTATGTACAACGGACAGATCTTAATAAGATAAATAATAGAGAACAATAAACTCTTCTGTTGCACTGGATGGGTTGACACACAACCATACAACAGAGTGTGATAAAACCACTGTACTTAAGTTCAATATAACTAGGTGAAGAAAGAGACTGATTACTGAATCTTTGTTCATCGAATGAACGTCCAACACATATAATAGTAATGACGCAACGTCTGTACCAGAGATGTGAAAAAGTTTGCTACAAATCAAAACAAAGAATATGAGGTGAGAAGAGTATAAAACTCAGATGTTGAAAGTAGTGTGATTTTGTTGATAAGATTATGAGCAATAATTTATGCTCGAAACGTTATCAAGTAGATAATACTAGATCACTGTGTTATAAATCAAATAAACAAATCTAATATGGAATTAAATCTTACCACAGTGCCCAAGTTCTACACTTTTATTTTTAGGAAAGAAAGAGTGTGAATACAACACTTACTACATTTAACCTGTAGTCCATTATCGAAATGCAATGATAATCATACTGATTTACTTAGTTTATTCAAATATATCTAAACCATAAATATTTTACTCTAAATTATTATTTGACATAAATAAGCAATCGAAAAGCATACTTTATCAAAAGTGATCGCCTAAATCCCATTTCAATCTGAAGAAGCGGTTTCCACGAGGTTGGAAAACGTCAGAAGTCTACCCTTCTATTTCACTAGGATTTTATAACTACAAACAACCAGCTCAGTGTTGCTTTGGTAACCAATAGAAAAAAAACAATTGATCAGAAGTGAGGAGAATGAAATAACAAAGGTCTAACAAATTGTGACTCAACTATTCAGTGGAATCGATAGTAACGGTTAATAATGAAGTAGAATATCACAAGTAAGGGGATTCAATCAGATTCTAACCGTTCACTGATCCAATTTCTAAACAAAAAATTATCATCCAAACAAGAATGATCAATAAGATTTGCCTTAGGTTGCTAGACTGTTATTTCAATAATTATTGCCTTCATCTTCAGAGAAAATGCATTACAGAAATTCATTGAAATGTAATCGCAATAATTTCAAGCCAGAGAACACTTCCGTTCAAAAGTCCGTAAAAATGAAACTGGCAGAGACAATTAATGCAACTCGGTAAACACATACACGCAGTGAACCACATCTACTTGGTAGTTACTGATATTATCTAATTACCTAACCGTCTTTAGATAGAGCTAGTTTAGAACTATTCAAGTATAAGTTGCAAATAGACTATTTAACGTTGAACACTATCGGATGTCATCTTTTGTAATCATCGTGATTCCACTGCATGTCAATGAAATATCTAGATACCACTTGAAAATAAATTGTTTACATTTGGAATGCAGATTACTACACACCACCTATTGTTCACACATGTTTTTAGTTGTTTGGTGGTTTGCATATATTAAATTTCAGGATAAATACTTAGTGATGTCCAACTTGACGTTGAATAAGCTGACATAATCACTGACGGTAATAATTATTTCTTAAACCTATTAACTCAGTACAAATAAAACGTTAGCAACAAATGAAGTGAGAAATAATAGACCAATTATCATATTAAGATTAAAAATATACACGGAAGTAAAAAGTCATCATTTCAACCAACTGTCCACCTAAAATATTAAAAATTCATGAAGGATAGTGAATAAATGCAGTTTTGGAACATAGCGACCAACAACTAGATTCACATTGATCACTATGACACTTCCGATCCTAGTCACAAAGATTACAAGAACAAACAGTGGTCAGTTCAAAATGAATATACTTGAATTCATGCAACTTGATCGTAAACTTATCACTTCTACGTAATCTACGCCAACCCAAAACTGATGTAAAGCGTATCAAGGACAGCTGAAACACATTTATGCTGCTGTATGTTCAGGACAATTTTACTGGGCAAGTTGAGGTTTCAATGAGTCGATCAAAAGGAACTACTCGGTCGTTTTGCATAGCTTATTTTTAAGAGTGTAGCTCTTTCGCAACCTTTCACAAACCAATACAGTGGGCAATGAGCCACACCTATTGCGTGAGGGTCAATTATACTGACTTTCTGCACAAACCTCGGTAGGTGAAGCAGTGTTCAAACCTGTGACCTATTGACTGAAAGTCATCTCCATAAACCAATAACCCACAACTCCACTACATGACGAAATCAATGTGCAGGGCAAAAAGGTGAACGACACAGAAGTGTGAATGATAAAATCTTGTTATCGAAAACTATAAAACAGGAAGTGCAAAGGGTAACGAAAGTAACGAAACGAGGCGCAATAATTAAGATGAAAAGGAGGCATGGGTGGATCTGTGTCACCACGATCAGTTTTGAGACGTAATATAGTCTACAAACAACGCAATCTATGTGTAACACCGAATGAATATCAACTGGCTACTCAAACTGGATTTGACGTAAGGAATCCGAAGCTGTGATTGTTGTAGTCCGACTCCTTACATCATATAACTACAAAGTAGTAAATTAACTTACTGAAGTAGCTATGCTTCAAAATCCACATTCATTATTGCTAAGATTTTGTATCACCACTTACCTATTAGTATCGTTGATTATTACTGCTAATTCATGAAAGCTGGAATTTCTGGAAAGTGTTTTATCGTACGTTAACAGTTACCAGCACTTTCAGACTGTAGAGCCCCTGACTAATCCATTACAACAAATATGCCACCACGTTTCATAGTTTTTACACTGAAGCATACATGGACATCTAAACAGTTTTCATAGCAAGTTTCTGTTCCTATCGTAATGCAATTATTTGCGCCTTGAATAGTTTGAAGATAATGAATACAGTATTCCATGCTTCGACAACAAACAGACCTGTTCTCCTATTACTCAACCACTATTACCAATAAGCAACTATTCTTGAATAGTAAATGATTTTCTACCTGAAACACTTATAAGCCGGGTAGTTAGCTGGTTTTTTGATTCTGTATATCTGCACTACTATGTACATTTAATAGATGCTAATTCTGCCCTGTACCAGATGGTTTCCGCTTTTGATTCATGAACTAGTACTTGCCCGTAGTGGAATATCAGTGTGACAATACGTAGTTAGATACATGTACCATGAACATACTGCACATGTAGTAACGGTGTTAACAACCTTTTGGTTCTCGATGTCTCAAAAAGCAATTTAATAACACCGATGTTGGGTGAAGTACACATTTGTGTTTTAGGTAAACATACGCCTAAATCGTAAAATGATAAGTTTTTAAACAGTAAAAACAGTAACCAGCTCATTAGGAATATCAAAGACTAGCTACACAATTTACTGTAGATTATATAAACATACATAGATTAAGAGTTGATAAGCGTCAGTAATTGAACAATGATGTATGACTGTCAAGAAGAGGTTTTAGAGTACAATAAACTTAAAAGCATAGTATCTTACAGTTCAGTTTTCAATAAGGCTTCTAGTGAATGTAGTTTATTCGGTCGATTATAAGCTGACTCAGAACCAAGAGATGTTAGCCAAATTATTCGAGTAACTAACTGCATGCTGACTTCATCCACTCGCCAGCAACCACCAAGAATCCGTGTGATTATTCTAAATAAAACAAAAAACATACTACAACTACGATCCATATTCTATCTTCAATTCGATAATGCCCCAAATTCAAAGATGAAATTCACACAGAATAACACTTCCATAACATCACAACATAAATAAGGGATGGTGGCTAAGTGACGATAAAAAATGGAAACGATTAGTTTATACATCACTACACATTCCTACCTATGGTTTATTTGTCTACACACCCGACCTTAAAATACCCGAACCTAGGGTCGAACTCCACTCCACTTGCAGAGGCATAAGCAGACAGGTAGTACAAATCACCTAAATACAATCCCCAGTGCACCAACCTGCACATAAATGTTGGATCACCCAAACAATTATTTATCTACATAGCTACGCAATCCAGACGAAACAGAGAAATTCCACTCGTATGTTGAGAAATATTTTTTTTAAAGTTTCCATACAGTAGATGAATACAACTAATGATTTCTTCAGCAATAGGTAAATCCAGATATTTCGATAAAGTTCAGTAATAGCTAACAAAAAATTATAAAAAGCATAGGTAGTTCAACAGATATGAACACAAGACACGATATTATTGCGTAACGGTCCAAGAAATAAGGATGAAATTATTAAGAAACAGCAATTAGTCGGGAGAAGAGAACAAGGCGTAATAAGACAATGAATTTCAGTACAATGATTAAGATGTGTGGATTCATCGGCACCTCTCAGATCGATTCTCAGCCATATCACGTAAAGCCTCAAATAACCAACCTCGATTGTCACATGAAGCCCAAGTGAGAAGTCTGGATTTCGCTATATGGCTCAGACTAACGGTCGAAGATTTAATGGACTGATGCTCTGTTTACAGCTGATCACCTTAAACCCTTTTCCAATCTAAAACTACGTCATCTGACACTACACAACAAAAAAGATGGTGACTAGGCACGCGTTAATCAGAGTTCATAATCTCACCAATTGATTTACCTCTGTTGCATTAAACTCTATACCTGACATCTACGTTCCTAACGTGGTGATTCCATGAAACACGACCAGTACTATGAAGTCAATAGTGGTCGAATGCCGAAAGCCTCATTTTCTCCATCTTAAATGGCCATGTCTCACATTCATTAAATATGACTGTTGTGTAAAACACCCTCAGCAGGTAATTGGATATTAGACCACTGTTATAAATGGGGTACGTGGAAAAAATTAAATGAAACCCCTGCATCTTTGTAGGGATTTCGTCGGCCACCGACACTTCACGGCTGATCCGACTTTGAAACAACTAGTCTGACGAATTCGTATCATGCAATAAGAAGACAGAAGTTATCTGAGAAGTATGATTTGTTTGTGCTATGTATTTCGAACAGTTTGGTTATACATTTTAGCTGTCAAGGTATTTTGTATTAAAGGTGGAAATAAAGTGGAGTAAGGCAAATAAATGAAGGTAATACAAAATTTGAAAAAATCAAGGATAATGAGGGGGAATAATAAATTTCCACACCTCCCTCGGCATTAAAGTGAGATAAATATTACCAAAGAAGGTTTAAGTTAAGAGCAAACTGTTTTTGAATACACAAAGGAGGTTTCGAACTTTCGAATGGCTATAGCTTCGACAAACCTGAGTACATGTCCTGATGGCCCCTGCATAATAGTTTAAAGGCCGTTCTGAGGTAAATTCTATGACCTGTTTCTATAACATGTTAACCCAGAGTAGATGACGTCTGTCTCCCTCTAGCAATTATCGGAATACTTGGATTCAATTCTTTATTCACCCATTTGGGGATATGTTGCACCACTCTCGACTTCATAGTTTGATTACTCCTGCCATTGTATACCTCACCGCACACACGTGATGCAACTTCCAAAATTGGTGGATTGATCAACGTTCTCAACCATTCTACTCCCTACTGTCAGACAAGGCGTCAACACAGACTAGTCATTCATTTAGATTTCGTTGATGAGAAAAAAATCTTCAACGTTCTCATATTGTTACTCTATCCAGAATTTGCACCTTCACCTAATATGTCATCTGCGTACTCTATGTGTGTCTATTAAGGATAGGTCGATGACAACGTCAACCTCTGTGGAGGTAGATGAGGAGAGGTAGATCTTCGTAAGTGAGTCTACGATAAAAATAAATAAGAATGGAGTGGACATTCTTACCACAAGCTCTCCAACACACCGACAGGTTAGACAAAAGAGCCTTTAACAAAAGGATGTACTTGCTTGGAACCGCCTTTCGATGAGAGACAGTACAATAAAAACCTCTCGACTGACATAGTCGTATACTGCTTAGGTTGCATGAAAAAGTGTAAACTATGGATATTCAATGCTCCAGATAACACGAATTGTCGACTAGAGATAACAGGTAATAGAAATCAAAACTAAACACGAATATTTTTTCTCTCCCCATATCTTTAAGCAGGTGGGTAACAGTTGCACCGTTTATTGTATCACTTCATGGCATAACATCGATAGCTATTTTTACCAAAATTCTGATAATTTGACTCCTTCCCAATTATTCAAGTATATCTGAGGTGGAGAGTGATCATTAACACCTAGAGGAATCATTACGAATAGTGACCAGTTTTTATTTAAGAACTCCGTTAGATGGAAGATTGAAATGTATAAATTGGTGTTTTTAACGTATTTTTTAACCTAATTCATGAACCATACAAATGTACGACTGGAGTATGAAACGTCTTATCTCATGGAATGGGTACTTTCGTAACTTTTTATAATAGCAAGGTACACTTCAACTGATTTTAATAGTTTTTAAGAATAGCATAGAGGACCTAAAGTATGGAGGAAGTAAATCCATTGCTTTTTCAATTTGAAAGAAGACAGAACTACTACCTTGCATGATGAAGGGACATGTAAGGTAATGCTATTGAATACTTAAACAATACCTCTACAGTTGAATATTTGCAATCAGAATGAGTGACCAAAGTCAATAATAATCGACCCGGCAAAATACATGACAAATATCATTTCAATTAAAGTAGCCATTCGCATAAAACTGTCGTTGTAAGATCTTTTAACTTACAATTCTTTAAGCCTATCCTTATTTTTGGAAGGGACTTTAAAAAATGATGCCATAGGTGAAACAGACGATGTCTTTAATAGAACATGCTTTAACTGAATCATTGTCAGGCCTTTGTGGTTTTTAATATTATACATCCCTGCTAACTGATCTAATTCCTGGCGATTGAGGGAATGAATCAGTACTTCAGTTGATAGCGTCTGTAAGTCTAAAGTTTTAAAGTTACTTTAAAAAATATAAGTACCACTAACCTTTACAGAGTAAACCAAGACTGTGTAACTCAGTTGTGCACTCATCAAAATTGTTTTTTGTGACTTTCAGAAGATCCAATTTTCGAAAGATCTTTTGAGATCGACCATATAGGCGGATGGCTACTGACTTAGATTGGTCTATTTTACCACAGAAAGATACTACTCAAAAACTTAATATATCATACTCGAAAGGCATTTAAATTTTTTCAACCATTCCTGTTCATTTAGATTGAACAGATTTGAAAAAACAGGTTCACTTGTTAGCATCAGCATAGCATCATTTAAAGAATCGATTGCGTACGTGCTGCCGACTGGAAAAATAAAATCAAATCAGGTATTACCTAAACTGGAGGGGTTACTATCCAACACATCATCAAGATTCGTTTCAGAGTTTATTTCCTCCAACTCCAGCATCTCCAAAGGATACAGCGATTAAATGTGTAGGACCATATGTGTTAAAAAAAAAACACTGGTCACTTAGTACTAGCTGGTAATCTAAAAACCGGATTACCTGTGGGAAAAATAAATGATAAAAATGGTTTAAAAACACCGAATACTGTCCCGTCCATAACCACGTAAAAAAAACGGAGAACAATAAATTTACTCACCAAAAAATAAGTGATTATAAAGGTTAGCTTACGAAGCTACAAATAATTCTGACATAAAAAGAAGCTTCATGTCATACTGATACAGATAAATAACAGTGGTGAAAACCTGTTTTTCAGTTATGAATGATGTAAAATTTGATACATAATCACCGAAGAAAATTTCAGCCTACTGATAAGGATACTAAGTGTGTTTATTGTTAGTACAACAAACCTATGTAGTTATCTACTTTTCTCTAACACAATGAATTGTCTGTGTTCGATCAAACTAACGATGTTGATAACTACATAGAATGGTGCAAATTTTGTCTACTTCGGTTGGTGTACTACTGTTCATCATTATTTCGTTTTGTGGTTGCAAAAGATTGATGAGTAGAAGTGATGTAATGGTGTCTCAGAATCGTTAAGTATTATTCATACGTCCGTCAATTATTTTCTAGAGTAGTATCAAAATTAAGAAACCTTACAAACACGCTTGTCATAAGAAGTTCTACTAGAGTTCAGAATGGTCAATGCATAACACTTAGGATAATGAGTCCGTACACATTGAAAAACTTTGCAATCCAATGTAAAGATGCCCTCAAGAAAGATTTATGTATGAAGCATGACAGTTCAGTAGGACGGGAGATTATATAATATGAGGTCTAACCTCAAATTATAGCATAGTTGAGGGGCGGGGGTTAATATGAAATTCAAAAAAACTGAGACCCGTCTTAAAACCTAGAAACTGCTCATTAGACTCTCTTAAGTTGGTTCTCAAGATTATAGTTGGATTGCAAATGAAACAGAAAGACAATAATTCATGCGATTAAATGACACTGAACAACAAGTCAGAATACACAGAATGACTCCATAAATTTTTTTTTTATTTTACACATTGAGGAAAAATAAGAACTGATTCTGTAGCCGAATTCACCTAAATAGTTGTGAAAATCCCTTCCATGCCATGAATCGCTGGCTTTGTATTTACAGTTGTTGAACAGCATTTAGTTAGGATATTGCGGGTTTAAACTAAAGAATACTTGAATGACTAATCATCTCATATAAATACCACAGCACTAGGACTTAGGTAAATGAAAAGTAATTATGGTTGTTTATCACCATCATCAAAATAGGACTAAGGATTACTACGTGACGGTCTGAGTTGCCACAGCTCATATCAGTACATCAAGTAAGAAGGCAGTGAAGTAGGAGATGAAGAGAAGGAAACTCAGTCAAAAGAAGTGTAAAGTACGAGAAGAGAGAAAGGAAGAGCAAGAAAATGGTGAGACTCGGTGTAGCGTTAAGATGAGGATAATGTGTGTATACATATGGGCCACTCACTTCAATTCTGAGCCATATCACCTAGAGTCTTCAACCACTGTCTCGTCCTGTCCCACGGACCCCAACTGGCTAGTCTGCATCGCCCCACATGGCTGAAACCAACGGTCAAAGGCTTCATACATCGATGCCATGTTTTAGTCTGACCTCCTCGGGCCTTTTCCATCCTGGACCTACTTCGGCCAACATTGTGTGACGAGGCAGTCGGCGACTAGACATACGTAACACGTGTCCCAACTATCTCAGTCGATGAAAGTTCACAAGCGTGTCAACTAAAACTCTACACCTTACTTGTGGATTACTCACGTGGTGACACCACGGAATACGGCCTACACTTCGAAGGCAACGGTGGTCAAACACGTGAAGCCTTCTTATGTCTTCTACTTTCAATAGCCACGTTTCACAGCCATACAGTAGAACAGAGCGGACTGCTGTGAAGCACACGCAATCCTTAATAGATAATCAGATATCACGGCAGTGCTACAGGTGGCGTAAGTTGGCAAAAGCCAGCCGAACCTTTTTTATCCGTGCAGAGATTTCATCGGCCACTGAGCCATAAGGGCTGATCCTACTTCCCAGTTTGTCCTCCTAATTTCAGACTAGGAGATATTACCCGAGATCCAGTCGGCAAACACTTAGAATATACTACCAAAAATCCACCTACATTTCAAAAAAACCATACGTTTTCAGAAATGAGACTGACTGAGCGAATAAACATATATGTTTTTAATTCAATATAATCCTTCGCTAACTCAGCCTTTTTTCTGAATGTCTAGATAGGAATTTGTAATGCACTAAAGGTTGTTCTCAAAAGTTCCAAAGTTCACTCAAATTTCCCAATAGTTACGAAGTGCACTCAAAGTTTTTCCCTGAAGTTCCAAAGTTCGTCCAAAAGTTTTATCCGAATATCTCAAAATATTCAAAGTGCACCCAAAGCGTTTGCCGGCTGTCGAGTGTTAACCATTTTCACAGAGTCTGTGGTCCCGAGAATTTACAATTAGCCCATGTGGTCACAGACTTTTCAATTAAACAACTTGGAAATTTGTTCAGAAGGAAAAATCAATGTCACATGGATTGGACTTAATTATCTGGGATATATCTGCAATTAAAGACCAACGTGGTGATTCAAATTTGGTTAGAAATATCCCATACGTTTAATAAATCTCCCCGACTGATAGCGTTACTAACTCTCTTTTCAGTATTATTCAGAAAAACCCTCAATCCAATTGCTTTATTTAGCAACAACCCAATGAGCAAACACCTTGAGCCCACATTCTGCTACGAATTTTTGGGTACACTTAAGGGCATGCACCTATATTTCTCAAAATACTCAAAAGCTTTCCCCGAAAATTCTAAAAGTTCCAAAGCTCACTGAAGGTTTTGCCTAAAATTGTCAGTGTCTGCAATGTGCCCAGTTTTCAGAAGTAAACAGATTGCTAAACAAC
The DNA here is from genome assembly GCA_944470555.2 of Heterobilharzia americana. Lineage (NCBI taxonomy): Eukaryota > Metazoa > Platyhelminthes > Trematoda > Strigeidida > Schistosomatidae > Heterobilharzia > Heterobilharzia americana. The sequence continues at coordinate 33,062,425 of OX104129.1, read as the reverse complement.
AGTGTGCTTGTGACTGATTTCGACCTACCGATGCAAAAACTATCGACTAAGTAATCTGCAACAGTATACTAGCTTTTAGGAGCGGGGAAGTTGAATGAAAACAAATTTAGGGATGTGCTGAAAAGTAAGAAAATGTGCCCGAAGTGTTTGCTGTCTGAGAGGTTACCATTTATTTAGGTACATAATATATCATTTTTATTTCGTCGCAATACTCAGTTATTTGTTCCAGTTATGACAAGACGGTAGTTTAGCACTGAAAAGGATTTATAATTGTGTTCCAAGTCACCTAAGGTAATAAAGCAACTCTACTCGTGAACTACTTAGGTTAAAAAGACACCACTGGACCGAACACAAAAGGAATAGTAACGAACACATCTACAGACTATTTAAACAGAGAAGAAACACATACACAAAGGCACTGAGCAGATGAGCAATAGAACTAATTTAGGCTTACAAACACCCTTTTCTAATGCGAGAAGTCTGTACCGCTATGCTGCATAGTCCCGAAAAGTCAAAGTGAGTCTCTCAAAAAGGCCCCTAGGCTGACTAGTAATGACACTGAAGTAGCTGAACTCCTAGCTTTCCAGCGTCAGCATATCTTTTCATCAAGGACCACCTACTGAGGAGTTTAAGAATATCCCACTAAACAAGTATGAATCTCGGGTGTTGACAAGTGTTGAGTTAGTACAAAATAAACAGCTACTATTCACAAAATATACCTCTGCAGGAACGGACAAAATCCACGCAGCGGTCCTACGGGAATAAGCACCAATGTTGGTTGAACCTTCAAGTTACTTAAAGATTCTTAAAGTCAAGGGAAAGTTTTTAATCCCTGAAAGTTAGGTAACATGAAGCCAATCTTCAAAGGAAGTCAAAGAATCAACCCGGAGAATTACAGACCGGTGACTCTTATCCATACCTTCTAGAGTAATTCTTGGATTTTTAGTGAACTGACGGATTACTTCTTAAGACTTACTTCTGTACACTCCAACATCCTGACCGATAGGTGCTACCTTGACGTGGTGATCAGGGTTGCACATCACAATGACCCAATAAGCTGCACTGGCTGTATTGAGGTTTCGTTCGAGGTCCTACCGTGCAAGCAAGGTCTATTGGATAGGGATAAGACGAAAACATGTTACCACTGTAGTGTGAATTACTACACTATGATAGGGGTCTGAGGGCGGAGTAGTACTGATGATAACATGGGGTGTGACAACCCTAAGGTTTTCCCCTTGGATTGTGGCTCTTTCTACGATAGCAGTCTAAACTCCGATCACGTGCTAGTACTGTCTCGAATATCTGCGTCTTACTGGTAGCAGGAAACAGGAGGCAGTGAGGCCTATCTGCGCTCGATAAGAACACCAAATACCCATTTAGGGAGAAGTTAGCTAAGCATTTACCTGGACGTGACAGCCGTGCTCATTCAGAGGAAACCTGGTGTGAAATTAAGTCTGCTGTAGAAACAGAGGTAGAGACAGTTGGAAACCTAAGCCCGAGAGTTTTAGATAACGTCACTAGGTTCCCGCGACGTCACCTGAATTGATTGATGCGAGAACACTGATTCCAGCTGGCTCTAAAAACGATGGATATTTAAAAAAAATCAAACATCAATAGACCAAGAGTCCCCAACCGATAGCTGCTACCCTAACGTGGTAGTCGGGTTGCATATTACAATGACCCAACGAGCTATGCTGGTGGAACACTTGTTCCCTCAACGTCCTACCATACCAGAAACGTTTGTGGGATAGTGATTAGACGAAAAACAATTACAGTTGTGGTGTAAATTACTACACTATGATAGGGGGTCTGAGGGCAAAGTCGTACTGCTGCTAGCTGGATAGGATGTGACAGCATTAAGGTGTTTCCCTCAGATGGCCAGCAGTACCATGCTGATGCTGCCTTCTCAGTGGAAGGGGGTGAGAAATAGTCGGCCAAAAAAAACAACACACTCCACTATACCCCACGGTCTGCCGGGCCGACGGTGTTCCTTCATTTGTCGTTTCTTTTCGACCATCCGGCCCCAAAACAACAAAAATTCAAAACAATCATACGCAAAAGGCTGCGTATGGCAGGCCTCAAGCAGATGTCCGATGGGCTCTGCGGTCACACAAATCTCTCTCATGTACCTTAAAAAGAAATAGCCTTCCAAGGTGTGGGCAGCCGGGAAGTGTCAACCGCCCTCACAACTCTGTCACCACTCTAGTCTAGTCAGACTGCTATCCATCTCCCTTATCATTATCTTGTAGTCTTCCTTCACGTCCCTCAATTAACAATACTACATCATCTTTAATTTCTCCTAGCTATGAAACCTTCGACAAAGATCTGAATCCACAGAACAGCATCCTTGGTCTGCTTAAACTGCACTCCAGAGTACACATCAGGGCCTTCAAGGTCCGCACCCTCCGTCAAATTGGTCAACAGGTTTCATTGGCTAAAACCCTGGCAACTCGAGCCATGGATGCGTGGTGTCTTTCTGAGACTCCCATACCAAACACATTGCACCAGGCTCCGGAACATAGGCAAGCTTACCGACGCACAACACTAGTTGTATTTCTCGACCTCAACGAGTTATTCGACTTCGTTGATCCAGAAGTCCTACGACAATGTCTCTCATTGAAAGGCGTGCACAGTAACTACATCACCTTATTGAAGGCTCTCTACTCGAACACTTATGAGCGCGTTATATCCTATCGTGAGATATCCGGGAGCTGTACTCGTCGAGTGGTGTCCATCAAGGCTGCTCACTCTCTCCATTCTAATTCAATTTTATCATAGATATTCTCATGGAGGTCTCCCTCTCATCACCTGACTACATAAAGGTTGACCTAATCGCGGGAGAATTTTCCTTAGACATAGAATATGCAGATGATATAGTCCTGTTATATGAAGATGTTGACAAGATGCAGTCTTCTAAACACTTTGAGTGGCAATTTGAGAATGTTTCCCATGCGCTTCACACCACCCAAATGCAAATTTTCGCTCCAAGATTGGTCTTCAACAGTGCCTCCGTTAACAACACAGGGTGCAGTGGTTGAGTGTGTCAACCACTTCAATTACATGGGAAGTAGGATCAGCCCTTATGGCTCAGTGGCCGATGAAATCTCTGCACGGATAAAAAAGGTTCGGCTGGCTTTTGCCAACTTACGCCACCTGTAGCACTGCCGTGATATCTGATTATCTATTAAGGATTGCGTGTGCTTCACAGCAGTCCGCTCTGTTCTACTGTATGGCTGTGAAACGTGGCTATTGAAAGTAGAAGACATAAGAAGGCTTCACGTGTTTGACCACCGTTGCCTTCGAAGTGTAGGCCGTATTCCGTGGTGTCACCACGTGAGTAATCCACAAGTAAGGTGTAGAGTTTTAGTTGACACGCTTGTGAACTTTCATCGACTGAGATAGTTGGGACACGTGTTACGTATGTCTAGTCGCCGACTGCCTCGTCACACAATGTTGGCCGAAGTAGGTCCAGGATGGAAAAGGCCCGAGGAGGTCAGACTAAAACATGGCATCGATGTATGAAGCCTTTGACCGTTGGTTTCAGCCATGTGGGGCGATGCAGACTAGCCAGTTGGGGTCCGTGGGACAGGACGAGACAGTGGTTGAAGACTCTAGGTGATATGGCTCAGAATTGAAGTGAGTGGCCCATATGTATACACACATTATCCTCATCTTAACGCTACACCGAGTCTCACCATTTTCTTGCTCTTCCTTTCTCTCTTCTCGTACTTTACACTTCTTTTGACTGAGTTTCCTTCTCTTCATCTCCTACTTCACTGCCTTCTTACTTGATGTACTGATATGAGCTGTGGCAACTCAGACCGTCACGTAGTAATCCTTAGTCCTATTTTGACGATGATGAGTTTTTGCGCCGATTACGAGCAGTGATGGGTGGGGAAAGGAAGCGAGACCGAGAAGGCGTAAACGTTGTGCAAAAGTTGGCAACTGTTTAGGTGTATTAAGGATACCGACAAGAAGACGATAGTGAGTGTAAACACCACGTAAAGGGATGGGAGGCTGATAACCTTCCAGGATTGGCGGCTAGGATGTTAGGCAGTACACGCAGCAACTTGGTTTAACTAACCCCCATCAGTGATTCGGCTGACAACATTCAGCCTGAACCCGAGTGGGGCGCAGACGTCGGTTCTCCAACTGTCCTTTCATTTGAGGCTGTATCGAACCGGAAGTGATGCGAAGCTGCAGGTCCTGAAAGTTTGTCATATAACTTTTTCAAGGACGGTGGTAGGAAATCGCCAAGTGAAGGTATTAGATAGTGTATGGGAATTGGATGTAGTCCTGTCAGAATGGTGTATTTCACAGATCACCTCAGTCCATTTGAAAGACGTTTTCTTATGACAACCTTATGGGAATTAGTTTGACTAACACTGTATCCAAGATCTTTGTTTCCATAGTTATCAGACACCTAACGAGAGCCCGAGGACAGAAAACTCGGGAAACCAGACACGTTTCAGATCTGGAAGACGGTGCATTGCTCATAATTTCACCCTCCGACAGGTTCTGGAACACAGGGATACCTACCGGCCAACACTTATCATATTTCCTGACCAGAAACCGATGTTTGACTCTGTCGACCGCGAGTTTTGTGGCAGTATGTGAAAAGAGTACCGAGCAAGTACATAACACTAATCAAGGCTCTCCACCCGAACATATAGTCGTATCAAGGCTTATGGAGATCTGTCTTTAGAAGTGACGACTATTAGTGGTGTTTGCCAGGGATGTCCTGTCACCGTCCCTATTTAACTTCTTTATAGATGTACTAATGGACGTAATTTGAGGGACGTTTGAATTCACAGAGATTGATCTATTCCCTGGAGGTCATCTGGATGACTTGGAGTATGCAGACGATATTGTCCTGACAGGTGAAAAGGCTAACAAAATGTAGGGTCTTCTGAAAGCGCTGAGCAGAAATCTGAGTACGTTTGGCATGCATGTGGCACTCATCAGACGTTATATGATGTTCCAAGGCTGGCATCTTACGGCCACTCCCAGTTTAATGATAGGGAATGAAGTGATGAAATATGACCACTTCATTTGAGCAGCTGCATCAGCTGGAACATTCCCGTCACTGACGAAGTCTTAGCACGGACACATGGTGGTTTGACACTTGTCGACTTGCGTCGTCTGCAGGGCTGACTGGTGAGGTATACGACTATGAATAAAAGGATTGATATACTGCACTGCAGTCCTTTATATCCTGTTGAACGCCTACGAGACATAACTGTTAAAAATATATATGAAGCGACTACAGGGTTTTGATAGCCAGTGTCATCGTAGCATTCCTGGAGTTGTGTGAAATTACAGTGCGAGGTCAGAAGAAGGGTATCAGGCAGGTCAATTGGTGAGGTTGTGAACTTTAGTCGACTGAGATGGCTTAAACCTGCACTGCACATGCTGAGCCACCGCCCACCTTCATATGCCATCCTAGGGGAAGCTGGATTAGGTTGGAAAAGGGTTCAGAGTGGACTTAATTCGACTTCAGAAGTGAACAACCCAAAATGGGCTTGTATTTAACTTAGGATTTGCTGCATCTCAAGTATATAGTTTAAACTGAATGGGACCAGGGGCATCATGGGCGAGGTATTTAAATGTTTTGGGCCCTCACGAGTTAAAACCATGCCAAGTGTGACAAAAACACATTTCATAGCCCCATAGGACCAATAATCATTAGACGAGTTTTCGAATGATACAGTTCTACATGTTTGCACCGAATTTTCAAGTCTCATACGGTCTCACATAGGGTTCAAAAACACAGTCTTTAACCCTTCCCTGCTGAATGATAAGCTAGGCCGAGAACGCAGCGAGGTGTTAGACCAAACCTGTCTGAGAAACTGGATTTGCAACATATGAGGATCCTCATCCTAGCCAGCATTTACTTTGGGCGCTCTTTGGAACTTTCGGGTTTCACCCGAAGCTACTTCGTGCGCACTTAGCAACTTTTGGGTATTCCCCCTAAATTTTACAAATATTTTACTTGGCCGCTAACATTTCACTGGCTTCTATAACGCAAACAGACGTAGCACATAAACTTCAAATATTCAGATGAAAATATTACGGATTAGGCATTTTCGTCACTTGGGATATGGGTTATTACCAATCTTCAGGCGCACTGCAGACACTTTAGGCGCGTTGTAGAAACTTAGGGGGCACTTGGTGACTTTTAACACTTTCGGAGAAAAGGTTTGGAACATTCGGGGGATATCGTGCGTCACCCAATATGCGCCCGAAGTAAAATTTTCGGTTTTAGCCCGAAACCCAGAATGTGCGTCCGAAGCTAATGCTGCCTGGGATAGTTGGAACTATCGTAGCGTTTGTTCTGTATCCTCTAGAATATAGAATACCAGGAGGGGATTCATTAGGTGTTTAAAATATCGAAGATACCCCTTAACACCCACTCACATAATTATAATTGTGTGAGTTTAAAATATTTAACCTTTATTTGTACCACTGATCTTGCAGGACACGCACAATAACGAAACCTAGAAAATATACTATGCATATATATATCCGAGGTAAATGTGCCGTAGGTTAACTTCTACTCTAACAGGCAGAATCAGATTTAGATGTCACTGCTCAAGGTTAAATAATCTACATCTTTTTTCCATTTATTTGTACTCAGGCTAACAAACAAAATAACTTGTGGTCCATTGACTTTAGTCATGGGGGACAGCTAGGCCAAAGCTTATCTATTCCATTACCAACCAACTAAAGTGCCTACTTCATAACGGCAACGACCAAAGTCAACGGAAGCGCTAGTGACCTTGCGGGACCAATTACATCCCAATTGGCTATCAAACCGGACGTAAGCTATTAGCGACATCAATCTACTACGTTTACTTCTAAATCCTGACCCTGGCCTTCAGAATCGTTTGCATGACGGGCTAAATGGATAACAGAAGGTTTGTCAGTGGGGTGGGAATACGAATGCAACTGTAAAGGGAAGCTTTTGACGTGTGCATATATGTACGCAAGTTTTCTCATTACAAAAAAATATCTCTTCTTGATAACATATTATCAAGCTTTGCTGAACCCATGATTGATTCTTTTCTTCACTAGATCCCAGTTGTGTTCGACGGAAATCCTCACCAAACGCCGTGACGCGTTTTGAATACTCCTGACGACTGCTGCAGTGGTACAAAACGCTCTGGTATTTATGCTGTGACTTTTTAAAGCAATGTCGACAGTGGATAACCCGGAAGGCAAACGCATTTGCTGGTCTGTCTGATTGCGAGGAAGTTGTGGAGACTGCATACAATTGTGTATAAACTACTTCAACTGTAAGCAATATTTCCTTTTCATCGTTCCTTTTACACATTCTGTACATTATTCCTAATACTTGTAAAGACAAATGTTGTTTATATACACATTTCTTTGGTTGAGGCGGTAACTGCATCTTTTGCTGCTGCTAATCATGGACATGTGACGTGCTTCTAACCATTCCGACTTCTGCCTCCGTGACTATTGCCTGTCGTGCATAATAACTGATTGTCTTGGGGAATTTACAGGACTTCTCATCCTACTTCCAAATATTACTACAATCAAGCCGACCGAGGACCACAGCGGGGAGACGACAAATATCGCCTTCTGATCTCTGGAGTATCCTAAAATTGTGGTTGACGATACCGAAGAAATAACCTCCAAGTAACCCGTGATTATCTATAACATTGACAATACTATTTTGTGCTATAACGTATAACTTTTCACACACGTGTATCATAAAATCCATTTTTCTTGTAAATTATACGTAGTTTGTCATTTTGGCTTACTTGGCATTCTTTGGGTCCACTATATATTATTGGTGAGCCCTACTTAGCGAGCTTCCTTTGCTTCATAGCCATAATTAGAGTTTTATTTTGTCTATTTTTTGTAATTTTGTTTATTCTTCGGCCACTAATGAGTTCCCCACGAGTCATTTCCCCACGCCTGCCAAATGGGCAGAGTAGTGGTGATGTGCAGACAAGCTCATTACACGCCATATCGGACATACGACTTCCCCGTATGGTTTTAACAACCCCGTATATGGTTTGCTCAAATTGAGGCTCTTTTCATGGCGCGCAATATGCGCTCCCAAGAGTCTAAATATGCTTATGTGGTAGGAGCCTTACCCATTGAGGTCGCCACCGAAGTCAGAGACTTGATAGATAATGTTCCTGAAGAGGCACCTTATGACAAACTGAAGCCAGCGGTTATCCAGCGGGCATCTATGTCCGACGAGAAACGGCTGCAGCACTTCATGTGAACTGGGGGATAGAAAGCCTTCACGACTGCTTCGGTATATGAAACAGCTCAGCGGTTCATATCAGTCCGATGAAGCTGTTCTCAAGCAGCTACGGCTTCAGCGGCTTCCATTCAATGTGCGGCAGATACTAAGTATCTCAGCAACAACTACCGAACTAGATAGCTTAGCCAACATGGCTAACAAAATAGTGGAAGTCTACCCAGATAATCTTTCTGATAGCCAGTTGATGACAACCACAACCAATAGCCCCCAGTTTAACCTGCCATCGACCCCTACCCACTCCTCTAGTATTCAGTCACAGTTAGCTGACTTAACGTCCAAGTTTGAAGCGTTGGCAGCTAAGGTGTCGAATATTGCGGTTCGTCGTCCATGGTCCATAGCTCGTAAACGATCAACCGACGGGCATCGATCTCGCTCACCAAAAGCCGCACAAGAGATCTGCGGGTACCAGAGAAAGTTTGGCCACAAAGCCAACCGGCGTACTAGACCCTGCGCTTTTGATAAAAGATCATCGGCAGACCAGATATTGGGTCAGCCAGACAGTGAGAGCGACAGCTGTTACTGGCAACCATTCCAGTCGCCTCTTCTACGTGACGGAGAAAACTTCAGGCTTACGGTTTTTAGTTGACACAGATGCCGAAGTTAGTGTTATTCCGCTGTCACGTTCACGGCGACCATCAACAACCCCTAGCAAGTTGTCTCTTCAAGCTGCGAACAAAACTTGTATATCAACGTTCGGTGAGCAGTCACTGATATTAGATCTTGGTCTACGCCGCTGATTCACCTGGATTTTCATCGTCGCCGATGTACTTCATCCTATATTAGGGGCCGTCTTCCTACGTGCTTTCGATCCGCTAGTTGATGTCAACAAGAAGCTGATTGATGCATGCACAAAGCTAAGCGTCCAAGGCACCGTGTCAGGTTGTTCTATCCATAGCGTCTGCATTGCAAAACATCTGCTCCAGAACTTCCCTTGCGTAGTAATACCCAACTGTCGCATAGAGGAAGTACGCCACACAACAGTGCATAAGATTGTCACCAAAGGCCAACCCGTCCGAACACGACCACGACGCCCAAGACCTGACAAGTTAGCTGCCGCCAAAGCTGAATTCGAACATATGATGCAGCTGGGCATAATACGACTGTCCAACAGCGCTTGGGTCTCGCCACTGCACATGGTGGCAAAGAAGGATCATGACTGGCATCCGTGTGGTGACGATCGGGATCTTTTGATCGCTACCCCATCCCCCACCTACACGATTTCTCCCTTAACTTGCATGGGAAGACCATATTCTCAAGAGTGGACTTAGTTCTCACATGCCATCAAATACCTGTCACACCGGAAGACATCGCAAAAGCGGCCATAATAACCCCTTTCGGACTGTTTGAGTTTCTCCGAATGCTATTTGGACTCAAAAACGCAGCGCAGTCGTTCCAACGATTCATGGATCAAGCTGCGCAAGGTCTCGATCTCTTTTTTGTCTATATCTATGGCATCCTGATAGCAAGTGCTTCCCAGGAAGAACACTTCCAACAATTTACCACTTTGTTCGACCTTTTTCAGCAACACGGGGTAGTTATCAATCCAAACAAGTGCATCTTTGGGGTACCCTTGTTAGAGTTTTCGGGACATCACATAGACGCCTAAGGTATAAAACCTCTTAGCGATAAAACTGATGCCCTCTTGCAATACACCGAACCCTATTCGACAAAGAAACTACGACGTTCCCTTGGCATGCTCAACTTCCACCGACGTTTCATTCCACACAGAGCCTCGATTCTCCAGCCTTTGACAAATCTGCTTAATTGCAGCCAAAAGGATTTCCGTTTCACCGACGAAGCACGTCAAGCTTTCCATAACGCCAAAAAAGCATTATCACAGGTGGTCATGCTTTCGCATCTGAATCCTAACACAGAGGCACGCTTGATCCTCTGCACAGACGCTTCCCAATCTGCAGTCGGAGCTGTGCTTCAGCAGAAGCTTGACGATAAGACACTTCCACTTGCTTTCTTTTCCAAGAAGCTACAGCCACCCCAAACAAGATACGGTATCTTCGGAGGGGAACTCCTATCCGCCTACCTCGCGGTCAAACACTTTAATCATATGCTACAAGGGTGTGATTTCGCCATCCTCACCAACCACAAACCATTATGCTATGCATTTCGAACAGCACTGGATAGGCATTCGCCAAGAGAAGCAAGACAACTGGGTTATAGCTCGCGGTTTTCTGCGGGCATCCAGTTTGTCAAGGGTAATGCCAACGTTGTAGCCGATTCCTTGTCTCGCACTGACGTGAACCTTCTAACACGGCAACCAGACATCGAGCTCAAAAATACGGCAACAATACAGAAAACCGACCCGGATCTCCTGGCTAACCAAATGAATTCAACTCCTACTCTCAAAGATGTTCCAATACCCCTATCCGATGCTACCATTGAATGTGATACATGTACTGGTGTGCACCGTCCTTTTGTTCCATTAACCTGTCGAAAAGCTGTATTCCTGCACCTACACCCTCTATCGCATCCAGGTGTGCGTGCCACGGTTCGACTGGTCAGCCAGCGTTTCGTGTGGCTTAACACGAATGCGGATATCAGAAGATGGGCACGGGAATGCTTGCAGTGTCAACGTTCAAGAGTACACCGGCATACGATTACTACACCTCAACAATTCCAACTACCTGACTGACGTTTCCAGGATGTCCATATAGACCTTGTGGGACCTCTTCCAGCATCCAGAGGATTCACCCACATACTAACAGCTGTTGACCGTTTTACCAGATAGACTATTGCTTGCTTTATAAGTGATACTTCGGTTGAGAATATCGCGTCTGTTTTCCTTGACCGCTGGGCTTCACACTTTGGTGTACCTTATGCACTGACTTCTGACAGAGGTTCACAATTCCAGTCGACTTTATTCCAAGAGTTCACTCGACTCCTCGGAATATATCACATACGAACCACAGCTTACTATCCAGCAGCGAATGGTTTGGCGGAGAGATTTCACCGTCAACTAAAAAGCTCGCTGATGGCACAGCGTGATATTACTAAATGGAGTGAATTCCTTCCAATCATCCTACTTGGAACCCGATCCACTGTGAAAGAAGACTTAGGATGCACCCCAGCCCAGCTAGTCTACGGAACGAACTTGGTCTTGCCAGGACAGCTCGTAAACCCACAGAATTTATCGGAAACCAACATCCCTACATTTGCTTAAAACCTCGCTCAACGTATGTCGCTTATACAGCCCACACCAGCTGGCACCAGCAACCGTCGTGAACAACTGGATGAGCGGCTGACGTCCTGCAAGTTTGTTTTCGTTCGGACCGACGGAATTAGAAAAGGTTTGCAGCCTCCATATGAAGGACCCTTCCCAGTGATTGGTCGAGCTGAAAAATACTTTACTGTAGACAAACAGGGTAAGCAAGAGACTGTAGCCCTCGATCGACTCAAGCCAGCTTTTATAGCTGAAGTGAAGCCGAAGTGAAACAACTACCACTTCAGGGTAAAACTTCATCTGCTACCACGCCTCCATCGATCTCGCCTCGTGAGCAGACTTCTCTCATTCCTCCGTGCAGTACGCGCAGCGGCCGGCAAGTAGTCAAACCCAAACGTTATGTACATTTCATTGACTGATACTTCCCCATTTCCAATTCGGAATATTTTATTATCTTACGTCAAAGTTATTCACAAATGCACATGTCGATCATTGCTACTATTATGTATATATATATATATATATATATATATATATATATATACAACGCATATTTCTCGCATTTCTCACCTTTTTTATTATACCAACAGATATCACATTTTACTGTTGTTCAGGAAATACATATACTTTCGGACAATTATAAGAATTACTCACAAATATTCGTATTAATTTTGTTTCCTCACTAATGGACTCCTGAACAACAGCTTCAGGCATATGTAATTTTTATCTACCTATATATATATATACATATTGGTTGTTTATGTTGTTTATATACACATTTTTTGGTTTTGGCGGTAACTGCGTCTTTTGCTGCTGCTAATCGAGGTTATACTTTTAATGATACACTGTTCAATTCTTTGTGGAACAACAATTAGCATATACCAGTGATCTGTACATGGTGGCACTAGTCGTGTTACCGCTACTTAACACTACCAGCTTTACACGAACCATTGTGCACCAGTACCCAGTTAGTCAGCACCTTACCTGTCTTAGTACTAACAACAAAAGAAAAGTAGGAAAATACGCTTTATGGTGCTCAGATGAACAGTTTATTTAGCATTCAGGGGTAAAGGGGTTATATTGGCAGAACAATGTTAGCTTACCTGTTTGTTAGCGGCTGACGGGTGACAAGAACACAGAAGACCAAAAAGTGGCGAATGTCAACGTGCTAACGCCTAGGCACTAAAAACTTCGAGAAATCAATATAAGTTTTTTACAGGCAAACCCATCTATCGTTGAAGCCTTCTACCCAACATGCTGTTTAGGACTACCCCTTAGGAGAAATGCCCGCATTTACAACATGCTTGTGGGCCTTCTGATGTACGTTTCATATTGAAGCATTCTGAATGGATGTTCCAAGGCGTTTCCACGTACATAGAGCATGGTCATTATTATTCAGCTTCACCCGTTTAAGCATACAACAAACATTGATTTTTCCAGTTCTTTTTTGAATGCAAATTTGAATCACATTGCAATCGGTATGCACTCCCGTTCACTATCGGCTGGTCTAATTATCGGCTCAACAGATTAAAGTTCACCTACTCCGGAAAGATCCGGTATGTCAGGACAAGTCTCACCTTTCACCTAAAATTCAGTAAGCATCTAACCCCCAGTGAATCCTCCATGTCTCCATAGTGAGTAGGACTGTAGACCCTGAAGTGTTATGCAGAACTACTGGGGAAAGGAAAGGAAGTAAATAGTTTCCTGACAGACTTACTGGTACTATGACCATTCGTCTTTTGAAATGATGACTTAAGAATAGAGCACAATACAGGACTTCGCCATTCTCATTGCAGTTAAGGCATACCCCTGCTTCGAACGTATCCATGAGGGGGCCTTCAGCTACACCCTCCAACACAGTTACAGTGAATTCCATGACCCTCAGTAATTCATCCTAAATGAATTAGTAGGCGCTAACTGATCGGTATTCATGAGCAGCACTCGCTGACGTGGGGAAAACAATCACATAATGCGTAATTAAGAAGAACCCGTCGAAAATGTGAAGTGAAACAACCCCAAACCTAATAACTGGAGCAGCGCGTTGAATATCCATGACAGTAGAGCGGATTACAACACAAAGTTTGCTTCAGATTTATTCATGTTAAAAGATGAAGAGCTTCGAAATACACACATTCAAGGTATATCGAAGAAGTCTTTGGAGACAGACAAAATATTGCAGTCGTGACCACGGGAAACATCATTTCAGTTGAGGTTTTGGTTATGTTAGCTCGAGCCACTGAGGTAAAGAAACACAGTCATCAAGTTGACAGACTGAAGTATGCTGGATCACATCCATGAAAAACGTGCGCCTATGGCGATTTATCAAAAAATATGCTTCCAGTTTAAGCTACTATGCCTTGCCTTCATTTATGAGCTTTTTGATCGCATCAAAATAAAGCGCTTTGAAAGCATGCCTTGGAATCCTTATTCATTAAAATGAGGGAGCATGCTTTAGCCGTGTTGCCGTCGTTTCATATTTTAACCTACTTGGCCACAGCCTGATTGCACACATTTTAACATGCAGACAATTGTTCGCCTCCTTTTCAATTGTTTTATTCGGCCTTAAAGGTAGTAGAACAGTGACGATCAAGGTAAGCTTGTAACGATTTTCCTCACCGCTGTCAACCTAGCATTCGTTCGAAAAATCCACGCATTTCAGCTTTTGCTTCGAGTTTGATTTGCGCCGCTGTTAACCGGAGGATAACAAGGCAGATACGAGATAAGCGTCCAGCATGCAACTTAAGGTGCACTGTTTGCATGTGGTGTACAATATCCTTTTTCTCAGGCTGGAGGTCGCGACTACCTGGGATGAAGAAGAGATGGTAAGTGGCATTACCAAGGAATTTTTGCAACCAACTGTAATAATCATGTCCGCAAAGATGATGCCCATTTAGGATTTGTCCTGGTGCGAACTTGACAGACGCAAAGACCAATCACTAATTATTCGAACTTGTTATATACCCACGAATACGAGACCAAGGAAGAACACGATAGCGTAGTCGGATGGAATAGTATATTTGGATGGTTATGCCAAAATACCGATGCGTTCCAACTAACTGGCTAGAGAGTCGAATACGAGCAATGCAACGTAACACGACAGCGTGCCAAATGGCGAGGATGCTTGACCGGGTGCCTTCAGCTTAGCGAGTCCAGTTAAACTATCAAGGTCAGCATCAATGTCGAAGTCGTCAAACCCTAGGCTATTGATTTTGGGGAAGTGTATGACGCTACAGATCACTCCCCCCCTAGTGGGTTCGTGAGGACCCTAAGACGATACCAGCCGGAAGTAAAAACCCAGTGGTTTCTCCACTGGTAAAACTCTCCCGATGGGCTCACTGCGTGAGGTGGCCCCTGGTTGTCTGAACCTTATTCTAGGGTGTCGTGGCGATTAAATAAATAAAATACAATAAATGAAATTGTACGTCGGTCGCGGTCATCTGTTCCTTTCGACGTTCCGTCCAGTGCTCGTTGCACCTGGAATATAAATAAAAGTCTTTAATACCACGAAAACGTTGCGTAAAAATGGGAATTATTTATATATAAACGTGTCGAAAAAGAAAAATTTACGCTTATCTTCGCCGTTTTTTTAGTTTTTATTACATGGTAAATAAAAATTGATATAAAAAGGCAAAGTGTACGAGGGTTTGTGCCGGTAAATAAGAAAAATAGTGCCTCGAAAAAAAATGGTTGGCACACACATAGCTAAGTTGAATATGACTTCAGGTACTCTGGGAACCTGACGGTTCGACCTGATCGTGTTTTTTGTTGCGCCGCTGGTTGTTGCAGCTGTGCATTACCAGGCACATCGTCGAGAATTTCGATAATTGAGTCATCCGTCGGCCGGATGTAGCGAGCTGAAACGTCACTTACAATGGGGTTGCCTTCGAAATAAGCTGGTTTCAAACGGTCGATACTGACAGTATCTTCGCGTCCGCCTCGCTCAATTACATAGAATTTCTCATGTCGCTTAATCACTTTGAACGGCCCGTCGTAGGGTGGTTCAAGTGGTCGACGAACAGCGTCGTGGCGAACAAACACGTGTGATGTCTTCTGTAAACTGGGGTGGACGAAAACATCAGTCGTTTGCGGTCTAATCGGAGAAGGCCTAACTGAACGCATTGCGTTTGTAAGCCTAGTCACATAAGATGCCCTATCGGAAACATGTTTGAAAGTTGAAGGGGAAACAAACTCACCTGGTAGGCGAAGAGTGGTCCCATAGACGAGTTCTGCAGGAGTGCATCCAGCATCAACTTTCAACGCGTTACGAATACCTAGTAGGACTAGAGGCAGAGCCTCGGTCCACTGAGGTATGTTTGTAGCTGAAAGGGAAGCTTTCAGCTGTCGATGGAAACGCTCTACCATGCCATTTGCTTGTGGATGGTAGGCTGTCGTTCGGAACCGAGTGCAACCTAAAAGTGCCGTTAGAGCGTGAAATAGTCCGCACTCAAATTGGCGCCCACGGTCGGTTGTGACGTAGGATGGACATCCGAAGTTCGCGATCCATCTTTCGACGAAAACACGAGCAACTGTTTCGGCAGTAATATCTTTAATGGGTACTGCTTCCGGCCATCGTGTGAAACGATCAACACAGGTGAAAAGGTAGGTACATCCATTAGATTCTGGTAGGGGTCCTACAATATCTATATGGACGTGGTCGAAACGCATGTCTGGGGCTAGAAATGAGCCTAAAGGGCTTTTCGTGTGTCGCGTGACTTTACACTTTTGACAAGCTAAGCACGACTGGGCCCACTCCTTAACGTCTTTGTTCATCCCAGGCCAGCAGAAACGTTGTGCGATAAGCCTAATGGTGGCTCGTACACCTGGATGAGAGAGTTTGTGCAACGTATTGAAGACGTTGCGTCGACAACTCTTCGGAACTATTGGGCGTGGTTGACTAGCAGAGACATCGCACAAAATTGCATCCTTGTCTGATCCAACAGGACAAAGTCGCAGTTTGAGAGTTGTGGACGACAACTCATGATGCAGCTCAAGGTCTTCCTTTTGACGCCGAGCTAGTTCAACGAGATCAATACCCTCGATATAGTTTATCGAAGCTATTCGAGATAGTGCGTCGGCTGCGGAGTTGTTTGCTCCAGAAATGTGGCGGATGTCTGACGTGAACTGGGAAATGTAATCCAGCTGTCGCGACTCACGAGGGGAGTATTTGTCAGACGCCGAGCTGAGGGAAAACGTTAACGGTTTGTGGTCTGTGAAAATAATGAAATCACGACCTTCCACAGAATGTCGAAAATGGCGTACAGAACAGTACATGGCTAGGAGTTCCCTACCAAATGTACTGTATCTTGTTTCCGCGTCTTGCAGCCGCCTCGAGAAAAAGGCTAACGGTTGCCACTGGTTGTCAGTCAACTGTTGCAAAACTGCTCCAATTGCTGAATCAGATGCATCAACAGCAATACTCAGAGGAGCATTGGGGTCATGATGCATAAGCATGGTTGCGTTCGAAATGGCTTCCTTGACTTTGGAGAAAGCAAGTCTAGCCGCGTTGTCCAGAGACACGAACTTCGCAGTTCCTCGAAGTAGATCTGTGAGTGGTCTCATGACAGAGGCACAGTTAGGGATAAACCTTCGGTAATAACTTACCAGGCCATTGAAAGTGCGGAGATGTTTCACAGTGGTCGGCTCTGGATAGTTTGTGATAGCCGCCACTTTATCTCTCAATGGGCGTATACCTTTGTTGTCAATGGTATGCCCAAGGAAGCTGAGTGATTCAACTCCTATTTCACACTTCTGTAAGTTAACTGTGATGCCATGTTTTTTGAGTCTTTCGAATGCGAGGTCCAAATGTTTAAGGTGTGTTTCCTTATCTGGACTCGCAATTAGACAGTCATCTATGTAGACATGAACAAAATTCAGACCACGGAAGACGTCGTCCATAAAGCGTTGGAATGTTTGTGCTGCATTCCGAAGACCAAAAGGCATGCGCAGGAATTCAAACAGGCCAAAAGGAGTAATAATGGCTGTTTTCGCGATATCTTCTGCTGCCATAGGTATCTGGTTGTACGCTTTGACTAAGTCGATTTTCGAGAAAATGTTCATGCCGCATAAGGTTGCGGTCAAGTCGTAAACGTGGGGTATAGGGTAGCAGTCCGGAGTTGTTTTGGCGTTAAGCCTTCGGTAATCACCGGTCGGACGCCAGTCGTTGCTATCCTTTTTGGGCACCATGTGCAATGGCGATGCCCAAGGACTGTTTGACGGTCTGATAATGCCCAGTTCCAGCATATGGTCGAATTCATTTTTCGCCGTTCGGGGGCTAAACGGCGAGCTTTGGATGCCACAGGTGGACCTGTGGTTGTGACGTGATGCATAACATTGCTGGTTATGCACGGAAGAGTGTGTTTCGGTTGTTGTAACTCTGGATATTTCTCCAGAACTGCCTGGTAGGACGCGTCGCCTGATTGTTTAGTCCTAACGATGGCTAAACTCGGACCTACATAGGTGGTGCCGCCAATAGATAACTTTGTGTTGTTATCTATCAGTCGTCGACGGCGAGCATCTACGAGTAGATCGTAATGGTTCAGCAAATCTATGCCAATGATGGGCATAGAGACGTCTGCCAGGAGGAAAATCCAGTGAATAGGTTTGCGTAAACCTAAGTTGAGGTAGGCATACCGTCTCCCGAATGTCGCGATTGCCTTGCCGTTGGCTGCTTGAAGATTGAAGGATGGGTCGAGATGACGCTCCTTTGTCGTTGCTGGAAGAACGCTAACTTCTGCGCCGGTGTCGACGAGGTAGCGGACTTTCGTTTTAATGTCGGTGACGTAGAGCAAACGGCTTTTTCCGCCGGCTACGGTTGCCGTGAGCACGTGCCGGCGTGACCGTTTCCCGAGTTCGGGTCCTTCTTAAAACGGCATGGTTTACGACATTTTCTGGCTTCATCCCCGTAAGTGTTATGAAACCAGCACCATTCAGGGTTTTCCACCCTGTTGGGTTTCGTTTTAGGGCTACCACGCGACTTGCTGCGATGCGCCAAGGTGCGTTTCTGTGAAGTGCTACGTGATCTAGGACTTCGAGATCGTAGCAACCGTTTCACAGAGTTGCACAACTTGGTCACCTCCGAATCCTGGCGCTCTGTTTTGTCGCAGATAGAATATACGTTGGAGACGGGTCTGCTGGATATCTCCAGTATTTTATCTGCTGAGGCTGCCAGGTCGTCGAGTGGGACTGACTGGAGTGTCACCAACACGGTTTGCACCGGTTGTGGTAGTTTCGAGAGAAATAGTTCTCGGAAGAAACCATCGTCAAATGTTCGTGCACCGATTACTTCTCGCATGCGTGCGAGGACTTCAGTAGCTGAGTGGCTGCCTAGCTCGATGTTACGAAGCAATTCGTCTAGACGTTGGCGATCTGTGAGATCGCTTTTCTTCAAGAGTGCGGCCTTTAGAAGTGCATAAGGGTCACTTACTTCAGGATTAAACATGTTTGCTGTAACATACCTGTTTAATTCTCGCGGTAGTGAACGTATGACAGCAAGAAATCGAGATTGAGGATCTGAGACACCCTGTTCTCGAAAATCGGCCTCGGCATACAGAAACCATGTTTCTGCATTGTCTGGCCAATATGGCACGAGTTGGATCGTGTTCGAGGTCGGCTTAATACGAATAAGCTTGGGAGTGTGGTCGGACATGAGAAAGTGTAGTAAATGGATATATAAATGTTATCGAAATGAAAACAATAAACAAATATAAAATGGAACAGGCTCACCAATTCAATACTTGTTATTGGTCGGGATATGTGATCACGTCGGGCTCACCAATTTAGGATTTGTCCTGGTGCGAACTTGACAGACGCAAAGACCAATCACTAATTATTCGAACTTGTTATATACCCACGAATACGAGACCAAGGAAGAACACGATAGCGTAGTCGGATGGAATAGTATATTTGGATGGTTATGCCAAAATACCGATGCGTTCCAACTAACTGGCTAGAGAGTCGAATACGAGCAATGCAACGTAACACGACAGCGTGCCAAATGGCGAGGATGCTTGACCGGGTGCCTTCAGCTTAGCGAGTCCAGTTAAACTATCAAGGTCAGCATCAATGTCGAAGTCGTCAAACCCTAGGCTATTGATTTTGGGGAAGTGTATGACGCTACACCCATCAGCAAATTAGGGGAATAATCAGCTTATCGAAATTCAGACCATAGTCCTGAAAAAGCTGTGGTATACATGGTGACACGCTCAGAAAAATGTTGTTTTCAAATTTTTTAAACACGCTAGAATTATGTTCGAACTTAACCACGCAGTGAATCAACCTGACTCGGCGCTCAACTTCTTTTGGAGCGTTCTTAACAACCATGGCCCAGATGTTTATAATCTAGTAATGATAACAACATCTCAGCCCCCCAGTTTAACTTTATGTTGACGGTGTTCCACTTCCTTACACCTTTTTTTCTTGTCACTTTCCCTCCTTTGAATTGGCTGGACATCCTTCCTATGTCATTTTACGGCCGGTCTGAATATCTTCCTGGTGAAATCTGGCTTGTGGAATCTATTTGTTTGTCAGTTCTTGGAAAAATCATACAATCTCTACAAATTCAATCAACACTACGGGCTAACCAGAGCTACATCATGCAAGTGGATGGACTTAGAGCATCAGAATTCATCAGATACTTGAAATCATTATTCAAAAAATAGAAGCAGGTGCGAAGAAATCAACTGGATTACACTGGGTAGTTAGAAAAATATTGGATATTGGGATTACCTTCAGACTGACACCACTTAAATCAAGGATGTCGCTACGTTGCTTTTTTGCCAACCTCAAGGTCATGAGTTGAATGGTAGGTGAAATACGCAGTAGTAAATCATAACTGAAACTGTGAAGCAGTTAGTTGCCCGGATTGTTTTATGGCAGTGCAGATCGTGGTCTTCACGCCGGTTTATATCCGGAACACTTTGTACCTTCCACAGTACATCCACTGTCTTACCGTAGGAAACGGGGCAATCTCATACTGGCACTTCGTATTCCTAATAATGACTTCGGTGCTGATGTGTCCTATCTTTTCATCCCTGTTAAGACTGATTGTCTCCGAGGGCATCACTAGAAAATTCAAAAGCCGCGGTCGAATCAACTTGGCGTGAATCTGCGTTTCTCCCTTCGTGTTGTCAGCTTCTGGAACTCCTTACCTCAGCAAGTAGTACCAACACCTTCTGTCAACGCGTTCAAGGAGAAACTACATCTTTACAGAGACATTTTCTGTAGGGCTTAGTACAGACCAACAGGCTTACTATCCTTATGACTGAAAACTGAATGGCTTTAGTGTTCAGGTTTAAACAATGAAAACCAAAGTTGTAACAGAGCATTTTTAAAATCTGGATAGTGAAAACGAAATCTAAGTACTCGGCAGGCCATTTTTGGGCTGGCGTTGTAGTAGGCAACAGGTAAGGATCATCACCTAACATTTTTATCCTCTGTATGGGTATTTTGCATGTAGGTTATTTTGGTTCCTTAAGCTTAGCGAGCAAATTCTAGCCGTAGATTTTGTGTACGGTAGATTAAACACAGGCAGCTGCGCAATTAGTTCCTAGTTCATTTTCTGTATTTTAAAATGGCTTATTTTTACCGAGCACTAATTACTCAACATTCTTTGCTTTGTTGAAGACCTTTCTATGTTTTGAATTCCATGCTTATAGCGTACAAATCTACGAATGCAATTTTTTTCACCCTCAGTTTCCACTTTTTCCACTCATGGACTCAGCATTTTTCTTGTGGCAACCTTGTGCTATGAACTTTCCTTCTTACCTAGTCCTGAAAACTAATATTTTTTATCTGATCATGAAGCCGTAGAAACGCTAAATATCAAACTTATGAAGTAAAAGAATCTATTTTTCTACGCCTTCCAGGCAGTGACTTCTAGAAATGTCTTGGAGTGACATGTTCATCCATTTTTAGTTGATTGAATATCCGTAATCACGTAGCATCCGTTTTACAATAACTATGAAGTTGGAGCTTGTATTTTATGCAATGGTCAACGTTGTTTTATGTTCCTAACATAAACCAAATGTTTGAAAGCACATACAGCATGAATGAAACTATTTTTTCAATACTAGCGAAGAGTATCATCTGCCCGACTGCGGTTCGCATTCAAGAAGAAAAGTAGTATTTCTGACTGCGTGTGTATAATTTGAACATTCAAAGAAAATCCTCATGTACTAATCTAGGGATCTCATTTTAAAGCAGCAGAATATGTATAGTGTATTGTAGGTAACTTTATCATCTAGTTGTTCCAAGTCTCAAAGGTGTAAGGTTGGTTGCATAATCTAGGAATATAATTAAAATTCAGTGTTGGATATACCAGTTATCCAAGATACATTTTCCCTACTACGCTAATGTTTAGATCACGGTAATCTGGTTAGTGGTGCATACATGTTGATGTAGTTGGTGTCTAGCTTTATGAATTGGTTCTTTAGGTTCAATATTTGAAAGACGACCATTGAAATCACAATATTTTCCACACTTAATTGTCTAGGGTGGGCTTCGCATGTCTGAAAGTTCATCACCTAGCTCAGAAAACCGCAGATGACTATAATATATAAAACTGATTTTTTTTCTGTGTATTATATGTACGTGGTGCATTTGTTAATATAAATGAGAAAAGTGAGAATTACGATTATGTTGGGCATCTGAGGGAAATCCATATTAGCTTTTAGTTTGGTGTGAAATAATGAAATGCTTGGAGTGTAAATGAACTTTCTGTACTCGGCGTACTCTATTGGTTTATACTAACCAGCCATTATTAAATATGCTGATTGTCTGAAATGATGTGTTGTCACACTTTCCTGCTGATTCATTTACATGTTGATACTTCCTTATTTAATAATTTCATGTATTATGTTTTTTCTAGATCAAACATTATTGGGTTCCTATTGATTTATTCGTTTGGGAATTAGAGAAATCACTTCAAAATGCAACGTTATTTCAAATTGGAGACTTACGTCGGAAAACTGTTGATGAGTTACCTTAATAAATATGTTAAACTGAGAGATGACCAATTTGCAATGTCCATTTGGGATGGTGATCTGACACTAACGCAACTAGACTTACGATTGGATTTTCTAGAGGATATTATTCCATTCCCAGTAAATTTCCGATCTGGTCATGTACATGAATTAAGAATCCATGTACCATGGACTAAATTAAATTCCGAATGTATTGTTATTTCATTGCACACTGTTGAATGTATTTTTGGTTTAAAGAAACCCAATGTTAAAGAAAGAGATCAAAATAAACAATATCCGGCGGATTTCGCAGATCTATACTCGTACAAAAATCACTCTATGCCCACAAATGTTCCTCCTGGTTATTTGGAAGTTTATATTCATCGTCTACTTTCCAATATTCACTTTGTTGTTCACAACTTAAATTTAAAATTCATCGAAGAAGATATAGTATTATCTGTTAGTGTAAACAAAGCTGACTGTTTGGTAACTGATTCCAAAGGAAATCCTTTTTTTGCTGACATTAATCCCCTTTCTACCTATGTAATCCATCGCCTGATACAGTTTTTCGACCTTACTGTGTGTCTCGATCGTGCGGGACCTAACGGTTACGTCGAAGTTTACGAAGATCCTATCTCCTATCGATTTAGCATGTCTTGTTTCGTTCAGATAGTTTGTGCACCTAACACTAATTCATCCTTGATAAACCAAGCACTACTCACTAACTTGAAAATACACTGTCAAAATTTTATTGCGCATATAAGTCCAGCTCAGATACCTTTGTTATGTCGACTTGTTCAAGTTCTTCTGAATATCACTACAGAAACATTTGATTGGTCTATTTTAGAGCTTTGTTCCGATAACTGTGCCAAAAGTGAAACAGGTGGTGTAGAAGATATTAACATTAAGAACAGTAATTTAAATTACGAATCTGACGGAGTAGATTATGAAAAGCAGTCTTGGGCTTCTTGGGTGTGGTCCTTTGTGCCCAGTATTCTCACAGTTACAGAAGACTCGGATGAGTCAGAGAATGAATTTACTGATCGTGACTCAGAAGAGAAGCAGTTAGATACTGATTCTGTAAAAGAGCTTATCAAATGTATCTTAGAAGATGCCTATGAGCGAGAGGTGGTTGTTGATCTATCAACTAATGATCGCAACATGAATACTACTGTAAATCCTGTTGCGGAAATTCAACAAACACCTCAGTTATATGATCCATATGCTTTCCAGGAGTTTGGAAACAGCACTTTCCAGTCGAACATTTGTAAGACAAGTAATGAAGAAAATTCATATTTAAGACGCAGAAAGATTCGCCGCCTACGTCGTTCTGTTGTGTTGGCTCCTGTTTTCGTAATCGGGATTTTCATTGATAAACTTGATTTAGATATATCAGTAAGTTTAGGTTTTATATCTCAATTTGAGTCATTAATAGGATAACATATCGACATTTGCAATGTTTTTCCACTTTTGTCTCCCACTATCAGCACGATCATGTATCGTTAGGACATTCATTTAGCATGCATGAATTATATGAAAGTTATTTGTTTTCTTGACTGACTGAAAGCGCTTTTGTTTCGCCTATACAGGATATTCTACTCATTTTAGAGTAAACTTAGTCATTTATTGTTGAGAGTACCTTGTAATTACGGACAAAGTAACTTGAGATCCCTTCTTTCTCATTTGGCCACTAGTCTAGTAACCTAAATGAAAGTGGTTATTAGGATAAGTGAAATATTAAACAAGTTTCAAAGGGTGTCGAAAATGTTTTGTGTAAATTTGATGCATCTTTGAAAGGAGCGAACAGGTTTTTATCTATTGCGACAAAATTGGTAATCACACCTATTGCAGTAAACAATGTATTGAAAGTATCTAAAGTAAAAGTAAAAATTGAAATCATTCATAGATGAGACAAAAGGGCTTTTGCTCTTGTATCAAAGGGACGAATTTCTGCGTTCCTATTGGTAGTCACCAAACACGGAAAGTCTCAATATCCACGTTTCAAGAACAACCGGATATTTCATAGAAAAATCTAGTTCACTGATGTTATATATCTCCTATCTTTCACTTAGGAGCGATTGAATCAACTGCATAACAATCTATGTCATTTGATGTGTCGTGGTATCATAGAAAGTGTAATTGCATATCGTAGTTGCTTTTGTTGGTTCTCATTATTGTTACTTTGTTATCCATTCTGTTAGATCCAAAACAGATTTACAATAGCAATAAATATGCTAATTAGTAGTGCTTTTCAAAAGTAGTCTAGATATCCAAATTCCTATTTTATTCGTAGTATCTAAAATTCCAGTTTTTATAAATATCGGGCGCATAAGTTAAGCTGGGGAACAGTAAATTTGATAAAGGTAGACAGCTTTCAAATCTGATTATGAACGTGTCAACTAGATCTTGGAACACAAGTACGCTGAACAGTCGTTAATTTTAGCTGTGTTTGCTAACCTAAATCATGCATTCTATTCCATCAATGAAGAGGTTTTATGGCAGTCTTTCTCACTGAAAGGATAACCCGGTAAGTATATTGCTTTTGTACTTGAAAACCAATGATTGGGTTTAAGCATATGATCAAGTATCACGTGAGTTGTCTGCGTCAAGTGGCGTCCTTCAAGCATAGCTTTATCGTAGACGGGTTTGCAGAGGTTTCTTTATGCTTATGAGACTTTACATGGATTAATCTCGTCCCAGAAGACTCCTTATTAGATTAAGACTACGCAAACGATATAGTTGTTGTCGGTTATCATCAAAAAATAGTATAATAATTGTGTCATTGAATTTCTGAACTATTGTGGTTGGTTTGGATCCATATTACCGAGGGTCTCCAACTGCTTATTTCTAACACCTTTCACTATCTCAGGATGTAAGTACGCATTTTGCAAGTAGTCTATTTCCTCAGTAAGTCCAAGTGAATAATGACAACACTAATATTAGTCCTTTTATATGATGATCCGTGCGCTTATATCGAGACACAAGATACAAATATCCAACTAATCAGCTAAACTAGAAAATGAGTGATGTATTTAAAGTCAAACGACTGTCACATCATTACGATAACATGTAACTATAGTTAGAGAATGGAAACCAGGTTTCCAAGTTTAGCCATTATGCAGTAACTGTTTTGGAACAGATCTGTTAAAATATCCGTTTAACGTCCCCTTTCAGTTACTATCCAATACCATCGTCGGAATTTTCCGAAATTTCTCTAATTTCAAAGTAAATAAAATTCAAAATTCAGGTTGGTATGCACCAAGGACTGACATTGGTAGGTGACGTAGTGGCCGCGGAACCTGAAGGTCCTGGGTCCGATCCCTGGTGGGGCCATGGGTGCGCGTTGCTGAGGCATCCAATGCTAGGGTGAAAAAGGTTTCCAGTGCTTCCAGGTTTCTAATGTCCCTCTTACTAATGTCAGTGTATGATGAATACCAACCTGAAATCAGTAAATCCCCACAAAGGCCCAAATTGAGAATTAAAATTTATCGTAAGGAATGAATCTGATTATCCTGTGCTTCCGAAAAGAGAACGTTTCCATATGTGACTTCAGATGCTAAATGTTGATTTTAGATGCGTGACGATCAGTAAGTTAGTATCGGTATAGGACCTGGGACTACTGCGTAGTGGCCCAAATCGCCTCATCTCAAATCAGTATCTCAAACGAGGATGCACCAAAATGAAAGATAATATGAGAGAAAACAGTCAAAGGTGGTTGAAAATTGTGAAAAAAGGACAAGGAGAATAATTAACATCAAGATAATTTGTGGATGCATCATGATCACTCGAATAGATTCTAAGTCGTATCACCTAGAGTCTCCGACCAGCGGTGTTTTTTCACTCAGACCCCAACCACGATGTCTACATTTATCTACACAGCTCACGCTAACAGTCAAGGATTTCATGGGCTGATACTATGTTCTTAGTTTGGTCGCGTCCAACTTTTTACCTATCTGAACCTACTTCATCTAACATTGTGTGGTTGGGAAAGTGGTAACCAGGCATATGTAACATATGTCGCAGCCACTTGAGTCGATGAAAGTTCACAACCTTGTCAACTGACACATGGCCTGTGCTAATGAGGTAACTTCAGGCAAACATCTGACACCTCATGTTCTATACCTTTAGTGACTATGTTTCAAAGCCATACAGCTGAACAGAGCGAACTACAGTGCAGTACATTCGACTCCTAATAGGTAGTCGGATATCATGGCAGGGCCAAAAATAGCATAAGTTGGCTAGAGCCAACTATTCCCTTTGTATCCTGACAGGTTTATGTTTTCTGTATGCTGTAGATCTGCTAAGGATTCTCCTGCGATAAGATCAATCAAAGTCAGAAGTCGAGAGGGAGACCTCCATAAGTACGTCTATGATGCATTTAAATAAGAATGGAGAGAGTGGACATCCTTAACAGACACCTCGATGTACACAAATCACCCGATGACTCACCATATTCTCCGACACTCACGGGTATGTGACTACAAAACCATGAAGACGTATTAACCTGGCACTCCTTCCAGTAAGCGGTATTGTCCTGTGACTTATTGATCGACGGAGTGGAATACCTCCCTCGGGTCAAGAAATACAGCTAATATCAGACACTGGTAATTGTGCCTGTTTTCGAGGACTTGGTGGGGTGTGAGCATCTGGTCAATGCATCCACGACCAGGTAGTAAACGTGTCTAGTGTTCTCCAATTTTCTGTTCCAGAGCTTCACTTAAGTATGTGATATTTACTGGACCTAGAATCTTCAAGTGATTTCCCTGTGGTTACCTTAAGAGAATTTGTACTCTTTCTCGAGGACTGGGACAATCATCTATTAGGCCCAGTCAAGGGGCATCATATCTGATTCCCATAAGCTAGCTAACACGTCACAACCGATGATCTATGAACAATGTCCTTAAAAACCTCCGACACTAATTCATCTGACCGTGTTATTCTTCCCCGTCTTAGATTACTTACAGCCTCAACTTTGGCAAGGGTTGGAGGTCCTGTATCAATGTTTCACTCAGGCTCAAACAGGATAACGGAAGAGTGGCTGGAGTTCAGTTGAACCATCCCTTAAAGTTTTCCACTTATCGTTCCAGTCGTCTCTTGTGCGAGTGAATCGCACATCTATCCTTCTTTGCTGTAGTCTCACTATCCATTAATCTTTTTGCCCCAGTCTATAAGTCTAAGTATCTGTTTACTGTTATTTGTTTTCGATGCCTTTCCCATCTCAGCTTTTCGCTATGCATCACTGTTTTTGGTCATGTGTAGAATTCTTGTCAGTTTACATTTTGAGTTGCTCCCACTTTTTATTGTGTTCAGAGCCAACAGCAATGCATTAAGATCCACGGAATCTTCATAACAAGTTTCCCAATGTCATTGACTGTCTTTAGCTCTGCTTTTAGCTCATATTGGATGTGAAATCGGGCTTATTCTGACTGGATGATATTATCCTATTGCGATAACTGTCCAGCTGCTTTCTTACCGAAAACAGCCTTGGTATTCTCATCGTCGCGGTGGTCTTGGAACAGTCTTGCAGCTGCACTTCTTCTACCCCCATTTAGGCTCAGAAATACTTTTGCTCAAACCAAAATGTGATCACTGTACAAATGCGTGTTCCAGAAGGAGTGTCAGCCTTCCAGTGGTCCAATTCCGGTGATCACTGACAGCGGTATGGTCTCTGAGTGTCCACCGTTGAGTTGATGTTGTGGACTTTATCTCTGTTTGTCTGAGGTTTGTGCTGGCCAGAGATAGATAGTTGTCCGAGTATAGATGTAGTAGACGATCTCTGTCATCTGTTTGCTTGCCAGGGATTACGAAAGTGTTACCCAAGTGTTTTCCTGTTTTATTTAGCCTACCCAATTATGCATTGAAATCGCCTGCAAAGACAATGGAGTGGTGGCTTGTTCATCTAAGGAGTTGACTTTCATCCAATGGGTCACAGGTTTGAATACCGCTTTACCTACTAAGGTTTGGGCAACCTCGTAGTATCCTTTTCTCTCGCAATGTATGTGACTCATTTCCTGCTACACAAACGTTCATGTGATTTCTGAAGGAATTTTTTGACCTGCTACAACCAGATTTTGGCGTCTGGCTTTCAGTAGGAGGCTACGCAGTTTTCGGTCAAACTCATTCTTCACCTCGTCAATCTTCAAACAGTGGGTTTTTACGCAGAGATTGTAAAGAAATAACGACGAGTTTTACTATTCTGTAAGCTCTCATTGTGCTGCTTAGTCGAACAGCGCACAGGTGATTGTCAATTTGGATATAGTCGAGCAATATTCTTTCTGGCTTGGTGCTTAGTGCTATGCGTACACCTGTATGATCACAAGGACTAGTCACTGAGTCTAAAGGGGCCAGCAAAGTGGATTTCACAGCTTCACTATGTTGACTGGGTGATGTCCTGTATGAATGTCTTACGAATAAAGCTGGTATCCATGGCCCAAAATGTCAGAGTTCTGGCTAGCGAAACTTGTTTTTCGGTTTGGTAGGAGGTGTGGATATCGAGAGCTCCAATGTACAATTTGGAGCATGATTTAACGAGACTACTCATGCTCTCTCGGCAATTAAGTCGTTATCAAGACCTGAAGAGCTAGAATAAAATAAAGACGATGTAGACATACTAACCGAGAGGTGTGGGAAAAGGTTAGAATATAAAGATGTGGAAGGTTGATAGTGGTCTGAGGGAACGTAAGTGCTGACAGTTGTGAGAGCGGTTGAAACTTCCAGATTGCTGACATCGTAGAAGACTCGTTCCTCTTAAGATAACGGAAAAAGAGAAGTTCGCTATAGCTGTGGGTGACTTCAGAATCCAAGAAACATCCGGTGGAGGCTGGTCACATATGACCTTTTTAGAAATTGGAGACTATAGTTTGTTTTTCTGATTTTGTCTGTCAAGCCATACTACTGGCATCGGTGTGCCACAGGGTGCTGGTGTGCTATTTTTGGACTGTTTCTTCCTCCTCATAAGGATGGTATCATCAACGTGGCACTGCTGGAGAACACTTTGCTGCTGTCGCACCTTCATCCAGCCATTAATACGACTATGCTCTCGGACCCCCGTCATAGCGTAATAATTTAAGCTAAGACGGTGACTGCTTTTTGTCTTTTCACTACTCAGCTGACTTTTATAGTATGGTAGGACCTTGACGGAACAAGAATTGCATCAGCGAATTTCGTTGGGTCATTTCGGTATTCAAGCCAGACCATCACATCAGGGTGGTAGCTATCAGTCGTGAGACGAGAGGAAACTTATTATGGTTGTGAATAAATGTTTACAAAGCTGTTATCGCTGGCTATCTATCCTTCATTTCTTTGTACAACGTGATGAGATATAATGATCATACAGTTATTTTGTTAGGTTGGCGATTCGTGGTGCTTCACAATCCCATGAATGGGCTTCGACAGATCGCACAACGCGATGTCAGACGTCGCTGTAAATCAAAACTAGTGGTGATTGTGATACAACTTTCGTTTTCCTTTTGTTGTCGAGTCGTAGACCGAGTATGATCCAAGCTTCCGTTATACTCTTGAGATTCCTTGTTTAATAAGCCATTTCCAATTGTGATTTCGTTGCATTTTCTTTCCTTAACTTTATGTCTTTTCTGTCTTAGTGTTATATTATTTTGTGTGTCGTACTTCTGGGTGCCTATGTTGTACAAAGTTAGTGTTTCAGATAAAATAAGCATTTTCACATCATAAATTAAGTTACCCTTTGTAACGAACTTGTGGTTTTTAAGGGTTTAACTCCTTTTTTGTGTACATTATTATTTTGTAGGCGAAAGTTAAATCGCTGTGTATTAACTACATGTGTCACGTCTTTTATTACCGGTAAATCACTTACCTAACGGAAAAGTATACTTACTTATCGTATTTTTCCGTTGATCTTTTTTTCTGTTACATGTAGCTGCCATGTCCCGAAGGTTTTTCTTGCTCATCTTCAAATTCGGGTATCAGATCACGCCGTGTCAAACGCCATTTCCATCATTCCGTACCTGCGATAAAATGTGAATTCACTGTAAGTTGAAAGAATGATGGTTAAGTTTAATTTTTGAAGTTGGTTTTATGTCTATTGCAACTATTTTATAAAATATTTAAATCGTTCTTAGTTAACTTAAATTTTCACATCATTGGCTTTTCCAGTTTATATTCCGTATGGAAGCTTTATTAATGACAGCTTATTTAGACCAGCGCATGGGATCGACAACATTTTCTGCAACTTTACGAATCAATCTATCATTAGTAGATGAAGGTTGAAATTATATCATTAAGACAGAAATTGTGACTGATAACATTAAAATGAAATCGCCGCGGAATTTATTACTTCATATTTTTACAGTTTTCATTCATCTAAAATACAATGCAACCCCATCTTTCTCAAATATGGTCATTGATAAGAGTGTATCCAGTGCTACATGTCATGTAACGCGCGCCATTCTCACTTTCTGTATTCGCATTGAGGCTTGGTCAATCATCTACTAATCTAGGCGGTTTCTGTTACTTAGGTTGTTTAGGCAGTCAACAAAACCAACAGTTGGTCCTTCCTTGACAAGAAAAGAACTAAAAATAGTATAATCAGAATGGATTTTTTACGGTTATATAACTAATAACTTACTAAACTTGATTAAATTCACTTTAATATTTGCAGTGAGAGTAGAGTAGAAGTTCATGTTTTAACGTGTTAAGTGGTAAGGCGTAAAGTCGATCACTACTTCCGGATAAATCTTGAACGCAGATTAATCTTGGTTCACGTGTTCCATTGTTCTTATCTGGTGTAATGTTTACCAACTTTTCCTACCATTTATCCCTGAAGTGGATTGCTGAGTTGGGGATTTTATTACTCCATATCCTAATTTTGGTTGCTTTAGCCTGCTTCCTTTTGTTATGTTGGTGCTTCATCATTATTGTTGTCATCATTTTTATCATTTCTCCCTATTCTCCTCTCATGCTTTGTTTACTATCTTACTGTTAAAGTGTTGCATTTCGATTGCTATGCCATTGGGCTACATTTACATCACTGAGAATTATCACCGTCTGAAATAGTGCAATTTTTCTTCATATTCCGTATTTGTCACTTCATGAAACGTTTTGGTAGCACGAATCGACAGATTTGAGTTCAGCACTGTTGGCCATGATGAAGTCTCATGGATCAGCGAAGATGGTTTATCGGTAATGGTGAAAAGATTGAAACTTACAATGAAATCGCAGCAGCAAACATTCTTCTTTTCAAAATCCCAGTGTACGGTGTCCTTGTCATCTATGTTTCTCAGTTGACATTGTGTCTTCTTCATTTCTGGATCTTTATCAGTCTGTCGTTAATCACTTTTTGTGTTTTCCAGAGTTTTCCTGTTTACTACTGATGTAGATTCTTATAAGTAGCATTCACCACAGTAACAGTTTTTTAAATTACAAGAATAATTTTGATTCTTGAAAGGCTCTCTCAGTGTTCTCTATGAAGTCATTCAGTGTTAGAGTGTAAAAAATGATTACTTACACCTGGACGAAGGTCATCAATAAGGTAGTTCCGTGCCATTGATCAATGATTATTACTTTCACTATCTTAGGCGATAAACTGTAATTACGCCGAGAAAACGGGTTGCATTCACTCTGTGGTCTTTTAAACAATTCAAGTAATGATGAGATTATTAAAAGTAATGTGCACTAAGTTTGTACTTCCTTTTTTGTGGTTGTTGGTTATTTTATTCCCATAGATTCCCATAGGTGAATTTGTCAAGACGGAAGTTTGAATAATTCATTCAAAGACATCATCTAAAAATGCCAACTTACCTGTCACACATTTAACAGCGGTAATCCTCATTCGGAATACAAAGAAATTCGGTACAAGTTAATAGGATTTCAACCAAACTGAGAAATAATTCTGCTATAGTCGGTTATCGGTTCGAAAAGAATTTGCCACCTAATTTTACCTCTAATTTTCTGATTTTGAGAAAATTACTCTTCTAATGCATGGTCTATCGTTATTTATTCTCTCAGTCAGTAGTGACAATGAGAACAATCTGAGAGTAAATGTTTCTCAAAGAAATATTCTGTGTAGAATCTTTGTGGGAAAATCTACATTTTCCGGAAAGCTGTCAAATTTAAAACCATATAAATAGTTTTATTCACTGGACGAAAGTGTTTTAGAGTTTTATCTAGCAAGTGAAAGTGTGGTCATGCTGTGCTGGAATAAGGAATAGGAGGAATGACTACAGTTAATATTGTTGGAAGACTCCAGATTTGCATAAAACATTGTTGGTTAATCCAGAAATTTTCAAATTATCGTTTTCACGCCACTTTTTACGACATGGCCAGTAGTTCATTTTTGGCCCCATTTTCAAGGTATTCACTGATTGGTTATCACTTACTTTTACTATGTGCTTTTGGGTTGATTGACTATTCTTCTCGGCGGAATAAATTCCTTCATACAGTTCAGCCTTTTCTGGTATTTTGTCCGAGTTTAAGTCGGTGGATCTTGCGTACGAAGTTAGCTGTCAGTCAAGCG
Organism: Heterobilharzia americana; assembly: GCA_944470555.2. Taxonomy (NCBI): domain Eukaryota; kingdom Metazoa; phylum Platyhelminthes; class Trematoda; order Strigeidida; family Schistosomatidae; genus Heterobilharzia; species Heterobilharzia americana. The sequence goes on along the minus strand of OX104129.1, from coordinate 33,029,504 downwards.
TGCGTATTATATCCCCTCGGAATATATAAAAAGTATCATGAAGTTTGTTCATTATTTCCAGAAGATGCTGCTTAGTTTGTGGCAAATATGTACATTTTGTAATTGAACTATTCCTCTATGTAGCTCGGTTCGCTTTTGGAAATTCTAACAACAAAGATGAAAACTAAACTGTGTACTTGGAAGCTCAACTGACTCATATAATTTGAACACCATGCGAGTAACGTAGTATATTTTATATTGTAATATTACTGGGTTGATTGTTATCACCCACTGTATAATTTTTGCAGGAGGTTTAGGTGAGAAGTATGCGGCAAATTATACATATATAATGCCTCAGTTATTCTTAAAAAGTATCGTTTTCGGCACTGCATAACGAAATTCGGACTACAGATGTTCGAATATTATACGTTTATCATGTGTATTGTTCACTTTTCATTGTTGTTCTCAAGGGAAACATAGTTTTCATGTATCGTTCTGATATCATCATGGTAACCATTATTTTATAAAACCGTTCGAATGAATAAATCACCATTATTATCTTTCAAAGTAACTATGAGTTTGCTCGTAATAAATACTTATTTTTGAGTTTTTTTAATTTTTGTTCAAATTGTTTTCAGGACATCGCTTTCCAAACTACTTTGAGGGACGTATATTTTCGGCTTGTTCAGCTTGGAATTCGTGGATTTCAATGTTATCCTGTGGGTTGTATATGTTGCTGTGGACAACCTGAATATTCAACATGTGCAAAGCATGATCCTGCTCATATTTCTGCATTTGATATACATAGTTCCAGCACAACAGAAATTCTAAATGTTCTTTATCAAATACTTGTATGGTATACGATGACAATGTAGGTTTATTTGTCGAACAACTAATTTTTTTTAGTAATATTGATTCCTGACTAGCATTTGAATGATATTATGTTGTTTAGATGTGAAGGTTCTTATCTAAACACTACAAATCTGTCAGTGTACACTTCTGGGGAATTCCCGAGTTAGATGAAATAGTTGTTCAGTATTCTACCGTTATTCAGTGCTCTTCAAACTGACACTAGGACTTTTTGATTACCTCTTGACAAATTCCTTCATAGAACATGTTTTTGATGCACACATTCTTTAGTTTCCGTTGAGTGTACGTTAACAACAGCATCTAAAAATTTGTATTTATATTGCAACGTGGCACATCTCTGTTCTTAGCATAAATATTCTTTAGAATGACTAACCTTATAGTATTTGTGCAAAAATGACCTATCTTGTTTTCATTCTGAGCATCGTTTTGGTTGTCCACCTACATGAAGCATAAGCAGGAATAATTGGTTGTCAATAGGTATAGCAATGAAAATTTCTTACAGGAAAGCTTTCGCTTCATATTTTTCAGATTAAAAGCTGAAACGTGGCTATTAAACCTTCGTTCTCTTAAGTCTTCCTTACCATATCACTAGGAAATAATGAACTAATTTCTTTCTTATCAAGTCATTTTAATCATTAGTCTGTATTCGTTTAAAGTATGAAACCATAACCTTGATTAGATTCGCATAAGATATATTTGTCTGACTTATCTTTTTCATGGTTTTTCTAGTTAAGTAAGAATCGACCAAATTTCATATCACTTGGATATTGTCGGGTAGATGCCGATTCATCTATATCGGAATCATTTTCGCATCCGCGTGAAATATTTTACTCCGCTCTGTCACCACAATCTTCTGATCAACCTAGTACATGTTCAAAAGATAACCAGAAATCATCGGAATCTTACTATTCACCGATACTGACCTTAGGTGATTATAGCAAATATATAACAGATAAAGATATTCGTGCACATTATCCAGCAATCTGGTTCGATTCCGTTTACTCACTGAACTTGAATGAATCCAATGTTACACCTTCTGATCGTAAGTTATTGCACTACTTTGTGTATATTTGAGAAGTTTAAGTGGGAATAAGGAGTTCAAGCATTCAGTTTTCGGGTAATAGGTTACACTTTCAAACTTATTGACACATACACTAGAGTTTAAAAAGTCGAATACTGTCATAGACTCGCATACAATAAGTGAGTCTGGTTACCTAATCCAAAAGCTTACATCCAGAATGCTATTTGTATCTATTTGGTTCCAATATGAAATACCAGAAAACACATTATAATTTATGATCGGAACTTTAATTCGGAGAAGCATAGTTATGCCACTAGCAAACAAAATTTCAAGCACAAAATATGAAACACTTTTTCCATGAGCTGAAGCTATGGCTCTCAGGTTAATCTAAGTCCCTGACTATCATCTGTTGGCTCTCCGCTCCTAATTTCCTTATCTACACCGACTCTGGTAACCGAGTGGATTTGTAAACTGTCATACACTAAGTGGAACGCAGCTGAGTGCATAAATGTGCACTAGATTGATGAGTTGTGTTATGTTATCTGTTATAGTTATTATCATTATTATTATATGGAACCACTAACTTTGTCGTTATAAGGTAAAGATAATGGCAGCATAATTTGAACCACATTTAGAGTACCTGCGTATATAATGTTAAGCTTTATTACTGCACATTCAGTTCTTTTTAACAAAAGGACTTGGTCGAATGCTACAATACATTCAACAAAGCAAACATGTAGTTTAGGTTTTTAGAAAGCATGAAGTGAATGCAAGTTTTTCACTGGAATCAAATGGTGGTCGTTCCGCTTCATGTTTTTAAACATCAAAGGCAAGTTGATCGGTAGAGTTGTGAACTTTTACCAACTCAGGTGGCTGGCATGTGTTCTACTTGCGAGCCGCCGCCTACCACTACATGCAGTGCCAACTGAAGTAGTAATGGATTGGGAGATGGCTAAGGGTAGATAGACCATAGTGTGGCACCGTTCCATAAATCCTATTCTATTGGTCTGAGCCATGTAGGGAGATGTAGATTATTTATCTGGGGTCCTCGAGATATTAGAAATCAGTGGCTGGAGACGCTTAATGACCTAGGTGATCAATCACAGTAGTGCAGATATATACTTTCTGTTGATCACCTTTCAAATTTCGAACGTTTTACTAACTTTCATGTATTTATTCACTCATCTCTCATTGTTTATCGATCAAGTTCGTCCCTTTTTGCTGTAAAGCATGGCAACCTTAATCATCGCAATTTCATGCAGGTTACTGTGATGATTTTTCTGTTTGACTATGCAGCTGATTCTTTTACGTTAGTATTTACTAGTTTAGTTAGTATTCAAGAGCATCAAAAGTAATATTCATAAGTTCTCATTCTACAGAAATGATATCCGAAAAGCTGTTGCTTGCACCTTTTATAAGCGAGAAGGCTGTAGTGTCAGATATAGACTACTCGTAGATAAAACTGTTGTACGATGAGCAGATTTTGGGCGAAAATTTGCTTTGACTATTTTTCTTGATGTAAATAACGAAGTTACGTGAAAGGTTGGACAAACACAGAGATAGATGGATTGGCAGACAGACAAGCCGACAGACAGACAGATGGTAAAACAGACAAAATCACCGTAGAATTTCACAATGAACTGCATCATTTCAAGTTTGTCAGAATTCACGACAGCCTTCAAAGAACAAGTCAATATAAAAAGACTAATATCAAAATGAATAATAATGTACGGAAGGGGAACAATTTTCAGATGAAGATTAAGGAAAATATTCAAGCTTTAGAAGACGGAAAGGAGTGAATACATCTCCGCCATTGTGACCGATTTTTAGCCATTTCATCGGTAGTCCTCAACCATTGTTTCTTATGGTCTCAGGGACCCCAGCGAGGTAGTCTGCACCTGCTAACATGACTAATGACCAACAGCCGGGGACTTTATGGACTAGTGTTATGTCTTAGTCTGGCCACTCTGAATCCTCTTCCAACCTAATGCAGCGGCATGAAAGAAAAAACGAAATGGAGCTCAGTGTATTCGTTCTTTAATAGGTATTTAGGTTTATCTCTGATACCAAAAATGACGCAAGTTGATGAATGGCAAACAGGCCTTCTGTATCCAAGCTGAGATTTCGTCAGCAATCATCCTTTTTGGGCTAATGCAACTCCCCAAGTAAGTGAAGTGGTCGACACATTCCACCACTTCACACCCTATCATCAAACTGGGATTGGTTGCAGACCAATCCGGAGCATCATCTCATATTTGACAGCTATGAAATGCATGTCAAATATACTCAGATTTCTGCTTATTTCATTCAGACGACCCTACATTTTGTTAGCGTGTTCACCTGGCAGGACAGTATCGTCTGCATACTCTAAGTCAACCAGATGACACCCAGGGAGTAGATCAATTCCAGTGAAGGCAGAGTTACCTAAGGTTATGTCCATTAATGCATATGTAACGATGTAGGACAGAAATGCTGACAGCCGGCATTCCTGACGGACGAGACCACTAGTTGTTGTCAGTTCAGATGACAGTTCTCCACTAACCGTGCGATTTCGAGTCAAGAGCTTTGACTAGGCTTATGTACTCGCCAGGTATTCCTTCCACAATCAAATACTGCCGCAACGTCTTTCGGTTGGTAGAGTTGTATGCCACTCAAAGATCGATAGGTATGGCAGGTGTCGACCGCCGGTTGGTATGCATGTGTTCCAGAACCTGTTGGAGGATGAAAACCTCATCGAAACATACTCCTTCATTTTTAAACCTGATCAGTTTCCTCAACTCTTTTGTTCTTAAGACACGTTTAGCCTTCCAATAATTATAAAGCCTAGGATCCTGGACACGATGTTAGTCATACTGATTCCATTATTGTTGTCACAATAAGACTTCTCTTCCTTTTTATAGACTGGGATGATCAGAGAAGTAGACTAGTCTGATGACACTACCTCCGTTACTTTACTTATTAATTGCCTACCTTCATCCTTTAGAACTATTGGTGGCAAACTGTCAGGTTTTGTTGCTTTGCATCGTTTCAGATTCGATACAGCTTTCTCAACTTCAAGAGGATTTGGATCGTCGACATTTATGTCCCACTCAGGTTCGGGCTGGATTTTAGGAAACTCAATCGTCGCTATGAGCATTTGGACTGGGGGCTTCAAAGCGTTCTGCCCAACGTTCTAGCCGTCTGTCCTGTAAGGTTGATGGTTTCAATAATCATCACTTTTTGCTTGCTAGTATCCTTAGTAAGCCTAAATAGTTGTCGAGTATTGCTTAGTATCGATTCCTCTATTTCTGTCTCTTTCGCTGCTGTGAACTACTCATGGTCATTGCGAAGAGTCTTAGTCAATTTTCGTCTAAAGCGCTTTCGTTCTTCATTGTAGTCAGAGGCAGCTTGAATGAGTCTTCTAGCATCAATCAGTTCGGATGACGTTATGGAAATGCAATGACGTTTGTTAACCTTCGGGTATGGGTTTCCATCTGTCTTTGTTGCTTTTTCTACAGCAGACTTAATATTACGCCAGGTTTCCTCAGGATAAGCATTGCTATCACGTTCAGATAGATAAGTGCTTAGCTAACTCCTCTTTAAACACTTTATTTTCTTCTAACCAAGCTCATACAAGCTTCATTCCCTTCTGTTTCTTGTGACCAGTAAGGGGCAGACATACAGGAAAAGTGTAGTTTAGAATTCAAAAAATTATACGTTTATGGTAATTTGTTTGGTTGTGGCTAGCAGAGGAATCCAGCACGCGCGTTTCGTCCTATTTGGGACTCGTCAGCTGGTTATACGTGCACCCCAGTGAGTGATATTGTCCCCACTGAGACTCAGACCTCTTACCCATCGCTTCAAATGCCTTCTGACGAGTCCCAACTAGGACGAAACGCACGTCCTGGGTTCCTCTGCTAGCCACAACTGAACAAATTATTATAATTACTATTCAGGCAATATCCGGGCATCCGCATAGGAACCCATATTGCCAATAGAGGTCGAACAATTCGATCCAATAAAACAACGAAGAACTACAAGTAGATCAGTAAATCTATATATTTAATTAGTTTCAACTGGATTGCTTTGATAACAATAAATGTAGGCTGCTTGATATGTAATTTACTAGAAATGAACTCATTTAAACATATCATAAAAACATTATAATTATAATGGTATAGGCCAATAAAACATGATTAGACTGTAGTGAATTGCTTTAAACCTATTTTCCTCGTTTATCAACAAGTTTTTGTTCAAGAAACTATACATCGCCGGATCACCTGTTTCATATCTGGACAGTCGTCCATTAATGATCGATACTTTATTGAAACAAAGTTTATCATTACAGTGTACAGCTTCTCTGTCATTCATATTCTACGACACATTGTGTTCATTTTAAACAGATTATTACTACTCAACACAGTTGCTTTTTTTCCATTTGCAAACGTTATTTTCGTAATTTGCATTAGCGCAATTTATCTTGAAAAGACTCTATCAACAATATGTGGTACCTGTTCGGCTGAATATTCAACTATGTCATTATTATGCATCTCAGATAACTTTATCTTGTTACTTGTCCAGTTCCACCTGTTCGTCAGTACCAAGTGAGTGGAGTGCGAGAGTCTATTCAAAATCGCTGTCTCATTGGTTCGTATTCCGTTGAAGTATCACCGAACTTAGTTCACCGTCTGGAGGGTTTGATAAATGCTTATAGAAATTCTCATCCGTATCCTCCGTGTTCAATTACAGTAGAAGGTAACCAGTCGATTTCTGTCGAGTGGACAGTATTTCTAATATTTGAAAATTTATTATCCAGTTGATAAGAAATAAATCGTTTGCGAAAAAAATAAACTATCAGGAATTATTTTCCATTCATAAAAATAAGTGAATATTATACATAATACTTGCTTTATAAGCATTTATTTTGAACCGAAACGGATGCATTTCATTTCATACAATACGAAACGTGTTGTTACAGTACTTTGTAAAACTGTAACTTAGATATCATCGAGTTGCATATAAATAACTGAGAAATGTATCACCGTGTGAATTATCTTCCTTTGTTGAATTATTAACTACTGATATGTTCCAAGCATCAGTATTTTGTATATTATAGCTTGTGTGCTTTTGATGCGTGTTCTACCATCACTTTGTATCGATTGATGTGATTCAAATTCTACGGTGCGATACTATTCGATGCAGAACATTCAAATAGGCAGAAGGAAAAGCCAATTGTCGAAATATTGTAATGTAATCCCCAAATAAAGCAAAAATAATACAAAGTAGGAATGCATTATACGTGTTTATTGTTGTTCCACCCTGGTTGTGGATTGCCTAGACTTCTACAATCTATTGTAAAGGGAGGTGTAAACTTTTTGTACGGTATTTTGAAGAACCGGCTGGAAAGATCGATTCGTAAGGTGTCTGATGCATCCAACTTCTGAATAACATAACGAAGTCACCCCTGATATGCCCCACAGTGAAGGATAAGTTACCAAAATTAACCAGTTTAATTCGTGTTTACCAATTTACCTGATCCTATGAAGCTGGATATGTAGGTCGTTTGTCTAGGTCTATCTTTCGCAGCATTCGAGGACATCTCCCAGTATGGCTTAGTAAACAGAAAAGAAAATCAATCAGTTCATCCATTTTGCAACACTTGATCGATACTGAACATTCAGCCTTGAATACCCCATTCGATATTACTTACAAAACCCAAACAGACCTTCCTAAACGCTTACATCTTCATCTACTTTGTACTACAGAAGCCTTTGGAATTCATAATTTGAAGCCGTAGCTATGGATAAATCATCCATACATGGTCCTAGTAAGGCATCTGATTGTCTTGAACATTGATTACTCTCATGTCAAACTGTCCCACATGTCACCGTTTTAATGTTAATTTTACTTTATTTTAAATTTACTGTTTCACATTATTATTATCACCACTACTATTATTATTATTGTTATTATTATTATTATTATTATTATTATTATTAACGTTTTCGTCCTGTTTACATTTCTTGATTATCGCTCATGTCACATTAACTCAGTTTAGACCAGTCTTATTAGAATATTGTTGCTTACTGCTACCATATTCCCCTTAAATTAATGAACGACACTGGCTTCCATGTGTTTTTATTTATTTTATATATTTCGCAAAATTTTACACTTCTGACAGAATCGTGTATGGATTTTAAAACACAACTCACTATCGTTATAATTGACTTGGTTGTGGTGAGCAGAGGTGGCTATTGTGCCTCATTGGGCTAATGGATAACACTTTGGTGTTTGGAGCTATTGGTATGAAGTTCGAATATCAGTGGGAACAACATCATTCATTGGGTTGCATGTACATGCAGGTAACAAGTCCCAAATAGGGAGAAATGTCTGTCCTGGATTCCACTGCTAGCCACAACCAAGTCAGTTATAACAATAAACATTGAGATCCCATATGTCAACAGTGGTTGGTCACTTCGTTTCAGCATAACAACAGAGAATTACAAGTACCAGGAAATAATAATAACTCACTATCATTATATCTCGTAAAAAACAAACACATGACAAACGATTATTATGAATTTAATATATGTACATTTGTACATCTTTAGGCAGCAAGGTAGCATAATCAGCCCTCAAACAATAGATTTTATTCACTGTCTACTGTACAAGTGTGCACCTGGTTGTTAAGTGCATTTCGTGTCGATATCTAGTAGGAAATTATACTTTACCACAGTGTCTATACTTAGTTTTCTGGCAATTTCGGGTCAAGCCTGGTAAATAGTGATATTTTAAAAACCATACTTAAAGATAAGTATGGATTCTTTTACATTCTCGAGAATTCAGCAATATTGTCAATTTCAACGTGATGATGACAGTTAACCATTTAAATAACGCTGGAAGTTTGATATAAACACTGAGGATTAAAAGGGCACACTGCAAATTGTACTTTTTCTATCGAAAACAGAGTACAGTAATAATTAGTGCTTTTTAATGCTCCTTTAGTACATAACGGTTAAAAATCGACGCATGATCATCAGTTTCTTCTTAGTATTGCTTATGTGTAGTGAAACCAAAGGATTAATGCTTTTGGGGTTAGTTGTAGACATTTTTATAATAAACAAGATCAAATAAAATCCATATGCCCTGAAATTGCAAAATTAGTATACGCATTGTCGAAATAACTTTAAGTCTTGATTTTCTGATTAAATTTAGTTCTTTACTTTGCTCTCACTTCTCCTCAATGTTAGATGGTATCTCTGCGTTTGTACCGAGTGATTTATCTATATCACGTTTCTCTCAACATATTTCCACGTGTAATACACGAGTGGATGTGAATGCTGGGACAATATTTGTACATGCTTCTCATAGTTTTTCATATGGTAAGTTTGGATGACTATAATCCCACAAATTTGGCATTCTGTATTTTTTTTCTCTTTGAAATAAAGTTGGGATTAAAGTGTTAGATTAAAAATATTTTTCTGTGAGGTGGTTATGAATGATTTTCATGTATTTGCTTATATTGTTTCCGTATGTATTTCTTATAAAGAGCTGTTGTTTTTGAACATACTTATATCCATTTCGTAACACAAGTTCTGAAATCTATATATAATTAAGAAGGCAGTAGTGAACATTATCCGATTTGCAAAATCCAGTCACTAACTCAACCGTTCAGTATCTGTTATGGTTTCCCCGAATCCTGGTAAGATGCCCTAAATCCCTGAAGCCTTTCTCAACCAATCATTTTGCTTCGAGGTTTCGAGAAAAGGCACGTGAACATAGTCTTAGATACCAGATTGGTTGGAGAGACAAAACCGATAGGAGACGCCCTTCTCGAAAGGCTTGGAAAAGCCAAGACCATTTCTAATATGCGTAAACCATTGTGTTTTGTATATATTTTGATTTTGCAGTATACTTTTTGTGATCTTACCGCCTTTTCTATTCTCCGAGGAACTTAGTGACCATTAAGAATGGGGTTTAAGGGTTCAAGTGTCCGCTCACACATATATAACAAGGTTATATGCATATCAATGAGATGCTTGGTACGTAAGGGTCACAGTTGCCATACCCCACATTAGCACATCAAGGTAGAAAGCATAAATAATAAAGGATAGAAAAATAGAGAAACTGATAAGTCATAAAAAGTCCAAAAAAGGGAACTGGAGGGAATGAGACAGTAACGAAGTTCATTATGACGATTAACATGAAGATAATGTGTGGATACATCTGCACAATTCAAATGGATTTTGAACAATATCACCTAGAATCTCCCACAATCGTTTTTTGTTTTCATGCAAACCCCAACCACTATGTGTACATTCGCCAATACGGCTCAAACCAACAGTCAGAGACTTCATAGATTGTTACAGTTTTTTTTTGATCGCCTGTGATCTTTTTCCAACCTGAACATTCTTCATGTAACATTTTGCGACTTGGCAGTTGATGACTAGGTGTTCGTAACACATTTCGCAGCTACTTGAGTGGATGCATGTTCATGACCACACCGGCTGACTTTCCTCTTCTGCCGAAAACTGTCGGCGTAACTTCTACCATACTCATGTGTTGGCACTTAGCAAACAGCCTTTTTCATAATGGAAATTTCCGGTAATCATCTGACGCCTTCTCATTTTCTCTAACTTTAATGGTCATGTTTAGCAGTTGTGTAGCAGAACGCAATAGACTGTTGGACAATACACTAGACTAGAAGACGTTGTATCTGTTCATTATCTTCTTGTAGTAGGATTATGCCGTTTTCATGACCCAGGTCTACTTAGGAGTCTTCTGTGGCAAAGCCAATTCCAGAGAAGTTAGGCGAGGAAAAGAACTGGTTCATTACCAAGTGTGTGACAGTTAAGTAAAACTAGGGATAGTGAAGGTGGTTAATGGGCAACACTCGGTGCAGACAAATCACTTGGTGTTTCATCATGGGGTTTTAGCACATCCACAGGTACTAGAATATAAAACATTCAACAGAGTGATGCAGTTGCAGGGCACTTATTTCAGTTGAAGACACTGTCATAATATCCGTCGATTGACGAAATCAAATGCTACTCTCAGATTAAAAGTTACAGTTATTGTTAGGCACCAGTATATACCTGTGTTCTAAGATCATGTGGTAAAGTTTCTATTTTTCAGTAAAGCAGCAACAACAAGTTATACAGAACACAATGGATTTATGGTATATCGTCACCTTTTTTCCAACTGTGTACAAGCTACAAAAACTATAAGATATATTCAGGTAAATGGAATCTACTAACCTTATTGTCTGAAAAGATGAGAGCTCATTTATGAGAGATAAAGAAAGAAATGTTTCAGATTAAGGGAGTTCGAATGAAATAAATTCTTTGAAATCAAAGTTATTTAGTGTTTATAGATTCAGATTATCATTCTGCTACATTTGAAAGATGGAAGAGGAAAGATTGGATAAGTGTATGTGATTGGTTAATCTTGTGAATACAAGGTTAAAAACTGATTTTGTCTTAGCCTATCTGTACACGATTTATCGGAAACGGATGATATATCATGAATTCACCGTATTCTACAAAATTTGTTGTTTTTATGTTACTAAGATTCTGACGGATATATCCTCTTGAATACACTTATTGAAAGATTTAAACCCTCCTTTCTTTTTTTAACTGAAACCTTCGTAAAATACTCAGCAAACAAGTAAGTAGATAGCTGTGTTTGGTTTTTTTGACATTTGACCGTGAACAAAATAGTTAATTATGCAGAGTTTCGTATGTAGCCGAAGGTTGAAATTGCAGCTAATAACCAGTATAACGTATTGTTATGTTCGCTTTACAAATCATTAGTATTAATCCCAATGGGGTAAATTTCATGGTCCAAATGCGACTCACTAGCGTAGGCAATCCATTTACAACTAATGGATCATGGATTTCAACCCTGTTCCATCCACCGATGTTTATTAAAAAAAATAAGGGTCTTCTCGGGTAGCTGGGGTTCATAGCATAATGCATCATCTTGTTTGTGGTTTTTGAATGTACTAAATATAATGTTCACAACATAATCATTTTTGAATGATTTGTGCTTTTTCCTATTCTGTTTTTAGAGTAATACACTTCCCCATTTGAAAGTTTGCTTGGATCATATTTCGTTGTTTTGTCGTTCACCTATTTATCCATATGATATTGTCCACATTATGACTCGTCAAAATATTCCAGCTTATTTGTTTAAACGTAGCTGTGAATTTATCCAAATGGAGTTGGGTAGTCCAATGAAATCTGTTGATGATTGGTTACAGGATATACATTCAGGTGTACAGAATTTATCTAGTAAAGAGTGGAATAAACAGCTAATAGCTTACTGTTATAACCGAATGATTATTAAGTTCGCTGGTATTTGCATTGATTTGATCTCAAATTCCCAAGTGCACCATTGTCTAGAAGATACACAGTTCACTGCCAATGATAGTATGTCATCAATTTTCAAATTAGTTAATGCTGAATGTATGCTGTGGACATTGAGTTATCCGCATTTGTGGTAAGTTGTACACACCTTCATCTTTATTACAATATTTTTATTTGGCATTCACTTCAAAATCTTTATGTGTCTATAAGAATTCAACCAACACAAGAGTTATATCATAAGTTGTTAACCTACATTTCCTGGTTGAAGTGTTTTTCCTGCTGGTGTATGTTAAAGCATAACTTTCAGGGACTTTCAAATAGCATTTAACTTCATGCCTACGATGCTATTGAAGTTCTACACCACATCGTATTATCTCATCTAAGGATGGAAAAAGGAGTAAGTAAATGATACAGTGAGGCACTTAAATATCCATGTAATGAATCAAATATTGTATGACTGTCATGGATATAACCGAATATCTGTCGTTGGAGCTGGTTTCAAACTTGTATGCTACCTGTCAAGAGTTGAGTGTTTAATTCAGCGCATCATAGTTCTAGTAAAACATAAAGAGGCAAAAAAATAAGTCAAGATAACAAGAAATATGACAGTGAAAAGGCTATCAAAGGGATGAATTCCATAACTTTACACCAACCCTGTAATATGATTTCAAATGTCTGAGGAGACACTAGTTTCTTCAGTGCTACTGACTTACTCTTCTTATGAATTCTGATGGGGATACATTCCAAATCTACAAGTTTATATTGATTTTATGTGGTTATAAGTTACTGAAAACGAGGTACGTCGTTTTATGTTATCACTGACCAGCTTCGCGGTAGCGTTTACAAACGATAATTAGTCACGTTTATTTTAAAAACAACTAAGTTTCAGGATAATTTTACCAACATGAATTTTACTTTATAAGGCTTAGGTGTGTCTCTGAAGTAAAAAGAAACATTACAAATTCATATTTACTTCCATGATGTGATAATTTCATAGTCACTAATTTATTTTATAAACTTCAGGATCAAAATTTGACCTGATATAGTTGAATAAGTTAAGCATTCGGTAAGTGGATTATAAATGAAATATATTTTTAAAATCCTAATGAGTTAGAAAAATAAATGTTTGACATTTTGCAACTTAGCTTTTTAAGAGAATAAAACCTGTACAAAGTGTCGGTTGATTAAATATTAAATGGTAACAAGTACAGGAACAGGTTTTATTCTGTGAGGAAGCAATATCCCCGAAGTCAAGAAACGTTAGAAATCTATTTTTCTACCTCACTGGAATTCTACAAATAATAATTTATTAGTTGGTAATATCTTGTCTATTATGAAAATAATGCTAACTAAAATGCTGGGATTATTGAGACATCGGTGCAAGGAACGCATATGCCCAATTACACTAGACGGTTTGACACACTTAATCAGTCATTTCAGATTAGCAAACAGTGTGGAGGAACTCATAGCAGTTCACTATTATGTTATCCTATTATATTGTTTTGTTCGATTGCACCAAATCACTATGCTAAAGGGACTTATGACCATATATGACATACATTTCAGCGAGCGGTAACCTTTCATTTATTACGTGTTTTTAATTTCATCTATACAGGAATTCACCTTCTGTAAGTCATTTCGAGTACCGGTTAATGTTGGCGGATACAATGGAAATGAATGTTTCTGTACAAACTGTTGGCTATCTTTCGTGTATTATAAGTAATCTCTTCTATCAGTTACTTCACTTGAAAACCTATTGTAACTCCCAATGCAAAGATCTTTATTTGCCTCCAGTGCACCAGTATCACCTGCAAAATGACTTCCAGTCAGGTTAGTGAAAATTGGTACTTCGAGTACAGGTTGAGTGACTTTAAAGTCCACCCTAGCAACTGCTGAAATAGCCAATCAAGTTTCCATATTTTAATCAGGAGGTTTTTTTTCCCACAAAGTGGAGAATCGTAATTGGTTACCACAGCAATTGTTAGGGTGACCTTTAAAGTCGCCCTGCAGATCTGTCACTTGGTACCTTTTTATATCTTCCACATATATCTAATCATTTTTCTCATCTTTCAGGTGTAAGTGTTATACGAAGATGAAGGCTGTAGCAGCTAAGTTACGATGCATGACTATCATTGATGTCTGATTTTAAGCCAAAACAACTGACCAACCTGACAAACACAATGGATATGGGTCTTAGTTCTACAGTGCACTGACTCTTTAGATAAGTTTCTTGGTTTTGATCCAATTCAGTCATGACAAAATATCTTCAGAAGGTGATCAACTTGTAATTAAATCATACAATGTAACCTGTACTAGTAGATTTTAACACAACTCAGAAGTCATTACTGAAGTTAAGAGGAAATCAAGCACCATTCCCTGTAATTGAAGTAAAAACAGATATATTCAGAAGCTAGGTCTCTTAACTTAGGTTGCAAAGCATCAATTGTAGACCCTGACGATCGTCACTGTGATTCTATTCATGAACCTACTAATTTCCCGGTCCCTATGTAATATTACTATGGTATTTCTTAAAAATATACCATCACTTATTTCCTGACTGTTTGTAACAGGACATAATCGAACTATGCATCCATTTCTTTCTGTAGATGGTACAAAATGTTGGATATGGAGTACTAGACTACATGGAGCAGCCAAATTTCGTCTCTGTTTCACTAAATTAGTTTCTGTTCTACAAATCAGTTTGGAAACAAACTTACTAATGTACTTGAATTGTTTGGATGAAAAGAAAATTTGTCCAATTATGGAGAGAATGCTTGATGAATCAAGTGATCATAAAGGTTCCTCGAAACCATTGTTTTGTTTGGCTGTTCAAATTCCGTATTCACTGGATGCTTCACCTGCTAGTGAGTTTTTTCAAAACACATTTATGCAGTATGGTTGGTCTCATGATAGTGTCTTATGTGCTTTATGGTCCTCTATGAAAACTGACGCTTTAAAGTTGAACAGATCGATTTTTACTGAGGTAACCTGTGTCGTAATCGAGCTATCTAATTGGTGGCGCTTTTTCAGCAGCGTTTGTCTATGGTACAGCTTTTAAATGATAAACGCTTAGGCTAAATATAAGGCTAAAGTTCTATTTACTGGCTAAGGTGTTTGTAGCTTTTGTTGAATTTACTTCATGTCTTCTGGACAAGCTCGAAAATAGAGAAAAACGCACTTATATGATCAGATCAATGTATAGAATTAACACAGAAAGCTTTCAGTTTTGTTGTTAGTAATGTTAAGGACTGTGGTGGTGGCCGTGGTCATTCAAATAGAAGAGATCACTATGTCGAATACTGTGGATTACGAGGCTTAAAATTAATCACAATGGTAAAGAAGAATTCATTCTTGATTTATGCATATATCTTCAATGTGCTGTTATTATTAAATCATGTTTATCAGATAGCAAGTTAAAACTTTTTAAAGTTTTCGCCTAACCTTTTGTTAACGTTTCTATTTCGATTTACAGCACCTAGTATTTTTCATGCATATTTGGACAAGATTGACTGCTTAGTTACGCCTGAACTGTTCAACTGGTTTGTCTATCTAAGACTACCAGATATGAAACATGAAATACACTCTTGCCAAAGCTTTTATGAGAATGCGAATATAACAGCTGAATGCCCAACAGTAGTTAGAACACCAGATTTTATGAAAAGTAAGCATTTTTTTCTGTGAAACACCTATATTTTTGATAGCCTAATTTAAATTCTACTGTATAAAGTGCATCGTTTGTTTTATTGCATGTTTGCAGTATGCCGTATGATTTTGTCTAGGATTCTATTTTCGAATACATACGCTTGAAGTTTCAGTAAGTTCCATTTAACCCTGGCAGCAAATATGATGAACTTTTAACACATATCCTAAGTGACATCTCTTGAATATTTAGATGTATCGGCAATAAATGACGTCTTATGTATTCTGATTTATTGTGTTTAAATGTTTCGCATCACATATCTCTGCCTAACGATTCAACTTTAGTGCACATCTCCATGCAGTTCTCATGGAAGATCGAAGTCTGTCGGCGTAACAGAGTGTTCTGCCAAGTATATTTTACATATAGAATGGGTATACTTGTTGTATATGATAATTTATTTCAGGTTGAAAATGTCGTGCTCTAAAACTGGGGTTGGTGGTACAACTGTCAACATGTCTACTGGATAATCTTGTACTTCTTGATTGAATCCCAAAAGAGATGTACCTTAAAGATGTAGAGTGGACTGGTATGCTGTCAGTCTCTTGATATGAGATGTTTTTTCTTACTCTTGTTACTTAACTAACTGTGGAATACTGTTCACCTCCATAGGAGCTGACTGAATACGGCGTTTTAGCTATGCATAAAGTTTCCGCACGCGGATATATTGGCCTTACTACATGGATAATTTCATTTTCCAATAATTTTTGCTCTGTCATCTTTCGTTTCATGTCCGCTATTCAACACTACAAATACCTTTGGTTAACCTGTGTTTTTAAATACTTCCGCCTTTTATTGTACTTAGACCATACTAGGATGAGGAGGACTTCAGTGAGTTTTGGGATTACGATGTCTTTTTTCAATTTGCATTTAGTTTTCGCTTAGTGACTGCGTTTACTGCCGTTTTCAAGGGGGGTTAACATCAGGGCAAATCATTTTGTCCTACACTGTTAAAATCCATTGGGTGCTCAGTAAAAATTCGCTTTTCTGTGGAGTGCTTTTTGAATATTTTTAAAGGATTGTCGATATGCTTCAAACTACTGAATTATGTATTAAACCTTTTACCTTTTACACTACCGTTTTCTCTAGGAAAGTGTCAATTATACAATGGATCACAAAGTGGCTCTGATATCAGCTCTAAGGAATTGGTAAAAGCTAATATTATTGGTTCATCATTTTCTACCTATTCATCTGTCATTTCACCTACATATTCGTTGGCTATTGGGAATATGGCCCAATGGAAAGAAGTCTGGAAACGTTTATCTTATTGTGAAAAGATTTTCAGGAACTCTAAAATTCAGGTTAGACTGCATAGTATTAATTTATATTTTCATTCTTTTTACTGTAAAACTTTATCAGTCAGCATACATTAGGGTAATGAAACTGTTTGTATATGTGTATAAAGTTTACGCAAATTGATAATTCTAGGCATGAAGCAGTGGAACGAAACTTATTTGAAGATAGTTCAGCTGAGAAATACAGCGTGTTTAACAAGCCAGCAAATAAACTTACGTATAGTCGGCCTAACTTACAGTGCGTTGTGATATAGATAAGCCTCAAGAATCATCAAAGATGAAATGCTTGATAACGGTTGTAGCAGTACCTACTTTTTAGTTGCGTGAAACTTTTCACCTAGTTCAATACCAACCGGTAGTTATTTGACTACATAGTAGTCATTTTTCCTAACTGTTAGATTGTATAAGGTTTTCTCAGTCGTACAACAAATCAAAAGTTTGATTAGGTATTTTTGTTCCTCATTAATTCTGGATACCTACTTCAAAAAAAAATCATTTTCATATTACTCAGTTGGAGTCGAGCTGTCTACGACGTTGAGAATAATATCAAGAGATATGAATACAACTCAACAATCTTGCTTTAGATTATGTACAGAGTAGTAGTTCATACACATAATATTACTGTTTAGCCAACTGAATCTCTGTAGGTGGAGGGGGATTTGAGCGCGTGACTCACTGGGTGGGAGTAGTGTGTAATCCCAGAGCCACAGGACTGATCTAGTAGTGCACTGTATTGTTCTAGACTTATTGACACAAATCTTTACTCTTTGAGTATATACACTTGTTAGCTCTGATTTAAGAATCATACCCTATCTACCTAAGAACTGAATCAGAATACATAAGAGGGAGTTAACTTTTCTTCGTTGTGATTAATTCTGGCTTTGTGGTGTCGCATTTTCCCCAATATTCAGTCTTTACTTGTCTAACATGACTTCGTTCTAAAATTCGGTTTCTTTGCAATTAACATTACCTTCATCAAACGACCATCATCAAGCTTTAAGCATGTATTCATAACTTCTCAACTTTATGTCAGAGATCGAAAAACTGGATGACTACCAGGGAACTTCACACAATGATACATCTGTGTGAGTGTAGTACACAGAAGGAAAAAAACAGGTCAGAAAGGGGAACATAGTGAGAGATGAACCAAGCATAAAATAGTTTACTGTTCAAGATCTATTTGAAAATAAAGAGTAAACGAACTGTTATGATCGATCAAGAGCTATTTTTATCCGCGTATATTTGTCATCTTGTTGATGTTAGAGGCCAAGATGTTTCATGAAGTTAAGTTCAAGATTAAATAAATCAACGTAACCATCTACTGCGACTATTGTCGTCGAAGTTTAACTGAATGATTCTTTAGTGAAAAATAAAAAAAAGCTGTTGTAATAACCCTTACGGACTGACAAACCCATAAAAGATATCTTGCTACTATGTCATAGATGAATTTACACTTTTTGTAATTGTATAGGTGAAATAAACGTAACATGAATTGTGCGAAAAAATATTGCTTTGAATAAGCATATTAAGCGCAGAATTACTGTTATTAAAACTCATAGTAATTTCATTTCAGTAGGCTACAAATTTATGCATCAATGGGTTCACACTGCTTGGCTGTGAAACATGAAATCGATCTAGATAGCCACTGACATAATACCCAAGCAGGATGAGGTTATATAAGTTTGCTGATAAGTATTTGCAAAAAATGGAAATCATTGTTAATGGTCAACTGTTATGATAAAGTTCTATTTTTTTCTCAAACCTTAAACATTTTTGAGTATACCTGATTCCTTCCGTCCTGAGTGAATCATGCTGTATGGATGTCTAATGTGTCAAGTAAACTAATTCAATGAATTATAATCGTAATAACGGCTGCTAAATTAATGTGTTGGTTGCGTTTGCATACTTGAATGACCTGAAGATTTACACTGATTGAAATAATTGTTCCTTAAGTTCCTGCCATACCGGAAACATTTGTTATATAATGATAAAACTTAAAACAGCTACCTCTATGATGTGCATAGCCTACATCATGGTAAAGACCTGAGGTTGAAACCGTGCAGTTAACTGGGGATAGGGCTCTGTAACTAAGAACACTAACCTTCTTAAAATGCTTATTTATGACCTGACTTATGTAAAATGTCCCTTGCGCTGTATTCTTATTCACACAAAACTAATCCGTTCTCTTAAAGACGGTGCAAAAACCTCTACTATAGGGATACTCGTGAAGTATGAACAATTCACGTGCCTCCAATGGCATGCATACTCTATCTGTTTGCTAGGGACAATTATTTCATTAGTTAATGGTGCAGCTAGCTGAGAACAGAAACAATAATAAAAGCATAATGAAATTGCCATTAAAGTATTCCTCCTTAAAGATTGAGATAGATAAGTCTTTTTTAATTTCATCATTTGCTATTCATTATAACTTAATCGAAACTAAATTCTAGTTTTGACTTAACATTTACATCACTCTGGAAAACACTGAATATTATTTCTTACTGAAATTAAAATGAATTCACATCATTATTCTTATTGGTGAATTAGCTATTAATTATTAGAGTTCGACAAAGTAAGCCTCCTCTTCATTGTCATGGAAAAGTATTCCTTCTCATAAATTATAACTTACTGAATTTATAGACTTGTTAATTTAAATTTACAGTCTAGAAATGTTATTTGGTTAAATGAATGTTTATGTTTTTAAAAAAATGTTTACTTTTTATGCTGGAAATGAATTTCATTTTCTACAATAATATTTTAGGTTCTTTCAAAACATATACGAATATTCACTACGATCAATCATTGTTCGTCAAGTTTATCTGCTGATGTAGAAAGTAAGAATCATCAAAACCTAGAAACTCTACTAACGCAATATGATAACACTTTTCTGTTGTTTGGGATTTCTCAGTTATACTTCTCCAACTATTCTTGCTCAGAAAAAGTTATCAAGGATGGATTTTCACCGACACCACTTGATGACATTGTTTTCAGTAATTGTTTATGGTCATGTGCGGTATTTGAGCTACCAATGGTCTCAATATCGGAAAACAGTTATATATTGCCGTCGAATATACACTGGACATTTTCTGCTGGTCAAATATATTTACTTATGGAAAACACTTTAGTTTCTGCTGGTCATGTGTTGGCAAATTTAGATTTCAATCATAATCAACCACTTGATTCCAATACGCTGGATGAAACTCATTCTCGTAATCCAGTAACAGATGGTAGTAATTTAATGACTATAAATATAATTATTAATGTTAGATTGGATCATGAACTGAGCTGTTTGCCTTCTCAGACTTACAAAATACCAGATTTCAAAGTTTTAAGTCAAACGGTGAATACCATCCAATTTTGCTATAATGGATTATTCGGTATTGTTATTCCCAAGGTAATGTGAATGCTTGTTAGCTTATTTCACACTGATTTCAACATAAATGAGATGAAGCATATTTATTGATGTATTGTAATTATCAGTAGACTAATAGATCCTTTTTTTTGTCTTCATCCAATCAACCGTATTTTCCCTAAATCGGATGTAGTGTTATTTTTTCAACTGCTGAACAGTGATGTTCTGTGATTTCAGTCATAGTTTAGAACATCTGATGTCTGTATTATCCAGTCAGTGGTGTGCTTCAAGATAGTAAAATGGTCGCTCGGTACTTAGATCGCTCAATTTATGCCACGGGATCTTGCAAATCAATATGAGTGCTTTGTAGCCACTCATGTTTTTCTATTTCATACTTTGACTTTGCTCCTCTTGCAACCCATCCGAATTAACTTATCATGATCACTAAAGATCTGGTTAATGACTGATGAATCTTATACTCATGAACAGCCACCTGGCAAGAATTCTCTTTTGACAAACGGGTGCTTAAGAATAGGATTCTATAGCAAACCACTAGGTTTTTATTTCAAAAATAAAATAGGAACAAAACGTTATGGAACTTTGTACTACCTCGTACGTTTCAGTTTATGCACCGATAAAGTTTTAAACTCTTTCTCATCAAGTCTAGAATTGCTTATTAAAGTAGTGCTACTAAATTCGCGGAGAAGCTAGTTTCTGGAGTTAGTTTCAGTGGAAAGCTTCCTTCACTGTATTCTGATTCACACTTTATTGTTGGGGTTTTTCGATTCTTAAAAGTGAATGGTGCATGCCTTAAGTTTTTAAATAGTACCTTATAGAAATTTCAGTGTATCTTTTTCACGCCTTCTCTCGCTTCACGTGGACCACTTGCCTTTACTGCTTTTAAAGACTCTATTCTCCTACTGATTGTTCTCCCACTATTAAGATGCTAATTTATATGTTTGTTTCAAGGGTGTCTCCATTATAGATAAACGCATGCGCTGTGCCCATGTTTAGTACTATTGCGTTTGAAGTAAACACTCTACAGTCCAGTACTGCCGTCTTCTCTATGTTAGCCCAGTGAGTTGTAGAGTATTGTATTTCATTCACTCGGTGTCCAGATTAAACATCCTTCTAATAACCGTCTACGCAAATTTCAACGCTTACGATCATATGTAAACTGTTGGATGATTAGTCAACACACTCACATAATGTCTTGAACAACCAGCTGATGAGTCCAGTTGACATAACTTGAGTTTCACTGCTTGCATAGTTTCACAGCAGAAATGAAATACATGTTTACTGTGTGAATACTGTTTTCTTATTGAGTTCACAGTCAAGCGATGAAATGTATTCCTTGTCGTAGATGTTGAACAACAATCCCTAATCTTAAGCAAAGGAATTCTGTTGGTTTTGTTATTCTTTACGGAAATATGTTGGAGTTGATACACTATGGCTTTTCTTGGAAAACGCATGTTTCATGAATTGGTCTTCAAACATATTTATAATTTTACTGTTTGGTACTGTCTGTAGTATGATCTCATTTATCACTTAGCGTCGAATTAAAATCCTTTTCAAAGGTTATTACGTGGATCTTTCGTTTGGCGATTGTATACGATAACTGCTTAGTTGTTAATCATACCAACACAAGCCGAACTGCAAGCTTCTTTTCAATTCATATCTGAACTGTACTGCATCAACAAGTGTTTGGTTCATCTTTCCATTTATAGTTGTCTTTTCCGTTTTTACACTTGAGCAATAATGAAAAAAACTCTTTTTATATTTTCTTTTCCTTTATCAGCTTTTGGATTTTTCAACTTTAATTTGTGAAACATCCAATAGACCGTTATCAAGAAAACATTACACTAGGGATTCTCCTGACCATCGTTGTAATACCAAGTGTATACCTGTTTGTGTTAATTCACCTGCAAACACATCTTCACTAAATAGCATTTCTATTATTGACGAGTCATGTGTAGATATATCAACAATGGGTCACAAAACAATTTCTAATCCAACTGGGAAAATAAAAACCAGTCGGTCAGTAGTAAGTTCATCTTATTTACCTTCAAATATTAGTGGTCATCCAACTAAAGTGAAAACCTCAGAAATTGCAAATTCATCATCTTTAAAGTGTCAAGAGATTCAATTCAATATCATACTACAGGCCAAATGTACTTTGATCTGCGCTAATGGTCAAATAATGCTGACACGGTTTATTCAGGAAGCTGATGAACATCCTGTTTTACATTGGACTCTAAATGATGTACAGTTTACCCTAGACTTGCAGAAAGAATGTTGTTCTATTGATTTTCAAGTGGGCTCGTTTGCAGTGTTAATTAGAAAATCATCAAGGTAATTTGAATCAATACTGTTAGCTTTATTCTCTGTAATACTTTTAAGCACTGGGTATCTTACTTCTGTCCACTTGTAAAATTTCTTTTTCATCCGTGTTCTTGTTTACTGTGGTTTCCGAAGTATGCACAATCATCTTTCACGAAAATGTGTTTATATTTATTTGGAAATGGGTTTATGATTTCTTGTCACATATGTTTTCGGTTTTCCACTATGATAAGATTTGCTGCATAATATGTTTTTCCAATACCTAATGTTACCCTATGCTTTTCTTAGGAACCGTGTATAGAGTTAGCTCTGGCGCTACCTGACTTCCTCAAGGGTTTATAAACTTCAATGCATATCCATTTTTCAAAAGTGTTTTGGTCAGTAATTCGACGTCATCCATCGTATCTGATGTACAGATACGATAGATCCTATTCAGCAGACATTTTACTAGACCTCGCGTGTATCGGATCGGAAAAAAACTGCGAAATTTAAGATATTGTCCCGTCCATATAGGCTTTCTGTTAACTGACTGTCTTATTGAACCATCTCCTCGTTGACTTAAGAGTGCATCTAATAACGGTAGATGATTATTATGCTCTTTCTCACAAGTCTATAACCGTTACTTTGTAGGCTTAAATTACATTTAAAGCTTACTGCAGTTTACCGGGATGGATTGTAACTGTCGTTGACGCCTCTTCTTGATCTTTTCTCACCTATATACTATTGCCATTCGAATGATACAGAGGATAAAGTCTGTCAAAAGCAATCAGCTTTGCTACGGAAAGCAAGACATTCACTTTTAGTCATAAGAGGAGATGACTTAAATACCCAAGTAAGGAAGCTCAGTAAGTCCGAAAGACATCTTGGGGTATTTACGGAATGCCATGTCAATGAACCTACAGAAGCGGTCGTATCTTACAATTTTGTTCTGACAATCACTTGTTTATTCAACACTAACTTCAAACATAAGAAGAGACACTATCTCACGTGGTCCCCACCGACATCCAACCATTGATGGACGCCGATAAGTGTTATTGCTATAAGCTATCGTTGTAGAAGATTGGTGGAAGGTTGAAACTCTTTATGGAAAACCTGCTTGAACTGCAATCATACGTTGGTATAGGCACGTATATGTCTGTGCCTTACATATCGAAGGAAACATGTTGCAGTAAAACCTGTCTATGCTCCGTTTGTAGATGAGATTGTAAAGTAACATATGTAGGGAGGAGTTAGCCAAGCATTTATCTGAATATGAGAGCAATGCTCATCCTGAGGAAACTTGGTATGATATTAAATCTGCTATAGAAATAGTGATAAAAACGGTTAGCGACGCATATCCAAAGGTTAGCAAATGTTATTAGATTGCTGCGACGTCATCCGAACTAATTGATGAGAGAAGGCTCATTCCAGCAGGTTCTGATAACAATGGGAAGCGAAAACTGCTCAAACCTAAATTGGCTAAGAGTCTTCGCAATGATCGCCAGCAGTGTTGGGTTGCCAAAGTGAGAGAGATGTCGGAGGCATTGGTACTATGTAATATAGTTATTTCGGCTTGTTAAGGATACTTGAAAGATGAAGGTAGTGGTTGGTGGAAGAATGGACGTAAGAGATAAGTCTGATGACCTCTTTCTAGAGGATATTAGAACACTAGACGGAAAACATTGTAGCTCACTTCAACTCGCTTCCAGCTGTGCTTCAGTTGCTGTTCATCCTGATCGGGAAGTAGGTATCGATCCTCCATCTCTTCTCAAAGTTAAGAAGGCTGTTTCAAACGTCGAACGATGCAAAACAGCAGAGCCTAACAGTTTGCCATAAGGATCTTCATGGAATGGAGATGGGGAGTTACTGAGTTGAGTAATGAGGTCGTAGATAATGCAAGGAAATAAGACGTAGGCCGGTCAAACTGGTTGAGATCACTGATCATTCCAGTTTACAAGAGAGCAAGAAAGGTTTCTTACGATAATCATGGAGGATTTGTCTAACCAACATCGTGTCCAAGGTCCTGGGTTCTATAGTTATTCGACGTGTAACTGGATTTTGATAACAAAAGAGTTGCAGAAACTAGACAGGTTTCAGAACTGAATGAGTATGTGTTTATCAAGTCTTCACTCTGCGACAGCTTTTGGAACACAGGCATACTCATTGGAGTCTGGCACTTGCCATATTTCCTGCTTTGAAGGTGGTCTTTGCATCTGTCGACCGAGAGGTGTTGTTCCAGTGTCTAACTGTGAAGGGAGTGCCAATCAAGTATGTAATGCTAATTACAACTTCTATGCAAACTCATGTGGCCGTATAAAGACTTGTGGTATTGTTATCTGAACTGACGACAACGAGTGAAGTCTGCCGGGAACGCTTGCTGTTATCTTCCCTGTTTGAATTTGTTATTGACATACTGATAAAAATAACCCCAGGTACTTTTGACTTTATAGGGATTAACCTACTTGCTGGAATGCATCGGGTTGATTTGGAGTACAAAGATGTCATTCTCCTGTTAAGTGTAGACGCTAACGAAACGCAGTAAACGCGTTTAGCTGAAATCTGAGTTTTTGAGATGCGTTTCACACATGTAAAGTGTACGATGATGCTTCATGACAGGGCTGCATTTACTCTTACCTGAAGGATAGGGTATGTAGTTGTAGAACACGTTGACGGCTTCGCTTACTTTAGATGGTTAAACCAGGCGAAATGGGTTGCTAATGAAATCTCAACTGGACTACCATAAGCCAGTTTGGTATTTGAGAATTAATGTCATCTCTGCCACTGGCAAGATATTTCACCACTCAATAGGGGATGAGTATACTACACTCATGTCCAATCTATCCTATTGTACGGCTGTGAAACATAACCTCTGAAAAAAGGAGATATGAAGAGATTGCAAGGTTTCTACCACAACTGTCCTGGTAGCATTGCTCACGTATAGTGGAATCACCATATAACCAATATAGGAGGTTAAGCAAAGGGTGCTAGGAAAGGAAAGTGAGTTTATCTATGAGGTTGTGAAACTTTGTCTACTGAGGTGACTTGAACATCTGTTATACATATCGAGTTAGCGTCTACCTTGACATGTAATGTTAGCTGAAGTAGGAACAGTTTGGGACAAACCTCATGGTAACTAGACCGAGACGTTGTATTAGTCTGTGGTTAAATACCCTTGGTGAGATGTCTGAAAATCAATCAATATGGTTCATATTTATTCAGTATTTGACGTCTTATACAGTTTTAGGATCTCCATTAACCTTCATCCTTCCATGCACTTTAATCTACTGTTATCGACTTTTTCTTTGCATGCTGCTATGAAGAATGGCAAGTTGAGTTGATGCACTTCTGTACGGGGTTCTACGTTGAGTTTTATATGTTTAACATTTCGCTGTTAGACTAAGTTAATAAACGTGATCTTTACATGCTACTACTTTACTTACTTATCTGCAATTACCAGTGAGGATTAGAAATTGTTAACAATTACTGTTGTATCATGAACGAGGGTGTAAACGGCTTTGTAAATCAAAAAAACCTAGTGTAATTTTAATTTTTCGCCATCGTATTTATTGTAATTGGATTTAGAAACTGGAGATCACTGGAATAAATGTGAACTATCTCTAATGTATGGTGATAAGATAGGTCAGTGAGGTGAACTTTCTATATGAAAAATCGTACTTGTTCAGAAATGTATATCAGTGTGTTCCAACATTTTTATATAGCTATCGTGTCAACTGAACTTGCTATCATTATTATTTTTAAAAACACTTCTTACAGATCAGAGATCCCATTGTTTACACTACTAGAAAAGGATATTCAACCTCTTCAACTTCTCCAACCTTATTTGAATGCAACCTATGACTCTGACAATAGAAGATATATGTCTCCTGAAGTCCAACGTCAGCAATCTGACAAATCTTGTTGGCTTGAAAAAAATTATATTCCCTTGATACCTCTAAATGCTCGAAAACGTCATCGCTTGAATTCTAATCTCAGCAAACCAGAAGATAAATCAAACATCGGACAAAATTTCTTTCGAATGGTGTTTACACGAACCTGTTCAAAATATACTACAACCTCTGATTATTTTTCTGCATCTCAATCAGATTTGTCTGTCCTTGACAACAACTCAAGTAAGGTATATAATATGCACCATGAAAATAATATTCAAATTAATGTTCGACCATTAGATATTGTTATCATTCCAGAAGTAATGTATGAAATTACAAGTTTTATTAATGATTGTGTGAATTATAAGGGATCAATAATTCATTCTTCTTTCACACTATGCAATGCAACAAAAGGTATTAGATCGACACTACCGTTTTTAACTACTCACTCAATGCCGATCATCAATGCTACAATTGATTCATTTCGACTGTTCTATTTATTGTCTGGGGTGAGTTATCCTAAGATTTCATTTTGTACAGCACTTGTTTTTCTCAGTTTAAATATGTTTATTGGCATGACTGTTATATTACTATTGTCGCGAAAATTCTAACGATGTCGAAGCTAAAATTCCCATTAGACCTTATGACTTAGCTTGCTACTTAACTCACAACTTCGAAACTGTTCGCTCAATGCAACCGACAAATAGCTATCATTCCGCCTCATTCAATGAATATCGAAGGTGTGATCCGCCAATTCTCTCTCTCTCTTTTATATATATATATATATATATATATATATATATATATATATATAATGTCTGCGGTAGTCAAATGTGAAACAGTTGTTTTTATGCAAAATATCAGCAGAATAAAAAGACTATAATGTGACCTTGAAATATGAAATAGTCATTAAGTGGTAAAGTGGAGGTTAGCTAGCTGACAATGAATTCTGACCAATTAATGTAGTGCTACAGTTTTATCCTCCACAGGAGTTCCTTTAAAAGAAAAATAATAATTAGAACCCCAGTCAAATAGAAGAAGTTCATTCAAATAGAAAGGGAAATATTTCGAATGAATTCACTATCAAAACTGTTACATCTTATGTGATTTTTAGGCAGATGTCATGGATTAGATGTATTTATCAAAAATATTCTGATCTACCGAAATCATAAGGTTAGATTTTCATCAATGAACAAGCATTCACAACTTAGGATGCTTAACAAGTGAGTATCCATCCAAGTTAACAAACCAGTACAATGGGAAATAAGTAAAACCAGGAAATACAAACGAAATACGTTTACAACAAGGAAGGAAATAAACACGGCACTTGAAATATTAAGTTTTGAGTAGCGAGCAGAAACTTTGTGGACTAATTTGAGATTCTGTAGGCTTCTTCCTTCCTGTTCTATTAAGTATATTACTACAGGTTAGGTGATTGATAAATGCGTATATTATATGTTCCATCTACTTCAGTTGAAAAAAACCACATTCAAACGTATACCAGTGATGCTACTTCATCCACTGAATAATTTACGCCATATGAATGACAACTTATAGTTTTTAACGTATGAGTAATGCCTTGAAGGCAGTAGTGTTCAAATATGCGTGAAATTGACATACTACTCAACTTTATTGGTTGTATATACATTACCTACATCATAGATTGCTTCATGTGGTGGAACACAAACTGTTTGTGACCATACTCAGGTTAATTAAGCAGCCAATTCACATGAACTGATGCTACTCCTTAGATAAGTAGACTGGTCAACACGATTAATGTTTTCTCTTCCTATATTTAAATTAATCCTACATTGTGACCTGTCTTGAAGCAGCATTTCGTATTTAAGTGGCGACTAACTAGTTTTCCAATTCCATATCGGAAGTACACTAAGCGGTCGCTGAGGAATAATTAATCAATTGATCACTAAGCAAATACTATCATATGGTTGAGACTGGGAAAGATCCTCAAAATCTTTTCTCTCAAATTCTTATTCGTTAGATCTGAATCTGAGTATGTGGTGGGATGAAGTTTTCGCAGTATTTTTTACCAAGTTAATAGTTTCAAATTTTATTTTAAGACATGAGAGTACACCACGATGTAATCATGACGAACATCAGGAAGATAGAAGTACTCCTTGTAGTCGAAGTTATTCTACAGAACTCTAAGTAGTTCACATATGGAAAGATAGATAAACTAAGCCGAATGCGAATATAAAGACTTACTTATCGCTCAAATCAATTCATTGAATTTCGAGAATTGAACTTGGATGATAACTAGGGTCGACTAGATTATAGTTTGTGAATAGCTGACGTATGATCGAAACCTAGGCCAGTCGTGACTGGAGAATTCATTCAACTTGACATAATTTGTTTCGATAATGACTCATAAATAATATGACAGTAAGTTATTTGACACAGAATACAAGTCCTGCTGATCTCTGAGAAATCATTTGGTGTAACCTAACACTTATCAACGATAAATATAAAGCAAAGTGTGGATGTAACACCAACTGTTGTTGTTGAAAAGAATCAGTGGTAGATTAGCTGTGTTTTTTCAGACCGTTTGCATGTAATCTACCTACTCAGTAGTTCGAAAATTCATGGGTACTCTGCGAAAAGATGCGCGAAATGCTTAACCTGGTACACATGTATGTACTAAGCTATGAGCCTCACTTATGATACTACTCTGTTGCCCTAGTGGTATTAGATTGAACGGGCCTTTAACTCAAGATTCATTTTCTAAGAAAGTCTATTGTTTGAGCTGATGAACCATATCGTCATGAGGTAGAATGCACCAATGAATGAAAACTAAAAATAACGTTCGTTGTAAGGTTGCCAAATTGTCAATACCAACATCGATAAATATAGTCATTTACTGTCAACCGAAATTTATTAAATGTCTTTAAATCTCAGCAGCTATGTTTAGAATAGATGAATTTTGATAGCCCATACTGATTAACTAGATGGTCAGTTAACCGATTTTGTTCACATTTACAGGTAGTATTTATAATTACCAGAATCGAAATAAGTGAAGAAACATCAGCGTTACATTTAACTCAGCTGTTATTTGATTTCATTGCGTAGGTTCACCTAGAAAGACCATAGCCTAACGAGGTAACGTTAAAGGAATATGAACTTATGGTAAATCTTTGGAGCAGCTAGTCATAATCCATTCAGTCAATAACACCATGAAACCTGATATTTCTGCGTAATTATCTTATTCACAACATCTAATAACAGCTTATTAAAAGTAGATAATGATCTCTTTTCTTGGTATCCTTTAGTTGACTTAAATTATGCAGAAGATAGATTTGCTAGCTAAAAACCTCTCAAAATGCAAGGATTTCTGAAGGCAAATTAAAGTCTGAAAATTTTTGGTAATACTTTCATAACTATCAATTGTAGGACGATTTGTCAGCTCTTATTGCACTAAAACTCTATGAAATATGGTGGATTAATAGAAATGTGTTGGTCAATTTGCTATAGAACACATGAACTAGTGGCTTATGAGATCTAATTGCATAAGGTTAACTCTTTCAGTATTTGTCGATATACATCATTTGTCACTACTGTGAAACCTTATCAGAGCAAAAGTCCACTGTAATACAAGACCTCTAGAAATAGAGCTTCAGTGACAGAGACATATGTCATGCGCACTGAACTGCATCATAAATAAATATGCATTAACTACTGCATTCATTGGACGATGAAAAAAGGATTAGGATAGGTATTAGCGATTAATGAAGTGGTTAACGGTTGGGCGTACCCGTTTCGGGATGTTACAAAAGTCTTGGTTGTTGGGTTTTTGAAATAAAAAGTTATTAGCTGGTACACGATATAACTCAAAGTCGACTGTTATGTTGCAAATGAATTGATTATCTGTCTCATTATCTCTTAAAATTCCTTCTCTAAGCACTCATGTCTCGTTCCTGGTTATACTCACCCTCTTGATATTTTTTAAAGTTATACTGATAAACAATTTTGTTTGTTTTAATCAGTGCAAGCATATGCAAGTGCAATGCACTCAACAGCCTTTTGAACATTCGTGTGGCAGGCAATGAGTCACACCTATTGTGTGAGGGCATATGGATACTACCCGGCTGTCCAAACCTCTGTAGGTTGAACAGGGATGGAATCCATGGCCTAATGGTTGTAAGTCGAAATCCCTAAACCAATGCAGCATTGTACCAGCTACTAAGTTCTCTTTTTTTTTTACTTGTCTTTCATTATTTAGTCGACAAGATATTACGTTTTTTCTCTACAAGGAGGTGTTATTTCAGCCGATGAAGAACTCCAACAGTCGATTTTATTATTTAACATTGACTGATCACTAGAGAGAGCTAATTTTATGTTGTGTAGATATAAGTCCCGATAATGTGGTTATCAACGTACAAGGATAACTGTTGCAGTGGGCCCTGATTAATGTTAAGTGGTTGAAGAATATCGGCGAAACCCCTAGACCCATGTTTCGTGTTCGTTAGCACTTACTAACAAGGTGTATTTGCACCTGAAGGGAACTGATCTCTCAGAGATTCCAACCTTCATCAGGTACGCTTTACTGACGAGTACAAAACGTACGTCTTGAATTTCCTCCCTTCATCCCCAACCATCTAACATTCGGTCACTTTCTTGTGCACTGCCATTTAGGTACAAATAAATTTCTACTATACAAATGAGCACTGAATAATCTTGTGCATTATTAGATAATCCATATGGCTAAACACTAGGGAAACACTTGATGGAACTAGATGGTTTGCAGATTTCAATTTTATTTGTCTGCATTTACTTAATTATTAATTGTAGTATTAACTGGTTTACATCAAGTATTACTTTTAAGTACAGAGGTTCGAATCGAAAAAGCAATGAGCCACACATATTGTATGAGGGTTAATGATACTACCTGACTGCCTAAACCTCGGTAAGTAGGGCGGTGTTCCAAACAGTGAGCCACTGGTTTGGAGTCATCTCCCTATACTAACAAGCGAATGTGCAGCAGAAGGGAATCCAGGAATCCGATAATGAGATGATTCGCATTAGGCTGCTGATCTGTGCAAGAAATTAGTGAAACTACCACTTAATGATCAGAACATTGAAGCTGTTAGCAAAATCGACATTTTTAATTCAGTGGCTTCCAACCTTATTGATACATTTCATTTATATTTTCGTCTACATATTTTCATTTTCCTCCACCTTGTTTTGCTTTAGTTAACTGAGCATAAGGAGAACATAAGAAATCCAAATGCGTTAATGCTATCCTGTGATTTTATTCAAGTCCAGCCATTACTAGAAAATTTCATTGAAAGACCATACTTTCCAAATGAAGTCACTTTGAAACAATCATTCTCGTCCAAAGTCGCTGTGATTTCTGATGATAGACAAATTATTGTAACTGCCAACTGTATAAATATTGTAGCTGTACCTTTTGAATTTATGTGTAATGTGAAAAACAATGCTGACTATAGTTTGTCTAGTTCAAATGCGATTTCTCAAAATCCAGCAAAAGATTGGAATCGTTTAGCCACTTTAAGTGATGTGTAAGTATTACTTTACAATGAAAGTTTGATTTTTCAAAACATAATTTTAATGGATGAGTTATGGCAAATTTCGAATCATAATAATGAGATTGGTACTCAGTATAATCTATGTGAGTTATTGTGAAGGCCTTATTGTTTTTAGTGCTCTTGTCTATTAACTGTGATAAGAGTTTCATTTACACTTCATAAGAGTGAATCTGTCATTTTGTAACACTGAAGTTGTGTTTCAAAGTCAAAGAGACAGTGTGTTTCTCGTCTTTAACAATCATGTTGTCAAGTAAAAATCTTGCAAATGAGCTCAAAATTTTGTGTGGTGCTAGTATTTATACTGTTTTTATTGTTCTCTGTATAGGGATGCGATTGGATTGATGATGATGTGAACCTCTTCATGGACTGAAATGACTTGGACATGTGTTGTGCATGCCGAGCCTCCGCCTACCCCGACGTGCCATGCTAGGGGAGGTTGGTCTAAGTTGAAAAAGAGTTCAGAGTGGCCAGACCAAGACGTGACATCGGTCGATGAAGTCCCTGACTCATGTTCTGACCCGAGTGAGGAGATGTAGAGTGCGTGGCCAGGATCTCCTAGACAGTAGGTATCAGTGGTTGAGAATTCTTGGTGACATGGCTGAAAATCGGTCACAGCGGTGCAGGTTTATTCACATCTTGACATCTAGAGCTTGTATATTTGCATTAACCTTTATCTTCTAGTTGCTATTCTCTCACACCGCTTTATCTACTTTGATATCACTCCTTTTCCATCTTTTCTGGGTTTGTGTATTTCTACTTGAGCCGATAAACTTCTGTGTGAGGTTCTACGTTGGTTTTTTCTATTAGTCAGTCATTAGAAAGAAAAACGACACCTAGGAAATGTTAACACTATTCATTAAAGGCTCAGCTTCGTTTCGCTGTATTCAATGTCAATTTGGCATTTAAAGTCTTTTAAATCCGAAGAAAGTGTTCCCATAGCCTAATCCTCCATCTATAACAGAGACAGAATGACAAGCGACGTTGAGCTTTACACAGAAGTGCGTTGGTTTAACTCACAGCACGCCACAGTAACATACGAGGAACAGGTAGATGTAAAAGGAGTGGTTTTAAAGTAAAAAAAAATGTTTATGGGAGGGGAAAGAACCTGAAGAACAATGAAAATGTTTCAGCTTTAAAAGATGTCAAAGAGTGGATACATCTGCCTCATTATGACTGATTTTTAGCCGTATCAGCGAGTCTCCAGCTATTGATTTATTTCATCTCGACGGCCTCAGTCAGTCTACAACTGTTTACATAACTCAGTCCTACAGTCAGAGAGTTTATGAACTTGTATCACGTCTTGGTCTGAGCATCCTTAGGTTTATCCCAACGCAATCCTGCTTCAGGGAACATTGCACATCGAGGTAGGTGGTGGCTTGGCATGTGTAGCAAAAGTCAGGCTCGTGTAAGTTATCGAAGGTTCACAATCCCATCGACTGATTGCATTCCTTACCTAGGACCGTTTGCCCAACATCTAGATTGCTGATGTGGTGATTTCACAATATGCGAGCAACACTACGAAGACAGTTGTGGTAAAAATCTTGTAATCTTTTCATATCTCAGTGGTTTTCATACCTCAGTGGTTAATTCTCACAACTGTATAGTGAATCACAGCGGACTGCAGTGTGGTAGACTTTTCACCTATTAGGTGGTCAAATATATCGCCAATAAAAGATATATCAAACGGATTTTATATATTTGAGGTAAACATTTCGTCAGGAATCAACCCGTTTTTAGGCCACGTTTAATGACATGGACGTTTGATGATATTCTTTTAATCGCTATCCTCACAAAGTAAACTGTTTGCGTTTATTGTTCAGCAAAATAATCTACGAAAGTGAGTATTTTACGTAATGTAATTTTAAGATAATACTGATTTGTGTCACACTATCATATATCGCATCATTGTTTCCCGCTTCGAATCTTAATATTTTGATATTAGGTGTGACATTTTTGATTGTTACGTAGAATTTGAGGGTCCTGTGATAATACTATCAGATTTCACCTATCGTCTAAAGGTGACCGTGTTATACTGAACTTTTAAGGAGACGTGAAACAATAATTATGTTCTAGAAAGATGGTACAATGATAACAGTTGGCTGATAAGTAGAATTTTGTAGATCGTTCTAAAAATAGTTATTTCTTGTGAGCATTTTCGTATTGGTGTTCAGTTTTCATTCTGTAATCTTCGTATTGTTTTTTCTTCTCCTTATCATAGGGATGATCCTCTGTATGGTTGGTCCATTGTACATTCATTCCATGTTTCAGCTACCTTTGCACCTGCCCTTATGAAATATGAAAACTCTGAATCAGTAAGTTAATTTGTTTTGCATTTCCTTCGGATGTTTCGGTTGCTGAAAACGTTTTTTCTGTGTGATATATTTTAGTTCCTTAATGTCCATCGATTAGAGTTTTACGAAATAGCTTTATTTTGATACAACGATAGTCTCGGACTCGAATTATAGGTCTTTGAGTTATCACTGCAGTGCTCTGTCACCTGACTGAATCATTTAATTCGTTTCTTTGCATAACATAAGGACTATAGAATTTATATGTGATATAATTAGTTGATAGTTACCTTTCTTCATATTATTCCACTAGGAGGTTCTGACAGATCATTGACGACACCCCATACTTGTTTCTTCTTAACTATTAATAAGTGCAGAAGCTGGAAGTCAGTATAACAAAATATGAGAAAGTACTGCAGTGTCTCAGAATCTTGTCTTGTCTTGTGTATGTATGTGTGACTATATATACTATCGTCTGGGTTGATAATTAAATATACGGGGTTTCGAAGTTCTTTCTTGTGTATCCATCCCAGTGACTGACTGACTGGCAAAATCAGCGTAGAACCTCGAACACAGGTGCATAGGTTGAAGTTGCCACATGTCACAGCAGTATACAAAGAGCAGGTGAATAGAATAAGAGTGATATGAAAGTATACCAGCAGTACCACGCTGATGCTGCCTTTCCAATGAGAATGAAGATCAGGTAAAAAAGGTCGGTCCCAAAAAGCAGCGCACACCTCCCCCCATGGTCTTCCGGTGTCAGGGGTATGAGTTTTCTCTATCCGGCGTTAGAACAGCCAAACCTCAAAACAACAACCCACACAAAGATTTGTGCGATAGGCCTCAAGCAGATATTCCTTGTGCTCTGCAGCCAGACACATCCTTTTGTTTCTCATAAGAAGAAATAGGCTTCCATAGTGTGAGCAGCGGAGGATTGTCAACTGCCCACACGCTTCCATTAATACACAAGACCCGATGAAACATGACTTATCCGTCACAGTGTAGCCTATTGTATCCTATTATGATCTTGAACCTGAATTATACTAGGTCGTTAGTAGTGAGATGTCTATGAATTTACATTTTCTTGTTAAGGAGATGGATTTGAGATCGTGCTGAAAATGGTATACATTTTGTTGCATTTTTCAAAAGATAGACCTCAAACTTAGGTTTAATAAACCATATCGAATACTGCAGAATGCTAAGAATCGGTTATGGACTCAATTAGTTATATTTGCTTAAATGCACAAGTTGGATTGGTCATATGAGATAAACATTGAAGTCAGTTATTCCTTACTTATTTATCATTCGCATATTCGACTAACCTTGTTTCCCTTTCGATTTATTTCAATTTCATTTTCAGTATACTTACAGTGGATATTCCATGGAGTTATCTTTGATGAATGATTTGTTAATATTAGCTGACTGTGAACTTATTTCACATCTTGTACAAATAGTACCTTCTATTTCTTCTGCATGTAATGGAGAAGAATCATCTTCACAATCTTCATATCCAACATTGCTTGAGAGGTTGTTTTTCTCAAGTGATTCTGATAGTCTGCTATCGACTCCAAGCCGTCTATTTATAACAGCTCGCCACATCATATTCCTTATGTGGAAACCGATTGACAGTACTCTTTTAGCTGAATTCACTTGCCAAATCAATCAACCTCACATAATTATGAATATAGCTGGTAGGAATATGAATGCTTCTAATCATTTGGAGTTTTCAATAAATACTCTGCAGGTAAGAGTTATAAATTGATTTTTCCCACATAGAAAAGGAGATATAATTGTGTTCGGTAATTGAAAGCTGGTTGGCACAGGATGTGTTGGTGCTACATTTTTTATCCATAAGTTCGTAGTATTATTCTAAGTCTGCATTTTGGTATATGACCTGCATGAAACAAAAGCACAACATGATGTTCAGACAGTGGAATGCACCTACTGAATCATAGGAAAAGATAAGAAAAAAGACAATTGCAGCAAGGAAAAAATTTCCTTCTTGACGTAATCATTTTCTAAGCTGTACATTTGTGAATATATATAACAAAAGATGGAACATTCCGGAATTATATCCCTGTCAGGGTGCAAACTATATTGAATAACGAAAAAACGTTGTGTGATAAAATGAGAGCTTATAGGAGGAAAACAAATTAGGGATTTGGAAAACAAACATAATTGCGTAATATAGGATTTATCCAGAAAAGTCTAGGTTTTATGATGCTCATAGATAACAGTTGAACGTACTTTTTTGACCACATAGCTATGGTTTGAATTTCTGGAGGGCTACTGCTTCAGCTGTACCTAAATGCCTTGATATCCCTCCCTTTGAGAGGCTTGATAGAACATTGTAGAGGATTTTGGAAGAGTTTTCAAAAGCAGTGACGTGAATTCACAAGGTGTTCTCTTATTGATCTGGGTAGTGTTTTCGAGTTCGTATTACAAGCCGGTGCATGGTATGGCCGATGTACTCATCTCCAAAGGAGCAATTAAACTGATATGCATGCATTCATGTGGCCCACTGCATTGGGTTGTCTTTCATAAACTGACCAAAAGGTTTGTTGTAGGAAAAAATGGTTCGAAGGTTGGCAGAGAAGTATGTTCTATTTCAGGGTCTTGGTAGTTGTTTTTGAAAGTGGTCTGGAGCAGTGTCATTTTCGAGTTCAAGATTCGGCAAAAGAATCTTCTTTGACGCTGTGTTCGCTCACTTGTGTCCTTTAAGTTTGAGCTGTTATCGATAAATGTAGACAGGAAACCATTTTCCACTAGAATCCTTCGAAGGTTTTGGAGTTCTTCGTCAACAATGTTCTCTGAACATATTTTCGAGATCTTCGAAGGAAAGTAAATGGATAAGATTTCTTTTTTTACGTAATAAGATCGAACTTTGAGTATTAGTGAATTGTCCACTTCATGTAGGACTTTTGTAAATAGATCAGTGAAGAGAATTATCATATTTTTTTCGTAGTTGAATATCAAGAAAATTGAGCGTTGATTTTGACTCTGACTCTCGAGTGAAGTAGATTGGGTGGCTGGCATTGTTGAAGGTATGAAACAGGTTTGCAAGATTTATATTTTCATCACAAGCTGTAAAGGCATCATTGGTGTATCTCTTGTTAGATATAAATCTCATTGTATGTAGTTGATTAGTTGGTGTTTTCTGGGCTTGCCATAAGCCACTCGGCTAAAATAGGTCTTAGTGGGGAACCCCATTGCTACCCCGTCTTTTTGCCTGTAGATTTCACGTTAAATGCAATATATACATTGAAGGTACAGCGGAAAAGAAGCTCTTTTAAGTAGTGATTTGGAATATGAACATCTGTGTAGTGGGATGAAATGAAGTCACGTAGGAAGGAAATGGCTTTCTGTCAGTGGGACATTCGGGAAGAAGGATGCACTATCCTACGAAATCATTCTTCCACCTGTCAAATCGACATTTCTAATGGCATCAACAAAATCAAAGGTATCGATAAGATTATAGTTCATTGTATAGGATGTATTTTTACTTGTGTAATCCCGGCGTAGTATATTAGAACAAATAACAAAATAAACAAATATTTTGTATTATTCCTCAACGTTTCGATCTTGCTAAGAAGATCCTTTTCAAGAGTATGAATCTGACACTAAGTTTTCAGGTTAATATTCAAGTTTTGGTACAGAAAGTGGGTGACCTTTTCAATCATCCAATTTAATAATTCCCATTGTAACATCAAGAACAAGATATTCAGCGAAGAGACTCTTTTCAACGAATTTATTTTCAAGCTGTACAATCGTATATATATGATATTTGGAAAAAATTATATCCCATGAGGAAAACTAAACACTATATGGTGATGACAATCATAATAATCATCCAATTACATAGTGATATGGAGAAAAGATCGATGTAATACAGGTGAGTGAATAAGCAACTCGGTGCGAGTAAGGTGAAACAAAAACGGTGGGGAAATTTTTTAGTTCGTCTATGAAAAGTACAATGGGGTTGTGAGACATCAAGGGTGAGAAAGAATAGATTACTAGTTTGGAAGGATGAATATTTGAAGATGAGACAATATATCTTGAATAAATAATAATAATGATAACCATAAATGTATTTTTGACAACACTTGAAGTATGCGTGATAACAAAATGGATTATGTTATGGTTCATCGAATGTATATGACTCAGAGAGTGGTGTAAAATTGATGAAAATAGTAGATCAATAAGGTGTATGTAATAGGACTAGACAATCTACCTTTTCTTCAGATATTATTTATAACTGCCTAGGCGAGTCATTAGTGTTTGCCATATTCATGGGATGTCTAACCCATCTTTTCTGTTGACCGAAGAAGGATATGAGCAGATGTGCAAAGCTTCTGCAATGGTCCGTTCTTTGTGAGAGAGAAAACCCTTTTTGCAGAACTTTTGTCTGTTCGAATGATATTTTATGACCTGAATATAGGGCATGAGCCGCGATAGCAGAGCTTTTTTCAAGTTTTTCTAGATTATAGGAATTTTTTGGTGGTTTTTTGGAACTTCTACCGTGTTCGGCTAGACGTGTTAGTACTTGACGTGATGTCTCTCCAATATATATGGTATCGCATTCACTGCAGTCTACCTTATAAACACAATTTTGTTGTTCCAAATGAGGAATCGGATCTTTTAATTTACACAGGTGTGAGTGTAATGTATTCGTAAGACTATAGTTCTTCGTTGAGAGTTAGCTTACTTTTTTGTTGTTGTATGATTTATATAAGTTTTCCAGCTGTTAGTTAATCAACTTATAAATGGTAGTACTAATCACTGAAGGTGTAATTTGCTTTAATAAAGTCCACTGTTGCTTCCCTAAACATGCGGCTGGTTCACCTACTTTTTTAATATGAAGACCAATCATTGCTTACAGTTTCACTTTTAAAAGTATGCTCACTTTTTTGTAACGGATCACATTTCTAGTTGTCAGCTTATTCATTACCTGCATTTTTAAACTGGAGTGGTTCATTCTCTCGCTTAACATACTCTCTATTAGGTTATCCAATTATCTGTTTTTACCTCGAATTTTTGTTATGGTTGCTTTACAGGTGGACTGTCGACAAGGTGCATTGAAATCTCCATGTGCACTATGTAAACCGATTGTAATTAATAAGTTTATGCGTAGAAAGTGTGTAAGAGAGCCTGTTGTCATTATTATCCCCTGTGAAACTGACATAAATGTGTCATCATCTGTTGATGGAGTAAACAATGTACAGCACTGTAGCTCATCGGTGTTTTGGCATTCTAGTCCCAGTAAAACAAATTCACGTACTGGTATTACGGTACCGTATTTATCAATTACATGTATTCAACCTCCTCGATCTGAATGTTCATCTACACTCGAAGATGTGAGTAGATATTGAATTCGAATTACGATTTTATCGTTGTATTGTCTGATAACATTTAGTTATTCGATTAATATTTTTGATTCTTTTTGTATATAGTTCGTCTACCTTCCCTAGTGCTTGGACATTACGAATTTGGAAGATAATTGCTTGAATCTGCCGTCTGCTCACTATTTCCTCTTCATACGGTTATGTTGTTTTAAATAGTTCAGAACTGTCAACGTAAAATCGTTTTGACTTACCTCTTGTGGTTGTTCTTTGTGTCCACTTCACTCTTGAGGCAGTTTATTTTTTCTTTCAGTATATAACCTGTATTCTTAAGCACCGTAGCGTAAGGTATTTCAAATGAGATATTCAAATCATGATTGTTGAGCAGAAACAATGCGTTTTAAATGTTAAACAGTTATCGTATAATAATTGATGCTGAATACTGACCTGCATGACTGGCTAAAGCTTTTCAAACGGTTCCTTCTGGCTTCAACACTGGGTTTTCAGAATCACTGACAATCATATCTTATCAGTCATTACCAGGAGGCGATATATTTCATTTATGATTTGATTTTTGGAATTTATATTGCACACCTTACGCGATAAACTTCTATCAGCTCTGAAGAGAACAATATATTTCCTTATTAGCTAGCTATCTGGTAACTATTTTGTGTGATTTTCCAATATGTTGTAAAGGTTGGCTGTTATTAAATCATCGTCTAGCCTATAGTTAAGTTATTACAACCGGATGAGTAGGAAAACGTGTATAATTTTGACAGTGGTAATTCACTCAAACCGCATGAGAACCTGAAAAAGAAAGAAAGAAGAAGGAAACATAAGCTGACAACTGACTAAAAGTGTGAAATATGCTTACGTCTAATAATGAAGAGCAATCAACAGTAAGTAGTCATAAACAACGAGAAGGCAAAGCATTTCGGAGTAGGGACTGAAAATTAAGTTAACGGTGTCTCGAATGTGTTATAATATAAATTACTAGCAAACGTTTATAATCATTTCCGCTTAAAGTATTCACTTTATACTGCTGATGTACAGCTATCTACGAATAACAGGTATTTTATGGTGCGATCGTTCAACAATCCCTAACCTCAAGCCTTATCATGTACATTTGTCATGCGAATTTCCAGTATATTATACCTTGTTACAAGAAGCAATTTTCAAGTTTGATATAAATATTTATTTTGTTAAAATTCTTGATTATTTAGCTTACAACAAAACAGAGTAATCGTTTCAAAGTATGTATTGTGGTTGGGCAGGATCAGTCTTTATGTATTCGAACAAGTACAGTTTCGGCTATCTTACACTTTTTCAAATTCTTTCATGAATTACTCGAAGTCAACTGTGACTGTATAACTGACGACGATGCTTTCGATGCAAAAAATATCCCTACTTCATCTGTTCACCAGTCTTCATTACTGAGATCATCATCCACTGCAAAACTTCTTCATGTTTTACACCGATACATCAACACGATTAACGTGGATATTAATCCCATTCGAGTGAGTTGTCCCCTGAATTTTATTGACTTTCATTGATTGAACTTCTATTACAAGTTACATCCTATCGTGTCTTACAGAATATTGACAGTTTTCGGAATAGAGATGTAATCACTTACTCTGTAAGAAATGTAACATCATTGATAGATTTTCCGTTTTCCGATTTAACGAATATCCTAGGTGCATTTAGTGTATTGATTTGGAAGATTGACTTTATAAATATATCTAACTAGGCACAGAAATGTTTCTTGGTAAATAGAACTTCAATCAACAAGTGAATCTGAACTTTTACTTCATCGTATAATCACCGTGAATTGTTGTAAGTTGAAGAAAGTTTCCCATAGAGATGAGCTTTAGTTTTTTAACTGGCAAACAAACAAATCATTGTACAGCTTGACATATAAGTGCGTTGGTTCAAGTTTCCACCTTTAAAATCAGCATGTTAGGGGGATAAAAAAAAGTTACATTAAGGCAAATAAAAGTGTATGGAGTAGAAAGAATAAATAATTGAATTTTAGTGGAAATATTCAAGACTTTGAAGATGACAAAGAGTATATATGCCTGCTCTGTTGTGACTGGTTATGAGCCAATTCACTAAGTCTTCAACCACCAATTTATGTTATCCTCAGAACTCCAGCCAGATAGTGTATACCTCCCTACACCGCTAAAAAAAAACAGTTGGAGACCTCATAAACTGATGGGATGTCTTGGTATGACCACTCTGAGCCTTCTTCTAATTCAGTTCTGTTTCGACTGATATCCCACGTTTAGGTGGGTGGTGGCTTGGCATGCCCAGCAGATGCCAAAACCCTTCAATCGGTGATAGTTCACAACCTCACCAACCGACTTGCCTTTCTTGTCTAGTACCCTCTGTCTAACTTCGACACTGCTTTTTTGTCGATTCCACTTCATATGAGTAATGCTACGAAAATACTTTTTGAACGAAGTTTCGCCTTAATAAATGATCTAAGTTGTTTATCATTTTAGTTTCTTTGATGTAGTTCGTCACTCATTGGTTGAGACATCCGACTCCTATGCTCAGTATTTGGTGTTCAGATCTATTCCATCCATTTTTCGTTACAACGACTAGATCGTACGCTTTAGGGCTAACATTTCTATTCAGTATACTTAATAGTGGTAGAAAAATTAGTGTATCAATTCACTTATCCTTTTAAGATGCTTGGTGTAAATGAATCTGTCATTCAGTGGTAACTTGGTTGGCTTTGATTTCGGGAGCTGTGATCAAAGTTTCTCAAATAGTCAGGCTTAAATGTTGCTTCAGTTGGAGGAATGTTTTGCATAGTTTTTTCATGAATAAATAACGTAGCTAGTCATACTACATTATTCAAATATCTATTGCTTGTTGTGTAAGCGAAAAATACTATGTTATGCATTTCTGTAGGGAGATAATAGTTTTTCAAAGCATGGATAACCTGAATTTGAAGCGTCACTGATAACCAAGAGACACTAGTATGGTATGGAAACTATCCATCTGGATAAAATTGGATCGTAAATATTTTGGTTTGGTGAATAACGCATCACTATACTGAGTTAATGTTTCAAAAGGTAGTCTTTGATATTTTGCCATTTATTAGTTTTATGGTGCACGTTGTTTGTTCCTCAAAGTCAACTTGTAAAGAAAAAGAGTTACTTTACTACCTGTAGTTGATAAAGTCATCCGTGGCATTTTTGATTTTCTGATATTATTCTTAGAGTTATTTGGTTTATTCAAACTGCTATATATTTGTGTTACTATCCTGTTCTATTCTATCCCGCGTTTTTTGGCATTCTAGGTCGGTTTACGATTTCAGGACGCGACCGAAGAGATTATCCACTCTGGTATTTTAGAATTTAGAGTAAAGCAAATTTCAACTGTGATTCAGCTAAGTCCTATTCACTTAGAATCGTCAACTTCAACTCAGTTTTGTCTGACGCTGTCATCTTTATCTGTAGTTTATTTTTTAAGCAGAGGTATTACTGAAAGTATTGGTAATACAAAGGAAGATTATGGTCGAATAGATTATGACAAACCAGTTTATCTTTTATGGCCTAATGCGAGTATTGTTGTTGGGCTATCTGTCAATACTAAACACTGTACGCACAATCCCGATATACCTTCTGTCTATTCATTTGATAAAGTTGGTGTTCACTTTCAAACTGATTCTGGTCTACGCATCCATCTACCGGTTTGTGATTATA
Organism: Heterobilharzia americana; assembly: GCA_944470555.2. NCBI lineage: Eukaryota > Metazoa > Platyhelminthes > Trematoda > Strigeidida > Schistosomatidae > Heterobilharzia > Heterobilharzia americana. The sequence continues at coordinate 32,985,837 of OX104129.1, read as the reverse complement.
TCAATGATTATATTAAAGTGATTGTTACTACAACAATTAATCTTGTACAATCAAATCAGATCTGTAAAAAGCTTTGTTTAAGACCTGTTCATTTCAAAAAGGACCCTAATGCTGTGTGTTTATATTGTTTAACCAGTGATCCTTTATTATACACAGATGATTTACGTAGACACTTTACTTATCACAATTATACGCCTGTATCAACATCATCGTCACCATCCTCAAGTCAAATTATTTCTGCAACCCATAAGGAAGATGATAGTAGTCAACACCAGTTTGAATTATCTACTTCTCATCCACTTTGGCCATGGGTATTGAATCAGAAATTATGGAGACAGTCACCTTTAAAAGCTCATCCACTACCGTTACCAAATGAAATTGTATTCTACAATAATCTCTCAAATGATTTTGATATTGCCGAAGAAGAAAATCGTTTGCATGAACCACAGTGGTTAGGTATAACTTGGATGTCTAATGGAGTGTGTACACCGAATTATTTGAGAATACTTCCTGTTCCATTTGAACCATTTGCACCAAAATTGAACAATACTCATTCACCAAATGGATTGGAAGTAAGTGTCGGTAATGGTGATGCTTTATGATTGTTGTTGAATAACTTTTATCATTTTATTGAAATATACATTCAAAACGTTGTCGAATAACTGTAATTTACGTAGATTATGTGTCATGTAACCACCTTCTTGTCTTCTTATTGGTGGAAAAGTGAACCCACTTTTGTATTTGGTGGTGGCTAGTTTTGGAATCCGTTGTCTCTCGGTGTTTTCAAAATGGGAAGAACCAAACAAAATGCTCGTAAATCAACTAGAGGAAAAACCCCAATGGAACAGCTAGCCACCGAAGCTGTCCGTGAAAGCACATTAGCCACGGGTGGTGTGAAGAAACCTCATAGGTACATGCCAGGGACATGTTTCGCTCTCCTCTAGACAAGTCAGTGTAATATATTTACATTCGTGCGTTTGTATTCTAAATGAAAGTGAACACAACATCCATTGCTTTCAATTCCATGGTGTTATATACGAAGTTGTTGGACTGCGATAGACATTTCTTGTTCGCTGAGTGTCAGTTCGTTGTCAGAATTCCTGGTGTTTTCGATTGTTGATTTATGGGAATTAATTAATTTATCTCTGTTGCCATATGATGTTGTTATAAATCAACTATGGTACGTATCAGAACTGTCGAAAAGAATACACTTTGTTTTTGAAATTCTTTACTTAACTCACGAGTAGTAATGCTATTTAAATGTATACACACACGTATAGAAATGATATAACTCTGGAGTTGTTCTTTGTAATATAAACTTCCCCACCAGCTGCTGTATTCATTCTAGGTGGAAAATAAGCACTAAACCAGTTGCTTAAACACCTTTTATTCGTCATTAATGTAAAAATATCTGAGTTCAGTCATCAGAGAGACAGTGGGTAATTTCATGTTTGCAGTCTCAGATAATCACAGTTATCAAGTGTCATCTTGGATTTACTCTTCATTATGCCTATCTCAATTGACAGATGTTTTGTCAGCTATTTCAAGAATAGTTGCGGGTGCATACTTACCGTGTCAAGTTCCCTCTCAAAAACTTTGAACACTATTTGGTACATTTTTCGATTTATTGTAATTATGTGATAATTGGTCTAGATATGAAAACGTTGATAGTAGTAGAATCGAAGGTAGCGACCTCTGATTATCACTCTACTGAACATGTGTTAAATCACGATCAGATCTATATGTATGTATTGCAGCACTTAAATAGGAAGCAAAGTTTCGGTAGATGAGTATTCTGCTGAGTTCACTTTCTCTTGCTGCCTTTTCTAGCTTCAATGTTATCTGCAATATTGGGAACCATTGTTCCAGTATAACGGAAGCTTCGTAACATATTGCTCCTTTATTGTCAGTGATAGTCAAGTCAATCAATACGATCTATCAAAGTTTAACTCATCAGCTCAACGCGGATCCGTACCCACCTCTATGTTTGCGCATAAAGGAGTTTCTAGTTCTCCGACAAGTAGAAATGTTTTTGTTACTGAAAACAGACCACAAACTAATCTTAATGAAGACATAAAAATGGATGAAGTTTCATATTCACCATCCTCCGTGCATGTAACTAAACCAGTAGCAGCTATTTGGAGAATTCTTGTTGATTTACGAGTGCGTCCAGGTTCAAACACGTAAGTCACTTTATCTATTTATTCAATGAGTCTATCAGTTTTGCGAGTTTCTTTCACCTTTGAAGATTATTTCAAGAGGCACCGTCTTCCAAGTGATTGATTTCGATTGAATTTGGAGTGTATTAGGTTTGTTTAATATCACCTTAAAAAACAACTACCAAATACTACCGGTGCAGATTACTATCTGGAACTGTGGTTCAGTGGCTATTAACTGGTTGGATCATAGACTCGAAAATACTTCACCATTTATAATCTGAGTGACTAGACAGTATCACAAGCTTATTACACTAAGCATGATTTATTCCTTAGTAGAAATATCTGCACTAGTTTTCTGGTTTATGCTGCGCGAAAACAAAATGATATTAAAATTTTTCCTGGTTGTTCGCTAATTACAAGCTAATATCTTTCAGTGTACTTGGGACTAATAGCATAAATGCAGATATAAGGCTAGCTTTGCTCAATGTGATATTAAAATTATGTTTTATAGAAGTAGCCGATAAACAAATCATTTTGACATGTGCTTTAAAAAGTTTTACCACATCGATTGAAACGTTTTGTGAATGTTTATCTCACTGAAAAAGCACTTGACAACTACCTCACTTTACTGAAAGTTCTATATTCGGTCATCTGTAATCATGTTAAAATTTATGATGAGCTTTCTTGCAAAACCCTTATATCGAGTGGTGTGCTTTGAGGATGTTCACTCTCTCCATTCCTACATAACATTGTCTAAATGTTCATGCATATGAAGGTATCCCCCTCACCATATGACTTTTCAAGGACAAATCTCGTCACATATAATCCGTTAATCAATCTAGAGTATGTGATCGACAGTCATCTTAGATGAAAATGCTGAGAATGTTCAGTCTTCTAGACACAATAAGTGGCAATTTCAGAATGCTTGGGGTGAGCTTCTCAACTTCTAAGTACAAGTTATTAAATCAGGACTACGTTAATGACAATCGAGAGTAAAGAAGTCCACCGCTATGATCACTTACTTGGGAAGTTGGATCATTCCTGGTGAGTTGAAAGCTTGTGAAATTTCAGAAGTGAGCCTTTTGGCTTTGTCCAGCTTATCTTACGAAATTTTCAACTGAGAATTGCAGTATTTCCCCGTCTGATTATACAGCTGCCAAACATAGTGGTTAAAGTAGAGAGGATAAGAAGACATCAGATATTCTGTTTTCAAGATCTAAGGTGCTATTGTTTCTTTCTGGAGACTTTTTTATTGGCTTGGCAAGTTTCGCAGCTTTTTTTTTGAACGAGTCAGTTATTCAGTCGGTGAATTTAATGCATTTATTATGCAGCTGTGACCTGTTTTACATGCAATGTTGCTTTTATTTATAATGTTCTTTGTTGTGTATATTGATTAGTCTATAATTGTCTCCATATTTCAACAATCGAGCTTCTGTGACCTTGCGTGCAAAAAGCAATCGAATCTAACTCAGAATGCACTGAAAAACCTTGTACACAATCGTGCAGAAGCTAATGAGTCACATCTATTCTATGAGAAGTAGTGATACTACTTGGCTAGTCAGATATTGGTAGGTGGAGCGGTGTTCGAACCCGTGACCCATTAGTTGAAACTCAACGACGTTAACCAATAATCTTACAGCTCCACAGCAATACACTCGTTTTTACCATACTTTCTAGTGCCTTAGTTTATTTTATCGATAGGTATGTACATTGCCACCAATAACAAACATTATCGTTATTTTCTTCAACTGAAGTGAGGCTTACATTATTGTGTCAGCTATATGGTGGATTTTATTCGTATTAGTTGATAACGTTAGGCTGACGCAGTCGCATTGGTTCCTCTGTCTATACTGTACCACAGTTGTTAGATACTCGGTCACTATTGAACCAGTGAGACAGGTAATTAACTTTTCAACCTTTTTATTCTGGATTTAGTGCTAATCCTTCGGTCAATGAGAATCAACCAGTTGCTTTGGCTCGTCTAACGCCTATGAGTTTATTAGGTGCTATTCAGTTGAATTCTGAACACTATCCTAATGGTCATCCACTTGATCGTTCTCTCATTGTTAGATGTCAAATGTTGAATGTAATATTCTCCTTGATTGAACATGTGAGTATATATTACGTTAAATATATAAGGGTCATAGTTATTTTAATGTGTACTTTCGATCTATTGTGCGTGATTATTTAATGTTTGAGTATTTATCATTGCTGTCATTATTCTAGTTGGTATGAATAACTTTGGTTGACTAAAATTATACTTTACCAATATATTTGCAGGTAGTGTGATGCCTTCAGGCTTCACATCCACTGAAGGTTTATTGCACTTTTACTTCATATCAGTGTGTCAAAGGCAAAAAACCTTGATATGTTTAAAATATTCGGAAATCTCACCTGGTTAACTAGTTTACTAGTTACCAGCCGGTCCTAAGCCCGGGTAAAGAGGGAAAGTTGGGCATAGGGCTGGTAACCCACACTCCAGTCACACAGATGACAACCGCGAGCACACTGAGTTGTGGAGTGGCTATCATGATGTGTCCAACAGCATCGAAGGCTCTCATGCAGTGAGAACCAATCTCCTCCTGCAGGATCATGACAGCAAGGTTCAACTCAAAAGGAAGGAAGGAAGGTCACAATCATACAATGCTACGCACCTACAAATAATGCGGATCTAGAGAAGAGCAGGGATTTTACAGACAACTGCAATCAACACTGGACAAGACCTCGGTTTGCGACATCAAAATTTTAATGGGAGACATGAATGCCAAACTGGGAGTGGATAACACAAAAACTAACCATGGGCCGAGAAGCGCTAGGTGAAATGAACGAGAATGGAGAATAGTTTGCAGGATTCTGTGCGTTCAACGATTTGGTGGTTGGAGGCAGTGTGTTCAAGCACAAGGATATCCACAAAGCGAGATGGATTTGGTTTCACCACATGGACACTAAAAATCAGATAGACTTTATCTGAATGTCAAAAAGGGTAGACGCAGCCTACTTGACATAAGGTCAAGAAGAGGAGCAGATGTAGGTTCAGACCACTATCTGGTGCAAGGAACCTTCCAAATCAAGTTAAAAGCCTTCAAGGAAGTTGGTGATAGACCATAGTTCAAGTGCAACACTCAGAAACTGAAGGATGAAACTACAAAGGAAATCTTCACGTCAGCCATCAAGACAAAATGGTAGATATCGAGGAACATCCTTGAAGAAACCTGTGTGGAAGAACACTGGAAGTCTTTGAAAGAGATATGGAAAAAAACCTGCACAGCCGTATTAGGAAGGAAGAAGAAAGAGGACAAAGAATGGATCTCGATGGACACATAGAAGGTGATAGAGCAGAGACAGAAGGATGGTGAAGCAGAAGACAAACCAGTGCAAGGATGCACAACGAGAAGGGGAACTGAGTACAACGTATAAAACACTGGACAAAGAAGTGAAGAAGAGTGCACGCAAAGACAAAAGACACTTCTACGACCCACTGGAAAGTGATGCAGAACAGGCTGCAGGTAGGAGAGATAGAGACCTGACAACATTGTATCAAATAACCAGGTTGCTGTCTGGTAGTGAAGAGATCAACACAGATGAAACCAATAAGAGATGATGACGGAAATTTAATTACGAAAGAAGAGAAACAAAGGAAACGATGGGCCGACCACTTCAAGAAGCTCTTGAATCGACCACCACCTGCACTTCGTCCAGAAATATCACCTGCAGTCTAGCCACAGAAGTACACGTGAACATAAATCCTCCAACGAAGGTGGAAGTCCTGAACGCCATGAAGCTACTGAAATGTGGGAAAGCAGCAGGACCAGATGGGATACCGCCAGAAGCGCTGAGAGCAGATGCAGGGATAACAGCTGACATGCTCACACCACTATTGCAGAAGGTGTGGAAGGAAGGAAAGGTACCTGCCCACTGATTGGAAAAAGGGCTACCTTGTCAAACTGCTGAAGAAGGGTGACCTAAGTGTTTGGAAGAACTGGCACGGAATCACGCTCCTGTCTACCCAGAGCAAGCAAAATATTAAGCCGCATCATCCTGGAGAGACTAAAGGATGCTCTGGATTCAGAACCACGACCCGAACAGGTTGGCGGAATTCAGGAGGTACAAATCATGTGCGGACGGAATCGCAACGCTTCACATCATCATAGAACAGAGTATATAATGGCAGTCAACTCTCTACCTCAACTTCATCAAGTTTCAAAAACCCTTTGACAGCGTCGACCGAGAGGTAATTTGGCAGTTATTTCAACACTACGGAATACCGCAAACCTTTATCAATCTCATTCAACAACTATATGAAGACGCCACATGCCAAGTAATTCACAACGGGATCTCAGTGATGCTTCCGAAGTGAAGTGAAGACAGGAGTGAAACAAGGTTGCCTACTATCCCCCATGATATTCTTGATAGTGGTCGACTGGATCATGCAGCAAACAGTGGGGAGCTGTGAGAAGAGGGGGATACGCTGGACTGCGGAAAAGAACCTAGAAGATCTGGATTTCGCCAACGATGACTTGTGTCTGATGTCGCACAAACTTGAAGATGTACAGGCGAAAACTAACAAGTTGATAGAAAAGGCAGGGCAGCGAAGGAAGACGGGACTTCAAGTGAATATAGAGAAGACAGAGGTGATGAAGATACCCAACCAACAACACCACCACCAACAACTAACTCCAATCACCATGAACGGGAGAAACTTAAAGGAAGTAACCTCCTTCACCTATCTAGGCAGCACTGTTTCAACTACAGGTGGCACAGACGAGGACGTCAAAGCTGCGAGGATCCGAAAAGCAAGACAGGTGTTCATTAGCCTGAAACCAGTGTGGAGATCTTCTGCACTCCGCTCACCATCAAGGACAAGATCCGGATTTTCAACACCAACGTCAAGTCAGTGCTTCTGTATGGTTCAGAGACTTGGTGCATTACGGGAGGGATTTCCAACAAACTACAGACATTCATCAACAACTGCTTACGCTCGATACTGAAGATCAGTTGAGATGGCCAGAAAGAATAAGCAACAAGGAGCTCTGGGAACGAACCAATCAAGAACCCATCGCTTAACAAATATGCAGTAGCAGGAAGTGGAGATGGATTGGGCATACACTAAGAAGGTCGACTGAGGACATCACGCGTCAGGCCCTCGAGTGGAAGCAAAATGGGAAGCGACGAGTTGGGCGTTTGAGACGAGGGTGACATGGAGGAGATCGTGCGAGGAGAAAGTGAGAGCTTGTGGGCTGTCGTGGAGCCAGGTTCAAAAGATTTTGGAGAAGAGAGTGGAATGGAGACGTGCTACTGAAGCCCTATGTTCCATTAGGAACCCAAGGGACTAATAATAATAATAATAATAATAATTTTATTTCAGATAGGATAGATACATCATCATGTTCTTTTTCGTGTACTCCAATAATGTTTAAACAGTTTCGTACTCGTGGAGATGTACATTCGTCTAATTGGAATACACTCTGCTCAGGGTGGCTCGCTTCTTCAGAAACAAGGAAGCTGCAAAACGATAAAATTTTTGCTGTTAAATCGAAACATGTGCAGAAAGTAACTATATATGCTTTCAACTGCTGTGATATTTTCTACACGTTTCTAGAAAGACACTTAACCATTCTGTAGCTCACACATATACTCAAATAGCCTTTTGGGAATACTCGGTTCTCCTTGATCGGTTATAAAAACCTTCCGGAGATTCCTGTATTTTTTGAAGAATCTAAGAGACATTGTTTCACTCCGCAATCTACACCGTAGTATACTGTAATGCGAATTATTTCTATATGAAGTTGGTTTGTTGTTTCATGACCTCATCTTGTTACATTCATCATCATTGTAGCAACAGTATGTCATAATAAACCAACTCTATTGCATTAGGAAACCTCATATTTCATTTAATGGTATACGGGATTTTATAATGTTCAGCAGTAAGTAGCTCATCACTCTAATTAACAATTATGTTGACATCACAAATAGCATACGATTTCATCTGTTAAAGTAACACTTTTGTATACGGCATAGTTATGGAACCATCTATAAGCTATGAAAAAGATTTTTTGCATTCCATAATCTGGTCCCATCTTAAACGATCGTTTGTAATAGACTTAGAAGAAATGTCTTTTGACTTCGGCAACACTATGTAGTTTGGATACAGTCTTTTGGTTCATTGTCTTAAAATGACTGTTGCAGTATGTTTCAGAGTTGATTTCGATAGAGTTTCTGCTTAATTTTTTACCAGTAAATATAAACTGATTGTAAAAACATAAACTACTTAATAAACCATGAATCGTAAACGTCAAATAAGACCAGCTCAGATACTGAAATAAATTCGTATAGTTTTTCGTGTTGGTTGTTTTATAATTGCAGATAAAAACGGGCGATTTATTGAGGATACTTAACTATTTCTAATTCTTTTCATGTATTCAGTAGAAAAACCTAAACTATTGAGGTTTACTTGGATGAAGTAAAATGATGCTACTTTGTAAATATAAACATTCTAATATGCAAGCAGTACTTAGTACTAGAGGCTTAATGATACTATAAAGCCTCAGAAACTTAATAAGCAGTGTAAGGTCGAGTACCTCGGCTCGTAGTGAGAGTTGTTTTACATCTGTTTCCATAGCGAATATCCGTAATTGTTCATGAACCAAATTATCTCCAGTTGACGAAAACCCTCGTTTTATTCAAAAAATCCAATTATTGTTTGTATATAAAAACTCCAGAAGTACTTGGAACCAGATTCTTAATAATTTACTATTATTGTTTTTCTTCTCCATCATTGGTGTGGGTCAGTTGAGGTTTTTTCATGATAGATGATAAGTTGCTGCAGCGTAATTAAGTGAATAACAAGTAACAAATATAATTTTCGATTTCATCACAGAAGGGAAAATGAAAATATGAGCATATGATAAGAGGTTTAATTCTTAAAAGTATTCTCAGATTTCTTTTCCATATAGTTCAGTGTTTTCACTAATGATTCTGAGAAGAATAGGTTATTTTAAAGTAATAATGTATTCTAATAGGATAGGAATGAAAAAAATTATTACGTTTACGGTGACTGACTATTTTTTTATTACTTCAATTTCTAATACATTCGTTTTAATTATCATTCATCATTTCAGAAAGCAATGGGTGTGATAGTGTTGGGGGCTTAGAACTAAGTCGATTCAATTTGGATGCTTTGGACTTTCTTTATCAATCGCGCTTATCATCTTCAAAGAATCTGAACTATTGCTGTGATCAATCAATTCATCTAGAAGTTGGTAAACTTACTCTACTTACAGCTGATGTAAATTGGGCTAGACTTCAGCAGTCTGTGATCTGTGAAAACTTACAATGTTTTCATTTCGATCAAAAGCTGGATATTCTATGCAAATCACTTAATGTTCTAATCAGTTCAGATCGTTTAATCAGTATGGTTATTTTAAATAAACGAATACAGAAATATATTCAAGAATATATGAGTATTCTTCGTATTGCTAATGTAACATATCAGGAAAAATGTGATCCGCATAATAATCATATTGATAATTACTGTGCATCAAATAATCATTATACTCTAGGTTGGACTATAGTTAATTGTTCTAATCAGGTAGGATATGATTTATTTTGTAGTAGTAAATATTGTAATTAACATGCATTATTTATTGTGTTAATCAATAGGTAATTAGTGATGTAAAACGACGATTATATTGTTTTATTAATTAGCAGAAGTTGAAAAACTGTTTAGTTTCCAATTAAAAGGCTCGATGCACAGATGACCTTCACGAGAACTTAAGCTTATGGTTCTTATAATGGAGGTGGTGGAGTGTTCTAATTGTTGTTCAAAACTTGTCTAATCGTGTAACATATTAATGCCATACATTTCGAACAACTTGATTGCATACATGCTTGTTTATCATGGGTGCTTATATGAAAGGTAATAAGGAATGTAGGAGTGAGAAGGTGAAAAGATGTCAAGTTGACAACAACCATTTTAGTTAGTGGAGCCAAAACAGGTGTACGTTTATCCTGTCCTGAAAACCAAATTTACTGATTTAATATGATAACGAATCCACTGTAAATAGATAAGGGGATGACTTAAACTTTCTTATGATCAAGGCTTTTATAAATTTGGCCGTGCATCTCTGATAACTGTTTCCAAAGAAGGGCTGTGGTTAATCGGTTCAGGCATTTGAATTTCAACTAGAAAGTCATTCCCTCCATACGTACCGATGCCCCGACAATTAAGTGGTATGACTAACCCTCACACAATATCTATGGCTCCTAGCCTACTGTACGAAAGTGTAAACATTTATTTAGCTGCATTTCAAATATGTCCAATGAATAGATGGACGTGAATATTCTGAGCAGTTTCTGCAATACGTTTTACAATTAGAAATCTTTGATAGTAATGATGGGTAGTGGATAACAGTGTAATCCAAGATGCGCATTTCGTCCTATATGGGACTCGTCAGATGGATATACCTGCTTTCTGGTGCGTGATGTTGTCCCCACCGGGATTCGGACCCGGGAGCGATCGCTTCAAACGCCAGAGTGTTATCTACTACACTTCCGAGCCACGGTAGCCACTTCTCCTAGCCACGATCCGTCATTACTATCGTTAGAAGAGTACAGGTAATATCGAGGCATCCGCATAGGAGCATTTAAGCCAGTAGAGACCGATCAATTAGGTCCAATCAACGACGGTATGATGTAAAAACAATTATACTACAAATCTTTGCCACAATCGATGGGATCTGAGGTTCTTAGAAGTATGATATTTTTTTGTTAAATTTTGTCTTCATATTCGTCAAGATTGTTGATGATTATGGTAATAAGTATATCTACTTCATACCTGTTTGGAACTCTTCATCATCATCTTCAATGGTAATTCAGTTTAACAAACCCTCTTCATCAACTACACAATCTAGCTATAAAATCTTTACTTTCTTATTCGTATCAAAATAGCCTGTTGATACAACAACCGGCATACAGTGCAACTCTAGCTTACTTCATTTTTAACAGATTGCGTAAAGTGGAAAATGCTTTACGCATGCCTGGTCATCATTTACCCAGTCATGCAATATTAGCTGAGGTAGGTTCAAGAAGCAGATTAATGTATAGCATCAGTCCATGAAGTCTTTGACTGTTGGTCTCAGTTGTTTGTGGAAATGCGAACTTTCCGAGTGAGGTCTATGTGACGACTGATGTAGATAATTGGAGACTCTAAGTCATTATTATCACCTTAATCTTCATAAAGAATTTGATTGTTATCTGATTCCTTCTTATTTTTCTTGTCACGATTTTCTATTACTTTAACTACTTTCTTCCTTATTTCGCCGTATTTCATCATACGACTTTCTAGCTCGATGTGATGATATGAGGTGTAGCAACTTAGGGCATTCATCATTTATGCCAGATTTAAGTAATGGACATCAATTCAGTGGGTTTTAGGTTTTATGAATGCTCTGCGTCGTCATGCACATGATTAGGTGATGTAACTAGTCATCATATGATTACGAATACATTTGCGAGCAATTTACAAGATTTAATTGTTTGACAAGTAATACTATTCACCCACCTTCGGGACATCCGTGATTCCCAAACCTCGGTAGGTGAGGCGGGATTCGAGTCCGTGACTCACTGGTTGATAGTCATCGCCCTTAACCCCTTACCCATAGCTCAACAAGTAAATAAACTAAGCATTATTTGCTTGAGTTAAGTTCTTACACTTATTTTTTTAATTATTATTTATCTGATAAATGCATTCCTGAATCTGAATTTATCAATTAGAAATCATATTTGATGTTCATTCTCACTCATCAAAGTTTGCTTCTTCGAAAAGCACTAACAGGTAGCTATTTTCTAAATGTTATAGATGTTATAAATTCTTTCTTATTTGAATTTTGATATTAGCTGTGCATTCAACTTTCACCAGCCCTATCCATATGTAATACTTGTAGATCGTGAACTTTTCATTTCATCTATTGAATACCAACCACACAACGCATATCATTTGTATAAAACTTTGTTCATGATTTCAAAGTGCGTTCTTTAGAGTTGATTTAAGTGTCTCTTTCTGTCTTCATCATCAAATTTTAAATTGGCAGGCTTGATCAGCATGTTAGTGATGTTATTTCTGATTTGCTTTCTTCAAATTCATTTTTTATGCATTTTCCCCTCATCTTGACTGCTTGATTTCATACGCAATCAAAGTCAATCACTGTGGATCAGTTGCCGTTAATCAAATACTCACCTATAGAAAACTTGGATAAATTGCCTTCGAAATTTATCAGTCCGATCGATAGATTGTTTCACGTCTATGTGAAACCTAAACAAGCGATACATTGGAGACCGATTGTATTTCCCGGACCAATTTCACCCTCTGGGCATGCATTCCGTGTAAAGTTACGTTTTGGAATTAACTCAAGTATTGATGATAACAAGGTTTGTGAAGAGCATGAAATATGTTTTTTAAAGTTATGTATATATAATTTGTGATCAGGTTACATATTTTCTTATACTCCACCGTTATGCTCGAGTTTTACTCTTACATTGAGATTACGTATTTGTTTGTTCATCTTTATAGGGTTGTATGCCAACTAGTTATATCTCTGTATTTTGTATGTATATGATTTTCTGTTAAGATATCTTACCCTGAAATTGTCCATGAAGGTTAAACCCAAATTAAAGGTAATTACTGAAAATTACAACTATATAAACCATATCTCAAATTTTTGGAGCTATGTTGAAATGACTATGGACAGTGATTTATTCCATTTGAGGCTTTGGGGGGATTTATTGATTGATAACAAGTTGTTATTCATCATGGACTGACAACAATTGGAGGAACATTGGAAGCCTGGGAGCACTGGACAGCTGTTTCTTCCCGGTATTGAAATCCTCAGCTGTGCTCATTCATGACCCCCCTAGGGGTCGAACGCAGTTCGTTCAGGTTCATTGACGAACATGTTACGATTGAACCACTGGTTGGGAATGTAATGGTTCATATTTCTTACTTCCATCAATTCACAACATAGCGCGACCATCACCCTCATGTCCACCAGCTTTGCCTCACCGGTCACAACTCATTGGAACTTCAGAAATTACCTTAGAAAGCTACTCACCAGTGAACATCAAAACCATACGATTTAGGGGTTCACGGGGATTTATAGATTGGTTTCAAGTTGGTATTCATGGTAACGTGCTGGCTGCGGAATCTGAATGTCCTGGGTTCGATCCCTGGCGGGGTCATGGGTGAGTATTGTCGAGGAGTCCCATACTAGGACTAAATAGCTATCCAATGCTTTCAGGTTTCCAATGTTCCTCCAACTGATGTCAGTCCATGATGAATGCTAACTTGAAAACAATGATTTATGTCCAAAACGTAATCCAGTAAACAATACTGTTACATTGTGTGATCCATCTAATAAATCAACTACTCTTATATTAAATTGACTTGAGTTGTTGTAGAGTATGATGTTGAACTACTAAGGGAGCAGTGGTGAGGTCTTTTGTGGTGGAAAAAGTAGAGAATTGAAGTCAGTCCATGAAGTTTTAAACATCAATCAATTGAAGGGCCTACGACTTGCGTTTGCATCCAAGGTAGCTGTCCACTATAACGCATCATGTTTAGGGGAGTAAGACTAAATTGGGAGAAGGTTAAAAGCGAATGGAACAAAATATGACGAAAAACCGTGAACTCTGTGACTGTTATCTTGGGTACCTTATAAAAATCAAAACATCCTGACTGAGAGCTTCGAGATGCTAGGAATGAACTGTTTGATGAACTTTGGTAACGTGGTTCCTAATTGGTGCCAATTACGTAGTTATGTCTACCCTTTATCAGCTTGGCGGTTTAGATTGTTTTCATCAACCTACTTTTAATTGTCCTTTATCATTTTTCACCATTTCTATGCATTTTAGTGTGATTTACTAATTGCTCACTTCCTCTATGTGTTTTTTGGTCCTATTGTAACTTGAACTCTTGCACTTCTTTATAAGGCTTTACGTCGATTCGTCCGTCAGTTTGTGTGTGCAACTCATAATTAGCTTTCATAGTTGGATATGAGTCTAACATAATTATAGGAAATTAAATGTATCTGAATGTAAGTCACAATCACTCTAGTGGTGTTTTCTGTATGTATGAAACTCTATAATGTTAACTTACGCTCATAATGCCGTGAATCTACGCACTTGTTATGAAAGTGTTAACCATAAGAAAGCTTTCAATTATTATGATATAGTTAATATATTTGTATTGGAAATATTTTCTTGTAGAAATCAATGCTGAATTTCATTTAGTTGGTGTTACCACTATATTAGTTTCACTTCAATATACGCACCTGAAAGGTACTTTAAGTCGAAATTGTGTCTTGTTTTCTCGTAATAATATGTAGTTCTATATTTTATAATTAATATAAATAAGAAAATCGCTTCCAAGGTTGTGTAGTAACAGAACACGTAAGCCACAGTCAAAAACAGATTAAATGACAAGTTCAACATTGTTGCCTGTGAACTCATTACGCCGATCAATCAAAAAACTGCAGACAACCAATCAGAATAAACCAAGGTGAGTAGTTAAATCAATAACATTGAATAGACTTTACAGATTTTTTTTCTGTTATAATTATGTATCTACCTATTTTCACTAGGTATTACTATGGACTCATCCAATCGAATTACCGTGGCCACTCTTAATGCAGAAACAATATGGTGATATAGTATGTGCTTTGTCTTTAAGGTGGGAAGAGACGTCTACATCACTAGATAAAGGTCATGTTAGTGGTATTCACTATCCGGAACTCTATTTAATTGTCTGTTGTCCAGACCCGATTGGATCTCCTGGGAAGGTATGTTGTGTCAAGTTACTTATGACAGTTCTATTGCAGAATATTTAGACCTCACTACGCTATCGTGAGCGTATATAAATTGAAATTTTATAGAACATTTCTACAGGATTTAATGACTTGAAAAACTTGACCATACCTCTTGACTGTTGTGCAAAATAGGACCATTTTATTAGAACGCAGTTTGTCTAAACAGATCTCATTTCATCCTACTACGTCTTAAGGAATGAATATTCTTAAGCACATACACGATGTCAAAATGATGTTAATTTTATTTGATTGAGGAAACGTTCTTATTAGTGTTGTTTATTTTGATTTGTTCCCTTAACGGGGTAGTAGTCGTGTAAATGTTTATCTTTGTGCTTATTCTACTTTATACTTAGTTTTTACCTTTGACGTGACACGCAATCTTATTCACCGAACACAGTTATTCGAGTTCCTGTCAAGGGTTTTTGTACTGTGGTTTCAGCAGTAGAATAATTTAATATTTAGGCATTGAATCGTTCTTGTTCTCATTTTCTATAGCATTGATGCTTATCTTGAATTATCTAAAACAGCATACCGAGTGTGTTAGTTACGTCTTCGCTCTTATTCTTTATCTCATCCTTTATCTGCTTCGGCAACTGTTTTATCTGCAACCATTACATTTACTCTGTTATTCTGCATCTCTTTCTCTGAGAAAAGGGGCAGTTTTTTTGATACGGAATAATACAACACACCGACCTTGCAATAATTTCTTTGATCAGCTATAAGTCTAATCGATGGCGACTAGTAATCGTACTCAATTATCTGTCTTTAAGTAGGCTTGGTAAGTTTGAATTTGTTGTTAGGTAATCTCTCAGATCACTGAATTACACTTTCTTTACGGTATTTAGACAATTTCACTTTTTGGGGGTAATCTGTCTAGAGTTTTCCTATGACGCATGTAACTACAGTCTAATTACTTACTTGTAAAGTTAGGCCCCATCTACTTGACATAAGTTGATTATAATTTCTTACAATCATCGTATAACTCTTGTTTCGTATATAGACTCCTCAAAGTGACTATAGGTAGGCATGATCATAAATGGAACTTCGTTAGAATGCGAAATTTGAACATTCTTCATTAGTGTTGTTAATTTTATTATCCCTTCCTTAGTTGGACTGAATTTGATCGGTCTGTGTGAAATTGAAACAGGCAATATCGAGGCATCTGCGCAGGAGTCCATATACCAGTAGAGGCCGATCGAATCCGGTCCAATCAATGATGGGATAATAAAAGTTACAACATTAAAACTATACCCGTAGTACAAGAAGTTGCTACCTTTACTCAGTGACTTAGTGGATAACCCTCTGGCGTTTGAAGTGACCAGTTCCAGGTTAGAGTCCTAGTGGGAGCAGAATTGCTCACTGGAAGGCAAGCACGTCCAGCTGACGAGTCCTAAATAGGAAGAAACCGCGTTCTGAATTCCCCTGCTAGGTACTTTCTATCATTTATATGAAATTCCTTATTAGTGTTGTCTTCATCATGTTGTGATGAATTCGGTTCATTTCGACAATATATGCGAAAAATAACAAATTTTGTATGTTTACTTTCCAATAGTCCTGCAAAACTTTACACACAAGATTTTTCTATAAGGTATATACAAAGTTTCACTGCACTACAATTAGAACAGTGAAGCAAGTAGAAATCTTAAAAAGTTACTTTTTCTGTGTTATGAAAGTGAATAGAAACGGTAGTCTTCGTTGGTAATAGCGAATTATAAAGCTATTGGCTGAAATTTCCTCCTATATCACAAATCGAGTAGCATTTCTCTTTATTATGCAATGGGTAAGATATAGCAGTCCGGGAGTTTACTTATTGGCATACATGCTGTTCAGATTACTGGCGTATATTCAAACTAGTGTTTTAAAAAGTAACATTAGTCTTATCATTCTGCTTTCCGTTTCATAACAAAAGATAATACTACATTCGGATGTCGTTGTACGAAACTTACTACCTGTTCAATTGTGTGGCGCGCTGAGTACTTCAGCTAATAACATTCCTGTCAAGAAACTCTCTACCACTATTCCTGTTTCAAATAAAAATTCATCAACCAAATTAAATTGGCATGAAACTATCAGTGAAAATTCACAGCCTATTGCTCAGTTATTCAGTATTTCAACTGGACCAGAGGTGGAATTTATTTCAACATGTGCTAAAACTTCTTCAAGTTATAAAACACTTGAGCGTGATCTGTGTATGGCTTTTTCGATGAACAGCAGTTTTCCATCGGATGGAAAATTACTAGAAAATAAATTCTGGTCAGAATGGTTGACATTTAAGATACCATCTCCTGATCAATTCAATTCACAAACAGAAACAAGTCACAGAACACTTATTCAGGTAAATTTATTTCACTCTTCTTTAGTTCGTAGATAACGGTTGATTGGAATATGCAGAGTATTCTGTCTCATTTTTCCAAATGTACTTATGAGACAAAGTTATTATAGTATTCAAATCGAAAACCGGTGAATACAATGAGTATCTACTGTTAAATAGGTGATAAACTTATCTGAGTAACACCAAATACTCAGTTCGAAACATATGTCATCATGTGGTAGCCCACAAATCTTGTTTCTACTGGGGTTTATTTAAAGTCTGAAGAGCTCATTAGAAGCCTTCCTAGCTACGTTACCGGAAAGCCCACGGTTCGGTCTCATTAAGATCTCAGTAATTGAAAGCTTGTGTTCCAAACTTCCTGCTGCATACCCTTAAGCAGAATGTAAAAACTTCTGAATAAACAATGATAGACACTGAAGTATTCCAAATGATCTCAGTTAACTGGTCACCATGAGCCAAAATAAAAATGGAGGGTTTAGTAAACCCTATTTCAAAGGCTTGTGTGATGTATTGTAGCTACAAGTTTATACCTTGTAGATTTGTTTCAATAATGTAGATAATGCCAATTTCGAATAGTCTCAGTCTGATTTACATTGAAGAATAGGTGATGTAATGTATCTGTATTTCATTTTACTAAATCGTTCTGCTGTACGTTTACAAACAGAGTGGAGAATAGACCTTGATGAGCGAACCATGTACGTAAGTGTAAGAGATGACAACCTTGACAACTAGTGTTATGTTTTCATGAAATTTCTTTGGAAACTGTCTTTCCAGAGCATTAATTTCACACTCATTGATACATCTGTTGTAGTTTGATAATAACTTTCAAAGATTTAAAATATATATATTGTTTCTGTACTTTCTACTCGCTCGATACAGTCACTAACTTATGTATAATGAACAAGCAATCTACTTCTCAAACTTTTGATATGTAAATCAGGACTTATCACTGAAGAGTTTGGATCTCAGCATCGATGGAAGCAATACCCTAAGTTGGTTTTCATATCAAGTTAAAGTTCTAATATCTGTTTTTTTCTTCTGTTTTCTATCGACAGCTTTCTCTAAATGATGATATGAGTTCGTCGACAGGCTCTCCCAAGGTTTATGCCATTATTACGGTTGAATATTTTGCTACAAGTTTTATTACTCCACCAATTTGTTTAGTAAGTTATGTAATAAAAATATACTTCTTTTTCAATTTGGTTTAGATTTAAATCATCCTCAGACTAATTGTCAGTGGTAAAATACTGACTTTTATAACGACCGTTCAGCATACGATTACTTCATGCTGTTGGAAACAAACTTCATCACAAGTTTATCAATGTTAACTTTGGACCAATATTAGTATGTAACGATGCAAGCTACCGCACTTCATATCTGTATAAATGTGGTTCACTGGTTTTCGGAGGTGACTTTCAACCGATGGGCTATAGATTTGAACACTGCTTTACATACTGAATGTTTGACAGTCAGATAGTATCATAAGTCCTCAGACAGTAGGTGTGGCTCATTGTCTACTGCACAGCTGGCACGTGGTTGCTAAGTGCATTTCGGTTTTCGATTCTACATCATAACAACACATGAAGGTAAAAGGCACCAAGACAAGGGATAGAGAGATAAGGAAGAAAGTAGTGCAATTAATAGAAAGTTGTAGAAAGGAAACGAGAAAGAAAAAGATAATTAGGAAATTCGGAATAACCGTTAAGATAAAGATATCATATGAATGCTTCTTTGCCATTGCGAAGAATTATGAACCATATCATGTAGAGTCTCCGACCATTGGTGTCAGCTGTTTATGATGAAAGTAAATAAGAATTGGAAGAGTGGATATATTTGATGGACACGTCGACGTGCACACCTCACCGGACAAATCACTATAAGCTATGACACGTCAAAGGGTTTCTGAGTGTGGAGGATTTAGAAAGGTGATATACTGATGCGGCAGCCGTTGTGGTGAGAGACACTATCATAAGACTCCTCGACCACTGGAGTTGAATATCGCCTTCATGTCGAGTAATACAGCCATTCTTGGGGTTCATAAATGTGTTTTTGTTTTAGAACCTGGCAGTGGGTGAATATCGGTTTGATACATTCACGGCCAGGTCTGAAATCTGCCTGGTTTTCCCGGGTTGACTGTTCCTGAGGTTCACTCAGATGTCTGATAACTATAGAACCTAAAATCTCAAACACTATGTTCGTCAGGTTGATTCCCCCCTGTGGTCAACACAATAGGACTTCTTGACTTTTTTGAAGACTGAGACAGTCAGTGGTTGAGACCAATCAGATATAATCATTTTTGACTACCATGCGCTGCTTAACACTTCAGTTAACCCGAACAGTCATCCTCTGCAACCGTCGTCAAGTACCTATGGGACTAACCCTTCTGCCCTTTCTCATTCTGGATTAGTTGCAACCTTCTTAACTTCGGTAAGAGAGTAGTGAATGAACAGTAGATGGTAAAAATGTGGAAGGTTGGTAATAATCTGAGGGAACTGAGTGATTTGTGAGTGCGGTTGAAACTTCCCGGTTGTTCACACCATGGAAGGTTGCTTCTTTTTTGAACTTCTGGAAAAGAAATTGGTTAAGATAGTACGTGATCGCAGAGCTCATAGAACATCTGTTTATGACCAGTGACACGTCAACTCTTGAAGTTTAGGGCCCAATTTTGATTGGCTTAAATCCAGCTGGAAAACTTACACCACATAAACTCGTATACAGGAAGGCAAGGGTTAGAATGTATTATTTAGATGACTGACTTTTGCTATTTCCATCTTTGTATTGGAAAAGCAACATCAGCATCGTGTCGCTAGTCATCCACGAGGAACACCTTACTGACTTCAAACCTCCGTAAGCCAGTGACACTACTTTTCCCTCAGACCGTCATCATATTGTAGCAATTTACACTAGAAGAGTAGCTGCTTCTAATCTTACTATTACCGAACTAACCTTTCTGGTATGATAGTACCTAAAAGAAAATTGTGTTCCATCAGCGTAGTTCCTTGGGTTGTTGTGATATATAAGCCCAACCGCAACCACGACGTTAAGGTAACGGTTATCAGTTGCATTCCTCATTATTAGTTGAACAGTTTGAGAAATCATACATGTTCGTTTCTTGTAAAATAACTCGTTCTATGACTTCACATACATTTGAGATAGATATATTTGTGTTGATACAATGCATATGTTGTATTCTGTTGGATGCTTTTGTGTAACCCGATTCTACATAAATTTTAAGACTTTACCGATGCAGTGATATAAATAGAAAAACATATTCTATTGCTTCTAATCAATTTGATAAAAAGCATCGATGAGAACTCACGTCTAACCACCCGATCAAGTAATGAAGATTACACTTATTGTGATAGATATACTGACACATTCAAGAGTGAGATATAAGAGTAAAACTACTTAATAAACTTATTAATACATCCTTTTTATACATAAATGAACTTTTATGAGATAAATCCAGCCGAAATGTTCGATTTCATGGGATGCAGAACTAATATGCCCGGTCATACAAAACGTTAGTAGATAATGAGGGTGCACTGTATTGACAGTTAACCAATCTTCCACTCACCTTGTCAGTCGTATCTCAATTTCATTTTATTGATCATATTAGTAATCAAACATTATGTGACATTCCTTGTCAGTTTACATTATCTATGGACTCGTTTTTTGATCTTCTGTTATCCTTGGTTATTATTTTAATTGGATGTGTATGAGTTAGAAATATAAGTACAGGATACCCATAGCCACATTAACTGAAGAAGATTGTAGATTTTGAGAAATTACCTATTTGGGCTTACACCTATATATTAACCTTTCTCTGGCACTTAAGAAGCCTATGACAGCTATTCAAAATAATTAAATCAATGACCAGCAGATCTTTAATAGTTTTGTTTTTCATCTAATCTTATCGTTTTACATTTATGCAGTTCACAATCTTTATTTCCTAATACTTTTTCCAGTATAAATAGATCATATTCGATAAGGTAACTGTTTCAGTAATTGACATAATAACTTATATTATTCTAACCGAATTCCATTTTTTCTTTATCTTTTTGTACAGATCACCATATCTCCATTCTTTGAGATTTTGAATTGTATGCCGATATCCTTGAAACTGGAAACTAAAGCAATTAGTCCTCAACAAATAATAAATTCTAATTCATTAACATTTGAAGTTATTTCACCTGCTTTTTGTAATCATCATGAATCTGTTGGTGTAACATCTGAACACGGTATGAGTACATTCAGTTCATCCTGCCAGTGTCCATATTCATTGACCAAACCTATTCAACTGGCGTACCACTACGACTTACTTTTAACCGGCACACTACCGTAAGACACTTTATCATGTTTTTTTTTCATTTTACATACTTTTCTTTAGGTAAACTCATTAAATATGGTTTACATTTCCTATATTTCACAAATTTCACTTGTTTTACAACCTGTGCTTACAATGTTTTTAGGGTGATGAATTCTTCAGTTTTACGAAGGTCCTAAAGAGTTGCTTGGTAGATCCAAACTAATACTTGTTTGCAGTAATTTCTCACTAGAAATTTAGGCCTAGTCGCTCTCACAGTCTTGGTTGAATTAAGTAGGTTTCCTTAAAGAACTGTGGTCCTACAAGATGAAAATATGCAACTGTTGGTTTCCCTTAGATCGGGATTTTTATCACATTCACTCCTTCTTTGTAATATCGCTTCATTTCGTCAAAGTGGAGTAGTTTTAACTTCACGGTCTAAGCTTCTGACCATTGTTCGCACTTGAAATCTACTCAAATTCTACTCAGAATTTGAATAGCTACCTGGGAGGACTATTATTAATCGTAATAGCAGCACATTTGATATAGTACTAGTCCAAAGTGCTATTCACTGTTTAGGTGACTTTAATCCGATTAAAATCACCACTGACTGGTTTGAGTGGTTTTGAATTATTAGTGTCAATCATAAGTGTACACCATCCTATTTTTCTACTCTCATCTGTTGTATATATGTCAGGATGGAGTAACTCTCAGTTCGTAGTTTGAGCATTCTAATTTCCAAAATAAGTCATGGTGAAAATTCTAGTTACGCCATTTATAACTGTAACTCCGAATGTTTTAAAATACTTGTTTCAAATGCTTGTTGAGTTGTGTTAACAATCTCAGTGTCAGGTATAGATTCACTTAAGAATGAATGGGTCACATCAAATAAACAACCTATCTAGAATCTAGTTCATTCATCTCAGTAACCTAACACAATTTTTGTTAAGAGACTGCTGTAATTTAGTAATATTTGAAGGTTTTTAGGGAGCTTTCAGATGATTATGGATTGCAAAGTCAATTATCTACCAACATATTCGTATGTTCTTTTGAATAGTTTTCGATGAATCGGTCAGTTTCAAGGGAGTTTCTTAGTCGCTGATTGATGTGAACTAGACAACCACTGAACATCATTGAGTATTTCTTGATAACTGTTTTCTCTGTTTGAGCTATAAATTGATAGCAGTATGATGTAAACCTGTGTGAATCCTCATTGGTTTACTTCCAAATTACAGCAACAGTTTGGAGTAGTTTTGATGTTTTGTTAACCCCGTGTAGTAAACCGTAATTTTGATTTCCCATATTGTACAGTGAATAGGTGTTTGATGCATTGATGTTTACGTATCTACGTTCACGTAGTATCGACAAATAAAAAAACTTTTCGTAACGCCATAATACCTACTCATACTTTATAAAAATGTGATAGGTCTCAATGCACTTGTTAACACTGTTTCATTTCGAGAAACTGAGATATCGAAGACGTTATAGGGCTTAAGAAAGCTCTGAGAGTCGATTAGTTTGTGAAGAGTGTTCTTTTGGCTGTGTTTGTCAACCAGATGAGTCGTTTTTGTATCCTTTGAATTTTCAGTAGACTGTTTTAAGCCACGAAAAAACCTCATTATTCGTCTCAAACGAATGAATTCTATTGTACCTAAAAATAAACAAGCATATTTACCCAAATTTCTTGATTCTACTCTTTAGAACAAATTTGTTCTTACACATTCTTTTCCTAATGAAACTGTTTCCATTAATCTGTATGCATCAAGTTGGTAGTGTTGTAAAACTCAAGACTGGCAAAGAGTAACCGAATTTTTTAGTAGGCAATTACATTAAGTATTGATAACACATTAAAACCTTACATCCAACACAATTAAAGTTCTTCATTTTCTTTCAATGTTCCATGCTTCTTCTTCTAAAATGTCTACCGATTGAAATTCAACTCTAATTGCTATTACCAGTGTTATCCCACCGTATAGAAGTTGTATGTTCTTGTCAGTAGCACAAATCATGGTGTAAGTACTCTTCTTGAGTACTGCAAAGCAAAGTTAAACTTAGGTAACAAACAGTAATACTAAAGGGTTCAAAACTTGAGCTACAGACATTTGCCAATATATGCGGTTTACAACCATCATTCTCTTTTCGATTAAATTTTAGTGATGGTGAACCTGTATTTTCGCATCCAGTTCGATTATCGGGTCAAGAAATTTTGAAAAAACTGGCTATAACCTATTTGGATCGTCATAATAATAATTCGACAATAAAGTGCAATATTCCTTTGGAAAATCTTTTATCTAAATCTGTTCAACAGAATAATTCATTACCAGTCATAACAACATTAGGTGTAATGCCTAGATTCAATTTGACCAATAATTCATTGAACGATTATCTTGATTATTTGCTCAATGGTAGCGGAATGAAATTAATGAATTCTGGCTCACTACAGTACAGTTTACGGCTTGTTTTACACTCGCAATTGTTGTTGATAAATCGTGCTGGTATTGATTTACGTTTGAAGTTACCATCTATGAAAAATAGTCCTTCATCCTCTGAACTAAAACGAGATATCCTACTGGGAAATAATGAATGTATAATGTTGGCAAAAAATCAGGTGATTAATCAAATATTGATTTTAAACCAGTTTCTTTATTCATTATTTTTTCTGATTCTCGGAACAAATTGGTTGAGAGGGTAACTGGAAGAATTATGCATGATTTCTTATTAATGGTTTACTCATCAATTCTCAACACGGTAGGTGTAGCGACAGAACTTGCTTCTTTTGAACACACAACTCAGGTTGTTTGATCGACTGCTTCTGCAGACTGAAGGATTTGGAGCCGGTTACCTTTTTGAAAAGTGATTGGAACCCGATGCATAATGGAAAACTACTCATTTATATCCAGTTTATAGTTTGTTTCAACCAAGTGTGCTAATATGGAGCTAGTAATGGTCTGTACTACATCTTTACTTAACCAAAATGGAAGGTGCTTGCGAGCACCGGAGATTAAATTCCTTGGGAAACGGTTGATGTAAATGGCTCCACAGGAGCAGTCAGACTGATAAACACAACAGGAAGTGATCAGTCTAGGTAATTCATCATTCAGTCTTCGTGTCACCAGTGGGTTTGTAAAAAAATGAAGTTTGTAATATACTGGCATTAAAAGTTCTCTGAATCGATCTTGATAGTTTGTCGACTAATATCTTCCTGAGCACGTCACCTCTAAATTATACCCCAATGTATAGCGGTTTTTCGCTAACCGTTGAAACATCCTTTCTTGTCATTTTTGCAACCATATGTTTCTCAATGAATTTATCAAAATAGCCATTTTTGATCAGTATTTCACAGAAAGGTTCCAGTTCCTCCTCAGCTATATCTTCCAAACGTATAGCCTTTATTCTGTAACTTGGAGTTTTTGTTTAATTTCGTTTGGACTGAAGGAGGACGAAGCTGAGAAAATATGATTTGTCGTGTTCACGCACCTTTTCTAAACAGGTTCATCGTTATCGACCCATCTTTTCGTCTTGAGAGAAAAGCATCGAGAAAAGCTATCTCGCTTTGTGACTTTTCCTCATATGTAAACTTCATCCGTGGGTGTACTGTATTTAATCTGGTGAGTATCTTTGCATGCAGTTTTTGCTCAGGATGAATTTATCATACGTATGTCGACAGTAAAATGAAAATTCTGCACTTTAATTTCTGTAGAAAAAGATCTGCTAATATAGGACCCAGTGGTGAGCCGAAGCTGACTCCATCCACTTGTCTGTATACTTCACCATTAAATTTAAAGTTAACATTCGTCGTACGTTTGAGCAGGTTCTTAGCTCGGATCATGTTCCACCTTTTTAATGTTGAGCAGTTACCTAGTATGAGAAGCTCTCACACAAGTTTAACTCATAACCGTATTCGTAAACCTGTAGGGATTGAGTTGTAATAATACACTGTCATCGTATTGTGGTTTCTTCAAACGTCTAGTGTACATGCTTTTTGATAGTTTTGAATTCTGGCTGACAGTGAAATCATGGATGCCTTTTTTTATCCCATTGATTACTAATAAGCATCTATGTCAAGCGCCTTCCCGTTTGTAGTGATTAGATAATTCACTCCAAGTAAAATAATAACTTAGAATATGAAAATTGTAATATTAATCCATACTTTCGGCTGTCTTGTAGTCGCAAAGTTGCATCAGAGTCAGCACCACTTCCCAAGTCTCTAAGTACTTCAAGGATATTATGACATTCTGATTAGGTGATTATAAATGTGGAAAGAAAGTGTAGATTAAATGAACTGAATTACACTACCTCTGATGACAGACCTTCAGTATATGAGTACATTGAACAGTGAAATCCTATTCTGAAGTTAACTGGCTCCTCTAGGCGACGGCTCTTCATATTTATTTCAAAGACAAGTATTTTTGTTTGAATAATAGAGGAAGATATTTTCTTATCAAATAACACATTTTATACAGCACAAAGAAATATGGAATTATATCAAACGCCATGGTCAAAGTTTCACCATATTCATGTCAATTAGTAGAGCCTCAGGTTTGTAATTTGAGAGGCAGCTTATTTGAATGCTTCGACATCCTAGCTTTCATCTAGTCAAAAATCATTTTATCTTATCGTAAATATAAGTCTGTCAAACCATAGCTTTTTCACATATTCTCACCAATAATAAATTATTTGATCATATACATGCTTGTTAATACACAACTTAGACGTATTCATATACACTAACAAATTTCTTTTATATTTTTACCTTTAAGGTTAGTCTAGCGTAATTATATAACATGCATTTCAGTGAATTCAAGGTCACCATCATCATTATTACTTTAATTCTGTTTAATTCTCGTTTGTTATTCACTTCAATAAACTCGTGCTTATTCCTGCCTCTTTTTCTTCTTCACTTCTCTCAGCATTATTTTCAACTGGGTGTTGTATATAATGATGAAGTGTTTTGGTCTGAAACATTATCTATACAGTTGCCACCAACTGACTGTACAAATGGGACAATAAAATCAGACTGGAACTTAAGTTCATTTACTTGGAACAGTAAAATGAAGACTATCGCTCTACCAAATATGCCTATAGCATACATCAATATACTGGTAGAAAATAGAATTCTATGTCTAATTGTTCATCTTCAATGCAATAACTATCAAATAAATGAAGCGAATAAATTGACTGAACGAAGTGGTGATTATAGTGATAAGAATTTTATTATATCAATTAAGCCAAGATATTATGTTAAACACCTAATTTACGATGATTTTAAAACACTAAGGATAAAACCGATTGTTATTCCTATACAACAAAAGAATGTTACAAAAATGAACAATTCATCAATTATTCATGTACGTTTTATTGTTCATCATACGGTATATTATTTTCATCTTATCCTATTACATGTATTTACATGGTCTCATACTCGATATTAATTCATGAATAGATAACACTTGTGTCGCTTTCAGTTCACTCAAAACAATTCAGTTAAGTCGTTATGGATTATTTTGTACACTCTTTTAGGAACCAATCTGTATTTTTCAACGAAATCAGATAGTATTCCCTTTCACACTCACTGGGAGATGTATGTATAAGCTAGGTGTTTCTTCTGTCACTGAAGAGGATTACTTCACTTAGAGTGGTGATGTCTTATTCACTCTCATTTCCCTACGTCAACTGCAACACTTTCGCTGTTGAAGTTTCACTTACTGCATATTTAACCATGGAGGTGATAATGTTAAGATTAATTTGATCTTTTCATATCATTTGATTGTAATACCCTCTTCATATTTTTTAAATAATATAGCAGGTCTTTAGTAATTGTCATTTAAACATTCTGCAAGTGTTTCATGAGAAAACGTCTTTCTTAAATAAATTTGTTAAAGTTAAGATACAATGAAATATGAAAAGCGGAGGCGGAGGGACATACTTTAGATCGTTTAAAATATACTACTTACACTGTCATGACGACAAACTGAAACAAAACCTGCTGAAATGATACAGGAGTAAAATGTATACCCTGTGGTGGATTGTAATTCCATTTTAGTTTGTTTACTAGATATACTACACAGTGGTGTTAAGTACTATTTACTAGTTAGAAGGATAAATGGATAAAATCGTCGATGGACTTCACGTAAGAATGCATTGACTCCTCACCACACAACACAGCAAGTGGACATAAAAAGAGTGATATCAAAGGAGAAAAAGGTATATGTGAGGAAGAAAGAATTCGAAATATGAAAGTCTTCAAAAATGTTCGAATTGTAAGAAACTCCAGAGAATGAATGCCTCTTCGCAATTGTGACCGATTTTAAGCCACGTTAGCGAGTCTCCAACCGTCGATTCCTATCGTCTTGAGGACCTCAATCCAGCAATCTGAACCTCCTTACATTGCTTAGACCGATAGTCGGATAGTATAAGGAGAGGCGTCTTGTCTTGGTCTGACCACTACAGGCCTTCTCCCAACCTTGGTCAACTTCGGTAAATATTGGATATCAAAGGGGATGGTTACTGCACATATACAACGCATTTCCACACCATCTGAGTTAGTGATTGTTTACAACCTCATCGACTGACTTGCCTTGCTCCCCTTTGCTGAACGTCGAAATTTCTCACAAGGCAATGCTATGAAGATACCTGTAATGAAATCTCTTTGTGTTTTCGTTTCTCAGAGATTATTTCTCATAGTCGCAATATACGACAGTGAATTGCAGTGCAGTATACTCACCCTTTAGTCGAACGTTCGGTCGTCGCGAGGGATGAAGTGAGTTGGAAAGTGCCGAACAGACCTTTAGTATCTGAATTGAGATTTCTTCAGCAATCAGGCCAATCGTAACATTCATCAAAGTGTTCTGCCCAGCGTTCTAGCCTCTTGTCGTGGCAGACTATCACGGACCTATCCTTTTCAGCTCAGGCCTCTGTAAACATCGTGCTCTTCTTGCCAGCTTTCCTACTAAACCGAAATAACCGTAGAGTACTACCTAATTCTGATTCCTTCTCCATCTCTCTCGCTGTCGCCACCCACCATTGCTGGAGATTACTGTGTAGACCCTTAAGAGATTTACGTTTGAGCTGCTTTTGCTCCTCATTGTAGTCAGGGTCAAATGGAATAAATCTTTTCACCTCATTTAGTTTAGATGGGGAAGTGGAAATCTACTGGCCTATACTAACTTTTGGATATAGGTTACCAGCTGTCTATACCGCTTTTTCTACGGCACATGGAACGTCACGCCAGGTTTCATTAAAAAGAAAATTACTACCTTGCTCCGATAAATGCTTCTCTATCTCCTCCAAAAATATACACTTGATATTCGCATTTTCCAGTCTAGCATTTATAGGCTCCATTGCCACCTGTTTCCTGAGACCAGTCAGGCGCAAACATATACAAGCCCGTACTAACACATGGTCAGGGTCCGAACAGGCACTCCAAGAAGAGCGGTAATCCTCCGCTAGTCTTCTACAACGATGGCTTACAGAAATATAATCTGTCTGTGTCAGTTTGATGTTGGCAGGCTTCATGTAAGGCATAGTCTATCCTTACTATTAGAGTTAGTGCTGGCCAGGACCAAGTGATTGTGAGAACATAGTTGCAGTAGACGATCACCGTTCTCTGTTCATTGGTGTGAGATTCCGTAGATATCTCTAAGAAGCCTTTCCGATTAGCTCAACTTCCTTGATTAGGTGTTGAAGTCGCCCCTTATTATGATTATGTTTGAATGTATTTTTTTCTGTAGCAAAATTGATAGTTTTCGATAGAATTAGTCCTTTCCATCATCCAAAGTGCACTTTGTGGGCGCGTAGGCACAGATTATGTGTAATCATCGGCCAGTTCCACTGTCCTTCCTAGTTCTTACGGATTCATTAAGTCGAGTGGCTCACAGATGACTGGTATCCAGTCGAGAAATGTGCCTTCTGCTCGAGAACTCAGTGCTATACTTACACCAGCGAGTTCACGAAAGCTGGCCATTTAGTCTCCATGCACTTGTAAAGGGAATTCCGCAGATTCACTGCATTGGCCAGGTAAGGTCAAGTAAATAACCACACTCGTGTTCTGAATATCTGTCTCAGAAACGCAGAATACATCCGTAACTCGATATTCAAAAGTTTTGGCAAGAGACACCTGTTGTTTGTTGCTGGCTTGGATCGTTTACAATGTTCGCAGGGTGAGAGGTTGAGAAAGATTGTTGGATTACGAATTGTGTTATTGTGTAGCAAGGAAACTTGTCACCTTGGGGATTGCTGTTTCAGAGCTTGACCTTTTCTATATCCTCGTTCTCATTAGCAAGAGTGCATTCGTATGTAATGCGAATCGTCTTTAGGAAACAGCTTACTGCTGTCACACCTTATCCTGCGAACTTTACGAAATCATTCTGTGACTCCCATCGTAAAGTAGCTGTTTGTATTTATACGGTAACTGCTTTTTGTATTACCACTATCCAACAGACCTTTGTAGTATGGTAGGATTTTAATGGAACATGTGTTCGACTAACATTTATCATTCGGTCTTTGTGATATGCAAACTCGACCACCCCGTCAACGTAGCAGCTATCAATCTGGATGTACAGTATAAAGTTTGGGACACAATTTATTGTCTGTCCTTTATATCAAGGTATGGAAAATGAATTATTTTTGAAAAGTCATCGGATGAATAATTTTGTTTCACTGTGTTATGTATGTAATGCACAAACTGAAATGCAATATAGTAATATGTTTTACTATTGAATAATCTTATTCTATTACCTTAGATAAATAATGCTTTTGAACACATATTACTGCATACTTTCTCATGAAACGTACTATTCTGTTACATGTTTACTTTCTTTTCAATATTAGCCATGTGAATCGAAGTTGAATGAGGTTACAGAAATTTCATGTCAAAGCGATAATACATCTGTTCTATGGTGGACGCTTCCTCATAGTATCAATAAATCATTGCCAAGCGTTGAACTAATGTACTGTATGCAGATTTCTGTCAGTTCAACCGTTCATGCAATTTGGTCAGAAATCTTTCCACTCCATAGGGTCCCAACCTTTCCCTATAATACAGCAAATCTGTCCAAAAATTCTTCAGTACCTATATACCTTTACCAAGTGACTGCTCCAGTCAGCTTAGAAAGTATGTCAAAATTGGAATTCCCACCATCGCGAATTTTATAAACGTAGTCTTTTAAATGCTTTGATAATATTATCGTAAGAGTACAGTGTTGTCTACTCATGTCCACCTATAAAGGTTACATATATTATGATATAACTTTCTTCAATTGAGTATCTCGGAATTTCAAACGATAGTCATTACGCTTCTTCTATAAGATTAAACTGTTCGAAACAAATTCTGGTTACTTTGAAAGTAGTACCAAAAGGAATGCTTTACGCTGGTTACCCTTACATTTGGATAGTTTTCTAATAAATTGTATTCTCCCATTAGAGACGGCTTAGAGTAGTCACGCCATTACTGTGTACATGTTATTCGCAAATAACATTAAAGATGAGATACATATGGAGTGATTTATTATTGTGATTAGTAATTTAGCAACATTCCTCAGCGATGTCATAATCATCACCAACATAGGACCAGGCATTACTGCGTAACAGTCCAAACCGCCACACCTCATATCGGCACATCAAGTAACAAGGCAATAAAATAGAAGATGAAGAAGGGAAGAAAAATCGATCAGAGAATTCGTAGTCGAAGTGGGAAAGGAGAGGTAGAAAGAATAAGAAGATGATGAGATTAAGTAGAGTGGTAAAGATGAGGATAATGTATGTATGCATCTCTGCCACTGACATTGATTTTGAGCCATGTCGCCTAGAGTCTCTACCTAGTGGTTTCTTTTGTCCCACGGACCCTAACCGGCTAGTCTGCATCGCCCTACGTGGCTCAAACGAACAGTCAAGGACTTCATGCATTGATGCCATGTTTTAGTATGGCCACCCCGAGCCTTTTTCCAAACTGAGTACACTTCGGCCCCTCAGTGATCTAGTTTTGTAAATGTTAAATGAGCAAAAAATTGGTGGAATTCTGAACGAAACTGTTCATTATATAAAACAACTTTGGCCACACAATAACTACTCCTTTTCTGTAAAGGCTACCCATTTGCGTATTCACCTGAACATTGATAATAACTTCATGTTTGAAACATGCTATTTTTATTGAGATTAAGTTTGATGATTCGTAACACATGTAATTAATCCTGGTTGCAATCCTTAATCGTATTAGAAACATTTGTAGGTGAACATTTAGTTGTATTTATTTGCTTTTGTTGTTGTTGATACGTTTACAGGTTCAACTAACAACTTCAACGTACACTCAAATTTACTTATCACTACAATGGAGCAGATATCTACAAGTCAAATAATTATACAAATAAACAAAAGTCCAATCTTTAAAAATCTGAATCCCTTCTCAGTGCATTTCTTCAACTGTGCTAAATCATCAGTTTACTCTATCGAATTATCAGACCAACTATCATCATCGTTAACATCTAAATCTTCTGAAAAACATTGGTCTAATACAAAACTTTTAAGTGATTTAATGGAATCGAATTTAAAAAGTTCATTAGTTAATTGGTATCCGCATAAAATCTATCCCAACTCTCAATTATCACTTATTCCCCAGTCTCTATTAGAACTGCTTTACATTGATACAGTAAATCGAAATGTTAATAGTAGAGAAAACCTATGCTTCAAGTTCTTTCATCCATCTCATTTTAGTCGGCTTGATTTAAATTTGTATGCGCAAACGGAAGATACAGACAGCAGTTCTTCAAACAAACCGATCAGTATAAATCTTAAGGAGTTATGCTCTTCTATTAGTGAATTCAATATATCAGGAAGATCGGAAGGGTTTTGGAGAACACAAAAGCACATCAATGATCAGTTATCTATTCACGCATACTATTCACTCAGCGAAACCTCATTCGGTCTGATTATTCAATTGATTAATAGATTTGATGATGAAAGAGCAATTTCTATCCCTTCGTTATCTGTATCATGTGGATCTTTGTTGAATTCTGTCGATCCTCTAAATAAAGTTCATTTGACTGTCGGCAAATTCTGTATTCACTTGCTAACATTTGAAAATCGAATTATGAATGGTCCTTATTATCAGAAAAAAAAATTGTCATCACCCTCCATCCCATCATCTTCATTTTCTTCTCCTTCATTAGCCTTAAAACACAATGTATATGAAATGTTACCACCTCAAGATGAGTTTGTCCGTTTGACAACAGTAGATTTATGCATTATTCTAGTGATGAAAAATCCAAGTTTGATAAGCAATGAAAACATTCAATTATCGGACAAACAATTCATTGTAAAGGAACAATTCAACGTTGTGATTAGTTTGCAACACTTACAATTAGATAATTGGTGTCATTCATGGACTAATACTTACGATTTTCCTGTGATTGTACAGACAGTTAGATTGAGAAGGCCAAAATCAATCCTACAATTCAGTTCAACATGGTCATCATTAATTCTGTTACAAGAAGGATTTTTGTCTCTATTATCATCATCACCAGTGATAACCCTGTTTCTTTTTCCGCCTAATTTAGATGTCTATCTGGAAGATTCCTTGATTTATGACTTCCTGAGATCATTTAGTAGTATTCTACCTATTTTCAATGGATTATTTTCATCACATCAACTGCAAACTCCATCAATTGATGATGTAACCATTCCACAACCAAAAATCATTGATGAAACAAACATTTTAGTTAAACAATTGGTTGTCGATTCATTCAGAATAAATTTAAGTCTGCATGCAATGTTACGTCTTTACTTATCTTGCCATTCAGCTCCTCTGAATTTCACCTCATTCAAACTTATTAATTTTGAGGAGGAAATTAATAGTAGTCAATACTGTTCTACTGTTCCATCCGGTTCATTGGTATACTGGTGTTCTATAAAACATTTACTAACAATTCACTATTTTACCCAAATGTTGTTCCGTTCTGGTTGGTTAGTTGGCAGTTTGGATTTATTGGGCAATGTAACTGGTCTGCTGTATTCCCTCATGAATGGTTTTAATGATTTGATTCACTTACGTTCATCTGAGGAGAAAATTGATGAA
Organism: Heterobilharzia americana; assembly: GCA_944470555.2. NCBI lineage: Eukaryota > Metazoa > Platyhelminthes > Trematoda > Strigeidida > Schistosomatidae > Heterobilharzia > Heterobilharzia americana. Next base: position 32,952,116 of record OX104129.1, on the reverse strand, counting down.
GATGAACACAGTATATCCATGATTACTTCGTTTAATACAAATTCCTTTATATTTGCCCCTGATATTAGAACATCACCTGGTGCGAATTATTTAGTGAAGGATAACCGGAATATTGGATTCTTATATCGTCTCACTCAAGGATTAAGTTCACTTACTCGTCGAACAACTGGGTAGTTATGGATATGTAACTCTTCGTATTATTTTTTTAATTGTTAAAGTGAATCAACACTTTTATTTCATTTGATTGTCCCCTCGTCGAAAGCTTTTATAACAGAGGAAATGTCTGTTGAACTTGGTTTACATTTCACGGTTGAAGATAGTCAATAGACGAAAAGGTTTCGATCTTTTAGCTTGAAAACATGTAACTAGTTCATTCAATAATTGTGGAAAATTTTGCTATAGTTAGACGAACAGTCATCAACAATGTAAAACCTAGCACTTTTTTGTGCCCAGTTTACGTTGTCACAACTGTTGTTAGCATAAAAAGGAAAAGCTGACAGGAGGAAAAGTATAGAATGAAAAAAGTTATGCCAAGAACGAAGAATTTTATTGTGTAAATTATCAAAGTGAGCCCACTAATAAATAAGTACATAATGTTTTATCGTGCATACATAAAGGCGTGTCATTCGACTTGCCTCATAAACACTGTTTTGCATTGATTGGTCACGGGAGAGCAACTAGTTTCATGTTACCCAGTCCTGACTTTCGACCGAATTCTACCAGTCATTTTACAATGTGGCCACTAGGCTAGAAAGCTCACCATTGCATGGCGCTTTGATGGGCTTGAATTGCTCATTGGTAAAGTCGCTGATTGCAACACCAGGTGATGCTAGTTCTAATCTCAGAAAGGTCATCAGTTCCTTGAAGGCTGCATATACACCTTACTAAAAAGTACCAAAAAGCACGAAGCCAGGACGTCCCTCTGATTTCTGCTTACTAACTTACTAGCACTACTTCCTAGCGTCAATCAAAGTTATGTCAAAGGGATTTTAAGTGCGGTATATTAACCCATATAGAAAACCTTTTTCGTGAATTGCTGAATTATTGTGAACTGTTTTACTAGCTCTGCACTAAAGCCTGATGCAAATAATGAGAATTTCAGAAAGATAGGCCAGTATGTTAAGTTCTTTATAAAACTACAACTTCAACTCAGAAAATATTGTTCTGCAAGAAGTGCAGTTACAATTAGGTGAGCAGTTGAGTGAATCCGCAAGTTTACTGTTGATGTAAGTGCAAACTGTTGATCTAGGACTGGTTTTCAACGGTATCCCAACTAACAATTGAGAGTGAACTGGTTGAATCCATTGAACACTTCACTTACCTGGGAAGCCGGACCAGCCCTGGTGGGTCAGTGGCCGAAGAAATCTCGGCACGGATACAAAAGGCTCGACTGGCTTTTACCGGTTTTTGCCATCTGCGGTGCATCCGCGATATCTGACTGTCGATTAAGGGTCGAGTGTACTGTGCTGCAGTCCGCTCTGCTTTACTTTATGACTGCGAATCATGTGCATTAAAGGTAGAAGATATGAGAAACCTTCAGGTATTTGACCACCGCTGCCTTCGTAGCATAGGCCATGTTTCGTGGTGTCACCACGTGAGTAACTCAGAAGTCAAACTTAGAGTTCTAGGCAGGAGAAATAAGACAGTTGATACGGTTGTGAGCCTTCATCGACTGAGATGGGTGGGATATGTGTAACGTATTCCTAGCCATCGTCTGCCTCGTTACACAATATTGGCCCAGGTAGGTTCAGGCTGGAAAAAAGCTCTGGGTGGCCATACTAAAACATGGCATCAATGCATGAAGTCCTTGACTGTTCGTTTGAGCCACGTAGGGCGATGCAGACTAGCCGGTTAGGGTCCGTGGGACAAAAGAAACCACTAGGTAGAGACTCTAGGCGACATGGCTCAAAATCAATGTCAGTGGCAGAGATGCATACATACATTATCCTCATCTTTACCACTCTACTTAATCTCATCATCTTCTTATTCTTTCTACCTCTCCTTTCCCACTTCGACTACGAATTCTCTGATCGATTTTTCTTCCCTTCTTCATCTTCTATTTTATTGCCTTGTTACTTGATGTGCCGATATGAGGTGTGGCGGTTTGGACTGTTACGCAGTAATGCTTGGTTCCGTATTGATCTCGATAATGATAATGTTGTTGTAGGCTAGTACTTAGAGGACTACTAGTGTTATACCATTTCATTTTTCATGCAGTTTTGATGTTTCAATTTGGATGCCGAAATCTGATGAATGGTTTTTGCTTTGCTTTTCAGTGGGTTACTCTTGTCGATCAGTGGTATGGCCTCAAGTTTGGCTAGAAATTTGGATTACCTTTCTCTTGATCCGCGTTATGAACAACATCAAGATCACATTCGAAGACATCGCACACCTAAGGGATTCGGCGAGGGTATTCAGTTGGGACTCAGTAGTTTTGGCTTATGTTTACTAAGCGCCATAGCTGGGGTTGCTGATCAACCGTTGCAAGCTATATTTAAAACAATAGACAATCAGACAGCATCTGAGTCTCTAGAAGGCATTTTCAATTTATCTGAAACCACTCCGTCAAACCAAAGCTTCTTACTATCTACTTTAGGTGGTTTCGGTCGTGGCCTTGTCGGAGTAGTAACAAAGCCTGCCGCTGGAGCTGCAGAACTAATTGCTCAAACTAGCAAAGGTTTGTTGCACGGTACGAGTAATGCAATGGAAATTACTATTCCAAGTAAATACGGCGAGTAAGTGTGAATCGGTTGTGCCCAGATTTCCCTATCGTAGCTGAGTTGTCACAAGACAGGGACGAAAATTCCGAAGGATGTTTATTTTTCTCATGTTTTACTAGACAAATCATACATATAACCTTATATTTCGTGTATCTACTGTACGAAATGAATGAAACTCATATTTTTATTCGTTTTCGAATGTTAGGCGATTCCTAATATATTCTTCGATGGTTTATGATAGACTGACAGTCATTTACTACATAGTGTAGCGTATCGTGTCGGTATATGTTTTCAATACTAAATTTGTTGACCCCACAAGTTTTGGTTTATGAGTAAAAATTCGATAGTCGTAGACTCAGTTAGATTGACGATTATTGCTTTTTAACAACCACTCAAAGATTAGTTGATGAAGACTTCTTGAATTATGGTCAAATTATCTCTCAACAATCAATAGACCTCAAATTATGTAACAGTAATATGCTTATGACAAGATTTAACACTTCTTCATTCGACGTTTTGATGCATCATGGAGTAAGAAATTAAGATGAAGTGGTTACTTATTGCTCTACTGGTTTCCATTGTTCTACAGAGAAAGTTTCGAGTTGGTTGTTGATCGAACGTAAAATAAGGTGTTAGGACTGATCATGTTCTTGCTCACAAGGTTGAAGCAGTGTATGTATCTAATGGCTGTCCCTAAATCCTGAGCGAATGAATATCAGAACGCAGATTTTATGACCAAACGAATTAGTGGCATATCTCATAATGAAATGAACCATCAGTTTGTATCTAAAAAAATATGCGATGGATATAACCACTAATTACTACTTATCAAAAATAAGTTGTGAAGGTTACTAATCCCTCGATGAGTTTGAGGCTGTTTTTCTACTTTGACAAGAAGTTAAAAATACTTCACACCACCCATTCAAAGCAGTAAATGTCATTCACAAGTTTAATAATATGTTTCTATCTTCAGTTTGATTTTATATCCGTCTACAAAGATTTGAGTGCGAACCATCTATATTTTCAGGTGTATTGACTTGTTGAATTCAGACCATCTTATAATTCTAGGTGGTTTATTACTAGTTTCGAGATGATGGAGAACGTTTGTAGCACAGGAGGATAATTTTGATGGTGTTGTGTCCTTTTAGCTGGATGTGTTATTCGTGGGGCTTTTGTTATCATTCTAAACAAAATCACCAGTACAAACTTCTTCCTGATAATGTTATCTAGAATGATAATGGAAGCTCCACGAATAAACCATCCAGCTTAAAGAACACAACACCATCAAAAGTTTATTATTGAATTCTTGACCTACTTCAACATCCTATTACTATGTGAACCGTACGTGTATATGTTGTTTTCTTCCGAAATATCTGGATGTTTTGACCATCTTCCCTTGTATGGTGATTAGAGAAAGATTCAATCAGTAGTTAGTTGTCTGTTGGTGAATACTAAAAGAAAAAAAATGTTACGTATTTTTCGAAGGTAGAGTCTAAGTTGAACGCATGATATTTTTAGATAACTAAGCCAATGCTTTAAAAGATTAAAATATTTGATGTAGGTGTTACCCTGTTTAATTCACTCCCATGTAAAGTAGACTGACTAATAATAGACTATAAGCCATGGAGGAAAATAACTTTTTTGCTCTCTCAGTATAAGGGATCGTCAAGACAGAGGAGTCCATATATACACTGTAATGAAGTAACTTTTCGTCAGTGTTATTGTACTCATTTCCACTTAGTTTTGAATTCCAGTATTCTGTGAGTAATTTTTTTCCAGCTTTAGTGAATCACTTTGATTGATTGCTCTTGCTTCGAAAGATTACTCAGGGGACATGCAAAAGCTTACTAATGACGGCATATAGGTTGTTGTTAATATGATTTTTGTCGCCAGTATGCATGGTTGAAATAATATTCATGTGGAAATGGGTGATGAGGATGGAATGTCGTTATTTAAATGCCTGTCGATACGATATATTGTTCAAATCATTTTTTTCTCCACCTAATAAATAGACTCTCTTCCTTATTTTAGTCCCTACATATCACCTGAAGCTGGTTTACTTTTACAATATCAGAATGTGGATAGTATGATAATTCATCACTGGGGTTCAGTTGCGCTGCAGCATATGCAGTCGAATCAATCAACTGCTGACCGTTATAGTCAAGAATCATTAATTTGCTGTTGGTTTGCAACTGCAATCTACGATCATAATATGCACAGTTGTCCTAATAAGCAATCAAATAATGAGAATGAAATACTTATTTGGCTGGCGGCATCAATAGATCCAGTAAGTTCAGGCAAAATCCCTTATTCTTTGATGAGTAGTAATGGTTGAAATGGCCTTTATTCTATAAATCTAATGTTTTAAAAGTTCTGAATGCATAACTTTTTCATATTTTTGTGACTGTTGTTTACGTATGCTTCCTGACATCCAACTAGAAAAAGACAAACATCATGCCTAATTTCTATATTTTCCCAATTTTATAAGTGAGGATTTGTACTTATTTGGTTGTAAATCGGTGGTTTACAGACTGAAACACTGATTCATCTAAAATGAATTTGACATTGATTACTGCCAATAGGCTTTACACCTGTTGGCGCTGGTACATGAGGCTATGTTTAGTTGTGTTAAGTTGAATTCGGTTTAGATTTCATGTTCACTACTCTTTCCACGTCTTGATTTACTTTGTGAATTTCAACTGATCTGCATTATATTCATTTGATATGCTATTATATTTTATTTTATAGCATTTAATATACACATTTTTAACGGGAAATGAAGTTGACTCATCATATTTTTCATGGTCAGAGAAATTTTCTGATGATGTTCTAAAGTATTTTGTTGCCACACTTATGTCAGTTCAGTCAAAACACGTCAAAATGAGTGATAGTTCTCGTAATCTGAAAAATTTTGCTATCAATGAATTTACGCCTAGCACCATTGAAATTGGTAAAGATAATTCATTTGGAAACCTGAACTTTATTTCTCCCAATGATTCATGGAAGTGGATTGATCATATGCAATTTAACTTAAATGACTTGCAGTGTTTAATGTCAATTATTCAGAACTTCTGGTTAGCAGACGAAAATATGAAAGAATTGATATACAAAAGGTATTCTGATTCAACTTCTACTCCATTGCAAAACGTTGCTTGTGCTGACAGTTCATTCGATTCCAGATCAGACTTAAATTCTCCAGACCTTTTTGTATCTGATCGGCATAGTTCTAAATGGAGACAAGTCAGAGAATATCTGATGGGAATTAGTCCATCTGATCTTCTTCATATCTGAGTTTATTTTGGTCTGACTTTTATCCGCCAGCCAATTAAATGTGAATCTTTCTTGAGATTTTTTGTGATCATGCATATCCTGTGTTTTTTACTTCTTAAACCACTTGTACTTAAGATACATTGTGTTTAAGGTTTTTGATGTGATAATTTCTTTTATATGACAAATGTGTTTATATCTGTTCTACTTTCTGTTGTTTTTTTTTATGATGATTAATATTTTCAAGAATTTTTATTTTTCATGATAAACATTTCCTTTTTCAGAGTTTTGTACTGTTTATGTTGAAAAGCGTGTGTATATGAACTTCCTTTCAAGGACTATATATTCTGAAATGGTGCTTTATACATATCTCCAAGCATGCTGTACACTATAAACATGTTTTATAGGGATTCATTTTGAATCGTTGGTTGCACAGAATTCCTTCCGGTTTTCTCGACACATTAAAATTGGCCTTTTCACACTTTCATGACTATTCCCTAATTGTCATTTTCATCGAATATTTTGCATTCATACACTTACAAAGCATAAATATAATGATGTGTTAAGTATAGATATGATAAAGTTTATCTATATGCTGTGTGGTTTCACCTAGATTATTCAAAGCGTAACTTACAGAAATGTTGAAGTTGCCTTTGCGTGTTGGCATATTATTCACCATAAGTAGATAACATGAAAGTAAATCATTGCATTCAGTATAACAACGTTAACAAAAGATTATCCATGTCCATCGTAAGTTACTTACCCGAATAATACAGCGACTCAAATTCCCTATTAAAATAAACAGGCTATAGAGATTTTCTGTTTGATTATATTCACTTAAATCTCCCATTGTCTAAAATATATAACCTTCCAGGCATAAAGAAAAGCAACACACTATTTCAACAATACGTAGTTCAGGCTATATATGCAGCTTTATTTACATACACTAAGCTTTTGTGCACAAGTTGAGTACTTATCAGGGTCATGTACTTTCGAAGTCCATTTACCTCTGAGATGAGATCTCTTAACATCAACCATTGTTTATGTGACATCACTGTATATTTCCCACCTTTTCTGCTAAAAATTGATCTGCAGTCTAAATGGAGAATATCTTATCATGTATATTGTAATGCTAACCGTGTTAACGGTAAGTGAAAGCAACCTGTCCCTGCTTACAAGTCGTCACCAAAACATTTTTGAACAAACAGTTGGAAACACTCCTAGAATCCTTCCAGCCACTCAAAACCAGCTGCTGTTTCCATCTCACGAAAAGTTCGGATACTACTTCTCGGTACGTTAATTCTGTTGTGTTATATTAGATGGAATTGATCGACCTCTGTTGGTATATAAAGTTTGTTGTGCAGGTCGAGAGCTATCTGAATCACCTAAAAATATGATATACACCCGTTAAAGAATGCAAAGTGGAAAGTAAATCTGTTTTCCTCACAGATTTACCAATTACTGTTCGATATGTTCTAGCACATGTTGTTTGCTGCTAACTTCATCTTTTATATTCAGTGGAATTTTATCTGACACTGTTTAACCAACTTGTAGACACTGAGGTGAAATTATTGTCAGTTATTCATCGAGGTGTGAGTAGTTCTCTTCCTCTGACCTCAATGTATAACTCCACTTTCAATCGCGACAATATCCATCGAACACACTTAGTCCTCCCACTGCAGTGTTAGTCTAGGCCAATTTATGGGAAATCGTCGCACTAGATCGCGAAAAAGATGCAAATAAATTTCACGTTCTTCAGTCTTATATCAAACCGATTTATTGGATTTCGGCAAAAACAGTAGAGTTATTGCAATTGTGTATTGTCATAGAAAGAAGGTCACAACTTCGGTGAACAGTTTAGTAGACAGGTCAAGAACAACCTTATTCAAGTTTTTGCATGCACAGTGATGAATAAAAGAGCAAGGTCTTGCTTACTTTTGAAGCATACAGTGAGTGATTAGAAATAAGACTGAAAAGGCATAAAATATTTTGTTAGGGTGGATGATAGCATCAGTAACAAGTCGGCCAGAAATATAGAGATAAGGTTGTGTTTGTGACCATATCTCTGCATATTATTTGATGTTGTCCATGTGATTCATCAGTGTGTTTTATATTTAGGTGATATCTAGTCCATGTTTCTGTTGACTACAGAAGGATATGGAAAAACGCATAATGCCTTAGAGATGATCCTCTTCTCGCACAAATCTAAGCCCTTCTGTAGGATTCAGCCACCTTCATCACAAGTCGCTTTATGGCTTGAATAAGGTGTATGCTAGTGATGGTAGGGCTTTTGCCAAGCTTAATTAGCTTACGTGGATATTTTGATTGCTGTTGGCGAAATCGACCATGTTTCACAATAATTGTATACATCGTCAACGCATTCAGTTTTTTGTTTCATGGTGGACTGAGCACAAACGAACTGAGAATAACGATAAGGAATAAAAGCGGTACAAACGGAAAAGAATTACATGTGATTAACATGACTCACAATAAGGCCTGAAAACATTACTTCAAACTTGTGATATGGAGTGAAGTGCTATAAAAAAAATGAGACAATAGAGTAGACATGCATTACAGTATGAGAATGAAAATGATCTATGCAGCCTAAAAACACATTCGCGAATATCATTGATTTAGAGAACTAGATCAATTTTGGAGGAGCAGCAGTCTGAGAATACCATGTACTCTTCAAATCCTCCAATTCAAGATTCATGGGGAATTGATCAAAATATAGGGTTTATTTAGTATTTCAGTCCTACTAGTCCGACCTCGAAGTGATGAAACAGCGTTACTCAGTTACGTTCTCCAGAAAACGCAAAGCCAGTGTAACGTAAATCAAGAACGTGATTCATATAGTGCTCAGTGAATGGACTTTAATTTAACCACACCAGAGCTGCATACACTGAGAAGGCCGATTGGGGACATCACGCGCCAGACCCTCGAGTGGAATCCAACGGGGAAACGACGAGTCAGGCGTCCGAGGGTGACTTGGAGGAGATCATGTGAGGAAGAAATGAAAGCTTCCGGGCAGTCGTGGTGCCAGGTCCAAAAGACTGCAAAGAACAGGGTGCAATGGAGGCCTACTACTGAAGTCCTATGTTCCACTAGGAGCCCAAGGGAAAAATAATAAGTAATAAGAGCTGCAACATTTCTCAGGTCGAAGTGTAGAAGAAAACTCAATCCGAATGTACTAGGAATATCACAAATGTGGAAACTTGTCAACTTTTAAAATGGAGACTTTTATCAAAGTACAAATCAAATTATGGTTCTCTGCATAAAATAAAAGAAGCATCTCATTGTTTCCCTAATGACAAACATCGTAAAATAATTAACTTGTTGTGCATATTTTTTAAAGAAGTAATTGGTCATACGAGAGAATCTGTCAACACCGCTATGACTGTTTCGTGAACTATTTCATTGATATAAAATAAATGTACATGGTTGCTCAACCCTAGATGACTACTTAATTTCACCTATTCTCAAAGATCACTTAGTAGAGCGAAATACATAATTACGGTTGTAAACGAGGCTATATTTCCATGTCTCAAGTAGTCGAAAATCCCTGATACTATTTCACTGGTCTAAATGGTAAATCTTACGTGCTCATTTGACAGACTACAAACTAATGAGAACTTAGCAGTGCCTTATAATAATAAGATTCCTAACTTTGAGTACAAATTATAGTTGGTAAGTTTTGGGCTATATACAATTGCTCTGACCTACTAAGATGTATAGTCACCATTAGTTTACAATCCCACTCAGCATTGTAAGGTTTACCTAGTGGTCTGAATTTTGGTTTAGCTATTTGAGGACCATCAAGAAACCAAAAACACTGCCAATTTCGGATGAGAATGTTCAAGAATTTCATACATGCTGTAATGCAACTTGCAGTGAATACACACTTAAAAACGAAAAATTTTAATATCAAAGGTTATTCGCCGCGTTGATAAATAACTGTGTAAACCTAGTGTATTTCATAACGCCTTATACTGTGGTCACCACAAATAAATCCAGCTGCTATAAAATTTGCTTCCGCAGATAGTATTGCACTTGTTAATCTGTTTGCCCAATAATCTGGCAAACAGATCGCATTATGGCATAATAATTCTCGACTATAAACAGGACGATTTGTCAGCAAGTCTAAAAGCAGTGATGTCTGACCCAAACTCAGAAGGCGAAATGAAGGATGAAAACATTTTAAACCTACTCAGTAGTTCACGATGAATTATCACACGTACTTAGGCCTTTGAGATTTAGATTATCGAAACATTCCTCAGGAAAATAATAACGCCATTTTACAAAACATGAAACATTATAAAAATCCTGACGTTTAAAATAATTTTGCTGCCTGCTAACACCTTATTATGGTTATTAATACTCATGAATACATTGAAACCTCTGTTAATTTCGCAGACTAAAATTTTCTGTCGTATAGAAACCTAGTTCAAAGTATTTTTTTATGCTTTCCGGCAAAGAAGGATATGCATCACTCCACACGAGGGCGTCTACATCAGTTGAATTTCGGCAGAAAAAGTTAACCATATCAAATCAGTATTGCGACATGTTTTCCGCAGCTACCAGTGAGGATATCTGAATATAGCATCGAAAAGATTTTCACGCCTAAAATTGCCACTAGTTGTATAGTTCTGTTTCTCTCCATATGGCTACCAAATACTAACAATTTAAACCATCGAGTGTTTTCTTCCCATAAATATAACCACACCTTATCTCAGAAACACCACGTTCAAGCTCCACCAATAAAATAAAACTAAAAGCGCGAGCTAAACGCACGTATTCCATTTCCTATTTGAGGCGTATTCGACTTCAGTAATTCTTTACGAATTAGGCCGTACACAAATAGGATATTAACAGTTACTACCTTCACACCGAAGAGATGACAGCGCCCATGATATACACAGAGATTATTCCAACAGGAATACTTGCTTCTGTAAAACATGTGTTCCAGAAAAGTAGCATGTTATGATTCCAGTAAGTAAGCACGAACTAGCTGTTTATTTGCTGAGGCTGATACCAAACAACATAGGTAACTCTCAACTGGGAGGCATAAATATTTTTCGGTTTTTCTGTGTACTAAATGCAATAATATTTTATTTGCAGGATGTTGTTGGCCTGACGAAACATATTACATGTTAGTGCCCATAAGAAACGACTAACTACAACTTAACACGTCAACCACTTTAAAGGTCTGATGACTGCATAAAATTGACTGAAAAACTGTACATCTTTACATTCTTCTTCTTTTGACTCTCTATAAAGTAGTTGGTCGTCACATTAAAATCCATTATAATGATCCAAATATGTCTTCTCTTTTATCCAACATGAAAAGCAAACAACACGCCCAATATCAAACTAGTCACATTTCCACTAACAAGGAGCCAACATTGTTTGACCTCGCACTCTCAGTATGCTCATACAGTCACTAAATTTGCACTGGTTTTAGTGTAAAGCCCTTGTGACCATGTAGATTTCGTCGTCGAAACTGGAAGAGCTTGAAAATCTTTTTGAGTCTGATTCAATAGGAATAAAAATTAGAAAATGATTCGACAAAAGTTGCTTTAAAGTCTCAGTTTTAAATCTTTACTTTGAGCAAGCTAAACATTTGGAGCTACAAATTTTATTCTGCACCGTAACTTGAGAGGAAATACGCCCAGAAAGACACTTCTGCATTTAATACACAGTAAAGGTTAGTAATGCAGCTACCTTATTATCCAAGCACATAAGAAATAATTTATTTAGAATAAACACAAACGTAGGCATTTATAACCTGTGACAACTATCATAGATGGGAAGAGCCGAGACTTTTAACATCGTTGAAGTTTATGGAGTAAGTCAAATGAAGACTGCCTCTCTACTTTTCAGAAGAGCTTTTAAAGAGATATCGAGTACTTGATCACACTTTGTATCCAAGCGAGAGTGTAGTAGTTTTATTCAGACATATTTGTGTGTCAGTCCAAATGAATATAAGAGGTAGATTGACATTGGTTATTACATACATACATTTCTTCAGATTTCATGCCATTCAGCTTCCACTCTTCCCACCACTTTTGAAAATATTTTAGACATCTCTCAATCTTGACAGGTTACGACATAAACTTCATCTTGTTTAATGTCGAGCCGTATCTCCATTATTACGTCTATTCAGCTTTACGTCAAGGCAAGAAGAACAAGAATCGCAGGGTAAATTGAGCTCATATTTATTTCGAAACTCCTATTCAGCTGCAAACAGTTTGGAGTAAATTCACAATTATTACGGGAGAGACATACTTCTGGGTTGGGAAACGTAACCATGTACATTTTGGAATATAGATACACCAGGTAAACTCATTAAAGAAAGTTGGCACTGCGAATAATAATGATAAAGTTTGTCCATGCCAAAAATGTCTGCGGGGCGTATTTTTTTGGAAGTGGACTGAGATAAGGTGACATACTTTGGACGGCTGGTGAGGGTTAGGCGGTGTCTGGTAATGACAACAAGTGGAATCTTAGAGGGACTTTATGACGAGAAGTCTGATACCTGTGGAAAACATTCAAGACACCAATAAGCCACCCAGAAAGTGAGACTTAATGCCTAAGATTGGATATTGCTTTTCCTATTCAACATCTTTTTCCCCACATGGTAAATGTTGGTGAGTTCTAAGGTGTTGAGACGATGATGAAATTGACCGTTGTTGAACTAATACCTAGCAGAGTCTGAAGTATATAAAAAGTACTACATAAACCCCAAATTCCTTCAAATGTCCATTGTCTACTACCGTTGTGAGTTTCACTCCTTGTTTATCCCCATATTTTACGCTGCATCCTTTAGCAACTAAGGTGTGTAGGTGCAGTATAACCAAAAGTGAAATTAAAATGGACTCAGCGATGACGAGTCTTAGATTTGAGCGAATTTCAAGGGTTTTCAGCTCATTTAGGCAATTTCATCACAATTCTCAATGATATTACTACGCCTCAAAAATTTTCAAAAAAATCTTCACTTTTTGACAGCAGAAAAATAAAAGGGGTTTCTAAATGACACCATAAAACCGAAAAATCCTAGTTATCAAAGCGAACACCTTGTAGCGTCACACACTTCCCCAAAATCAATAGCCTAAGGTTTGACGACTTTCCACATTGATGCTGACCTTGATAGTTTAACTGGACTCGCTAAGCTGAAGGCACCCGGTCAAGCATCCTCGCCATTTGGCCCGCTGTCGTGTTACGTTGCACTACTCGTATTCGACTCTCTAGCCAGTCAGTTGGAACGAATCGGTATCTTGGCACTACCATCCAAATATACTATTGCATCCGACTACGCTATCGTGTTCTCCCTTGGTCTCGTATTCGTGGGTATATAACAAGTCCAATCAATTAGCGATTGCTTTTGCGCCTGCTAGCTTGCACAACGACAAATCATAAACCACTTTCCCGAAAACATTTTCCACAGAAGACTACCACACACAGTTTAGCCAAAAAGTAGAGGGAACTACCTTCGTCTAGTTAAGAGAAATCTTACGGATAGCAGTTACGAATTTCATCGACTGAGAAAATTAAGTGTTCATATAAGAAAATAATACAACCTAAAGAGATTATATGCAAAGTAAAACCAACCTAAGCTCAAACATAAGAGGTTTTCCGCAAACTAGCGGCATATTTTGGATAAATTTCAAGCTATACAAAAATATGGCATCAACTTTACATGATTCCTGTATAAGGTCAACTTCTAAGGAAACATATTCACCTCAGTAGGCTTTTGGTTTGAAGTAGATTCAGTGATAAATTCAATTTGTCCAAAAGCGTTTGTTGGACCCATTACTTTCAGACAAGTAGACTCTGACCATTCTTTTGAAACTGCTTTCGAACTCGACTCTAATTAATGGTAACATTATTAGGAGTTATTACCAAACATATAATGGTTCTCTTCATATTCCCCACAAAAGCACCTGTTATCAAAATATCACAAAGACAAAAAACAAACCGATTACTTGGTAAACTTTCGGTTGAATATTGTGGGTCTGGCACAAACTTAATGCATTCTTTGAAAGTGAAGTGCTTTAAAATGAAACTATACTTTTTCTAATTGAGGAATGGTTATTTAAATAGGTCTTCACCAACTTCTCTCAGATCTCTAGCATTTTCTTCTAACCTACCATACCTCTTGACTGTCAAACGTGGATTTTCCAGCATAATCACATTGACAGAAACCTATCTATATATTATAAACGTTTCAAGGTTGACCAGCACAATATTGCACCTGTTTGATGAATACAAACAAGCATCGTAACTTCTACATGTGTCGCACATTTTATATCTACTGTCATATTATCCCTTCGCACAATTCTCTCGTTTTTTATTATCGATGCGCTCTTCAGTTTTCCGTTTCTGGCCCCAGTTGATGCAAATCGCTGTCTTCCGAGTACAGTGATGGTAAGCGACACTTACAAGGGTTCGTTCTCCTCCAAAGTGATAGATTAGCATGCGTAGGCCACGATATTATTCTCCATGTAAACGAAAGCTCATGTGTAAGAGCTGCATGAGTCGTCACACATTAAAGTGGGACTCCTTCGGTGCCAGTGTACCGATTGCCATTCAAGAGATAGTATGTCAAATTAACCTCAGTATATCAGATGGTTCCAGATGGTTGTTTACGGAATAAGGAGGTTTCCTCTGAATTGAATTCCTTGTCCAGAACGAGCGGACCACTGTTGCTTGAATCTGAGGGCTCGGGGATAGGGACAAGTGAGGGAGAAAATATTAAACAACAACAAAAGACCATGTTATTAGTGGCTTAATTTGCAAGTCCACACCGTGATCTTAGATGGATTTCAAGTTTGTGTCTGTAGGACTCTAATGACCTTTCCAGAACTACTTCTGTGAGGAGGTATTCCAAGGTTCCACAGATTTTAGGGAGTAAACGTTACTCCGGATGTCTGTCCCGTTGTGTCTGTGCTCTAACTTCTTTCCCCTCCTAAGACTCGTATTAGTGCTCAACTTGAACGGGCGGAGGAGCGGGTGAACCGAAATACCCAGTGTTATACGTCATTTTCATGTCACGTCTCAATTTTTTCCAAAAGGCATAGGTTCTGTGCTGTCATGCACTCCTCTTATGACTTAAACCTTGGTCTGCGAATGGATTTGGTGCAGTGTCTTCGAGTACGTTCCAGATCGTTCCTTCCTTCATGAGTTGAGGTTGGAATGGTGATAATCTTAAATCCTAGGTGGTGCCTGTTGGAACTACTGAATGTTTTGTGGGGAGTTGTTGGGATTGAGTGATTTTTCGAGTTGGTGTTCATCATGGACGGACAATAGTTGGAGGAACATTGGAAACCTAGGAAGACTGGACAGCTGTTTCACCTCAGTATGGGACTCCCCGGCAATCGCTTGATTGACGGCTAATTCACTCTAATTAACTCCAACGTTTTGATAGAACAGTTGTGGTTGACGTGATCAAAAGCCTCAGAATGTCCGGGGTGTTTGACCTACGTGCTTTAATCTTGGTTTATGGCATCTTTTTGGGGTAAAACTATCAGTTCTCCCGAGGCGTTACTAGGTCCTGGCTACTCGTTGGCGGACTCAAGGACAGCGAATGTGAGGGCTAGGTTCAGTCATATAAATGAATAAATGTTTTATTCCCACATCAAAAAGCTTAATGCTACAGAAGCCAGTTTACAGGCACCATCACGTTGATATATCTCAAAGTGTTTATAAGACTTCAAGCCGAAAGTACTTATTTTTACGGAACACTGGCTGGAGAATTCCGCATAAGCACCGGGCTACTTTGTGACATGGTGAATTTATCACTAATTATATAGGCCTTAAAGGCACACCTGGTAAGTATTTTCCGCTCGTCTTTATAACTTTGGGATCTGTGATCCAATTGATTTAATGCTTTTAAATGTGGTCTCGTCTTGGCATTTAGCGTTGAGGAGCTGCCTTAGTTGCTGTTCCATCCACATTTCAATAGATGACGTTTGCTGTTTCATATAACTATCCAACATGCATTTTGAGCTGTCGGGGAGAATTTCGTGTATCTTTGTAATATACTGTGTTTTGTTTATAAGTTACACACTCTCCCTTCTTAGAACCCAGAATAGCAAGATCCTTGTTTTCCCGAAGCTCACTAAAGGATCTTCAGTGTTGTTAAGAAATGCGTGCTTTTTGGCTAGAAGACTGTTCAAAATTGGCATGCAATATCTAGCACTTTGGACTTGAACCAACTTTTATTGTCGTTCGAAACACCACGAAGAATCCTGGGTTGGTCATACAAGTTTTCAAACTGGGCCTCAACTTCTATTGGTCGTATATTCGCTGCTGGTACACAGAGGTTAAATCTCATGGATAACGTCTCAGACCGGGTTTTAGTCAGAGAAACATCACAGAAATTGTGAAAGTAATCTTCAGGATTGCGTGGAAATGTGTCGTTCGGAGGATTAGGAAATAAAGATTTTTCCAAAGTTCTTTGCTTCTTTTCCCTCACCCTTTTTGATGATATGTGGGGATATTATAGAAATTTAAAACAACATATGGATGACAGATCATTTTGGATACTTAGCAGTTTGCTGATGCTTAAAAGCAAATTGTTAATTTCGTCTGTTGGGTACCATATGTGTGACTCGGTCAGCCTATGTTATTCCACCTAAATCTGTATCACTCTACATTGTATGTATGTATGTACGTATGCTCTTTTCCATTGCTTAACGGTGTACACAATTAACTATGTGGAGTATCCAGCCGGAGAGTGTTGATAAAATTTATGAATTCATTAAATTTTGCTTCTTTAGACATGTATCAGTGTGATGATGCCTGTAAACTGCCCCCTCTCACGTTAAGTTGCTAATAAGGCTGTGATGGTTGGCACCAAGGTGCCGCACAAGTATAACCAAGGAGGAGTGCATCGATCTCATAGAACCTGGTTATGAGCAGCAGACCCTGAAGCATACCAGTCAGCGATACCCTCGGAGGCCTCATAAATATGTTGGCGGTAGTAAAGAAGAAGCTGTTGGCTGGGAGAAAGGAACCCCTTGAAAACATAAAAGGGCCCATAGTGAACTGGTTTCCAATACCAACCACCACTTGAAGAAAGAGGAAAATGAAAAGACTTATGATCCACAGCGAAAGAGGCCTTTGTCCGTTTCATGACAAGCAGGATCTACTGCCCTTCTCAATACAGTTCACCGACATTCCGTCTCCAACATTCAGGACTCGCAAAGTCTTGTGGATACCTTGAGATACATCAGTGTGATAGTGCCTGTAAACTGGCTTCTGTAGCATTAAGCTTTTTGATGTGGGAATAAAACATTTATTCATTTATATGACTGAACCTAGCCCTCACATTCGCTGTCCTTGAGTCCGCCAACGAGTAGCCAGGACCTAGTAACGCCTCGGGAGAACTGATAGTTTTACCCCAAAAAGATGCCATAAACCAAGATTAAAGCACGTAGGTCAAACACCCCGGACATTCTGAGGCTTTTGATCACGTCAACCACAACTGTTCTATCAAAACGTTGGAGTTAATTAGAGTGAATTAGCCGTCAATCAAGCGATTGCCGGGGAGTCCCATACTGAGGTGAAACAGCTGTCCAGTCTTCCTAGGTTTCCAATGTTCCTCCAACTATTGTCCGTCCATGATGAACACCAACTCGAAAAATCACTCAATCCCAACAACTCCCCACAAAACATTCAGTAGTTCCAACAGGCACCACCTAGGATTTAAGATTATCACCATTCCAACCTCAACTCATGAAGGAAGGAACGATCTGGAACGTACTCGAAGACACTGCACCAAATCCATTCGCAGACCAAGGTTTAAGTCATAAGAGGAGTGCATGACAGCACAGAACCTATGCCTTTTGGAAAAAATTGAGACGTGACATGAAAATGACGTATAACACTGGGTATTTCGGTTCACCCGCTCCTCCGCCCGTTCAAGTTGAGCACTAATACGAGTCTTAGGAGGGGAAAGAAGTTAGAGCACAGACACAACGGGACAGACATCCGGAGTAACGTTTACTCCCTAAAATCTGTGGAACCTTGGAATACCTCCTCACAGAAGTAGTTCTGGAAAGGTCATTAGAGTCCTACAGACACAAACTTGAAATCCATCTAAGATCACGGTGTGGACTTGCAAATTAAGCCACTAATAACATGGTCTTTTGTTGTTGTTTAATATTTTCTCCCTCACTTGTCCCTATCCCCGAGCCCTCAGATTCAAGCAACAGTGGTCCGCTCGTTCTGGACAAGGAATTCAATTCAGAGGAAACCTCCTTATTCCGTAAACAACCATCTGGAACCATCTGATATACTGAGGTTAATTTGACATACTATCTCTTGAATGGCAATCGGTACACTGGCACCGAAGGAGTCCCACTTTAATGTGTGACGACTCATGCAGCTCTTACACATGAGCTTTCGTTTACATGGAGAATAATATCGTGGCCTACGCATGCTAATCTATCACTTTGGAGGAGAACGAACCCTTGTAAGTGTCGCTTACCATCACTGTACTCGGAAGACAGCGATTTGCATCAACTGGGGCCAGAAACGGAAAACTGAAGAGCGCATCGATAATAAAAAACGAGAGAATTGTGCGAAGGGATAATATGACAGTAGATATAAAATGTGCGACACATGTAGAAGTTACGATGCTTGTTTGTATTCATCAAACAGGTGCAATATTGTGCTGGTCAACCTTGAAACGTTTATAATATATAGATAGGTTTCTGTCAATGTGATTATGCTGGAAAATCCACGTTTGACAGTCAAGAGGTATGGTAGGTTAGAAGAAAATGCTAGAGATCTGAGAGAAGTTGGTGAAGACCTATTTAAATAACCATTCCTCAATTAGAAAAAGTATAGTTTCATTTTAAAGCACTTCACTTTCAAAGAATGCATTAAGTTTGTGCCAGACCCACAATATTCAACCGAAAGTTTACCAAGTAATCGGTTTGTTTTTTGTCTTTGTGATATTTTGATAACAGGTGCTTTTGTGGGGAATATGAAGAGAACCATTATATGTTTGGTAATAACTCCTAATAATGTTACCATTAATTAGAGTCGAGTTCGAAAGCAGTTTCAAAAGAATGGTCAGAGTCTACTTGTCTGAAAGTAATGGGTCCAACAAACGCTTTTGGACAAATTGAATTTATCACTGAATCTACTTCAAACCAAAAGCCTACTGAGGTGAATATGTTTCCTTAGAAGTTGACCTTATACAGGAATCATGTAAAGTTGATGCCATATTTTTGTATAGCTTGAAATTTATCCAAAATATGCCGCTAGTTTGCGGAAAACCTCTTATGTTTGAGCTTAGGTTGGTTTTACTTTGCATATAATCTCTTTAGGTTGTATTATTTTCTTATATGAACACTTAATTTTCTCAGTCGATGAAATTCGTAACTGCTATCCGTAAGATTTCTCTTAACTAGACGAAGGTAGTTCCCTCTACTTTTTGGCTAAACTGTGTGTGGTAGTCTTCTGTGGAAAATGTTTTCGGGAAAGTGGTTTATGATTTGTCGTTGTGCAAGCTAGCAGGCGCAAAAGCAATCGCTAATTGATTGGACTTGTTATATACCCACGAATACGAGACCAAGGGAGAACACGATAGCGTAGTCGGATGCAATAGTATATTTGGATGGTAGTGCCAAGATACCGATTCGTTCCAACTGACTGGCTAGAGAGTCGAATACGAGTAGTGCAACGTAACACGACAGCGGGCCAAATGGCGAGGATGCTTGACCGGGTGCCTTCAGCTTAGCGAGTCCAGTTAAACTATCAAGGTCAGCATCAATGTGGAAAGTCGTCAAACCTTAGGCTATTGATTTTGGGGAAGTGTGTGACGCTACAAGGTGTTCGCTTTGATAACTAGGATTTTTCGGTTTTATGGTGTCATTTAGAAACCCCTTTTATTTTTCTGCTGTCAAAAAGTGAAGATTTTTTTGAAAATTTTTGAGGCGTAGTAATATCATTGAGAATTGTGATGAAATTGCCTAAATGAGCTGAAAACCCTTGAAATTCGCTCAAATCTAAGACTCGTCATCGCTGAGTCCATTTTAATTTCACTTTTGGTTATACTGCACCTACACACCTTAGTTGCTAAAGGATGCAGCGTAAAATATGGGGATAAACAAGGAGTGAAACTCACAACGGTAGTAGACAATGGACATTTGAAGGAATTTGGGGTTTATGTAGTACTTTTTATATACTTCAGACTCTGCTAGGTATTAGTTCAACAACGGTCAATTTCATCATCGTCTCAACACCTTAGAACTCACCAACATTTACCATGTGGGGAAAAAGATGTTGAATAGGAAAAGCAATATCCAATCTTAGGCATTAAGTCTCACTTTCTGGGTGGCTTATTGGTGTCTTGAATGTTTTCCACAGGTATCAGACTTCTCGTCATAAAGTCCCTCTAAGATTCCACTTGTTGTCATTACCAGACACCGCCTAACCCTCACCAGCCGTCCAAAGTATGTCACCTTATCTCAGTCCACTTCCAAAAAAATACGCCCCGCAGACATTTTTGGCATGGACAAACTTTATCATTATTATTCGCAGTGCCAACTTTCTTTAATGAGTTTACCTGGTGTATCTATATTCCAAAATGTACATGGTTACGTTTCCCAACCCAGAAGTATGTCTCTCCCGTAATAATTGTGAATTTACTCCAAACTGTTTGCAGCTGAATAGGAGTTTCGAAATAAATATGAGCTCAATTTACCCTGCGATTCTTGTTCTTCTTGCCTTGACGTAAAGCTGAATAGACGTAATAATGGAGATACGGCTCGACATTAAACAAGATGAAGTTTATGTCGTAACCTGTCAAGATTGAGAGATGTCTAAAATATTTTCAAAAGTGGTGGGAAGAGTGGAAGCTGAATGGCATGAAATCTGAAGAAATGTATGTATGTAATAACCAATGTCAATCTACCTCTTATATTCATTTGGACTGACACACAAATATGTCTGAATAAAACTACTACACTCTCGCTTGGATACAAAGTGTGATCAAGTACTCGATATCTCTTTAAAAGCTCTTCTGAAAAGTAGAGAGGCAGTCTTCATTTGACTTACTCCATAAACTTCAACGATGTTAAAAGTCTCGGCTCTTCCCATCTATGATAGTTGTCACAGGTTATAAATGCCTACGTTTGTGTTTATTCTAAATAAATTATTTCTTATGTGCTTGGATAATAAGGTAGCTGCATTACTAACCTTTACTGTGTATTAAATGCAGAAGTGTCTTTCTGGGCGTATTTCCTCTCAAGTTACGGTGCAGAATAAAATTTGTAGCTCCAAATGTTTAGCTTGCTCAAAGTAAAGATTTAAAACTGAGACTTTAAAGCAACTTTTGTCGAATCATTTTCTAATTTTTATTCCTATTGAATCAGACTCAAAAAGATTTTCAAGCTCTTCCAGTTTCGACGACGAAATCTACATGGTCACAAGGGCTTTACACTAAAACCAGTGCAAATTTAGTGACTGTATGAGCATACTGAGAGTGCGAGGTCAAACAATGTTGGCTCCTTGTTAGTGGAAATGTGACTAGTTTGATATTGGGCGTGTTGTTTGCTTTTCATGTTGGATAAAAGAGAAGACATATTTGGATCATTATAATGGATTTTAATGTGACGACCAACTACTTTATAGAGAGTCAAAAGAAGAAGAATGTAAAGATGTACAGTTTTTCAGTCAATTTTATGCAGTCATCAGACCTTTAAAGTGGTTGACGTGTTAAGTTGTAGTTAGTCGTTTCTTATGGGCACTAACATGTAATATGTTTCGTCAGGCCAACAACATCCTGCAAATAAAATATTATTGCATTTAGTACACAGAAAAACCGAAAAATATTTATGCCTCCCAGTTGAGAGTTACCTATGTTGTTTGGTATCAGCCTCAGCAAATAAACAGCTAGTTCGTGCTTACTTACTGGAATCATAACATGCTACTTTTCTGGAACACATGTTTTACAGAAGCAAGTATTCCTGTTGGAATAATCTCTGTGTATATCATGGGCGCTGTCATCTCTTCGGTGTGAAGGTAGTAACTGTTAATATCCTATTTGTGTACGGCCTAATTCGTAAAGAATTACTGAAGTCGAATACGCCTCAAATAGGAAATGGAATACGTGCGTTTAGCTCGCGCTTTTAGTTTTATTTTATTGGTGGAGCTTGAACGTGGTGTTTCTGAGATAAGGTGTGGTTATATTTATGGGAAGAAAACACTCGATGGTTTAAATTGTTAGTATTTGGTAGCCATATGGAGAGAAACAGAACTATACAACTAGTGGCAATTTTAGGCGTGAAAATCTTTTCGATGCTATATTCAGATATCCTCACTGGTAGCTGCGGAAAACATGTCGCAATACTGATTTGATATGGTTAACTTTTTCTGCCGAAATTCAACTGATGTAGACGCCCTCGTGTGGAGTGATGCATATCCTTCTTTGCCGGAAAGCATAAAAAAATACTTTGAACTAGGTTTCTATACGACAGAAAATTTTAGTCTGCGAAATTAACAGAGGTTTCAATGTATTCATGAGTATTAATAACCATAATAAGGTGTTAGCAGGCAGCAAAATTATTTTAAACGTCAGGATTTTTATAATGTTTCATGTTTTGTAAAATGGCGTTATTATTTTCCTGAGGAATGTTTCGATAATCTAAATCTCAAAGGCCTAAGTACGTGTGATAATTCATCGTGAACTACTGAGTAGGTTTAAAATGTTTTCATCCTTCATTTCGCCTTCTGAGTTTGGGTCAGACATCACTGCTTTTAGACTTGCTGACAAATCGTCCTGTTTATAGTCGAGAATTATTATGCCATAATGCGATCTGTTTGCCAGATTATTGGGCAAACAGATTAACAAGTGCAATACTATCTGCGGAAGCAAATTTTATAGCAGCTGGATTTATTTGTGGTGACCACAGTATAAGGCGTTATGAAATACACTAGGTTTACACAGTTATTTATCAACGCGGCGAATAACCTTTGATATTAAAATTTTTCGTTTTTAAGTGTGTATTCACTGCAAGTTGCATTACAGCATGTATGAAATTCTTGAACATTCTCATCCGAAATTGGCAGTGTTTTTGGTTTCTTGATGGTCCTCAAATAGCTAAACCAAAATTCAGACCACTAGGTAAACCTTACAATGCTGAGTGGGATTGTAAACTAATGGTGACTATACATCTTAGTAGGTCAGAGCAATTGTATATAGCCCAAAACTTACCAACTATAATTTGTACTCAAAGTTAGGAATCTTATTATTATAAGGCACTGCTAAGTTCTCATTAGTTTGTAGTCTGTCAAATGAGCACGTAAGATTTACCATTTAGACCAGTGAAATAGTATCAGGGATTTTCGACTACTTGAGACATGGAAATATAGCCTCGTTTACAACCGTAATTATGTATTTCGCTCTACTAAGTGATCTTTGAGAATAGGTGAAATTAAGTAGTCATCTAGGGTTGAGCAACCATGTACATTTATTTTATATCAATGAAATAGTTCACGAAACAGTCATAGCGGTGTTGACAGATTCTCTCGTATGACCAATTACTTCTTTAAAAAATATGCACAACAAGTTAATTATTTTACGATGTTTGTCATTAGGGAAACAATGAGATGCTTCTTTTATTTTATGCAGAGAACCATAATTTGATTTGTACTTTGATAAAAGTCTCCATTTTAAAAGTTGACAAGTTTCCACATTTGTGATATTCCTAGTACATTCGGATTGAGTTTTCTTCTACACTTCGACCTGAGAAATGTTGCAGCTCTTATTACTTATTATTTTTCCCTTGGGCTCCTAGTGGAACATAGGACTTCAGTAGTAGGCCTCCATTGCACCCTGTTCTTTGCAGTCTTTTGGACCTGGCACCACGACTGCCCGGAAGCTTTCATTTCTTCCTCACATGATCTCCTCCAAGTCACCCTCGGACGCCTGACTCGTCGTTTCCCCGTTGGATTCCACTCGAGGGTCTGGCGCGTGATGTCCCCAATCGGCCTTCTCAGTGTATGCAGCTCTGGTGTGGTTAAATTAAAGTCCATTCACTGAGCACTATATGAATCACGTTCTTGATTTACGTTACACTGGCTTTGCGTTTTCTGGAGAACGTAACTGAGTAACGCTGTTTCATCACTTCGAGGTCGGACTAGTAGGACTGAAATACTAAATAAACCCTATATTTTGATCAATTCCCCATGAATCTTGAATTGGAGGATTTGAAGAGTACATGGTATTCTCAGACTGCTGCTCCTCCAAAATTGATCTAGTTCTCTAAATCAATGATATTCGCGAATGTGTTTTTAGGCTGCATAGATCATTTTCATTCTCATACTGTAATGCATGTCTACTCTATTGTCTCATTTTTTTTATAGCACTTCACTCCATATCACAAGTTTGAAGTAATGTTTTCAGGCCTTATTGTGAGTCATGTTAATCACATGTAATTCTTTTCCGTTTGTACCGCTTTTATTCCTTATCGTTATTCTCAGTTCGTTTGTGCTCAGTCCACCATGAAACAAAAAACTGAATGCGTTGACGATGTATACAATTATTGTGAAACATGGTCGATTTCGCCAACAGCAATCAAAATATCCACGTAAGCTAATTAAGCTTGGCAAAAGCCCTACCATCACTAGCATACACCTTATTCAAGCCATAAAGCGACTTGTGATGAAGGTGGCTGAATCCTACAGAAGGGCTTAGATTTGTGCGAGAAGAGGATCATCTCTAAGGCATTATGCGTTTTTCCATATCCTTCTGTAGTCAACAGAAACATGGACTAGATATCACCTAAATATAAAACACACTGATGAATCACATGGACAACATCAAATAATATGCAGAGATATGGTCACAAACACAACCTTATCTCTATATTTCTGGCCGACTTGTTACTGATGCTATCATCCACCCTAACAAAATATTTTATGCCTTTTCAGTCTTATTTCTAATCACTCACTGTATGCTTCAAAAGTAAGCAAGACCTTGCTCTTTTATTCATCACTGTGCATGCAAAAACTTGAATAAGGTTGTTCTTGACCTGTCTACTAAACTGTTCACCGAAGTTGTGACCTTCTTTCTATGACAATACACAATTGCAATAACTCTACTGTTTTTGCCGAAATCCAATAAATCGGTTTGATATAAGACTGAAGAACGTGAAATTTATTTGCATCTTTTTCGCGATCTAGTGCGACGATTTCCCATAAATTGGCCTAGACTAACACTGCAGTGGGAGGACTAAGTGTGTTCGATGGATATTGTCGCGATTGAAAGTGGAGTTATACATTGAGGTCAGAGGAAGAGAACTACTCACACCTCGATGAATAACTGACAATAATTTCACCTCAGTGTCTACAAGTTGGTTAAACAGTGTCAGATAAAATTCCACTGAATATAAAAGATGAAGTTAGCAGCAAACAACATGTGCTAGAACATATCGAACAGTAATTGGTAAATCTGTGAGGAAAACAGATTTACTTTCCACTTTGCATTCTTTAACGGGTGTATATCATATTTTTAGGTGATTCAGATAGCTCTCGACCTGCACAACAAACTTTATATACCAACAGAGGTCGATCAATTCCATCTAATATAACACAACAGAATTAACGTACCGAGAAGTAGTATCCGAACTTTTCGTGAGATGGAAACAGCAGCTGGTTTTGAGTGGCTGGAAGGATTCTAGGAGTGTTTCCAACTGTTTGTTCAAAAATGTTTTGGTGACGACTTGTAAGCAGGGACAGGTTGCTTTCACTTACCGTTAACACGGTTAGTATTACAATATACATGACAAGATATTCTCCATTTAGACTGCAGACCAATTTTTAGCACTAATTTGGTCGATTTCTTTACTTTCGCGTATGAATTTGACATTAATTACTTAATAATTACTTAATTAATAAATTACTAGTATTATATTTGCCTTAAGAGTACATTTTATGGATTGTTTTGTTCCTATCTTTCACGCAGATGACATATCATTGCACACTGTTTAGATGATGTTAGAGATTGCAACTTTACTTTCTTAATGTCATGTCCTGTAATTTACGGGATAATTGTACACTTATTTCATAATTACGATTTGAAATTATGATTCATGAATTTAAGTTGTTCCCTGATGTATTTCGTACAGCATGTGCTCTCCAGTGAAGTGTAGCTTGAATCATCATCTGAATAGCTGTAGAGAACAAGTTGCATACTCGAATAATTACAATAAAGTAGATAAACTTTTATCTCTATTCCAGTGAATAGACTGTGTTCAGAGTATAGGTTTGGGTAAAAATTATCAACTGAAACTTTAGTTTGCCAATCTCATTATGAATTATAACTGTAGTTTGTGCCTAATTGTTTCAGGCACAAACAGAATTGTAGAATGAGATGTTATTTTAATGAATGTTTCAATTATAGAACTTTCCAGCGCATAACGTACTTTGGGTCAGGGGAATTCTAAACCTTTCCTATTTATGAATTACAAAACCAGAGTAATCAGTATTTTGAAATATATATTTTTGCTAGATTCCAGTACATATGGGAAAACTATAACTCGTTCCCAGGCATATCCATCTGACGAAACCTGTGTGGTACAAAATCTATGTCAAGGTTCTCATATCTTTTTATCACAGAATGTGATCTGATTTTTCTGTTTTCATTGTTTCATTAAGTATCAGTTTTAGCTGATTTAAAAGAATTTCCATTTTTGGAATTTTTGGTCTGTTTGTGAGCAGGTTTTCTTAATTGTTTGGAGTCTAAAATATTATTCCCTAGTCACTGTGATGATGATTTATCTAATTCTTGATTTACGCACACTGTTGTCTACAATATGGTATTTCATGTCCCCCATTTCTTCTTTTCTATAAGACTTAAGACCGAGGCACTCATTTTTGTAGTGCATTACCATTAACATACACCAAAATCACATTCTTACTATTGGAACTTAAATATTTATTTACAAAGTTATATACCACGCTTACTATAGAAAGGATTGTGATACTTGCAGGATTTTAAGGTTAATATAGATGAGCTGGGATTTGAATGTAGCACCTATTGTTTGTAAGATGATTGCTTCAACAACCGAGCCACATATCTATGTGTATTCGTAATGCACTCCGATTAGTATAATTTCTGCCTTAAACGATATAAAGTTTGTTGTTAAATTCGATTATCTAACAAAGCGTTTACCTAATGCCTAAGAGCGAAAGATCAATTTATTTTACAGTTGGTAAATTTAGTAGCTTTTGTTTATATTGATTGCACAGCTTGTTGTATTTATTTTATCACCCTGAAATTACTTATGTATAACTATGAAGGCCACCTAGGTTTGCCACTTTGATACCCGCATTACTAGTATTTGACTTTTTTAGTAGTTATGGCGTTGACAGTACACATAAATCGATGAAAATATTTTCGTTTATAATGATATTTGCATCTGGTATGATGTAAATATAGGCAAAAACCAAACATTTTAATAAAATTATTATTGGTTTTCAAGTTTTGCTTTTATATGTGCATATCAGCTTGTGTCAGGAGAGAGTTTTAGAACAAGCATTGAGCCTGTTTGTGGATTTGTCCTTCATACCGTCAGTTTTTAAATTAAGGAACTTTTCTGCAGACTAAACTTGTTTAAAACATTACTTTATTCAGATGACGTCTAAACATATGAACGTCAGTCACTGTGAGTTGCCTTGATAGTGTAAATGTTAGTGAGTTCAATTTGTGTGTATAATATCTAGAAGGTGTAATATAGTAAGAGGCTGTCTTCTTGTAGCTCTTACTATCCAATTTTTAATTGAACGGAATCAACTTTCGATGAAGATCCCTTACAACATTGTGTTATCATTTCCCCAGAACCTCTCTTTGTTAATTCCATAACACTAATAAGAAAGTCTTGTATTTTGTCATTGAAAAATAATGATAATATAAGTCAATTGTTTTATATCATTTGCGGACTGAACTGTTGTTTTCATTGTTAGTAGTTCACTCATCTTAATGCGAACGGAAGGACTTCATGATGAATGAGATTGGTTTTTTGTGCAATTAAAATGTTTGCAAACGTAGTTACGCTGTGTGATTGGTAGGCATACTTCTGACATATATTATGTGGTAACACAGGAGGAAGTGAAATGTAGTGTATGCTATGACTGATATACTGCTAGAGTTTTTTCATTAATATCAAGATGAAATGAAAGTGCTTCTTTTTATTAGGAACACTACTATTCTAAAGGGGGATGGTGCACCTTTTGGGCTAACTATCTAGAATCCTGTAATTATTTACTTAGAAGTACGGTTGTACTCTCAGGTGATTAACCAAGTCTAATGAGTGATTGCTTTTCGCTAAAATGATTTTATATGTAACCAGTGTATTTAACCTACCAATTGGTTAGAATATTAATTTCTTAGAGGAATAACGCACCACAACTGTGTTGCTTGACATTGAAAGACTTAACAAGGTGATATTCGGGTACAATAAGAGATGAATTGGCGATTTTGACACCAGTATTTCACCCTAATGCCTGTATTTTAACTATACAGAAACTGAAACAGGATAAGTTGTATGTGAATATTAATCGGTTGAAAATTGGACTACCCCTTTTTTATTTTTATGGATTTCAATACTCTTCTGAAGAAAATTGGCCCTTATTTCTGCTCAAAGGAACGTCACAACATTGAGAAATCAAGATGACTGTTCATTTTTTAGCTAAGATTGAAATTTTGAACTAACCACCAGAGGGAATTTCATTCATTTCGAATTTATTTATTGTTATAAGTTAAGTCGTAGATGGTTTCAAATACAGTTGCACTATTTGTACACAGAGTGTAATATACTTTTGGATGAGCATCTGGACTAAAGCACTGATCTTTGATAAGGTTTTCTTCTTATGCCCTGACAGTAATGAAATCGTTTTTACTTCAAAGGAAACACTTTCGGAATGTAACCATTGCGAAACACGAAATCCATTACAACACTTTCTACCTATCTTTTTAAACAGTTTAACGGTGCTCTTTAAAACACAAACGTAGGTCTATTTGTCATTTACGGTTGTTAAGCATTTTTGTTCAGTTGTGAATTTGTGATGAAGTTCTACGAAAATAAGGGAAAAATCTCAAGGGAGCTCCTTGAAGAGAAGAGATTGAAGTTATTATTACTAGAATGTTTCTCCTTAACAAGATTTGTAACTAGCTTGTGTTTTGCTTTTCAAACTTAACAGTGAATGATCCAAAATTACTTTTTTGTCGTCATCTCGAGACCACAAAGTGTAGATAGATAATCAGATTTTAGATGATGAAAAGCTGGAAAGATTCATATTAACAGGTTCTTGACGAAAATGCTCACCATAAGTGACTCACAAATCCTAAACTGAATTGAATTGCGTTCTCCCCGGGATAACTGCTCGACGGTCAAACTCTTAGTAAGAGGTTGAGATAAAATTTACCTGTGCATTTTTTCATCTAGATATATATTGGTGTATATGTTCTGAGTGTAGGTCAGAAATTAAGAGATGGAACCGAGCAAGACAGCTGAGTTTTCTGTTCCAACTGAGAATTTTACTGATAGACATTAATTGGGGCTGAACACTAAAAACTAGGCAGCTAAATCGGTTACTTACTGGTGACCAGTTTACGCACATGGTCTTATATGAGGTCAGTCACGGCCACAATAACTCAGTGGTTGCCTATGTCTTCAGTAGTGAGCGATGCAGGCTACAATAATCGATGAGACAGTAGTTTCTTCATGGTCTACGATTCGCCTTCATTATGAATGTCAGGAAGCAAGCAACATGTTTCCAGGGATTCCCATCGATTAGCTCCCATCATCTGATGCTAAAATGTACTGACTTGTTTTGGTTTTAGTCTAGAATGACGTGTTGAGGTAATAAGCTGTGATTAAGCTTATTAGGTTAGTTTATTTCTGTCAAAAACATCAATTTGGTTTTTATGTAATATGAATATTTCAATTATTTTTTAAATTCCTTTTTAGTTCGTACGTATCTCAGATGAAGATAAGCTAGAAGATGTAATGACACTGATGAAAAATCATTGGAAAATGATGGAGCCAGAGAAACCAAGTCTATGTATATCAGTTATTGGAGGTGCAAAAAATTTTGTGCTTGAAGGACACAAGAAAGAAGTTTTCTACTCTGTAGGAAAATCTTGTTATGGTTACCTAATTGTATCATAAGTTGATAACTTTTTATATCCTATATACTGTTGTCAGTCGGTTATACTGCGTAGCTTATTGTGTAGACTTGAAGATCAAAATTCGATCTGATAGAATTTAATAGGCTGTAGACGTGAAACGTCAGAAATTAATTTTACTACCAAGCTGAGATTTTAGAAATATATTCCGCTCATAATTTATCTAATCCATTACAAAATAAAGACAAACACATGATATGTGGGTTATGTAGAGTGATCGATAACTTAAGATGGCCACCGCGAAGAAATAGTTAGTACATACTACTAACATACACCTTAGAACCAGATTATCCTGTCAAAAACTCATTCTGTAGTACTCGAAGGATAAGCTGGAGCATTGGGTCACATCTTTGTAAGTATGTCAGTTTACCTGCTCCTGTCCAGCCAAGTACACCGG
Organism: Heterobilharzia americana; assembly: GCA_944470555.2. NCBI lineage: Eukaryota > Metazoa > Platyhelminthes > Trematoda > Strigeidida > Schistosomatidae > Heterobilharzia > Heterobilharzia americana. The sequence goes on along the minus strand of OX104129.1, from coordinate 32,921,530 downwards.
TTGTGTCATGCGCCAGCTGATGCAACGCGTTCGTGAAGAGCATCAATCTTAGCTGACAAAGGGAGAACGGAAATGCATCATTAGTTCTGTGACAGAACACCGAGTAAACTCAGGACGTTCTGCTCTTTTAAAAAAGTCCTAAAAATTTCGAACAAAGTACAACCAAGCCACTTAAAAGGGGTGAGGTTAAGAAATTTGGACATAGTTGAAGCATTGACTATTCAAAAATTCAAACCATCATTATGCATTCAGAAAAAGTGTGAAGAGTCTCATTCTCTGTCACGGTCATCGTGAGATAGTTTTCTGTGTATAAAGTAGATAAGTTCTTTCTGATTGTTTCACTCAGTAAGCTATATACCTATATTTGATTCAAGTTTTATTTCTTGTTAACGCCCTTATTTCGCGGATGATATCATTGAAATTAAAGACTCATATTGAGGTTGGCTCGCATCTAGTATGTTCTTCCTGGAGTGTTAGTGTTCTAACTAGAAGTGAAATCTAAAACTTGTCAAATAATATGCAGTATTTCACAGACTTGCAATAGGAAATTTTTGGTTTGCTGGTATAAATTATTTATAATGGACTCTAAAATTGCCGTGAACTCCAAGTACCCATCTGGTCTACATAACACCTTGTCCATCAAATGTTTTAAGATGAACTTATGCAAATTTTAATCTTACTAAATTCTTATATTCATTAATGGTTGATGACTATAAGCAAGACTTGGAGTCGAACTAGATTTTAGCCCGAAATAACCAAGATGAAGTGGATTTGTGTTTGTATTTGAAATGAACTTTCAGTAGAGTAAACGGTGAAACTACTACTTTTCTATGTGAAATATAACTTAACTATTTAAGCGAAATAACTCTCAGTACCAAGCAAGCCAAAATTATTCATCACTGGAAAAACATTAAGGAATTATTTAAAAAGAAACAAGAAAATCATGACTAATAGATCAGAATGTTTTGCATAAAGAATAATTAAGAAATAGTAGATGGAATTTGTCTTTTAAACCTTTCATGTAGAATCCAAAAACATGAGTGAAATATATTTTTAAAGTCCTAGTGGGGTAGAAAAATAAATTTTTGACGTTTCACAGCTTCTTGAAAATCGCTTCTATAGAGAATAAAACCTGTACAAGTTATCGACTGTTTTAAATATCAAATCAAATTTTGATCCTGAAGTTTATGAAACAAAAGAATATCATTGACCTTAGAGAAGTGTGGAATAGGTTTGTAAATTAGTAAACAGATGCCTACTTTAGTGGCTATTATTATGGTTGAATTTTACGGTCTTATATAAAGCACACACTGTTCATTCAGTAAATCTTCTTACCAAGCCTACTTTATAAAGGCATGTTATTGCAAAGTAAATGATCATTTTCACATCATCCAACTTTGGGTTGATCACCAGAATAGGCTGTCGAAAGTTGAAGCAAATAAAAATTTGTAAAAGCTTTAGGCAGTTCACGTATAACATGATCATTGTTTAAAACGTTGATATTTCTAAGGTCTATGGTCTTGAATTCAAAATCAGATAAAACACCTTTATCTATTTTCATGGATCATCTAAAATAGCATTATGTCTTTAGTAGTGTCCTCTCGACTAAGGCTATTCACTCCATTTGTATCAAAAATCTGTTGCTTACAAGTGATGTGAATGCAATTAGTTGACGACATCACCGGAAGACATGACGCAATCAGAAATTCTGGGAGAATTACCAAACTATTAGGTTTATTTGCTTGTTCGTAGCCACAGTTGTTTTATTCAAGTATTATTTTGAAGTAGGTGTTTTTTCAATGGAAAAAATTCCCTGGACATATTTAACCAAAATGCGTTTCAGGTTCTAGGTTCCAGTTCATAAAAAGCGAGACAAAAGTAATGGTGAATTTGAAAGTTTATTCGTTCTAGCAGTTACCATTGTTGCCTTAAATTTCAATAGGAAGCTAATGCAATTCTGCAAAGTTTACTTTTTCCTAATCTTCTTTAACTGAAGTCAAGCGAATAAGATACTGTTAGGATTGTTATTTTCAGAGTATAAACCATTGAGAGTCATGTATTTTAAGATTCATCGTGTATGAACCTCCAGATTACTTGCAGGTCAATATCATATTTTTTTATGAAGGTATGTATCCAGCTTGACTGTGTTTGCCAGTGGGACTAGCAGATGGTATGAGTTTATACAAATTTAGCATCTTTCATTTTTCCGACCATTATGTGCAAAGTCTTTTAATCTCTGAAGTTTGAATTTGCAATAAGTAGGAAGCAGCTTAACGATGCAAAAGGTATTTGGCGCGTCCCACTTTCGTCTTATCTAGTTTATATTGGTCATGTGATTGACAAGGCCCAAAATATTCAACAAAATCCGTACTCTTTCACCTCATTTGTCAAACCAGATTATCACTCGACTTTTACGCATATTTTATGAAAATAATATGAGATACTTTTATTCAGAGTAAGTTTCAGGGGGATGAAACTGAAAACGAACTCATTCACTGATATATCCTATCACTTCCTGATGTATGTTCTCAAGAGAAAGGTTGAATTATCTTGTATGAACATGCCGATAGCTAAAAAAGAAGCATTCGACAGATGTGAAACTTAGTAATCATTGAGGTTTACCAGTAAGGTTAAGATTTAACATCCATGTTAATGTTATAAGTCAAAAATTCAAATATTATTAGATTTTTCTCAGTGAAAAAATTTTTTTCTTTATTAAAATGAATTACACTGCTAAAACAAAGTTTGACTGTCAAAGCTTTATCTCCTGAAATAATCATAAGTGGAAGCATGTTAACGATTCATTTTTATCTATTTTTTCATTCTGAAAAGGGTTTAGTTCAAGCAGCACAAACTACTCAAGCTTGGATTGTAACGTCAGGTTTGAATTTAGGAATAATACGGGTGGTTGGTGATGCATTGCAAGAGCAGGCATTTTGTGTGGATAAAAGAAAGTTATCTCAACAATTACGGTGTATTGGGATCGCTCCTTGGGGTTATGTATTGAACCGGAATACTCTTGTCAGTAAGGAATTTGAGGTGAGTATTAGGGAAGGTGGTATTAAGCAGTTATCACTTTTTATAACCTTTCTCGTCAGTGCATATAGTATTGATTTAAAATGATTTTGCAGCATTTTTACAACTGAAACGACAGGCACTTATGTTACTTCTGAGAGCTTAACAGTAATTAGAGAAATCACAATCTACGAAAACAACGTCTTAACGCATATTTGACACCATGAACAATCCATTTCGTTCACGAACTCTCCTACTTGACATTATTCATCATCCTATAATTAAATTTTCGTCATATTGTGGAAGTTATTTCACCCTACGTTGAACAAATATTTTAAAATTGTGAACTATATACTGACTGAAAAATTTATTTGAAACTATTTATCTGAGGAGGTATGGTTACCTAAACAGCCTTATGGATCTAAATGTCTCAAAAATCATTCTTCTTCGAATTTATCTCACTGTATTGAAGCACTGTTTAAGTTGTTTAGTGATCAGTTCATTATTATATTATAAATGTTTACTATTACTTATTTACAGAAGTTATGTCTTCCATAGAACAACAGTACTGAGAAATATGTAAACACGATGAAGTGGCTCGAAGCGGCAACTTGTGCTGAACATACACAAGAACCAGTTCTTAACTGAAAAGCTTGTTTGTAGCTTTTTAGAGAGGAAAGTATTTTTTCGTGCAAAGCTACAGACCAGCTTTTTGAGCCAATAGTTGGTTTCTGGATAAGTTGCTGTTTTGAGCTACTTCAGTGTGTGTCTAAAAATTTACTTGCTCTTGTATAGCTGGTTAAATAGTTTGTAGTAAACTTTCTAAACGTATCTCTGAGCATTACTCCGATAAATTTTTCATTACTTTTACGTATCTGTTATTCCTGGTTTCATGGTTGAATTTCAGGAGACCTTTTAGGTTTTCTTCATCAAGCAATCGATGTCGCTAATGTTAAGTGATTTGCTGTGGTATTATTTTAACAAGAAATGTCAACGTTTCATGTTTTGGATGAATTTGATAAATCCGACTTTTATGAACACTGACTTCAAACACGAAAACTGAATGCATTTCTATTGAATAAAACAGTTAGCTGATTATTCCACAGCGTATTACATAAGTCAATCATCTTGAAACCACGCATCTTTTTTGTTGAAGATATCCAGGTAAACAAATCGCCTGGGGGAATTTTCTTTCACAAGTGCGAGACGGCCGATATGAATAGTGTTCTCAATCTAGTGTAACTGAGTCAAATATATTTATTTGAAAAGTTTCTCCTACCCCATCTAATAGTAAATTTTTTTACACTGTGGTACCCAGCATCTGACAGCAGAAAGCTATATTTGGCTCATATAAAATGTTGTTGCTTTCATGAGCTGATGATAAGAAACTGAAATCATTACAAAAACTTCCAGGAAAAAGTTCATTCAGATTAACACTTTGGTTCGATTCACTAAATGAATTGAGTCTAAGACTATAATAAATCCACTTCATTTTTATAGTTTGGAAGACTTTACCTAATTGTATTTCTGAAGACTGATGGTTCCATTCTTAGTCACGATGATATATTTATTCAAAAAGTCCATAGAACACACCGTTGGACAAAACGTTTTGCAATTTTATTTCAAATTTTCTTTTAAAATATGCAAGATGCTATCAGTATGCTGAAAAGTACTACCTTTCATTTATTACCTTGTAAACAAGTTTCAGTGGTCTCTTTCATCCAGTTTTACTTCATTGATATGAAAATGACTCTCTTCAAATCTGGATTACATTTTAATTTTAGGATCATAATCATCCACAGCCCTATACAGTGTCTACGGTTATTGAAACAGGACGTCCAGTTTCTCTGAATCAGAATCATACTCATTACATTTTTGTGGATGAAGGTAAACGCTTAAGATATGGAGGTTCTGAATCAGCTCGGTTTCGTGCACGTTTAGAGAAACAGATTGCACTTCCAGCGGAAGGTAAGCAGATTTTGTGATGCAGTTTATATTCTCAAAATTCATATAACAGTGGCGGTAAGGTATCAATAAAATAATCTTAACGAATTAACTGGGGACAGATCTCATTAAGTTCCATTCTTCGTAGCTGATGTTTGGTTAGGATAACTAGAATTTAAATGAATGCCACTTACATTATTTCTCAGTCACCCTTTCACCAAGAAAACCTTAGAAACATATGAGCTCAAGTTGCAAATATGGTGATATATTTTTTAAGAGAGAACAGATAATAATGAATGTAAACATATGCCTACTAACCATTTTTGCTTAAGAATAATTATTACATAACTGTTGTTATTGGTTTTAGAGGGTGGTTTTGGCATTCCAGTTGTCCTTGTTATTGTCGAGGGAGGCCATGATGTATTCATTGATGCAAGAAATAGTATAAAAGAAAGAGTACCCGTTGTAATATGTTCTGGTACCGGAAGAGCAGCTGATATCTTAGATATGGCATTTAACTTTCGACTAAAACAAAGGTTAGTTGTTTTTCAAAGTCTGACTTAGTTGTTAGTTTATCTCAGCTGTATTCAATAATACGAGTGCTGATTTTTATATGAATATGATAACCATAAGTTATGCGGTCAAATATATAATGGTTATTCTTAGTGTTCAATAACAATAGTGATATATTTGGATTTTGTTACCTGATACTAATGTTCTCCTTTGCAACTTTAGAATATAGCTATTATAGATGAGATTAAAAAAGAGCCCCAGGTGTTTGATAAATATCGTGACACTGCTCATGGGTTATGGAGTCTGCATGTGAGCAATTCACAGGCTAGATGCAAAACACTCAAGCAGAAGAGGTTAATCTATCAGCAAGGCTATAAATGTCAGTCGACTAGATGAATTATATATTGGATGCACGTGCTGAAACCACAACTTACCTCGGATTACTATTTTATCCCGAATAAAGTATGCCTATAAAGGAAGCCAATATTCAAAATGTAACACCATATTACCTGTTCTATGAAAAAGTGTTAAAAATCTTCAACTCATTTACACTATATTGGTGTTTTGTGTTTTTAGAGGTCAACGTTTATGGTGCTACTTAGTCAAATAATGGCTTTTTTCAGACCAAACTACTTCATACAGTAAAGAAACTGAAGCATATATTTTAAGTTTCATTTTTTAGGAGTGTTGCACCTTGTATTGTTACTTCTCTGGCAGGAAGTCAGCAGATAAACGCATGCTCATTGAAAAGTTTATTTAACTGATAAGCTATCAGAATCCTTAGCATGATAGAACATTGCTGTTACCTTTTTTCAATAATTCTCTTCTCCAATTTTTACGGTATCATTTTGAAGGCAATAAATTTAAAAAGGATTATGAAACTCAAAATCTTGTTGTTTCAGGTTTATTGGTGCTATGCCTAAAATAAAATATAAATAGCTATATCAGTATAGACAAGTGAAGTGTAGAAGTAATTGGAAGACTAATCTACTTAGTTTGCATAATAAAGTTTAACAAACCAAGAAGGATAAACTTTTTGAATAAAACATCTTATTGTACTCAGGGAAATTTGTCAGCTGCAGCCTAAAACTGCAGCTATTTTCAGACCAAAAATTCTTATGAAAGTTACTACACAAGAGTGAGCATCTGTAAATGAAGTTTTTTTAAATTAGGGAATCAAGAATGCTTAAAAAACGTAAGTCACAAGCTGTAGTTTGCTATCACCGCTAATTTGCATCTTGCTACTCATACGCTTGAAGAGTTATAAATAGTGAGAAGTGAATGCGACTAAAGAAACAACTACTAAAGTGATAAGAACAGTAATTAATATATGAAGGGATTGAACTATATACGACTGCAATGAACTTCTTGAAGTTAAATCAGTAGGAAAGTAGAGTAAAAGATTATACAAGTGCCGGCTTAAAAAGCTTTCATTGCAGTTGATTTCATGAAAAAAGATAGCTGTAGCATTTTCTCTACTTTTGGTGTTTTGAGCACCCAGAAGACATCAACTTCATGTCCCATATCCATGGGGTACTTGAAAATCATAGCAACAAAGACTTTGTTTTGCTTCAAGTCTTCAGTCATAGGGTTATGCTAAATGAAATGAGTGGAAGTCATCTTCTCTGTCCTTTTACTTCATGTACGAAGATGTCTTCTATAGACCAGTGTTCCTCGCTTCGTTTTGACATGAAATATGGTATAACGTGACCCTAATGAGCGCTTAACCTTCTTGAAAATTCTAACGGGTTGCTAGTTAGGTTTAAAGTAATTCATTATCTTCTTAATATTAGTTGTGATGCACTTCCGATACCATTTAGTGAAGCTTTCTTTAATTTTCATTTTGAATTTGGTTGTTTTTATTATAATTCTAGGAATAGTTCTTAAGACTTCTAACTGTGTTACATGATAGGAGTCGATAGACAGGATTCCCTTGTTCAACTGGTCTTTGAGTTTTGTTGGTAGTTATCGTCGATCATGTACAAATAAGCTGTCTCTCGAATATTCATACCTGAGCTACTTAGTTCTAAGATCAAAGGGTTGACAACTCGATTATTTCAGTTGCAATGGTTGACTATTAACGTTTAAAATAAGAAGAGTGCACCCCGTTGTTGTATCAAACAGCTTGGTGGCTTCAGTGGAAACTTGATCGACAGTTTTCAACTAACTCTTGATACTTGGTAGCGGCATTGATTACCATCGTTTAACCAGTTCATGTACACAGTAAATCGTCTCAAGTTAATAAGTGAAATTAGTATTGTTCACCTACGAAGATAATTATTGCAGTTAACAAATGGTTGTTTTAAATATTTGGTTGCAAGATTAAAGCCCGTTAAGGTTGCTTAGTTTGCTTAGCCATTTGTCCATGTAAACTATCACATGGAATGTATGATTTGAAAATTCATCTCAGAAAAGAAGCTTCCACAAGGCTTTCTTATAAACGTAACTCTTATGGTGCGGTCCCTAGGCATAGATTTAATGCTACTGTTAGTAAGGGATAATATATGTTTATAGTCCGGTTAATAGAAACTACTAAGCCTGTATGCCGTCCTAAATCCTTACAGTATGTGTATGAAAATGTCACATCCAACTGCATTTTTCAGTTTAAATGTATGCGTGATGACACATTCACATAGACAAGACTCATAGCAGCAAGACTCTTACAACATTTTTCAAAGTGGCTTCAATAGAAGGTCAAATAACATGAAATCACAAATGTTGGTAGCAGGTGTCCAAGCTTTTCGATTGTGAAACATACAATTGAGACTGTCAAAGGATTGATTCTTCTACATACATTAGACTTATTTACAAAACGTCTTCTGGATGATCCCTCAGTTTTGTCGAGGCATTATCTATTAAGAAGTTTAGATCATCTTCATGTGTTTAAAAATAGCTTTTTATCAAATTAAAGCTCCACTGGTGAGTTAAGCTCTGAAACCAAGTTCGATGCATTTGTTACTAAATTATTGCTAGAGTAAGCCCTTTAAAACAAGTCTGAGTATAGTTTGTGTCATTCTGAACATGAATATCTGCTTAGGACATGTTCTCCCTGCCTCTTATTCATATTTGGTTTTGAACTTATCAACCGTACGATATCGTATCTAATTCAAGGAAATGATTTATGAACAAAGAAATTTGGTGAAACAAGGGTATTAACTTTTGTTTTTACCCAGTATATTGGATAATATTGAGATATTAAACACATATTTATCCTATTCTTGAGTCTAAAACCGGATGGGTTCATGTTTGTCATTGTGCTCCTGATAAAGTTTGAACCCAGTTTCCATTTATTTCAAACATCAGTGTATCACATTATTTTGCTTTTTTATTTTATAATTTCTCCTTTCTCTGTTTTTTTGTCTGGATAAATTAAACAACTAAAAATTCTCGATGAACAGTCAGTTCACATCATTTTCTGAGAGAGAAGTCTTACTTTTAAGTCAAAAGATAAAACCGGTTTCTGGCAGAAATAAAGTTGATGCTGCTCTAAAAATGATTGAAGTCATTGTAAAAGATACAAAACTGATTACAACATTCGATATGAATAAATCAGATGATTTAGATTTGGCTATTCTCTTCGCTCTGATTAAAACTTCTTCCGAATTGGATAAACAGTTAGAATTGGCGTTAACCTGGGACAGAAGTGATATTGCTGAAGCAAAAATATTTCGTCAAGGGAAACAAGTAAATCCAGGTTAGTAAATATTTCATAAGTAAATGGAAAATACTGACTGTATATAAGATTATGAAAGACATAAACATGAATCTGATAAATTTCAAGTTTTAATACACTGTGGCAGTCTGATATCACTTAACAGAACAAAAATGTTACTGATGTGGTAGATACACGTTCAGCTTCATCTGGGAATTGATATTTGAACCAGTCACCTTTACTGACTGATTGATTACATGAACATTATCATTTTAGCAGCTGAATGTTTTCAATTTGATCTTCACGGTTTGTTTGTTCTCCCGTTTATGATTTTAGGCTTATTCTCTTCTCAAGGTCTTTCTTCAGATATTACAGTGAATACAAAATTCAGTAATCGGATAAGTTTAGGCATTATCTAGCCAATATATATGATGTATGATTATTGTTATCGCGTTTTATTCTAGCACACAAGTTAAAGGATAGATTCACGCGGTTTCTAAGAAATTGATAAAAGTGACCCAACTACAAACATACAGGGTTTTGCACACTATTAAGCGGAACGTATTTTCTGGAAAAATGTGATTACACACTGTACATCAAAAGATTAACACTTCAGTAGAATAATAATAATTTCATTGTTTTCTCATCATCAAATTACAAACCAGACTGCCTGAATAACAGGCATGAGGAAGTTGTAATACGCGTTAATACAGTGTCCAGAAGTCAATCAACAGTTTTAAGTTGTAAGATAGATGTTAGGGATTGTAAGTAAAAACTGTGGCATTAAAAGAAGAAGTTTATCTAGAAAAGTTGATGAATAAATAAATGAATCGGTAGCAGTTAATCAGTTCTTTTGGATTTGTTGTATCTGAACTGCCCAGTGCTACTTCAAAAGCTAAAAAATATGTCTGGATACCATTTAAATGAAAGACACTTTACTGTACTATGGGCTATAAGACGATGAATGAAAAATGACGGTAATCAGATGATGAATAGCTATAACCGAGTATCTAGCACTTCACATTCCTTTACAACTTGACAATAACAGCGGTGCACGTATTTTCTTATATACATTGACTGATTTAGACTAACTGAGATCACTAGCGTTTTGTTTGTGTGAACTCATGTGATAAATGTTACCTTTGAGAAGGAATTTACACATGATGAAATAGTTGAATTGAACAGGCGAATGTGTCCAATGTATTATGTCTGATCATGCCACTTATTCCGAATTAAAGAGAATAAAGTAAAAAAAATTGATAGCTTGATGGTAAAATTTTTTAGGACTCTAAATTTTAATGGAAACCACTTCTTTAACTGTTTTGACTCAGGTTTCCTTATAACTTCATCAGCATAAAGCCGTAATTCTTAATTATGTGGTTAAAGATAAGCCGTTGTTTACAAATACATTGCACTTTGCAGGTGACATGTAAGATTATTGGCGTAACAATATTCAATACCAACCAGAAATTTCATCTTTGTTGTTTTTTTAAACTGGACGTTTTTAAAATAGCAGTACTTTGCATGTGATCACTTATTTAATTGCTCTGTTATTCTTCACAAGAATTTAGTCACACCTAGTTACTTTGCGTCTACTTGCTTCTGGTCTAAATCACCCATTTGACATTCCATGTTGTTGTTATCCCGTAGGGAAACTATTGTGGTTAACTTCAAGTTTAAATACCTGATCTCCAAACACTTCGATTAGTGGTGGATAACTTCAGATTAGGTCAGTGAGCTTACTCAAAGTTGCAAGTTTGTATATTTATCTATGTGACACTTAAAATGTAAAATTATTTCACAGGTGAATAAATTATCTACAAAAGATTAAATTTTTTTTAAACTTTAGATATCTTAGAACCAATTATGATGAAAGCTTTATTGAGAAATAATACAGACTTCGTGAGGATTCTCCTACAAAATGGTGTTGTGATGCGCCGATTTCTAACATTTGAACGATTACATCGTTTATACAATGAATCAACACGATCAAATGATTTTATAAAATGTCTGAAAAATTATGACTTATTAAATCATGAACATCCTTTATTATCCAACATGCATGTTGAATTATCTGGTGGTTTGACTAAGCAAAAGATTGAGGATACTGGTAGTATGTTTTCACGAAATAGTCGAATTTATCTGTCTACTATATGCAAATTGTTGCGTCGTATGTTGGGACGATATACCAACAGAATATATGATTTAGATACTGTGGTATGTGTATTTTAATGCATGTGGATATTTAAAACTTTTTCGTATTCAGTGAACACTACACCTACATAAAATCATTTGTCAAAATGATAGTTATACATAGTTCGAAATACTTAACTTCATCAATTCATTTGGAATGTATGATATTTACCTAGATTTTTTAGTCTTAAATTATATTACCTATCTTACATTTCACAAGTAGTTGTTAATTGACAAGTTCATTTAACTTGAATCAGTGAGTATAGTTTAATTGTTTGTCTTCTATGACTAGTCAGTTTAGTCCAAGAGATAATTAACATGCAATAATGAACCATAATAGAAACTTATCTGTCACAAAGAAGTTGGGTAAAAATTACTTGACGTTTAAATTAGTTAAGAGTATTTTCATCAAGAATATAATTTCAAAGACAAGATGTATGCAAATTGAGTTAATAAGTTTCGAACGGGACAAAACTTATATTTGTATACTTTAGTGAAATCTTTTGAGCAAAGTCATAACTGATGAAAAAGTAAGAACAGTCGTACTTCTTAATTTAACTCAGATTAGGTGTACAAGATAAAAATCTAGGTCTGTTTTTTCACCGTTTGACAAAGGTCAGCAATATTTTTTCTTAGCTTTATAAAAACTTATACACTATTGGAAAATTCAGCCTGCACTACTCATCGAGACTCAAAAAAAGTAATCCTTTATTCATTCAAGTCGAAAGAGACGAACATCTGAAGTGAACTAAAGGGATGAAAATTTATATTATTCGACGACAGATTGGTTTATTTATTTTTATCATTCACAGTAATTAATTCAGTAAATGTGAATCATATTTCAAATCTTATAGTCATTTACCTCCACTTTTTATTGAAGAACAGAATTATGTTCGAAAATATTTAAACATACTAGTGGATAAAGATTTAATCATAAAAATTCGTTAAAATATTCAAAGTTTTGGCAGTAAGGTTGTTCTCTTAGCATATAATTATTTATAGAGTCCCCGGAATATAAAAAAAGTTATGTTCTTTGGCTGCGAGAATGCTTTGATGACGCAAAAGACGTGTATAAATATTTTAGAGAATATCTGACTAACAATCTCATGATTGGCCAAATGAAATGCCAGATGGTTTGATTAGTTTGTTTCTGGCATGCAACGGCGTTTATTCAAATTTGGAGCTGCTATGACTGGCAGTACAACCTAACTGTCTAGGAGTGATACGAGCCTAGCAGACTACGAATGACACGAGCTTAATGCGTAAACAAATTCACTCTAACTCAAGTCAGAACGTCAACCACCACCATTACAATACCACCGACGTGCGAAGACAATCAGAAAAGACAGGCCGTTGACAGAGAACTCTTACTGTCTCAACAAAAGTCAATGCAGTTGACAGCGATGCTTAATATATACATTTCTGAATGACCTAGACAACTCTGAATCCAAGTCTAGGTAAAAATAGTTAACAACCAATTAAGGTTCAGTCTTGAGAGCAGAGGAGAGAAATACTAGTAACGGTGAGAAAATGGCCATGTAGGTTATTTCAAGGTTATAGGCATAACAGGAGACAAAAGCTATCCAAAATTAGGGGTATACAGCACCTCCCCCTTCAAAAAAATGTACACGTGTAACAACAAAATTTAGTACCTCTGTTTTTCCTGGCCAATTCGGAAGTGTACCTTTCGAGTTCTTTTGCACCTGCGTAATAAGTCCCTTTTGTCCTTTGGCTTCCCTGAAGTTGATCCTTCATCGACTGGAGGTAGTTTAAAGGTTTCACGAAGCAGATCCAACGATATCTCGGTCTCTTAGGACGTGGTGTGGCGATGTTATATCCGATTTTTGAGTCTCATCTATCTTTCATGCCCCACTTTGACCTCGGGCATCAGAGTTTCTCGTTGACCTTCAATAGGACCTTCTGCCCATTTTTTCTTCTAGGTCGGTAGTTGCGAGCGCAGCCCAGTTATCCCTTGTGAAAATATCGCATCGTATTTTTCTGTTGGACTGGTGAAGATGGCAACATGGAATGATGATGAGTACCAAGCATGCGTCCCATTAAAGCACAGTTGGGCTTTTTCTGTACTCTGCCAGTGGCGTGGTGTGGTATGCAAAAATGAAGTGCTGTAACCTCTTACCCTGCCTTCAGTAGAATTCTTTGAAAGGTGTCCACAAATCGCTCCTCTCGGCTGTTGGACTGAGGTTTGTATGGTGGCGTCCGTACGTGTTGCATACCATTTCTTTTACAGAAATCTTGAAATACTTGAGACATGAGTTGGCTACCATTTTTAGATACAATGTGTTCTGAAATGCCAGGGCACATGAAAATGTTTAGTGAGGGCTGCTATTGTTCAATTGCTGGAAGATGGGGTAATCAGAACAACCTCGGAACACTTTGAATAGGCGTCCACAAGAACCAAGTAATACACACCATCTACCAGCCCAGCAAAATGTAGGTGTAGTTGAGACCATAGTTGTAATGGAGGGGCTGGCATCAGTTAACGAAGTCTGTTATATCGGCGCCCGTACTTAGCCAGTATGCATAACTTCTGGCAACAGACTTCATGTGCGCACTACCTGAGTGTCCGTTAAGAAACTGTTTCAGGGCTGTTTAACGCAAGGTGTGCGGTATAACCACTCGGTCTCCGAACATTAGGGACTCATTAACGATGCTGAGACCGTATCGACAGCGAAATCATTGTTCGAAGTCCTAGTTTGACAGTGATGCTGGCCAAAAGTTTTGGACGAACCTCATAGCTTGTTATAAAGTTTCATCTATTCTTGTGGCTAGTCTTTTTTGTTCTGCCATGACGGTTACCTGCTTGATAGAGCATATTAACAAATTCTGAACCTTTCATTCTGTTCTCACACCCGCAATAACCGTTTCTTCGTTTGACAAAAGTTAGTTGCCTATAGCTTCGACTCTGTAGCATATTCTTTTTAGAAGGATTTCCGCAAGCCGTAATTCTTCAAACCAGCACAAACCCACCAAATCTGGGTTTGAGTTATTTACATAGCATGTACCAATGAACTGGGTTTCACGGGAACTGACATTACACTCTGATTGCCCACTTAAACGAAGTTTTCCACCACAAGCACTGACTGCTATTTGATTTGTCTTCTATATGGTGGCTCTTCCCAGTTTTTGTCATGGATTCTCCGATATTGTTGTTAAGTCTGATTACGTGTCTGTTTGAAGACGTGTAGGCTGGGAGTTGATCATGACATCAATGTATTTCCGTGGCGCGTGAGTGTTGGTGTTGTAACTGGCTGTAATACTCAAAGACATTGACATTAGAAGTCTGTGAGATTGGCTTCTGGACTTTGGTCGGCTATTCTGTTTGCACTACTCATCTTTGTATCCAACAGTTTGGTACCGTCGACGTTTACGGTGTTTGAGCGAGCAGGGTTTCACGCAGTGCCAGAATACTGTTGGCGGTTTCTGGTGCGGTGAGTTCTACGTCGACGGTACTGGATGCACTGCATATACTTCTGCTGCACTCTGACCGCCGGACTGAAGCAAGGTGGTATCTTCACGAAGGTTGGTTATTCGCAGATACTCTTATCCGATTTCTTTCAGTATCACTTGTGGGTCCCGCTCTAATCTGTTTAACAGGCGTGTTTGTATATCAGCAAACTGTGTGAATTGTAGCCTGCAAATGAAGATTAAGACTTTGAACTGATCTTCTGTCAAAGATGTCAACTTAGAACGTTCACAGGTGTGGTTGACTATTCTCCTAACTGTATGTAAATATCGTCGTTTTCGTTCAATACCAGCTTGATTCAGTGGAAGCTTATGTTAAACAATGACCTGTGGTCATCAAACTGATGACTAAGTGTCTGGACGGTCTCGTCAAATGTTCTATTACTAGGTTTCTGCAGCAGGATCGAATTGCAATATTTCTGTAATTGGCTTACACCCAACTTCAGAAGCAGCAGTCTGGCCTTCCATGAATAATCTCTGTTTGCGAAGACTTCTTTGAACAAGTCTTCATATCTGCAAAACCATTTATCGGACGTTATATTTGAATCTGGGTCATAGACGAGTTCGAAGATGCTGCTACTGACATTTTCAGTGATTGGGATGAATAGACTGTGGAGGATATCTGCAAGCCAGCAAATAACTTCATCATCTTAGAATGCTGCTTCATCAATTTTTGCAAGCGTGATGTCTCTGATTCAAAATACACCCGTCACCAACTTGCTTTGACGGGTAGTACTACCTAAGGGTTTATGAGCGACCCGAGCCTAGCAGGCTACGAACCACGCGAGCCTAATCTGCGAACGAATCGACTATAACTCAAGTCAGAACGTCCACCACCACCACAATGGAAGCATAAATACACTTGTTTCATTTATATGTGGTAGCCTAAGAAAATTGATTCTTGTTTTGATTTCTTCGTGTCAATCTTAAAAACGAGTTAAAAGATTTCATTTAACACTCCACAGCAGTCATCATAGTTCTCATAGAAACCGTGCTATATTATTGATATGAACTTTTATTATTTGAGATCTCTTTACTGAATGAAGGTTATGTAATTCTGTTTTCTTTCCCTTTTAGCTGTTACACAGTCAAAGATTTGATTGGGATAGAGTATGTAGGCTTACGTTTGTCTCACCATTTCAAGTGAGTTAAATGTAGTTGATGCTTTTTCTTAATGTGGCAGAATCATGGTTTCATAACTTGGCGATGTATTCAGTGTTGGGCATAAATCAAAGCTATTTTATGTAAAAATTCGGTTACCACTATTGAAAATTATAGTATAAATGAATTTTCTCTATACGGCTGTCAATTCTTTGGTACTAACCGAAGTCTATGGAACAAGTGTGCATTAAAATCAGTTAACTGTCTGGCATAAAATTCTGGTGTATTGCATTATCAGGGCACTGATCCTAAATGCCAGCCGGTATAAAATCAAAGAAAAAGAGGGCTTCTTACTGCTTAACTCAATGTGAAACAAGAAAACATAGAACTATAGTTGGTATTTGTGCAACTAGACTCACTCCAATATCCTGATAACAAACATTTCTGAAAACCCGTAAAATAATACACAACCTGCCATTTACTCTTGGTCCTTACATCCTCATCTATCCACTAACAAAGAAGGATTTCATGAGTTCTAGCTAAAAGAAATATTTTTTCGTTCTCAGAAAGTTTGACATGCGTTTACTATGCAAACTATGGTCAACTTAGACACCTTGTTTTATAACAGTTTCACTAAAATAAAGTTTGTTTATGATTCACTTTAACTAGGTGAATGAAGACTGGAAATCCAGGTGACCTGAACCAGAAACCTTAGTATAGATTTATGCTTTTAGTGCGTCCGTAAATTACAGATGACAGTCTAGTTGGCTACATTCCTCTGGATAAATTTTTATAACTTTTGTCTTGAAGCAACTAACAGAACAAAATCCCTGTTGCATTCAAACGGTATAAACATGATAGCACTTTACACAGCAGTGTTAGTTGACACTAATAATAATAATAATTATTATTATTCAGTAGAGGGCATACAGGTTTATCGGTGTGATGGCTATTGTTTGCTCACTTTTTTGCTATCTTGTATCTTCGTCTAGAACGTTTTAGCACTTTTGTGTGTATAAAGTGGAGTTGGATACTAACCGTCCAATGGGTGAATCTAAATCGAACACACTTTCAGTAATTTCTGATGTTACATGTCACTCATCAATAAAAATGTGCAGAAATTAGGTATTGCATTTCTTTTGTCTCTTAGTCTTTCTTAATAATTGCTTATTGAGATTTTTCTTACTTTTTGAGGATGATGACATTCAGATATTCGCCTAACTTCGATACATGATCCTGATTTTCTTAAAATCAAGTTAGGTGGTCGAATATTGATTACTTCTGTTGCTATCTAGTTAGTATATTCTGAAGCGTAAGATAACAAGCGATCCTTTGACCCCTTTCTGTTTTGAGAAGTAAATAAGGCATAAAGTAAAAAGTTACTTTCGCGGGGATTCTCACGCCATTAAAATCTCCGTTATATGTTCCAGTAGAAAAAAAATGAGTCGTTAATATGCAAAACTTCATGGTCGCTATAATCAGACGATAACTATTATCTGTGCTATTATTAAAATGTGGTTTAGGAATTTATGGTTTATTTGGTCTTATGACCCAACATTCAGAGTGAAGCACTTATACTGAAAATCAAGTAAGTAGTGTAATTTTCGGCAGGAATGTTGTATCATTCATTGGAATATGAGAAAGCAGTAAATTATTTACACAAAAGGGAAATTAAACACCATATTCAGCTATAAGTTCAATAATGTCTATTATGCATAACACTATATGTTGTTATTTTCGAAGTTTTACAATAGCTATTGATAACTAGATGAGCCTCGGTTTGTACCTGACAGTATACGGAAGGGTATAGCTTTGGCTTTAGAGAACAGGGTAACAAAAGAATTTAGAGATCTTCTGAAACGATCGTTTATTGACTATGAAACCTTTATCCTTCGGAAACCCAGAGAATCACGTTTTCTTTTGAATATGGTATACATAAAAAGGCATCGGATAAATACTTTATTAGGGCTGATAGTGTTACTGGTAAAATATCCACCTAACAAGCCAGCAAGCTGATTGGTGAGGCGATCAAAATCAGCCGTCTAAGTTCTTCTTTCTTCCCCAAAAAGTCGTTCAAAGGTTCCCGGTATTATGTACAAAGATGTCCAATTCCACTTTTATCTGATGGTGTTGCTATGGAACAGCTAATTGAACCTATTCTTGCCGATATATTGATGTCGGATTTAGAAGGAAATGGAATAAAACATTCATTTGAGTGTGTGTATGTGATATCTGTGTACGATACATTTGCAATTTGCTGAGACATGGACCACATCTTAAAAAAATTTCGAAATTTTGACTCAGTTCATAATAATTTAAACTTTGCAATGGAGTATGAGCGTCATGACCATTTCATTATTCCGAATCTATCAGTCAGTAGAAAAAATGACGACGAAATCCCAAGAAGTATTCTTGTGAATAATCACAAGAATACTTGGATAGGTAGGTATTCAAATTACAACAATGTCTGTCCATCGTTTGATTAAGAAAGAAACCTGTTTTTTGACGACAAATTACAAGGTGAGTTAACGTTTCTTTGAAAGATATTTGTCTGACAATGGAAACCAGAAGAAGTTTGCCACTCACTGTTGAAGACGAAACACAAATAAGAAGACTAGTAATACATTTGCGAAGTCAGTTTGAATTCAACTGATGTGTAAGAGAAATGATAATCTACATCAGGTGTAAAAGTTAGGAATTGCCCTGGCTAGAACCTATCCTGCAGCTTAATCTCTTCATATGTTTAACACAACTGGTTCTTTGTCTCAACTGAAAGTGAATAGGTATACGTTCAACGTCGCCTCCGTTTAGACCCGTGGATGTATAAGTGTTTGTTAAAGCACGCATATTGAGAGGACAGAAGGGTGGTTTTTTATATCCGATTACCTAGACAAATTCAAAAAATCCTTCAATGAAGAAGATAGCAATCGTTATGAGTGCAGTCGCTCGACATTTAATCGATACAGGATTGGAAATGGATGTGTCAACAGTTTTTAAAGTAATCGATGGAAAAATAAATACATCCTCTCTTGCATTTTTTGGACCGATTGAAAACAAATGGATTCACTTTGACCTCTGCATAAGGAAGAAGACTACGGTTCATCTGACTTTGCCTTGTTACTAATTCTGTGATTTAATAACATGACATTTTACAAAATACCGTGTTCATCCGTTGGTTCCATCTGGTTCTGTTTACTCAACTTGCCTTCTTACGTAATATTCACCAATTTTTTGATTTTTATTAAAAAACTAGGAAAAGATTTTGTCATACACTGTTTGTTGAGACTTTGGATGTTTTTCTCTAAATCTTTATAAAAAGATGTTTTACTGTGTTGTCACTCATAATTGTGGCATTACCCTCCAAATTTCCCTTTTCAGCATAAAGTTCAGACAATTTAAATGTTCAGTTTTGCTTTAAAAAATTGCATATTGTAATTTCATCATTTTTGTGAATATTTTTAGGCTGTCAGCGGCTAAAGAAAAATCTTGGAATAAACCAAGCTTATCATTTTACTACCACTAGTAATTTCCCGTTGTTATACCGGGGCTAATTGTTCAACCACTGTTAACAAATGGGCTCCTATTCAAATGCTTTGACACTTCTGAATGTTTAATTTATTGTAGTCACTTTGGTGACCTGCAGTTGAATCCTGGACATGCGTTTCGTCCTGCTCGGGACTCATCAGCTGAATGTGCTTGAACCTCAGTTAGTGATTTTATTTTTACTGAGACTTGAACCCATTGCTGATCGCTTCATACACCAAAACGTTAGCTACTACACTACTGCAGCAGGAGAGTCACCACATGTGCAACGGGTATCAGTCGTTGTTTTGTTGACACTTGTAATACCCCGTTGCTATACCAGGTCGAATCGCTTAACCTGTGTTGGCAGGTAGTCTCCTAAAGCGATGTCTTGCTGCTAAATAGTCATTAAATTACAAATGTGAATAAAACAAAAACTGATACCCATTGCAGGAGTCGTGGATCTCTTTCCCCAGTGGCGTTGTAGATAACACTTCGGTATACGGGATTCCAGTCTCAGTGGGGACAACATCACTCCCTGAGTTTCAGGTACATCCAACTGACGACTTCCAAATGGTGGCCTCCCAGTAGACTGTTAAATAAAATAACTTCGTTCTGCAAATCTTGTTCTTCTTGCTGTCGTGAACATGATGAACATGAAACTTATACAAGTACTTATATACAGTTTGACTGAGTAAACATCTATTTTTATTTGAACTACATTCAGAAATTATTTGACTATCTGAGATGGTGCTGCTTGGTGATTGAAAGTGAAATTAAAATTTGGATTGCTACCGGGTTCAAAGCGGCAACCAGTATGTCAATCATTGTTAGTGTCAATGATCTGCAGTTCTGGTGCATCAATAATGAATTAAAGGGGAATAACTTCAACAATTGAGAAGTCCTGACTAGGTAGCCAGTGTGAATACTATCAAGTGGTAGTAACGCGTCACGAATTCACATGGTAATCGGGCAAAACCCTTGTTGATTGAAGTGAAATAAAATTCTGGTCAACAGTCGGACCTCGTAGCTCAGTTGGTAAAGCATCAAGCCGATAAGCCGGTGGTCGCTGGTTGGAATTTGGCTGCGATCCAGATTTCCACCTCACCTTCAATCATAACCCAGTATAAATACTAGTGTGCCAAACTACGGCTATCTCAGATATCCGGAAATTAGATGAAGATTCAGAATTAAAGTAGCAATCTTGAACGGTTCACAGCTTCAAAACAGCGCTAGTGAATATGAAATTTTAAAATTATTTATACTGTTTACCTTGTGTTCAATCAAGTAAACACAATATTTCAAATATAAACAATTTTTTTTACTAAATGATAGACTCAAAAGAAATGAATTCAATAGCGTAACCACTGGACACAACTACCAGTGATTCTTGTCAAACACAGACCTGTTCACCACTTAGGTGTTTTATCGTAGTCAGCAGTTTGTTGGATTGGTTAATCAGAAGCTGATGGTTCAAAGTCTGTTATACTTCAGGTTTGCATTCAACTTCAAACATTTCACCAAATGGGTTGATAATTAATTTCATGGTCTAAAACTACTCTTTATTGTTTTTTGATAGAGAATCATTGGTTGGTCAATATGTATCTAAAATACTCAAATAATTTATTCTATCCTAATCAAGGAATTATTCATATGGGCTATACTTTATCAACGTCAGGAAATGGCTTTGTATTTTTGGGAACGTAGTGAAGATGCACTGGTTCTTGCCTTAATTGCTTGTTGTCTATACTCCAATATGATGAAATTATTACCAACATATGATACACAAGGTAAACTAATGTATGAATCATACGTTGAAGAATTTGAAACTTTAGCCATTCGCGTATTGGAAGAGTGCAATAGAATAGATCCGGTTAGTTTTATTTTGATTAATTATGAAAAAAAGTAAAGAATGCGACAAATAAGTTTTTTAGTATTAAAATGTTATTTTCTCAAAGAAACATTGACTGTTTAAAACTAAACACTAGTAACCAATAAGTAAAGATTATGACAGGTTTAAAGCTTTGTGAAATTATGACTGGTACACAAGTTGGATAGAGGTGAGTAGAATCGTTGATAGTTTTAGTGAGTAAAATGTCGAAATCTGTAGGTCTTTTATCAGCGAGTAATAAAGTGGTTAGCAGCTGCAGGAGCAGACAAACGGTTATGTGTCAACGTTCTTTGAGTATTCGAAAGTGTATTGTGCTATCACTGAATTATTTTCTATCGAATTTTGGCCCTTACCTCAAAATAGCTTACGAGCTTTTCAGACTGTGGTACTTGACCATTTATGCTATCCAACTAATTGGTTCAATATGTAAGACACCATCTGGGTTTATTAGATAACACTGAGGTTAACTGGTGAAAATTTTCTCCATGAGGTCAACACCATCTGTACTGTATTTAGTACGACAAAACTTCTTTAAAAAACATATACTGGCTTGGATGTCATTATTTTACAGTTAGTGTTAAACGTCCAGGCTTGTAATATCTTATCGCTGTCATCTTTGAAATAGTTATTGTAACCGCAGAATTTGTTAGAGAAATTAAGGTGTTTGGAGCACATCATTTTTTGCTTCAAAATCTCATTTATGAAGGTCAGTGTGCGTAAAGTTATAGTAGAATGTCGAAGAACTTGCAGGATACCTTTAAGACGGAAAGTAGTAATTTTAGGAATAAAATGAAAAGTTAAGTGGAGCAGCTAGTACTTTGAAATACAGCAATAAAAAAGGCTTAGGAAATGAAATGTGACCTCATGGTGGTATTTATCACAGAATGACATCAGTTGAAGAACCATGGAGAACTTAGGAACAGTAGTCAGTTGTCCTAGCCAAGTATGGGACCCCTTAGCAATGCTCACTCATGATCACAAAAGGAAATGAATTGCTATCCAGTTCTTTATTAGTGACATTCTACGAGATAAGATTTACTCAAGTCCTAGTGGAGAGCTTTGACCGGTAGGGCGAGCTCACTTTAACAAATTCCCAAACGGTAAGTTTTTCATAGGTTGCTTTAAATCGAGAATTAACAGAAGTAGGAAAACGTGAACTGTTGAGTCTCAACCCAGTGGTTCAATGGTGGCTTACTTTCCGCAAGATCTGAGGGTCCTAGGCCCCCTTCCTGATGTGATCATAGGTGCGCACTGCTGAGTGGTCTCATACCATGATGAACCAGATATCCAATACCCTCAGGTTTTCAATGGTTCTTCAATCGATATCAGTCCATGATGAGTACCACTTTAAAATCAATACATCCCCACGAACGTTGGAACCAAAATATAATTTTTTGATAAGAGAACTATCTGAAACTAAGCATTCTCTGTGAGTAATCCAGCTAAAATGAAGATTGCCTGCACTTCCTTATAATGCATAAATGACGTTAGAACAACCTTGGTTATGTCGAAATGATTCATACTCACTCTTTGTGAGCGATCTGACAAATTTTCGCAAACATTTTTAAATGCTTTTTAAAAGAGGTCCAAGTTCAAGAGGTCTTTTGTTATCTTAAAGAGTATGAAACTGATTCACTCAACTATATAACAAAAAACAAACCATCAAACGAATTATGACACAAATCAGGTCGTTCAACAAATAATTGCGGATCATTTTCGACCTCAGACAAACGATTGAAGTCCAGCAATCTAAGAAGTTTTACCGAAGATTTTACAGAACCACTTCTGGAGATCATCCACAACAGTTTTATCTTTGTATCCTATGTTCAGCAACAAAGCTTTCTCTAAACATAGATAGGCCTGTCCCATGATGTCCTTCGCTTTAAAATTATTAGAGGTTGGTCTCATTCAACATCTGCTTCTCATCAGAATTGCTCTGAAATTGTTGCTTCTTTCTTCATAGTCTCCTCTTAATATATGTAAATATGTAAACTTTTATTGTAATGAAAACCTTCATTGTGAAGAGGTGAGATAAAGCTAATGAACTGGAAAGCCTGTACACTGAAACCTTTGAGATCGTAGGTTCCTAGACTTCAGTGTTTGTCTTAAACTCTTGCACCTATAATACTACTACTCTCAACTCTAGACAAGCCTAATTTCTTGCGTTTTTCAACAGAGGGATGGGTAGTGTCAACACTAATTCCTCTTTATAGATAGTTAATGAGATCCGCTGTGTGGTAGGTGTTGAGTTTTCAGAAAAAGGTTCAAAACATGGATGTATGGGGGAAAATTAATATCACCAGAAATAACGTCATTATTTACTAATTTTTTAAATATTGAAGCAATTAGTTAACTTATAATCAACTTATGCGGGGAGAAATTAATTGTCAGAAACAATTAAGAGATTACTGCTAAATCACAAGATGAACGTCTACTCTACTTTTAATAATAAATTTATTAGATTGTTTGATGTAACCATAGTGAGCTCGTCTTTTCCCCCTTTGTTTGCAGACAGTTGTAACAAAACACTCAAATAATTTTAATATTATTGTTGGAGTGACGACGATACTTTCAGAGTCCACAACAAGACATCGAAAAGAAGCCGCTATAGAATATCATCAGTAGTGTCAATGCAGTTATGAAGGCGGTCTGTGAGAAAGACTGTATGAACAATGCATCATTTATGAGTGTCCTCATTACATGAAAGCTAAATAGTATATGAAAGGGAATTTACTCAGAAAGTACTCCTGTGAACTGAATTGCATTCATTTCAGAACCTTTGCTTCAGTCCAATGTAAACGAAACACAGTAAAATTTCTAAGTCATAAAATTAAATTTATGTGCCATGGGGAGTTTGTAGAGGAGGAAGTTACATGGAAAAAGTATTTTGGTGCAAAATGGATATTTGAAGAATTCATGAGGAAGTACATACGTGAACCGACAGAGGGAATAAAGATAAATCCATGAAGGTAAAGCCTTATATATAAGATTACACTTCAAATACAGCCCTAGCAGAACCATTCAGATGGCTTTTATTGCCATTAAATTATGTCCGATTTTCAAAAGAACCAGTAATAATGTAGCGAATCATGAGTACCTTTCCGACGATGACCTTAGTGTGTATGTGAGTCTGACCGCCCCTGTAGATCAAGTTACATAAATTTTACTTAGAGAGATTTACTATGAACTACAGTAAATGTACAACATCATGGCTGGAAAGACTAGCGACTATGTCAATCAGCAGTATTATTTTACTTCATCTAGTAGATGAGGTAAAAAATTCAGCCAAACCAAACCTTCTCGACAAAATGAACTGTTTTCTATAATGTGTCAGAATTTACACATCTCCATTTCCTAAACACATCAGATGGCATAGGAAACTGTGAGGGATTTTGGCTGATGCACTTTAAAGAAATACATGTGGTCACCTTGTTCAAAATACCCTACTCTGTGACCAGCATAATCCAAATGAATATTCAGTACGCATAGGCATATTCTGAATCCCTATACACCTGTTTTTTCTCTGCCTTTTCTTCGCTCTATAAAACACCTCATGTCAACAACTTTAAAACGCTTACCATTAGCACCTTTCAGCTATTCGCATCTTAGTCAAACAAAACACTTCTTAAAATGTCTTATTACATCCGTATACGTTTCACGTCATCTGCTGTATCTCATCACTAAACTATGAAAGTATCCTCTAGAATAAGCACATGTACGTTTGGACATATATTCTTTGAATACTATTTCCATTTCTTTAATATAAGTGTAAAACTTGGGCACTGTGGTAGAATGTAATTCCGTATTAGATTTGTTTGTTTGATATATAGCGCACAGTGATACAGTATTATTTACTTGATTACGTTTCGAGCATAAATTACTGCTCATAATTATACCAATGTAATCACACTTCTTTCGATATCTGATTTTATAGTCCTGTCACCTGATTTTTCTTTGTTGTTTTTTTCGATTGGTAGTAAAGTTTTCCATATCTCTGGTACAGGTGTTGCGTCATTCCTATTACATGTGTTGGGTGTGGATTCGATGAACAAAGATTCAGTAATTAATCTCTCTCTCCACCTAGCTATATTAGACTTAAGTACAGCGGTTTTGTCCCACCCTATAGTGTGGTTATGTGCTAATAAATGTAATGCAATGGCCGAGTGTTTTTCTAGATTATTGATCTTATTGGAGTCTGTCGTCCTATGTTTAGCTAAATTCCTATGTTCTGCTAATCTAACCGACCCCGACCGGCTAGTCTGACCTATGTATTTGACCTCACAGTCATTACATGGAATTCGGTAGATTATATTATTTTGCCTAATTGCTTCCAACGGATCTTTTAGCCGACAAAGCTTACCTCTAAGTGAGTTTGTTGGTTTAAATGCCACCCTAATTCCAACCTTGTTGAGAATCCTACGTATGGTTTCTGTTGTTCCTTCCTTGTATGGTATCACAAAAAGGTGTTGATTTCCCTTCTGCTTATGTTGTCGCTATTATTTGTATTCGTACTACTGTTATTATTCTGCTTCTTATGTGTTTGTGTGAATTTCTTACGAAGTGGAAAATGAACAAGGAGAATTACTTATGTTGGATTGCAGAATAAAACGAAGGACAGATGGCGGTTTAGATACTACCGTCTACAGAAAACCAACACATTCTAACAGGTATCTAGACTTCAAGTCATCTCATCCAGTGTCGGTTAAAGCGGGTTTCGTCAAATGTCTAAATAACAGGCCTAAGAAACTCACTAGTCATTGTAAGGACTTAAATAAGGAATTGAAACACATAAAAGAAGCGTTAATAATTAATAATTATCCCCATCATCTTATTAAGAAATTCACACAAACACATAAGAAGCGAAATAATGACAGTAATACAAATACAAATAATAGCGACAACATAAGTAGGGTTTTTTGTTATCATCGTCAGGGGTTTACTGAACTCATATGGATGATGAAAACATACTTGGTTAATTGTTAGTCTAAGAGGGCCAAGTTAAAGTGACATAACATTTTGATACTGGACAGGTTATAAATCAAAGGGTATCAGACAATAAACTACATGAATAGTAGTTTATGTATATGAACATAACTATTCTCAAAAGTTTGGGAAACCTTGATAGATTTCTTTGATTTAATTTACACTTACAGAATGAGCAGAAGCATACACAGAGTAAAATTAATTAACAACCTAATAGTCGATTGAGGCAAATCGTTACATTAATAATCTTTCACTCTGAAAAAATTTAGTGCTTGGTTATCTAACATTGTGGCTTCTTTTCATAGGTAGCTCCATGTTTGCCGAAGCTCAAAGTTTTACAGTAGCTGATTAGGTTTAATATATTGATCATTTAAACCTGCAAACAAGTCAACGACATACCAGAGAGACAATGGTGAAATACAGATCTTAAGTGTTCAACTTAATAATGGCTAAATTAAATGTCTAGTTCAATTCACAATACCTAATTTTAGTGAGTCAAAAAAGTAAATTATTTCATAGATTAAAAGATTAAATTTTGAAATTTTATTTTTAGGAACTTACGCTTTATTTGGTTGAAGGCGAATCTACACTATGGGGTGGTTTCAATTGTTTACAACTTGCTGCACAATCTGTTCGGCGTAAATTTATTAGTTCACAGGCATGTCAAAATTCATTGCATTTCGCTTGGTGTCACGGAATACGTGCTGATATGTTCGTCACGTTGGCCACTTTACTAATGCCATTCTTATTGTGTTTTGATCGCATCTTATCATGGGAAGATAAGCGTATGCATGAAACTGCTGATTATACATACGAAAAAATAAGTGAATCCATTGAAAATACCCAATTCCAATTCAGTAAAGAAGACATTTATACTGCAGATAGAAAGCGAATATCATATAGTAGAAGAAATTTCAAGGAAAGAGTAAAAATGTTTTATACAGCTCCGAAGACAAAATTCTGCTTATACACCGTAGGTGACCAATGGAAATCATCAATTGAAATTATTGTAAATAACCCTAAAACTTACTGTTCAGTTGACATAACCAGTGATCAGCCAATGAAAACATTTTTTTCATCTTTTTGCTTTCCAAGAAATTCGAAAAGAACACCACAGCGATTTCGAGACGCAAAGTTTTTCTGAGTTATAGTGCTGTATTAGTAGACAGTATTTATTATTATTATTCCCTTGGGTTCCTAGTGGAACATAGGGCTCCTCGGTGTATGCCCAATCCATCTCTACATCTTTCTTTATATTTGTTGAGTGATAGGTTCTTGGTTGGTTCGTTGTCAGCTAGAGTTTCTTGTTGCTTTTTCTGTCTAGCCATCCATATGACCTGCAGTTTTGAGCGTAGGTTCCTGTTGACGAATGTCTGTAGTTTGTTGGAAGTGTTTTCATGACGCGCCAAATCTATGAACCATATAGAAGCACTGACTTGAGATTGGTGTTGAAAATCTGGATCTTGTTCACGCTTTATGCTGAGCACATTGCAGTAGGTCTCCACACTGATTTCAGATAAGTGAAAGCCTGTCTTGCTTTTTTGATCCTGTCTTTAACATCGCCGTCTGTGCCACCTGTAGTTGAAGCGATGCTGCCCAGGTAGGTGAAAGAGACTACTTCCTTTATGTTTCTCCCGTTCATGATGATTCATGCTTGTCGTTGTTGTTATTGCAGCTGGTTAGTATCTTCATCACCTCTGCCTTCTCTACATTCACTTGAAGTCCCATCTTCACTGCCTCGTCACTCCTACCAACTTGTTGATTTTCGCCTATGCTGATCTTCGAGTTTGTGTCACATGTAATACAAGTTATCGGCTAAATCCAAATCTTCTAGGGTCTTCTCATTGTTCCAGCGTATGCCCATCTTTTCGCCCCTCGCGGTTCGCTGCATGATTAAGTTCATCACAATTAGGAAGATCATGGGTGATAGTATGTAGCCTTTTCTTACTTCCGTCTTCACTTCAAAGGTGTCACTAAGCTATCCACTGTGGATCACTTAGCATGTGGAGTTTTCATATAACTGTTGAATGATTTTGATAAAGATTTGTGGCACTCCGTAGTGTTGAAGAAACTGCCAAATTACTTCTCGATCGACGCTGTCAAAGGCGATTTCAAAATTGATGAAGGTGAGGTAAAGATCTAGTTGACTGCCATTCTTCGATCTGTTCTGTGATGATGCGTAGCGTTGCAATTTGATCCGCACATGATTTGTTCTTCCTGAAGCCGGCCAGCGAGCCTGTTCCGGTCATAATTTTTAATCCAGCGCATCCTTTAGTTTCTCCAGGATGATGCGGCCTAGTATTTTGCTTTGGGTGAACAGGAGCATGATTCTGTGCCAAATCTTGCAAAGGCCTGCGTCTCCCTTCTTTGGGAGTTTGACAAGGTATCCCTTCTTCCAGTCAATAGGTACCTTTCCTCCCTTGCAAACCTTCTGCAGTAGTGGTATAAGCATATCCACTGCTGATGTCTCTGCGTATGTTTTTAGTGCTTCTGGTGGGATTCCATCTGGTCCTTGTGCTTTCCCGAATTTCAGCAGCTTTATGGCGTTCAGGAATTCCGCTATTGTCGGAGGGCCTGTGTTCACTGGTAGTTGTGTGACTGGGCTGCTGGTGGTATTTCTGGACGAGTTGCAGTTGGTGGTGTTCGTCAACTCAAGAGAATTTTGAAGTGGTCAGCCCATTGTTCCCTTTGTTTCCCATCTTTATTAACTAGGTTTCCTTCACTATCTTTCATTGGTTTCGTCTGAGTTGATCTCTTCCCAAATAGTAACCTGATTATTTGATATAATGTTGTCAGGTCTCTTCTATCAGCAGCCTGTTCTGCCTCACTTGCCAATGTGTCGTAGAAGTGTCTTCTGTCTTTCCGTGCACTCCTCTTCACCTCTTTGTCCAGTGTTTTATCCGTTGTACTCATGTCTTCTTTCCGTTGTGCATTCTTGCACTGCACTGGTTCATCTTCCGCTTCACAATTACCATCTTCCTCTCCTCTATCAGTTTCCATGTGTCTGTTGAGATCCATTCCTGGTCGCGTTTTAACTTCCTTACTAATACTGTTAAGCAGATTTCCCTCCTTATAGCTTTCAAAGTGTACCAGTGTTCTTCCACGCAAGTTTCTTCACGGATGTTTTTCAAAGTCTCCCATTTCTGCCTGACGAGGAGAAGTCCATTGTAGTTTCATCCTTCAGTTTCTGTTCTGGGTGTTGGACTTCAACTTCGGTCTATCACCAGCTTCTTTGAAGGTTTTCAAATTGATTTTGAAGATTCTTTGCGCTAGATAGTCGTCTAAACCTACATCTGTTCCATTTCTTGATCTGATCTCGTGTTCAGTAGGCTGCGTCTCCTCTTTCTTCACATTGAGATGAAGTCGATCTGATTTTTAGTGTATCTATCTAGTGAACTAGAGTCCATGTCACTTTGTAAATATCCATTGTGTTTGTACACACTGCCTCACCTCCAACCACCAAATCACTGAATGCACAGAAATCATCAAACAGTTTTCCATTCTCATTCATTTCACCGAACGCTTGTCAACACATAGTGAGTTCTCTTCCTTTGTTGTCTGCTCCCTGTTTGGCATTCATGTCACCCTACCCAGTAGAATTTTGATGTCGTCAGCAGTGATGCAGTATTTTCCTGTGCTGATTGCAGTTGTCTGTAGAATTCCTCCTTCTTCTCTTGATCTGCATTATTTGTAGGTGCATAGCGTAGCATTGGATGATTGTGGCTTCCCTCCCTTTTGAGTTGAATCTTGCTGTCATGATCCTGTACGAGGAGATTGATTCCCACTGCATGAGAAAGAGCCCTTGATGCTCTTCAAGGGGACATCATGATAGCCACTCGAAAACTCAGTGGCCTCTTGGTTGTCTTCTGGGTGATAATATTGGAGTAGATTATTGATTGTCCTCTCCAGTTGACAGTTTGAAGTGTCCACTTCCATTCCATCTGTAGATTCCTCGCAGGTTCCAGGCACTCCTATGCCATACCTCCTCATCTCTTTGGCAATCTGAGAAGCCTTGCCAGCCAGTCAACTTCAGACATAGTGCGAACATTCCATGTCCCTATGTTTCCTTCCGCTTTCATGGAGAGAAGAGAAGAAACATCGACCGACTGGTTTCCACGAAGACTTTCACCAACCGATATCATTTCGTTCCTCGAATTCCAGCTAGGAATAAGTTTGTTTTTATTTTTCATATTTTCTTTGTGCCTTGATGTTTCTTTAGCTATTGGGTTGGTTTTCTGGGATAGGGTTGCAAGCCGTATGCCCAACTTTCCCTCTATACCCGGTCTTCGGACGGACTAGTAACTAGTGAAATAGTTAACCAGGCGAGATTATTAGTAAGTGGTAACGATTAATTTATTACAAACTTCCAGCCCTGATGTGTATTTGGGTTTTTGACCATCTAAAGTACGTTGTAGAAAGTGTTTAAACAATATTAGCAGCCAAGCTGTGTCGAAATCAAGCCAAAAGAAAATATGAAAAATACACGGATTTTAGGGGTGAAATTAAAAAACATGAGACAAACAACTGTTCAAGCTAGAATAGATTATCAGGGAAACAAGGAGTACAGCGTACCATAACTTTAAATTATGAATGATATTAATATTTATGGATCTACCGAGGAACCGAAATGAGCACAAAACGCTGTGGATATAGTAACATTATAAAAGAAAATGAGTCACGCTACTTATTATTAGCAAGTAGCCCAAAGCAGTATGCGAAAAAAGAGTAGAGCTGTTGAAGGAAAAGGAACGCAGTATGAAAAGACACAAAACATCATTTTCCTTTGGATAAAAACCGCCTCTTGGATGATACTTTGTTTGGTATTTATTGTGGTACTACTTTATACTTAGTAGTAGCAATCAAAAGAAGAGATATTCAGTGTACTCTTCTTGTGATACTTAGGTCTTCATAATAGTCCTATTGGGTTGGCTTCCTCCTTGCGTCACCGGTGGCCATTTTCTAAGTCGTATTGTTATAGGCTTTAGAAGGTTTCAGTACACCTAGAGGCGACATTTAGATTCATCCACTAGATAATTTAGTTTATATTTCCAATTATATCTGGTGATCTGCGATTCCATTAACCAGAAATAGAAAGAAATATTATGTGAGAAATGACAATTATGATGTTGTATTTTCTGAGCTGGATAGTTTAATCGTAAAACACTCATTGTCATTCTAGACGACATCATAGGCACAAACTTCAAAAAGAAGTGTGCTATAAGGTTTTAGCCAGTATTTATCTAGTAGCTTGTCCTGATGACCTTGTGTGTGACAAGTTATTTCTGTCAAAGACTCGTCATTGTCTCCATATTTATCTTGATTGGTTTTCCTATTGATGTGAAATTTGACCTCTTTGTTGTTTCTTACTGGTTGACAGACTGGGCCAGTGTCAATATATCTGTTGACTGCTGACTGACGTGAATACCGAGCTCCTAAAAATTCTTTGATATTCTTGTTATTTTCTCTATCCAGGAATTCCATATTCTCCCAGTCAAATTCGTGTCTACAGTTGTCCGTATGCATTGACGCATCATAACTTCTCACTGGGAGTTGATGTTCATTCACACGGATGCGAAGAGAGCTACCACTCTGTCTGATGTAGAATTTCCCAGTTTCTGAAGTTTATTTTGTAGATAGTGTTTGCTTTGCCTTCCTTCTTTATTGCATCTCCTGGTCAGCAGAAAAGAAAGTGAAGAGATTTCATGAGCTTATGAGCTACAGCGATTCCAAAAGGTCTCAGTAAGCTAGTCGAGATCTCGGAGACGTTCTTCATATACGGTAAGAGAGCTTGCTTGTTGATCTTCAAGGTTGACTTCTTAGACGATGAATTATTTAAACATGTATTGATGAAATCCCGTGGATAGCTGTTCTTCTAAAAAAATCATATAATAGTTTCTTTCTTTTCTTCGCAATGTTGATGTACTACAGTATGGATAGAGGGAATAAAACTTGCCAGAGAATTTTTAGAAGCTCGGTATTCACGTCAGTCAGCAGTCAACAGATATATTGACACTGGCCCAGTCTGTCAACCAGTAAGAAACAACAAAGAGGTCAAATTTCACATCAATAGGAAAACCAATCAAGATAAATATGGAGACAATGACGAGTCTTTGACAGAAATAACTTGTCACACACAAGGTCATCAGGACAAGCTACTAGATAAATACTGGCTAAAACCTTATAGCACACTTCTTTTTGAAGTTTGTGCCTATGATGTCGTCTAGAATGACAATGAGTGTTTTACGATTAAACTATCCAGCTTAGAAAACACAACACCATCAAAATTATCCTCTTGAGATTCAAATATTTGACATCACCTCAGAATGTCTATTATTTTCTAGAATATAGATTTTTGACACCAAGTTAATTAACAAAGCTTATTCTCGATGTGAAAATTTAGTATTCTGGCTTTTTATGCATGGTATACGACCATTCCATGTTTGTTTTGCACAAAACTTATCATTCAAAACCTATTTGCAAATCAGGCGTGTGTTCTCCTGTATTATTTACTCTCAAACTAGGGTTTCCTTCCTAAAATTTGACATCATTCTAGTAGTGGCATTTGGTGCTGAATAACGTACTGATGCCTGTTTAGCAGCGGTTGACATAACATAAGTGTCTACATAGTTGTTTCTTAAAATGGATAAGTAATAATTAATTTCAGTGACTGATAATATTAGAACAGTGGTTTATTAAAACGTCTCTTAGTTATTCACTTACTTTTAATGGCATGAAAATAAGTAAGTTGATATACCTGTTCTGTGAATCGAAAGAATAATGGATTCAGATGTATTCCATTCGTGATATGCAGGGATTTTAAGATTGGGATAATTCGGTTTTAGATAACTCTCAAATGAGACTGATATCAAGCGCTGAACCACGGGAGTAACGGATATTGGCAGTTTTCCCCTTAGCCGACTGACTTGTTTGTTTATCATCATACTATCATGAAAAAATCTTCAGTTACTAAAAGGCACACGACTACTTTTACTTCCCTATATTTTTATATCTAAAACTGTGAGATTTCTTCCTTTCATGAAGCTGGAATTTTTAAATTAATCTCACATGATGAAGGAGTTTTTGGACGGCAGGTATGAGTATGTTAAATATTTAGTTTTTCTGTCTCACAAATGTTCTCTTTGGTCATTTGATTTAAAAAAAATATATTTTGATGCCTCACCATCGATTAAAAGTGTGCTTAGGAATAACTGACTTGGTTGTGGTTAGCAATGGAATCCAGGACACGCATTTCGTCCTATATATGACTCATCACTCACTAGGGGGCAGGCTCATGTGGCTGACGAGTCATTAATAACACGAAACACTTGTCCTACATCCCACTGCTAGCCACATCCAGGTCACTTATAACGGTAAACATTCAGGCAATATCGAGGCATCCACATAAGAGCCCATGTGCCAACAGTGGTCGATCAGTTCGGTCCGGTATAAGAATGGAGACTTACAAGTATCCAAAAATAATGATCCGTTTATAAATATCTGTCTGTTTTGAGTTGGATTGCTTATTGTGACAATGAGCTGTGTAAGAACTGGTTACCGTGGTGTAACCGACGAAGCTATGAGGTTTGAGAAGGTAAGAGTTCGCAAAATTTGACTGATGAAGTCTGCCATACCACCTTAAAACTGCATAGTTCAGTGCGATGTCTTTTAGTATTGGCGTTAGGAGTTATTTTGCAGGAAGCTAAAGACCAATGTGTCGTGTTGGTTGGCGCCCTTCAGAAAGACGTATCTGCAACTGTGATAAGTTTCTTATTCCAACTGTATTTACTGACTGACTCCTACCGTCTGATTTTAAGTATCTCCATTTGACTGAAATGACATTATTTAAATGATTTTTTGAATAAAAATATTTCTGCTTATTTCAATACTGTTCTCCCTTATTGCGAACTAGGTAACCTGTAAGTGCTATCTGGTTGATTTTAAAGGTTATTTTCAATGGCATGCTGGTTTCAGGTTAGCACTCTATAACTCTTCAGCGCAAGTAATAAATACGTCTGTAAGAATAAACGTCCATGATTTGAAAACGATTTAACTGAAAAATATATACATATGATTAAGTCGTATATTCGCTTCCTTAAGGTATGACTACACATTCAGATGTTTTATGAAAACTGTATCGAAGGAAGTTATGTATGATATTATATCAAAGATACTGCGTGTAAACTTTAGTTTCATTTTAACAACCTACGCCAACTGTAGCCATTTAATCTGTCCAAGAAAACAAGTCTGTCACCAGTATTTCAAGTTAAGTAACCAATTAGTTCACATTAGTCATTGAACTTATCCCTTTTTTTGAAGGTCGTATATGTATGAATACATACAATTATTTGACCTAGACTATACATGTATATATATGTATGTACCCAATGTTTTTGGTTCTATTTAATAGTTAATCTAGTCAATTACTCTTTTTGTTTCTCTTTGCTTATTTCCCCATTACAGCTGGTCTACGTGATATTTCTGTTGTTCTTTTCATACACATTACTATTCAGTACTGTGCCCGATGAGATCACTGTTCATGAAGGTTTTATAATGGCTTATTTTTTAGCCATGATAATAGATGTTATAAGACAGGTTGGTGTAATCACAATGAGAAACACATGATTGAGTTGTAATTGTTGTTTTATAAATTAAATTATTACTAGATAAAATTTATTTACAATTAGCATAATTTTGATGATAAATAAAAAGCAGCAACTTCCAGCTTAAATTTGAAGTCTTTCGTGATCTTCTGATTGGTTTACTCTTTATTTGGACTCAAATTTGCGAAGGATATAACTAATGCTTAGTTTAAGACTTGACTAAACTTAATAAAAACACAGTTGCGTAGGAAGTTCTGTCTAGGAAACAACCACGCTTACAGCGTATCAGTATGTAAGGGAAATCTAGAAACGGAAAAAAATTTTCGTGTCAGTTATCCACCTACGGTATTTAATCCTTTTCTTTTCTTCTGCTTTATTCTTATGTCTGCAGTATGTTGCACTCGTTGCAGAATATTTACAAATCTAACATTCAAGATCATGAATTTACTATTACTTATCAAGCTCAACCTGTTTTATTGCTATTTGTACATTAATTCACAAGAAATCTTTTAGATTCACATATAATGTACTTCATTACTCAACAAGAAGGACAAAACTAACCATGAGACAAAGTGATTTTTGCACTTTACAATTCAGTGCAAATGTTCCATTTCTCAAGAAACTGTCAATTTACGCAAAAATATATGACATTGTGGATATTTTTATTTCAACGGTATACCATAATTATAGTTTATGTAGACGTTACTTCTTCATTTAGCAGTAGTACTATGAAATAAACACTAGGTATTATATATAAGGTTTATAAGTTGCAAGAGTTTGAATTCTATTTTAGGAATTGGCCATATTTATCCAGACGTTCATCTAGTAATGGACGATCGGCTATTGACCATTTCAAGGTTTACTATGAGTTTAAAGACAACATTTTTAACTTTTGCAATGAAATAGTGTAAGTTCAGTATTAGTTAACCATTTAGTTACTTTACGCTTGAAGTTGAAATGAAGTATAAACATACATTCTTACATTTGAAGTCATCAATTAGAAGTGATGGGTCACTTTTGAGAGCAATTTTTCACATACGAAAGTGCAATATAGGGTCGGTTAGTTTTAGAGCTTCATCCTTATAAACACAAGCAAGAAGTCTGAGTACATCTGTTATCAAAAGAAGTTATCATTCATGTGATATAGAGACAGTGTATACAGAGGGAGAGACTATTGTCTAACATCATTTACTGATATTTATATATGAAAAGTTAACCCGATACTTCAGGCAGCTTAGAAGTGCTTAGTAAATACCTGCGTCTCAACTTAAAGTGGGATGAAGTTCGTTAGAGTTGTTTCTCATAGGTAATTGGGCGAAAATACCTCAACACATTTACTGACCATAAGACTTCCATGAAAGAGATATTTCGTTACAGTGTTAAGAGAGAACGTCCTGTTGTATGTTACAAAGTATGTGCATGATATAACTTCCACGTATGAAGATAATTGCAGAAATTGTGTCATATGATATCCTTCCTTTAAGTAATCTAAATTGAGCAAGAAAAATGGCTTCAGCAGGATAGTGTGGATCCATTATGTGTTTCTTCACCTCCTTAAAACCCAGGTTAACTTCAGTATCAAAGCTTTGAAAAATGTTTACATACTTGAAACAGTTTGATGGAAGACTACTGACTTGAAGAAGTGACATTGTTACGTAACCTAGGTGGCAAGAATTGAGTGACTTAGATTACATGAACTGTTGATACGGTGATATACACACTATTTAAACGAATGTTCTAGAGATAAAAACAGGATTTGTGCCACGAAAAGGGCACTGGAAAATCTTAAGAATAATGAGATAATTATGATATTTTGACGAGACGTGTTGCAGTTTCATATTTATGGACTAAAGTGAGGATTACATGAAATCAGGTTAGTACTAGACTGCACATGAAGATTTATAATTGATAATCCCAACAGAGATATGGCTGCAGCTGCAGAAAAATCAATTATGATGCTCCTGCGTGAACGCCTAAAAGAGAAACTGATTTGTATTCTAATTTATATCGAACACAAGCTTCAAGGATCATGCCCACTTTGTTTTTATGGTTCAACAAAGGCGTATACGTTTAATATCCCAAATAGAGCTACACTGTCATTAGTTAATTCGGCGTTCATAAGATTGATTGTTAGTTAGAAGAACTTTTATAATTAATTCACGAAAAGTTAGCAGTTTATTTTTGAAAGAGATCTTCTATTATACCCAAAATTCAGGTGTCCTTTGATTTATCCTCGTTAGTTGCAAAGATTACCTTGGAAGAAACTATAGAGGTTGTATATCATCATTCTGATTTTCCTCATTTATCTAGACACAATTTCTTCATATGAACTAAGAAGCTTCAGTTTATATTCACCATTTCCGCGTAACGACATATTAATAAAGATGCGTTGGGTAGTTTTCAGGTCCAGTTTAAGCCGATATCTTCATAGTGAACTCAAAATGACCGAATAAGAAGAGTGTAGTCGAAGAGATATTTTACGGGAGGTTGCGTTAATGACACATTTGCCGTTTGCAGTAGTCTTAAACATTACTGAAAGTTACAAAGTTTAATAAACAAAGTACATCAGAACATAGAGTTTACAGTGGAAGAAGCAAGCATGGTCACACAGATAAGCACAATGAAAGGACAGCTAAAAATGAAAAGCGTGATACAGTTTGGAAAAATCTGTCTCTCTGAATCTCGGTTCTCTGGGTGACTTAGAGAATAAATTATGTATTGTACAAAATCCTTCCAGACATTAAGTTATTCACTCTTCTTCACATGAATTGCTTAATGAGACAATCTGATGTTAACAAGTTCCCCTTTTCATGTTATCTTCACTCGTGTTTACTAATTTATGTGTTCATGTCAAAGCACATACATTAGACGGATGACATGCAAAACTGCTTGTGATAACATTTGCATGCATGTTCTAAGTAACTTTCGACTAAGAGGTGTGAAAGTCTTCAGCAGTGAAGCCGCCGTTCATCTATTGATACTTGGTATGAAGCCAAAGTTCAGAAATTGTTTAAAGATCAATATATAAGTGAAGTCGAACATGTGTTCCATTGATATGATGGTTATCAAAGGATTAAAACAAAACTTATGTCCCTACCATGGCAAATATTGTTATTGATTATACTGTGTTTTTTATTCCCAAGTTATAACTTCAAATACATATTACTTTTTCCATTTTACACTCCTGACTTCATTTTCAGCATTCTACTCATCTTATTTTCGTAACAAATGTGATCTTCTGACTTGTCTGCGTAATTTAAAATTGACACCTTTCATATTATTCAGAATACATCTATCTAGCTTCATTGTTTACCTCCTGATCTTATCTTATCAACCGTTCTTATAATCCAAGTCACTTAGTTCCTGTAACCTCAGTTGCGTAATAATATCATTTCTTCAATCCGATAGGCTTTCATTGAATTAGTTCAAGTATTAAAACATATTTGTATATTTTAATAATGGATTTTCATTTGACTATCTGAGATAGCAGTGGTTTGGCACACTGGATGATGACTAGTGAGGAGGAAATCTGGATCGCTGCCAGATTCGAACCAGCTACCACCGGCTTACCGGCCTGGTGCTCTCACGTTTCGCACTGATAAGGAGTCTCATGCTGGGACGAACAGTTGTCCAGTGTTTCCGGGTTTTCTTTCTTGTAGTATCTACAATTATTGTCTCCTATTTCCTTCTAGAGAAAACTACTTTCATACTCAAGTTTGAAATTAGTGCTCATAGTTTATGGGTTGCGTAAGACTGATTCAGTGACTCTCAAAAAATACTATTTTTTCCAAATAATGGTTCAAAGATTTTTATTACCGACCAGTGTTAGGCCTTATTTCTTGTAGTGTCCTACCAAGATGTTTCAAAACTACTTTGCCACTGTACAGCTGTGACGACAAGTCATAAAATAAGTCTTTGTTGATCGTGGTTTTCTTAAACGATACCAAACTGCATGGTTTTAAAGTATATTTCTGCGGCTGACATCGAGGGATTGAAAGGAATCTGCTCTTATCTTATGAATAAACCATGTTTATTTTTACAGGGTTATGTATTTTGTATCAAGACTAGAATTCAGTATAGTGAAAAATCAACACCTAATCATATGGTTGGAGGGCAGTTTTTTATTCCTGTGCCAGTTCGTATAGGGTTTAAGCAATAGTGACCTTATTCTTAGTCTTTCTGCATGGATACCTCAGCTTAGTGTGCGCTTATTTAGGCACAAACTTCATATTCTAAGCTATGAGATTAAGAATACAATGTTAACTGACAGAGCTTTTTCACGAAAATGTTTGATATATCCTACCATTAGGTATTTTGTGATAATTTTCTTATCCGATGAACATCCTAGTCTTAATAAATAAAAAAATTTTTCATGTTTTTGAATGAGCTCACTCGTTTTGTTTAAATGTTAGTTGTTGACAGTCAGTTATTAGAAAGCCCTGAACCTGGGTAACATGCTTGTTCGCTTTCACTAGAAAGAAATATCTGTAAGCATTAGGAAACTGTTATCCTATTTGGTGATTCTAACCTGCATTTTAAAGTGTTGAAACCAGAAGCCTTATCACTAAAATAATACGCCTACGACTGATTCTTCTTTAGGACTGGATTAAGTTCACCAATTGGTCACCAGTAAGTAACCAATGTAGTCCTTTAGTTCGTAGTGATCGGCGTTGATCGAAGCTCACCGACCACGTTTCCTAATATAATTACTAAGTTAAGTGTTGAGGACTGATGATGAGACAGACACATCAGTTACCCACTGATGACCAATTTGTGTCAACTGTCTGTTCCATGTAATTTTAATTAAATGAGTTTCTTATACCCAGTTTTGCTGTGATTTAATAGGAAATATATGCACATGAGGTATTATGAAGTCAGAATATGGCACTAACAAGTTCAAAGCATTGCATCTAATCAACACTTTGTTGTTTTGTAGTTTCAACTGTTAAAACTTTACTGTGCAGTCATACTTTTTTATTTTTAGGTATTTTTATCACCTGGCGTTGGACCTAGAAAAATTGTTTCATGGTGGGATCACTATGAATGGGGCAGATCAGAATTGTTTGTCATCTTATTAGCTTTATTGAGTATGTTTCTTCGTATTGGAATGGGTAATACTTTTGTATACGCTAAATCATTTTATGTGATTACATGTGAGTTCTGTTTTTTGGTAAACGTACATTGTTTATCCAATCACATTGTTTGTTGTTTCTCATAACATGTTATTACCTTTCCTTTGGTAGTTAATCTTTACTTATTTGTCAGTGTATACGTGATACTTTTCGAAAATATAAATTCACTTGTTTAAAATCGAATAAATGCCCACTGAAAACTCGCAACTTGTATCCTGAGGTTATTTCAAAGAAACAATGAGCAAACAGACTTTAGTAGAATTCACTCGAAAATAAAAAAGAATATTTTGAGAAAAGCAAACATATAAAATATAGATAAGATATAAAATAAGATAAGCTAACCTTGAAATTTTACATCTATATTATGAGTTAGTAGAGCTATATGAAGCTGTGTTAAACTATTGGTCAAGCGTGTATTACCGCACGTTTTTGCGGAATACTCTAGTAGTAATTGCCAAAAGGTATGAGAACAAGATTATAGAATTTCTGCTCACGTTTTCAGTAGTTCAACATTAAATAGAATATTGTTATCCATTGTATTCTTTCAGAGGGACAGATTCTGAACAGTATTAGGAAGTAGGGAAATTTATTTTTCATCAATGACTGATGTCATTTAGAGGAATATAAGAGACTTGGGAGCACTAGACAGCTGTTTTGTTCTAGTGTAGGACCCTTCAGCAGTGCGCACGCATGACTCCGTCAGAGGTCGAGTTCAACAACTTCAGGCTCCACACGTTACCATTGAGTCACTAGATCGGAGTCCAATGGTGCTTATTTACTACTTCTGTCAGTTTATGTCACAGTATGACCTCAGTCCAATGCCGACAGCGAGTAACTGTCTGCATGTTCAACTCGGTTGACCACGGAACCTGAAGGTCCTGAGTTCAATCCTTGGTGGGACCATGGGTAAGCACTACTGAAGAGTTCCGAACTAGGACGGAAAAGCTGCCCTGTGCTCCAAGCTTTCCAATAATTCCCCAGCTGATATCAGTTCATGATGAATACCAATCTGAAGTCAGTAATTGCCCACAAGACTCAAACTTGAAATTTATTTTTTTATGAGAAATTCAACGGACCTAAAGAGTGTTTCCGTCGGAATATACACTAATTATTTTGAAAAGAAGAATACGTAATACTTATATAATAATAAATGTCATCAGTCACATATTATATTACACTGAGAAAAGGTGAAATCTGATGGAACATTCACTGAATGTTCTCATTTCTGTATTCAGAAGGTAGAAGTGTATGTCAGCATTGACTGACTAAGTTTTGTACTCAAGCTGATTCATTACGGAACAAGAAAGATTGGTGAGACATTGATCTATGAAGGGCGGCATTTGATTGGATTTAAGCCACTGGGACATTGAAATCGTCAAAAAGTCTAGAGAATATATTTCCTTCTACCTTATGATTCTTTTTTTTCATATCTTACTTTCTCCCCCATGAACTGAAGATACGATAAATTAATCATATGAAGTTTTGGGATGACAGACCACTCTGCTGGGCTGATATCTGTTTGTTTTACATCACTTCTATGTTGTGCTTTAATAAATTTTGAGTGAATAGCCTGAAATATAAGACATGACTTAGAATTAAAGCTAGTTGATAGTAATCCAATTCTTGTTAATTAGTAACTTCAACGCTAATTTTTTCAAATCTGGAATAGAACATTTCATTGCTGTGGTGAGTAAAACAGCAAAAATAGGCAGATAATCACTGGTTATGTTGGATCATGTTCATGTTACACCGTCAAATTGATCACTGAATCATCCGATTCCCATCCGACAACTCAGATGGCGACAACAGTTTTGAGTAAATTCTCGTATGTGTTCTTAAGTGTTCACTACAGATAATTTCTAGGGATATGTTGAACCATTTATTTCTTCCTTCCTGATCTTTAGAAGTCTTTTAGTTTTTGTAGGGTGAACTAAATTCAAATAAAGAAATCAGACAAAATACACTCTGCTTAACAGTAACAGCTTCAGTTTAAGAAGGAAACCATAACTTATTAGTGTTCCACTTTGGATCAGAAAAAGGAATCAATTTAAGATGAATTTATCGATTCATAGTAGTTTTTAAGATCTTTCTTCTTTGGGCGACGTTAGTGGGAACTGGAGATAACTGAATAACCTTTTGAATTTATTGTGTAACTTCTTACGAATATTCATTCCTACTCTCCAAGTCTCTAATACAATGCGTTCTTTGGATAAATATGACAAACTTCCACTTCTGTTTACATTAAATTCTTATTTCAATATTTCTTTTTAACTATTTCTCATTTACGAAACAGTAATCGCATGTTACATTAGAGTTTATGGATTGTATTCTTATCATCCAAGTTTGGGTCCAAAGTTGGTTATGATTAAAAGTATGCTTCAAGAATTAATTTCATTTATATTTGTACTAATTGTCGTCCTCGTAGCGTATGGAGTGTCAACACAAGTTTTGCTATACCCTAATCGTCATAGTTTTTCATGGACTAGTGTACGTGATGTTTTATATTATCCATATTGGAATTTATATGGTGAATTGTCGTTGGATTACACATTTGGTAAGTTAGGAACATTTTTAGTTAAATAAGACATTTATAATGCCGTAAATTGTTAAATGTATTTAGTTGGTTAATCCTTTGTGTATATTTACAACTGCAGGATCTTTGAATTTCAGAAATATAGTCGTTTCAGTGTTTTGATTTTTTTAATTTACAGAATAAAAAAAGATTTAGGAATCGTATATTAGAAAACAAATATGAAATTTATTTCATAAGTTATAACGCCACTCATTATAGGTGTTTCATGAATGAATGTATATTTTTTTTGAGGCTCTGAAATTATTCGTTGTTAGCAAAGTACGCATTAATTTTCACTCTTGCATAGTATTGTGTAACTTTCTTCAAAATCAATGTTAAATAGTGAAATTAATAGTAGTCTTTGTTGAGTATTCAGATGAAGAATTCTACTGAAGTTTATCAGTTCACCACATCCTACCTACAAAACATTGGTTGCCTTAGTTATAAGGCAACAACAAATGAAATTCCATGTGAACAGAAAAAGGCTCACTTAGTACTTTCTGTTATTAAACAATGGGAAAGATGAAAAATTAGGTTACTAGGATAAAGTACGACAAGTCACTGTTTCTCTATAGACACATGATTCTGATTTCAGTCATTTGATCACTATAGCCTCAGAAAACTTCAGGAAGTTCAAGTTATGCTGTTTGCTGATTACCATGCAGTATTTCAAGGAATCTTAATCTTGTCTTGTGTACATAATATGTTAAGTGACTGTACTACTGGAAGAACCTGTTCTCCTCAGATGTGGATGTCTTGATATGCGTTCAATGAGACTGAGGTATGCTTGTTTCACTGTCTTCTCAATGTAACTGGTAACACATATGCAATGTTAATTGCACATAAAATTAGAGGCAACATGGGCGGGAATTTCCGTTGCACACAGAAATATTTTGTTTTACAAAGAATACCATTTTGACTGAAGCATATGCTCTGTTCAGTGTATTTTTACTGATTTTTAGTGTTACATTTCCACCTCAGAATTCGAGTTCATTAAAATACGGCTACCCTCTTACTGTAGTTATTCTTCAATTTATTATCTTCAGAGCTTCCGTATTTACTGATACTCTTTTGTTGTTTAGCAGCATTTCTTCAATGCTCTACAAATCTTCTCTCTATGTATCAGTTGAATATATCATTATTGCTTTATAAAATGTGTCTTAACTAATGCTTACTTAAAAGTGATTGGACAAAAGCTGTTAAACTCTAGGCATATTCTATTCCATAAACTATTTCAGTGAATGTTACTTTGAGGCTTATTACCCCATCTTAGCTGGAAGTTGATATCTGCTAAGTTCAATTCATCTTTTCTTCATGGTCGGCGATGAACTCCATGTTTTCATTAATATCAATGAAACGTCCT
Organism: Heterobilharzia americana; assembly: GCA_944470555.2. Classification (NCBI taxonomy): domain Eukaryota; kingdom Metazoa; phylum Platyhelminthes; class Trematoda; order Strigeidida; family Schistosomatidae; genus Heterobilharzia; species Heterobilharzia americana. Next base: position 32,877,566 of record OX104129.1, on the reverse strand, counting down.
CGTAAGTAGTTTGCATGGGTTGCGTTTTTCGACACAACAATTGTGTCGTCAATATATGTGGCATTAGACATCGTTTCCTCAGTTGTGTGTCTAATCCTTGTCTTCTTGAGGTTAATCGCACAGATATCATTCAGGAGAGGGTCTAGTAGAATGCCCACTGCCACTACATGATGTGAGTGGTATAGAGTATTATTGAACGGAAAATAGACGTCTTTTATTCTCACTAAAAGTAAGTGTCTGTATTCAGGCTGTTTATATTTCTTATTATAGCTTATCAGTTGTCATTAACTCCCTTCCTTCAACTTAGAAATGTGTAAAAAGCCCTTTTTCAAATGATATTCAAACGTTTTAGTCCATAAACATCTGACGAGGAACTAACAAAATGAAATTTATTCAGGTTATTATATTTCAATCGTCCTTCATTTTCTACTGTTGGCATCTCAGATAGCCAGGTTTCAAACCAAGTAGTTTCTCTTCACTTGTTACTGTGGCAATTTTGAGTTGTGACCAGAAAATTGAGTTGAGAAGCTGGTTTCTTGTTTTTAAGCTTCAGGTAATATCCAGGTAATATATTCTGTGGTTGAGATGAGACAGAGGTTAAGTTAGTTATGATAGTTCAACAAACATTCAGGTTACTAGTTTCGTCTAGCATCGTTTAATTTCCGTCACAATTCCCGCATTTAAAGATTGGTTCGCTAACCAAGGCTGTTTTAAATGGTCAAAATTTTATTTTACTCGACTGGGTTTGTCTAGTGAGAGTTCAATAATTTAAAAATAGCTTGCGTGATGAAATGACGTCATTGCAAGAACCTTTGATAACCAGGTTGATTACGACAATTACCTCATGAGCATGTTTTACTTATAACATCACAATTGATGGCGTTAAGGTTTGTGAAGCTACAAAGACGTTACAAGTTGACTAGTGTTTATTTCATCAAAGTAATGTTCATCCACCGTCATTTCGTTCCAGTTTTTTATTTTACTGACCCGTTATTATGGCCTTCCAGCAGAACGTTTATAAATGCATCTTGAAGTTGGTCGCTGAATAAAATTAGATTACTGGTTGCTAGAGATTACGCAAAACTGAATAGCTCCCAAATAATTCACTTTGAGGAGTGACATATTCCAACCGGTGACGTCGAAAAATGATCACGCCTTCACTAAATAATGTAGATTAGGGATGTCTTGGAATTCAGATTACATACTGCCGTGTAAATTGGTCACATGCGATCTGAGAATTTTATGCGCCATCTAGTTCGGAATCAATCTGTAAAGCAGCTAAAGAGTTTACACCAAAGTTAAAACGTTATCTGATGGTTCCTGGTTTGTAGGAGTACTTTTGGATAAAAACTACAGGGAAACGTTTACTGTCGAGATGATCAAAGTAGGCTGAACACAATATGTTCTACAGTGCTGTTGTCAGCTATTAAGTAGCCAGTGCAGAAAATTACGATTGTGTGTTTTATTAAGTAGGTTTGTTAAGTGATTCTTCATAATTTTCGAAATTCCTGTCTTACTTCCACAGCTGTCAACACAAATTGTTCAGGTGATCCTGATGGAATAGACTGCCCAGTGTTTAATTTTCTGTGTCCTTTATTTTTGGCTTTATACCTGATGATTGCTGGTATTCTCCTAATTAATTTACTAATAGCTATTTTCAGGTAATTTCCTTTTTGTTATGAAGTGTGAACTCGCATTTTTAATTATTCTTTACCTAGATTTCTAATGAGCTATTCTATATATATATATATATATATATATATATATATATATATATATATATGTATATATATATATATATATATATATATATATATATATATATATATATATATATAGGTGAATCAGGTTATCTCACTGGTAGCAGTGAAAACATAACCTCTACAAAATCTAATGCAAACTCCAGGTAGAACAAGGATTAAAAATTGATGGGGAAGACTGATATCTTGCAATGAAGAAGATGATGACTTGCATTTATTTGTCTTATCCATGATAACAATTTTTCTTACTCAATCGATGGCCTTGTTACAAATCTCTTTTTAACCGTTTGCGTCTTTAATACGTTGCGTTTCTTCCTCAGCAGATGTTGATTTTTTGGTTGCTTCAAAAACGGGACTAAGTAATGTAGTTTGTAGTTTTGTCCAGGAGTTATGAGGCTTTCAAATAAAAACAGTGTGCAAAAATCTGTTGTGTCCCAATTTCCTTTATAGTAGTTGAGTCTTCTCCAAAATAAATGAAGCCCCATCGTAGATATTAATCGTTCTGAAAGATTCACTATCTACTTATCACCTCTTTTACCTGTAGAAAATAGATCATCTCCTAGATAACTTATTTCGTAACTTATGCACTCCGATGAAATGGGCAGTTTAAATTACTTTTATTTTGAACCACGAATCACTGTTCAGTGATCAAACTGCATGATGACAATTAAATTTTTAGGTTGTGTAGGAGGGAAACTTTTAAGCTGCATACTCGTCCCGTTTTTATAAGCTTGTCATATCTGTGACGAGAAGCATGAACTGCAATATGAAATCTTAATTACTCGTAAAGTGAATGACGAAGCAGAGGAGAATATCACAAAATATGACGATCTGAAGGTTGTACTTTGATTGGAAGTTGGATGTTTAGTAGTTGATTAAAAACGCTATCTAAAGTGCGACTCACCAGATCGGTGCCCTATTTATGATGATACACTTCACAAGTTTTTTTATAAAATACTCTCAGCGACTTATACCAAAAAGTTGGACTAAAGTTGGAAATCAACAAATACGCACATCTTTCAGGATCCAACATGCATTTAAGGCATAAGTATGCCACTGGTCGGATATGGTACCATCCCATGTTTCTTTGTTTCCAGCCACTGAGCAAACATAAGTCATAAAGTTCGGCAAGTTATTATCCTTTTTGTTGTTATTGAAGAAAATAAATCGAATTTTTATTCAATTACTCTATGTCCACATCACAGATGGAAGAAACATATCTAACTTATTTAAATCAATTAGAGTCTTGATTATTCTAGCTAAAATGTTTGGACCATAGTCTGCAGATTTATTAAAAGATAATCTGCCAGGACCAGCAGTTTCACCTTTACTTTGTTACTAACCCATGGGTAGGTAAAATATTCTATAATATTTAGTTGGATCCAGCGGATACGATTGACAACACGGAAAAAATACACAAAACGAAACTAAAGACAGGAGGTGAAGAGACATAAAGCAAACAAGTAGGAAGTTGGTATGCCTGAGTTAATGCAATCTACCCGAAAATCTCTTCCAACATATGTTGAGACGCATATATTACCAATTAAGGAAACCAACCTACTTTGCGGTAATCAGTAGATAATAATTTCATGAATTATTTCAAAATCTCTCAACTTGATCCTATTCCAACAATCGTTAAATTTTGCGGTTAGCGGTAGATGGCATGTGTAACACACATATGAATATCTTGTATCTAATAAGGTTGTTAACATGGTTACATGCTAACTTGTCAAATGAGTAATTATATCCACATAGCCAATTATATTTATCAGTTTACGCACGTTTTTAGACATGTGCATTAAAAGAAATATTGCTTTATCGCGGTTAGGGGTTGGTGAATTTATATCTAAGTGGCCTGCAAAGCAGATGAGTCCTGACTCTCTGTTGAGGTAGGTTAACTGGCAAATGTCTTCAACTAAAACAGAACACCTATTCGAATTGGTTATGCGATTGACCTTTGAACACCCTTTGTACCCTTGGTGCAGAAATGGTTGGGAACAGAGTTTCAAGTTTGCTGAAGTCATATAACACTATGTATATTTCCACTTACATTTTGTGTCAAAAACATTTAATATTTTCATCCATCCATCCGTAATCACACATATCAAATATAAATAAGAATCATTATTTTCTCATTTTTTTACGCACGGAGTAGTTTGTATCATTATAATTTGACTCGATGCAATTTTGTTTTCTTTACGTTACAATTTTTTGAAACAGTAATGTTTTTGATGAAATTGAAAATTACTCCATTGAACTGTGGAAGTTTAACATGTATTCAATGGTTGTTGAATATAACAAAAAGCCAGTCGTCCCTGTACCATTATCAGTAATTCAAGCTTTTGTGGAATTTATCATGTATTGTATAAGAACATCAAAAAAGGTTAAACATGGAGTAAACAGTAAGTATATATGTTAAATATAATAAAGTACTTTCATAAATCTTTACTAAAGGAATGTTTCTCTAGTCTGAGAATGATTTGCAAAAGCAAAGCTGTGTACGACGAATTACATTAGATTTTGATGTCGACTCATTGGAAGCATAACATTTTGTTTGTTTACTTTAGCGTAATAAAATGTATGTTTTGAAGCGTAACTTTAGGTTCCAATCCTTATACTCAGCGCAATTGGTACTTGGATTTTTTCATTTGTCTGAAGTGACAATATATTCCACTTCCAATAACTAGTGATTATAATGTGTATGTGTGTGTATTTAGTCAAGTTACGTCTTCTAGGTAGTAGTTAGATTATTTATGAGCTGTCTGTTTAAAAAAGGAATGAAACCAAACGATAGAGTTATCGTACTATTGTCCTGAAAGCTCCTGTTATCATCGTTTAATACCTGAGTTGTTAAGCTTCATTTTTAAGGTTTGTTTCAACCTAAAAACAGTCTGGTGCTCATTTTATTGCACCTTTTCGCTCGAAACTGAATTTAAGTAGTAGTTAAACAGGCATGAAACTCGATCAAATTTCATAACTTCTGTTGGCATAATTAGTCATTAACTATCCTTCTTCCCACAAATAATACATACTGATCATCCCACTTAAAGTCGTCGTCACTGTTATACTTAAGCATTTCTTCCATACTATCCCATCAATTGAAAGTGACCTTACTATGCTTTTGATAGGTTTTCAATCAAATGTGAAGGTACTGGACTGATATACTGTTTAGGCCATTGGTTGGTGTAATATAGGTGTGTTATTTTGATAATGTTCTGCACAAAAACAGGAGGAATGTTAAGAAGCTTTCAATAAAAGATGGTTAGGAGCACTCTAGACGTAAGCTTGGAAATAGGTTTCATGTTTGTTGGCTTGCTTGGTTGAAAGTCTGTAAACCGATGTTTCTCGATTAGGTATCCATTAGGTTTTGTCAATGAATATCGACAAATACGAAATGAAGGTTCAAGTCCTTTTGCCAGTTACTTACTGTTCCCCAGTATAAACCAATCCGTATCACAAATCTTAGTCCTCTGACTTGATAAAAACATTGCAAAATCATCAGTAGATTTAGGCTAGCAGTAGAGACTAGAAAATAGGAACTTGGTTAATATCCAGCAATTAGTCATTGTGTAGCTATTTTTACTTGCAACCGAGGATTTTGTTTCCTGGTTATCTTTTTGTGACTTCGCTATAGAGGAAAATACTTTGTGTTATTCAATAGTTAATATCTAGAACAGGTGGTGGTAAGTTCTAACTTTTAAAGTGACGAGTTTTTATGAAACAAGTATTCTATGTCTATTTGGAAATCTTCATTTGAAACAGGATTTCAATCTGGCACAAGGTCACCGGTAAGCATAAATATCAGTAGGGAAGAAATGGACAACAATAGAGACGATGGGGCAAGATTGTTTAAATTTACAGAACGTTCTGGTCGGCGTCCAAGCATAGGATCAAATGTATATCCAGCACATCTTCGTTCTCAGCGTTCAAAATTACATTCAAATACTCCTGTAATACATGAAACACTACAGCTTATTTCACAAGAACAAGATGAAGATAATGAAGAGGAAGAAATACGCAGAGTAAGACTGCTTGAAGCTAATTGTAAACGCAATTTTCTAAGAAAAACAAAGCTTGATAAAGGGAAAACAGTTGATGCTGGAATTTCCCACATCAAAGATCGGTAATGTTTATTTTTTCATGAATATATGTACATAAACTCTCTCAGCTTAAATTGCAAAATTATGACAAATTATGTCTATGAAAATACAATTAGTTTTGTCAGTTATTCTATTGAAACTTTTGACTAACTTTTGTTTCAAATCATTTTATAACCATTTTTGGCAATAGTTTAAAAATGTTTCAGTACAGGATCATCTGTTTATTTATATAGAATTTACTCGTAATTTTATATCCAAAATAATCCTATTGTTTGGAATAGTTGACAGCGAAAATCACCGTATTTCGAAAAATCTTCAGCTGAGATGAAATTTAAACTTCGTCAACTTATTGTATTTGTATCGTTTGGAGAACTATAACATAATTATTTTGTTAATAGGATATTATGGAATTAACTGTACCAGGTTGCACAGAATATGATATAAAAAAATATTGGGTTAGAACTAGGTTACAAATTAAACCTTGAGCAAAGTGATACTTGAAGATATAATGTTAATTTGGTGTCCCTGGGCATGTCTGGATATCCATATGATAGTTTAGTGCTTGAAAAATAAGTTTAGCTGAAAGTATTATTCACTTTTTTTCAGATACACGTGAGATAAAGCTGTATGTTACAAAAGTAAGGAAACAATTTAAAAAAAGTTATAATAATCGCTTTATTTCAAACGACATGTGATAGAGTATGAAATTCTCAGCATGAAGTATTTCAACAAATTCGTTCCCTGTTCAAAATTTTTAAAATAAACAGTTATTACTTCTGAATAGTGTTATTATTAAGAGTATTAAAGGCACAGATGTAAATCAGGCAGTTAGTGCTACATTGATGTCTGGTCTGAACTCAGGAATGAAGACAAATTCGAGTGTAATTCTAATGATTGTAGTTCAATCAAGTAGTACAAAGATCTGCAGTTTCACTAAGGTGCCGTAGGAATAGTACTGTGCTGCATTTTTGAGCTTTTAAAGTTTTATCTCCATTTGACGTAAAGTTTTTTCCTTGTTTTGTTTTCAGCTTGAGAAAAGACAGCTTATAGACGTCTAAAAAATATGCTAGGGTACATGATACTTTTAGAAGTCATATTTTAAAGATTAAAAAAACAAAAATGGAAGAAATTGAGGATATACGTTCCGTGGAAACTTTATGATAGCAGGTCACCGTAACACTCACTGAGAGTTTACAACTGGATAGGAACAATCAGAGTTCCTATTTTAGCATTTGTCCGATTTCATATTTAAAATATAATGCAAGTTATATATGTTTAAAATTCACCGGGTTAAAAATTAACAAGTAGATCACTGTAGAATTTAATGTTACTTTAAAGAAGATACCTTCCCTATCAGCTGACTAATTATCAGGCACTAGCGAGTAGCCAAGCGCTTTAAATGAAGTTAAAATAGCTAGGAATTAACAATAGATTCAATATTTCAGTGTCTAAAGTGGTTATGTTGTAGAATGAAGCATTTTTAGTAGGACATTTGCATATAAATATTATCTCAGAAGGAATACACTCTTCCGAATGTTTGGAACACTAAAATAATATTTTTTTTCTTGTTGTAAATGAGTTAGCCTCGAAGAAATATTCAGCAACTTAATGTCTGTCAGAGAGAAAGTTGAATCAGTGTCAAGAGAAATAGAGTTTTTAAGTACAGGTAAATTTTGCTATGTAATTTGTTTTGGTATTTTCCATTACAATGAAGCTCCTTAAATAAATGATTTTAATGGCACTTAGTTATTTTAAGATTCATATTATGCGAAGTACTGCAGTTTCTAGTGCCATTTTACAAATAAGTAGCCACTGATGCCATAAAATTTGGCAGGCGCTAGATTTTACGAAGTAGAATGCCCGACATACATTTAACCACACTCCATCTGAGGAAAATAAGCAGTTATGTTCTATTTTTATGTCTTAATAATAAGGACATGTAAATGTGCCGCAAAATAAAACTGTTTGCTGTCTAACGGTGTATACTTACAAAACGTTTATGAAAGACAAAGAATATTTTAACTGATCAAACCATTCTTTATTTTACTTTCCTACGACATATTAGGGAATCTGCTGGGATGACAACATGTAGGAGGAGTAGCACCTTATTTTTGTCAAAGACAACATAGCATCCCCCTATAAATTTGAAGATGATGTTTTTCAAAGAAAGAGCAGAAAATTACTAGCCAAACCGTTTAGGATACTGTAAAGATTGACGTAGTAACTTCACCAATTTCGTTTTAATTTGATCTCGTTATTTAGAATCAATATTCATGCAAGTTGTTGCTCTGATTGGCCCTTACAATTTGATGTTACTACAGTAAACACCATACTTAAGAATGAATAAAAGGACATTTTCATCAGTTGTAATGTGGACCTTTTCTCGAACGCGAATTTCTTGGGAATAATTTGAGGAAACACTAATGTAGCATTGCTCCATGCGACCTGTACGCAAGTCAATATCTTAAAACGGCATCACATACCTTTAATGAAAAATGCTCATTCGTATACATATTATTATTATGTACACTACAAACTCTAAGATACACTTCGTCTTCATAGACTTTTCAATAACATGTCACAACGAATTGACGTTTTTGTCGCATACCGTATAAGTAGATCACAGTCTTTTATTATGTAAAGGTTTACGTTTGTGGCTTTAAACACTTTCTCATCTTTTCGAAATGATGAATGGAAGTTAACATAAAGTATGACATGATACTATTTTTTTCTTTTCTTAACTCGTCAAATTTGTTATCATGGATTTTACTGTTGACTGTAAAGCAATTTATTTGGACACATCGTTTTCGAAGTCTTCATTTATTTAAGTAATTTTTTTCGACTATTCAGCCAGCGAGACTAAAAGTACTGAAAAGTCAAACAAATCAAATCTTAAAATTGCACCGTCTAAAATTGAAGATCACAAACCACAATTGGTAAGTACTTAGTATATGTTTTCACTCTGTGTATTGCAAATTACAGTTTCTGCGTATAATTGCTTTCATTATACCGTCTTTATTTTTATTATTTTTCCTTTGGGATCCTAGTAGAACGTAGGGCTTCAGGAGCACGTCACCATTTTACTCTCCTCTCTGCAGTCTTTTCAACCTGGCTCCACGACTCTCCACTAGATTTCATTTATTCCTCACATGATCTCCTCCATTTCACCTTAAGATGGGATGCCCAACTCGTCGTCTGGCCTTTGGATTCCACTCCAGGACCTGACGCGTGATGTCCTCAATCGGTCGTCTCAATCTATGTCCAATCCACCTCAACTTCCTTCTGCATATTTGTTGAGCGATGGGTTCTTGGTTGGTTCGTGACCTGCCAGAGTTCCTTGTTGCTTATTCTTTCTGGCAATCCATCTGATCTTCAGTAACGAGCCAGCGTAGGCAGTTGTTGACCAATGAAAGTAGTTTATTGGAAATGCCTTTCTTAACGCGCCAAGTCTCTGAACCATATAGAAGCACTGACTTGAGATTGGTGTTGAAAATCTGGATCTTGTTCACGCTTTATGCTGAGTGTAGTGCAGTAGATCTCCATACTGGTTTCAGGCTAATGAACGCCTGTCTTGTTTTTTGATCCTGTCTTTGACATGCACATCTGTGCTGTCTGTAGTTGAAAATATGCTGCCTAGGTAGGTGAAATAGACTATTTCGTTTAGGTTTCTCCGTTCATGGTGATTGATGCTTGTTGTTGATGTCGTTGTTGGTTGGGTATCTTCATCACCTCTGTCTTCTCCACCTTCCTTCGTTGTCTCTTCTATCAACCTGTTAGTTTTCGCCTGTAGATTTTCTAGTTTGTGCGACAAGACATTAGAAATAAATCATCATCGGCAAAATCCAAATCTTCTATAGTCTTTTCACCGGTCCAGCGTATGCCCCTCTTTTTGCACCTCACAGTCTGTTGCATGATCCAGTCCAGTCGACTACAATCAAGAAGATAATGAATGATAGTAAGCGACAACCTTATCTTACTCCTGTCTTCACTTCAAAGGCATCACTGAGCATTCCAATGTAATTCACTTGGTATGTGGCATCATAGAGTTGTTGAATGAAATTGATGAAGGCTTGCAGTAGTCCGTAGTGTTGAAGCAGCTATCTGCCAAATTACTTCTCCATCGACGCTGTCCAAGGCCTTTTCAAAATCGATGAAGTTGAGGTAAAGATTCAGTTGACTGCCATTCTATGATCTCTTCTATGATGATGCGCAGCGTGGTGTTGCAATTTGATCTACATATGATTTGTTCTTCCTGTAGCCAGCCAGTCAGCCTGTTGTGGTCGTAATTTTGAATACGGGACATTTTTAATCTGTCCATGATGATGTGGCTTAATATTGTGCCTTGGGTGGACAGGAACATGATTCTGCATAAAATCTTGCAAAGGCCTACGTCTCCCTTCTTTGGGAATTTGACAAGGTATCCCTTCTTCCAATCGTCAGGTACCTTTATTTCATTCCTTGGTTCCTTGAAAGCTTTCTGCAGTAGTGGTATAAGCATATCCACTGCTGATGTCTCTGCGTATGTTTTCAAGGCTCCCGGCGAATTCCATCTATTCCTGCTGCCTTCCAGGATTTCAACAACTACATGGCGTTCAGGACTTCACTCCTGCTTTTGTCTGAGGGTTTGTGTTCACTGGTAGTTGTGTGACTGGGCTGCTGGTGGTATTTCTGGTTGAGTTGCAGTTGGTGGTGTTGGTCAACTCAAGAGGATTTTGAAGTGGTCAGCCCATTGTTTCCTTTGTTTCTCCTCACTGGGAACTGGATTTCCTTCACTATCTTCCATTGGTTTTGTCTGAGTTGATCTCTTCTCGAATAGTAACCTGGTTATTTGATACAATGTTGTCAGGTCTCTCCTACCAGCAGCCTGTTTTGCTTCACTTGCCAATGTGTCGTAGAAGTGTCTTTTGTCTTTTCGTGCACTCTTCTTCACTTCTTTGTCCAGTGTAGGGCTTTATAGGTTGTACTCAGTTCCTCTCTCTTTTGTTCATCTCTGCACCATACTGCACTGGTTTATCTTCTGCTCCATCATCTTCCTTTCCTGCATCTATCAGCTTCCATGTGTCCGTCGGGATCCATTCCTTGTCTTAGAAAGTGAGTGATATGAACCTACACCTGCTCCCCCTTTTGATCTCGTGTCCAGCAGGCAGTGACTCCCTTTCCACATTCTTTAGATTGAGATGAAGTCGATCTGATTTTTAGTCCATGTCGATTTGTGAATATCCTTGCGTTAGTACAAGTGCTTCCAAACACTAAATCATTAAATTCGCAGAAGTCTGGAAACAATTTTTCTGTTCTCGTTAACTTTACTGAGTGCTTCGCGATTCACTATTGGTTCTCTTCCTGTGTTGTCCGCTCCCGGTTCGGCATTCATGTCACCCTACCCAGTAGAATTTTGATGTCGCCAACAGAGATGCAGTATTTTCCTGTGCTGATTGCAGTTGTCTGTGGAATTCCTCCTTCTTCTCTTGATCTGCATTATTTGTAGGTGCATAGCGTAGCATTGAGTGATTGTGGCTTCCCTTCCTTTTGAGTTGAACCTTGCTGTCATGATCCTGCACGAGGAGATTGATTCCCACTGCATGAGAAAGGGCCCTTGATGCTCTTCAAGGGGACATCATGATAGCCACTCGAAAACTCAGTGGCCTCTTGGTTGTCTTCTGGGTGATAATATTGGAGTAGATTATTGATTGTCCTCTCCAGTTGACAGTTTGGAGTGTCCACTTCCATTCCATCTGTAGATTCCTCGCAGGTTCCATGCACTCCTATGCCATACCTTCGCATCTCTCTGGCAATCTGAGCAGCCTTGCCAGCCAGTCAACTTCAGACATAGTGCGAACATTCCATGTCTCTATGTTTCCTTCCGCTTTCATGGAGAGAAGAGAAGAAACATAGGCTGATTGGCTTTCACGAAGACTTTCACCAACCGATATCATTTCGTTCCTCGAATTGCAGCTATGAATAAGTTTGTTTTTATTTTTTATAAAATTTCTTTGTGTTTTGAAGTTTCTTTAGCTATTGGGTTGCAAGCCGTATGCCCAACTTTCCCTCTATACCCGGTCTTCGGACGGACTAGTAACTAGTGAAATAGTTAAGCGGGCGAGGTTATTATACCGTCGCTGACTGGACCGAAGTGATCGCTCTCTATTGGTTTACGGGCTTCTGTGTGGATGCCTCGATTTTACTGGTGTTCTAATTACAGTTTTAATGGATAGTGGTTAGTAGTGGAATTCAGAATGCGCACTACGTTTTGTCTGGGGCTCGTCAGCTGGATGTACTTCCTTCCCAGTGAGTGATGTTGTCCCAACGGGATTCGAACTTGGGAGCTATCTCTTCAAACGCCAGAGCATTATCTACTACACTATCGAGTCACAATAGCCAATTCTTGGGCGACGGATATAGTTTTGGTACAACTGCTTGAACTATACCATCGATGGTTGGACGAAATGCGCATCCTTGATTCCACTGCTAGCCACAACCCATCATTACTATAATTAGAACACAGGTAATATCGAGGCATTCTCACAGGAGCCCATATACAAATAGAGGCCTATCGGTAAGGAACAAATCTAATAATAATACCTTATTTGCTTTATCCCAAACCATTCTCAGCATGTGACGTTGCAGTAGTTTACTCGTTATGCAACATGTTTCAAATATATCAGCAATGATAATATTTCACAATGTATCATAAATAATAATAGCATGATTGGACTGTTTAATAAATACAGGGTCATGCTTATTGTTTCTGATTGCAAATTCGATTCTTAGGATTGTTTTTTATTCCTTTTCTGCACACAGTGTGGAAGTTAAACAAGGTATAAGCAGATTTTACATTTAGTTGTACGGTCATAAACTTCACCGAGGACAAAAACAGAGTGAGGCGTCGATGCATAGAATGCCTTAATTGTATAAAATACCCTTAGCTAGCTGTTTGCAAGAGTTAAGATGTTTCTCTACGACCGACTATCAGCTGGGCCAATGATATGCCAGTCGTCCAACTGACAAGCTTCAGAATTATATGCAATACAGTATATCCTTTTTTCCAGTCCGCAGAAAAGAATAAACGGGAACAATAAGTAAACATAAAGCACAGGAATTAAAGGAACTTTTGAGTAGAGGCTGAATTACGCCAGATCGTCACAGTTTTTTTATGTAAAAGGTCAAGCAAAGGACCTTCTTTGGAATGAATTGAATTTGGGGGACCAAGAAAATGTCTAAGAAAAGCATGGTCCGAAATTGGTCATACTTGACACATTCTCAACTGCAAAGCCATCAACAAGATAAGAATCATGGGATCGAAATATCTCAAGCAGGTCTTGTTTACGTCTGAAACTGAAACTAACCACTCGAAATTTTGAAAGGTTGGGCTTGAGGCTTTTTAAGAAAGACCACTGGTCAGTATCAGTTGGGAAGCTATTAAACTGAGAATAACCTGATGGGGAGATAACCAGCACGCATACTGTCAGGCTATTGGTTTACTTAAAAAAGCTCATTTTCTCTGGAGCAAGTAAGTCATGCAAAAAAAGAAAACGTCAAAGAGAATGAACACCATTTTGAAGCAAACCAGCTTCAATAAGTAGCAAAGTAGAATTCTTCCCAATACATGAAGCGTATGGTTTTCACTCAGAAAATAAGGATGAAGCCAGTTTACAATCCAAAACCTAATATGAATTCTGTCAAGCTTCTTCAAATAAAGATATCGAGACAGAATCGACAAGTGAAGTGTACTATAAAAAAGCAGATGAAACGTAATCATCACCTCTGTTGAAAATGTCGACAATATTACGATGCAAAACAACTGGAGTGTATAAAGTATTCCTTCTGGGTCTGAAGGTAAACTGATTTGAATTGTCGAACACTCCCAACTGTGGTTCGCGCACCTGAAGTAACAAGTTTCTCACAATTCTTATGAGAAAAAGATATCAGTTACAGTGGAAGATGCAATTCTGAAGATATGACAGAACAACTATGTGCAAAAATTGAATGTTTGGAATGTGAAGCTAATTATTTTGAAGAAAGTTGTAGACCCTTGAACGTTATATGTGAAACACTGACCAAGGAATCACGATGAATTAAAGAATTTAGAAAAATAATCAGCAATATTTATGCATCCAATCGAAACTGGATATATGATTCATTTTGAGAATGTGGATTTGCATGGTGAATGTCCCCATTCTCAAAAAGAAAGATTAACTTCTAAAACCCTGCATATCAACATCAGATGTTTTAGACAGAAAAGAAGAAATAGACTGGTCACCTATTTGGCAAACAGTCAGACAAAGCCATTAATGATGACTTTAGTTATTTGAAACTTCAATAACTACGAAAATTACTGACGGTTAATAAATAAAAGTGAAAGAAAAAGCATATAATCTACAGCATACATAAGTGACAATAACAAGTGTGAACTTGTAACGACTAATCTTAATTACTCAGGCTGGACAGAAAACTACCGAACCGATGATCTACACTTCTGAAATTAATGATGGATGTAAAAATTCAAAATACAGGCAATATTAAGGCATCCGCACCAATAGAAAACAAACGATTCGATTGAATCAACGACGGAATAATACAAGCAACATCACATGAATTACCTACTTTCTTTAAATATTCGGTTCATTATTTGACCATGTATTATAGTATTATGGCTTACATAGTGAAATGTCTAAAAATACCTTGTTTTGATTTCCTAAAGACTCTGGGATCACACTGACATATGTTCTCATACTGATTACATCGGACTCAGCGCTTATATTCTTCCAGGACATTCGTAACAACTACGGCTTGGACGTTTATAATCTTTTTTGTGAAAGGTTAGTTTATTGCAGTCGGTTGAAAATCTACACTTGCTCTGGAAGTTATTGAACTGGGTACCAGAAATATTTCAGTTTTCCTTCAAGAGGTTGGTAATTCATTTTTAGCAGAGGAATCATTGAAAATGTTTATGAGTGGGTGAAAGCACGTCTGCTAAACTGAATAACTTTCATCGCATCACTTTCTAAGTTATGTGAAGGTTTATACAGTTATACGCATGTGAACGCAGGGACTTTATTGAATTTAAGAAAACTGTCTACTGTTGTGTGTAAAGAGCTAGACAGTATGACGTCATTAGGTAAATTTTTGATTGTGGTTTGGCGCAGAGACTATTTCATGGGCTTTATCACCGAGTTTCCTTCTCCCATTCAGGTCTCTTATACGTTTCCGTGTAACAGAAGGACTTTCGCATGACGTAATCTATTGGATATTGCAGATCCGCAAGCCTTCACTAGTTCGAGGTCAGCTTAACATCACCAACCAATTAGGTGGCTTCTAAACAGGTGCATATACATGAAAACGATGTACACAACAGATCGTACTAACGGAGAAGGTCAGGAAGTCCTGAGCATGTACTCTTGGTTCCTCAGCAGGAACGGCCACCAGTGCTTCATCTAAATTATCCTGGTAAGGCCAACCACTTCTCACACTCTTAATCCCATCCTCTGCACGGTTAAACTGTGCCCTCCATGCACTTCAGCAATCAGTGTCTGTGTGGTTAGCAGACGATTAATCAGGTTCAGAAGTTAATGGGCAACCCATTCCTCACCAAGGAGTAAAGATAAAAGTGTCCTGGCTCTAAGCGTTCACTAGCGGCAACTGGACTCATCCGTCCCTAAAAAATATGTGCCATGCGTGCCGTCAATCAAGTGTTTGGATGGTAATTCAAAATACCGTCCGTATCCAATAAAATCATCGGGAAAGTCAACGGTTCTACTATCGACAAATAAAGGAGCGCCATTGGCTAAGCATTTATTTAGCAGTCTAAAATACCCATGTCACAAACTTTATAACAGGGACTTTGACTACTTTAAGGGATTAGTAGTTTTTCTCGTCGAGAAGGCTTTTTACAAGAAGTAAACTGTTAGCCATACATTTATTTTAGGTGTGTTTTATTTCAGTTCCAACCAACCAGTTAAGCCGCTTACCCCAGTATCACCCTTCTGCTTGTGTAGTTGCCTTCTCTTCACAGTTTCTTAGACTGCAGGAGTGAAAGTCCACCAGACGTTACAGAAATTATTGCATCTGCGTTGCAAATATCATGGCAAAATTTAAGATGAAGCCTTCGATGCATCATTTGTAAACGTGTCATACTTTGTGTTTGTAATATTGCTCTAAATTTTAGTGTTTTGTCGTGCGTACAGCTTTTGTCTATATTCTACTTATATTGGCATGAAAAAGTACTATTCTGTAGTTTTCTTTATACTTGAGGTAGAGCGCGTATACCGTGGTGATTTGAATCCCGTAACGGTGCTTGTTTACTCCTGTGAACCAAGTCTTATTTGAAGTTAATACTAACTAAAAAAAACCGGTTAGGTAACTGTGACGAGGAGAATGCAAAAAGCTGCAGTTGCAAGAGTTAAAATCACTACACCCCGTGAACAATGAATTGCGTATTACAGAAGCCGTGTATTTCGAAAATTTATTAGCTAGCCTTGATAACTCAGAGAAGCTGCTGCCATGGATTACATACAAAATGGTGATGAAAATAAAGCCATATCTGTCAAACTTTTAGGACGACGCTTAATCGTGATGCACTCAATATTTTTATAAAAACAAGTATAACACATGTAATCCGGTAAGCGTAACTGAGTGGTGATAAGGGTGGATACGCCACCATACTTTTGACTGAAGCACATCGACCGTAGTTAGAGGAAAATTGTAGAGCTATTTAAAGATACTGAAATGTTGTCAAAAAAGCTGTACAACCAAATTTCTTGCAATAATATTACAACAGCATTATGGTAAGCATTAGAACACAGAAGACTTTGTAAGTAGTCCACCTTACGCAGTAGAGAAATGTAGTTTGAGCTGAGTATTTCTACATGAGAGAACCCATTGGTATCCCAGGGTTTCTTCAGGGAAATAACAAGAGTAAATGCCTGTAGTGTATTTTTCATCTATAGCTACACAAGCACTTCAGTAAACTGAGTAAGCTGAACTGAACTTTGTTTCCGCAACGGGTGATTGCTGCACTGGGAACAAAAACAAGTCTGTGGATAGAAAGGAAACATACAGAAAGTTGAACATGTCATGGTTACAGAAATATTGTGGATCATTATTGTTCATATTTTTCTTACGTCTACTGACCCAGGTAGGAATAAAACACACTTCACTTGTTTGGCTAATATATTACTTTCATATATAACTTGTTTTAGTATACACTTTTAATTTTCACTAAATATTGCTCTTCATACAGGAAAACACAACTTTATCGGCCAACGATAAACCTGCTGGTAGTTTGCAATTAGAACAGCAACCAACGGATGCAATTAAACTGAATCCAGTTGAAGATCCTGAAACAAGTACCCATTCAGAAAAAGAACATGTTATCGATGTATCAGAACCACCAACGGATGTTCTTCCAGTCTTTGACCAATTGAATATTTTATATCCATCCAGTTCCTCACAAGGTGTATTATTAAGTGGGAATAATGAATTAATTGATAGTAATAAATATCTTTAAATGTTGTGAAGTGTATTTTATTTTGATACATTTGATGTAAAAGAAACATGGCTAGTATTTCCATTATTCTCCAATTTAGTCAGCATGCTTAGGAAAATTTTATTTGCATCGGTGTGACTTTTGTATGCGAAATACTGCTTGAAGACTGTTTTCATGACACTGTTATACTGAAATCAATGTGGTATCAGAAAGCAAAGAATATCTATTGAGAATATGCTACACTATTGCACAACAATTCTTTTCAATCTTTACTGTTTGCAGTTCATGATTATATAGCCTAATAAATTATGTAATATTGTGGATAAGTAATTTGTTGTTATCATTTATCATTCATATAGATCTTCCTGCAGCTGCTTGAGTGTTTTCAACCAGCGACACATCTAAAAATCTGATCTCATCATTTTCTTCGTGCTGTAATGTAAGATCGAGATTCACGTGATAAGAATTAAATAGCTTCAAAATTGCTTCTCCTAAAGTTTGCTCTAGGATAAAGAGAAAATGTCCTCTAAAAATCAGTGATACATTTTCACCTATTGTATGTATTGCCTAAGGCAACCATACTCTCAACTCAGAAAAAACAAACAGGCAAAAAGAAAGCTCAAAAAACTACCAAATTCAACATGATCAATTTCATGACCATTCAGAAAAAACTCAGGATTTTTGTTACAATGAAGCAGCAATTTCCCAGGTTACGTAGGTTGAGTAGAAAGATAATCAACCATCTAGCGTATTAAATCACTGTTTTAAATATTCGACACCTTTAATGATAGATAACGTGTATTATATAATGTGAAATGGTCATCAGTCTCGCTTACTGAAGTGATATCATTAATCAGTTGAAGGGTCAGAAAAGTTAGGGACTGCAAAACGCTGAGGCTGAAGAATTCCACATAATCAGTGACCTACTACTTGACATGATGACCTTATCACTAACAGTATGGGCCTTAGAGGCACTCCCGGCTTTTATATTTCAACTTCGTGATATAATTTTGGGATATCAACTACAGGTGTGACATTTCTGGATGTATTTTCATCGGAGGATTTCGTCCCAAATGGTTTTCTATACTGTTATCATTTTAACTTGGTATTCATTCTGAGTTCAATCCATTTTCTTCGGAGGAACACAGCATTCGCACCCCAAAGATATTATTCTAGATTTCACTTATATGGATATTACTTTGAAGAAGTTGCACGTATGTATATTCCTATGGAGATCATGTGGCGAAAATGTGAGTTAAATTATGAAGAACAAACGAGTTAGTAGTCTGAAGTTTCCTACTTCTGTGATCTTGATAAGGTAATATGTAAATATTTCGAGAATTTGATGTAGCATGAAATTTGGACTATCATTTTGGAGACTCAGTAACCTGTTAGTCACTAGATGAAGATTAATGGTGTCATCAGTCTTAACGCATTCATCTAACTCAGTTAACCGATGAAAATTTTGCTTGCGGAATTCAATTTCGAACGGATTTATAAATAGGACGTAGAAAATCTTTCCAAGTACAGGGCTTGACAATCCTACACTTTAATTCTTCTAGATAATTCGGGGCAGTGACAGCATTTTCAAAAAATGTAAGCTTCTTTCTGGACACGCATTCGATGCAATCAGCAATATTTTCTGACCGCTTGTGAAAAGTTCTCTACTAGTTGCAGTATAATGTTTGTTGTTCTATTCTTATTCTTGTAACGATACTGAATCCATGAGATTTTTGTTTAAAAAATCTACTAATGGTCTCATTCATATGAACAAACAATGGAGAAAATATGTTCCGCCATCTAATGCAAAGAGTAATTAGTATAATTGTTTTTATATGATACCATCGTTGCTTGGACCGAATTGATCGGTCTGTATTGGTGGAAACAACATCACTCACTGGGAAGCAGGTACATTCGCCCGACGAGTCCCGAATATTACGAAATGCGCATCCTGGATTCCACTGCTAGCCACGATCCATCAATAATGCGAAGAGTAATTATTTATAGATCTTCAGTTAGAAGTAAGTAGTCTGCTTGAAGTTCATGGGAGCAAACTTGATTGATTTTTAGAGACGTTATCAGGGACAATTCTAATGTTTTCATTGACAACTGAAAGTTACGTACCAAATTAGATGAAAAACAAGGTTTTTCATGTGACCAAAACAGTTAGTATCTACGAAATCAGGTGCTTCTTTAGAACTAGTTGTCATGGATAAATTATGAGGACACTATTACGAAATACTGATTAACATTTGCGTGAATGATTTTTCGTTATTTCCTTGATTGCTTAATTAGTAAACATATTGTTACAGTAGATAAACTGTTAAACAGCTTTCATTCTAAATTTCACTAGTCACAAATTCAAATACCTTTCTGAATTATGCAATTACTCGAAACTTGTTATTTTTCTGCTAAATGGTTAGGTTTTATGAGACCAACGATCGTACTTATTTGCTCAGCTAACAGATATTTTGTAAAGGCTTTGTTGGGTTGTCACAATTTGAATTAATTACCGACGGTAGTAGGTGAAAATTTAAGGTGTTTTTCAAAATCTTTTGATCACTTACACTTTATTGTAAATTTTTTGATTGATTTTGTAAACATTAGATTCAGTTTCACAAGAATAAAGCCATATTTAAATACCGAAGGTTAGGCACATGCTTTCAAAAACCCAGTGAAGCACTATCATTTGGGAATTTTAACGAGTTCATAAATAATAGATAAAAAAGTAAGCAGTGTTCAGACAGAAGAAATCTGCTTCTACATTTTGTCAAGATAATTTTTTTATTGGTTGGTAGCTCTGCAGTAAAAGCTGTCATGTTCTGTTTCATCAGCAGAAGCAGTTGTTCGAAGGTTGCGACTTCTGAAGCTCGATCAATCAAACAAGCGTAAATTCATAGTGATAGTGAAATATCAGTTATAGATGACGATCTGATACTACCACACACCCACTTAAGCTTATATAAGCTAAACTTATCCACAGTTATACTTATCTTTTTCACCTACTCCTTTGAATGCAGATGAATTCACTTACTGTTAATGTGTTTATGCTTATTCTATCATAACATCCTAATTATGGCTTCAGTCTACCTGAAATTGTATTTATTATCACGCGAATTTAAATACTTTTAAACATTTATGTTCATTTTATTTAAATTTACTAAGGTCATAAACCCGAAAGAGTTTTTAACTCTTTGAAATAGCAGGATATAAGAACCTAAGTAATTGATGGAAGTAGAGATTTACTGAGTACTGCAAAGCAGTTAGATTTGATTTCAATCCAGTTCCATTTAGTTCACATTGCCGAAATATAGGATACAAGTAATTCAGAAGGAAATGACAACAGTTTAACTTCAACTCCTTGATATCTTTCTGTAGACGTTTCACCACTAGGTTACGTGACAAAATCATCCCTTACTTCAGAAAGAATACAATTATATTTAAGTTTATACATAATTTTGAGCATGTATTAGTTCAATAAATCCATCCTCTCTACAGTACTTTAGGCGAAACAGTCATTACTTTTGAATAGTACCATTATTACCAGTAATAAAACACAATGTGAAATATGCATCTCATATGACATTAGTATCCTGTTTGAACTGATGAATAAATAAACTTCTGGGGGTAATTTTGGTGGTGGTAGTTTATTCACCCAGCATTAAAATCTGCCGTTCGACATTGTTGTCAAAGGAGTAGTGTTTCATTAAATTTATAAGCCCATCTCTTACCAGCTTATCGTATATCTTTTTATTAATTTAATAATTCCCATTGTAACATCAAGAACAAGATATTCAGCGAAGAGACTCTTTTCAACGAATTTATTTTCAAGCTGTACAATCGTATATATATGGTATTTGAAAAAATTATTTCCCTTGAGGAAAACTAAACACTATTTGATGATGACAATAGTAATAGAGCGGATGATGACGTAGGCATTTGTGATTACAATAATAATTGAAGTGCGAATGATAACAAATATATGGAATGGTACACAGAGAGTACATAACTCAGAAGGGGGTGAAAAAATTGTTGAAAATGTTAAATCAATTAAGTATTATGTTGGTATTAGACAAGTTGGACAAGATGAAATCAATGTTTTCTAAAAGGACTAAGACAACTAGGTGAAACAACACCGGAAACTAGTTAAAGTGAAGGCGATTATAGTAACAATAATAGTGATGAAGGAAGGATACAAAGGTTAAATCAACAAAGTGGGAGGGGGAGCTAATGGGGTGGGGAAATGTTATGGCCATGATAAAGACAGTAACTGCACATACTTCTTTTGTACACACAGATCAGGTCTTGGTTCATGAATAGCTAAAGCCCCCGCTGTTTTAAGGAGTTGAAAACGAAGAGAACGTGAGAGGTTTGGGCGAATTTGATAAATAATTTTAAAGTAATTGTCTGGATTTGTTGTGTGATGGGAGTCAATCAAATGTTCTAGAGTCGAACTTCTAAAAGACTTTCTTTCACCCTTATAAAACCAGGCAGGAACATGTTCTCGTATACGTGTAGAAAGCATTCTCTGGCTACGGCCGATGTACCTTTTTCACAAGAGTAGGTGAACTGGTAGATGCACATAGAGGCGGCCAAACGAGGAAGCTTATCTTTAACACAGGCGGAGAATAAGTTGCTGCTGGTAAAAGTCAACTGAAGTCTTGCTGCGAAGAAAGTTCTATTGATTGATCTAAAAAGACGATTCTTCAGTACATGCGATGCTAAGTCACCTTTAAACTCTGGGCTCATAAACAATCTTTTCCTTGAGACCGAGTCGATGACCGGTTTAGTGTTTCTTTCCCGCATATTCTTATCAATAAAACGGCTAGGGTGACCATTTTCGGCAAGTGTGCTTTTTAAAAAAAATAGCTCTTCATCGATACAATCGTCACTACAGATATTTCTTATTCGATAACAAAGAGAAAGAATAAGATTTCTTTTTCTGTTGATGGGCACCCAACTATAAAAATTAGTTAGTTGTCCATTCCACGTTGGTTTTCTGTAGATGGACCTTTCAAGGTATCCATTCTGACGTCGGGTGAGAAGCACATCAAGAAAAGGAATAGTTGATTCTGATTCTTTCTCTACGGTAAACTTGAGGGCTTGATGACATTCATCGAATGAACGAAGAACATCGTCTAGGTCAACATTTTTGTCGCAAATAACAGACGTGTCATCCATATATCTTCTATAAAAGTCAAAGCTATCAGTAGTTTGACGAAGTTGTGAATTTTCTAGTTTTGACATGAAAAAATCTGCTAGCAGTGGTCCCAGTGGTGATCCCATCGCAATCCCATCTTTCTGTCTATAGATTTCATTATTGAAAGTGAATTGGACATTAAATGCGCACCTCAACAAAAGCCCTTTCAAGCAGGTAGTTGGTAGTTCTACGTCTAAATTATGTGCCGCAGTATAGTCACATACATAACAGACAGTCTCGGTGAGTGACACTCGTGAACAGTGAAGTGACGTCTAATGAAAACATCATCTTGTTTAGAGCATTAAAATCCTTAATACCCTCAACAAACTGAAATGTATCACGGATAGAAAAAACTTGATACTTGACTTCTAACAGATTCCAGAATTTCAGCTAACCATTGAGCAGTTCGGTAATAAGGAGAACCAGCCATATCGAGGATCAGACGAAGACGTAATCCCGCTTTATTTATCTTCAGTAGTCCATATGGACGTGGGATTATAGAGCCAACCGGTCGGATGCGTTCATATAAATCAGGGTCAATTATTGATTTGTCCCTCATGCTTCTTAAGACATTTGTGAGTTGTGTATCAATTGCATGTGTCTTATTGGGCTCACCTTCGGGTTTAGTAAACTTAGTAGGATCAGAGAGGATTACGGAAAGTTTATCAATATACTCCTGACGATTCATTAGGACAATGCCTCTTCCCTTATTAGGATGACTTATGATAATATCTCTGTTATCTTTGATTAGTTTTAGCTGTTGTATATGGTTCTTAGTTAATAAAGAGCTAAAACTTATTCTGAAGTTGGTAAATTGATGACAGCAGTCAAGAACAGTGAACTTGAAATGCTGAAATCCTTCCGGCAATGTATGCGTAAGACCGACAGTCTGGCTGATTCAATTTTCAAATTATGTCATCATCCGCTCTATTATTATTGTCATCATCATATAGTGTTTGGTTTTCTCCATGGGATATAATTTTTCCGAATATATTTTTATTGCTAAATTGAAGTCAGCAGTACTAAAGCAATTTAAAAGTGCACAAGAACACTTGACAGGTTTGAAGACATATTTACAAGATTAAAACAAATTGAAAGGGTTGAATTTGATGAACTGAATCCCGTGAAAAACTTTTTTTAACCCAAAGTTTAAGTAAGCCACGATCTTTTTTGTTTATTTCCAGTTTTGAAATCAAAATTAGTAGGGTTCCGAGATATCTAGGGATATTGAAACATACATTCTGTTCAAATGTATTAGATAGTTACAAGAACTATTTAATTAAGCATAGTGACCAAGATCAAGTTAATTGGAGATTCACAAGTGTGATATAGGGTGAAAAGTGACCACAAAAAGCATAGAAAACGATATAATTAACCGGAATATATGATAACGATTTTCAAGATAAATTATGCTGATATCTTGAAAAAAGAATTCCAAACTCGCTAAAGAAAGTTGTCGTTGCTTCAACCTTCAGGATAGTATTTTCCAGTCGCCCAATGCTTATTGGTAACCCATAGAGAACGCTTTCGTTTCTGAACACTTCCATGTTTATTATTCAGTTTACCAGATTCTGTGGAGCTAAGTACGTAGGTGGTTCGATGTGCGGTCTTTCCAAATGGGTTGAAGGACACGTAAATGTGAGCAGTAAATTCTCTTTGAATTGTCATCCCTTAATGGTACTTTATCAGTGTACTCTATCGGATAAATAAGCTAGCACGGAGTTATGCGCTACCGCTGTGCACATACTTTACAATGGCGTTGAAAGTAAGATTGTTAGTTCATTTCAAGAATACAACAGTTCATATTTCGGTTTTCTTAAGCTTCTGTTATAATCAAAATTTCAAACACCGTAACAGTTATCGAAAAACCAATAAGTAACAACCGTTTCATATTTCTGCCTAAGAATTTTGAACAGCGTAACAAAATATGTGACAATAGAGTTTATACAGTAAAACCATACTAATTTAGTATATTTCTGTGTGTACCTAATGATCCGCATTTTGCAGATGACTTTTTTGAAGCCAACTACTTTTATGTTAATAATGTCGTAAGTTAAAACCACATTTCAACTGAGAAAAGATGCTGAATTCCGTTTTACTCTGTGTTCAATGAGTCAAGCTACTCTACAGTAGAATATTCTAAATTGGTTTTCTGCGCGACAGAAATGACTTGAGAGTTGAAAACTAATTTCTGGTGAAGTAAGATAAAGTTTTTGTTTGTCGAGCTAAACTCCAGATTTATATCTGAAGCATCATTTCCAGATGTTGTCGACAAACTGAAGAACAGAATCTATCATCTTGTCTTTGATGATGGTGTTAGATTTTAGGGTTAAGTCTCTTTGAATTCAGAACTAATTTCTTCACTACTTTCTACATCAGAAACCAACTTGTCTTGCGAATTTTCAGCTATTACATTCCCTCAGAGATTTCACCAAAAAACAATAAAGGTTCTTGAAATTCATGAGCAATAAAATAGTCTTGTTAACGATCCCTGTTTTTTTCACAATGCTCAAATGTTTGACGGTAGCTCCTTGAGTATGTAGATGAAACGGCGTTTCAAACGTTTGTTGAGTAGTATAGTTATTACAGATTATTTTCTTTTGCTTTTTGACTTCTGAATGATTAAAGACAGTAGCTGATACACTGATATTGTTATCTCTGACAATCTATATTACATTCTCTGTGGCAAAATATGCACTTTTATGCTTCACTCGAAGTATTTTCAGAGTTACTGTGGTAACTATACAGATGAATACCCAATAAATATTGTATGGTTTTAGAAAATGACTATTTCTGTGAAAAAATGGATTTGTTAAAATCAATTGTTAAAACTAAAATATTTCGATAATTGTAAAGAACATAATGAATTGACTACTTATTGACAAGTTGGAGAATACAATCGCTGTATAAGTCATGTAGAATGTTAAAAAGATAGTTTGACATATATTTCTACAGGTGAGGCAGTAGTTGTTGTGCAATTTTGTTAGTTAAAGGCTATATAATGCAATAATTATTTTGTGTTTGATGTTCCATTGTATAATCGTGTTTGCAGATGATAACCAGGATTTTTGGAGGTATAATAACAGTATCTTCTATTATTATGGTTTCCTGGTTTCATAGTTCATATCGAATTCTATTCATGAGGAGTCAGAGTAACAGAAAAAATGGTTTATTAGGGTTTTATTTTATGTTGAAGTGTCAACTTTCACTTGAATATCTAACCATTAGGAAGGATTGAATAGTAGAATGTTAAATTCAAAAGCACCCAGTAAATAAAATGTATTTTTCTATGGCTATATTGTTAAATAATTTCAAAACAAACCGAAACAGTAAGAATGATTTCAGATGTAGGAAATTATTTCCATATCCTATTATGCCACTTCAAACATTAAAAATATGTTAGGTTCACCTTTGAGTCCATATAAAAGAAGAATAAGTAGAATTCAATGTCCAAAATTTACAACTTTCTCATTTACAAGGTAGTTACAATTTACGCTATGTTTGAGCCAAAAATTATGACCGTTTTTAACATAGTTGTTGGAGGAATAACTTTTAACCTCATTCTGAGTTGAAAATTTTCCCACTTAACAGCTATACTGCAACTATGCTATGGCCAGAGTTTTAGCCTCATATGATCTATTTGTTGTATATGCACCAAGTAAATTACATCTGACTCATTACCTAAGATTATCTTTGTGCACGCAAGACAATTTTGATTAGTCTTCCTTGCACAGATTTCAGATGAATGGGTTTTTCAGACCTCCTGTTATGCAGAGAAATGTGATGAGTTTTTCATCTTTCCCACTGTGCTTTGTGCTTCATGATCTTATTGGAATAAATCTGCAAGCAACGTGATAGAGTAAAAATTCAATCATCTGTATATATGTCAAGTTTCACATTTAAAGGTTCAAATGTGCCGAACATACTTTAGGTTTTGTCTAATTCGATTCTTCACATGTTCTGTTTCCCCCCATTGCATTAGGAGTTCATTGATTTCTTGTAGATTTTATTATCTTTGTCATTCAATATTTTCAATAAAAAACTAATAAAAGACAGTTAAGCGAAGAGAATTTTCTCTATGATTCATTTTCAAAAGCTACACATATTCTCATAATTACAATATATGTATATATATACATATATATCCATCAGTGGCTAGTAGGTCAAATCAAGATCATCAAAAATTGCTCATAGGACCATAGTAAATAAACCAAGAAATGAATAAACTCCCTAAAGGAGATTATGATCGAGGCAAATTATGAGAATAGATGCATCTTTATTAAATAGAGAGTGCTGAATTGTGTTTCTGGGTTGCGAAATCTTCTTATGCTTTGAGGTGGAGAACAACGACTCCTTTCGCTATTTTTACCATCACTTTATCAATAGCTTTGCAAAAAGTCTCTCAAGGTGCACAGTGACCAGAATCGAGTTGTTGTTGGCCTTGCGCTGTCCTCTTAACAGACTTGCAGAATAGTATTCGGAGATGCGTTTGAATAGAACTGAACAATAAGTGAAAACAAGCATTTCGAAGGAGTTTCTAGTTCTCCGTCTCAACACATATGAGGTTTTCACAGCCCATAAACGCAAACCAGCACTTTCTGTTCAAAAACGATGCACCCATTCTCTCATTTTGCCTCGACCCTAATCTCGTTAAGGATGTTTATTCATTTCTTGTTTTATTTACTACAACCCCATGAGCAATTTTTGATGACCTCGATTTGACCTACTGGCCGTTATCATCTTGTAACTTAACTGACAATTTTGGTTGACCATATAATGACCCATTAGCTATAGATAGATATATATTTATATAGCAATAAATATGATTAGATGTGCAGCTTTGGAAAATGATCCGTGAAAAAGAAAATGTCCTCCGTTTAATTGTCTTTCATTAGGTTTTCAACATTCTAATGTTAAACATGTAAAACTGGATATTAAAAATTTTTTGAATACGACACACGACTTAAAAATGTATTGTTTATAAACATTATCTTTTTCACATGTTAAGTTTTTCTAAAAAGATTATGTAGAAGCAATCCTATGATTTCTTATCCCTTTCTGGACAATGAGTAAAGTAGTTCTTTATACTATTACTTCACTTTACCTGTTTTCGCTTCACTATGTTTTTTTCTGTTTGTTATTGTCTTCAAACTACTCAGTTCAAGCGTATGGAGAGAAAAAGCAGCGAGTTAAAACATAAGGATTTAAAAAGCAATTAAATATTGTGTGGAAATTCCTAGATTTAATTGTATATGCCCTAGCATTTGCTATAGTTTCATTGATATTTTTGCATGGTTATTTCCTGAAAAAAGGTGACTACTTATTTGAGGCTTTTAACAGCACTATGGAACTGTGAGCTCCACCGTTTTAAATTGAAATACTAATTTATTTACCTGAATCATTAATACACAGAGTCACGAATATTCTGAATTGCTTATAGCACAGTCTTTAATACATGTCTATTCGTACGTTTTAGTAGGTAATAATTATTAAATTATTCCTTACCATAGAATGATATTCGTTTTTGAGTGTCCTTTTATTTCTTTGTCCAACACTAATCTGGATTGGAATGACTACAGCAAATTACTGGATAATGATAACTTAGTTTGACGTATGAATATTTTTTCTGAAATTCATCTGCGCATATACAGATTATCTTACAGATGACGTATTAAATGTTCTTTAGTTTCTGTCATATCCATTGCGGTTAATTAAATTGATATTTGTATTTAAGTAATAAAAAATACAGTAAAGCCATAATTGCTTTCCTGACAGTTTTTCAAACCTAAAGTTATCTTTAATGTCATTTATTATCTAGTATCGATCATATTAATCTTGAAATTTGACTGCGAACCTTGATCTAAGGTGAGATGATTGAGCTATTTGTTGAAGAACAAAGGAGTTAGATTCATACATAAATGCTTTCGTTTTCTCACTACTTTTTATCGTAGGTCAAATGTATTATTTAGTCTAATCATAATGAGATAAATGAAACATATTCAGACTGTTTTCATGGACTGATACACGTAGGTGATACACAGACCGTGTTGGCCATATTCAATTAGATACAAAAGATTGCGTTTTGTACTAGATGCAAATGGACATATATACTACTCTTCAATTGAATGCTGATTGAAAAAGAGGTATTTGAAAAGTAGCAAAACGATTCATTATGAGGGAATATCTAGACTTCCAGAATGGGCAGTGTGTAATGATTTGGCATGTAGTTTTTGACAGTTTGTATCTTCTATAGTTGCCTATTGCAAAGGCGATATTATCTTAAAATTGTATACTACAATCATTTCATAGTACTGATAATTCAAGCGTCTCCTTTGTTTTTATTTAACTAAGAATGATATGTATTTAGTGAAATATTACTGAACATTCGGCAAGACATGGAGAAAGGATGAAATTTGTAAATCAGCCGAAACTATTTGGTTTCACATCAACTTTAGTTGACACTGAGGATGTGAAAGTGGGAAACATTCAAAGTTATTTAATAACATGAAATTTACAGGAATTTATTTTGTTTTACAAAAGCATCGTTAAAACAATAGCAGCAAATAAAACACAAGTTCATCGAAAGTAGCTGTTAATGTTTTTTGTACTTCAAAATATATCATCTGCATAATTGCTGATTCACTGTATCACTTGAAAGTCAAAGTACCGAAAAAAGTATACTGAATTGTATTCAAAAAATTTAGAGACTTCAAAAATCAACAGAACCCATTCGTTGATAGGGACAAGGATGAAAAAGCAATAACTATCAAAACTATTGCTGGATCCATCAAAGAAAGTATAACGGAATGTTAGAAGTTTATTTCTGCATAAACATAGAAGTTATCTGCCATTGTTTGTGATTTTTAATGGATTAATTCACTGGACTGAAATGGTCGATTTCTGTTGCTGCATGAATTTCTTCAACATTGCCTTGATATTGAATCGTTTTTTTCTATGTTATTGGTTTAGAGTGCAAATTCATATACCTAAATGCTTTCAAATGTGATGTCATGCGCCTTTCGGATTCTCTTGATAGCCATCATGAAGCAATTAATAAACGTAGAAGGATTCTTCCTAGTAGTTTCAGCATCATATGCATCGTACCTATCATCATGTTCAAAAATGAAGCCATTTTGCTGTCATATTAAGCCTAAGGAATGTGGCAGTTCAAAAGTAATTACTTTAATGACAAACTGTCTATAAGTATCGGTTTGTACAGCTTCGCTAACACCTTTATCATTCAACGACATATAAAAATCATGAAGTGAACGATTTTCTCAGTTTATTAAAGGTTGGCTTTTACACAAAGAGAAAGTAAGTCTCAAGTGAAATCTTACATCATTTAATTTGAAAAAGTTGCTGAAATTTCATTACTTCAAAGCGGAGTCTTCACTGAATAAGGAATATGTGTCTTTTACTTCATAACTGAAGAAAACATCGATAGCAAGAATCATCAGCGCAAAAACAAACGCAGAAGCAGCTTGTGTAACCTTATGAGTCTTTGTGGAAAAGAATATTTTTTATGTGGGATTCAATGCCTTCATATAATTTGACTAGTGAAATAGATCCAACTTTTCTTTGTCTGTGATTTATTTGTGCATCACTTTGAAAAATCGGACTACACGTAACTGCCATGCATTTATTAATAATAATAAAAAATTAAGATAAAAGTGATAATGTAGGCCAACAGAAGAAAGAAGAAACGAAGAAGAAAGAAGAAGAAAGAGAACATTGGTTCAGGCACATTTAGAAAGTATAATGCATTAGCTACGTTTTCGTTCAGGCTTTAAAAAAGGCTAGTGACGGAATCCTGATATGGTTTTATATCGGCTTTATTCATATAAAAACAACTGTATTATGTATCCTAGTAATATTTTGCACATTACTAGCTCAGATGTTTGTTAGCAGCATTAACAGAAAAATATAATCGAATATGTTTTCAGGCGAATTGAAAGTAAGTCCTGAGTTTCAACTGTCTTTTGAATTACGTAATCATATTCTTAATAAATTCATACAACTGCCAGGTAAATGTCATATACACAGCATAACACATTTAAAATGATCTTGAATGAATGGTGCTCTAAAGGTTGTTAATATTAGCAAACTGACTCAAATTCTATCAATACTGAAAGAGAATCTGGTAAAAAAAGCAGCCTGAATCGGATTTTCGCTTACCAGAGGAAGAAATCACAGGCAGAATCTCTGACATTATATGGACCTAATGGTTGTAAAAACAATAAACTGTCGTCATAAACAACATGAATGTGATCACTTAAACATATATAAGAAAAAAAATTTTTTAATACACTTTCTCTTTCGTGAGTATGAATAGAGAAAAGAAAAGGATTACGTCAGAATAATGTAGTATCATTTTACTTCCCAGGTCTCTCATCAACTGCTTACATCCTAAGACGTTTGAATATCATATTATAAGAGAATTAGAACATATTTTTTCACATTAACAAGAAGTTCTCTAACAGAGAAAGATATGATCTGATAAAAAATACAAACATCCTGGTAAAAGTAACAAGAACTGTTGTAAATTTTCAGTTATATAGATATGAGATTCAAATAGGAGTTTGAGAAATAAATATATGGATATTGATAAACGGTTATGTAAGAAGACTAACAGTCGAAATATAAATGTAATCCATTTCATATACCTATTATCTGAATATATCTTTAAAGAGTACCAGCCTTCCTACTTTGAATGGGGATGTTGAAGAAGCTTCAGTTAGCAATGCTTTCTTGTCCAGTGGTGAAATAAGTATTTTCATGAGCAACATTTAAAATGTTGATCAAGAGCTTGCTGTGTGTTCAAGCGAGGGGTTTTCAAAACAGTAAGCAAAACTCTGCAGAAATAAGATTCACAATGTTAAATACAATTTACACTAGGCTTCCTTGTTCCTTCTTTATGGTAGTTGAAAATGACATTTTAATTAATATCGAAAACTTTGCAAAAGAAAACTTAATCTAACAAATCAAAGATTACAAGAAAAAGACTCCGCATTTAACATCTTGTCATCTGATATATAAAAAAACTCTTTTGTTTATCTTTCAAACTTTTTTATAGTAATTCTGCTTTCGGTATCTGGTAGGGTTATGGATATGGATTGTTGAGGCTTCCGATACTGTGACAGATTAGCTGTGTACAGCCTTCTGGCCTTTAATGATTCTTCAAATGAATCGATTAGCAATTACTAGCGCTTTGAAATTAGCTATTGCCCACAGACCTTTAAGCTGGATTGTCTAAACTTGTTTATTAATAAATGGAACACAAACCTTAGCTGTGATTAGTATTTGATTAAAAAATAATTTACATAGCTCAGTCTCATCTCTTGTTATCTTCATATAAACAAGATTAACGTGAATTCAGAGCCTATAGTAAATAAATCTTTATTTTGCTAACTGAAATATTCTATCTAAATGTTAAAAACAAGCAATATGCAAAAGAAATCGTTTTTTAATGACTTAATAACTCCATGTTAAAGAATGTACATACATATACAGTGAATACAGTGAATATACAGTGAATAAAAGCTGTAGTTTGTGAATAAGTTCGGATAATGGATGACTACGACCATTATGGTGGTTCTTTAACTGATAATAATAGTAGTTATTAGCGCTCTAAATATGGATTGGTATATAATGGAGGTCGCCTAGGATTTTGATTCGTTTATAAGGTAAATACAATCTATCAAAACGGGTGTAAAGGCTGTTTACATGATAAGGAAACGAAGCAATTTAAAACATCAATATGATAAATTAACAAAAATGAAATTTAATCTCCACTGAAGATAAAAACTATCAAGGAAATATTTTCTGAAGTAGCTTGGATATCTACCAAATGCAATAGAGAAGAAAGGAGAATGCACAGTCGAAATTATAGAAAAGAAGAAAAATTGACGCTATGGCTTACTTTTAATTGTAGACTGTAAATCCTGTTTTTCAAGTCAAATTTGATGTTTAGCCAAATGAAGAGCTAGCATCTCTTTAAAACGCATAGTGGTTAATGTTTGAAAAGACTCGGTAGACAACAGTTGTTTCATTTTTGGATCATTTAAATATTTAAAATTAAGCAGACTTTCAAAGACAGAAAGTGTGACAATCTTCCACTTTCGGTTATCCATATATTCCAATTTTTAAACATTATTTATCTGGTTAAAAACCTTGAAAAAGCGATCATTTCTGTACGACAAACGCTTAAAAGAGAATTGGTGAACAGTTTTACTTGAAAAGAAATTGTGTCTTTTATTTAACACTACTATAAAAAGTGATTTGTAACATATTTGCAACTAGCATTTTATGGAGTTGGAAAACCTTTATTTTACCTAGTCTCCATCGAGTAAATGAAAAATAAAGGACAAAACTAGCCAATTTTAGTAAAGAAAATTAATTTTGTTAGAGTAGATATGCAAGATGAGAACCTTGATTGTTTTCCGTATAATTTTTTCTTTTATACCTGGTTATATGTTTCTAAGTATCTTCTGTTCTATTTACTATGAATGCTCAGTTCATTATTTTCATGAATGTAAATTCATTTATACCAATGTGGTAACATGTATAGATTGAGTCCATTTTCTCACTTGAAACAGTACGTTTCGTAAAGTTCCGCTGATCTATGCACTTATTGTCCTTCGAGCAAGGCATTTTGACTTGTTCTAAGATTTATTTTTACTGTCACTCGGTAAAAATTTTAAATTCTTTTGTAAAACTCTTCCAAGTTTGTATCAGAATAACTTCAGAATAAACAGTTTGTGGATTTCTCTTGATACTCATAAGTTTTGATGTCAGGTATCAATGAATACCATTGAACAGCATTGGCAGCATGAGCAGCTTGAATATATTGACATTTATAGTTAGCAGCGTATGATTGAATAACTCTCCTAAAGTACACAGCCTGCTGGTACAGTTACTTAATGACTGATATATTTAAATCAAACAAATGATAATATCCACTTTTTTCTACTACATTCAAGGTGATATGATATAAAAACCAATCAAGTTCAGTTCGTTCCACTGTTAAAATCGAATAACCGATCTTCTCCAAATACGTTTGTTCTTCATCCATAGCAATTTTGTGGCTTCTGAAAGGAGAGGTGTGCACTGAGTTACAAAAATGAACTCATTTACGAAGCTATCACTTATAAATTTATCTTATATGGAGTACTCCGACGGTTTGATCTTGTCACCAGTTCGCTAATACGATTAACGATGCAGAAAAAGTTGTGTTGACAAGTAGTATGACGTTATCAGCCGTATTAGAAATATTTCTACGAGTACTGTTAATTAATCTGCCTTATGTTTTGGTTTCATCAAAATGACTTAATTAAATCTGTGTATTTTTTTGTCATTGACCGGATAAGAAAACCTATGAAATTCAAAGCTGAAGTTTCATAAAACCCTAATGAATAAGAAAATAATTTGTAGGGTGTCAAATCAACAAGTCAACTTCTGTAGTCCAAAGGATGTAAATAATAAGTTTTGTTTTGTATTGGCTCTAAATGACTGTGATTACCCTCATTTTTGATAATAATGATAATAACAATGGTCGCTTTATTCCAAACAATACGTATGTAATTCTCAGCATATAAACACATTTTTCAACAAGGTCGCTCGCAAAACAGTTTTTTCAGACGAAATGGTTATTGCATCTGAAAGATGTCAATAATTTCAGTATTCATTGTAATATTGTGAAACAGTCAGCTAGTTTGGGATTAACATCCAGTCCGCAATGAAGAATCAACAGAAACGCGAGTGTAAGTTTGGTGGTGGTGGTGGTTCATTCGGCCAGTATAAGAATCTGAGACTCTGGCTAAGTTTTCGAGGGACAGAGGTTCACTTCTATATAACATGACATTTTTCTCCGTCTTGTTAATTACTAAAGAAACGGCGATTTGAAAGCATTTTAAAAATGTGTAAGAAAACCTGATACGTTTAGAGGACATGTTAAATAATTAAAACAAATTGAAAAGAAAAATGGTGATGTATATGTCTGGTGTAAGCAAGCCACCCTGTTGACACGATATAAGTGACTTATTGTTTCAGTTAAGATATATAAGGTTCTTTTCAAAAGCTTATTTTTATTAGGCGTAAATCGATTATCATGACACCAATGTTATTCTTGTATTAAGGTTTTGTGTATCATAAGAAAGTTTAGGAGAACTTGGCAAATGAAAAAAACAGTTTAATTACCTGAAATATCAAAAAGCTTGTACAGAAACACTTAGAAATAATTAAGGAAGTTTAAATTTTATCCCATTCCATATTTTTTCTCGAAGTAAATTCCTAGTTTATAAGTTAAAAATTGGTGAGAACTACATAAGTACATTTTTATGAATCAACAATCTCCCTTGCAAAAAATGCTAATTTAAATCCTGTTTCATTGACTGCTAATCGTTTAGCAGACTGGAGAAAGCTATTCAAAAGGATGTGTAAACGTAGCATGCAGAACAACATCCAGGAATGCATGATATGATTAAAATGGGCTTGTGAAGATTTGATAGAGAAGAAGACATGATATAGTGTGGAATTATAAAAGGTAACATCATCGCATACTAGGATATTGAGAAAATTGTTTTCAATAGATGACCACTTTATTGATAAGTTCAAAGATTTTATCGTTACTGGTTGCTAAAAATGTCTACAGACCTTTTGAACTTTACGTCAGCCTGATTTGGACTTATGAAAACCGTGTAATCTGTATTTATTAATGTAATCAGTGGCGTGACGTAATTTAGAGGATTAATGAAAATGAATGATTCATAAAGAACTGTACAAGGGAAGTATATAATAAATTTTTGAATAGAATTCATTCATATTTCTTGAATAAGATGTTCAGCAAAATAGGAGATAACAGTGTGATTTTGAATTACCTTTAGATACATAAACATTGGAAATCTATCTGAATATACCTCAGCATATGCATCCGAAAAAAGGGGCGGATTCCCTTTTGTGAACTTATTTCATAACAGCTGCGTGTAAAAAGGGACAAGCTGCTTGAAACTTAGCATCCTTAGACAATTGATGGAAATAGGTAAAAAAGTTCATCTTTGAAGTGTTTAAAAAATGCAGGTAAAACAAGATTAATATATTTAGATTTAAGGTAATTAGACAATAATTTTATATTTAGAAAGTAGCAGTTGTTAGGCATCAAATTCTAGTAAATAACTTTGTGGGAGTAAATCTTTGAAGTAATTTTTATCTTCCCTCTTTTCTATGAACGATTACATGATCTTTTCCTGTTTTATTAACTCAATTTTTTCTGTCTGCCTAAAACAATTATAACCTTAATCTGTTTTAATGTGAAACCTTGTTTTAACGTTGATAACTTAGCATAGATTAGATAATTCTTCTTGTTCCAATCTTTTAACTACTTAGATGTGCCAAAGATAACCTAATTGAATAGAAATTGATTGAGCAATTCTAATAATAACCATACTCTTTATGGTTTCTTAGTTTGGTGCACTTTCATCATTATTTTCTATGAATCCTTGCAAAGATTTTTCTAAATATTTTCAGAAAAACTGGCGCCGAGTGAAAAGTTGATACTAGTTATAAGTTATGTTTTAGGTTAGACTTCTTCATGGACTGACATCAGTTTGACAGCTGTTTCGTCCTAATATGGGTCTCCTCAAAAGTGCGCACTTATGACCCTACCCACCAGGGATCGAACCCAAGACCTCCAGGTTCCATGACCAGCACTTCTGTCAGTTCACGATATAGCACAACTTAAATCCAATGTCGTCGTTTAACAATTTGTCCTCATGTTCGACTTGGTCTACCCCATAGGTCACAATTTCTCATTAGAACTTCGGGAATTACCCTTCGGAGATAGTCACCACAGAGCGTTAGATTATTCATTATGGAGATTTGTAGATGTTTATTAACCATACGATCCTGGCTTCTATCTCTTGTGGGCAGGGTCATGGGTGGGCACTCCTGAGTAGTCCAATACTAGGACAAAACAACCGTACAGTGCTCCAACTTTTTAAATGGTTCCCCAGCTGATGTCAGCCCATTATGAATCCTAACTTAAAACCAACTAATAAATCTCCACAAATCTCAGAACAGAATAAGTTATTTTGTATAAATCTCCGCGTGTTTGAAATAAATAATCTCAACACCCTGTACTGAATTTTGTTTCGTCATAATTCAAACGATATCAAAGAATGTGATCAACTACACGGTATTTGACATCTCGTATGCATATTTATCTAAGTTAATGGAGATTTTGGTTATTCCCCTAGAGAAGCTGTAACAAGACATCCTTGAGAAACGTTAAAATCATTGATTTATGCATATATAACTGAGATATGACTCGCTTTTATTCACTGCCTTCAGGTGGCAGGGGTGTTTCTGAAAACGTGAAAGCATGAAAGTGAATGTCCAGCACTTACCACCAGATTAATGGATATTGAGGCTCCAGGTAGAGAAGTTGGAAAACCCTGATTCTAAATCAGTAGTGCACATGGGCTCCGGGTTCCAGATGGAACGAATGATATATGAACCTGTTTTACTCACTAGCAACCATGGGATGCAACGTCTGAGGTTGCTGCACTCCCTTGTGGATTGGACTTCAAATCAAAGGCTGGGAGAGTGGCTCCTTGAGACAACAATTTCCTTTGGCTAAGTTGTTTGAACAATATCTCAGCCCTCATACAAAATATGAACATACAAGATAAAATGATGATTTCAAAGAAACTAACCATCTTTCCTACAAATACTTAAGTTTTCTGCATTACAAATGTTATAACCAATTGCTCAGCTTTTTGCCATTGTATTGATTTTGCATAGAAACTGAATGTTTTATGATCACTGCTTTCGATTTTGTCATTATATTCACTTCACTTAGCTGCTTTTTAGTGTTTGGACACCCAGTCTCTTTGTGTCGTTTTGAGTCGGTAAACAGCAGCTTCTTTGAAGCTGTCCTCAAATGCGACATCTGACACAGCTATCCTGAAACCACGCATACCGTTTCAGCTCGTCGCATTCAATTTTCGCAATTTGGTGTGGACCCAACAACTAGAAGACTGGGATAGGGCTCTGAGAAGCCCCGCTATCGATATGTGCTACATCTCAGAGAACCTCATAAAAGGTCCCAGTAAAGTCCTTCGAACTAGTTCCCCATCTGTTAGCTCAAGAAGTATGTTTTATGTGCTGTTATCCTGCGACCATCTGGCATTCGCAACCGGTGTTGCTGGTGTCGGTGTCGCACTAAGCGCCCAAGTCAAAGTTGTACTACTCTACTGGATTCTCGTCAGGAGTCGTCTGTGTGATATTAGGCTAGAAGGTTCACCTGGCATAAGTAGTAACCGGCAAGACAAATGATATTTCATAGTCCTCTCTACCTATGCATCGGTGAATTGCAGATGCAGCCAGGGATGAATAGTGTTGTCAACTGAGTGAACTTCTCAACCAAGTGCACGTGGCAAATATTGTAGTCCAACCTTGGGACTTGAATGGGTGAGTCGGGTGTCTTGACAAAGAGGAGAGTCCTATAGGCGGCGAAAAAAGGGGCTAGCTAGACGCAGGTGGGATCGAAGGAGTCGTCTTTAATACCTTTTTGCAGGTCACAACCTATTTCTAGCCTACACCAACTTCCACGACAGTAATCACCATTGCGCTACTTGGTGTCCTCCACCTTTTACTCAACCGTGGACTCTGGCAGATCATATTGCAATCAGCTACCGATGAAGTTGGTGCACAATGGACCACCACTTCATATGGAGTACTTGTCTAGACTCTTACCATACTTAACTGTACGCTAAGCTCATTTCATATTTTGGAGGTAATCGAAATCTTCTTCCTAAACAGGTCTTTGTAAGCAAATTAGTTGCAGCTAATGCTGCAGCTTAATGTCGATCCAAACTGAAATTAAGGCTAGCCACCGATCTCTTAGAAAGAGCAGACGAGAATTGGTTGTGCTTACAAAACATCATGAAAATGGTAAATGAAGCCACTTGTGACTTGGAAGAAAGTCTCGCTAATAAATAATGGATCTCTACGAGCTTCCTACAACTTCCCGAAGCCCATCGGGCCATTCCAACGGATAGCGAGTACAGTGTTTACAGTAAGTCTCTTACGTGAAAGATTATATAACGCATACGCAAGGACAGTGAGGCTTGGTGGTCAAAACGCTGAAGTGAGGTGGAAGAAGCAGCTGCATCTGGCAACAGTTGGAAGTTGTTTCAACTCATCCAGGCCGCTGGTAGCAACGAGCCAGGTGTCATTGAGATGGTCTGTGAGGTAGATGGTACTCCGATAAACAGTCTTCAAAGACAGCTAGAACGTCGAGCAGAGTATTTCGAAAAGCAGCCTAGCTTGCTCACGGCTCCATCATCCTCAGCTTCAATGTGTCGTGCTCCATAGACAGTTAAGACTGACCCATCTAACTAAGCGAAGGTTCGTAAGCAACTCCAAGTTCTGAAATGCCTCAAGGCATCCGACCCAGTCAAATTACTCTCAGCTCTTTTGAAGGATTCAGGAACGATTCTAGTCAGGGAACTGGCTAGATTGTTTAGGGTGTGGCAGACTGAGAGTGTTCCATAAACCTGAAATGAAACCATTGTTGTGCCCATCTTTGAAAAGAGTTTGCCTAATGTGTGTGACGATTATTGAGGTATTAGTCTGTTACCAATCACATTAAAGATATTGGCTGTTATAATATTTCACGGGATTCGCAAAACGCGTGGGCAAATGACTCGGGACAGCTGGTCGGATTTCGTTCACGTTGTGGATACAGCGATCATGTGTTTAACCTCAGCCAGATGCTTGAACATATATTGCAGGCCAACAATCGTTGTTTTTTGACAGTAGGGCTGCTTTCGATTCGTTGGACAGAGCTTTATTCTGTAACAGTCCGTTAGAAAGGGACGTGGTTGAGATATTTGTTAGCATCTGGAAAGTCTGTGCAATAGCACCTCAGATACAGTGGGGTAAGAAGTCACCTGTCTCCACTATATCATACCAGCAGTTGGGTTATGTAGGATTGTTCGAGTTACTCATTTCCCCTCGACTTTGCCATCGATTACATTTTTGAGACAGCTGAAGGAAGTAATTAAAGGTGGTGTAGATGTACTACCTGGAGAACGGCTATTCGACAGTAAATATACAGGTGATGCCATCTTACTGTGCAATAACACAGGCTGCTCAAGTCGCTCCTAGTCAGTTGGCGATTAGTGTTCGCAAGCATGTCTTGTGCTTTGCACCATAGAAGTGCAAAGTTATTTTGCTAAAGTCGCAGGAGTCTGCGCCTGCGCTCACCCTTAGTGGTAAGCCATTAGAAGAAGTTGAAAGGCTCGTGTATCTGCGCAAATGTGTGAATTCTGGTGGAGGAGTGAGAAGTGAATTTTTCAACCGCATACTGAAAGCCAGAGTGGCATAAGTCAGTCTGAGCAACCTTTGGCGCCATCGTAACGTTAGTCTGACTGTAAAAGGTCGTGGTTACAACGCTTCTGCTCTACGCCTATGAAGCCGAGTCCCCCCGAGCTGAGAATATGAGACGACTCTGTGTGTTTGATAATCATTGTCTCGTATTTGGTGGCAACATCATGTAGGTAATCCTGAGGTACGGCAGTGAGTTTTTGGCATGATGAAGATCGTCATACGATAAGTTAAGTCATTCGGAAACACCAGT
This sequence comes from Heterobilharzia americana, assembly GCA_944470555.2. NCBI lineage: Eukaryota > Metazoa > Platyhelminthes > Trematoda > Strigeidida > Schistosomatidae > Heterobilharzia > Heterobilharzia americana. The sequence goes on along the minus strand of OX104129.1, from coordinate 32,837,386 downwards.
TTTGGTTCCTCGGAGATCTATTATGCATGTCGTAGTAATAAGTTCCAGACTGTTCATCGTTTGCATACCCTAATACTTGATAATAGGAGAGAAGACGTGGTGGTCAGTGTTCCATGGGGCGCCGTGAGATGAAGGCAAGTTGTATTGGGTTAGCATCTGTTGGTTGATCACGACTCCTTAGATGAGGTCCGAGAGATTATACAACTCAGTGGATTGGGATACTGTCGGATATGGCTTAGAATTGAAGCCAGTAACTATCTTGCCGTAGTTTCGTTCTATCTTCTGCTGCTAAAAAGTAATGAATGTTTTGTTTTGAATGTATCTTAATGGATTGTCTTTCTAATCATTCTATTTGTGTTGAGTTCTTCTTTTAGTCACTTCCTTTTAATTTATGTTTTCAAAATAGCGCTATATAATTTGGTTTGGCGTATTTATTAGTACCCATGATGTTCCATGTTTTTGTAATTATAATAGTGATAATAGCAGTGATAATAATAATATCCCAAATTTGTCAGCTATTGAAGTATATTGAAGATATGTCGTTTATTTCATGCCTACAAGCAGTTTGGAAAGAAGGTGACGAATACTAAAAATTCATCGCGTTCTGTAAAATACACAGTTGTTTCTCTTCACTAAACCTCATGAAATGAAAACACTGTTAGAAGAATTTATAGTTACCGAGACGTGTTAAGCGAACATCTTCAGAAAAAAGTTGACTGATATTAAGCCTTTCAAATCATAATAAATTGTTTATACTAATTTCTTGGTGAGCACAGTCGGTTCATAAAAACGGAAGATAGTCACTGACTGTGAGCAAAATATGCAAAAGTTAAAATATTCTGTATCTGCTTATTGTATAACTCTTTTCGACTTTAAAGGTAAGCTCTTGAGATGCATATAGTTAGGTTTACTGATTGATTATTACGTGAGTTTACTGAGGCATATGCAGGGAGATAAATGTACAATGTAAGTAAACGATTTAAAGTAATTTACTTAGACAATATTACCTGGAGTGTTTATAAAAGTGTACCGTAAGGGCAGGTACATATAATTTCTTCGAAAGGAAATTTATTGAATCATGTCAGTGTACAGCTGATTGTAATATGGTGTAATCACTAGAAGTTACTTCTTCAGAAAAGGAGGCAACTTTATGAAACGAAATATGCATACATATTAAATGTGCATAACTAACGTCCGTAAGTAAAACCACTTGTTTATTTAGCACTTCAGATTTATGAGACTAAAAAATTTCATTGAACAGCTGCTAAATTACTGTTATCTGTATGTAAATATCCCATAAAGTAACTATTTGAACAAAGAAGAGAAAAATGATTTCCTCTCAGCGATTATATACTGTTGTTCATCAATGTTATACCTTCGCATATAAGTAGAATATTGGCAAGTTGACTAATCCGATGGTTGATTATTTGTAAGGAATAAAGTTTTGTTGCTTTAAATAATGAATTTGAATATCACTGTAGAGAAATTTACCTTAGAATTACAGTTCTTAAGTGAGAAAAAAGTGATAAAAGTAAACAGTTCAAAATTAACTACCAAAAAATGGTTACAAGTTTAATGAACTCCTTTTCTGCACTTCATTTAAATGCCGTCAATGAACTTACACCGTGACATTATCAACTAAGTGGATATTTATAATATGCTTAATGATTACCGGATTATCGTTTTGACTATCTGAGTGAGATAGCTGTGGTTTGGCTGACTAGTGTTGATACTAGGTGACGACCGAAGTTAAAATGAAAATTTTGGACCACAGGAGATTTGAACCAGCGATCACCAAGTTTCCAGCCTGCTGTAGAAAAAACGTGACTAAAAACAAATCTCAATAAAGAATAGAGTTTTAGACAGTTTCGAAGTTCAACGGAAGTCAAACTGATTTAATACTGATACTTGTCGAGAACAAAATTGTGAAAGTCGACAGCAAAGTCTATAAGGCAATGAAAATAATTATGTTGAATTAAATAAAACTCACAAAAACAGATGAAAGCTGATGGTGGTTTAATGTGTCATGAAAGGTTTTTTAAAAGTAATCGGTATGTCACAAATAGAAAGACAAGAAATAGAGCGACTGATACTATGCTGATACTCAGCTCAGTTAACTCGCTTAGAGTGTAGAAGATTTATTATTTTTAAGATTATTAGTTATATACCCTTGAAGAAGAATGTTAAGAGGTGAATGACAATTAGTGATCATGGATTGCGTAATACTGAAACGTTTTGAAGCTACAGGAGCTTGAAAGGTAAGGTGAGTGTAATTCTCACATTCCTAATTATCTTCTCAACTTTTATCATTCACGTAATCTATGTTACTGATTTATCTTGTCAGTGACTTTTCTCCAACTTGATAAACATGTGTTCAATTCTTTTGATGGTACATTTAGACATTATTTAGGTTATAAGCAGTTGAGAATAATCCTTGACATAATAAAAAATGAGTTCAGATTATTCTGCTACACTTGTAGTTTCTGGGCTGTTCAAATTTATTCAAAATAGTTCGCTTTGACTATTAAATAAATCAAAGATGATTTCTTACCATCTGATGCATGGTTGCGATTATTAAGACGAACTCCTTATTAGTGCATAAACTTTTAGGAACATTCGGGATTTAGTGAAGATTTTCGAAATGGTTATAATTTACCATTGTAAGCAAAGATAAATATGCTACCCTGTCAAACTGTTATGTAAGTTGACTTTAGAATCAAATACATATAATAGATTTTGTAGTTCTTGCAAAGTTCATGAGAGTTGAATATCTACACAGAAAGAAAGTATTTTATTGTGTTTTACGTTTTCATATATACCGCCCATAGAAATTGAATTAATGAATGACATTCCAAGTACTCATTTATTACTTACTCATAATCACATCAATGGAAATCTACATTCCATTTTGAAAAATTAAGTTGTTTTACTCCAAAGCATTTGACCACCGTGTACCACATTTAGTAACAGAATTGAAATGAAGTTAAAAAAACTATGTGAATTTGTGACATGAGTTTCTCTAGGTCATTCTGCTACAGTAAAATGAATATAAACAGTAAACGTCAGGCCACTGGTTTCACAGTGTACGTTGTATCTGTCGGAAATCCTCTTTCAATTCGCGCATTAGGTTTTAGCAACATCACGTTTAAGGAGACAAAATAAGACCAGTTTTGAGATTTTTCACCGATAAATTTTAAGAAAACAATCAAAATGATTTTCATTTCCAAGCATTTTCAAACAATCAAGAGAAATAAGACTTAGCATCTACTTTTACAGAATCAGCCGGGAAACAGCATCATCATGCAAGTCAGGGAACACTATAATTTTAATATCATCTTAACTGCAATAATTTCAAGTGACAAGTTAATTCGTTAGAAAACTGAAAGCTTTTGTAAATAACCTATTGACTAGAATTAGGTCGAAACTTGACCAGGATTCCTGGTAATTCTTTGGCTAGTCGTTACAAGTGCATAACACGAGTAGCTATATTAAAATGAGGTCTCTTTTTTACTTTGCCACCAAGGTATGCTGAGCATACCTTTTTTTTCCGTTTGTAACTTATTCAGACGGTAGTACTAAATCAGAAAACATTGTTATAAATGAGTAAAATCTTGAATAAATCAAATAGTAGTAAATGAGACTGCAAGCATTTATTTCGAGGACTTTTTCAGTTTGTCCACAGCTTCTTTAATATATTACTTATTAAGAAAGAAAAAAAATACACAATCTACTGGTAACGTTATGTTCATGAAGACCGAAGATTGTAGACACAACTATTTAAATTAATGTGACTAAATGAAACAGTTGCAACTAATGAAAGGCTAACTGATAATAGGATAGTAAGATGACTATTTTATGGGAGTGAGAAAAAGTTATTGATGTACGACATACTAGTAATGATAAAAATTTTACGTTATAAAGTGAGATTAGCTTTACCACTGGTTTATGTACTAATATGGACGTAACTCTAAAAATAAGGGTAATCTTCTGTTGCAGATTGAAAGAAGCAGCGAAAAAATAGAACGAGATATAGTATGACACTGCATAAGAAGAACATAAAGAATGTAATCTTGAGTAATACACCTGAGATAACTCAACCTAAACCAGCTGCCTTAACTTTGGCATGGATGTTGTTGTTATTGTTCAAAAGTTAAAGAGCTTTTGTGTGATATAAGCTTGTAAATGATGATGACATACTTTCTTCAAGAGGAGAACCTATAGATGTATCTAGGGAACAGTTTTTAATCAAAGTATATCGATTGATTATAGTTTTTTAGAGAAAATAGTAAAGCAGAATATAAGATAAACGATACAAATGTTGATGTGTAATGCGTTATAGGTCACAGAAAAACCAAATTGTTCTCACTGTCAAAATCGGAATCTTATTCATAAGAATATTATGGAAAACCTGACAATAATGAAGGCATAAAAAGAGGTTTAATAATTTTCTTAGAACAATGTTAATTTAAGTCACAAAACCACTTATAATAAAAAAAATAGGTGAAGATCATACTGACTTTCAAGGCAAGCTATGATAATCCTTGGGTACTCCAAAATCACGTTTGTTTGTTATACTGGAAATAACCTATTCGGAAATTCTTTGCACTTTGTACAGTCGCGGTTGACACTCGTAAAATCTATGTAGCAAACGCAATTTGTACTAAAAACTACAGAGTAAGACATAATAAGAAAAACACTTCGGCTTGTCTAAAGGGTCACTTTATTCACTTACAAAATTATTAAGTTCATTCTCAAAAGTGTGATTAGTCGCTTCAAAGTAAGAGGTCTCCAGCTCCACAAAATGTGGGCCTTTTAGTTTTGAATGATTTTGAAATCCTTTACGTTTTTACGTATAATACTTTAACACAATAGTTATGTTGGGAGATCCATTAAGAAAAGTAAGCAACCGTAGCGTTTATGACCATACTGAAGTAAAGCTTAATCCAGCTAACTGATAAGAAACAGAAAGCTTTAAGAAATTCAAGGGAACCATTTATGCTTTTATCTCACATCAAGCAAGGGTTATTGACTAAATGCACTTCATAAAAGAAGCCGGAAATTAACAAACAACTTAACAAATTAGCTTAAAAATCAGTTATATTTGAAAAAGAAAAACATGATACTTTGATATCGTACTACGATTCACTATAGTTCTTATCATAACCAAGAAGAAAATCAGCAGAAGTGTGAAATGCGAAAAAGCATTTACAGTAATAATTAATAACAGCTTTATTTGAAACAATATGTCTAATACAGTATAAAATTCTCAGGATGTAATAACTTAATAAATCTGCTCTCAAAACAATATTTTCAAACGAAATCATTACGGCAGTCTGAATGATGTTCATAATAAACGCATCACTAATGCGACGCAGCCGGTTGATGCTGGATCAGCGTTCAGTTCTCAGTGATGGTGGTCCATTCAGCCAATAGAAGAAACGACTATTCAGCATGGGTATCTAAAGAATAAAAAGAAAAAATACATTTTTTTTCTATTCAAAAGTTCTTTTCCGTCTTGTATGACATTTTTCCTTCATTCTGTTATTACTTTGGAGAACGACTGGTTCAGGACACCTTAAAAGTCCCTGAGAGTACGTGAATTCTGTAAAGGATAAATTTGAGAGATTAAAACAAGCCGAACGAGAGAATTTCGATGTAATATGTCTGTTAGAAAACTTAATTGGTATTACAAAGTTCAAGTAGGGTGCTGAAAGTGAATGTAAAAGGAGCAGTCCCTTTAGTGATAACCTAATTAAATAAAGCTATGCGAAAAACGAAAACAGATTTCTATTCTTCCATGTTCACCCTTTTTGTGAAGATGTTATGATGTATTTTCTTATCATTTCATGATAATCTTCAGTTTGAGTAAAAAAGAATAACAAAAGTAGGATGGAAAAACTTTGTTTTTGAGTAGTAATGAAAGTTGATGTTATAAAGCAGTCTAAGGAAGTTTCTACAGAAAATAAAGTATCAAACGATGTTTGAGGTGCTTCAAAATCTGATAAGGAGGTTTTTGGGAATTAAACTTGATTTCTAGTTAGTGTTTGTTATTGATTGGTATCAGCAGAAGAGTCACTGAAACTCTGAAAACAGCGGATAGATGTTTCCTTCCTGCATGGAACTCCTCGACAGTTCATTCTCGCGACGCTAATTTGTGTAGCCAGCTTTTTATAAGGAAAATGAATGAATTTAAACAGAAGTTTTTGCTTTAAAATATAAAATTTCCATTCATCAAATCAAAAAGCATATTGCAAAGCACACTTATTCACTTTTAGTCTAAGTTTTTAGGCTGAATATATGATTAAACGAACCAAATTATCGGTTACGAAATAAGCATTAGAAAGATTTAATCAGAATGAATATTGTTTCATAAGCATTATTTCGAATCCGTTATTTGACTATGAAATAACTTGTAAGACAAAAGGAGAAACGCTAGAAGGAAGAGAGGAAAAGTAAATAAACTCGAAATTTAATGTTGCACGAAAGTGAGAAAAGAATCCTTTATATTCAGTTGAACAAATAATATTTCTCACTATAAAAGAATGGGCATGAAGCCTGTTTGAAAAGAATTTGAAGATGCAAAGTAAACAAAGAAAGTTTTGCTGGAAATTAAAGCATAAACAAGAGAATAAATTATTTCTTGAGAACAAAAGTTCTTAAACTCTTTTAAAACTTTGAATGTTTACTGTTCACTAATATAATGATTATTTTTCTTGTCTGTTTCCTCTTGTTCTCATTCATCTATTTTTTAACTGACTTTGATTTAATTTGACTGCGTGCCAGAATTTATCAGCTGTTCTTTCTACACCTTTTGATGGATAGATTACTGCTTCATGCTTCGTTCAGAGATAGTGAAAAATAAAACTGAAGATGTTTGTGTAAAGAACAGCTGAAAACTTATTGTTGACACAGTCGTTGGTAGCATGTATAAGAACAACAAAGTGTTTTGTGTTCAAATATTTCTGTACATACTCAAGAACTCCGGTAATTAATGGATTTTTGTGTTTCCTATGGAACTGTTTCCAAATACAAGGGTAAATTGATACAAGCTGTCAGAAAGTAAAAGAAGCCACACTTTCATCTGCTTATGTGAGTTAATCTGAATCCTTGGAGTTCACCATGTAGAGCTCTCAATGCACAATCTTTTCTGGCGTATATCCTTGTAATATGGCAATCCAAAGACAAATTCACATCATCTCGATGCTAACTTAATCTGATTTCCTCGTAGTCAATTATGAAAGTTCTACGAGGCCAGGCCAATGGGCTTAAAAGGAGAATAGAGTCACAACTTATGTACAGCAGGAACGTTGGCAAGCTAACAATTTAGACCTGGAAAATTCATGCAAAAAGGCACATTGATTCCGTCATTTCTCTGTAATCATAATCTTTTCTTGATTTTCTCCATCATTCGAACATTCATCCTACTTCTGATGATTGACTAACTTCATTGTTTTACCTTGCGGTTTACTTTGCTAACTGCATGCACGGTAGAATCAAGTCACAAGTTTTACTTCTAAGTATATTTAATTCTGCTTTCAGACATTTTAACGTTATATCTCCGTAAATAGCAATGATTCAAATATGTTTCACTTCTGGTCCTTTGTGGGTGAACGACAGTCATATGCTTCGATAACAGTGTTTGGGCGTAGACCAACCGCAATGGTAAATAACCAGCTGTTTGTGCGAGAAACCTGTCCATAATGTGTACGAAATTTCTATTTTTGGCACTGTACTTGTGAGCAAGTGACTTTAAATGCCAGACTGGCAACAACTAACATAACCAACTAAACTTCTATATTTTATGAAAATCAGCCTTTTCAGTCGAAATGAAGAAGTTTAATTAGTTATTTAAACGGTTGCTATAATTTGGGCTTTAAAGTTCTCCATGTACGTGGAACCTCAGTTCAAGCCAAGTGACATGCCAAACCGTGCTCACTCACCAATATACCACACACAACCATAAAGTGACTTTAAAAGCCATCCGAACCTTGCCTAGTTAACTAGTACAGTAGTTACTAGCCGGTCCTAAGTCCTGATAAAAAGGGAAGGTTGGGCATAGAGCTAACAACCCTCTCCCGGAAAACCAATTCAGTCGCTAAAAAAACTTCAAAGCCCAAAGAAATTATAAAAATTGAAAACTAACTATTTCCTCGTTGGATTTGCAGAGGCAAAATGATGACGGTTGGTGAAAGCCTTCGGGAAGTCAGTCGGCCGATTAGTCTTCTCTTCACTCGATGGAAGTGAAAGTAAGAATGGAAACATGGACTGTCTGCACAATGTTTAAAGCTGGCTGGTTGGCAAGGCTACCCAGATTGCCAAAGAGATGAGGAGGTATGTCATATGAGTGCTTAGAATCTGCCAGGAATCTGCAGATGAAATGGAAAAAGACTACCCAAACTGTCAACTGCACAGTCAATAATCTACTTCGATATTATTACCCAAACGAAAACCAAGAGCGCATTGAGCTTCGGGGCGGCTATCATGATGTCCCCAACATCATCAAAGGCTCTCATGCAGTCAGCACCAACCTCCTCCACGATGAGGATCATTTTTTCTGTAAAATCTCTAATTTTTCAGAATGTTTTAATACCTGGTCATTGAGAATCGTAGCAATAATAAACCTTCCATGAACACTACTCTTTCAAAATACAAAGAAGCAGCTATGGAGTATTACCTCTTTTTTTCTCGAGTTCATAAACTCTGGGTGTTGCGATAATTAATGAGTTTACACGTTGGATGTCAAGAAATTGATTACTTTGAAAATCCTTTATCATCTGAAAACGTATATGATGAAAGAGACATCTCATATACTATTGACAATAAACTATGAGTTTTCAGCTTTCTTAGCCATCGCTAGTTTGTGTCAAACTGGAAATCTGAAATTAAATCTCTTCAAATTGTTTGTGGTTCAGCGAAATGATTTCATAATATTATTGGCATTTTTATGCTACAGTTACCTTGTTCGCTTAATTAGTGGTCAGTTGACACTAAAGTTGTAAGTAAAAGACACGTTGTTCAACAGGAATGGCTCACAGACGATAACAGAAAGATTTTATTGTCTGAAGCATTACAGCGATCAATCCAGATAAAGTATGCCTACTACGTGACTGTACTTAAATAGCTACTAATGCTTTGCAAACATTTCATTCTTGAGAAAAAATGATCATTTTTTGAATTCAGGGTCGAAATCGCAAAACACGCTTTATAGGATTGGCACATGCTTTAATTAACTAATTACCTTTTGTTGTTTTTACCGAAAAAAAGATAGCAAGTTGGCTTACCGAATTTCGGCCGTCATGTAAAATATTGGTTTAAGTTTTCAGTCATCTCGAAAACAATCAGTTATTCTATTTATTGATACACTTGTAGTTTTCCGCTGTTTTATTGCCTCTAAATGTTCGACATCTATCAGCATATGGGCTCCTACGTAGATGCCTCGATGTTGTCCCAATGCTGATTGTGGTAATTTGCCTCGTTGTGGCAAACGGAGGAATCCGTGACCCGCGTTTCGTCCTAGTTGAGACTCGTCAGCCCGATGTAGCAGTTCCCACTGAGACTCGAACCTCGTAAGCATTTCTTTAAACGCAAGGCCGTTATCCACTATGCTACGGAGGCACAATAGCTACATCTTGTACAATTGGTATCAGTTATTACTACTTATTGATATACTTGTTATTCTACATTTTTTTATTAAATCGAATTGTTCGACCTCTTTGCCCATCTGGAACTTCGCGAAATTTATGCTTATTGGGATATTCTGTTGTATGTAGTCACTTGTCGAGTTGAAAAGTCCTAGTACAACTGCACGAAGTATCAACCACTATATTTTTCACTGGAATACAATGTAAATCTTTAAACCTGAATATCTAAAATAGCAAGGATTATTAATTTTGAGTTGAAAAAGTGCAAATGAATCAAGCCTAACTTGAGTCAAATCCGGATTAGACAGTGAACAAAAATTGACGAACTACTAGGGTATTCCTACGGGAAAACCTAGATCGATGAACCCGTATACAGTACTGTTATAAATAGTACAGGATCGTTTAGAGTTGACTTTATTTGTAGATTGTGCCCGTGAGATGCTTCTTATTTATCCTAATCAAATAACCTTAAATTTCCGCTAATATTTTTATAACCACCTTTTCAGCTAGCCCACATTTAATAATGCATAAGGGTATACACATTCAATTAGTATTCAATAAATAAATGGCCATCCTTTTCCCTAGTTATTCTTTGGTTTATAATGATTTTATACTTTTGTCCCTGTTTTGTCAACACGAGTTTTCTCTCTCAAGACAACTTTGCACAAACGTTAAGTTGGAAACCTGACTCCAACCAACTGATTTTATCATATCTCTTATCTCCTTTTAAAGAACATTATAAGTGGAAGCGAACTTAAGCAGCGTTAAGTACAAATGGCTTGAAAGAAATAATTCGAACTTCCTATGGTTCTGTTTTATTGTAGCTGGTAAGTAGCTTGAAGAAAACCAGGGAAATGTTTTCCACTGCTTTGATCCTTTGATACGGTTTCATTTATAAGTGGTCTAGTTGCTGGAAAACGTCAAGTAGCATTACACCATATATATATGCATATATATATATATATATATATATATATATATATATTGCAGTCACATCTGTCAAAAGCGAAATCACTTTTTCCATTCCAACAGTTTTGTTTCTGACATACTATAAAGCAAAATGAGGAGTTTGGACGTGTGCTAGTTATGGTGTTAACCAGCTGAATGTATTATATAAGAAGCTACCGACATTAATTTTATGCTTGCTTGCATTTTTCAGCAAAGCTTACGTACTACTATTTGCTTGCCAGTTGAACCAGTGCCACCACTGATGCAGGAAGTTAATTGCAGCACAAATATACAACTGATAACGTCCTTGATTGCAGCACTTGATTATACCTTTGAAAACAAATCAAATTCTGATGGATAGCAGATAAACTTCGCTGTTTAATAGGAAAACCAAAGAATAGCAGGATCAGATATAGTGTTAATTACTTAGAAATCCCTAAAAACTAGAATACACTGCAATGGTAAGACTTCTTTACTGGCAAACACATTCTTAAATCATTGATAAACCACTGTGTGCACTTTGAACCAAGAAACATAGAATTACTCATTCTGCAACGGCTAGACTGTGAGTCGACTCAAGCATATGAATCAATAATATGTGTTTATCAGGGTAAATGATGCGACACTGAGATGCAGAGTTCTCGGAGATGAATGTCTTCAGTTGACAAAGAAAACACTTTGAACGTAATCTGAGTACAGTTAGCATGCATCAGCTTAGCCTATCTGGAACTTCGCGAAAGTTTATGCTTATTGGGATATTTTACTGTGTGCGGCCAGTTGTCGAGTTGAGAAGTCCTAGTTCAATCACTATATCCCTCAGCAGACAGTCAGTCGTAGTAGCGGTCATTCAAGAACTCACTCACTAGTATACCATTGCAACCACATTCAGATATAACTCGGAGTTGTTTCATTTTTTATTGATATATCATAACTTTATATAGGCTAAATATATTGCCTGTTTTACTAATATACTAAATTATTCAAAAGAAAACATGCAGATGAGTATGTTGTGAATGTATAGTAGACTAAAACCTTTCGTTACACATCCGACTTTCAAAGCGGATGACTTTTATTGGTCTTAAATATTTGTTTAGATTTTTAACATTGACCCTTTATGGTCAGTTATCCTCCTCCAAATGTTAATAGGGGATTTTAGTTAATATCATTCATAGAAACAATTTCTATAACCCATTATCTAAAATAGAAAAATTGCTGGTATTTCAGCTCAGTTGTAAAACATACAGTTGAACAAAACCTTCTCTATATACTTTGAATGCTTGAGGAATGACAAACGTGTTTTTGATTTCAAAAGTCCCAAATACCTGAAATGGAGAGTCATAGACCATTGCGAAGTGATACACTTATTTTCAAAACATAAACACATCTTATGGATTCTAAAAGCATCCACAATGAACCGTTTTCCATATGCATTGTAGTCTTTAGTGAGAAAAAATCTTTATAGTTACGGGAAACTTAGAAAAACGTGTATTCAATTACAATTACGAATATGATCATAATGCTCAACGTATAACAAAAACAATTAGAAAGAATGGGATGAAAATCAAAGTCAGTAAAAATATACTCAAATACAGAATTTATAAATGGAAAGTTCTCAGTTTTCAAATTACTAGATACCGAAATTTTATGTATGAATCTCTGAACATTTATATAAATCTAAGGTATAAGTGGTAAATCTATAAATTGGAATATGATTTTATATAATGACTGTTTACATTTTGATTTGTTTACTTTACTCCTTGTTGGTCTATTTTATTTTCTAAACTAAGGTAATGTCCAAAACCATTCTTATTGAATAATAGCAATGTTTCTTACCTCAGACGACTGCTTAATTAGATGGTTGAAAATGTATTCACTGCGCAGATTTTGTGGTATAAATACCAGGAATTCATTATTTAAACTCATAGGCTTAGTATAAAGTGATTTATATTTTCAATAAAGAGAAAAGAATCAGATTTCCAAAACATAAAGCAAGCTCATCCTATTTGAAGGCTTCTCTTCCTATGCTGTCATCTTAAAATATGCATGAAAAAGATGAAATCATAAGATACATTTTTGTTGAACAAGGGGTACATGAAAATTGGTTGAGTTTACCGAAAACGGAAAAGGATAAACAATCGTCCTACAATTACAGGTAACAACAAAGAAGAACTTTTATTTATAACCCCTTTGAAGTAACGTTTCTCAGCTGCAACAAATCATACACCATAGTTTACAAATTTTGAGTCTGTCACTCAGATTTTAATAAACAGATGCTATCAGTTTGTTTTTGTGTTTAAGTGTGAAACTATCATTTATTGTTTTTCCTTTATGGTGAACTCCTGCTTAACAAAAATATATTTTCTGATCTTATCGTTTTCGTGGGTATATCTTAGGATAACAACAGGTGAAATAAAATAAGCCTACTTTTTGTTTTGTGAACCTGGTTGTTCTATTTCTTCGATGAATTCGATCAAGTTAAAACGCTCTGAAAAATATTTCATATTGTTTAGGCTTTCACAGTATATTACCAGGCTAACAATCTAAAGGTTTTACTGTATATATGGAGTCATTTAGCAAAGATACTTTCTTCTTTCGGTGTTGCACTTGCTTACGCTAATTCGAAATACGTTTTAGTGGGTCAAAAAAACTTTTATTTTTTATTTGAGGATTTTACTCTACATAAATAAGTTTTAAACTCGGATAACTTAATATAGATCATTTTTTCGTGACTTAATTCCAAACAAAATTCAAGTGATAAACAACTCTGATATTAGAGGCCAAATTACGTCTCTTGATTAGAATTTTAGGCGGAAGTTGTAAGGATATCTGATTTATATTTGAAGGTTTCATCAATAATTCTAGCACATACAGCCAATGTTAATATTCTTTTCTCACTTTTCTGAATGTTTTAAATATCATGGAATCTGATTAATTTTGTGTAGTGTGTCGCGAAACAACTTGAATGTTTCAAGGTCATATAAACAGATGAGTAGATTTACTTGTAATGCCTAATGACTTCAGGGAATCCGATAGTCGTGTGTTTATTAAAATTCTGATATACAATCCCTTTATAATGCATTTTAGCCAGAAAAATAATTTCAGTGAAAATCTTATCATACCAGTAGATTGTAGAATGGTGTGCAAAAGTCAACTGCGTTTCTTTACAGCTCTTGATATGAACATTGTTTTATTATCGCTGTCTTTCACTGGTATATTTAGAGGGTTAGAAACATTCCGACTAATAGGTAGTGTTCATCAGTCATTTTCAAAGTTGGTTATTTCTAAAATTTATCACGGTAATATTAACCACATGACAATTCAACTGATTCTATCATTCAAAATTATATAGCCGGTAATATTCGATGATGTAATGTGTAATGTATTCCTGGTATCACTAGATAAAAAAGATGAATAACACTGAAATTCAGATTGGAACAGTCTTCCAATCTGATGGGGAAAGATAACTTTTACAAGAGGTAGTTAACTATTTTTCTTATTATTTGTCCCTTGGGTTCCTAATGGAACATAGGGCTTCAGTAGCACGTCTCCATTCCACTCTGTTCTCTGCAATCTTTTCAAACCTGGCTCCACAACAGCCCAGAAGCTCTCATTTCCTCCTCACACGATCTCCTTCATGTCACCCTCTCATTGGCGCCCAGCTCGCCGTTTCCAACCTGGGTTCCACTCGACGACCTGGCCTGACGTATGATCTCCCCGAATGGTCTTCTCAGTGCATGCCCAATCCTCTTCTTTTCCTTCTGCTAATTTGTTCAGCGATAAATCTTGGTTTGTTCGTTCCCAGAGTTCCTTGTTGCTTATTCATTCTCGCCGTTTGATCTTCAGTAACGAGCCTAGGCGGTTGTTGATGAATGTGTGTAGTTTGTTGGAAATGCCTTTCGTAACGCGCCAAGTCTCTAAACCATCACATAGAAGCGCTGACTTGACGTTGGTGTTGAAAATCCGGGTCTTGTTGTTTATGCTGAGTGCGGGAGATCTCCACACTAGTTTCAGGTTAATGAAGGCCTGTCTTGCTTTTCGGATCCTAGTTTTGACATTCTCGTCCGTGCTGCCTGTGGTTGAAACAGTGCTGCCTAGGTAGGCGAGAGGAACTACTTCGTTTAGGTTTCTCACGTTAATGGTCATTAGTGCCTCTTGTTGTTGATGCTGTTGTTCGATGGGTATTTTCATCACCTCCGTCTTCTCTACATTCACTTGAAGTCCTGTTTTCGCCTCGCTGCCTCTTCTGTCACCTTGTTAGTTTTCGCCTGTAGACCCCCAAGTTTGTGTGACACTGGACACAAGTCATCACTGGCGAAGTCCAAATCTTCTAGGATCCTTCCCCGGTCCAGCCAGTGTACCCACCTCTTCTCGCAACTCACTGTTTGTTGCATGATCCAGTCCAGTCTACCACAACCAGGAAGATCACCGGTGATAGCAGGCAGGCTTGTTTTACTTCCGTCTTCACTTCAAAGGCATCACTGAGCTTTCCATTGTGAATTACTTGGCATGTGGCGCCTTCATATAATTGTTGAATGAGGTTGAGAAAGGTTTCTGTTATTTCATAGTGTTATAGAAATTCTCAAATTACTTGTTGGTCGACGCTGTCAAAGGCCTTTTCAAAGTTGATGACGTTGAGGTATAGAGTTGCCTGCCATTCTATGCTCTAATCTATGATGATGAGTTGCATTGCAATTTGGTCCGCATATGATTTGCACTTCCTGAAGCCAGCCAGCCTGTTCGGGTGGTAGTTTTGAGTCCAACGCATCCTTAAGTTACTCCGGGATGATGCGGCATAATATTTTGCTCGGTGTAAGCAGTGGTGGAGCATGATTCCACGCCAGTTCTTGCAAACACTTAGGTCTCCCTTCTTTGAGAGTTTAACAAGGTAGCCCCTCTTTCAGTCGATGAGCAGGTACCTTTCCTTCCTTCCACACCTTTTGCAGTAGTGGTGTGAGCATGTCTGGTGTTGTCCCTGCGTCTGTTCTCAGTGCTTCTGGCGTGATTCCATCTGGTCCTGCTGCTTTCCCACATTTCAGTAGCTTTATGGCGCTCAGTACTTTGACTTTCGTCGGAAGGCTTGTGTTTAATGGTAGTTCTGTGACTGGGCTGCAGGTGGTATTTCTGGACGAAGTGCAGGTGGTGGTCGATTCAAGAACTTCTTGAAGTGGTCAGCCCATCGTTTTCTTTGTTTATCTTCTTTCGTAATTAAATTTCCTTCATCATCTTTCATTGGCTTCATAGGTGCTGATGTCTTCCCTCCCAGATAACCTGGTTATTTGGTACAATTTTGTCAGGTCTCTGTCTCTCCTACCCGCAGCCTGTTCTGCTTCACTTGCCAGTGTTTCTTAGAAGTGTCTTTTGTCTTTCCGTGCACTCTTCCTTACTTCTTTGTTCAGTATTTTATACATTGTGCTCAGTTCCTCTTGTCGTTGTGCATCCTTGCACTGGTGTATCTTCTGCTTCACCATCCTACTTTCCACTATCAGCCTCCATCTATCCAACGAGATCCATTCCTTATCTTCTTTCTTCTTACTTCCTAATACTGTTATGCAGCTTTCTTTCCACATAGCTTTCAAACATTCCCAGTTCTCATCCACACAGTCTTCTTCATGGATGTTGCTCGACACCTCCTATTTTGTCTTTGTGACTGACGTGAAGATTTTCTCTGGAGTTCAGTCCTTCTGTTCAGTTTCTGTTCTGGGTGTTGGACTTGAACTGTGGTCTATCACCAACTTCCTTGATGGCTTTCAACTTGATTTTAAGGTTCCTTGCACTAGATAGTGGTCTAGGCCTACATCTGCTCCTCTTCTTGACCTTCTGTCCAGTAGGCTGCGTCTCCACTTTCTTGAGATTGAGATGAAGTCGACCTGATTTTTAATGTGTCAATCTGTTGAATTCAAATCCATGTCGCTTTGTGGATATCCTTGTGCTTGAACACAGTGCCTAGCCTCCAATCACCAAATCATTGAATGCACAGAATTCTGCAAACAATTCTCCATTCTGGTTCATTTCACCGAGCGTTTCTCGGCCCATGGTTAGTTCTCTTGCTGTGTTGTCCGCTCCCAGTTTGGCATTCATGTCACCCCACCTATTAGAATTTTGATGCCGCCAACTTAGGTCTTGTCCACTGCTGATTGCAGTTGTCTGTTAAATTCCTCCTTCTTCTCTTGATCTGCATTATTTGTAGGTGCGTACATTAGCGTAAAAGTGTACCATTTTGACTTTCCTTCCTTTTTAGTTGAACCATGCTGTTATGATCCCGCAAGAGGAGATTGGTTCCCACTGTATGAGAGCCGTCAATGCTGTTGGGGATATCATGATAGCCACTCCGAATCTCACTTTGCTCATGGTTGTCGTCTGGGTAACAGAAATGGAGTAGATTATTGACTCAACTGTTGACAGTTTGGAGAGTCTTCTTCCATTCCACTTGCTTTCGTAGATGCCTAGCACTTCAATACTATACATTCTCATCTCCTTGGCAATATGAGCAGCCTTGCTTAGTTCAAACATAGTGCGGACATTCCATATCCCCATGTTTACTTTCGCTCTCATCGAGAGAAGAGAAGACATATTGGCTAATTGGCTTCCCGAAGGCTTTCACTAACCGGCATCATTCTGTCTCTTCGATTCCAGCAAGGAATAAGTTTGTTTTCATTTTTAATGTTTTATCTGTGCATTGAAGTTTCTGTAGCGGTTGGATTGGTTTTACTGGGTATGGTTGTTAGCTCTATACCCAACCCTTCCTCTTTACCCGGGATTAGGACTGGCTAGTAACTGATGACTTGATTGTCTGATCAAATCTTCCGGTCCTTCAAGGAGCAAAGCCTTCTTATACACCCATAGGTTTGCCTTTCTGAAGATTAAGGATAGGAATGATACCAGCAGTTAGTAGTGTTTTACGTCAAATGACCATGGATTATCAGGGCAAAATGGCTGTAACACATTACCACCTTGAAGTTAAATCAGTTTCAACTTTGTGGCTGTATATGGTAAGCAGTTTTGAAGTAATACAGTTGTCTATAATTTTTACCGACGATGAAATCTAGCCATAAAAGCACTGAGTAAAACACCCAATGAATTCAAAAATATCAAAAATGTGAAATCATGAATGACGTTCACTGCCACTAGTTATTTGCACATAATAGATCTTTCGTCATTAAACGTCGCCAATTATAAGTGAAAAATTACTGAAGTTGAGATTGATACCGTAATCATAGATGATTCATGAGAGTGTCTTCTACATTAACTTCTACGTGCTTCACTACAGAAAGTGTAATATTTAAATGTCAGATAGGTCAAAGTTTCAATTCAGCTGCGCTGGTTCAAAGCAGGTGTCATCTAACACAGTGATTTTTATCAGTTTATGCCTTATCACACTAGCTGTACAGTAGTATGCTACTTATCTTGTCGATATTTAACTTTGTTTAACAGGTAAGGAATTTAAGATATCCGCGACATCGCAAAAATTAACGTAAGTTACAGATTTTGTAATATTTCTTTCAATGTTCGCTTTTATGTGCAACTTTAGCTAAAAAAGATAATGAAAATTGGTAGATTTTTGGAACACAACCAGCTGAACATCAATGATCTTCTCTCAATTTTTTGCATGTGCTATCTGTCTTCCCAAATTAAATGTTGAAACTGTGAGAAACAAAAACTAGTTCTTTGGTAAACGCATTTGTTCATCAAACACAAAGTTTGTTCTTTGTTGACACACGAAAGCTAAAAAAGAAACCAATCTACAAAACCACTCAAAGTTTCTAGTTCATATTTATACAGTTATCTGTATTCATTCGGTTGTATATCATGATATAATGATCAGATGGTTTTAGACGCAAATCTCGGAAGCAAGATAGTCAGTTGGTGTAGTGTCGTATAATCATAAATATTTTAGTATTGGTTCAGCCTAACTGCTGATTCATATAAGAAATAATTATCGTTTTCTGGTAGCTTAACGGTTTTAAAATTATTTTAGATTCAGGAGTCAGTTGTGGTCATTCAATACGCCGGACCTATTTCTCACGGCGATTCACAGTACTAACTCAGTGCACCAACTAGCATCACTATCTATCGAAAAGAATTTGCTTCATTCATTTTAAATAAGAAAGGATATATGAATAACAAACACTTGGATGGGGAAAAATGTTTGTACCATTGGAAATATAATTCAGTTCATCAGCTCATTATGATCTAACACCCCGAAGATATGTATCATATACTTTACTGTTTCATTAGTTTTTATTCATTACTTATTTCCGGATAGTAAACAAAATCAGGTGACAGGAAACAATTTCAATCAATGAAATCTGGAAAACTCAAAAACACTCCAGTTCACTTACCTTTCATGCATCGTTCACCTAATTTGTAGCAACGAGATATTAACTGTTCATTAAACCTTGTTGTTTATGTATTTTCCTGCTCCATAGGTGATGGTTGCAGGCCTTTAACGCTAAACATTCGATAGATAAGAGAAATTTCATCGACATTTTGTACAGTTTAATACATGTTACTTTTTTAATCACATAACTGTTTACAAAATCATTTCCTACAACAGAGTGCTAAATATAAACTACCTATCAATCGTTTCACCGGATGGTAAACTGCTGGACAGAATGCGAGAAGGACGGTGAAAACAATGATGCTGAATGCACACAACAAGCTCAAGAAATACAATAAGACAATAACTAACCAACAAAAAATAAGGAAACCGACCTTGGAAACAGAGTTGATAAGCCAACTAATGGCTACCGTAAATACAGCAAACAGAAGTGAAGATGTAAAGAAGAGGAAAACTGAGAAACGGATTGTTTCAAATCCTTCAAATAAGTGGAAAGGGAACCGAAATAGGAATGAACCATTCAGAAAGAGACCTACACTTTAAATTTTACTCCAAAAAGATCAAAGTATAACATGGAGAATCCGAACAAGTTGAATTTCTGTACAGACTTTGAATTTTTATTCGAAACTACAGAAATAACAGCTGGAAACAGATGTACGATAATAGGTGATGCTGTTCTTTAAAATCAAGAGGAAGAAGCACTAACTCAATACAGATCAAGAGAAAACATTAAAGTGACTTATATCAGACAAAAAACTGTGTTATCATTACAAAACAAAGGAAGGAAAACCGCTGTCATGAACAAAGCATATTACGTGAAGGGAGAACAAGAAGTCATCAGTAACAAGAACACACTAACTGACAGACAAAATCATACCAAAACAATGGACATCCGAATCCAAAGAAAATCAGGCAACCTAGTCATAGCTGATGAAATCAGACAAAAAGAACAGTAGTGAACGGAAATGAGTGGCCCAGTGTTACTTTGCTTCTATGGTCAACCCAAAGTACACATGGTGCATATTACATCGTTACCGTTAGTATCACTACTGGGGACGCCAACATTTGATTTAGCGTTAAAATTATATGATACACCGAAACATATTGTTGATGAAAGTCTGTACTCAGTCAACTCAGCAAATCAATTTTGCTGCAGAAGTATAGGCCTTAAGACAGACATCGATGAAACAATGATGTTTTCGGATTTAACTTCATTTTTACCATCAATCGGTCTAGATCTGTCTAAAGAAACAGTGAATATTCTTCCCAGAAATGAGAAAAATCTTCAAAATCTACAAATTGAAGCCTTGACTAAATTATTCCTCATGACTTACTTTCAGCTCAATATAAAGGTCTTTGGACAAGCCAAAGGAAGTGCCATGGGCTCATGAATATCTAGACTAACCAAGGAAGCTATGATTCAGAGATTGAAATAAGTAGTCATTGCAGTTAATGAACCTAAAGTCTGGATTCGTTACATTAACGATACATTTGGGACCCTTTAAACGAGGGGACTCGAAAACCCTTTCAGTTTCACCAGTCAAAACTTTGAGGATATTACATTCACGAAAAGGGAGGACGACAATGACGAAATCATGTTTCTAGATGTATTTATCAATAGAAAAAATATTGGAAATTTACAAACTCAAATGTGCAGGAAAGTGACACTCAGATCAGGTTTTGAATTACAGTATTTACAATTCAGTGTTTCATAAGAAGAGTTCTGTACAAACACAATTCATATGTTTCAAGACTCGAAAACCACAAGCGACAGAAGAGGACAACCCTTACGAAGTACTCAAAGACACTGAATGTTGAGTCAACTTTACCGAAGTATACCTATCAGAACAAAAAGAATAAAGATAATTAAGTCAATCTACAAAACCACTCAGTCAACCATACATAAAAGATGTCTCGAAAACTGCGAATCAATGACTTCATCAACTCAGTACTAACGTGGAGCACAGACCGGCAAACTCCCTACACAACCAACTTTACAAGCTGGATGATCTATCACCCAAGGAGACAAGATTTTTATAGTTTACAGAACTAGTTGCCAGGTTTGTTCAGGTCTCTTTTTCGACTAATACTGATATCAGACAGTTCAAAAAAAGTATGAGTATCAACTCAAAGTTGGATAACATGACATGTTATCACTGATATCAATGCATATAGTTCTAAACAACTACAGTTTCTACAGGAACAGTATGGAAACACTACATTCAGAAAACTGGAGGATGGCAAGAGAATTCTTGGAAATATGGTACTCCAATCAGATGACAATCAACAGACATGTGGATTATGGATTACTGAGAAAAGATCAATGAAACAGAAACCAACCGATTGCATACAAGGTCAAAAGTGCTAGTCAAGTGATGACTACAGCTATTAAAGTCAGCTTCTGATAAGAAGGAAAACAAATTCAACTTCTACTGACAAAATATCTCAGTAAATATCTTATATAACCATTTCTTTAACTTGAAAAACCTCACGTTTGATGAAGTAAGTGCCAATGAAGTCACCTAGCCTGGTAATGAAGCATCCTAGATCATACCTCAAAGGTCGGAGAACGCCATACAACTATCATCCTTATCGTAAGCTAAAAATCTCCTTTACTATCTTAAGCAATGCGAAGTATCTTAACCATAAGAGTTGCCTTTTCGAATGCACAACATTACTTAAGGTTTCTAGGCTACACAGTAAAAACGGTTATGAAATTGATGCTTGGAGTTGCAAGAGAAATTGGAATTAATGCGTAACGGACTAATGGTTTTTCAATTTTCAATTGAATTAAAATCTTTCAGCAAACAAATATGCACTCATAGTGATAATGAAAGCGTTTTCAAATAAAGTGATCTTGTGATATTTCAAGTTCTGATATCAGGACTGCTTTCTATGCATTTATTTAAACATCATGTCCTATGAAACAAAACCAAATGTCACAGGAAAATATGACGTATTTGTTAGCGGAACTCTTGATAAATTGTAGGTTATACCACTGTCTTTTAAAGTGATGATGAAAAGTATGAAAAAAGTTTTTTTCATGAGATTTTCTCCTGTATTATTAGATCTTGTTCGTTCTTGGGTTACTGAGAAATGAATCTCTTGGAAAGAATGTCTCTGTGACCATTAAAGAATTGTCATGGCATTTTTTGCCTTTCATGAAGTAATGAAGTTTGCGGACATGAATTACTTAAAGTTATTTTTTCTATAACAAGAAAGTGGTATACACTTTTACCATTGTAAACCTAAATGAGATAAAATAAGCATGAAAGTTGCAGATATTTACTCATTCTCATTTCTAGCTGTATCTCTTGTAGACATGCTATGGTTTATGATAATGATAATAATAGTAGTCATCTTATTCCAAACAATATGTTTTATGCGGTATTGGATGACCAACATGTGATATTTCAACAAGATCACTTTCAGAAGAGTATTTTCAAACGAAATTATAACTCTATCCGGATAGTGTTAATGATTCCACTAATAAAGACAGCAATATGCAATAGCCGGGTTGTGTTGAATTAGCTTCCGGTCTAGAATAAGGGATGAACTGAGGAGCGAACGTCATTTCGGCAGTGACGGTTAATTCAGCCAAAATAATAATCCAAAATTTGACCTCAGTGTCTGGGGTGTAGAAATGTGATGAATTTTTATACAATGAAAATTCCATTTCCATTGAAATCGACATTTGTTTTGTTACATGGTCCAAAAATCGCCGGTTGAAAACATTCGAAAAATGTGCTGTAGCACATGACACGTTTATAAGACATAATTAAGTGACTAAAACAAGGTGAAGAAAAAATCTAACGCATATGATCGTTGGAAAATTGCAGTAACTCAAAATTCAAGCAGGTTCTGATAATCAATCTAGTGTTAAATTAATAATCAGTACACATATTATAGTGCAAATTTTGCGCATTATCCTTAAACTGCGGCTTCATGAAAAGTTGAAGCAGATATAAACATCGAAATATCTAGAATATCTTGCGTAAAATATTTTCATATGAAATTAATTACCGACTATTTTAACAATCATATCTTATACAGCTCATTATTTAAGTGAAGGTCGATTTACGACAGAAAGCACTATTTGGTTGATCGTAGTTTAATTTATTGCGAAATGCCTACAAAATTATTGAAAGCCTTACTTTATAAACTACTTGTTCTAAATATATCTTGCAGTTTAGTCAACCTAAAATGATGTTTGAACCAAGTGACTGATTTCGTTACTCTGATTGCAGTTAATTTAGATCTCTATAAAAATCAGTTTAGTCCAGTATATACGTTTATGAATCCAGGTAGAAAATATGAAGTGTAGACTATGGCAGAAAAAACTATTATCTGGACTCACCGCCAACAAGACATTGGTTGGTTTCCATAAGTACTAGTTGCTTTCGCTTCAGTTTGTGAAATGAACTCATCAGGATATAAATGAAAAGCAATTATTTAAGGGAAGGGTCTCTTTTCGGCTATTTCATTTT
Source organism: Heterobilharzia americana (assembly GCA_944470555.2). Taxonomy (NCBI): domain Eukaryota; kingdom Metazoa; phylum Platyhelminthes; class Trematoda; order Strigeidida; family Schistosomatidae; genus Heterobilharzia; species Heterobilharzia americana. The sequence goes on along the minus strand of OX104129.1, from coordinate 32,813,972 downwards.
CAAAGCTGTACAGTCGCAGATTTATACACTTTTCTAGTATAAGAATTTGATAGTTAAGAACGGTTTGTCAAGCATAGAGACACAAATATCGTAAGTAACTGAGCTGTCATTAAAAGCAAAAAATCAAAACTTGATGAGTAGTGAATATTAATCGAAATATGTTTGGACAAGGAGTTTCGTGACAATACGACATAATTGAAAACTGAAATATGGTCAGGCAGAGCATAGAAACAAAAATGAGTGGCAAATTACTTGAGAAGTGAATACTGTCAAAACAAAAGAATGAAAAGAAAAAAAGGGTACAGAAGGCTGAAAACTAAGACCACGAAGGAAGAGGGAGATGAACATTCTTTTTTTGTTTACACCATTCCGGTTTCTCCATACTGATGACAAGAGCTTCGGCGATGCAGAGAATACAAAGACATACAGCCTTTGGAAAGTTCCTTTTCACTTTATAGATGACAATGAACAGGGAAGTTCTTGAGAAACGGAAACTCGTGTTCACGATGTGTTAATTACAACGCTCCTTATCGCTCCATTGTCACCTCTTTGTAACCACGTGAGATAGTGTTCTTGAACCCTTTCTGGATAACAGTCGCTTCGAATGACCTATATACCTGGTTCCAAAAGAGCAGGTGAATTGATATATACACAAAGAAGTGGTCAGATTCTGAAGATTCTCCTCTTAGTTGCTGAAAATCGTTGGACGACAAGAGAATACCATTTTCAGAGTTGATGCAAAGAATGTTCTCCCTAAAGCGTTTGATATCCTTCTTTCGAGAGTGTCAGCGGCAGAATCATCTTTGGAATTTAGGTTCATATAGTGTCTTTTTTGGTACGGTAGTAAGGTTCTATTTACGAGGTTTAGGCTTGATGTAATTGTCCATGAAACGTGGTGGGAATCAGTTTTCAATCAGGATTTTCTTTAGAACAGAAATTTCCTCTTCTAAAACAACGGGACCACATATTCACCTAATGCGAGTGACAAGAGATGCTTGGAGAACCATTTTAACTATCAAATCCCTACACTAAAAAAATGTATAAACTTGTGATTCTACATCTTCAAAAATGAAATCGCCTCAAAACGACTCTTCTCTTTCTCCTGAAATGACAATATGAAGCCACTTTGGAAACAACGACCGCAGAAAATGGCTATCGTGAAAACTATTTTAACTTCCTAACCACGTTACTCTGTATATTTCTCGTGGCAAAAGATAAAGACTATCCAGGTTTTGTGACCTGTAACGTTTTTCAGATAAACAGTGACCTGAGAGATTTTAGCGAAAAATAGTCTAAATATATAGGAGTTTTGGTCCAGAGACTGAAATTTTTTTGACATATAAAAATATATATTTACCTGACCGTTGTATGATATGGTGGATAAAATGACACGACATTCATTCGAAACCACAAATTATCGCTCAAAGACTAAGTTAAGAGATATAAAAATCGAGGGAAACCAGAAAACTTGGTGAAATACCAATACTTTTTTATTGGCTGAGCCAGGTGAAGGTTATGAGGCATAACACATAAATTTACCACAACTTTCGTCCTCTACAGTGGTTAGTGTTTCTGTCTTCCTAACGAAAATCATTTAGATTCATTAATATATATGAAGCCCAAATATAGATTACAACTACATAAATATATATGCAGAATATACCCACTATCCCTTACCAATCCTTACAGTTACCATTGTTGTTCCATCTTTGCTGTACCATTTTCATGTGACTGAATAACAATCTGGAGAAACTATCTAATAATGAAGTGGATTTGTGAATACAAGGTTGCAGACAGCTTACATAAACCCCCTAACATGTATCTAAACATTCATATCATCTAAGTCTGAGCAAGTTTTGGATAGTTAATGTTGTTATTCAAAACAATGTTTACTAAAACAGCTTATAAAAGCCATTCTGTTGTAAAGGAATCAAATATTCAAAACGTGTTACTTACAATAAATATATTTCATCGTAGTAGTTCAGATTACTAATGACCTGTTAGGCGATTTGACGGGTGTGAGATCAGAATGAGTAGGTGACAGTAGCTCAAAATTGAATAGGAATGTTATTTTAACTCTTAACACCTTAGGATTTATTGTTTCGCAAGAGACATAGAGTAACTACCATTTCTAATGAAAAAAGCAATTGATTCCTTTCATATGGGTTAACATTTATACACGTTATTGCGAGAAACAAAAATGATAATTTCATACCTTTCTTCAAGTATCTACTATTAGATACTCAACCTCAGCAAAAAAAGACAATCAGAAATTGAACAGGTCAAGGTATTTTCCTTTATTTTAGCTGACTGCCTTTTGAAAAAATTGATATCAAAACATTTTCGAGATGAGAAGTGACTCGGCATCTCTCACCTCCTTCACTCTACACCACTAAAATACCAAACACTTGTAGGTTTTTTCTATTTGTAATTTTGAGCTTACAATAATTTCCGTCTCAAAAAACAAGTTGACATAGAAAATAAATGTCACAGTCTTAGCAGTAGAGGTTTAGTTAATGCCCTCACCAGTAAAAGCTACAATTTTTGAAAGCGTTTGACCAAGTCTTGAACAGTACGCTGGAACAGATCATCAATTATTTCAAGCAAACTAATTTTTAGCTGATAGATAGTTCTGAAGAATATACATACTGAAATTGACTTGCTTCGTGCTTCACTTGTCCATTACTAAATCTATGTCACTTTCCTGGAGCATTTCGGATAGAATTCTCTTCGTACTACGACAGATTGATTGAAATACACAAATCCAAGCGTTTTCACATTCTCACCTCTTATCTCTTTTTAGCTTCTGATATTAGTACATGCATGATCATATTGTTGGAAATGTGTAACGGAAATACATCAAACGATTTAGACAATTTATATTTCTCTAATGTTTTGATGGATTTTGTAAAAAGAACTAAGTGTCTTAAATAGACCTAATAAATTCGGTTACAAGGAAATTATGCACAAGTGACGATATTATAGCTGAGATGAAACATTTACTACTCAGGTTTTTCAGCACCTTGTTTATCACGGTATCATTAACTGTCCTAGCTTTGAATTAGAAGATTACACATATTAAATCTATGTTGACACAGATCAAGAGTAATGTTCCTGGTGTTTCGGCTTTGCATCTTATTTACGAACTTCAGTTGATTCCGATTTTCGATTAGGAACTTTCACAAGAGAATCATTCATTTTAAATAGACGACATTCTGCAATTGATGAGCTCATGAAAGTTTCAATGATGACTCCATTTCTGTGGAAAAAAACTTCATTTTCGATGAATCACTTTCATTTCATATTTTTATTTTTCACATTAATATTTGCAGCAAAAACATACATCCATCAGTGACTATTTTGTCAACATAAATTCGTAAATATTTGTCACTCAGGGTGATAATGCTTAGAAAATTAAAACGAGTTCATCAAAAATGGATTATAGGATTCAAAAACAACTACTAAAATGTCAATACAAAGTAATTACAGGACAATTGCTGAATAATCTGTGAAGTGATAGAATAAATACTGTAACTGTAAAACTTTACTCATGCACAGCCTTTTAAAATGATCCTTCAATAATAGAGTTTTCGACGCTGAATTGTCTTTTACTAATTCTTCACGATATATCCCTCAGAAGTGAATATTTTATCTTCTAGATAAATGTCTACTATCAGCTAGGAATAAACTGCTACATGGTGTAGTAGGAAGACTTTATTAGGCATATCATACAATAGTAGACAAAATATTTCAGACCAAGTGGTGATATACTAGTTAAAAATCTTGTCTATCATCGAATGTTGAATTTCCTGAATTGACTTTGGAAAGAAAATGTTTGTCTCAGATTGTTAACGTCATTTCTGGTAGTGTAAAAATTAAAGGTATGTCACATACTGAAAAGAAGCTGAAATTCTGTATTACGTTCAATGAACAGGACACCAAGCAATGGTCTACAGTCACAACAAAATTTTATAGTTAATTATAAATATATTTGCAATGAATAATTACAATCGATTCATTCTCTCTACAGTGCATACATCTATCATGGATTTAACGTGTTCCAGCATTCCTGTTTAACCAACTGAGCACATCGAATGCATAATATCCATGGACAGAATACATAAGATGTAAAATTGGATATAAAATAAGAACCTCTATTTGGTTAGAAACAGCTGTGCATGTTATTCATTCATCAAAGAAACATAAAACGTCCCAGATTTGAGTTCAGTAATAAAATTACAATTCATAGTATTTATGATTCTGAGACACGAAATGTGAAAAATTCGTTTACAGAGGTCATAAAAATGTCTGTAATTTCAAATTTCATCTGACGTCAATGCGACAAAATTATCCACATAATAATTTAAAATATTTTGTTTTTAGTTGAAAAAAAGGTGAAGTCAGTATTTAGGAGGATCCCAAAGATTAATTTACTCATATCTTATTTTCAGAATTCCCAAGAGAGATATGTCTTATTATGCATCTCATTTACTCTTAAACCAAATCTTGCATTTTGAGTACCTGATGCGGATAGAATGTTTCTGTTCTTTCGGTAGTGCAGTAAAACTGATTGAACTTTGTTAGTATAGATCATTTCAAACTAAGTGAATTTTACGCATTACTTTCTTGTTTTGTGATATTCATCAGTCTATTGTTAACATATAAATATTACGATTTCTGATAATCTATCGCTTTTTAGTATATTTATGTTCCTCTGGCATGTGCAATATAAAGCAGATTCTATGCTGGATATATATGTAGTTTCATAGTGTAATTGTCTCATGACTAATTTTTGGTATTTATAATAATCAACTATCTTGGAACTCATTCTTTCTGTGACAGATTCGAAAGTTTAATCAAAAGAACAGTTAACTACTGTGATAAGTAATAAACATCCAAATAAGTTTCTTAAATTTTTCGTAGTAGGACAAAAATTAGAATGGTAATAATTAAAATATTTACCCTGGTTTAACAACTTAAAATATAAGAGTTTTCATGCCTACTCGAAAATAAAGGATCATTTTACTCATCCAAATACTTTCGGTGTTGCTTTCATATCAATAAAGTTATTTTTTGATTTTATTTGAAGAGTGGCATCTTTTAAACTTGAATTTCCTGCCACACATACTGAGAGTATTTAAAGTATACACCTATCGTGACCCGTTAAGGAGACCGTGTAAATGAAAAAAATCGAGTCACTTATCTGTTGCTTTTGCAAAACGTTTATTGAAACGTTGTCTACTTTAATCTAAATGTGTCGAAAGAACTTTTTCTCCAAGAAACAAGATTTATTAGATTAGATGATAAATTTTAAATATTACTGAGTACTGGGTGCTCATTTCAGTGGTGTGCAGCTACACTTAGCTGACAGATCCAAATAGGACGAAACGGCATCTTAGTTTCCACTACTAGTCACCAAGATGAATTTGACACTTTGACACTGTTTGTGTTCCCTACAAACAAAACCAAAAAGGAAGAATAAAGTTAGTGACATTGTACGTATATTCTAAGCTCATTAAGTATATTTTGCTGCATCTTTTGGCATTCTTCATGAATTTCATTGAAAACAGCCTCCTCTGTTTTTCAATATTTCATGTAAACAGTCAGATTTTTGGATGATGTCGTTCCTCGCAGTAATCACGTAGAACGAAAAGTGTAAGCGTGTAATGTACAGACTGAGCAGCTAAAAAGAAAAGACGGGTGACTCCACCTGTTGTCTGCGGAACTGACTTACTACATTATTTAAGTTTTTTTTGAATGTTAGCGAAGTAATTTTTCCGTACATTTTCTGATAGGTTTTATGGAAGCTTTCTTCCTCGTTCCGATATATACAGAGATTCTTTTCAGAAGAAATTGAATTGAGTGACTACAAGAATATAATCTAAAACATGATTTCAAAATTAGGTGCGTTGAACAACAATAAAATGGAAAAACAACGTACGTTTTCCTATTTCAGTGTTATTTGGTAATGAATATAACCCGAGTCAAACGTTTTATTTTAATTTGAACATAAGATAAAATTCATATTTCTTTGGGAATCTGGTAAATAAATATGTTTCATCTGTGAGAATTCGGTTACCGTAAACTTCTATTTAAATGATGTTTCAGGGCGAATGAACCCTGTTAGTAAGGGGTATTTGTAACCTCCCTCCCAGGTTTTGGCGATATATGTCCATACATTGAACATTTTACAAGCACTTATTTATGGCTAACGCTACTAGTACATCATGAAGTCAGTGAAGCTATCATATCCGAAATCGTCAACAACGCACTTCTTTTGGTGGTCATCTTACACACTGAATTGATGGTTGTTGATCAGCACACTGAACTTGGTCACCTAGACAGATATCAAGAGAACAACTGGTTCAAAGCGACTGACTCCACAAAACAGATGTTCATTTTACAAAGAATTATCTTCAAGCGAAGTCATGGAATGTATTGTTTGTTCCAGTGAATCAGTATTGGCATTTATCAGTTATACTTCTAGATGGACTGAAATATCGAATTCTGACACTATTAAGAAATATTCACTGAATCTCATATGAATGTATAGAAATGTAAGTGATCTTACACTTATCGCATATATCTAAATAGGTTTATGTCCTTGGTTCTCTAATGAACTTGTACAGCCTAATGAGAACACTATTTGTAGGATAAGGTTACATAATTTTATTTCGCAGGCTTTTCATCAACTGTATGAATTCTGAATAAATAAGTGAATTATCGCTTTAATGAGTCAAAACATACTTTATGTGGAGCGTCTTTAGATAATACTAAATGTGTTGAAGGTTAAAAGGAAAAGTACATGTGATTAAATACAGTTACACAATAGGATGGATAGAGAGAAAGTATTAAGTACCAAATTAGTTGGTAGAAGAGTGGGAATAATAACCGAATCGTTATTTATCTAGTCGCAACCGAATCTATACAGTCAGAATGATACTGCATCCGTTTACCACTTCTTATGTCATAAGGAAGGACTGAGAATTAGCTGTTGAAGAGTTACCTGGTGTAGACATGAACAGTAAATTATATCCAAACGACTATCCATTGAACAATAATGTTTTTCTGTGAAGTCGTGATCTGCAAAATGCCTATAATTACTCTTTGTGGTTCAAAATACACAGGAAGTTTAAGTTATAGATTTAGGTAAACTCGAGAAGCGTTATATGAAGCAAGATGAACAATGTTCACGAATGAATGAGATAAAAGTAAAAATAAGTTGAAGTGATTAAATTGACTCTCTCAGCCGACTGACATGAATATGAGATAAATTATCTTAATGTAAAAACAGGGTCAGTTAAACGACGCTCAATACGAACATAGAAAAAGATGTGAACGAAAGGAATTCGATTTTGAAAATATCTTACGTGCAACAAGACTGTTAGCTAGTCATTAAAAAAACAACTTTCTGAAAGTCAAATGTTTTGTAGCTTAGTCTTATATACACTCTAGTTTAAACACCCTTATACTCGAATATAATATGAAGATTGTCTGAAGATTCAAAATTAAAGTGCTTTGGACACACAAATCGAAGTTCGAATAGTTATATAAAAATACATGGGTTTTGACTGCAGAGTCAGGAAAAACTAAGACTTTCTGCACTGTCGGTTAGATGCTTGTCTTCTGTTTTAGTTGATTCATAAGATATACCACACGAAGGAAGAGTATTATTTGCTGGATTACGTTTTGGAAATTATTTACTGCCTATAGTCATATCAAGACGTGAATTTGTTGACTAGTGTCCGTGTAGAAAGACCTTATGTCTCATTAATTTAAAAGTCTTGAGCACTGTGGTGGAAAATAATTCCATTTTAGTTGATTTATTAGATGTATCTCATAGCTGAATAGCGTTATTTACTGGATTACGTTTCGGACATAATTTACTGTCAAACGTCATTTAAATACATTTGTCTGCTGTAAAAACTGGAATGCAATAAGGATAAAAGTTAAGTAAAATGTCATTTAGATAAAAATATATATCTCTGTACAGACAAAACTCGCTTATTTATCATTTAAATCTTTTTAAGTCGCATTCGAAAATGAGATATCATTTCATTTGGGTTTAATTTACTGCTTTTTATTTTTAAGCCTTCGTTTTCTTTTGGTTATAATTACTACGCAGGCTCATTTTCTGGGTCCTCGATGCAACACTCAAACTATGTTTAGATTTTGTTGCTACTTTCGGGTTTCGATTTCTAATATTTATTTTAAAAATAGTTCTTAAAGTGACATCTCAGCAGATTTTCAGCCAACCAATCAAACACTTTAGTTAATTTATCGTGTAAAAGGTGTTTAATTTTCATCATATAGTGATTTCAATTTAGTCTCCTACAAGAGGTGATGCAATGAATTCTGAAGAATAATTGATTCTTGCATGCGTAATTCCTAAGGAGGACAAACTGTATAACTGTTTTTCAGTGCATTTGATTAGACGTCATTAGGAGATGCTGCTGGTGATAGTTAAACTAAAAAGAAACGCTTCATTTATATTTGAAATATATTTTTAATGGATTGGTTTCAGAGTAGATCATAACCATAATTATTATCTTGACCGTAAAATGCGTATGGAGATTTTCTTATCTACTCAGGAATTTTGTAAACGTTATCTGCACACAATTAATACCCATGAAAAATTAGGGATTACTTGGCAATTTTTCTTTTTATATTTCTTGTTGTAAATAGCAAAACAATATTACTAGTAAATGAAAGTGTGTATTAAGAACTATTGTTTCTCTATTGCGAATGAATGTTCAAAACTTTGAATTATTTTCCTTACTTCCATAGATAATACATTACTTATATTTGCTGAGTCAGTTCGCTGTAACTGGGTTTGGATAGTTTTAATCAATAAACTATCCAAAACTAATTTTATTCTGCCTTTTGCTGTATGAAGATAAATGTTTGTAGAACGTTATATAAGATGTCGTCGGCTTATCTCTGCTTTATTACAATATTAAAAAATAAGTCGGTAGAAAATCAGTGATATTCAGATTGGCAGTGATGTAAGGCAGTGGAAAGTGAAAAAAACGACTGAAACTATATATTATACTTCAAAATCGTTCATCAGGCTATACTCTCGATAGACTTACGTCTTAACTGATGCGTAAGAAATACGTATTCTAACATACCTTTAAAGATCAAAAGTGATAGAAAAGTTGAAAAAAGTGAACCTTTTAGGAAGCGTGACATCAGATCATTTATTGAGGTTAGTCTACTTCATAACTAAAATTTTGATTTTTGCATATCATTATCCCAGCAAAATGAGTTAACTATTTGCCATGTGGATACTTTTAAGACAGAAAGCGTATCGTTTTCCAGAACCATTTTTTACTAGTAGCCAAAATATACCGATGAACGCTGTAAAACATTTCATTATAGCCTGAAGTATGCATTATTCTTGGTGGCTGTCTAAAGAATACCTACTTTTTCTTGTTGTATACTGACAGAAATCATTTGTCTACTGCCTACGCTTCCTTTTCAAAAGTTACATCATAAATATATTTATCAGCTTTATTTGTCGATCACTCATCACGAGGACGTGAAAATTATCAATTTATTCACACGATTCAAAAACAATAATTTGCACAGTAGGGTGTATCCGTTAACGAGTTCCTTTACTGTTATATAAACGTCAGCTATGACATTAATTTAAACGCATAATGAAGTAATTCAGTCCCGATTAATGAAAGACTACCTCAGTTATTATTTCACAGAGACTTACGTTGAACCAAGAGAAGTGGACAAAGTAAAAAATATTAGCAAACATATTGAGAGAATATCATCCTGAATGATAATTTACCTGTACGAATATGGCAAACAGATAAAATGCGTTTTCAAGTTTCTAGGTTTAAACCGCGGTGAGATTTTAAGTTATGGGATCGAGTAAAATGACTACTAACATAGCAGTCTATTTGTTCCGGAAAATAATTTAATCAGATACTAGCTTCAGCGGAGGCAAGGAAGTGACTCAACCTTGCTCAGAATGTTTGGAAGTATAGAATATATTTTCACAAGCACCTTCTTTGAAAAATTTGCAATAAAATTGAAATCATTATCTTCGAATAACTTTTTATTATACAAGCGTTATCAAGGATGTCAACAGTTTTTCATTGTAATCCTCTTAAATATCAATTGAGATACCATTCATTGCTAGTCTCTGAATCGCTTCGAAATGACTTTACCGAATAAAGTTCGTGAATGCAGGTTCCTGTGATAAGTTAAAACCTGGTCTTTGCATTGTTGAGGATTATGAACCCAAATGATTTGCAAGTGTCATGATCACTATATGAACTTCTAAATTTCTTGGTTTGTTCTCAAGGGTATCTTTTCAGCATAAAGTCTTTTGATCCCAGGTAACTCGATCATGTAGAGAGGACTGCACATCTTTTAAACTGAAGTCCGGAAGCACTAAAAACAATGTGCAAATGAAATGTCTGCGTCCTCACATTTCAGTATCTCAAAGGCAAAATGCGGAGTTATCAAAAGCTTGGAATCAAGTTTACGAATGCTGAATGCCAGGGGAAATCTACTTCACATTCATTTTGTCAACTAATCCAATCAATCTTTGAGAAAAGGAGTATTTAATGCTAGTTTATTTTCTGGTTCCAAAAATGCTCGACCCAAACTTGACTAACTACAAAAGGAGGTGGATCATATTGGAATAACAGAAAGTCATACCATTTATCTGTAAATTATCACCCCTTGAAAATTTAGTCAGATGTAGAGTTATAGTACAGATTCTTGTATTTGTACACGCAGGGTAAAAAGGGAAGAAGGAAACACTACACAGAGTTATTCAAGTCTCAAAGTCTCAAAGACTAAGAAATTGACAACCCTGCTTGGAAAGTCTTAACAATCCAGTCTATTGTGAATGCTAAAAAAGGTATTAAAATTTGTGGTCAGGAAAAACAAATCTGTTACCTTACAAGAAGGTGTAATATTTTTTAGACATAATAGTGAAAGCATTGAGATTTATATTTTAATTTGGCTTCAACAAAGATTTGATCCGATACTGATGCTCTTTAAAGTCTATTTGCCCTACTAATCTACCAGACGATCTAAAAAAGGTGAACAAATCCTTTAGAAATATGATCAAGGTGAAAACATTTAAAACTTTCAGCTATATATTCAAATACCTTTGTGAAGTTGTTCTGTTGTCGTGAATTTTTTTTATTTAGCTCTTTACACAGCATTTTATATTGATCTTTTGATTATTAAACAGAAATGGTCATATCTTTCATGCTCAGAAACGTCTCCTTTTTTTAATTAGTCAGCAGTGACATGTTAGTTTTATTATTTGCATTGATAAATATATTTTGGAAAAAACCTTTTAGTGGCTAGAATAATCAGGAAACACTTCTGTGAGCAAAACGTTTACAGGAACTTCATAATAATAATTGTTTTGTTCTTGTTATTTTAACCTAAGAAAGGAGGTGAAGTTAACTGAATATCACTAGCACATTGCTTTTCTCCTTTGGCTTTTTGATTAGGTTCATAAAGACTATTTTCCAACAAGTTGAAAACCTAACTTGACCAAAATTATTTCATGATGATGACTTCAGGACAAGCAATAAACGTTGTTGCCTTTCAAAAAATAACTTGTTTAAGTTTTATAAATGTTGGTATCAGGTCTCGGTGATTAGCTACGTTTAGATAGGAGGTTCGCAGTCAGAATTGTAATTTTTACTACCATTATCACAGTCTGAGGTTGTGACATTTTCATCGTTCTCCCTAACCTTTGGCGTTTACTTAAAAGAAATTTGCTTTTTCGGTTGTTTTTCAATGAAAATAAACAAATATAAAGTAATAATCGGACTTTTACGGCAAACAAAATTCTGATTGGTTTGAATATGAACCAATAACAAAATACATACTCAAGCGACTGTTAAATAATTTGGGGTTATAAATTAACGCAAAACATAGAAGGAAAATACACTTGTATTATTTCTCCTGTGCTTATTAAATTAACAATCATCAAGGTATCGTCTTTAACTTATCAGTGAAACAAAAGAAGAGTTACCAGTCAAGTAAGCCAGAAATCTTAACATTATTGCAACGTATTTATTATTATCACAGCATTTTTTCGATAACGTATGTAAAATACCACCTTCATTCTAGTCATATTTTACATAAATGTCATTTTCATGTGACTGATTAGCTACGTTTGTTGATTGCTTTTCCCAATGGAATAATTACTAATCTGGCTGACTTACATGAATCAGAAGAAAAGTATTTGTCTTGTTCACAACTATTGACAAATTTCTAAAGAAGTAATTTTCATAACAATAAGCGGTTTTAAAATATTCAGAAAATGTGAAGAAATCCTGTATGATGTATGAAAATAATTCTAAAGCAAAGCGAGTAGATATGGTGTCCTTCGACTTGATTTTTTCACAAAGCGGTACTTAAGTTATATAATGTTTAGTAAGGCGAAGTTCTGTTATGCTCGGTTATGAAACGCTTGTTTAAATTTCAAAGAATGGCGGCTCCGATCAAATCTAGTTTGCAACTAAATGGTGTATTTGGAATTAGCCCTCATCGCTGACTTATGTCAGCTGGAGAACCACTTCAAACTTGGGAGCAGACAACAGCTATATCAATTTCCTATAGGACCACTCAATATTAAGTTCTAAGAAGCCATAGTTTACCTTTGTAAATGAGATATTTAATCTGTCAAATAACTGGTATTTTTTATTGACTCAAAGAATTTTTTATGATTTATTATCACAGGAGATTATATTCAGTAGGCATCATTTCATTTTACATATGGGATTCTTAATAGTGTACCCTAGTAAATCAGTTTACCAGATGTTTTTTTCTGAGTGGTTTAAGCGAACTGAAGATTTACATATTAAGTGTAAAGTGATATGTCACCTATATAACAGAGAAATAAAATGTTTTTGATGATTTTATCACTTTTCTTGACGAAATTTTGTTACTAAGCAATATTTACTCAGTTCAACCTCTTTCTATGGATATAAAATCATCTTAACACGTAAACTAGAGGGCAGCCGAACGCAGTGAATGGTGTCTACAGTAAGTTTTATTCCAAAATGTTTTCAAAAAGATCAGGCTCTGTCTAAAAAAATTAAAATCTAAGTGTCTTCATAAGAGTTTATTCTATGTGAGCAGCTTCTCTCGATCAGAAGAATTTATTATGATTTTCTATATGACTAAGTGAAATCTTCCGATGTATTCACTATTATTCTCTCATTAAAACAGATACAAATAATTAACTAAATCGAACAAGTATCACCAAATATTTTGTTCATCATAATGCCTAACTAAGTTTAGTATATTTTCACCAACACAAATAATTGCAAAGCAATTTATTTAGAAAACAGTCAAAGTGAAGTGGTTTTCGAAGATTCAGGAAACTTAGGATAAATCTTCACAAGTTTCTAAGGGGAACGATTTTCGTGCTGGAGTTCTTCTTCTTATATTTTGTCTCAACACGCCAAAATGTCTTAAGTGTACAGTGCCTTTGAGCTCCCAAAAATGAGAGGACTTTATACGTACACCTTTCACTCAGAAGAAGCTCTCCTTTAGAAGCACATAAGTCTGCGGTGGATTATCATGTCATTAGGCGTTGTATACAGATCACAAATCAAATTTCCCCCACTTGATGAAGGACTGAACAACAGTGTGGCAGAAATAACGTACCACGCATGATTTTAGATGCGACTAATTGAATAAATACATACAACACTCAGATACTTCCTCAAGAACAAATTTTGAAACCAGTCATAGGAGTAGAGATAGTGAGCAAATTGACAAAACCATCATTATAATACTTAAAACAAAAGTGAGAAAATATGGATTAGGCAATTGAATAAAATACACTTTTTCTACCAGTGAAAAAAATTCAAATGACCGAGCAATGAATCTTTCTAAACTACCACTACCTGCGATAAAGCATAATTTGTTTCCAAGGGGACTGAACTAAGGTCAGGTAAATTTGACCAAACCAGGTTTTTGAACATTGTTACTGATTTAGATTAAAACTTAATCACGAAAATTTGAAGAAAATCAGAAAGCAATTCAAAGAGTTACGCTTATGAAGAAAATCAGAAAAAATCAGTATCTGGATATAAATGAAAGAAATGCAGTGAAGTCACAAGCGACCAACATGAGAATTGTAGTCTTGCCATTGAACAAAGGATGATAAGTCATGGGCATGAAAAAGACAAACTATGTCAGAAATGCACAAGTATTACATGAAGAGCGGAGAACCTACAAACTAGTGGATGTCAATTCACCTAGGCAGTTAAAAAACTATGCCAAAAAAACTTGAAGAACATGGTAAAATTTGTTCATATCACGAAAGCAGTACATCAGTGGGTGATGTCTTTTAACCTGTCTCATTGAAACTCTACGCTTGACTACAAGTGCATAAAACAGATGTTTTAATGCGACCAATAATTTGTCACAGCTTTAATTGATTTCTTAAGTTTTTATCAATGTATGCGAACACTCAGTCACGTCGACAAAAAGATTTCTAAAAAGAATAAAAGAGCTGAGCACAGACGACAGCAAAAGGATGGGACTTACTGATGTGACTTTACTGTTTATAAGATGAAAATATTGACACAAAAACTACAGGTTTTCTTCTGAAGAACATCTATTATTTTCTTAGTGTAAGTGAAACACACTGTCCCAAACTTATTTAAGTTGGTCGGTCTCTGCCTTATGATCTACTTATATATCATTACGAAGAATAAAACGTGCACCAAAGGGAATACCTGCGGAATCTTCATTATCAGGATTGATTGCGGAAGCAATAGTGCAATGGCTGTAATCACATCCAGCCTTCTGAAGAAATCGGCACCTAAATAAAAAGTCAGTAAACTGAGATGTGGTTCTAAAGCTGATGTAAATTTTGCTTAGGTAGCCATCATAAATCAATCATGATAAAGTTTACAAACAAACCAATAATCAAGCATAGTGTGAGGCAAAGCAAAATGTAACTGCAAAAACATTTTTCGAATAATAATTAGGCTCAAAAATTTTATTGTGGGACTAAAATCTCATCCATGACATATAATTAATTGACAGTCAAGATCAGCGGGAATACCATATAAACATCAAAGTAAAATTAGTAGTGTCTCATTCCTCTATATAACTGGTGCTGATGATGGCACAAAACCCGGTGACAAGACGATTACGGCAAAATATCAAAGCACAAAGAAAACCAAACTCATCGTACTGTGCGGTGTTTTATTGATGAAGTTTTTAAATAATTGAAAATGGTTTCGCTGATTTCCATCATAACTGTATCCTCGTCTACTTATGTAAATTATTGCACTTTCCGTCAACAAAACAGTCGCATGCTCCCCCAAGAATGTTGCCAAAAATTAAGAATAGAAGTCTGACTTATTAAGGAACAGATAACTACAACCAGCATTTGCTATAGATATTACACTTAGTTTAAAGGTGATACTCTATGTTCAATCACTTCTAACCCATATACAATCTATCATGAATTTCCTCTTCCTCGTTTCCTTTTTTCACAATGATACAGAAACTAAATACTTAACAGACTATTTGAAATTCTCTATCAAATTAGAACATCAAATGTTACATTAATCTGTTGTCGTCAAAGGTGCTTATGTGGTTTATAGTTAATTACGTAACACAACTACAATTTTTATCAACAGAACTTAGTCAAAAGCAATGATTCGAAGACTGTAAGGTGCCCATCCCCTGACTAATTTATGTGTATAAATCACTTCTGATAAGGGAGGTATGGTGTTGAATTTCTTAGTCTCAGATTCTGTCATTTAAGTACTGAAAGACAAGGATAGGAGTTGTCACAGGATTGCGGTCTATTAGTCCTCAAAAACACAAAACAGCATTAAATTATTTTGTATAGGTATCCTGATGATTAAACATATACATCTCAAAGTTTTCCTGGACTCGTTAAGACAACAGGAAAAAGTTTATACTTGAGGTCATAGCAGATTATTCAAACTAACCGCAGAATGAGAAAATAAGATGTATCTAAACAGCTTTGTAATTTATCAGTGCTTACATACAGTTATTTCTTTATGAGAAATTGTCAGAAACGTTTAGATAAAATCGTGAGTCAATGAAATTCATTTGATTTTTTCTATGTTTTCGCAATTTATATCAATGACTAAATGTGGTAAGAGAGAATAGTCAAAAATTCACCGTTGTAAGAATAGGATCTACAAGATGGCTTTGATAAATTTTTCTCAACTAGACCTGCACACCAAAAAGAAAAAAGAAACTGCTAAAAAATTCACTGTTACTCTTACTCATTATTTGTTTCTAAATACACTTTGTCTTCTGACCGTGTTACACGCTGCTGCTGATGATGACCACTGACCAAAGGATAAACAACCTGATAGAATGACTTTCTTCATTTTTGAAAAATATAGACGTTTCACTTATGCTTCCCAAAATTTATGAAATAACTGCTGTAGTATATATACTCATTGTTCACAAATACATCACAAAACTAAATAGTATGTTGCTAGCATCTTGTAGTTGGGTAGTAATTTCTCTAGATAACTCTATAGGATGCATTGTGACAGTAATAATTTAATCTGTAACATTTCAAGTGACATTTAAAATCGCTGTGGTTTTATAGGAATTTCTATGTTACATTTATATGATTATATTCTGAGATATATGCATCCATTCTTGTTGACTTTGTAATTTGCTTTGTGAATAGAAATCGAAAAGTCAAAGTGAATTATTGCCGGTCAACATTTATGTATAAATTGTTTAACAAGATATATCAGTTTTGTTATGTATGAATAGATTTGCTTATTTTTGCAACTCGTCATATTATAATTCATATGAATATACACATATGCTTATTTCAGTAATGTAAAAAATGTGTTCACAAATATATATCAAATATATATTCTTAATTTAATAATACTTCCAGAATTTATGTTTCTCACCAAGTGAGTACATTTCGACCACTCTTCGGTTAAAAAAGACTTTTGAAATCATCTTTTATCACTTACTTTCATTTCATAAGTCCAAATAAGTTAAAAAAGTCTTTAAATATAGTCAACTATCAAGCAGGTCTAATGACACTAAATTGCCCTCTGCTAAGTTGAAATATTTGATTCTAAGCTAAGACGGCTGCAGTTTAAAATAAACCTGTGACTTCAGAGGTACACGTAAGAAAGTATTTGGGTTAAATTTCTCTTTGTAGAACGAACGAAAGAATTTCATACACAGACAGTTGGTTTCATCTATAAATCGAACGCATCCCAACTAAATCCATCTTTTATAGTTCTAAACATCAAACTGGTTCTTTCAATGAGGCCCACACTAAGGCCAAGTGGTTAGCAGACTTCTCATTGTGATATATTTTTTCGTTTCTCATGCGGGATGTTGTTTGGAATGAGTGACAAATGTATCTTATTCACATCTGAATGACTGTGATTACAACCCGAATAGCTCATTAGTAACAGATCTTACAAAATCTCACTGTGGTCTGAAATAGGGTTACTGAGCACTTTTCACATTCCTTGATGCTTCAGATAAACAATGCAGATCATGCGAAGAATTCAGAAATCTAGCAAACGCTTTCTGTCGGTTTTGTGCACACATATAGCCACAATAGTTAACAAAATCGATGAAGGACTATCCAAGAAACAATATCCACTTTGGTTGTTAACTTTCTCCTATCCTAAAATTTTGTTAGCACTAAATGTTCAAACACACTGCCTGGATGTCTCAAATGTGTTTATGAAACTGGTATTTTGCCTAAAGTAAATAAATGGAACTTTCTTCTCGTGAAATTTAAAACTGTTTCTTGCTGGTTTTTGACAGTGATAATACCGCGACCAAGTAGCAACGAAAAATAATGAAAGTAGAACAATACTGCTGCTCCTGATTAGTCAACACGGGGTCAAAAGGACATTTTAAATTTCAGTAACCCATAGATAAATTCATTTTTCTGACGATGTGGCTTTTTTAGTGTCCATATTTTCTCTTACAATATTTTTCAATCTTTAATACAGTTAACAGGTTGCATGAACGTTCACATACCATAAACATCAGTACTAATAGCTCCAGACGAGAGACTATTCGGAGTTTATCACTATGTAAAACTGAATGCTGATAACCTTCTTGGTGACCAGGTTACATTTCGTTACTTATCACATCAAATATCCATAAAGTATATTTTCTCATTCTTACATTCGTTGCAGTTATTTTTTATCTACATAGATTATGCTGATTCACAAACTTTTCGGAGGAAACATCCTTTCTTACTGGACCAATAAATTATGTTATATCAAAACAGTACGCATTTTTCTCTTGACTGTCAGTCGCAGGTTGGTATTTTGTGATCTGATAATGTTCATCCGTGATCATCGATTGTACAAATTGTCTTCCACTTTGTTTAGCTAAGTCCCATCCCACTGGATAGTCAATCGATGGTCTGTATCTGACTTTCCTCTGCGGAACATGATGACGCAGGAACTCATAGAGAAAGGGTAGTTATTTTCTTGTGAAGGCCTACATCTCACAGAAGTCTTGCGATTTTGAACAACACGGAGCGTATTAAACTGGTACGATCTAGAAGTGGTATAGAATATTTGTAGCTCAGGCGGATAATGTTGGTTGTGTTGTGTTTTCTGATCTATATAGTTTAATCACTAAGCTTTCATTGTCTTTCTAGGCATTTTAATCTCACAGTAGACCGTAGAATTAAACCCATCTTCCCAAGCAATCAAAAACACTAGTAACATGAGTTTACAGTTAGTCGAGATGATGCGATTATTGTTCAAGCGTGAAACAGCCTGTGTCATCATAGGATATGGACCGACTGATTTTCTAATTACTAAACGTTTTTGAGGGAAATAGGTTATAGAATCTAATTATAATGAGAGCAACTAGCCGGTTGTGAGTGATCACACACTCCTGTCAAAAATAGCAACTGAGCTTTCCTAATGAATTGCTTATCAAAAGATTTTGCATGGAATAAACATATACAAAAACAGTTGTCCAGGCAGCTTTGACCCACTTTAGATGATATGCTGTTTAGTTGTGAAATCAGGGTCATTTCTAATGTAGTGAGGGAATTAACGTCTGTAACCTGAAAAGTTAAGTTTGTAAGAAAGCATTCTCTGACTGCTGTATTTACTTGGAACTACCACCTTACAGGATTCAAGAACGTGTTCAACACGTGTACAAATTGGAATTGTTTACTCCCAATAACATAAACCACCCAATATCTTAATACATCAACAAGAAATAGTAGACCGTTGAGACTGAATCAGAGATGAACTCTGGTTACAGTTACATTGTATGATTACTAGGTTCTTTTGCTTAATGATGTGAAGGAAAACAAGCAATAAGCACAAACTGAAGCTACTTAAAATGTCCAGTAATCTTCACATATCAAATTGACTATCTGAGATAGCTGTGGTTTGGTCGGTTTTTATTGACTGAAAGCAAAATAAAAAACGTAGCAGTGCTTCCCTAATTTACAAGGCACTCAGTCAAATCTCGTCAGCAGTCGGGTCTTGTAATTTAGTTGATAGAGCACTAGGTGGGAAACTAAGAGTTCACTGGTTTGAATATTGAAAGGGCTAAAATTTTGATCTTACTTTCGGCTATAACCTAGCTTCTTCATATATACCACTGAATAAATAAGTAGAAAACAAATCTTAACAGTCTTTCAAATGACAGTACTTCCTGTGACTTTAGTGGCCTGTAGAATTTCACTTAGTGACACTCATGAATCACTAAAATATAAGATTATCAAAGTTGGTTGTCAGTACAATTCAAAAAAGCTGGCTAATGAACTTACAGGACAACACTACTTCTCAAACATGTAAAGATAAGTTCAGTATGATTGTAGTGAACATATAGGCAGATCTTTCATTACTTCAGACGTTACTGTCTAATTTCCTTTTTGGTGAACAATTAACCCAGCTGTCAAACTAGCTGTGAAGCATGAATAATTTTAATGTTTTGAATTATCATATGGCTAATGACGGATTAGTCGTTTTACCACCTCACATCAAATTATGGAAATAAATAATCAAGAGTGAATATATATATATATATATATATGTATGCATGACTATATTACACGTGTTATAACCTAAGTGGAATCTCCAAAATATTGTTATATAAGGACAGAAACACTGTTTACGCTATAAGTTGATTGATTTTAGTTAGGACGTTTTGATGAAACCATAACACTTCAGAATAAGATGCAACATGTTTATATCCTCTGCTTGTTTAAATGTTTTAAAAGTCATTTATCCAAGCATTAGAAAACGTTTTTAGAGTTAATTACTATCGTTCAAGCAGATTTTATTGTTTGTTGAAGGTACTTTAAATAAAGCGAATCTACCTCATCATAAAACTTATCTTCAAACGCTTGCAATAGTCTGGATCCGTAAATTGCAAAAAAAACTTATTATTTTGTTTCATTTTACTCAATATAAACGCCATATTGGATTATATTGCGAATTCGCAGAAAGCTCGACGGTTTTCAATACGAGACAGTCACCTATCGGTAAATTTATTTAGAAACGAAAAGGAAAAAGAATCAAGAAGCTAATGTTACCAAGGTAGGAACAGTGATTAAGACTAACTTTATTCAAAATAACCTACTTACAATGAGATTTTTGTTGAATTTCTCCATCTGATCTTAGTTCACAACAAGAACCGAGCACGCACTGAGGAATTACTTAAAAATCCTCAAGTCGGAGACAATTTATGAAACTCTTAGGTAGCAACAAAAGTCAGTGTATGCATCTTTTAGGTATTTTCTTGTTGAATACTGAAAAACTTGAGTCGTTCATATTTCAAGTAAGTGTCCACATGAGCGATACATTATGAATATGACCAAAAGTCTGTCTAGGGGAACATTTTTCTGCAGTAAGGTAGATGAAGATTGAAGATTTCATCTGAATATAAAAGTTTCTCCATGATTCATAGTAATATACCAGTAACACATTAATCATTGCAAAGATAACAGAAGATAACTTTCACTGTCAGTGCAATTGTTTATTTTTTGCGTAGAAGGACAAATATTTTGATAAAAGAATCCTATTGAGCAAACACCCATATCCTTCAGATACATATGTCCAAATGGAAATTTTAGAAATCCATTTGTACACTTTGATGCAAAGCGAAAATGGAACATTTCTTATTGGTGTCTTATCGGTACATTAGCAAGCAAAGTCACATCAGTGCTAAGCTGTCGAAATGTAAGACCTGAATTAGTGAGATTTAAGTCCCATTGCTGTTAAAACTCTGAAGAGATATTTTATTTAATTCCATCTAAAAATGATTACTAGCGGGTCATTTTCTTGATATAGATAGCGTATCTTACGTTACTGGTCAACCATCTTACGGGAACTCTAAACATAAGTCTTCTAGAACCTTGATACTCTCTAATGTCATGTTTTTTTTTGTCTAAGGCTAAAGTCATCCTCAGATGTTATCACGCTTCTTATAGAGTTGTGTAAAAATGTGCATATTCTGTCTTTATTATGCATATTTTACCAGTTTGTATAGTTCTTATATGGTTTTGCATAGCTTTTTGTCATTGAATCGTTTTTTAAACCGTTTATTCACATGCAAAGGATTGGCTGCACTTTCTAATCCTAGCTGGAAAGCAGATACAATTATTGAAGAATGGTGGTTACAAATAAAAGTGAATTAACTGAGATTTCAAATCTCAGAAAAAATGATTCACGATTATGGTCTTCACTTCAAACTGTATACACACACATCAGAGAAAATGAGCGATTTTTACACTGAATTAAATTGTAGCTGGGAATGACTTTCAACCTCATCACTTAAAATTTTCTTATGATATCAGAAGATCTTTTTCAGCCTAGATTTGCTTGCAAAGAGATTTTATGTAATATTTTTGTCCAACTAATGTCTTTTATACCGCGAACACTCTCAGCACTGCAGAAAATCCATTATATTTCAGTATATTTTGACGAAAATTATTTCTTACTACCTATCTGAATATTGTATATTGCCTAGTTTTTTATTATGCGCAAATCAGTCACTGATGATTTTTTGTGATTTAGTTCCATATAAATTGGTTTGCAGTCAAGATTTTTCAGTTTGCCTGTACTCTCAATGAGTTTGCATGGAATGAAGGTTTTGATTTCACTGTATTCATAGGTATTCAAGGATTAGAGACGCAATGTTGTGATCGCTTCAGTAGGAAAGAAGTCAGATGTTCATTTTCTAGTTTAGAAACAAATAACGGTACTTGTCGAAATCTGAATACTGCCATATTTTAATGTATGTAACTATCGAATTTATCATTCAGATGTCTTTCAAAATGTAGTTGGTACCCTTTTTATGAGTTAATAGTGTTGACGAACTCATTCATGCAAAGAAAAGTTGAGTTTTCTAATGCTTTTTAGAGAGAAGCTTAGTATATTCCATTACTAATTTTAATAGTTAATTTCAAATTTAAAAAATCCACTTGTTTTTGACACAAGAAAATGTGTTAGGCTTTACTGGCCTCAACCTAGTTGGTTAGAAATAACTGAAAATTCATTTTTTCCCATGACTCATGAAGACATTATTGATTCTTATTGTCTTTGTTTTAATGTTTACACTTCATACTGCCTCTTAAGACAAACTTAAGAATAAGGTTTCGCCGACAAAGTAACCGCAACCTTTCCATTCTTAGTCATCCATTCTACTTCATCAAACCTCATTATCAACAAACTAGTATAGATCTGAACATAATAAGTTTCAGTGAATTCATTTCACGCTGTGTAGAATAAAATCGATTGCCTTATTTTATTGGAAATGCAACAAAATGAACTGGGTTATACAGCAGATGACTAAATTGTTTCCCTGCATAATACCGAAGTACCGGAAATACCTCTTTAGTGACAATATATTCCGTCATAATAACAATTTAATCGCTGAGTAGATAATATTTACAAATATGCGATATTGTAACGCATAGCAGTTTCAGCATACATCTAAATGTTAAAAAAGTATGTTTACTCGTCTCAGCACACCTCTTGGTTATTCATTGAAAAAAACACAGCCGATTGGCAAAATTAACCGTACTGAAAATTAGTTGCACTACTCTTAGGTAGAAGTTCATTATCCAACTTATGTATAGTGCAAGTATTCACATTTTAGAGACTTATGAGTATTTAATTACTCCATCGCCTACAGAATAACAGAGAGAGATTTTGCGAAGTAGTAACAATTTGATGCGTAAGTTTGTGACGCATGTTAATCAGTATTTCTAACCTGGAAGAGTTTTGGATAAAATAACTTCCTAATAGAATTTTTTCGGTGCTTTTGTTGCTTGCCATAAAGAACAGTATCTTACAAAGTTGATTCACAATTGGAAAGTAGTAACAAATTACTATGTGCATCATAGAAGCCTTTTAAAGAGAATTCATACAAAAAGCTTCTCCAATCACATCTTTTATTTCGATAACTTACCGTCATTCTTTCAAGCAGACCATTCTCAAATATCACTATCACCTTCTTCGGGTATCTGATGGGAATGTTAGTCAGACCAAGTTTCATATTTTCTTATATCAGACGCCTATTCTTCTTTGCTTTACAAGTCAAGTAATATGACTTGTTCAACTACAATACCATTTACAATGTTCTTCGAAAATGACACAGATATCACAAACATTTGATTTATGATATCTTTAAAGAGTTGCTCTATGAATTTATTGACAGTGTTAACTTTGTTGCCTCTTCAAATTAATTTTTAAACCAAACTTATAATCAGTGGTGTTCATACTATTCTGGTGCATACTGATCGAATTTGAAAACCGACTGGATTTAGAATCTTTAAGTAAATGTAGTTTACAGTCACAAAACGATACACATTTGGGGAACTTGAAAGAAACCCTCATGAATCCAGACGACGTTCGAAAAGCAGTAATTCTTAATTTAAGTAGAAATATGATTTGAAAAGTAGTCGTTGAACTGACTGAAGCTTGATTTTAAGCATTAATGTATCTTGTGGTTAAAAATCTCATACGAGCATCAGATATAGATAATTCTTTGAGTATATTTTCATGTTTTCACTAATTTCTAACGAAGTTTGAGAATCCGCTTTACACGTGTTACAGCATTTCGCAGTATATCAAAAACCATGATATTTTGACCTCTTTTTTTCAAAGAATCATCACACGTCAAAATGACGATCCCAGTTTTTGAGAATAATTTTGACTAGATGAGTTAAAAGCCTATTTTTACTGAAAATAATAGATGGAAAGGTTTTCTTTACTTATCAAGATAGTGTATTGTTTCGATTAAGCCAATAACTGCTTCGCTGAACTCCTTACGGGATGCGAAAAGTGTTCTAAGAGCTCAGATAAAACTATATGTGAAAAACACCACTGATTCTCAAGCCATGAACTGGGCGTAGTCGGTTGTGACAACATCGCTTATAAAGTGTTGAGGTCTGTGTTGCAGCATGTCTTTAGTCTTCTCAACTACGATAAGCTTAGCTGTATAGTATGTTTTACCAATGACAACCTTAGACATCGTATTAAAATTAGGCTGTATAGTTGAATCAGGTTAACTGTAAGTGTCTAAATAAAGCCTTTAAATTACCATTTTCATATTTATATGCAAATAGACGTGTTAGCATGTTAAGGAAAAACTTACAGTCAGATGTATGAAAATCATTGCGAATTTTATGCACAAGACTTTATAAGTTGGAGTTCAATAAAGACGTTAAATTGCTCCACATTTTAACACTATCGGAGAAATGAGATTATTGAATTATTTTATAAGTATACAGTGATATTAAACGATTAAAGCAAATAAAATTTCCCATCATGATAAATACCACAAGTGGTAAATTGCATTTTACCAAACTTCGTCCGCATTTATTTGATGAACTGATGAAAGAACAAATAGGAATCAGTTTCAAAGCGAAAAAATTTTTAATAATTCGAAAATTCACTGGATGGCACACCATTTTTGTTCACGCTGTTAATGAAAACTGTTTTTTTTCTCTTAAACCTGGCTAAAACTTATACTTAAGACCATAATCAGCCATTGCTAATGGACAACATATGATATGAGGCCTTTTTGAATGATTCTAGTCCTAGTCTAAACTCCGCTGAATACTTAGTGAAAAATAATCGAATCAAGATGTTCGGCTATTTTAGCTGTAATACGTATATCATGTATAAGTGCAGAAATATATCTATATGTCAAACAGAGTCAACCATACTATCTATCACCTGTATGAAATATTATCTTAAAGCATGTAGGCATCGAACCAGCTTACAGAGGAACAAATCAGGAGCACAGTACTCAAATAGTGGTATGATCCAGAAAAATCTTTAGAAACTCTTATTCAAGCATAAATGGCCCGAGCATTTGAATGTCTCCATAGCTGTAACTCAGTCACCGTATTACACTACAGTTAATAAAA
This sequence comes from Heterobilharzia americana, assembly GCA_944470555.2. Classification (NCBI taxonomy): domain Eukaryota; kingdom Metazoa; phylum Platyhelminthes; class Trematoda; order Strigeidida; family Schistosomatidae; genus Heterobilharzia; species Heterobilharzia americana. Next base: position 32,788,555 of record OX104129.1, on the reverse strand, counting down.
GCTAGACTTTCTTATGTTGTAGAACACAGTCTCTCTGAATATTCTTAACATTACGTTCTGAGCTCCATTTTAAAACAGTTAAACTAGTTTTGTGTTCCAATATTCTCTACTTTCAAAACCACGAATCTGCACATCAGATACTTACAGAATTGGCATATCAAGTTTAAAATAATCATTTCGACTTCTGATTTTACCTAAATAACCTCTTAAAATGACAGGAAACATCATCTAGAAACATTTTGATTTACTATTACATGAGAAAATAAATCGATTGGGCATACAAAGATGAATGTTATAATAATTCGTTTCCTGGGTTAAAATTTACGAATATGATACACGAAATGAAACTTGAGACCTAAAAGTAAAGAAAGTGTATAACATAAGAATTGTGTATACGCACATAAATTGACTTTTAGCCAGGGTCAATATAAAGTTATTTTATTGCAATAAATGTCGGTTGGTATGCAGTAAAACTAAGTAGGTCAAAGCTATTAAATTACTTCATAATTTGCTTCCTCAGATTTGACTGTAATAAACGTTGTATACTGAAATATTTTTGGCTATGCACTGTTTATCCATCTACTTGAATCAAAAAACTTCAATCCAATATATTGTTAGGAATGTACCCGCCGGTTTACAATTTTTAATGTTGATTACATGCTCTCATATACTAGTGGTCACGTAATTCACTATTTGAGCGATTCGTGTATCTTTATCGTCAAAAAGTAACGCAGCTTCAAACTCTTCTTTCTCATATAAGTCTTTGTATAGTTTGTGACAACCTTCTAAACGCTCTTCTACTTATTAAAGTCATGAAAATATTTCTCTGTGAAATCAAAATTACATAAATTCGCTTCCAAATCTATCAGCAGTGGGCACTGAAGTTAAGTATTTTCAATAGTATCTGTTTTCTTGAACAATATAAAAGTTTTTTCGATCCTGATTTAATATCATCTTTTGAGACAGATTTACATTTCAAAAACCCTAAAATTCAGCAAATTAACATTTTTTTAAAATCTTGTGCCGTTGATAGGTTGAACGCATTTGATGAAATTTCTACATGAGATAAGCAGAGATTTAACCTAGTGCTTTTGTAGACAGATGATTGTTCTTAAATTGATTTTGATCTCAAGTTAGTATCAACCGGAAAGTCACTAATGACTTATGACGGCCATACAGTTGTTTAATTCTAAACTAAGTTTTGTAATAGCACTCATCCTCAATCCCATGAATGATCTTCTCTATGTCCTTACGGTTAGGGATTGAAGAAATTAGTGTTCAGATGGGAGGTTACAATTTACTCACTGCATTAAAAGAAAAAAATGAAGTACTAGTTGCATAGTTGTGCAAATGACAAAAATCAAGACTAGTAACAGGGCTTTTTTATTTTTTGATTGACATTGAGATGTTCCTTTTGTCTGTCAAGTTTATATTTAGGATTGTATGAAAACGAAAGCAACAAAACATCCTATAAATCATAGAAATAAAAACAAATTCAAATCAAGCTAAAAAATTTTCTAAAACAAGAAAAGTATTCTCTCGTTTTTTTGTTTATCAACTATCTGGGTAATCTATTTTTCCTGCTTCTGTCCAGCCAAAAACTCATCCTAGCAGCAGCTGGTTTATTAATACATATTTAAACAGAATTACGAACACTCCAAGTCTAAAACAAGTCAGTTCCTTAACAATGAAACCATTGATATGTAGTTACGTTTTTCTGCTTAGTTGTTATTCTATCCGCCTGATGCACTTAGAAGATGATACTGATCGATTACAATTCAAGTGAATGTACAGTCCACTCAATGGAACTATTCTTAGTAAACTTGGAAAGACTGATTAAATAATTTCAGAAAAAAGGCTTAAATACCAGCTTTCTTCTGGAAAACATTATACGGAAAAGTTTATTTAGTTAAGAGATATTCTGTACATCCGTATTTGGTAAGAATATGAAAATGGAAAGCTGAGTAGTTTCTGGTCATAATCCCGCTAAACACTTTCTATTCAACGAATCATAGTTTTCAGTTAAATTGTTTACGCATCATTCCTAATTTTGTATTATTTTTTTGCTTTTATTTTAGGATGCTTAAGATTTTGCTTCAACTATTCATCGGCTTATACATAATTGGTAATGTATTTTGCGATGGTAAGTTGAATAGTTCTACGAATGTCTTAAGCAGTCAACCTGCTTTTAAAATTTTAATCACTTTTAATGCAGCAGTTTACTGAAAATATCATTTTGATGTTAATGAACTTCCTTTGCTTAATTCTCTTTGTATCCATTGGTCTTGATGAAAAATGGTTTAAAATTGATACACTTGCTTGGCTGTTTTTAAATAAGAGAATTGACAAACCATTTTACCGCATAACAGTTGCCCACCAACAACAGAAATAGGATGCCCTATTTATGACAAGTTGTGATTAACTTCAATTCTAAAGTACTAGGTATTTACAAGTGAAGTCTTTCCTAAACTGATAAATGCTCTGATGGGATTAATGCAATCCGTTAGAGAGAGTACATTTTAAATCATATAACTCAGTTGCTGAAACATTTAAAGTGCACAACGTTGAGTTTGGTTCTTTCATAATAAGCTTTTTCTCGAGACAACTCTGAAAGGCAATCCAAACAAGAGAATTTTACCAAATGATAAGAAATGGCCTACCTGACTAACGGATTGAAAAAGATGATGACTAAACGTGGGAAAGTCCATTTCTAGACCAAATTTCAAATAGTCACTTGTGGGTCACGGAAATAGCACACCACATGTGGAGCTACAGAATGCAATTGCCCACTTGATGGAAACACCAACTTGGCCAACAATTCTTCACCTTGTATGTAATGTGAGCCAATATTGAATGAATTTCCATACATCATCGTCACTCCATTTAGACAGTTAATTGTGTTTCAGTAAGTTCATTCCGTATCAGAACGGAAAAATGATTTATACAATTCTGCTTCAACAGCCTTAGTCAACCATGATTAGACTACTTAGTGCACTTGCCTGAAAGCCAATGTTTTCAGTTTATTCTGTACCTCATTCATAACTTCTATCAAAGTATGGCAATGTATTCTTGACATTATTAAATATTCAGGTTTTGCATATGATAAATTAAATTTAATGAATTGCGTGTTGAAATTACGGACGAACACTTTTTCACCAGCGCTGTATAGTCACGAAACAGAGAAATTAATTAACATCGAATAACTTAAAAAACGTTTCTGTGTCAATATTTTAGGTTTATTTTTCTTGACAATAATTGTGTTAACCCATTGGCTCAATGTATAGGGAAAATGAAATTACACGATCATAATCTGAAAGAATACAAAAACACTACGTGTGAACACTAGTAGTATAAGGGAAGTCGATTGAATGAGCGTTCATTTGGTAGTGAACTTTTCCACATAAATATTGTTTTCCAATAACGACAAAAAAATATCTGACAGAAACGTGAAACGACTTTCAGCTATTCTTTTTTTCATTCTCCAAACTCACAAAATGCTCCTTCTAGAGACATCAACTACTATTTAAACATGACTGGAAGTATATTCAGAATAATGATAAAAATGAAAACTACGGAAATTAACTAGAAAAATATTTGTAATCAGAGAAAAAGAGAGAATTTATCCGAGCTTCTTAAAAAACACTGGATTAGCCTCCTAACCCTTGAAGTATAAATAAACGCCACATAATTATCTTAAAAGTTTTACAGCTGCATTGTGCTACAAATATTTTTTCCTTGGTGATACATAATAAATAGTATTGATAAGCAATAACCGTAAGAGCTTCTTTCTCACTATTATTTGTTATGATGATGACGCAAACATTTTGCATGCAGAAAGGCGAATTTTTATGAGTTTATGCTTTGGAAGACAACCTAGTAGAATGAAATAACTTTTACGGATTCAAAATGTAATTTTTTTATGAATGAAAATGGTTTCAGTGCATTTTACAAATAGTATAGTATACGTATATTTTAAAGATTTACTAAGAATTCAAATGCTGCGTAACTGAATCCCAAGAAGTGCTCCATAGCATTGGGTTACTAAATTCATTTTTACCATCTTTCAAAACCCGTTCATATTCTACACACTGGACAAAAGTTAAAGTGTCCTCTGTAAGATCTCATGCCGTTGAGTTCTGATTCACAAGAAGCTCCTAACTTAAATGCTATGTGTGTCTGATTCTCTCAAGTTTCCATTGACGATCAAGGTGATATCAGTCAATAGTAAAGCTAATTATTGAGAATCAGTCCTTTTAAGGTAAAAAGTATTAAATAATAATTATTAATCGTTTTGAATATACATCTTGGCATAAGTCGAATGTTCCAAAAGGATTTATATGGCATAACATTTTGAAATTCCATGGTCATACAATAATTATGCGAAGTTTAAGATATTCTTGTGTCAGAAGTAGAACTGGTATCGTCAGTGGCATTCTATGTTTGGTGTATTGACCAAAAAATACTATATTAACCTCAAGAAAATCCTTGTGAAATCTACGTGCACGTCTCTACTAAATCCATCGTCATCTACTCCAGTGACTTTGTAAATGAGTTTTATTGTTTTCCTATATGAAATTGTAAAGGGTGTACGCTAACGTTTATATTGTTTTCTTAAAATATGCATTTTCAAAAACTTAGAGTTATTCCATCTAGATTCCTCATAACTGATCATTTTTCTGCATTTTTTGAACCCCTTGGTTACAGTTAGTGGATTGTATACACAGTTAATTGCGAAACCACAAATATTGTAACAATAAATTTTACACCTATATTCCCAAGTCAATATATACTTGCTTTGAGCAGTTATATAAGCTTAAATTTTGAAAGTTATCGCATCATGTTTCTCAATCTCACCTGATCAAAAAAGTGGGAACCTATAACGTTTGCAAAAAGCCTTTATATCTAAGGTCTATAGAAGGAATTACATTATTCATTCAACCTCTCCAGTGAGACATATTCATGTATTACCATCATCGAAAGCCTGAGTCTGCAGGCTGAAAACTATATGCCATTTTGTTGGAAACATGGCCTGAAATTACACTGTTCATATAATTCTTGAGGATTGTTTTCAGATATCTAGGTGTTAGTGACTTCATAGTGGGTGAAATGGTAGTATAGTCAGTGGCTTAGTAATAATGAGTAATGCTGCGACGAATTACACCACACATACCCCACTTTCCATGATTATTTCGAAAATGAAAGTCTCACTGCTATATATTTATCTCAAGACAGCTAAATTGACAAAAGATCTGTATAATTTATGACGTGTAGTACCATCCAAGTTATAAAGTAGGAAATTTGGTAGATTGCACATTGTTGAACTACAGTGAATATTCATAATCAGGTATGCCACTGTTGTCATCTTTCGCCATTTAGAAATTGAAGAAGAGCTTGATTAAAAGCTCTGTATTTTAAAAGCCAACAATGAACATTGAAAAAACCCTCTACCTGCTGATAAAGTTTACGAAACTTTCTAAGAGTAGTCGGAGGTAAGACCGGAAGGCTTTTTTCTGAGAAAATCATTACTTCTGGATAATCATGCTCTCAAGAAACTACTTTTCTTTTAGCCGGATTTCGTAAGTTCAGTCGTTTGGAACAAGATAAATGTATATGCATAAAGGTAACAAAAGTAGCCTAAAACCTAGGTGTTCTTGTTTACCACCATATAAGTTTTAATAAAATTCCAGCGCGTTTAGAAAACCGAAAATAACATTTTTCTGAACGTTTCGCTGTGCATGCCACAGCTCCATCAGCATAATATTCGAGTTTTCAACCAACACCAAAATATATGCTGTCTAACGATACCTGAAGGAATTTCTGTCCTTACGCAGTTGTAGAGTTGATTTGTTGTTCAAACTGATTACTTCTAACTAGTCATCGTAGGTTCACTGAGTCTTTGTCACTTGTCATCAAAAACAATCCAATAACCAAAGTGTGTCCAAATGTTATGGGAAACGTATGTGTCGTTCGTTGTTTATGGTATAAAAATCTGAAAAACATGTTTATTGATGAACAATAATTGATCCGTTTTATTTGTTTGTTTTTTAAAAGTCCAATTCGAAGTTGTGACCTTTTTAATGTTTTTGTGGCATATGCAGTGAAATGTTCAGAAAAATCCTGTTTCCTTCTTTATAAATACTCTGGGATTATATTAAAACCTACTAACATAAACATGACTCAGCTCTTAACTTCTTTCAGGACTGTCCTAGCAACTATGGCCTAGATGTTTATATTCTCGTATACCTTCCTTTCTAAGATGTTCAAGTGAATTCGGATAATCAAATGCATTGTGAAATTTTTCAGGAACTATGCACACCAAATCTAACAGCAGCTGAGTAAATTGCGGCAGAATAATTCTAATCATTCAATGTTTAGTGCACTGTCGATATATCTAAGCTTCATTAGTGAAATGCTCCATGTCTAACTACAATTCTGAAAATCTCTGAAGTATATCATAGTTAGAGCTGTCATTTACTTTCTGTTATGCGTGATATGGTACTGCAAGAAATGCTGAAAACCTGTCTTAAGATTTTGGTCGAATCAGACACGAAATACAGGGTGAAATTATTAGAATTGATCGACTACAAGCTCATAGTTATGCCTAGTTTTTATAAGTTAACTGGAATTAGAATACAGAAAATCACAGCACCAATCTGTTAAAAGACTCATGCTAAATTCTCGTTTGTATTCTTGCAAAGTAGCTCACTCAAAGTAGATGGAATATGCAGGTAAATCAAAACATTTCATTCTTAGTAATTTAAATAGATTTTAAAGATCATCTGATATTTTTAGTCACCTAGTTGTAAAGAATTTCAGATTCTACCAGCAAGCCTGAAGTTTGCTAACGAATTTTCTAATGTATACATAACAGTTCATCTATATAAAGCTGGCAAACTTCCAATTCGTTGTCATACCAGACAAATACTAGAATGTCACAAATAAATTTGACTTATATTTCTTAGCTTGCAAGACCTGAACTGATTTCAGTCACAGGAAAATTAAGTCGAAAAACTACAAACTTCAGCCACAATCGATAGTTTTTCTCCAATCTCCACTGATAAAAGAGAATGTGTGTATGAAACAAATTTGTTTATCTGGATGTGTACTACTCGTAAGAGTCATTTCACCATAAGCACTTGATTATATGTAATCAAAAAGTAACCATTTGCGAGGTATTTACTGTTTCTAATACGATGAGTTTGCGGAAATATCAAGGTCAATGCGAAAGAACACAGTAAATTACATTATACTATTTCCATCAGCTGATATCTCCGAAACTTTTTGAGCTAGATAAGTAAAACAAATGCTTATCTATGCCACAAAAATCATTGAGTGACAAAGATTCAGAACGTTTCATTACAGCATTATTTGTGACAAAGGACAAAACTCGTAACTATTCATTAGGTATACCGAGTTTACAAACAAACTTGTTATTAAAAGTTAATGCAACAAATAATCAACCCATAAAAGTAGAACTGTAGTTTTAGCAGTCTTGTTGAGAACTAACTTTAAATGCATAATTCTGCACAACAGGAGAACAGCGGTGGCAGGTAGCCAAATGATCCTTACAAGTACAGGAGTAATTCTGACATCAGTATTGCGTTGAATATCTAATGCTATAAAAAATTTCTTAGGGTAAACACTTATGATTTATAATCTAAATGAACAATATATCAATATCCTTTGAAACCAAAATGTTATTATATGCGAATTTCAGGCCAACCTAAATGGAGTGGTTCAAAAATCTATATATGGACCTTTGTTCTGATACAGTTATAAGTGTGACTTTCGCAAAGGTGACAAACTCAGTAAAGGGTCAAGAAAAGTACAAGCCTTTTCATCATGTAAAGTTCTGACCTCAAGATTCATTGTACGGTGTCTTATACATATTTCATTAGGCACCATAAGTTACACCAAGGTTACCCGCAGAACATGCCTTTTTTATACGACGCATGTTTTTTCCTACTCATTTTAAACAGTCATTTGTCTAAGAATAACTACTTTCAGTGCAGGCATCAATAGTTAACTATTCGTCGTATTATTCTTAATAAAGTTTGAATTATTCGTATTTTTTAAACCACTTCCGTCATTCATGAAATGTATTTGTTCCACTAAAATGTTCCCCGACTGACTTCCTTCGAAAGTCTTTTACCACGTACAAATACACTCAAGGGTAGTTATTGATGACATAATCCAATTAAAAAAACACTTGTGCGAAGATTTTTATTCACTTAAAGGAGTTTAGTATGGGAAGCTTCAAAACAGCAACAAAATTTACATTATGCGTGAAATAATGAGATGGTATTGATCACATGCTGACATTACTCTGAGAACCACTTAAATTGTGGGAACAGTGAACAGCTATTATGTCCCGGTGTGTAACTCCATAGCAGTGTGCATCTACGACCAAGCTAGGGATTGAACCCAAGACATTAAAGTTCAGCTCCCAGCATGTTACCACTGAGTCACTTGGTTGAAATCTGTTGGTCTGTATCGTCTCACTTTTGTCAGTTTGCGACACAGCCAAAACTGTTGCTGAGTAACTGTTCTTACGCTCAACTTGGTTTGCCGCAGTGGTCATGATTTCTCACTAGAACTTTTGGAATTTCATTTTAAAGCAATTCAATATATCCTAGCAAACCTCAAAATTAATAAGTATTTTATTTGTTTATTTGTCAACAAAAAAAATGAATATTTGTTGAGCGTTGTATCTGTTGTTATAACAGAATCTTTTCTTATCATCATGAACTAGACACATTCATTGTCTCACTTTTGCATAGAACTGATAAAATGTAGCTTTAGTTAAAGTGAAAAGAAATACACCATAAATCAATTTCGTTAGGAAAAAACACACCGAAGATTTAGAAGAAAACACTGAGTCTCTTCATAAAACGAACTCACCAAACGGTTTTTATCAAACCAAACCCTTCGCTTCCAAAACAATCTAGCAGTTTACATTTTTATATTTTGCAAAGCAACCTCAGGATAAATTATTTGGTTGAACACTTGTTGTTCTCCCAGAAAAAAAGACCGCTGTATGAAGTTAGTAAACGGTTGAACTACCTGATTTCATCACAAAACCTAAGAGTAAGTAAATATTCTTGCACATAAATCTGTCACTTAAAAGATTTGTCCTTTAAAGGCACTATTTTGATGTCACTTAACTTTAACACAAAAACTTTAAGGGAAAGTTTTATGCTTAGACTAATCGTGTGAAATAACTGCTCCTCCTTCACCGTATATGCTGTTTTCCCTACACATATAAACCCAGCATTGGATAAAACCAGGTCAATTATGAGGTGAAAAATGAACAATGAGAATTACCTAAGTTGAATCGCAGAATAAAATGAAGGCCAGTTGATGGTTTCGATACTACAGTCTATACGAAACCGACACATTCCAACTGCTATCTAGACTTCAGGTCGTCTCATGCGGTGTCAGTTGAGGCAGGTTTAGTCAAATGTTTAACTGATGGAGCTAAAACACTCACCATTCATTACATGGACTTAAGCAAGGAATTGAATCATGTAGGAGAAGCTCTACTAATTATTATTTCCCCTTCACAGTTTATCAACAAATTCTTAGGACAATATAAGAAACAAAATGATAACAGTAATGTGAATGCAATTAGTAGCGACAACGTGAGTAGAAATAAGTTCAAAGCCTTAACTGTGTTACCATATAAAGCAGGGACATCAGAAACCTTATGTAGAATTCTCAACAAGGATGGAATTGGGGTGGCATTTAAATCTACAAATTAACTCAGAAATAAACTTTTTCACTCGGCTTAGAAATCCAATAGATGCAACTCAGCAAAATAATCTGACTTATCAAATTCGATATAATGACCACGAGGTCAAGTGCATAGATCAAACTAGCCGGTTGGGGTCAGGTAGATTATTGGGATATAGGAATTTATCTAAATATAGAATGGCAGACCCGAATAAGGTAATGTAGAAAAACACTCGGTTACAGTATTGTATGCATTAACACAACCACACAATAATGTGGGACAAAACTACTCTACTTAAGTCCAATATAATTAGATGGAGAGTGGGAGATTGATTACTGAATCCTTATTCATCAAATCTACACCCAGCATATTTATTAGGAATGACATAACACCTGTGTTAGACACAAGGAAAACTTTCCTACCAATAAAAACATAATATGAGATAATATGACTACAAAAAAATTGATATCGAAAGGTGTGTGATTTCATTGATATGATTATAAGCAAAAGTAATTTACGTTCGAAACGTCATCAAGTAAATAATACTGTATCACTGTGCGCTATATATAAAAAAAACAAATCTACTATGAAATTTCCTCTTATTTTATTTCCATTTTCACTATGAAATGTATCAACTTTAAGTGATACTCTTTTGCATTATTCTCTTTAGATATAGTAATGTTTACCTGCTAGTAGCATTTTTTTCATTCAGATTTAAGCACATATAATCAAATGTATTGTATTTTAATATCTTAGTTACTTTCAGTTAGAAAACATGAACTTTTAGTGTCGTATGCATAAATAGCACATAGCCTGGAAAACGGACACGTATTTTAAAATTTTAGATTAAGACATATGCGTAATATTTGTCTTTTCGTTGAAATAGACTTATCCTAATATTTCAGCTTTAAACTACTTAGTTCTCACACAACAATCATTTTTAATTATATAACTATTCCCTTGGGTTCCTAGTGAACCAAAGGGCAAGTCTCCATTTCACTGTGCTCCCTGCAGTTCTTTGAACCTGGCTTCACGACTACCCAGAAGCCTTCATTTATTCCTCAAACAATCTCCTCAGTTTCACTCCCGTCCGCCCAACTCGTCATTTCATATTCAAGGTCCATTCGAGGACCTGGTGCGTGGTGTCCCCAACCGCTCTTCTCACTCTGTGTCAAATCCACCTCAAGTTCCTTCTGCAAAATTGTTGGGCGAAAGGTTGTTTGTTGGTTCGTTGCCAGACCACAGTTCCTTGTTGCTTATTCTTATTATTCTGGCCATCACATCTTCAGCATAGAGCGACCACGGACTGCAGCTGTTGACGAATGTTTGCACTTTCCTGGAGATGCTGTTTGTGACGCGCCGAGTCTCTCAACCATCACACAGAAGCTCTCACTTGACGGAATTAGTGTTGGAAATCCGGATCTCGTTCACGCTTTATGCTGAGCACAGTACACTGCAGTACAGTAGATCTCCACATTCACTTCAGGTTAATGAGTGCCTGTCTTGCTCTCTCTCACCCATCCCGGCTTCCACATCCTCACCTGCGCAACTGCCTGTAGTTGACACCATGCTGCCTAGACAGGTAAGCGAGAGAGATAACTTCGTTTGGATCTCCCCTGCTGATGGTGATAGGTGCTTGTTGTTGTCACTGTTGGTTGGGTATCTTCATCAACTCTGTCATCTCTACGTTCACCTAAAGTTCCCTCTTCACCGCACTACCTCTTCTGCCAACTTGATAGCTTTCGCCTGTAGATTTTTGACTTTGTGCAACAAGATATCAGAAGCAAATCATCATTGGTAGATCTAAATCTTCTAGGGCATTTTCATCAGTCAAACAGCGTATGCCCCTCCTCTCGCTCCTCACAGTTTGTTGCATGATCCAATCCAGTCCAGTCGACCACAATCAGGAAGATGATCGGTGATAGCGGGTGGCAACCTTGTCTTACTCCTGTCTTCACTTAAAGGGCGTCATTGGACTTTTCATTGTAAATTACTTGGTATGTGGCGTCTTCATATATTTGTTGAATGAGGTTGATGTGGGTTTGTTTTAATCCGTGGCATTGAGGCAGCTGCCTGCCAAACTACTTTTCAGTCGACACTGTCCAAACTTTTTTTTCAAAATCGATGAAGTTGAGGTAGAGATCCAGTTGACTGCCGTTCTATTCTCTATTCTACTATGATGAGTAGCGTGGTGCTGCAATTTGTTCGCACATGATTGGTTCTTCCTGAAGCCAGCCAGCCTGTTCCGGTTGTAATCAACTTGAATCCAGCCCACCTTTTAGTCTCTCCATGATGGTGTGATTAAATATTTTGCTTGGTGTGGACAATGGTAGAGCATGATTCCTCGCCAGTTCATGTCAAGACTTAGGTCACTCTTCTGTGGGATTTTGACAAGGTACCCCTCCTTCCAATCAATTTGCAGGTAGCTTTCTTTTCTTTCTTGCTTCTTCCCAAACCTTCTGCAGTAGTGGTGTCAGCATGTCCACTGCAGACGTCTCTGCATCTGTTTTCAGTGCTTCTGGTGGAATTCCATCTGGTCCTGGTGCTCACCTGGATTTCAGCAACATTTTAGGCATTCAGGGCTTCTGCTTTTTTAGGAGGGCCTGTGTTCACAAGCAGTTCTGAGATTGTAGTTGGTATTTCTGGATGAGTTGCAGGTGGTGGTCGATTCAAGAACTTTCTGAAATGGCCAGCCCATCGTTTCCTTTGTTTTTCCTCTTTGATGGTAAGTACGTTTCCTTCACTATCTTTCACTGGTTTCATCTGCCTTGATCTCTTCCCGAATAGTATTTTGTTTATTTGATACAATGTTATCAGATCCGTGTCTCTCTAACCTGCAGCCTGTTCTGCTTCACTTGCTAATGTGACGTAGAAGAGTCTTTTGCCTTTGCGCGCACTCTTCTTCAATTCGTTGTCCACTGTAGTGTCTTATAGGTTGTGTTCAGTTCCTCTCTCTTTTCGTTGTCCATCTTTGCACCACGCTAGTCCATCTACTGCCTCACCATCTCCCTCTTCTCTATCGGCTTTCATAGACCCGTGGAGATCTATTCCTTATCTGGTTTCATCTTCCTGCCTAACACGGGACTGCAGGTTTCCTTCCACACAGCTTTCAAACAGTTCCCGTGTTCTTCTACACAGATTTCTTCACGGATGTTGCTTAATATCTCCCGTTTTGTCCTGATGGCTGATGCTCAGATGTCTTTTGAAGTTGCTTCCTTCAGTTAACTTTCTGTTCTGGGAGTTTTGCTTGAACTGTGGTCTATCATCAACTTCTCTGAAGGCTTTCAACTTGATTTTGAAGGTAGGTTCCTTGCACTAGATAGTGAGTGGTATGAACCACCTAAATCTGCTCCCCTTCTTGATCTGACATTGTGTCCGATAGGCTGCATCTTCACTTTCTTCAGATTGAAGTGGAATCGGTCTGATTTTTAGTGTGTCATGGTGTCTATTGAAGTCCATGCCACTTTGTGAATACCCTCGCGTTTGTACACAGTGCTTCTAATCAACAAATCATTGAATGCACAGAAGTCTGCAGACAGTTCTCTGTTCTCATCCAGTTCACCGAGTGCCTCTCGATCGATGATTGGCTCTCTTCGTATGTTGTGTGCCCCTCGCAGTTTGGCATTCATGTCACCCCACCCACTGGAATTTTGATGTCACCATCTGTGAGTGGGGTCTTGTCTAGTACTGACTGCAGTTGTTTATGGAATCCCTCTTTCTTCTCTTGATCTTCAATATTTGTTAGCGCGTAGCGTTGAATGGTTGTGACTTTCCTTCCTTTCGAGTTGAATCTTGCTGTCATGATCCTGATCCTGGAGGAGATTGGTTCTCATTGCTTGAGATCTTTCAATGTTCCTGGAGACATCATGATGACCACTCCATAACTCAGTGTGGTCGTGGTTGTCATCTGGGTGACAGAAACGGGGTAGAATATTGACTCTCCAGTTGTCAGTTTGGATAGTCCATTTCCATTCCATCTGCAGATTCCTCGCAGATTCCTAGCACTTCTATGCCATACCTTCTGATTTTGTTTGCAATCTGAGCAGCCTTGTCAGCTAGGTTCATACGTGGTGTGAACATTATATTGTCTCCATCCTTACTTTTGCTTTCATCGAGAGATGACACATAGGCCAACTGGCTTCCCGAAGGCTTTCACCAACCGGCATCATTTCGTCTCTCCGATTCCAACTAGGAAAACGTTTGTTTTTATTTTTTGTATTTTGTTTATGCTTTGAAGTTTCTTTAGTGATTGAATTGGTTTTCTCGGGTGCGGTTGCTGGTTTTATGCCCATCCTTCCCTCTTTCTCCGGGCTTAGGACCGGCTAGTAACTAGTGGACTAGTTAACCATTTATGCTGCTCACTAATGTCGGCATGATGTCTAAATAATTGTTTATCATGTGGGATATTTTTAATAGCTTTCAGAGCTTAAATCAGTACCTTATGCTATAACTCAACTTACTTAAACCTAAGGGTAACACCCATAGAAAAATTAAAGGTACAGTCTTGAAAACTTGGAAAGAAGGTATTGGTATTTATGTATGAATGATAAATTCTAAGTGTTTATTCAGTCAAATACCGCTATATCATTTATTCCTCGGAAACCTGAGTAATCTAACTTATTTCCACGGTGGTAAGGCATTTCAACTGACTTATAAATCTAATGAGGCTAGTAGCAGTAAACAGCGAAACGTCAGTAAAAACAACCTTGTCTTTCATTCACTGGAGAATAGAATTATTTAAATAAAGACTATCTTACGCATTGACATAATTTCGTAAACCACCAACTTCTAACTTGATTTGGATATCTATGTGCTGAATAACAAATCGATTTTTTTGACCTAGGTTCTGAATGTCCATATCATACACGAGTCATCCCTCTAGAATAAAAACCATAGTTATGAACATATGAATAGAACAAACCATATTTTGATCAAAATGTAGAAAAAGTATACTAAGTTCTAATATTTCAAGTCATTCAAAAGCACCGTCTGTAAGTCACCTAACGCAGTCACCATTTTGAAGCTATTAACCATTTCCTAGATGAAAAATCGTATTCAGAGCGTTTATTCTGCACTATTTCAATTAACTAACCACTTACAAACCGTCTGCAAATGTTCGCCTGTCGAAAAAGAGGTAACTCTGTTATTTCATTCTGTACTTCATAAAGTTATATCTTTAGCTTTCCGACCCTTAAAATAAAACCATTTATAGCCTTTTTTTCTAGACTAACTCCAGTCTGTAGTAACAAACTATTCATCAACATTTTTTCCTTTATTCCTTTTTGAGTTTAAAACTTGTTATTAGGAACATTACTAGTGTCGTTTCCTATCGCTTTTGATACATAAAATTTTCAATGTGAGAGAACTATGCAATAAACCTTCACTGTCACAGGCAACGTTTCTTTTTTGTTTGTTGTCTGAAGTCATCAGAAGTGGTCATAATTCGCGTCTCTCTTTAAAAAATGGTAACTTATTTCTTTGTTCTCCAGTAATACTTGTGACCGACTGCAATAGAAAGAAAGTCAATAAATCTTGCCACTGTTTCATTATTATCAGTAAGCAAACGTGCGAAAACGTTGTTTATTTTATTCATAAAAGGATTACCGGAGGTCTTTTGGTAACTTAGTAGTAAAGACGAAAGCAATGAGTTTTATGCTTAACTCTATCATGCTTATGCTTAGTTTAACAACTTAAAAGCGAAATAATATATACTGTGTTAAAATTACATAAATAGTACTAACTGTTGAAAAACTTTGCGGACTAATAGCGTTAAATTATTTCATCTTGGAATAACAGTGCAAAACCAAATACTAGAAGGAGCACAGATTCCAACTTGAGGATGCTCAGATAAACAAGTTGCTGGTGATCCATCTCGATACGAGTTTTAGTCTTGTCTTCATGGACCGGCATGTTAATGTTGTAATGTGATTCTTGCTAAAAAGTAGTATCCTAACTTCATCTGAACCAGCAAACATAAACACAAAAAACCGTATAGTTCTACTTCTCAAAATGTTTGAAGTAAGCGGTCACTTCGTCATATCTTTTTGTAGGATGAGACTAAGTAAAACAAAAATGATAATGAACAACTGCTTAACATAGTTTCTTCAGCAGCAAAATAATATGTAGTGTATCATACGCCCAGGTAACACACCATGATTACTGTGAATACTAAATAGTTGTATAGGTTTTCAGATATTGCGTGTGCATTTAAACAATATTACAATCCATCATACTTCAGTTCATAACGTGTATCAAATTAACTTAATCTTAGAGTAATTTACTGCCTAAAATAACGTATCAGTTTACAGTGCACTCAATCATATACAAGCTTTGTTGAGGTAGGTCATTTAATTTTAACATCATGCCTTTTTTCTTTCTATTTACTAATTTTATTGCATATCGATAATTTTTAGTCTAAGCCTTAAGCTGAAATATGATAATTCTGAAAAAACAACTCTCTCTGCCTTTCCACTCATTTAAATATCAGAAATCACTGGAATAAATGAAAAGGTTTTAAGGCCATAATAGCCTTCATCAATATAAATGGGATAAATATTTAAGCATTATAAAACGATATTAAAATTTATTTTGCACCTGGAATATGCTAAAGTTTTAATAATAATTGTCAATTAGGCAAGTTTCAGAGCCTGAAAGCTCTTTTTTAATAGAGGTATGAACTCTGATTTATTTTCATCATTCCTTTTACAAAAAACTTGAATAAATATTTTCGTTAGGTATATGAATTCATTATATGTTATCCTTCACCGAAGTGGAATAAACTCAACACCATCAATGATTATTCGTTGGATCACAACTCGGTGGCTTGCAAAAATCTGGTGACGCAATTAAATATATATGAATATATATAATGTATTATTGCCAAGAACTTCCTGGTTCTGATTTTAATACAGAAGGCCAAATCTACAGTTACTATTTTATGTAGTAGTACGTTAAGAGAATAAATGATGAGTTGAACTTATTTTTATTTTCAGACGTCATCATAGAAAACACTTTGTGATGATAATTTTGATAAGAAAATAAAATCTGCTTCAATTTCTACATATATAATCGTGAGCTCTGCTGTTGGTGTACGGGTGGTTGCTTCTGTAGTTTGCTCATAAAAAATAATAGATCCATCAGCTACATAGGACGTTTTTAAAAATATTTGATAAATGTTTTATCAAATCATTAACCTCATCACTAGAACTCGATAGTGTATATACACTTTGCAGAATCAGCTTTTCCCAACCTGTGATACTCATTCTCGAACCTAAAATCAGCTTACGATGATCCGAATGCTCGGTAGATTCATATAAAAGAAACATATCGGTCAATAAACCATGGATGATTCATCATAATCAGCGAAAGGCACAACCTTAAAGGTACAATAATCACAAGTTAATCCGGACGCTAAAATTCATGCATCATATTAATTTTGTGTTTGCAGTAGCTATTTTAAAACGGTGAAGCGAAAATTAAGTAAGATTGACCGATAGTATCATCATAGCATGTAAGGTTTAGACTGTGAGTTATTCAGATTCATCTTCATACGTGTGTCTGTTAATGTTTCTTGTCAAAGAATCGCTAGGCTTTCAGTTTTTGGAGCCTTTTTTAAGATATCTTTTGCATTATTGCTTCATGCAACAGAACCGACATTAAAATTTAATCAAACGCTATTTTTTTTAAGCTCCTGATAAAATCTGAAGCATCTCCCTAATTTCATATTTAGTTAGTCATACAATCAATCTTTCACTAGAAGCGGGTTGCCTTGAAGGAGCATTTGATCCTAAGCCAACACTTGTTACGTACTTACCTGCTCAGTTTTAAGGTACTGATACTCTATTTAGCCGCTCACTATTATTGTAGTTTACTGATAATCAACTGCTTTGAGCATTATGCTAAAACTTTGCCATATAACTTCACAACAGCTTGTTGAATGACCGTACTCGTAAGTACTAATTAAATATCAGTCAGAAACTTGCAGCCTACTTTTTGAAGTTAACTCACCCCTCAAACAAGTTCATTAATCACATTCATGTATACTCAAGTAGTCCTGAAGTTAGTAATAATTAAAACTGCACTCTGGTAACTATTATCAAGTTCAGTATCAACAAGATAGTGGGACTAGGAACCACTTTTCCAAACACAATACCACCCGTGCAATATCTTTAAAAACAGCTAAGGTGTACTCACTAATTCATCTTTATCTTTACAATAAATTGACCATAAGTAAGAACTACTCAAAATTTCCATCGATGCGTGCAGATACAACTTTTTCAGGGAGTGGAAAACATACTGATAATACTGTATCGACCCTTTTGCTTGTATTATGTTCCTTTATATATACTTAAGTATACACTGTCTCATAAATCAAATTACGAAGTGACTTACGGCTCTTCACTGAGATATTTCACGTGTGGTCTGTATAACATATTCATAATGAAAACTATATTCATAAGCTAATAAGAAACAACGATCATTCAACTTATTATTCACTGTAATTATTCTGAAAATGATTTATTAAATAGATAATGAAATAAATGAATAGTTCGCATCAGGTCATGAGATACTTTCTATCCCCATATGACAGTGGAGGTTTTTTGATGCTAGTTGCCAAACACAAACATTTCGATAAATTGGAGTATTATCATATAACTTGGTAGTTGTTTCTAATTTTTCTATTCCATATACCTGTCGAAAACCTCAGGTTTGATAACTGAGTACAAAGTGCTTTCATTCAAGCAATGACAGAACTACTAAGGACCTTTTTTATCGACAAAACTATTTCAATAAACTGTCGGCCGATTTTGTCCGAATTCAATTTTTCAATTTATTGACAGTAAGATTCTTCATAATTCTTATGCATCAGTTTTGTTTATTACCATTTTGAGTTCAGAAGAGTCCTTTGGATAAGGCCAACTGATTTCACATGAAAGTTAACTCAAGACTTAGGTATATATACTACAGCTAAGTACTTCACAAAGTTATTTGAAAAGTTACTATTCTCTAGTACATTTCTGAAAGAACTAAATATTTTATTTCAAAGACATGCTTGCTAGGATAGATCTCAAACGAATTACGTATGATTTTTAAACAAGAATTATGACAGTAATACAAAATTTTATATTAGCTAGTCATACAGAGAATTTGTGTTCTTCGGAAGTCCTTCTGAGTTTGTAGTGTAGGATGGAAGCGAAAGTGATAGAAAATACCTACTCATAGGATTATAACGCCAGTTATTATCTTTGTGAAGCTCATACATATTGGCAACTTCAATGGCTATACCTAAAAAGTTGTCCTTAACGATCTCTCGCACTCACTGATACTTTCGCTGTCTGCTTAAAACTTGTTTTTAAACCTATAACAACACTAAAACTAGATTATTTTATATATCCTGGTTTAAAATAAGATTACGTCATTTCTCATCTAATAACTGTCTTTTCCAACGTGAGAACATTTGGACAATAAGAATGCACATTAATGACCAGAACGTGTTAAGTTCACACTGAGAATTAAATCCGAAACCCTGAAGACTTTAAGGCAATGATGACGAGTCATGATGAGGAAAACTGGAATATTTAGTTTCAATTTATCTGTTATGGTGAAATGAAGGAATACATTGTGCAACTCGAAGACTCATTTACTCAGTGTAGGCTTCCTAAGTTCTAAAACGGAATTCTTTGATACCTAAATACAGCCATTTACGACTTGTTTTAAAAAGTTACAACGTTCCAAGGTATACAGTTGATCTTTTTGATGCGTTGAATGTCCAGTGAAACAATGTATCTTTCCAAATACATGGCATAATTTTATGCAGATATAAAACCGTAAAAGGTTTAGCATTTAGAAATGACCAAACAGACTACGTTGGCCAAGTGCAGCTGATCGCTATACAAAGATATTATACAAAGCTCACTGATACAATATAAGGCCTTAAGAATTTTGTATGCTGTTTGGGGAGCAATTTTGTCTTATTTCACCTCAATTTATTTATTACAAGATATCTACCGTTTAAAAAAAACACAAGATTCGGAAGTAAAGCTACATTTTATTTCGGAAACTCTTAAAACAGCTGTTTTCCTTTGATTTGATATTACTAGCTTGCAGTTCATATATTTTAGTGTCATTTACAAAAGTACTTTGTACATGGCTTGGGTCTAGTCAAAAACTCATTTTCTGAATTGCTTCTCTCGATATATTTTTAAATACCGTTCTTTTGTAAGAGGCTTACTGAATATGATTTCGATCACCACGTTCTTACCCACTTCCCCTGTCTTACCAATCAGTTTCAATCTGAGGAAAATCCATATTACTTATTTTGTCTAGATGCTTGTTAGAATGCCAGAAATTTGCAAGTTCAGTAGAAATACATCTTGAAATGAGTTCAAAGCGTATTTTACTTTTCAAATGATATTTCCTTTTTATCATTTTTGACTATCTCATGAGATAGCCGTGGTTTGGCAAAATAATATTGTTACTGAGTGATGACTGAAGGTGAAATGAAAATTGCCACCATGATCCTAGTTCTCATTTCACTTTCAGTCATCACTCAGTATCGATATTCATTCTACCAGCAGGTAAAAAGGTAGCAGGAAAGATAATGATATGGGTTCTAATACTTATCTCTGTTACGGCTCCAAGAAGATATCATTTTGTCTGACTTAAAAAAGGATGAGTATCTAAGCAGCATGATCAGTGACTAGATTAACTGAAACACATATATGTGATAAATCTTAATTAACTTCGGATTTTAAGTATTGTCCTTAGAAAAGTTTCAGAGCTGGTTAGTAGTCAATGTAATTTATATTTGCAACCAGCAAATACAACGTTTTGCAAATAAATACGATTTTGAAGGTTGCACGAAATATACTGCAAACTGAAATGAGTAGCTGTATAGCAGTCAACCCGATTAGCAGTACCAGATTACCAGACCACTTAGATCTGGACACCAGAAAGACATATAATTTGTTTAAAGCTAGACTGATTGAATTAGTATCCGGATTGATTCATCTTCAAGAGACATACTATTTAGTTAGACTGAATTCTGGATTGCTACTTCGGTGGACTTCTCACATTCTGAATCAAACTGAGTGTCTAAAAACGCATAGTTCTTTATGCTAAGACTGCTGATCTATCTAAGTGGTCTATAACTACTGCAATCAGTTAGTGGTACTTTCTGTACAGCTTCTATACTAGCAGTATGAATGTCAATCAAGTTACTGAGTAGATCTAGGTATCTTATTTTCTGAAAAAAGGCTGAAGTGAAACAATCCAACAAGGAGTGTGAATTTGTCAAACGCTCATGTCGTAATTAGTATTAGTCTGTTTATAATATTATTCTTCCTCAACTTTGTTGACGCTACAATGACCAGAAATCGTCTTGAGCTACCATTTTATGACGTAAAGCAAGCAGTATGACACCATATAAATCGGTAAACTTTTTGGTGCAGTGAGATTGTTCAGAGCAGGAAGATTAAAAGGCTCTAGTCTTTATCTGTTCATGAATAAATATGGAAACAGTCAGAACACGAAGAATACTTCTGACGTGTAATCAGATATTTTTTATATCAGCCCCATAAGTGAATGCGATTACATGAGTTCAAAGGTAAAATATTTTCAAGAAGATAGACATCTTACTATCAATAATGAATTTATATCGTTTGTACTGCGGAAAATTATCACCATCAGCATGCTTCAGAACTTCCGCCCTTGTTAATTATGAAGCACTGTCTATATTTTTGTATTTACTAGTAGAGACACGATCACTTGTGCATAATATATTTGTCTAGTTGCATATGTCGTTTATATATTGCTGAATATATTCATATTCATGTCACTTTATTTGACGCTTCATGTCTCATTCAAGACTCATGTCATCGAAACACTTTGTAAGCCTTTATTTAATCAATTCACATATTTATGATTACGGCTGCGGCTGCAAAAAGGCTTCCTTTCTAAGGTTTCTGCTTTCATATAGTTGACGAGTTTCATAAAACACGAGATCTTGTCCAAACAACGCTTCGTTTTCATTGATTTAGTTCAATTAACAGTAAATAAGCTGCAGTAATGTGTTTTGTGTTTACCGAACTACTCACCTGACCGATCGGTATCAACTTACATCAAGGATCTCTAGTTGTCACTGTGTGGCAACCAATTCACGTAAGAAATATAAGAATCTACATGAAAATTTGTTTTGTAGCTTAAATTCACTTGAAGAAATTTTTGATTTTTTAACTTTTACTGTAAGAAATGTCTAA
This sequence comes from Heterobilharzia americana, assembly GCA_944470555.2. Lineage (NCBI taxonomy): Eukaryota > Metazoa > Platyhelminthes > Trematoda > Strigeidida > Schistosomatidae > Heterobilharzia > Heterobilharzia americana. The sequence continues at coordinate 32,766,565 of OX104129.1, read as the reverse complement.
ATGTAGTTAGAAGTCTTTTTGCTTTGGTACTTATACAATCCATGACTTAGCCGACCTAAACAGAAGAGGTTGAGAATTTCAAAGAGGCTATACACAAAGAATACGAAAACTATAAAACTCAGATTGAAATATTATATGGTTTCAAAACAGCGAGCACCAGTAAGGAAAAAAACGAGTGACTGTGTAGTCAACTTGTCCAAACAATTTCTGATTAAATCCCAGGAAATTCTCTTTCAGAAAAGATTTACTTAAAATACAAGAGACAGTTCTGGAGTAGAATTCTTTGCATACCTGAAGCTTTCACGATTAAACTCGGTGGCCACTATATCAACTTTGGAGAGGATCGAGCATATTAATTTTGATAATGACTGACTGATGGTGTCTTTCGACGTTACAGCTCTATACACCTCAAATGAACTGAAACTAGCTAAGGATTCATTGACTGTTCTTCTCACGGATGATACATGCCTCTCGGAACATACAAAACTACAATGCTCAGGTTTGATGTGACTAAATGATTCATGCCTGACATATTTTCATTTCAAGAGACAACTAACACACAGGCAAATGGGAACACCAACGAAACTGCCTATATCAGGACTATATGCAAAAGCATTATTGCAAAGATTGAAGGGTGCGAAATTGTAGTTTATCAAACCAAACATTGGGTTCGTTATGTAGATGACATATCCTCATCAGTAAAAGGAAGGAATTAAAAAACGCCTACAAATTAATCACGATATCAAGTCTACTACTGAAGAGGAATCTAACAACCAACTTGCATTTTTTGGTGTTCTGACCACTAGAACGGGTTGAGGAAACTGGAAAATGAAGTATACAGAAGATCAATCAATACAGATCCAATCCTCAACTACAGTGACAACAGCCCAAGAGCACACAAAATTCGTTACAGAAAAACATTGTTCAAAAAAGGAAAGACGTTATAGTACACCAGCCTTTCAGGGACAAGAAGAAAACTGTTGAATGACTTTTTTCCAGAAGAACGGCTGTCCACGCAACTTCATCAGAAGATGTCTGCATAATTCGTTATCAACCATGAAGTCATCCACGGAAATCGATAAGCAGATTACCATACCTTTCATGAAGGACGTTCCCGAGATCATGACTAGACTAATGAAGGAGCCCTTTGGAATTACTGCAGCTCACACCCCACAAAATCGCTTCAGTCTCCGTTATGCAAGCCAAAAGATGCAACTTCAGAGGAAGGCAAGCCAAACATTATCTACAAAATAAACTTCAGGAACTGGAGAAATACTACACCGGAAAGAGTAATCACCTTCTTCACATACATCTACACAACGTCAAGTAGCGGTGAAGCGTTTTGACAAATCTTCGCTCATATCAATACATACGGACAGCTGTGGACACAAATTCGACATGAAAAATGCAGGACGGACAAAATGCAAAAAATGTCAGAGAATTTTTAGAAGCTTGGTATTCAGGTTGGTCAGCAGTCACTAAACATATTAACATTGACCCAGTCTATCAGCCAATAAGAAAAAACAAGAAGTTCGAATTTCAGGTCGTCAGGAAAAGCTACTAAATAAATTGCGTCTTTTTGAAGTTTGTGCTGATGACATTATCTTCGATGACAACGAAAGCTCCACGAATAAACATTCCAGCTAAGAGAACTAACCCCCATCTAAATTATCCTCCCGAGCTGCAAATATTCTCTATCTTAAGTGTAACTCCTAATTCATATCTGCTTCTTGCGCGTAACTGTCATTGTTGGGGAAATGAATCAAGTTTCTGGATATCCGTAAGATTCTCTCAACTGTATGAACTGTTACACAGTGTGAATAAGACATAGTACGCCTAAACAAACTGTGAAAACGACTTATATGTTATGATTAACGGTTTGAGGACGATTCCTATGAGTATCTAAACTACTAAAGTATTTGTCTGATTATTCAGCAGATTGCTGAAATAGCTTTAAGACGAGGATAGTGCAAATGCTCTAAATCATTTAGTCATAATGTAATTTTCACGCCACTTACTAAATTGTAACAATCATTTATATTCATTGTTCCCCTGTAAGAATAGTATGCGATTATGTGAGTTATCTTACGTAAGTTCAGCGTTTCTTGATCAAGCAAATGATTGCTTATTCGTCTAAGCAAGTAAAATGTCGATATTTTTATGTGTTGACAATAAGAAGTGTTAAGTAATTTCTCAGTGTAGGTGGAAATAAAAGAATATCAGGTGGCCAAATTATCATAAGCAAATAACTCAGTGGTAATTCAGCATTTCCCTAAGACTGACAGGATTATGGTCCTTAACTCGAAAATCTCAAATGGATTGAACAAAAGCCTTAAATACCACGGCCATAAATAAAATCTTAGAGATGCTTTAGTCGTAGCATAGAAACCTTCGGATCCATAGACTGCACCAAGTTTCATTGGCCAAAGATTACCTTCAGACACTTCTTTTTAGGAAGAGTAAATTGCCACTACATCAGCATGATGAAACTCTTATAAGTAATTAAAACTTTTGGTCGAAAATAGCAAATACTCCATATCGTTCATTGATTAAGTTTGGTGGATGGAATCAAGGTCAATAATGTTCGATTGCATCCTTTCCAAAAACTTAGTTACTGAAATGTTTTCATGTACCACTGTAGAATAATCAGGGAAAAAATGTTTCCAAAGAGGTATCTTTCTCTAAAATTTGTAAAATTCAGGGTCAAAGTGAATAATAAAATTATTTTCTAGAGGAAACATATACTTTCATTCCTGCCGCCACACTTTTTGTGCATAAACTGTTACTTCTAGATTTCGTCGTTTGATATCCTGCTTGCTTATTTGGTTATTATTTCATGTTCAAAACTGTCATCCACTTAGTTTGATCTTCGTTTAATAATGAAACTGATTGGTTCAATATTGAGACACTTTTACTTTATGCTCTACACTGGCTATTGTATCGCATATCCACAAGTGTATAGTTTGAGGCTAAAGTGATGAGAATTATTCTAAAATTATTCTTGTTTTCAAAATTATATTTTATATGAGCTGTCTCTTGTTGATATTTAATACAAATTTAACCCAATAATTTGTCCTTTGTACAAATGCTTTATTACGCTGCTTTTTTGATAATTTAAAATGCGTTCTATTCAAGAAGCAGATGACCACTCAGGAAGGTTGTTGCTTATACATCTGGTAGTGGCTACTGATAAAGTTCAGACTATGCAGTTTGCCACATTTCTGGTTTGTCTGTGGGATGAAAATTCATCTCAGTTGACCGATATCTCTATTTAAAGTCAAATTATATGTGCTAATTGCTCGTAGTATTAGTTCATCTTATTGAGCAAAAGAGAACTCATTTCTTTTTAACAAGTACTAGTTGTTATTCACACTTGAAATTTTATCAGTTTGCTTCATTGAACTAAAGTCCATTTTTATGGACTCCACCGTTGTATGAACAACATTAAACTAAAACCCATGCATTTTTTAAGTTCTCACTCCGTTGATCTTAAATTATAGTTGAAAATTTTCAAATTCTCATCCTCAATTTTACCATGTCTTTATTTTACAGAAAACGAGAATTCACCTCAAATATGGAGTTCATCAGAACTCAGTCGTCCGTTATCCTTACTCCATCCATATAAACGTAGACAAATATTTCGTTATGGCAAACGAAATTCATATCCAATAACGTTTAAAGAAGTTGATGAATTCGCAACACCATGGAGAGTGAATCAAGAATAAAATGTACAAAAATGTACAATTTACGTAGACAGATAAAACTATGAAAGTCATTGAAAATGGTCACTTTTACTTTACATGATGAAAATAAAACTTTATAATTAAAACTGTATTATTTTGCTTTACTAAGATCGAATTTTCCCACACAAGATAGATAGTCATAATTTCATCGCACCGTGGCAGAGTATTATCCTACTTTATCAGAAGTTAGATTATTATTTACTGGTTGACGTCTCGAGCAAAGTTTTCTTTTTGTAATCATGTCATGATAATTGTTACTTTATCCCATCCCACAGTAGCTCATGACAATATGCATGTTTATGACTGAGCCCTTTTCTAGATTTCTTATCTTACTAAGGTTTGCCATTCGATGTTTCTATTTTCTTGTTCAGTTACCAGTTAAGTTAGAGAATGGCAAAAATAGTAAAGTGACAGAACTAACGTGTGGGCTGAGTGACTATCCTGAATATCTCGCGAAAAACTAGTCAAGTTCAAAACATCGTCCAATACGTAATAGTTTTACCATAATGAAATTCAATTTTCTCACACAATAGTAATAAGCTAATGAGCCAAAATGTTCGTAACTAAAATTTCTTTACGTAACAGTTATACAACAGATAGTTTTCAGTCATACATATATTTCACATGTGAGTTATGTCCATGAAAATTTTGCGCATTGTAGATTGAATCAGTGTATTGTAATATGTATGCATTGAATATTAACACTCAATGATTTTATTTCGGTAGTATTCCAAGTATAACTAAGGGCCATGATCACTTATCTGAGCCCAAAGTATATTCATAACTCAGTAGTAACAGACTTTGGCCATCAGGAATATGAATGTGATATAAGAATTCATTAACCTCACCAATGAATATCAAAGAACAACACTGAAGGTCTAGAACAGTATCAGATTCCACTGCCTCACAATATTGTGTGATTTTTGGCTGAGTTTTTGTGCAGTCAAGTAGGTTAATATATTTTTGATCGTTGCGTGAATAATTACTAGGATAATATTTAAAGTTCCCTTCTGGTAACATAACTATTGAAAATACTTCAGATATTACTGTTTATATTGTTCATCAATTGTATTAGAATTTAATAGGTAATGTGTGTTTAACAATTTATTTACTCCCGTGGGGCTGAGTCTGTCCGCCCTACCACGTGCCAGTTTGTGGGGCGTACTCGTCACCACTATCAAATATGACTGACAAGGGAATAGCGAGAATCTATACTCAGCTCAGTAACAGAACAATTAGCGAACTCAAAACACTCGCCTCTTTCGCATATATTTCAAAGGTTTGGAATGGAATGTCAAAAGGCCAATCAAAAGCAGTAAGGTTAGTACATCTTGGCAATGCTGAAGCATTGGTAATTTAAAAGTTCAAACCATCACTGAGCATTTCAAAGAAGAATAAACAGCCTCCTTTCCTGCCATGGACAATATAAGCCACTGGTCACTCTGGGAAATTCCCTACCAATGCAGTTTCTCAATCGTTTGTTTATTTTTTATTCTAGAAACCGATACATATAATATACATAAATTCACGTATGTATTACGCAACTTTCTTTTGTAATGCGACTTATTCTAACCTCCGACCGGATATTACTTTGGATTGTTTCTTCTTTTCTAATATACATACACGAATGTACGGTTACAAAACTGAGTTAGTTGAGAGGAAAAACGGTCCCTCGATTCAGCCATGTTCTTTCCTTTCCCATGATAATAAATTACTCCAGTCAGTTATTATCATGTAACTGAAAGCTAAGTAAATAGCATATTTCTGTCTCAATTAGAGATGCTGGATGATTTATCAAAAGAATAAATCTGAGCCTAGTTTCAAGGTCTTGAGATGGATCTTAAACTTTGATCAGTACTTCCTGGACATTTATCTATTGAATTTAGGGATTATATGCTTAGATCTACCATTAATCTTTTTAGGCTAAACGCTGATTTATAATATTGATATCTTCTTACATGTAATGATCTTTATTCATTATTATTTGAGGGTTCAGAAGTCAAGGCTGTATGACGAAGGTGTAGTGAAAAACCTAACTGTTATTTCTAAGTTCAGGTCCTTTCTTTACAATTTATTCAATTTCAATAACTAATACTGTTAGACCTTTTTAATTTTCCACCAAACATTTTGACATCATTTGTTAAAACGATACATAAATTAAAACGTTTTCCAAAAGTGTTCCTATTGATCAATCATCCGGAAAATTACCAAGGTCAAATGCGTCTTTTTCATATCATTATATGTATCCGGGTTTGTAAATAATTTTGCAAAAAATACTTATGTAAATATGTTGGTCCGTGTTTGCCTCCAGTCTACTGGAAATTCTCCATATTCCTTTTTATTTTTCCGATGAACCTTATGATCATCTTCAAGAAGCTTGCAAATTCACAAAGTTTCGGGTCAGCTAGTTGTCAATAAAAAAATCCTAGGCTCTTAACTTCTGTCTAGAAATCGAACACAGCTATAAGTGAAGAAACATTTTTCGCACTATAATTTAATTCTATACAAAGTAAAACCATGTTCCAATGAAATAAGATTGTTCCAGAAGACTGCTGTCGTCACCTTATACCTAAACATCAACTGTGTCATTTCAATGATCAATTAAGTTGTCATTATGGTTATTTTAGGGGTTAACGCTTGTTTCATTAATTATTGAAAAGTAAAAAAGCATGTCAGGATCAAAGTAACTGACAGTTTGTTGTAAGTACATCAAATCTTGCATCCATGTTCATCAAATTAAAAATGTACAACATGAAACCAAAAAACTGACAAACATTTAGAAGAGTCAAATATGCCTCAATTGTTCTAAAAAAGGCTAGCTCTAAAAATTACTAGACGAATGGAGAAGATAGTTTTGTTGATCCGCTTTATTTGGAAGGCTTGAGAAGTGTGCAAGAAATAGTGAGCGTTGCTGTCAAGACTTTAGTTTAAAATAAAATACGGTACCTTGTCAAGTCAGAAGTTAGGTGATAACATTAACCGAAAGCTGGCGACTTCGCGGACCACAGCATCGAAAATAAAATGAAGTCTAACCCAGTTGACTATCTATCTTTCAACATCCTCATCAAGAAATATATTATCACAATAGAAAAATAATGTTTCCCGAAAAAACTGGGATGAATTATATAGATAAAGTAAACTCACACGTTAGATACAGATTTCCTAAACCTACTGTTTACCGGTATTTCCCAAACCTTTGTAACAATAAACAGCTCTAAAAAATTGTCTTTTTCTGAGACTGAATACTATTTGTTCGAAATTCAAAGTTTGGGCGTAAAATGAAGTCTTATCTACTGTACGCAGCTTATTCCAACGCTAGACTCGAAAAATCACCAACAGTAATATTTTAAGAAAATATTCCATTTACAAACACTGAAAAAGTTGTATATGAGAATTTCTTCTATTTTCCAGGCATTACACTTTTAGTTATTGACAAAGATTATTTTGTTTTCAATTCAACTGCCTAATCGCAACATTCCTTTAATTTTTCCGGTTGGTTCAATTTTTATATAATTTGTGTATTTTGACCGCTAGTTTCATTTTGGGAACATGACCAAAATGTATTTAAATTCAGCTTTGACTACACTGTTTGCATACAACTGAATTACTGTAAAAAAGAAAAATATTCTAAACTTGAAAAGCGGCTATTTTCAAAGTGACATCAAGTAGTATTTTACTTTCTTTAATTATCATTATTATTTGTCCCTTGGGTTCCTAGTGGAACGTAGGGCTTCAGTAGCACGTTTCCAATGCGCTCTGTTCTCTGCAATCTTTTGAACCTGGTTTCACGACTGCCCACAAACTCTCATTTCTTCCTCACAAGATCTCTCCCATGTCACGCTCGCCTCGGGTGCCCAACTCGTCGTTTCCCATCGGGGTCCCGCTCAACGGCCTGGCGCGTGAAGTCTCCAGTCAATCTTCTCAGTGTATGCCCAGTCCATCTCCACATACTTCTGCATATTTGTAGAGCGATAGCTTCTTGATTGGCTCGTTGCCAGCCAGCCCAAGTTCCTTGTTCTTTATTATTTCTGGCTATCCATCTGGTCTTCAGTAACATGCCAGTGTAGGCAGTTGTTGACGAATATCTGTAGTTTATTGGAAATCCTTTTCGTAACGCGTCAAGTCTCTGAACCATACAGAAGCACTGACTTCACGTTGGTGTTGAAAATCTGGATGCTGTTCATGACTTATGCTGAGTGCAGAAGATCTCCACACTGGTTTCAGGTTAGTAAACGCCTATCTTGCTTTTCCGATTCTGGCTGGCTTTGATGTCCTCGTCTGTGCAACCTGTATTTGAAACAGTGTTGCCTAGATAGATGAAGGAGGCCAATTCCTTTAGGTTTCTCCCGTTGATGGTGATTGGAGCTTGTTGTTGTTTTTGTTGGTAGTTGGGTATCTTCATCACCTGTCTCCTCTACCTTCACTTGAAGTCCTGTCTTCGCTGCCCTGTCTCGCCTTTTCTGTCAACTTGTTGGATTCTGCCTGTAGATCTCCGAGTTTGTGTGACATCAGACACAAGTCATCGGTGAAATCCAAATCTTCTAGGTTCTTTTCCCCGGTCCATCGTATCCCCCTCTTCTCGCTCCCCACTGTTTGTTGCATGATCCAGTCGACCACAATCAGGAATATCATGTGTGATAGTAGGCAGCCTTGTTTCACTGCTGTCTTCACTTTAAAAGCAGCAGTGAGTTTTCCATTGTGAATTACTTGGTATGTGGTGTCTTCATATAGTTGTTGAATGAGGCTGATAGAGATTTGTGGTATTCCATAGTGCTGGAGTTCTTGCCAAACTACTACTTTCTAGTAACTTAAAATTTCTACTATTCACATCAAACCGTCTATTTCAAGCATAAATGATTCTAATCGGTAATTGCAAAGGGTAAACAGCATACCAGATTTGAAATAGTAAGTGCATGATCACATAGCCGTATGAATGAGCAACGTTTGGAGTCACCAAAAGCATTCACGATTTAGATGTTATTTGAATCATGAATGAAAATAAAACATTTGTCTTGGAATGTCAGTCAAGAAGGGATTGGTCACATTGCTACTGCGTTTTTTGAGGATTCATGCTACACAATGAAGAGTAATAATTTCAATAAAAATTCGTCGGCTAAACCCAACTGCAATAGTAACCAATCCGAATAAGAATAAATGCTTCAGCACTGTGTTAGAATGTAATCCCATTTAAATTGACTTATTAGATCCATAACAGTTAAAATAGTATTATCCAAAGGATTACATTTTGGACACAATTTATTGTCTATGATTATATCAACCACCTTGATATAGCTACAGTTTGCCAAACAGTAACGACGGTGAGCTGATTATTTTACGTATCGAAACGAAACGCCAGTATTCAGAATGTGATTCTTCTGTTAAAAAGACAAAAACCTGATAGAAATAGTGAACATTAAAATAGTGGGATAGAAAGTGCATAAATATTTTTAGGTTCGGATAACGACTCAAGTTTAGTGAAAATGTATTTAACAAACTGGATGTGGTCAGTAAAGGTATAGAAACAAAGGTGAGTGAAAGTTGCATGGGAAATGAATAAAAGAAAAGAAAGTGGTGGTCTCAAAAAATGATTTCGATACTAAGATCACAGACCAAGCAGGGAATGATTAACCATCGTGTAAGAATACGTTCGAATTCTCTGTACGAAAAACTAAGGCATGAGCACTGCAAAGTAAACGAATGTGTATGAATTTTAAATGATTTTATTTTACCTAATAAATAACTTCAGATCTAGTTTCAGACAAAAGTGAACGATTTGTGTTGACATTGATAGTACTTCTTATAGATCTACTGACAAATATTCACATTTAATAAGACTGTTTTGGAAATGAGCCGTATAAGGAAACCTATTAACCTTGCTGATGATAGGTGATAAGATGTTATACTCACTCACTTGGAAAAAATTCCTAAAGATGCCTCTAAATCTGATGACCGAGAAACGGTCGTTAGGTAACTACAGAATACTGTTCAACTAATGCTGATTTTCGATTACATTATAAGTACCGTCTGCAACCCTCTTACCTTGCTAGCAACTGTCGATGACTAGTTCTAGCAAAGCATTTTACAAACTAATCATAGGACAGCATACAAACAACTGTACTGAGGAAGACTGTAGGGCACCACTGTCACTTCGTTGGTAAACCACAATAATAAAATGCAAACTCATCCCTTCTCAGGCAGCGATTTGGTGAACAAACATCCATGCTGTTATTTCTATATGTCCTCATATAAAACCAATAGTCTTCTGATGTGAAATATTAGGAAAGAAAGACACAAAGTCAACTGATACGACCCGTCTGCCAGTTGCACTCACTTCTTCAACACCATCTACGATTTTAAAGGTGCGCCAAAAACATAGTTTTGATTTCTTGTAAGCTTTACGAGCTGACTTAGCCGTTTTGATTACGAGACTAAGACATGTTCGAAATTAAGTGAAAAGATGAATTAACTGGGTGTTATGGTTAATCTATACAACCACGGTATTATTGACCGTGTTAGTTTTATGTGTCTAGAAAATTTCTTTCTGATTAGCTGATAGCTTTTCAGCTTTCACATATCCTTGTTAATTCGTCATTCAGTTTTATCATTTTCGTCAATAGGCTTACAGAAAATACTACTGTCTGGAAGCGGTGTTGGCATTTTATGGAGATGGACATTCAAATCTGCGAGACATCTGAAAAAGAACATACATTTCTTTAATTATTCTTCGTGTGTCTTTCTCATGCTTGAGTATACTTCTGATTGGGTTTCAAGATACTTGTCGTGACAGTTCGTAAGGGTTGATTTGAAGCACACAACTGCATGTTCAAAGATTTCAGTAGGATCATTTGAACTTCCAGCCATGAGATAAAACTCAAACTACGTTTATAAATCTTAAGCTGAACGAACTTGTAGTTTATTTTTGTTGTTGCTTGTATTATAACGTCATTGACTGAAACGTTTCGATCGGTCCATATTGGCTTATGGACTCCTGCGCGGATAACTCGATATTGCCTGTGTTTTAATTATGTAGTAGTGATGGGTAGTGGCTAGTAGTGGAATCCAGAATGTACGATTCGTCCTATTTGAGACTCCTCAGCTGGATGTGCCGGCCTACCAGTGAGTGATGTTGATCCCACTGGGATTTCACTGGTAGCTACTACCCATCATTACTATAGAACTTATTACGTCATTTAATTCCCCCATTTTAGGTAAAACGGCGAATTACGCTTGCCATGACAGTAAAGTTCTAAACGAAACCAATTTTTTTTGTAAAGCCTACTCTCAACTTATCGAACAACCAACCTACTTTCCGTTCACTTGTTTCGCACACACATTAAGAATAAATCTATAGAGAGTAAAGTTTTGCATTCATTATTGAGTATTTCCGGCTAAGTAGGTAATAGGTTGGCTTATCGTGTTGATACTAAATATTCTCGTTATTCAGATCAATCATATGATATTCTAAGAAGTAAATTTAAAATTAATAACTTAAGTAACCAACATGAACAGTAGCAATAAGCCACTTTACTTGGAGTTACAACTGCTAACGAAAAGTGCGAATATAACAATTGCAGTTAAAGATAACCGGCTTTATCAAGCATATCATTAATGTCCTCTACTTTCACGCATTAACAAAAGTCTCTTGGATAAATTTTTCCTACAAGTTACTGGCCAAAACTTTTACTTTATTGATTTTGAGCAGTTTATCTTGTCATATATTTGAAAATCTCTAACTATACGCAGCAGCTTTGATATTAAATGCTTTGTAATTTAGTATCAGTTAGCTAAGTAGTAAGAAAAAAATTTGTGTGGTGATGATAAAATAGGAAAGCACAATATGGTTCAGTAAACAAACATTTGATCGCAAAAGTTAGTAATCTAACCACTTGAACGTGAATAATGTTTTCTACTGGAATCAAGGAACCAGATTTAAGCTTCTTAGATTTATTGACGCATGACTGAGCAGCCTGTCTCAGTCAAATATAAATTATGGAACTGTGAACCGTTGTAATTAGTCTTCCTAGGTATTCCACTGTTCTCCAACTAGTATCAGTATGTCATGAATACTACCCTGAAACCGCAAAGGAGTAGTAAAACAGATGTGAAGGTTATTCCTAGCATGCAACTTTCAGAAAAGTTCAGCAATTCCTATTTTTATCATTATAACACGAAAAACGATGAGTTTCATTTTACAACACACTGAAGTTAGATTAACGAAATTCGGTTAAATCAATAACAAAATATATTAAAAAATGAAAGGCATGCTGTTGAATAAGTGAGATAAGATTAGATATAACCCAGAACGACTATGTAATCATGCCTTCAAGCTTTCTCGACAAAATGCAGTAGCAAGCAAACAGTAACTTTTGTGAATGAGAATGGAGGTGAGCGTGAAATAACGATGCTGAAGTTGTGAAAAAAGTGAATAGTCACTAATTACCAGAAGATAAATAAAGTAATAACTTTCTCCCTTTAAATATCTAATTTGGAGTGGACTCATTGGAGGCAACAGTTTCAGCCAATCAAAGTAGACATAAAGTCATTAATTTGTGTGATACCATAAAACTATTGACGGGTCGAAATTTTACTGCGCATTATATACCTGATGCACTATGGCACACGTAAATGAGGCGAATCCTTTGAAGTGCAGACTATCAGGTATATGTGCAACAATTACAACATGTAATTCTCCATCTGTTCTTCTCACCTAACTTAAATTAAGTGTACATTTGAATAGATAAAATAGGTTGGAATTCACAAGTCAGAAAGTAGTCTTACTTACTATTAAACTAAAAAAGACATCCCATACTGTATGATAAGTTCCGTGGCTGCCATTTTCCGGATAGGTCACTTCTAATCCGCCTATCATTGTTTCCTATCACTTCAACTTCCGATTTCATTTGTAGAAATATTCATTTCAGTTCTACATTGAAATAATGCTGTTTCTTTTCCGTAACTTGGCTTCACCTTTGAACAAACTTTATGTGATACCCATTGTAGGTATCACATGGTTAATTCATTCTCAAGTCTTTGTCAGAACAATGTATTTTGAATAAGTTTTTACTAACAGATTTACACACAATAATCAGTTTCTGGTATTTCGGCAATATTTGATGCAAAATTATTGCCTGAGATCACACCAATAGTTAGAGGAGAATTATTATAGTATTTTAAACAAAATTCTCTCTTGGCTTGCGGGAAAAAGTAGTTACAGCTTAGAGATTGGATAATGATGGTGGTTTTGCCGTCTGAAGTTGTTTCAACTCTGTTGTCCTCTTTTTGTTTGGAATTTAAGTCAAGAAGGTTGTACTGCTGCTCTTGCACATGTTCCATGTTGAATTTAACATTAAGATGGGTTTTTTTGAAGCTCTCAAGGAGCGTCGTTTCTTGGCAAACATTGTTGCTTGAAACAATCGTATCAATAACGCAGCTTTGATAAACACATTTTCATTGATTAATGGCTTCAGTGCTGTACCATGTGTGAAATCAAGACATCAACCATTATTAACTTATGTCTATTTGATCCAGCTGAATAATTAAACAACATTCTGTAGTAAACGTGATCTCACATAGAACAGGCTATTGTTTTATACTGTTTAAATCACTTAACCCAATATTTTATTTACCACTGAAACATGATAACAACAATAGAATCACAAACGCAACAAATTTAAATATCTAGCTTGATTTCATGCCCAGTATAAATATTGATCGAGATAAATTGAGATTTTGTAGGTCATCAATCAAATCAGAATGAATTTCGGAAAAGGCTCACCGAATTAAAGTGTAATTAATGTTGCTAATAAATCTATTTTGGTCTGGCAACGAAAAATGTTTCATTGAAATGCTGTCCTGAATTCAAATCCACTTCAATGAGCAAACCATAAAATTATGATAAAGATTCTCAATTTCAGTTGTTTTCTTTTTCAGATATCAAGATTCACAGTAAAAACGGAAGAGAAATTGAAACGACTTCCAATTTCTTTTTTACTGCACTCTTGTTACTAATCAAATAGAATTTTGTGTTCAAACGTTTTTTAGAACCTTCCGTTTGCCAGTTTTCTACGTATAAAATTGCCTTTCTATAAGTTCGTGATCATACTCTATAGTTTAAATTAAAACAATTAAAAGTGTTTTTGAGTTTGAGTTCGACTGGAAAAACAATTGTCTTTGAGATTAATTTCCCTGATATACGTTGTTAAGGAATACACTCTGGCTAAACGTTGATACATATTTTCCTTGTAAAATGCGTGTTTACTTTCATTGTGAATGAGATAGTCTAAAACTTAAAGTGGGAGATAAAAGAATTGTTCACCTAGAAACACTTTATAGATCCTTTGTAACACCCATGTTGTAGAAATTGATTCAGAGTACTTTTCATGTATATTCACGCCTTACAAAGTGATCAAAGGACTTGAATAAACATTTTATTGTATTTTTCGGAATGTAATACAGTCTGTTAACTTTGGAAACTGCTGCCTACTTCGTTTTATAGGTAACCGTTATCACAGCTAAATAAAAGTAAATTCAAAACCATCGATTTTTTTACGGAGCTATCCACTTGCTTAACTTAACACCTAGATGACTGCACGTAACCGTGGCTCTAAAAAGATGACATTACGATTGGAACTACAACTGAATATTATTGTTGGAGCTTTTTAATTCTGTCACTTAACATAGCTACTTGAAACTGGTTGCGGTTCATGTCATTAGTATCAGAGATTTATGGTTTCTATCGACAGTCTTTGATTTTGGTTCATATGAAAACTCTGAAATAGCTATTTATCCTGATCTGAACTCAACAGTATAATATTTCGTTAATGTGCCTTCATTGATCACATAAATTGTATCCAGCAGTCAAGAGACTATTCGCAAGGATACTGAGATACAGTAATCCTATATTATAGGATGTATTTTACTCATTATTATGGGTTTGTTCTGCTAATATTAAATAAGAAAACTACTGGGGAATATGCTTCCGCTGTTAGAATTTCGAACGTGATTAATCAGTCTAATTAGTACCGATTCGATACCAAAAATTAAATAGTAATTTTAGTTACAGCAGAAAAAATAAAACTATGTTCAGCCCATTTGTATCCATTGTATTGAAATGTGCTTCTTTTTTATCTATTACTGGTCATCAATGAATGAACCTAGTTATTCATTACTAGTTAATACAGTTTCGTATTGAATTTCAATTAGAAACACATAACTTAACTAGACACAAATATCCTTATCGTGAATTTTCAGTAATTTATTTGAACAGTGAACTTTTATGGACCTTTCCCAGCGTACAGAATATCTCTAGCTAAAGAGAATTAAGAGTTATCACATAGATATTCTGTGCTGAGTGAAGTGGGCCTTAATTCAAACATGTTGTAGAGCTTTTGTGAATAATTTTTTCAAAGTGAATTATCCTCATTCAGAGAGTGTTAAACGTATAAATGATGATAGGCTACGTCAGTTTTCTGAATTTGACTTCGTAGGTAAATGACAATTTTTGAAGATTAGCTATACATTTTCAAATCTAATATTCCCTCTTTCTGCCATAAACACACCACTCTTGTATCTTTTATGGGAGAGAAACGTTTGATTATTGGATGTCACTTATTTTTTTCGTGTTCTTTCCATAGAGACATGTATTTGTACAGTTTCGCTATTAAATATGAGTTATGCATTAAAGGTACGTGGAGTAGGAAACTTATATGAACAGCCATGCGGCTGAATGATAATGTAATGATAACGTATACAGTAATCAAATGTATTTTATATTTGAATTAAAGGTCATAAACAAACTTTTCTTCAGGATTCAGGAGAGCTGTATATTATTCGTTTTTACGGTCGTGTTTCATAAGGAGTTTGATAGTAGTGAAACAATTCGAACAATATTTCATTTTTAAGCAAATCGATGCAAAAGAAAGCTTATTTTACTCATGAAAAACTATAGTGACTTTTCCTGGCCCCAATCGAGGAGCTCGGACCAATTCTAACAACTACCGAAACATCCTCATTGATCACTTTTATCTTCTGAAAACCACTCTACACATTGAAAGTGGTAAGTAATAAAAGCGACATTTCTCCATTTGCGTCCTATTTAAGACCAACTGTACCATAGATCAGGCTTTTTCTTACTAACAATCAAGATATTTCACTGAATTTTCGCTTTGTAGTATGATACTCCTACAAATAAAAGCCTGAATCACATATACTGTATGCAGTAAAATAAAAACAATGGGAAACATACAATAAAAATACTTTTTTAATTATTATTATTATTCATCCTTTGAAAATATAGTTTTCTAAAAAGGATGGAAAATGCGTCCAGTTTGGGTCAATCCATTTATATTTAATAAATCCTAAACATGCAGTTCAATGAAAATCCACCTCTCCATTAATTCATAAGTTACCGCAAGTGGTATTATGTCAGCTTCCTAAAACGAAAATAGATATCAGTAAAGAGATAATTGAAATAAAATTGTGTATTTAGAACAGGTTAGTACATTGTCATTAACTTTCATAACCTGACATCACCTTAGATTTCGGTTGATTTGGCTCAAAACTGGCCTAATGAAAAAATACACAACCATGTGGATAGTTCAGCTTTTCCTAAGCCAATTCGTATCCACAATAGTTCACGCGTTGGTTTGGGTGAAGATGTATCATGACATTGTACCACCAGTTAATGTTAGTATAGACGGAAACGAAGAAGAAAAATCTAGCCAATATTTCATCTTTCATTTCCTGCAGTATATTGTGCAGATAAAATTGGGATTCTTACCCTTGTAACTCTGTCCCTTTAGCCTACATGAAACAGGGGTGAGAGATATTGTACATTTATGGTCCTTTAGGATTCCAAAAGGCTTAGTAACCCAGCTGCAATCTCCGGAACGTTTTTTCAATACATCGATTAAATTGAGTGGACAGCCTCCTTAAAGGCATCCACTCAATAGTCTTTCTACATAAAATAAATACATTGTAATGTTTTCACTGTCTTGAAAAGTGTTTGCACTTTGTTTTGTGTAATGGTGAATTGTTATTACTGTACTTAAAAAATTGATCGACATGAGTTAACTGTCAATAAATTTGATTTTTCAGTTCCTCCAAAATTTGCAGCGATCACAACATCAAATATTAAAGTTCTCTGACTCCTTTTTATTTGTGAAATGGACGTTGCCAAACATTTAATTTGTTAATTTGCAAGTATTTTCAGATTCAGATTCTTCATCGATGCCAAACACATCAGGTACATATCAAACTCAAAGTTTTGGTTGAGTTGATTATGAGAAGAAACCTTCCAATCATTACATTACTGCTTCTGCAATCAGTTCATATTTAAGTGGTCTCACTGCTGTTCCTCCAGTCTGTTTGTATGGCTCATCGTTGAATCTGGAATATGTTATGAGACTGAAACTGACTAGTTTTATTAGACCTGCAATTTTTATTTGCTTGTACTCTAAAAGATGTGGGTCGTCGGAAAAACAACAGTTATTGCATCGTTGGCCATTTTCTCCTCAGAAGAGGTGCAAAACAGTCAGTTCAGCATTTTCAATCCTCTCTCAAATTAACAAAAATAATTCGGTTAAAATGTTTTCTTTAGAGTCAGTCATTTTCAGAAGCTGTAGGTTCGCAAAAAAAACATGTGTCCGTCAATGGCTAAAGAGTCAACACAAAGTTATAAAAACTGTAGCTGGCGTTATATGGTGAATATGACTAAAAGGTTAACGTAAGGTCATTAAAAACTAATCACGGGACAACAGGGTAATAGCTGAAAGGTCATCATAAAGTAATTACAAGGTGACTGCGTAGTAATTCATGAAGCAGTAGAAAAGGTATTGAAAGCGGGATAGTTTTATTAAAATCAACAATTAGGGAGTGAAGAAAGTGTATGAAATTAATAATGGTGATGGATATAATAGAGCAAATAAACAAGTAATAAATGTTATACACATATGATTGAACAACGCCTAGATAATCTCTTGAACCTACTTGAGTATCTGCGATTCCAAATTTTCCTTCTGTCATATCGCATCAAATTTTCAACAGATTTTTTCGTTGTAATCATTCTACTATGTTCTCTGATTGCATTACTTATTCACACACATTTTTAAAAAGCTTACGATGCCAGTATCACACAACATGAGGAAAAACCATCACGGCGGATGGCAACGTGCTTTGAAGCGAATAGCTTATCTCAAATGACTCTGCCCGAAATTAGAAGCATGAACTGCAGTTCACTGTAGGGAAAAATGGATTACTTGCAATCTCTTTTATCCGTAATACTGGAGTAATTACACTCCAAAAAATCCAACACTTAAAATCCCACAATTCTCCTGAGCATTCCTTTGCGCTTAAGATACTTAATCGGTTTCTGATGCCAAACATAAGTTTTGTTGAATCCAGAATACATTTTGGCTTTATCAAAGACTGTGTTTACAAGAATTATCAATCGAGACTTTACTGAAAGTCTCTAAGAATTCTCACTAATGTGAAACCTTTGAAAAGATATACACTTAATCACCTTAAGTTAGTTCAGTCACACAAAATGACCGTGACTGAGCCTATCACAAAAAAACTATTCACTTTTTGACAAACCAGAAGGTGCACGACCGAAATTTATTGAATACATGAATCAAATGGTATCATTTAAGTCTACAGAAAAAACGAATGCTGTTGAAGATTTTTATAGATGAATTCCACAATAAAAATTTCCGCCAAATCCAAAGAGGTAGGTTAATGGTTATTCTAGAGTGATACTAAAGAAATTACAGCTGAAGTTTCCATCCCTCAGTAAAAGAAATTTCGTAACACTTGGAAACAAATCACCCACACAGATACGAATGTACAGTCTGAACAATTTTCCACAAAAGCAGAAAAGAATCTAATCTTTTTAGTACAAAAACTGAAAGATAACATCTACCTTATTTTCAAATCTGAAACCAGTAAACAGAAAGATTCCACGGATATATGGCCTACCAAAAGTAGGTGAGTCTGAAGTGCCTATTCATCCTATCCTAGACAAGACTAACTCACATTACCAAGAGACCATGAAATGGTTAGCACGATTGTTTTAAACATTGTAAGATGAGTCAGTAAATCAAGACGTGTAAGACACTTTCCTGTTTGTTAACAAAAATTCTTAGATGTATTCAAAAAATGCATGGTATCCCTGGATGTCATTTCTTTGTTTTTTTTGCTTCTCTTTGAATAAAACCCTGGATTAAATCCGGGAACAATGATGAAGGAGATAATTAGACACTAGTACTCCTATTATAAATTTTAAGGACCTATTGCTAAGATGTAAAGTGAATGACCAGCTCATTTGCAGTAGTAATTTTTACAGGCAAGTTGAATGAATGGCTATGAAATCTCTATTACGACCCACATTTGCAGCCATATTTCTAGCAGAGTTTGAAGACTGTAGTTCAAAAGATCAGGCTGCCAATATGGAGTTGTACTGCCGATATCTGAATAGTGGGGTTCTAGCCTCTGCCCATACGGTAATTCTATTCTGGTTCACTTTTACCCAACATTTCATTCTACGTATGAAAGGGGAGCCAGTGATTCCATACATTTTCTTGACGTGCTAATGACCAGTAGAGAGGGGTAAAATTAGAATACCATTGAATAATGCACAAAATACACACCTTCTCAGTTTCACCTTAATCAGGTATAAATCCAATTTTATCAGACGCCTAAAGCTTAGAGTAGGGTCAGTTTGTTCCAAAAGTGTGTGGACAAAGAAATACTGTGTATCTGTGATATTCTAAGAGAAAACGGATATCCTGAAAAGTTTAACAAATAGAAAACCCTTTACAGTAATCTTAGGCCTGAATTGGTGGCACTGGAAAAGCCTTTGTTTCTTCAATTGTAATTCCAGAGAGAGAAGTTCCAAGTGGCACCCTGTCACAACATCTAGCTGAAATATAAAACAGAACGTTTGATTCAGGCTGGCTTTGCATATCCTCAGGTAGTCGACCGGTGAGCAACCTAAGACTAAGGAATAGCTTACCTACTCTTGCATATATCGACTTAACCGTTCCAGTGGAACATGGTACACAAGGTGTATGATAAAGCAGATGAATCTCCGGATACAAGAACATTCAGTAGGTTGGTTTGAAAAGATGAAGTGAAAGTGGTGAAAAGTTCTATCTTAGATCATCTAGTAAGCACAGGGCTTCAGCCAGATGCTAACAGAGCTTTTAATGTCATACATCCCATCCCGAGAAACGATACCAGTGCCTGCTCAATATAGTTGAGGTTGTCACAATAAGACTAATCAAACCTGAAGTTTGCATTCATATGGAGCACCTTCAGAAGGTATTCCTACCTTGGCCTCCAATCAACTCAAAACTATTACCATTTTCCTGATTTGTTGTATTTTCATTTATCATCACATTCCTCATATGCATATATGTCATCCTAATATTAACAAATTTGATAAAAAAAATTAATTTCCTTACGTTCCTAAACTCACGTCCTATTTCGAAAATGTACTTTACCTCAAATTTAGCCCATTTCTACGCTGTACGACTCCATTTTATAAGCTCTATGGTTATGAGAAATTAATGAAAAAAATACGTATCATTCAGATTTTTTCCCTTGTAAGTACTTTTGGCTTCCATTTTTCTCAAACCTCATCTATTTCATTTATTCATTCAGACTAATGCTGAGGAACAGTAACAAAAAACGGGACATATTATCAACTAATCTATCTAAGACGGCGGCATAAACGGCATGTCAAGCGATTAGAACTAGAATTACAAATCTAATCAATAATTATCTCAAAGAAAACTTCCAATGAATTATACTGTTAACCTATTATACAGCAGTAACATATCTCTGAGGCAATGGAATAAACTCTACATATTAACATATCTATGGTCCAGTGTTTCATGCATCAAAAAGATAAAGCAGAAAAGGGAAATTAATTTTAAAAAAGATGAACAATTCGTCCCTAATCCACTATGATCCGAACTGTGAAGCTACTAACGAATAATATTCGTCCAGCTAGTAATATCAGTGTAAATTAAGGATTGTATGATCGTCTTATAACTAATGTCAAATATTCTATTCGTACTGTTGACTCCCTAATTGACAGAACTGAAATTTAAAGTAAATGTAAATGAATTATTTTGATTTCTCACATATCACACTGAAAAACCCTGCATAACTTTCACGTTTGTCGCTTGACTTTAATTAAATGTTGTCACAAACAAATTCCACAATTTACCAAAGTATTCCGACTAGAAATACCGCAGAATAGAATTAGCTGTAGCACGCCGGACACTACCGAAAAAAGGTTGCATCAGCTATCTGATGGTACTCAGGGCTTCTACAGTTTAAACTTCACCCATTGTCACTACTTTATACTGTATAATGCGTCAATCTTTCTTACTATCATCAGGCTTATTACTCACCTATTTTGGAAAACTTGCTTTCCATACATTACTGGTTCTTCTTCTTTTAAAGATACTTTAAACATTTGTTTATACGTACATGATGTTCTACTCAAGCTTTTGTCGCTGTTTTATGTATAACTTACTTTCCTTTCAAAGAATAACAAGCTAGTTTTCTATAGCAAATCATTTAAGTAATGAATATAAACTTGTTTGCTTTTGACATTTCTTGATGGTGCTTTGGCACACAAGCAACTCTCAACAAGAAAATAAAGTAGTAAAAGAATTTCCTTCTCATTTCAATTTTACAAATTTATTCTTTTGATTAAACCACCTTTCAGTGCCCAAACCATTCGAAACATTCTAGTTAGACTTGAGCCCTGATTTTTATCAACTTACAAGTTTATTGTCAGTATTTGGTACAGCAAACACCTCCGGTTATTATGAAACCATTCAAGACACCCAAAACTTATACTTTTGGAATATGAAACTATCTGTATATAATAACTGGTATCTACTTTTTTTAAGTGCCTAAAATCAATCACCTAACTCATATCTTCAAAAAATATTAACATGATTATCCAAAGTATACTTCCCTATATTTCATTTGAAGATGCCGAGTACAATAGTCGCACCTTCTGAGTTACTTGCAAGAGTAGAACAAACAGTTGAATCAAAGGAGATTGTAAATAAGGTCAACATCGTGAAAAATGACCCTCTCTGAATGGTATGCTGTCATGGATGCTACCCATAAAACAGCAATCCAGTTTGCAAGCTAACTCTGTGCAAGGTAGTGGATTCACTGACTAGCCAAGAAATACCTCAAACAACACAACTGAAATTAATTTTCAGACCATAAACCAAACTCTCTAACTGGATTCCAATCTAAAATTATGTATATTCTGTCTTGTTGAACAGGACTAAAAAATTGTTAATGCTAAAACTTATGGTGATACCCTGTTTTAGTTGCTATCTGTCCACCTACTGACTTTAATGAGTTCGATGAGTTCTATTAAAAGCTGTTGTTATTGTTATCAACAGCAAATACTCAAAGATACTCATTTAAACCATCAGTATCAAACATCTGTATGAGACTGCCATCATTTTGAAGTATTACTACGAATTCTCGCAATCTACTGATCTAAAAGGACCCCTAAATAGGAACAAGAAACATCCTACAGTGAAGTCTATTATTGTTCTAGTTGAAGGTAAAGTTATCAAATCTCTACTTAAGGGGGGAAAATATAGTTTGGCACTGACATTTATGCTTCGACCACTTACCATGTCAAGTTGAAAATAGGAACTACAACAGAAATAGTCAGTTAAATTCAGCATAAAGTCTCATTTGAAACCGAAGATAAAAGAATCAGATTTGAAATCATAATGAAAGTTCACAGTGGTATTATTCATCTTAACAGAGTGCTTGGAGCAAGTATAACATTTCTGAAGGCCTTCAGACATCGAGAACACTGGTCATAGAACTAGTGCAGAATCAAAATCTAAAACGACAAAGGGAGGTGATGTCTTCTAAGAGTCAATTAGCTTTGAAACTGGGATGTCATTGTAGATGAATATACTTATCTCTTTTTTCTAAAAGATTCATCTAATACGCGACTTCCATTTATAACAGATCAAACAGATTTCATTGAAGAGAACAACAATAACATGTCTCATTTGTTCACTCTAAAAGAAAGACCTAAAAGTGTTTGAAATGTGTTTAGCACCTTTCAGATGTAAAGTGACACTTTGCTTAACTTACTGCTACACTTATTAAAATGATACAAAACGGGTGTGAATAATTTGGCTGTTCTAATTATTTTGAGAGCCAAACGATTTTTTTAGACTAGTGGCTGATCTTATTATGTAAAGAGCTAACTTGGTACACAACAAATGACATTGTTTTTCGGAATGATGGAATTCACTGACTCCACACCAAAGGGCAGTTATACTGTGTAGGAGTTCTCTGTGTCCTGCTTCACTGTAGTTAGTTAGATATAGAGTTTGAAGCCAGAGGAATAAAGCGATATATCGTCACTCATAAATATCTATGAGACTTGACAGGTAAGTGAAAAGATTATCCAGCAACCGTTTTAAGCGCTGTATTCATAGTATCATATAAGAAAATAAAGTTATTTAATAGGGTTGTGGAATTGCAAAAACTAAACTGCCATTTGGTGTGCACTTATCAACCTATCACGGCGTGATTTGTGATACTAGCTAGAGTTGGATTAGAATAACATGACCACATGCAAATCAGTAATCCACAAGGTCATTGTCCGTCATTCTAAGCTTCTTGAATATGTTTGGGCTACCTGACAGAGGTTGGTCAGCTTTTATAAATCGGGGTTTTAAAACATTAGGCTACACCACTTAACAGTAATCCATTATATTCATTCTTTTACTTTGCTCACAATTTTGACCATCTGAAAAAAATCTATTCAATCCTTTATTTTCAAATTATGTCATTCTATTTAATTACTGTAATGCATTCATGCTGTAGATAAACTTCAGCTTTTATTCTCTTGTGAATAGCCGTAACTGGAACCAATAAGCTTGGTTCAGTGATATGCGTTGTTGCATCTGTCTCTTTGTATCATTTACGTACACTAATTATCTTTTCAAAACTGCTAAACTAATTAAGTCACTTATACGTTTGCATGAGAAACAATATGATCATGAATTACAGATGTTCGTAGCGAAAATAAATTTTTCGATACTGTAAATGTATCAAATTATTCCTAAATAATTAAGCAGTATTTATTTGAAACTTTTTTCTACTTTTGCATTGCCTTGTTCGATTTATTCTATATTTTATTGGTAACTGTCTTCAACGATGTACAGTAGACCAGATTTTCAACAGTCATTTTTCTGCCATTAATGTTTGTCCTAACGACGGTTGTGGTATCTGACGTTTATGACCTCTTGAAAGGTTTTCATCCAATGCCATTTTTAGAAGGCTCTACAGTTTGGTTTCATGCTGGTTTATACTTGTCAGCGAGATTTGTCATTCCAAACACCATGATTCCTGTTAATCGTCGCTTAATTTAATTAAAACTACGGTATAGCCACTTAGGAGGCAACTGTGGAGTTGACTGGAATATATTTTTGAACTTAAGCTACGCTTTCAGGTTATCTTAAATCAAATCGCGTGAGCTAGGGAGCATCATAATGTTAATCACTTGATATTCTGAATAAAGTATTCACTTCTTTTAGGAAGTTTCATAAACATGAAACAAATATATAATGGACTCCCAAGAGAATCATATTTATCCGGAATTAAGTATTTGCAGTATTTTTCCAGTTACTTACATCCTCCATTTTATTGTACCAGTTGGTAGTCTACCTAATGATGAATAAAGCCAGAATTATTATGTTATTCGCCTGCTAGTAGCTACCTCAGCACACTATGAAGTAGATTTCTTTCGATATAATACTCGTTTGCTGGATGCAGCTGTACGTTAAAGTGATATTATCATTGAAACCCAAATGTAACACCCATCTCCCTGGAAGTCAGAGTTATATCTACTGTAAACCTGTTTAATAATAGAAATTACCTATTTTCGGTTGCCAGTTATTATCTATTCTTAACTTAAGACTTAAATTCAGACGTATTTCTTACTGGCTGCCTCATTTGTTAGAATTAGTTGAATCACTGCTTCCACTCTTATTCCAGTTCAGATAGTCCATTATCATTAAATTCACTACAACAAGAAAGCACACGTTCTTAATGACAAACAGTATAATGTGAACTCTGGTACACAGGAATCTTGTGCAAACGGTTTGACAGTAATTTTTAAGATAGAACTGATTTTACTCATCCAACCTCTTTTAGGAAAATGTACCAAATATTTCCGTTGATATGATTTTGAAATCGTCAAGAAACGTGGTCGCATTACTTGAGATGGACATTTTGAGAATCGAGTTACCATCTTTAGCATAAGTGCATTCATTCTGAATTCGTATGAAGAATGATGTGCATGAAATCCTTGAAAGCTCCCTCAAAAACAAAATCCGTTGAAAGAAAACCTAAATCATGGCGGAGAAAAATTGAATTCAATACTAAAAACATCGTTAACTACTTGGTCATTTGTGAAAGTGCTACAATATATAGAGGACACAGATAGAAGCTAACTGTAATTCCAGTACATAAAGTCTATAGGAGATAATGATAAACTAGTCTTTTTTTATTTACTTACCTACTTACTAACTTGCTTACTTACTTACTTACTTACCTACTTACTTACCTACCTACTTACTCACTTACTTACTTACCTGCCTACTTACTTACTTACCTACTCACTTACTTACTTACTTTAAGAAGTCTATTGTCTTGTAAGAATCAAACCTACCTCATTTTCTTACACTCATTGCTGCTTGATAACCTTGTTTCGTTGAAGAATCCGCTAACCGTTCAAAACATCTATTCAGGACCTGAAAGTATGCAGAACTTCAAATATTGTCAGGCAAAAATCAGTTTTATATCAAATTGGCCACTTAAAATCATTCCTGTGATAGATTATGATCTATTTGAGAATTTTAATTTGAGCATAAATAAATATCTATCTTGAAGAGACAAGAGTGATGTACATATCTTTGACAACTAAAAATTCCAACAAAAATCATCAACTCAACGTATACTTTTAAAATGAAAGTCACAAAGTATTATAAACGGGTAGACTAAACATACTCCGCATAAATATACAAAGATCAGGTAAAAGGAAAAGTAGAAACACTGAAAAGCAACATATAATCTCACTAAATACTCCTTCGTAAACTGACTCAAACCAAGTCTATTTTATCACAAAAGATGTGATTTTCATACTCCGTTTAGTGAGTACACTTTTTTCTCAGATTTATGTAACTATTTTTTTGATGATAATGAGTATAATATAAGCTGTAAAAGTAGAATATTTTCTCATGATCTATCTCAAATATTTTTTTTGACGGATATTTAAAATTTCTTTCTTAATTTTTTGATAGTCTTCTTTTATTGTACTGTATGACTTCAACTGAGCAGCATGATCTATGTTCTTACATTTTTTTTGATCATCTATAACGTTACTACTATCATCGGTTTCATAAGCTTCCGAAAATAAGTTAAATGAAACATGCTTATTCAACCAGTCGATCGTATTCTCAAATTTTTGTTCAATATCACTAGCAATATTAGTTGAAATACTTTTAGTATAATTTGTATTGTTGCATAATTCACACTTATTTTTATCAATTATATCTCGAAGATTATTGATTAAACATTGTTCACATTCTTTTGATTGTGCCACTTTTACTAAGTCAATATATTTTGGTGTCAATCGGTGAATTAATGGACCAATTTGTTCATTAACTTGACAGATGAAACGATTGTGTACAATACTTTGATACCAAACTGGATATGTTGGCCATTTACCATTGGTATTTTGGCATAATGCCCAATCACTTAGATTTAAATACACAAAAACCAATACATCATCCCAAGATTGTTTAGCATTACTTAGTTGATAATGAACTAGTGCACGCGTCATGTAAAACTCTGAGTTAAATGGCGCAAGTTGAATACAACGATTCAAAAAGGTCAGCGCACTCAGGCAATCATTTTGCTTTATTCTAATCTTACTTAAATTATAACACGTTAAACAGATTCTTTGATTGATTGATTTAAGACTTTCTGGAAACATCATGGTATTATTGCAGATACATTGGTTTGAATTACTGAATAACTTATTGATGATTGATTTGGCATTTTCATATTCCTTAAGTGAATCTTCATAATTATGCATTTGATACTGACAATCACCAAACAAAATTAATAATCGATAATTTGTTGGATCCACCTTTAGAAGTTGACAAGTTAATGCATTCGACTCTTGATAATTTCCATCTTTAAATAATTTTATTGCATAACAACTCATTGTCAAAAATAATTGATTTTTACCCGATTGATACAGTGATTGATACTGATCAGATAAATTGTTTTGAGCACTGATATTTAATGTGTCCAATCTGTGCATGCCTTGAAGAATAGAATCAACCGATTCACTTAATCGATCCAGTTTTCTTAATATCGCCCCTTTATCAAAATATAATGATGTATTTTCTGGTTGAGCATAAATTGCCACATTAATAGACTGTAAAGCATCTAAAAAACGATATTTCAGCATTGACATAATCGCTTCCTCTTGTTTACCAGAGGATAAATTTTCTAGCTGATTTAGTAGACTAAAGCTTTTTGAATGAGCTGGGCAGTAGTGTACTGCTTTTTTAAGATCATAATAGGCTTGAGTTATTGATTGGCCGGATTGTTTGAGTAAGATTTTAGCTTTTGCGAAGAGTAGATCTGGCAACTCTTAAGATAAGAAAGTTGAACTCAAACTTTAATTTCGACACTAAATACATGTACTAAAATTGAAGTAACAAAAGTAACCTCCAAGCAAAGAGCAACTGTGAACTATCAAAACACTTTTACCTCTAGAGCTGGGTTATGTTGAAAGTAGGCGGAAGTCACATTCGTCAAAACTGATGTTATTAGCGGTAAACGTACTATGTAGCGATTAGACAGTTACTGCTCAGACTGTTCTTCAGATTTATGCAACAAGTCTAAACATGACTTGTACGAGATTCTATTCGCACAAACTGTAACATCATCAAGGATATTCTGTTAAGTTTGTAGGCATAAAGCTGAATAAGAAACTTGGGGTTAAATAATCTTGTCAATCTTCCTTGACAGCCAGTACCAACTAAAAACAATTCAAAACACGAACTTTGATCTATGCATAGTTTTTGGATAAAAACCTAGAAGATACAGCATTCTAAATCATGCACAGTCACTTATGAAGTAAGTGATTCATCGTAAACTCTCTTGACTAACAAATAGGACTATCAAAACCTAAGGAGTGTAAGCTCACTAAGTAACTCGAAATGATTTAACATACGAGTGAAACAATAAATTGACTAAAAGATTTAATAACTGCTGAACCCATCGAAAAGCAATGTAGAAATACCCGTGCAAATAGCTAACATGTAATAATGGTTGATAAGTTGAGTCACCAAACAAGCAATATCAAGTACTGTTTTGATAACAGTTCATATAGTTTGAGAAATGGTCAGTTTTCATAACTTAGTGTCTTACCAGATACCATTCTGGTATATGAAGCAAAGAATTCTAGGTTGGAGTTTGAGTAGGAACACCGATACAACGTTAGATCCAGGTAAGTAGTCAGAAACAGGGCAATATGCTAATACCTGATTCCACTGACAGTTGCCATTGAGTATTCTCCTGCCCAAGTAACTTTTGAATCACACAGAAAGAAATATTTTATCAGAAACTTGAAGAAAATAATTCAAGTAAGTTCGTACACATCGATAAGTATACCACCAATCTGATAAGGAAAACTTCACTATTGTCGCTTAACTCAAAAGACATACAAAAGTTATAAACTTAACACATTACATATATATATGTATATTGCCGTTAAAAATGTTTGTCTTTTGAACTTCAAGTTCAAGGAGGATAATGCAGCAGTTATCCTTAGGAGGCGACTATCAGGATCTATAAACAGAACACTTTTTGCTGACGATCTTGGGATTAAATTCTGCTGTCATAAACTAATTCATTAGTACGCGAAGGATAAGTTGAAGTTCTGGGCCAACTTAATGTGTGTATCTGTTTACTTACTCTTGTGAAGCAGAGTGTATCAACCGTACCTAGTGACTGACTGCGAAACCTGCTTATGAACACTTTCCAGCTTGGCTAACAAAGGCACAACGGAAATAGATCTTTACCTCTGTGTTGGAATGCAGCATCAATTGTGCTACCAAGATATTCGATAGATGATGAAAGCATGATGAAAGTTCTACTGCTGTCAGAAGTACAAAGTAGAGAAATTACTGCTAGTTATAAAAACCTGTATCAAAATCTATAATATTAGATAATTCTCGTTAACCGCCGACTGTATCATGCCAAACAATCAATAAAGTCATCATATATTAGCAATTAAAAACCACAAAACAAATGTAACAGTCTTATTACTATATAAATTTTTAACGTTGCCTGATGACAGAAGACCTACCAACCTCAAATTAAGCGATACATTTATCAATTATGAGAGCTTGAACTGTTGGGAAAATTTGGCAAGTGAGGGAACCATTTTTTCCGAAATCCTCATTAAAAACAGCGATCAAACTATCAAAGGATATTTTTCTTCTTAAAACAAATTTCTTTATCAGGCTATACTTTCATCTTCTGACAACTAGCTCAGTGTCATGAGACTATTGTTACAGAGCAGTCGTGGAAAATAATTCTTTTCATGACAAGGATACTAGCATACTAAAGTCCTTTAGTTTACATGCATATTATTGTTCTATTATTTGTTCTTTGGGTTTCTAGTGAAATATAGGGCTTCAGTTGCACGTCGCCATTTCATTCTCTTCTTTGCAGTCTTCTTAACTTGGATCCAAGACTTCCCACAAGCTTTCATTTATTCCTCATATGATTTCCCCCATGTCACCCTCGTCTCGGATGCCCAACTCGTCGTTTCCACTTTGAATTCCACTTGACAGCCTGGCACGTGATATCCCAAAGGGTCTTTTAAGTGTATGCCCAAACCATCTCCAATTTCTTCTGCATATTCGTTGGGTGATAGGTCCTTGGTTGGTTCGTTGCCAACCAGAGCTCCTTGTTGCTTATTCGTTCTGACCATCTGATGTTCAGTATAGAGCGTAGATGGCAGATGTTGACGTATGCCTGCAGTTTGTTGGAGATGCTTTTCATAACGCGCCAAGTCTCTGTTGCATGCATATCATTTTATCAATATCGGTCCAAAATACTTAGTAATAATGCTAGGTTGAAATCTATTTAGCGGCCAAATCGCCTGGTCAGTATTCCATATCCTGATAGCTTACTGAGTCCCAACTACTTTGTATGCATGGGTTTTATTCCCTGCAAGAATCCAATAAAAAGGTGGCCTAAAGTGACTTTTTCGCTTAAAAATTCAACGTTGTGTAGCAATCGAACTGAGAGAGAGACTCAAGTATCAATATTAATGCATAACAGGAAATGAAGACACTATAATGATAATAAAATTTTTCACGCCTCCAATGAGGTATATCAACCAGAGTGAAGAATTTTTCCCCTGTGTAGGTTTCTCACTGGATGAGTGAAATTAGTCTAGCAGATAGTACATACTATAGTTTATTCATGTACCTAAGTGTACCTAAGTGAAACAATAGGAACATTTCACTGGTTTTTAATTATGATGAAAAAAAGCGTATGAACATGAGTGAGAATCAAACTGACAAACATTATGTAACTATAAGAACCAGTTAAAAAACTGATAGTTGCTTACACTTGTTCATCACGAAATTTTAATGTTCCCAGGGTTTTATTTTATTTTTTCCTAAAACAACAGTTTGATTTGAGAAACTGCATTCTTATTTGACAATTTTAAAAAGTTTGGATTCAACTAATGTGTCATAAAGTCCTATTTGTTTTACAACGATCTAAAGTGAAGACTGATATTCACCACTCAAAGTATATATATATATATATATATATATATATATATTATATATATATATATATATATATATATATACATATATTCAGAGAAGAAAGAAGGAGACAGGGAGAATATACAGTCTATTAAGGGAGCGTAACGCGTTCACTTAATCCTCCTTTCAGTAGAATGGAAATTTTTTACTTTAAAACAAATTAGATAATTAAAAACAGGAAGCTATCAGTTGACAAAAAAGGACTATAAACCTCTCATGACATTTAGCAACGACTGATTATGAAATTTTAAAAATACATGGTAAGTAAGCATATGGTTATCATGGAGGGGGCATACAATAAATCCTAATAAATCACTATTTTGAACTACAATGATAAATGATGTCTGTGAGTTATGAGCGTCAAGAAATTGCAGTGGAATTAGATTTGATTTGGACTGCATAGTAGATATATCAATCATATTATTGAACATTATCTATCTTGTTATCGGAAATGACTACATAAATGTGCATGATAGATATGAGATTTCATTTTGGTAACCTACATGCCAGTGCACCCACTGCTTATTGTTAAATCGTGAACCGTATCCTAGCTTAATGTATAAATACTGAACGTCGTTGTCTTAAAAATATTCCACTTCTTTAACAGACGCAAAATTCGGGTAAAAATATCCCAGAAAGTTCATTCTGAACATTTCTTCTGATAAACGACTTTATCTACTACTCAGCTAACCTCCTTAAACTGATTTTTTTCTCAAACGTAACTAGCATTTTGGAAATGATGAAAACAAAACTATCAAACTTTTGTGTTTAATTCGTAGTAGTCTTTTAACATAACTTAAGTCTTAATAATTTTACCACAAATATACAGCTCTTGCTAAGTTTAAAGCATATCCAATGTTTCATCTACCAATCGCTCTTTGTTTCAGCTGAAATCTGCTCAACTAATCGACAATATAATGCCCGTTTAAACTTGTGAATTAAATGGTATATGCATATATATATATATATATATATATATATATATATATATATATATATATATATATATAGCGATCTCAGTAAAAATGATGAAAGTAAAAGGTAAAATAGAATCACTTTGTAGTATGACCTTACACTCTACAAACGATAAGTGAATATCAGAAACCATCGAATCCCTATGAAGGAAATCGGGGGATATAGTTCATATGTAGAATGAGCTTTCTTCAAGCAGGTTACCATCAGTATATAAAGAATCATTAAGATACTCACAGAAGAAAATTTTATTCAATGAGCTGCCTACAGCAAGACAAATAGAACAGAAATATAACTGGAATGTAATTTCATTTCAGCCCATTTATTGTAAATAACAAAATTCATGATGATGTGTTGACTTCAAAAAATGTTTACGTAATCCATTGTGGTTCCTTTCACCTAATCACAATTGGAAACTATACTTCTATCAAAACTTTATTCCTAATCAAATAAATGTGTTCATGAACTGTAAATTGAGGTTCATTGTACTTTGAATTAGTTATGGTAACAATGCACAACAATCAAAGTTATTTATGAAGAATATCTAGGCAAAATAATTCTCTAAAAGTGATGTACACCTAGACACATACCTAGACATACATAAGAGCAAACGCACACTTACGCGGTAAATTCAATCGTGTTATTTGAAAAGAATTTTCTTTAAATATTTCATCTCGAACTCTGCTATTTTCTTTTTCTAAAGTATTTACACATTTTGTTATTAAGTCAATACAATCATTATCGCGTTTCATTGATTCATACACTTTTAATACATCCATCAATGTGATTAGTATTCCTGGAGTAACAGATTTGTCAGTAATCAAATCTTTCATTTGAGCATATTGATCAATAAAACTTTTACCTATTTCAAATTGTTTCAGTGCTTCTTCAAATTTTTCTTCTGTAAATAAACTCCTTCCATAAATTATATGAAGTTGACCAGTCTTCAGTAAGACATTTATATATTCTGTATGACTTAGGCATGTTGACATGGAGGATGAAGAATCTGAATCAGTGGTAGTAATACTTTGATTCATTGATTCAAGGTCTGAAGATTGTGAACTCAGAGATAAAGCATGATGTAGGTCGGTAATGGCATGTTGATAGTCTTGACGCTACAGTAAACCGATCAATGTAGGAAAACAGATAATTAGGCAATGAAATTTGCATAGGATCATAGTAAAAATAATAAATGTAAAACTATTTGGAACACTAATTAATATTAAAAGATGAATAGTGTGATCGATGATTTAAAGGCATAAATTATTACCTTGACGGTGATACTACTAAGATTATTGACTTGACATCATACCACTTTATTGTTTTATGGATTAGGTGCGGAATAAGCCCTGAATAAAATGTACTGAACTCCACAGAATGTATACATCTAGATTTTTATTTTGGCTAATAATGATGGCATAATCTTTCATCTGTTGATTTTAAAACTACGTGAGGTAAGAAAACAAACTGAGTAATCGTGTGATGAACAATCCATACTTTAGATTATCAAGACAGAATGTGTTATTTAAGTTAACCAATAACATCTTTAAGAATGAATGACTATGTTTCAAAAAATTCTCAAATTGTGTCATTACTTTTATATGAATTCTAAGCAACTTTAAACTAAATAAATACAATAAAATAATAATTGATCTTAACTTTTCAACTAATATTTTAATAAATATCAAGTTAGTATCCAATAATTTTTTGTTGCGTTTAGTGTTGGACAACCATTCTGCTCTCTAGTATGATCAACAAACCGATTTTCTGTATAACAAACATCGTTTGCAGATTACAGTCAATTACTCATTTGTGTTGTTAAATATGTTCATGTTTTTTGCATCTTACAGTCTAATATTATTTTTCTTGATGCAATTCACTAATACTGACGTAATTTTATTAGTAAACATTTACACCAGGTTTCAATACAACTGTACAGCTTCTGGAGATGATGTCACCGAAAGATACTTTGTTAACTGAAATCACTCCCTATAAATGACTCAATTAGATCACATGTAATAAGTTAGCTGATTGTATAGTACGACAAAATAATCGGTATTCCACTTCGTAAATACGTTTAAGTAACTACAATAGAAAAAGTGGTCATCATCTATATTGATGAATGAGTGTTAGGTGGATCACTGTGACTCAGATAGGACAACCACGGATGTTGGTTCTTTTCACTGATATTTTACCTGATACAAGAAAAGATTTTTTAAATGTATGAATTCATATTGTTGACATCTCAAAAATACCCGACAATACCAAACAGCTATTAATTACATCACCCACTGAAAATAAATGAAAATAACATTGATATAAAAAGATATGACAGAAGTATCTGCCGAATTTCATTGTATCACATAGTATTTTTATCGAAATAGTACCTTCCAGAAATTCCTTCCAAATGCCAACTTCTGAAACTTATTCTTCTGCATTACAAGTTAATATTTAAGCGTATAACTCATTTGACACAAAAGTATAAATTCACCAGAGGAGAACTGACTGCTTAATACAGTAGACAATTTTCTACCAGTGTATCTGTACGCATTCCAATGATAATACTAAGTACGTTATTTCTAAACTCATTTGACATGTATAAACGATTTTAAGAACAGAAATGTAAATATTCTACGAAGCCAATCGTTGATTAACTGCATGTAATGATCCTCTACAAAGGTGTCTAAAACTCATTAGATATGCATTTCATATTCTACAAATTAAGCTATGCTTCTATTCCATGTTTTGATTATTATATAATAAGTAAACAGAAAAGCGTTCAAGCTTGATTAACTACTTTCAAATCAGTTTTCAAACTTTCCAGTAATCCTGCTATTATGTATCTGTAAGTGAACCTTAGTCTTTATTCAATTATTGGATCTTAAAATATTCTCTTCATGTAACTGCAGATAAAATTGTTCAGTATGAAAATTTTCCTAAAGTCTATGGTACCAAAATATGACATTTTTATGATGAATGATGTAATTAGGGATTTTACAAATAATAAACTTAATGACTGTAAATTAAATAGATAAAAAATAAAGATGCGTATGATAATTTTAAAAATACATGACATTATGCGCACGCAAACACAGATGCAACATTCTAATACATAAAACACAATCTAAATAACAACCACGTTGTAGCTTAAAAGCTCTCGAAGCTTACTTGCAGAACAACACTAAACGTGCAATTTTAAAAAATCTTTCATATTATACGCCTATGCATTAATTCTAAAGAAAAACCACAGAAAGTATATCCACTGAGAAACACAGTAGTAGCTCCAAATGTGGCAAATAAGGGATATTTTTCAGACCAGATATCACCCCTAGAGAAACAGATCCCGAAAAAAAAATTCTTTCTAGAACAAAATGTTAAATATTGTGCACAGTACACAAAACTGTACGCAAAAAATGTAGTCCGAAGTTTCACTCGATTTCAGTCAAATGGATAATTTTGAAATACAGCCAGAAATTTTCTTTTTATTTAATATTTGAAGACACGTTGCATAGAGTTTTATCGGCACCACAGCTATAGTAGATAATAAGCTCGTATCCAAATTCTCTATAAATATCCCAACCTGAGCATCTGGAAGTATAGTATGCCATTCTGAGACAATGTTTATTGGTCAGTAACGCGCGAGTGAGCAATACATGTATAAATGAATTCAATGCTCATCTCAACATTTTTCCATCTATAAGTTATAGTACTAATCAGTAGTCTAACCTAGTCCGACAAACTATTACACTATCATCTTTTGACGTAATTACTGCAACATTCCACCAAAAAAGTTATAAATCCTACAGAAAATATTGCAAATCCTAAAATGCACAATACATTATCAGTTGGGTCAGATCTGAATCAAACATACTCTGTCTCCGAATTCGTCATTATCAACAGAAAAGTAACTTACCTTGGCATAAATTTCAGCTCGTTGAATGTGAAACTTTGCACTGTTTGGTGCTAATTTTATGCATTGATCAATATGGTGCATTGCTTTATCCATGTCATTATTAATTATAGCCATCTCCACACATCTGTGATGTTTTCGGATGGTTGTTGCAAAGTACTGCGCAGTTGTTAACTTAAAATAGGAAGTCACATATTTTTGCGCTAAATTACGAATTCTAGTTGGATTATTCACTGGAAGTGCATGTACAATATCACCGACAACTTTCAACGCCGTTCTACTCTCTATTATTGAAATAAAAGTAAATACCAATTAGGTAGATGAACTCAGAAAGTTACCATTAATCGCTGTATTGTGTCCCAACTGTTCATAAAGTGGATTTCCTGGACGATTTTCAACATCAATGAAAATTACTTTATCCTCAAGCTCGTTAACTATCTCATCCATAGAAATTTGAAATCCAAGTCAAAAAAGAACATAGAGTGTTTGTTGAAACAACCTAGAATGCACAATAGGAAATTCGTAGTGTAATATATTCTGATCTACAGTATTGTGAATAGGAGGATATAAGACATAGAATGACCAACCCAATACGGTGCTGCTTGTTGAAATCACACCACCCCAGTTTTATCTATATGAAACATGGTACGTCAAAAGTCATATGAGTGATGAAAACCAGAGATTTGTAAATCATTTCGCTGCATCTCATAACCTCAGTCACATTATTTTCTTCCCCTCTTCCTTAGGGTTCCTAATCACTCTTCTCTTTCTGGCTTCCATTATTGTTCCTCTTCCACCCCTAGCTGACCAACTAGAAAATGTAACAGACTAAACGTATATGCCCCACATAGCTGCAGTCTTGCCCTGCAGACATGATTTAATGCCTTTGGTAGGTCAAGGTTAAAATATGAGTCATCAAAAAGCTTGACCAACCAGTGACCAGATGAATTGAAGCGTGCATAGCTGATTAGGCGGCTGACATGTTGAAACACAGGGAATTGCACTTCTCTCATTCATTCGATAGGTAGAAAAAATTGTCAGCACCCAAATGAAGGACGAAACTTGACTACCAAGGAAAACTTGTGCCCGAAATGATGGAACACTGGGTCGTAAATCACAAGCTGTTCGCCCTAATACCAAAATCAGACTGGTTCTCCTTCTAGTCATATGGCTCCTGATCTGTTTTAGTTAAAAATGTCACTCAATATTCAGTTGAAAACCCGATTCATCACAGTTTGCCTTTACTGTATGTAAAAAAGTCTCACAAACCGAAACATAATAGGCGGAGATAACGCAAAAATTAGGCTTCATTCAAATATGCATGGATAGTTAGGCTACAGAAAAGTAAGTTACCGGCATGCCTATGTGTGGGCAATTGGTCCGAATTTCGCCACTTATATATATATATATATATATCCCCAAAGTTGGACGGTATAGTTTGAAAGTTTACTGAAGGAACAATTATATTACTCATATTTTACCTCCACAGCTTCCTGTAGCTTTCGTAAGTAATGATATTTTAAACCGAAATTACTCCGGGGTCTACTCAACGGCTTAGTGACCAAGTATTATTTCAGCCTATCTGGGAAACCACCCTCAAATGTTTCAGGAAACTACCCTGAAAATGCAATGACACATAAATTCCCTTGCCTTGTTACTCGTAAACAGGTAAACCTAAGTTTTTGTTAATTCCAGAATAGTTTCTATTTGAACCTATAATACTGAGAAGTCAGTAGTGATATCTATCTAAAAATCATTGACAGAGAGTTGAAAACGGTCCTAGAAAACAAACCTGTCGACTAATGAAAGAGAAAAGCGATAAAATTTGCATCAAACTCAATAAAATAATGATCATGTTTTGCTACAAAATAAAATATTATGGTGATTTTGTAATCGTCATAGTAATCCATGTAACCTGATAATTTATGTCAAGATTGAACTGTCTGTCTGTTTTTACCAGAATGCTTCAACATATTATTATTTCGTCACACCGACTCTCGTTAATAGTGTGTTCTTCATTCAAGATATAATAAAACACGTGGGGTTAACATTTTGTCATCTCAAATGAAATACAACAGAAGAATAATCAGCCTGAAACAAGAATGAAAAGCCACCATACTAAGGTGATGGTTCTGTTAACTTTTACCCAAAACTTGAATAAACCACAGACACTGTTTATCCATTTTCTAATAGAAAAGAAGTAATACTGCATGAAATGAGCAGTGATGTTGGCTGTTGAATGAAAACGTTTGATTTAAGAAAGCAGACTCACGTGGAATAGAGTTGCTCGTTTTCAAGACTGATTGAAGAAAATATTTGCTAAATGCACTGTAGTAACACAAAGTGACGTCAGGACAAAATATCGCCTATGTAAATTTGAAATCTGACTCGGTGACCACTAGTAACTTCATATGCTGATATCTGTAGTGTCAAATATTCTCATTTCAGCATCATTGACTTGGATTGATTCGGTGATATATTGCCGAAAACGTCAGATATTAAAACAGTCACATTTGCTTTGTCGTAACAGTTTATCTTTTGTTGGTCTCACATAGTTCCGTTGTGGTTCTTCATGTTCTTTAACTCACTCTGCGTATGGGAACAGTGCGATGAGAAGCATTGTATAAAACTGTAAAGACATCATTTCACAGAATCCTAGTGAACATCAAGCGTTTATGCCATCGACATTTTTACCAGTCTTACAAAGAAACGTTGGGCTACAGATCCAAGAATTGTTTTCCTATGTTGTTCAGAACCTAGGCATTCATTATCAGTGCTTTAGAGCCGTGTGGTCATCATGTCCACAGTGAAGTACCGCAGATCCATTGCCAGCCTTTTTTACTCAAACTAAAAATCCGATATTAGAGAACGCCATCATAGGTTGATCCATCTACAGTCAGGTTTTTTTTATTGCAGACTGAATTTCAAACAGGTGGAACTCTTTGACAGAAGAAGCAACTTAACTCTCTTCTACCCATACTTCTGTGTACAGGACAAAGTGAAGAGGTTCAGCTCCTTAAGTCGGTCTTCACAGGTGAGGCCGGCCATCGCAGGGATCATACGAGCCGCTGCCCTCTGAACTTTTTCTAGAAGATCAGCCGCCTGTTTACAGTTTTCTAATTTATACTTAAATAAGGATGTTTATAAGATGGTGGACGTGTCACCACTTATTTTCGCAAACTTTCTACTTGGAGTTCAGTGAGTCCTAAACCTCCGAGCTGACATCAATCGACAGTGAGCAGTGGTTTTCAAGTTATAACTGACTGTGACTAATAGGTCATTGTGGGTCAGTACTAACGGTGATGGGGTCCCATCAATATTGTAGGTGTTGCCATGTGTATGGGTGCCCCGAGTGCATGGTCACACACTTACCTGCATTGATAGGCATCAACCACTTCTCTGACCAGGTAAACAAGCTGTTCAGGTCTGCCTGGAGTGCCAGATGTTTGCATCGTCAGCGTAGAGAACCATAGGGGACTTCGTCATCTTTGGCAGCTCATTTACCTATATGAGAAACAGTAGGGGGCCCAGGACTGTGCCTTGTAGCACTTCACTCTCTACCGACCTCCAAATGGAGAGTTGAGAATTGATCCCAAATCTTTTTCTCCTACCAACAAGAAAGTCTCTTATCCATCGAGCAGACTGCCGATGATTCCGAAACTTTCCAGTTTGCGAAGCAACCTAGAGTGAGGTACTTTGTCGAACGCCTTGCTGAAGTCAATGAAAATGACATCTACATGTATCCTATCAGCTTTAGACTTAACCCAATTTTCTCCGATTGTAAGAAGATTTGTCAAGCAAGAGGAATTTCTACGAAAACCGTGCTGTGGACGAGACAATAGTGTCTCTCTCCAAATGAACTATGATGGCTTTCTTGATTACTCTTTCCAGGATTTTCACTACAGTACTGGTCAAACGTATCGGTCTGTAACTTGACGGCAGCTGCCTAGAACCTGCCTTGTGGATACGTGTTACTATAGCATCCTTTCAGTCATAAGGGAGAGTGCCTTTACTGAGAGACAGTCTGAATATAGAAGCCAATGGGCCGGCTACATAGAGTGCAAGCTCTCTGAGCAGCCTTGGGTGCAGCTCATTCGGTCCCGTTAATTTTTCTAAATCGAGAGTACTTAATGCCCGAAATACATCATTACGATCTACATTCACAGAGTTTATTCTGCTGGATATAAATGCTTCTACTGTTGAATAACTATCCAAAGAGGATTCCTGTGTGAAGACCTCAGCAAAATATCTAGCCATCGCTTCTGCTTTCTCCCTATCGTCCTCAATCAAACAGTCATTTTCTGTCCCATTGATCAGGGCGGGTATACTATGACAAGTCTTATTTCTATAGTTCATATGGGAAAACAACCTCTTCGGATGTTGCAAGGCAGCCTAGGTAAGACGCGTTTCAAAGCATATTTGAGACCATCGGATAGCACCAATACATTTATTGCGAGCTTCTTTGTAATGCTTCACTATTTCGAGTGTACGGAAGTGGGTGGCAATACTCCAACGCTTTTTTTACGTTGCAGTAAGATTCCGGTTTTCGTGGTTTATCCACGGAGGATGGTGTTTCTGTCCCCTCAGGACAGTTCACGGAATGAACAAGTGGGTCACTTGTGCATATAACTGTTTGAAGGAGCACCATACACCTTCAACTCAGGCTTCTGGATTGACTGTCCATCCTTCAAAGACGCTACCAGGTTAACAGCTTCCACATTTGCTTTCCATATGTTGGGTCTAGCTGGGGCATCGGCCTGGTACAAAACGTCTACTGTGAATCTGAAGACGATCACAGCGTGACCACTTTTGTCAATGGACGCTAGGAGACGGATGAAGCACACACCATCTGTATGTGAAAATACTAAGTCCAGAACTGATGGAGGATGCTGATGACCATGTCTGGTTGGTGTCCTAATGTGCTGTATAAAGGCTAAGGAAATTGATGGTCCCACTGAGCGGAGGTCTAACGAATTTCGTGATGCTTTTGTTGTTAGTCTATCCTAGTCAACTGATGGTGCTTTGAAATCTCCTACAACTAGACATCGGCATTTATCTGTCCAGAGGGTCAGCCTATTCAGGAGGAAGTTTGCCGCATCACATTCAGAGCTTCGATACATCACAATTACGTCAGCATCTCGCCCTTTGCTTTAAATTCAGCAGCGCAGCATTTCACATGTCCCACTTCCATGTGCAAAGACGGGATTTTGAAAAATTTCCCCGAGATTTTAACCCCGTGTTTTGCTTCACATTTACCCGTGGAGTGCCCGTGTTATTCCGATTTGCCCCTAGAAATGCCTCGCATTTTTCCCGCGTTTACCCTCGATTTGCACTATGTCTAAAAGATGGCTCCGCGTTTTGCCACACGTTTCTCCTCGAAAATGTTGAATGAGCAATTTATCGCTTTATTTTGAATCCTCTCTAACAAAATTTCAGACACGAGAGCCAAATCATGTCTTCCGTCACTACAGTGATATACAAACGGATATATATATATATATATATATATATATATATATATATATATATATATATATATATATATATATATAGAGAGAGAGAGAGAGAGAGAGAGAGAGAGAGAGAGGAAAATATGTTTCAACGGCTTGCAAATTAAATAACTCATGAATACTTCATCTGAAATCATGCAATCTATGCCTTGTGTTACTAAAAGACAAAACGAAATATTGTAGTTTCAAAATATATCAGGAGTGCCATTTTGGATTATCGCAAAATGTTACTATGGATTAGTCTCGAAGTCCAAGGTTCAATGCCTCTTCTACGAGCTTACATCAACCGGTTGACTTCTTCGTGCTCACTTCTACTACTCGCGAGACGGTTCCACATCGTAAGTGGGTGCTAATGCGGTAGATACACCCATTCGACTGTTGTAACTCAGGTAAACTCTACCGGTAGTTGGGTGTCGGTTAGATTTGGAAGGAACTGTCCGATACGTCATGGGACTGTGATAAAAGTGAACTCTCCACATGTCGCGTCGCCAAATAGTTTCTTTTTTATCAGTGGTGGAAGGGAGATAAGGAGAATGAAGAGACGACACGAGAGACAAGGAAGAAGTGATGAAAAAACAAAAGGAGAGGCAGTTGGTTGTTTCAGCAGAGTCCGTATTTCGACTGCATGGATGCGAACAACGCTTCGTTAGGCGGCCGATTAAGTTTTTCTTGAACCTGTCAACAGACGGAGTGGTAGCTCCCTCTGTGGGTAATGCGCTGTTAGAGACGCCAGCTAGACGCAGGAAAAGGTGTGAACGCATTGTGCTTTTGCTCTTCGAAGTGACTCTCCTTAGGTCTTCACGAGGATCGTAATGGTAGCCATTTGGTGAATTTCCACTGTTCCTGTGACTTAGATTCCATCGCTTACGAGTAAATGTTGGCCGGTTTGGTATGCATTGGGGTGTGCAGATTGCATCACTTGAGATGGTAGCCTATTTTTCGTGGAGACCCCAATGGACTTCAGAAGTTGCGGAGTCGTATTGATCCTAAGCGGCAAACTTCTGGACGGCAGGGATAGCTGTAAGTGTATGTTTCTGGACATGTTTACCTCACCAGAAGACAAACATTTACGCGGCCGCCCGGCCTATATGGTAGACCACGGCACCTGAAGGTTATCCATCGTGCATTCATACTGTGATACGTCCACTACATTTTACTGGTCGTGACGGAAAACTTGGACAAATATGTAAGCCACAAACAGGGAATTAGCACACCCAAGTTCAAACATAACTGCCGACAAGTAGAGATGATAAACGGCTGAAGGAATTGAAGTTACTTAATGGTAAATTGTTTACGGGGGATTTCCAGTCAGCCTCTGACAGTCAATGAGGTGTCATATCTGCAAAGAAGTCTTTAAACTTCATATGAGGCGGGACATAGTGCTCATTAGTGGCGGTGAGTCAAGAAGAACCCATGAGGATGAGGTGACGTGACGATCCCTTTTTGTAACACACCTTCAATCATGTTTACAATCTAAGGCTGAAGCACTGCAGAGACGTGGTGAGTTGCTGGCTGTAGCGGTATAAAATTAGCAGTATCCAATTTACGCGGTAATACTGGGACTTTCACATCACTTCAAGTCTTCTAGGGATGGTGCTCGATTATCCCGGAAGGATCTGATAAGTCTCACCGACGCACTATGCGGATAACTTGGCGGCATACTTGCACCATGAGCTGTCAAAAATTTTCCACCGGGCATCTCGCGTCAGATTGCCCCCTTTTGCCTGCTTCAATCGTTCAAATATGTCCGCCGAATGCATCGTGTACCTTCGCGCAGTTTGAAAAGGTTTTTGACCGATCGTTTTCCTAGGTAATAACAAGACGTCGGGAAAATAACACGTTGGGCGGAAGTCGGTAGTTGAATGCTCGAAAACACATTTCATTTCTGTTCGTAAGATAACAAGCTCCAATAACAGATACTTGAAATAGCTGAGTGAATCACTACCAA
The DNA here is from genome assembly GCA_944470555.2 of Heterobilharzia americana. NCBI lineage: Eukaryota > Metazoa > Platyhelminthes > Trematoda > Strigeidida > Schistosomatidae > Heterobilharzia > Heterobilharzia americana. The sequence goes on along the minus strand of OX104129.1, from coordinate 32,723,540 downwards.
CCAATTTACCCTCGCTTTTCTTTTCATTCTCCATTATAAACTGAGCCCTAACCCAGCCACAGTAGTCGAGAGCCTCTCGCTTTGGCGTGCCAGAAAGATGCGCCATAACCGAACAGACTTCTGGGGTTGGAAAAAGATATATGTTCTCAAGCCTAACCTGATGATGGTTCCGATCAGTTTTCACCACCTTCCTATAGGTACCCTTATCAGTCTCAATATTCCATGCGTCTAATCAGTACCACTCCCTTGGTGGTCCGGGTGTTTCGCGAGTGGAGTTAGTCCTCCCCTTATGCGGCTCAGGGCTCTTCGGTGCTGAAAGTGGAACAGACCAGCTGACAGCACACACGTATCTGTTAAGTATGAATCACCACAGGGTGTTCACATCCTGCTACACATGATCGTCGTCCTGATCTATCTGTTCCAGAGCTGTTCAAAAGGATATAGCGTTCAGCCATCGGAATTCTTAAGGGCGCTCACTGAAACCTCCGGTTAGTTTGGTTCTATAAATGCACCGAAATCCGATAATAACGTGGTTACTCCCTTCCAAAAAACGAAGAATTGCTGGGTTGTTCATGAAGAGTTCTTCATTAGGAAAGGTGCAGCATAAGTAGGATGAAGTTTGAGTTTCCCTCTATCTAATTACTGAGCTCGCGGTTTCCACAGGACCCACTTCCTCTGTATGGTTTGAAAACGGGGTTTCGGTGGAATCTTCACTCTTTCTGAACGTATGATCTCCAAGGCCAACCTTCGGTGGCCCTACCAGAACTAGTATTTCTGTGACCTAGGTTAAGTAAGCAGCTGATGTCCTCCAACATGTGATCGTTGTGTATTGTGTAGACTGATGGCCTCCCATAATAAGCTCCTAATAAGCACCTATTACTCTCCGATGGTATTCTTCTAAAAGAAAGGGAAGCTTCAGTTGGTTGTATTTTCGTTGCAGCTTCTGGTTCTGAGGCCTGTTACGCTGCACGTGGACTGAAGGTGGCAGGTGATTTCCGTTTCCCCTGAAATGCCTTCATACCAGCCCTTTTTAGGGGAGACAGTACACAGCAGCCTCTTTCTAAGGTCATCATAGTCTGCAGGCGTCCGTGAGACGTTAGGCTTTACCATCTCTCTAGGTTTCACAGTTTTCTTAGGGAATTACCACCCACAGGTGCGGCAGCGGGTGTCCAGTCCCTCGACTTCCAGGCTTTCGCTGTAAGGTCAGGTTCCATCTCATAAAATTAGCCATTAATATTGCTTGAAATATTTTCCGTGCCCATAGAATCTTTTTATCTTGACCTCTTTAACTTCACAACCAGTATAGGTGGCCAACACTGATAGTCCCTGTACATTATATGGACATTTCAAAGGCGTTTGAGACAGTCGATCTTTTACTATCGATGGATAGCTTAAAGTATCTGGGAGTTGACTATCCGTTATTGTGATGGATTATATCTTTCCCAAGCCAGATTCACACGCTTGAAAACCTAGGCCGATTACCTCTGGCGTAGTTCAAGGCAGTGTATTGGATCCCTTTTTCTATGCTTTATACGTCAAAGACATTTAAGGCTGCTTTACACGCTGTAAACCATTGTCAGCTGCTGATGGCCTAAACGTTACCCACGCATTCCTTCATGCTGATCTATCCCACTCCCAAGCATTAGTAAAAAGGGAGATCGATATTACGTCCACATGGTCTACGGCTTGGAAACCTCACTTCAGTATTAGAAAATGTGGCTGAATGTATCCTGGTGTTCCACCGGTAGGCATCCAACTACATCTTCAGTCTACGAAACTACGTGTTCTTAAAAGCGTCTATGACCTAGAGCTAAGGGATTTGAATGTCCCCACACTTTCTGAACGGACTGCATCACCGACTCGCAAATCCAGAGTCCTTTTGGGTTGCATAGTCCGTAACTCTGACCTGCTGCTCCATAAGACTTGCGTATGTCCGCTGCCAGGATATTATCCGTTTACGTTGAGTGGTATTCGAATTAAAGGCAGACTGAAAACGCAGGACACCCAGAAGGTCCTGACACCCAGGTTTCTAGTATACGACTGCATGTGGGACTACAACTCTAGATGTCGGACCAAAGCCTAGAATCACCTCGAATGAGATGGATCCAGATTAACCTGACACTCTTCTTCAATATGCCACAAAACTTCACTTTACAGCCAGTGGTGAGTTTCATATCGAACGCAGCAGTTGTTTCGATCCACGTAACCACACCTACAGCATCACGATGAAACCACCTAGATTTTACTCACATGTGAGTTTCTGCACTGCAAGATTCTGTCAAATGTGAAACGGACTTCCCGCTAAGTGGAAACCATCGAAATAAACCTCTGAGTCTAGTCAGGTACTAACCAAACTTTTATCATCTGACAGTAAAATCCAGGAGATTGACTAACCTGCTAAGTTTGAAGTGAATATATTGACTACAATGCTATGCAACGGACTTCTCTAGTATCTCATCAAACGGTGAGTATGTCTACTTGATAATGCTACATACCTTAACGTGAGCAGTATTGAAAACGTATCGCCATTGGTCTGCAGTTGTTGAAATGTTTATTACTTTGCACCACAATGTCCGATTCCGATAGCGTAAATCTATAGTGCCGTGAACGGCAACACTCCGACAGATATTTACTTCGATTATGTGATCATGTAGAAACTCGTAGACCCCGAAATCGTCACTGTGGATTCTGTTGGTCCCCGAAGCCATAAGCATGAGAATTTGTGGTAAAAAACAGACGTTTGTTTGGCGTAACGGAGTATTGTGAGGAGGAATCAAAAATGTTGACTGCTTGTAGGAGAGGTTCGGAATTCTGCGCGACCTTGTTGCCACCGCTGGTGAAAAAAGAAAGTACGACTGAGATAATCTAAACTTCAACACTCTGTAAATGCTGAAAGGTGGTTTCCCTGTTCATTTCGTGACGTATGGAATATCCCTGTATCTTCAATCAAATTTAATGACCTCCTTCCCGTACCGTGAAATTTTGTACATTTTCTAATAAATCAATATGATGATGCCTGCAAACTGGCTTCTGTTATGTTAAACTACTCATACAAGAATGCCTAACTTATCCGGCTTACTTAGTGTGCCAACTCTATACTCCGTGGCACCCCGTATACCAGGCCCTCTTAATGTCCAAAGAGACATCAAACATACCCACACTGGCCTTTCACACCAAACGCTGAGAAGACTTCCATAAACCCTTACCTCATACTAAAGGCATATCCTACTCTACCCGACATAAATAAAAGTCCGAGACTACACGGCAGCATGAAACTTATGTTCCTAGGCATTCAGTAGAGAGGGTGTGCACAGCAGGAGTCATAGCAATGGAAAAAAGTAAGGAAAAACACGTACGTGGACAACAAGCTCCTTGTTGGAGTTCTTACTTCTTTCTCTGTCTGCTGCTCTGCTCTGTTTCTTTCGCTGGCTTGGTTGTCACTGAAAGTAAACTATTGAAGGAGCAGGCCTTGGCTGAAACAACCTCCAACGGAGGGGAGCCAGTGTTACTGCATTCACGATACTTGACTTCAACAAAGAGAAACAAAGAATGTTCGTTGAGCTGCTGCCTCATAATCGTCGGAAGCAAGAATTCACTGATCATGAAAGTGACCAGGAAAGATTAACACTTACGAACCGCAAGGTTGTCACGACCCGTTAAAATGACGGACAAGATGTTCTGGATGCCCACTTGACGCGTTCAAACAAGTCTGTTACTTCTGGATGCTGGAGCTGAAAAATGCAGATGTATAAATGTCAGTCGTAATATTCAGCAAGATTATGAAGCATAGGTGTGAACGGATATGAGCATAGATGAACTATAAAGTTTTTGAATAATCACTCAGGTACAACAAATAAACAACTTGTATATATATCTTCATGAATTTCTCATTGTCCTAAGTAGGAGCGCATGGTGTGACAGTGGAAGTTTAAGCTTTAAGATTCTTTCTCCTTCAAGTGATACATGTAACTCGCAGATCCAAACCCCGGTCGCTCTTATTAACGCAGGGACAATACTTCCACCCGTCCTCAAAAACTTCTGCACACTTATTCTGCTGGGATGCTTCTGTACATAAGCATGGAGCATTTACATCCTCCAGTGACGGAGTAAGTGGGGATTAAAATCAATTGCCATAGAGGTACTTGTAAGTTATGCAGATTATTATTCACACCAGTGAAAATGGTGCGCGATTGTAAATTCAAGAATAAAAATCACCATTAAGTGGTAAGAAGGCCTACTCTTTATCAATTCTCGTTATCATTTGGTTGGTTGGTTTTTCCAAAAGTGTCTACAGAAACGTCATGATGGTGATAATGATGGTATTATTTACTCTTGAATAAACACGCGTACACCATTTTCAAGGGTGCGAATAATAATCAACATAACTTACAAGTACCTCTGTGGTAATTAATCTCAGTCCCCACTTACTCCGTCACTGGAGGATGTAAATGCTCCATGCTTATGTACGGAAGCATCCCAGCAGAATAAGTGTGCAAAAGTTCGTGAGGACGAGTGGAAGTATTGTCTTTGCTTTGACAAGAGCGACCCGGGGTTTGTATTTGGAAATTACATATATCACTTGGAAAAAATTTCTTTCGTCACCATCTTCAAATTACTCTTAGCTATACGCGAAGAATCCGTTCATCTCCTTATTGTTGAGTGTATTTCATTTTGATTGTCATTAGTACCAGTGCCGTGACTAAGCTGTCTGAAGTTTACTGTTACCTCACGATCGTGTTATCACAAAGTAGCAGCTGCTCTTGTGGGTTATTAGTGAAGCAGTGTATCCTATTAGTTTTTACCTGTGAAAGTGAGATGGCTTTAACAGTGTGTAGCTGACCATCAAAGCATGTTCTCGTTGTAACTGAATTTGCACCAGCGTCACGTAAACACTAGCTTGGCAAAAGTTTTGAAATCATCCAGTTGAACGGTTGATTAAAAACTTCTCCAAGACTTGCCTCTTCATTTTGAACGCAAGTCAACAGTTGAGGTTTTTCCCTTAGTTTCGGTGCAAAAAATTCATTTGCAATTTCCCCATGACTTATGTAAGCACAGAAGAAGGAGAAGTTGCAACTGGTGATAGCGCTAATAGCCCGATAAAACAAATGTTTTGAATCGCTTACAGAAGCAAGAATTTATGCACGTTGCTACTGGCATGACATGTCAGAGGTGTTGGCAGTCCTCACAGTCCAGGGAGATTCATTTTTTGCCGTAAGGCGGTGCCATCCTGGTCTTTCTACCCATATAAGTGTCTGTACAGCTGGAGGTGAGCTTCCAAGATATGGTGTGGTGCGTAGTTAGCGGAATTTCAGTCTTCAGTTGCTGGTACTCTGAAGAACATTGTGTTCCAGGTCTTTAACCAAAACAGCAGTGCGGTAAGTGAGCTGAATAGCTGAACAAAGCGTTCTAATCCTTAACCGTATAACCGTTCCACCTGTGAATGCTAATCTGGTGAAGATGGCTTTAGTACAGTAGCTGTCTTCTGAGAGTGCATAAAGTGTTTAATACCAACTAAACTCATGCGGAGGCGACTAAGTGCAACCTCTTTCAGTCTTATAGACTAACGATAATCGGCAATAAATAACTGTATACTTCCTAACCTGTCTCTGAGAAAGTTTGGAATACTGGGAGGAGCTTAAGGATGGCATCTCCCACGTCAGATAACAAAAAGCCGAACTTCGGGTTGGTCAAAGCAGCTTTCTTGGTTTTCATTCTCACACCCTCGGTCACTTGACCTTCACGGCTCACTACTACATTATTCGGTTATTAGTGTTTAACCCAGGTTTCAATAATTGAAGTTCCCATACTGCCTTCTTTCCATCTCAATGAAAGAAAAATTCGGAATAAATGTCGGTGAGCCTGCTGCATGAGCCGTTAGCTGTAGTTCACTTGGTCCTTTCACCTTGAGAAATGCGACTTAAACAGACATACATCCGTCCGCTGGGCTATTGGGTCAAGTTTTCTGTGTGATGGCTTGTGGTATAAGGGTTTTGCAGGGGCCAAAGGGGTTGAAGCGTTGCAATGAAATCTGGCTTGTAATACAGACTTAGTCTCCCTGATACTACGTTATGGAGACCGATATGCTCGACTGTTGCTGCTACAACCAAATAACCGTCTATCATGTTAATTTCACCCAAACCTTAGTAAGGTAGCCATCTGTAATATCTACTTTGTCTCAGTCGTATACAAAGTATCCACATACTAGTGTCTCACTTGTTAGGGTATGGACGTCGAACGATGACGACAACTGCTAACAGTGAATGGAAAATTCTTAACTGCAGCTCCATACACTCCAGGAAGTTATTTAATACCGATTACACTGGTGAGGGCCTAGAACAAATAAACTTCTGGAACAATATTCATGCATCAGTTACGTAGGACGGAATTCCCTCCCCACTACAATTATGGAAGTGGACAAATATCGGCATAATTCTGGTTCCCACCGCCTAAGAGAGGTGAATGTCTCCTAAATACTGGAGGGATTTATACAGACTGCTCGGAGTAGCACAGCTGGAGCTTCTGTCCGCTGTCACATAGCAGCCAACAAAACGTATGGAGTTCTGGATTTCCCCTCACACAGTCTAGAGTTTCCAGCTCTGGGTCTTTTCACTATTGTATATGGACAAAAAATTCGTCCTCATCGGCAGAAAAGTTTGCTTATTATTTCTGTATGCCGGGAGGACAATACCATTCTTGAATTGGTTAAGAGGGCCCACGAAAAAAGTGACTGGACTACGGCATGAAGCGTATATGGAGCACTAAATTAATCCTGAGCTGCACCCGGCACATTGCAGGGAAACCAGTGAGGCACATTATCATGGTGTATCGTGTCACTCATCCTCCCTTCATCCTAAGGTATGACCCTTGAACTTTAATAGACGTCAACCTAGAGGTTGGTCCATTAAATCAGAGGATGAAGCAGCACGTCCGTTGATCCGCAACAACTCCCTGGCAGTTACAGTACGTAAAATATGAAAGTCCCGGTCTCAAGAAACTGTTTTCAGAAAGAGTTTGACACGCACGTGTAGCGTGTTGGTACTCATATATTATACCGAAGCAGCCATATGCTGTCTTTATAACACCTTATAGTTGCATTACCTATAGCAAACTGAATAAGTAATCGGGTAGTTAAATTAAAAATCAACATCAGGGCATAAAGCAGGGATTTTGATAACGGAATTTTGCCTCAGCAGCTATTTCACTCCCAGAAGCTGCAAAATACCTCTCAAAAACTAGTTCATTTGGACAGTTGCAAACTCGCTCATTTTTCCAATGAGCGGAATCATGAAGTGCATTACTGCAAGGGGGGACAATATTTCATGAATCATCGAACGAACTGGAAGGTTTAGGGGAACAAAGGTCAACGACGCGAAATAGGAGGCAAATGGGCAAGTGAAAGTGACGTAATTTTATTTGAAATTCGATAAAATAATAATTATGGATATCAGCCGAACGAAACGTTGTGATGGTAATTGGGTGAAGCAAAGCTGTTACGAGGGAAGAAAATGAGTCGGAACAGGGAAATCATTCACAAGGTCAAGTAAAAGTTACTGAAGCGTGCACGCATACATCTACTTTCTTCACGGAAGCCTTCCTGATAGCGGGCAATCTTACACCAGAACTTTGTGTGGAAAAACGGTTTCTGAGGTCCATTTCACTGCCCTGGGCCTTACTAACCGTGTTCACGCACACATTTCAGACATCCGGCTCTTCCTTACGTTCATTTTGTTTCGCTCCATTTCAACCACTACCACTCACTTATTTGCCATTCATCACCTCTCTGTTTCTGATACATCTCCACCATTTATTAGCTCTTCTCCAGTAACTAGACCCATATTATATACTTTTACCTCTCGAATAGATCCCAAACACATTTTGCTCACTAATCTGCCATTCCATCTAGGCAGATAGGGGTCAAGAAAGACCCTCTAATCTTCTCAGTAGTCCGTAACTTCTTAACCAACTCACTACATAAGTTATAAATACCAACCCATAGAAGCATCGGTTTCATCGGGGCTGAAAGGAGAAGGGTGGAATGGATTTCCTAGCCAGCCACAGTAGCGAACTGAGTGACAAGAATCAGGCCTAAAAACCAGGTATGAGAGATCAAAACCCTTCAGTCTCCTCTACTTGCACTGTTTGCGTTTTAAAAGTTGGCTAGCAATTGCCACTATTCCCTACGGTTTGGAAGGTTTTCATCTACTCAAGGCTGTTGGTGGAGTTTTCACATGTCGTAAAGTGTTTCTGAAAACTGCCGAGAAAACACCACAAAGTTGTTTGTTTACATCAAACAACCTTAAATATGTCCTTGAACTGAAGCAATACAATGAATTTCCATCTCAATGTTACGTGATAATGTTGTCTGATAAACAGAAAGGGACAGTCATATAGTTTATTTACTGATTCACTTTCACTATCTGGAGGCATTGGTCTCTGGTACTGGGTTCGTTATTGTTTTGTGTTGCATATGTTTGCAATACAAATCTGACTTCATTAGTTAATGCAATGAGATTCACCTTATGTATGAATATGAGCTTCTTGTAGTTGAATATTTCGCCATGAGTGTCAAAAGGTTCATAAATATTCAGTCTTTTAATTATTTCAAGTTTATTTGCTAATCAGTACCTATAAGTAGCAACACGACTTTGTGTGCAAGATTTAGGTGCTATAACTCTTCATAGTTTGGCTTTCTCTTGTTTGTAATTTTTGATTCACAATAATTAATGCTTTTGCACTCAGATCCACATCCTCCCCGAGTTCTGCTTGATATCATAGTCATATGAATACAGTAAACTTGTAAGTGTATATTTATCACCGCACATGATAAATTTCATGCTCATTCATTATGTCCTCCACGGTTATATTTCTAGTTAACTTTTCTCTGCTCCTTATTTTGAGGAAGCTGTGTCTGTGCGTCCTAATTCACTTGCTTGCGAAGTGAGAAGTGTTTCGTTACCATTCTTCACCATTAATTTCTCAAAGTAGCTTTCTGAATTTAGAAAGTCATTTGAAAGCAAGGGTACTACTGAATCTGACTTTTAGTTTGGCAAAGTTGAACCAGACATTATTTATAAGGTAACTGCCGTTCAAGATGTTTGCAGAAGCTATTTACTCTTTATTTTATCTAAGCAGAAAACTGAGAGCACTTTCAAAAGTAAGTGTAGAATTCAGAGAATAGCTAACTTTGACAAAAAAAAATTGATATTTCCGCTTGTGTTATGTACATAAGAAGAATAATTAACCGAGATCTAATTCAATCCTGTGTGGAAAAGAAATAAGTAGGACATAGCCTCTACAAAACCCGCTGAATTTACTAAAATACATGTGTTTGCTTTGCCCCATTACCACTTTTAAGAGTTAGAAAGCCTTAACTTTTCTGAGATTTATCTCTTCAGTAATTCAAAATGAAGGTACTTTTATAAATTTCTTTATATTTCCGTTTTGGCTTGTTTTTCTTCGTAAAAATGCTGCCAAAAACTTATCTAGCGGCCTTTGATAGCCTGCTTTAGCCTATTGTTTTCAGCCTTATAATATTTCGTAACTTTTTTATCCACTATATTAAAAAGATCTCTAATATTTGGTCCACTAGTCTCTCCAAAACTATTCAATTCCACCTTTTGGAGAATTTTGGATGTTTAGTAAGTCGAAAGTTCACAGTTTTTATTACTTCGCATTTTTTCATACCATATTTATTTAATGTTTAATATCATTGTGGTGACACATATTTTGCTGAAATCTGTTTGCATTAATGCCCTTTGAACATGTTGCTTAGTTCTAGTGGCTCACCTTAGATGAAGTCAGGTAGTCAAGCGTATAAGTGTATCATGTTACATTGTGAATGATCTGGTTCTACTTACAATTGTAAACCGTATTTTTGTACAGGCAGTTACGGACTTTCAAAAACGCTTTGCATGAATGTTCATTTCACACAGTAGTCAGTATTTTGAATGCTCTGATTTTGTTAAACCCGCAAATGTAGCCAAGCACAACGGAAGTCATATTTGAGATTTCTGGCCTTCAAAAGATTAGGTAAATGACATGCATCTAGTCAGCGATTAGTGTTTATAGGTATGATATGTACTACAGTCTGTGAAAATACAAATTACCTCTATAAGATTGGCAAGAAACTGTGGCCACAATAGACCTTGATAATGTATGGTTGGGATCTAACGAGACCTTTACGTACATCAGTAGTTATGCGAGTACTTGAGGAGGTAACATTCACAACAGTATATCAAAACGTAGATCAGTATAAACCAATCTGTATATTATTAGATATAGTTATGACTTCACTTTATTGTAGAGAGTAGGATGTAAAGAGTTTTGATATGGACGATTCTGCTTTATAAACTTGGAACCTGCCTCCTTGCTGAGGATGTCTGTTGTCTGCGTTTTCGACAACCATTGTCCCAGGAGCTTGTAAGTAAATCTAAGGTAAGATATCATCTTTTTGGTTGTAATGGAGGTCGTCAGTCATTCAGAGTGACAATCTTTGAAGACCATCTTCGGTAGCTTGGAAATGTATTGCAGCTGTAGTCTTAGCTGATCTTACACCAGTGGCTAATCGCTTGCCCTGGGGTTGACTGGAACAAGCAGAGTGATGATCTTTTATGACTCGGCGCTACGGGACAAAGCAAAGGCGTGCTAGGTTAGTGTCTGTAAGTAACTTAGGACTCCCTGAGTGGGTTCCAAGATGTCATGCAACTACGTGGTAAGAGACGAATAAATAAGTGCTTTGGAGTTGAAGATAGTGATGATCATGCTGCAGCTTTTTGCTTCTTCTTTTGCTGAAATTTAAGATGAAAATAGCCAATGCTTATTTGGATAAACTTTTGAAACGGCTTCCTTGGCAAACCATTCCCGTTTCTTCCCACTATCCTTTCATTGTTGTCGTTTTATGTTGCATTATTATCTTAAATTGGACATCTCTTGACCTCCACTTTCACTTTTAAATAACCTGAGTAGTTTTAAACTTCCATCTTAGCTATTAATCCACTTTTGTTGAACTCTCTTCCTTATTTGTTTGAGGTCCTTTAAGTTGGTCGTTTATATACAATATTATTTTGCTTTTGTTAATGTGTTCTTACCATCATAAAATTAATGGAATGAAATACTAACTGTCAATGTACTGTTTGTGTAACATACTCACTTTCTTGCACCGTAAGATGAATGATTTAGGGATACTTTATGGTATCACTTTGTTGAACCTAATCTAGTTTTCGTCGGAACAAGTTTACTTTGACCCTGAAGCCCCTTGTTTATTTCACTCTCATGTATTTATTAGAAATACCTTCATGTTATGTTGATTTTCATGGCCTGATATGTGAAACGGTATTGTAAATCAGGCTATTTCACTTTTGTGTGAAGTTTTACTCTATGTTGATAAGTTTCTTACCTACGTTTTTGGTCATGAAGTGAACAAACTTACCGCAGTGAATATACTGACATTTCATTTACAGTGATTTCAGTTTTCGGTTGGATACAAATTTTCTCGAGCTGTAGATAATAACTGATAAGCCTTCAGGGTCTACGGCTTTAGACTTCTTGAAATTTTAATGATGCACTGTGCAAAGCCGACGATAGTGTCGATTATTAGATTAAGCACTTTTATTTTAAGCAATGATCCGTGGGTTCGAGTTCCACCTGCACTTCGGTCTGGAAAACTTAGTTACGTCACAAGCTGTTGGACAATATCTTTACCTCATAGCCTTTAGCAAGTAAAAACTATGTTCAGTTGGGTCATTTTATTGCCAGAGGCAACGTGCAGGAACTTTATATTACTTAGTCACTCGTAGTTAACAGTATGATTGCATGGTTAACCTACTGCTATCGAGTTTAGCTTAGTTCACGTATATAGCAGTGCTGCCTTAAGTGACCAGAAGTCGGTTACTAAGTGAGTAAACCTGTTAATTGCATGTAAATATCTATCCGTCAAACAATAGTTAAAGCACATTTAAAGTGCAGACAACAGTTTTAGTGAACTTATTGTTTAAAACTATGTCGCAAAATATGTTTTATCAAAGACTTTTTCAAATGGAGTTTGTTGAAGAAGCTAGTCTGCTGAATAAACACGAGATAGTTTTATACATTCCAGCAATAAACTGTTGGAGGGTAAGAAGCGTTAGTTGCCATGCGATAAATCAGCAACCAATAATTAATGGTTCTCAGCCAAAAGGAAGTGAAAGTAACTCAAAACTATCGTTACATTCTTCTGAAAACGGTAAAATTCGTAGTTTTCCCGACTTAAAATTGTTTGGAGAGTCCAGCCATTCAAACCACACTAATTCTGGTCAGCTGCTTAAAAGGGTTAGCAACGCTACAAATTGAAACCAATGTCACTTGTGAGAATAATATAATCATTTACCAAGCTGCAAGCTATACCTGTTGTATGCAAACTAGAAGTCAAGTATGTGTCTTAGGTGCATCTTTATTGAGTATGACTGCGTGGTAGTTGACATACTTGTAATATATCACCGCTATTACCGATACCTGACAAGATCCACTATATTTTTTACTTGATTTGGTGTTGTTTGTCTATGAAAAGTACTCAACCAAGCATCATAAAGGAGTTCATGGAAATCACTGAATTATGACATACTCGGCTCCCTGATCAACCACCTTAACATTAATCAAAATTAAGTAATCAAGGGGCGCCATCTACTTGATTAAAAATGTTTCTGGTGATGTGATTACATCACATTTTGAAAATACATCGGGTAGTACACGTTTTGGCCGGGATTTAAATGGTCTTCTCGTCCATATGAGATTGCACTAAGTATCGCATATTTATCTAGCTACAGTTCTTACTGTCAAAATAAGAAGAGTGAATGTTATTCGATTCTCAAAAAAATGACGCTGCAATTTCAAAATGGGATTTCAATTACTTATGATATTCTCACTTTATACCATACATCTTGCAAGCACTTGATTCTGGATCTCACTTTTTTCACCAGAATAGGAAGAATGGAGGCGTAAACGTAGAATCCGAGCACTGTGGTAGATTATAGCTCCACTATAGTTATTTTTATTATATGTAACAATATTGTTTACTGGTTAGTGTTTTGCGCAGAATTTATCATAATAATATCAAGATTATCAAATAGCTTTTTGGTCTAGTTTTTATATTTCTATAATGTTCATTCTCCAATATTAATTGGTAGCGAAATTTTCCGCATATCCACAATCTGTGCTGGACCACTTCTGTTACATGTGTCAGGTATCGGTTCAATAAACAGAGTCAGTTATCGATCTCTTTACATCTATCTAGATTATATTTGCAGATTGTCACTCTCTCCGACTCTACTAGGCAGTTGTTTTACAGCATGCATGGCTATGGCTGGGCTAATTTTTTAGATTTTTTTTATCTCAACAGAGTCTATGGTCCTAAGTTTAACTAGGTTCATATTTTCTGCTAACTCAGTTGACCCGATTCAACCGGTGAATAATACTGTTTCAGTGTATAACATACAATAAAACGACTTTGATGTGAGAAGAGTGGGCTTTGGTTAGGGAGTAGCAACGTAATTTCATTTGTCTGCTATTCTAACTGCTTTTTACGAACCTTTTTAGGTCTGCCAAGTCTATAGATCAATTTGGTATGAATTCAAACAGACCAAAGTTAGCCAAATCGTGGAGCTTTAAAGATGGTCTCTTGGCTCTGAGACGTGTTCGGACATCAATTTCGGATACACATGAATCCCGATACATGTCACCTAAGCTATACCAATTGGAGGACCAGTTTTACCATCCCGCTTCTAAATGTGATGTGTGGCGTGCCCTGTGTCCTCAAGAATTGCCCGATGCATCTGTTTACCCAACAATGCCAACTTACAGTCTGTCTGATGAACTTTTCGCTTCTGTTACAGGTCCAAAGAAAGGCCTGTTAACTGCAAAGAAATGGCATAAAATAAAGACCGAAGATAATGAAAGTGAGTGTTTAGTTCATTTGGCTTAGTAAGTCTAAACGACGCACAGCTGTTGTCACTGAATCGTCTTCTAATTTTTAGTAGCCTGATATAATTCTGAAAGCGTTGTAGCTGAGTTAATATATTCATTCTGAAAAACAAGAAAAGTTGAGGTAAACAGCCGAAATAATTTTATCCTCTCCACTTCTTATCATAAAATATATTTATCAGCGTCTTATAGTATTACGTACGAAAGAAAGCACTTACGTTGTTCCACTGACTTAAAGCATAAAAACAAATTGACAATAAGAAACCTTCTTTTCTCCTGTTTATGATAACGATTCTCCCACAGTGCATTTTATTACAAAAGCTGAAATTTCTGAGTAGGCTAGTTACTGAATGCAGTAGGGCTTCGGAGATTATTATCCTTCAGATTTATTAGTCAACTCCTCACGACTAAACTCATAACATTCAGTAACTGGGTTCGTGTACACTAGGTTTTTTCAAGTACATAGTAGATAATGAGTATTGTAGAAGTTAAAACTTTGCTCTGCTCAAGAGTTAAACAATATTTTGCAAGATTCTGAGTTAATTTTGGTTTTCTTCACTGAATCACTAGTTGTTAGATGGTATTATGTTCTGTTTCGGTGGTGGACACATTATCTGGGAATTTCCGAAAAAATATTGATTAAAACTGGAGTTTTTTGTCAGAAATGAATGTATAAAGAAAACTGTTGTTAGGGATTTAACAACTGAACACTAGTAAAGCAATGCTTTCAGCTGAAGTGTTACTGCTTATTGAAGCATTTGCATACTCTGTATGCAGGCCAGTCTCAGTGAAAATGTATGCTCAGTCATTGCACAACAAGTACGCCTCATTCACATGGACATATACCTGTGAAATATCCGTTAAATTAATCAAATTTAACAAGTATTTTTAACGCGTAATGGTGCTTTTTGTCACCATGACTGCATAAATGTCTTTTCATAGAATAATGCTTATAGTATGACACCGTCTTTAATGTTTTCTTGTGACACTGGCAGTTGCTGAAAGATGTATCGATGTGTAGAATAAGTCGTGTGTTTGGATTAGGTTTTGAATCAGAAGGTATGGATTTGCTTGATAGAACTGGTGTTTGCATTCTGAATGGTTGAAGATTCCTCGAAAGACAAGTCAGAATCCCAATTTTTACATTTCAGAAGCATAGTTTTATGTAATAGCTAAGCGTCTGTAGAAATCAAACAGAAGAAGAGATCGTCACATTCCATTTCCTTGTTCACATTCAGGAAGATTAGCAAAAGCTTCACCCTTGTGTATCAGTGGTTCACTACTTTGAATACCTATAAGGATACCTAAAATATCCAAATTATAAGATACTAATAATGAAGTTGTAGGAAGTGATAACTACCGCAAACTAATACAAGCATTTGCAAAATCTTCAAATGCTCTAAACATCTATTTGTTGTAAGAAGATCATTACCACAAGCATAAACCCAACCCTTTTCTTGTTCCTGCAGTATTCTTTAGCTCAGAAGACTTACTATAAGTTTAAAAAAGCTAAAATTGTCACAATGGCTTTTTATTCAAATATTGTGGAGTAACTGAAATTTGGTAGTAAGTGTGTATGAGATCGATTTGGGATAAATTGTATAAAATATGAAGTGGTTAACAGTTGTATACTTTCACATTCTCTTAACGAGTCGTAAGCAACACAAATACATCAAACGTGATCTTTTGTAGCCATTACATCGAGTATGAGAGCTCTTGTTTTGTTTGACTTAAGGATATTTCTTGCCCACATCTGGTACCCAAAACTATATTTTGTCAAAAAGTTTTCTGGAAGAAAGCAGTTGTGTACGAGTGACAATTAATCTAATTTTCTCGAGTACATTTTAAGTAACTTCATGGAGCACGCTTGTTTCAGTAAACCGATTTGAATATTGATGAATACCATTTGACAACACTTGTAAATATGTCATCAGCATATTAGGAAATGTGGACAGTATGCCAGTGACAACTCGAATTAGCGGCACTAACTGAAAGAATAACAGAAAATTCAGTCAGCTATTCGTTATTTGAATGCTAAGCTGATTTACATGAAGGACTGATCCTAAAGTATTCAAAAAACTTGTCATATTTATGTGTAGTAATGAACAAAAGTGCCAAAGGAAGGTGGTATGCGTAAGTTTAAAATTGCAGTCTGCTTACAGGACATTCATGACATTCTTAGCTTGTAGTGGTTACTCTTCCACGTTCTAAGCTAGTCACTTAGACAGTCATAAATGAATAACATTTGTTTTGTAAATCATATCTGACAGAAACATAGAACAGAAGTCTTGTGGAGCACATAAGATTGACTACTGTAGTAACGTTTGGCAACAGTCACCACCTTTGCCATCTAACCAACGTGATAGGTAACTCTTAATAAGTTAATAGTTTGACATGTTTCCGGCCCTCTGTCAACCCTTAGAAAACCAACAAATTTCAGTAGTCATTTATTCTTTACATAACCTGATAATTCCTTTGACATATATCTACTTAGCTTAGCTTGAATACTGTAGATCTGGATCTCCGATACTTCAAATTTGAATTGCAGGACAACTAATTGTGATTTTTAACTCACGAGCGGATGATTTACCAAAGTAGACTGTGATTCCGGGATGCAGACCATATTGTTATCCGCGTGAATCTTCATTACTTTTATTTGAATTGAATCCTCTATTTTGGCATATTGAAATCAAATGATCAGCAGCTACTTGATGTTGTACAGTAGTACTCACAATCATACCTTAATTAAAACTGCCTCATGCAACGTAACAGACTCGCTCAGCCCTCATATATGTGAAAAGTTATGGCAACCCAACTCGCAAGCCTCGCCTGGCTGTTAGTGTCATTTCTAATCAAAAAATTTATGACTTAAACATAACTGATTTAAACTTGTCACATAGTGACCCTTAAGTGACGCAGTCTACGAGGAATAAAAACTTACTTGTACAAGCCATATTCGGTGTTGATGAGGACCTTTAGTGGAACTTATCAACTGAGAAATAGAATTCTGACTATGTTTAAGGTGCTGAATGAGTACAGCTAACAAATTACCGAATGATAGCCAACGGTTGATTAAGAACAAGAAAATTTTGGCTGAAACTGTAGAAATAATTTCACCATTAAATTAACTATAGGTCAAAGAGTAAAGAGTCTCCAGTTAGTAGCAGCTGAGAAACAACAATGGGTACATCAATAAAATAAGCTATACCAGTACATTATTTTGTATGAAAGGTGTTGCTTACTAAAAAAACTTCGGACTCAGAGTGTGAATGAAAATCTCCTATACAAAGCGTATTTCATGAAAAATCGTTTCTAATGTGTCTTTATATTTAGAAGAGTTAAGTATCTTTAGTTTTTAAGCAATTGGGAAAGAGATGAGCTTCCTCGTAAGTATTCCAAAAGAGTGACTGTTGTCCAAAAGGCCGTAAACTTGGTACCGTAAAAAATTTAGTGACAATACATTGTTTCGATGACAACACTGAAACCTTCAGAAGAGAAACTAGTAAAACGTGGCAAGAAATAGGCTTGTTTTGGTAACCTAAATAAGTCATAGGCCATTGTTTCAAGTTACATAAGGAAGTACACACTGCTTAAATAAGTTACCTTGACAGCAAGACTCATCCATCGGTCACACCTTGAAAGACATAACTGCGCATCGTTATTAGTGATATACTAATTTCCATTTTATTGCTTTACACTTTTCAATCTGTTTGGCGTATGTTTGTGCCAATGGCAGCTTTTTACTTGCAACCTTTGTTTTTCACCCAATCTATTAAGGACTGTGATAATCTGGCTCACGTAGTACTGTACCAATCTTGATGTTTAATGAATTTACCTATGTAAACACTCCCGTTTCAGTAGATTACTACTCACCAGACAGTTGTGGAGACAATGATATTTATTGGTTTGATTTGGATTTGCATATTTCTCCCTACTTAACTGATAATATGCAAAGGTTCCCTTTCTTCCTGCTTACAAGGATAATACTCATCACATTTTCAGAACTCTTTTTGTTATAAATCTGAGGATTTTTCAGGCAACACGGTTAGTACGTTAAGTAACACCAGCCTACTTACATGGATTTTGTTTTTGTAAAGCATAGCCAAATTATACATACTTAGGGCTTAAATAGTAATCTAATATATTATTCTCGATATTGACGCTGCCATCTGTCATAACTGTGGTGACTACTGAAGTGGCTACATTGAAAAAAAAAATACTTATTGGCATCACTTAACTGCTATCAATCACTATTTGTTCCTCTGTCAGATAGTAATATCAATGCAAAAAAAATAATATTTTCTTTTGATTTCTTACAGTTCCTTTTAATCACTGGGAAACAATGGAAAATCGGAAAGCACATGGATTATCTGTTTCGCTTTATGAAAAAAATCCGGTGACTGGTAAAACTAATGGTATGTCTTATATGCCTGGTTTTTCGCAGTGTAGTCGATGACAAATAAAGAAAGTCTTATGACCATAATGTCTTAATTGCGTTTCATATTAATTTTACACTTCTGAAAACTTAATGTAAGATGCTCCTTGCCAAAGTCAAACTGTCATGTAGGGGTTTCAAACAAACTCAAGCTTAACTTCCATAAATCTCTACTACAAAATTAAGTCAAGTTGTACTGACTGAACTCTATCACTGAGGTTTACTGTATGGTCACCATTTAAAGTAGCTTGACTTTGCGACATAGTGTATTTAGTGTTGGGTTGTTGAAGGAAATCAATACGGAATACTGGGCCTAAGCTTTGTGAATGATAGCACTCATCATTTATTTGCTTCCGCAACATTTAAAATCTAACTCTCTTACAGAAAATCAAAGTCATACCAGTCAGCCACTCAAGCATTCAGTACTATATAGCCCGGTTCATTACTTACAGAACTTCTAAAAACTGGGTCAATTTTTCTGAAGGTATGAACTTAATGAGTAACCATCTGTGTTACGTTGAAGTGTTGTATATCTTCGACTATCTCAGGGTAATGGGGTTACACTGTATTACATATACTTCCGAACTCAAGGATTTTCAGATAGTTAAACAAGGAAGCTGAAAATAATGGACAGTAGACATAATTTGCCAGCAGAACCGCAGTAATTATTACATAACTGTGGAAAAAGACCTCCAGCCCTACTTTCAAGGTGTGAAAGGCCTATTATTATGTTTGAAATTATATTTTGACAAGATTCATGTTAAGGCATAAACTATACTCGTCATCAAGATATAAGGACAAGTTATCGTCGAAAAAACGAATGAACTATTTCTGAATTGCTTCATTTTGCAATGGTTTAGGATTATGATGAGTAGCAAATAATTACCGCATACCTGTGCCAAAAAAAGCTTATTCTCTTGTCTGTCACTCACATACACCTATTCGTTGGAGAAATAATATTAAGGCCATTAAGGTCAAATTAATGTTATGGTCGACTCATTATTTATTTATTTGATTGTTGATAAACTTTTTAGGTCAAATGAACTTCAGGTTTATATATTTTATGCGTCACAGAGTTATGGTTAGAAGTGTATCCATTTTTATGGCTTTATGACATTGTAGTGATATTGATTCAATACTTTTCAGGACTATGGAGATGTTTTTATTGGTTAGTGACTGATATGAATCAAAATATGGGTTTACGTAGCTTATCAGGTTTATACGCAACCATGAGTTAAGGGAGGAAATCAGCTGGACATTGCTATATTCTCTAGAAATTTTTAAAATTAGAAAGACAACCCACAGGTGATGATTTGCATCCCATACGATAAATATTCTTCTTTATGAAGCACCAATAAGTTACTTACTCATAAGGTTAAACGGTCTCTATTCAATCATCTTTACCTTAAGAACTCTATTAAAAACTGCTGCATATACTACTCAGGGATTGCTTTTACCTGTATGTGGTTTCACATAATTCATTTACTTGTACTGTAACCGTTGTTCTTTAACAATAGGTAGTAATTAGATATTTTATGAAAATTTCAATTGTCAGAGTGGTTAGTGGGGAAACTTCAATTATTGAGAATGACCTTACCACATAATAAACAACAAGAATGACCTATGTAAAAGGCATGTTTTCACTTTCCATTTTTAGCCAACCTTAGAGGGGTTCCAAGACATTTTAGCTATTATTGTTTTATTTTATCAAAATAAACTGCTGGGCCTATTCTACTGTCCAATAACCCAGGAAAATATGAAAGTTGAAGAATTGTTAAGCAAAATAAAACTGAAAATATTTAACTTGTAATTTTAATACTACTTATAGATATTTCTAAAATATCAGTGGGTGAATTCTAAATCCTGCTCAATTGCTTCCTTTCAGACCATCATTGCTTTAGTATATCATATTGTTTTACTGATTTAAGTTTTAGAAAGTATCATCAAATGTATGTACTTTAAATTTTGAAGTTCATGGATACTCTTGAATTTACTTTTTATCTCTTTCGTTTTGAAAGTAAACCCCTAAATAAAAAGTACAGTTTACCTGTTAAACATACAGTAATATGTATTATACCATTTTGTTCTTCGTTAAACAAATGACTTTAATTTATTATCAAATTACAAATCTTATTTACTTAATAAGCCTTGTTTTTATATACAAAACAAGATGAGAAACAATAAATGAAACATCTTTTATGACAGTAAATAATTGAAGCTAAGGTATTTCTGTTACTCTGCTACTAATTGATTAGTTAGAGGATTGAATTATAGATTCATGAGTGAGTAGATACGTTGAATCCTTCGTTGTTTTTCAATTTATTAATTTAATTGTGCTCTGTTTGTATTTTCTAACATTCTGAAAACTTGAAACAACCAATGAATATACTTTAGAAAGAAATTTTCCTGGAGAAATTTATTTTATTGTCTAAATAAAGAAATAGAATGGTTCATATACAATCTGAACATCACTGCAAACCTCCTTAAATGAATGATTTAGTTCTTTTCAAATGAAATTAAATTAGTGTTTTCAATAAAATTTGCTTTCAATTTTGTGTGGGCTGATTATTTTTGTTTTGAAATAAGTAAACTGACAACTTCCGTAAAAGGATTATGCTTAAAGTACTTACAAGTCAACTTCTAATAAATACTAAAAGCACCGGATAAATAGTAAGCTATTTCATTCATGTACGTCAACCATTTCTAGACCAATAACCAAAATACTTATTTTTCTCTGTACATATTTTTTTGCAAATTTAATCAATATATATTGTCTATTGGAATTATTCTTCATAATTATTTCATCATTACAGGAATTCTGGAACTGATAGTGGAGATAAGTAGTCAGTGAGACCAAACAAATTTGATAGTGACCAGATAAATGAAATAACTCAAACTAATACTGATCACATACGTAACATTTCTTTAGACTACACAAGCGAGGAGAACTAACTGATGGTTAATGGGAAAACAATTATAGGAGTCATACTGATAGAACATTCACTTTCTCAGAAGAACATTAAAGATAAGCGCTTATCATAGGTACTAGTGCTTTAACGCCACTTCATTAGTTTTTGACAACCGATCTGTATTGTTTCCACAGTGAGAAATTATGCACGATGAAAACTTTAAAGACATATCGGTCTATATGGAGACTTAAAGCCTGAGACTATTATATCCTCGTACTGACTGTTTTGTATAGTGTGGAATAAGATTGCTATAAGCTTTAGAAAAAACCCTTAATCCTAAAAGCTTTCTACAACCAATCATGTTCTATCGAAATTTTGAGAGAAAGCACAGGAACCAACGTGTAAATATTAGATTGGTTGAAGGGACGAGAATCAATAGAACGTTCAAATCTTGAAAGGCTTGGAAGTATTCAGGGTCACTTTAAATATATGTAAGCCCTTGTATTTGGTATATATTTTTGACATTGCAATACACCTTTATTATACTACCAGGTTATACCAAACAGTCATTACAAGGATATAACAAGTGGTGAATGGGTCTATAAAAGAGACACTGAATTATGCAATACTTAACTAAGATCCCAATGATAGCGTACTTATCAAGAAACCTCGGATTCCTGGGCTCACGATTGAAGCAGATAAACGGTTCATACTTCCAAGGAGTCAATAACTCGAGTTTTATCCTTTTGTAATGAAGACTATACTTAAAAGGTTATTTTAATTTATATTTCAAGCACCGGTATAGGTGATTTTTCAACTAAAATCTAGAAAACCAAAGTATAATTTTACCAAAACTTTCCACGAATATTGTTGTTTTCCTTTCAGGACTTAATTACTCTTTTTTTAGGTACAAACTCTATTTGTTGATTTTATCCATTGGTAGCAATAATATGAACATACAACTTCTAGTCATAAATAAATCACTACAATTTTTTAGCCTTCAGTTTTCCTGATATCTAAATATAGTTTCTTTACAGTTCCAAAGTGTTTGTTTTGTATTTTATATCACGCTCTAGGGTATAAGAGCATACTGGCATAACAATTTCACCTCACGTTTTCTTCTCCCCTTCACCTTTTGACTGCTTAATATTCAAGCATCGTTGGAGAGAACATCGATCAAAATATCCCTAATAGTCTGTACTATTTCACACATCTAATAGCTGAATAAACATTAGGTCTTCACTTTCCTGTCTATTCATTTTGATGGTTTCAAATGTTAAACAATCTCCGATGACTAACAGCAATTACTTCATATTGTATAGAGGAAAAAAGTTTTGCACGCAAAAATGAATTTTATCAGTTCACATAACATTCGAGTTTTCTTGCGTTTCATACCATGTGAAAATTATGAAAAATGTACATTTTCATTTATTATTAATCATATTTGTAACAAAAACACACATATATAACATAAACTTATTAGAATCAATGAGGTACGACGAAGTTACTTGGACATGAAATAATCTTCCAAATATTTTGTTAACATAATTCTAGTTGTGCGATTTTTCTGTGTTGGTTTATCTACTGAAAACTGGCTGAGTAGTTTGAATCTAATTTCTTTTTACTTCACCTGCTGATTTTAATTTCAATGCAAAGGTTCGAAAAACAAGCGTCGATGGATTTCTTATGACAAAAGGAAAGAAATCAGTTTTTTGCCGAGTGATAATTTCAAGTATGCTTGATGCTGATGTTAACCACAGTTTGACATGGATTAAATAAGCAGTAAAACTCAGAAAGTATTAGTTAGCTATTTTGTCATTTTTAAGACACTTTAACTGCATACAATAAACGTACTTCTAAGAATTGAAATAACCCTTTTCACTACATTCTCACTTGTTATTTCTACATAGCTTCAAGTAACAACGTAAGATTTCAATGTTTAATATAGTCCTAGTTTTCTTTAAAAAAGTGAAATCTATAACTCTTGTAGCCAACTGAAGCAATATTTTAAGTTTAGTACAGTTAAAGATGTCACTTCAGAACTCAAGATCAACACTTTCGCATAGTAAACTAGTTTTCACAGAGTTTGAAAACCATAGTTTAAATTTTGATCAATATATAAACTGTGAGATAGGAGGCTCTTATGTAACAACAAGCTAGTTATCTAAAGCTTTCTAACTTAGATTGGTCGTTTGAAAACTGTCTAACAAGATTCCAGAGGCGTTTGGCTCAATATACTCAGATATACACATAATAAACCGGTACACTTTCGGTTATTCTCTGAAAACAGGCCTTATTATCTGTCACCATACTATAAAAGATGCATTTGGAATGGCTTTTTGTTTACTTTAAAAGCTGTTGCAGTCACAATACTTGACTTGAGGAGACCTCTTAAGATGCTGTTTTTCAAAGCTGTCTATTTATAGCACTAACACAAGTTTTCTAACTGGTATGATTATCCAGATTCATACTGTTACTTAGCGACTTCATAACCTATTTCAAGATTCGGAGTATTAATAAAATGAACTAAGCAAACTTTCATGACCTTGATTTGACTTTAAAGTCGTTGTCACCTCGTGACTTTATTGACCTTTTTGATGACCTTGAATTGACCCATTAGCCATTGATGGCTATATATATTGTTGTGACTAAGATTAAGATGTATAGCTTTTGAAAGTGACTGGTCGAAGTGAAAATTTTCCTTGGTGAATTTTCTTTTGTGAATTTTCATTACATAGTCTAATATAATGATAATCCATAACTTATATATTCCTATCATTTCAGGTGGTCCAATCGCTGATGCATTTGTTGTACGAGCTCGGCATAATTCGGCGTATTTAGCAGTTGCAGATGGAGTGAACTGGGGCAATGAGTCAATGAAAGCAGCACGGTCTGCAGTATTAGCTATTTATGCTTATTTGGAATCGCATTTGTTTGGTTGCATGAAACATAAACACGATATCAAAAATACAAGAGTAAGAATGTGTGTTTGTTTAGCAATCATTCTGTAATGTTTTCTATATTTAACCTCAACAGTCGAAAATCATGAATTTGGATAGGATTTGTGAGGGACAACATCTAAAAACTTCTTTATCATTTTACTAGGAGTTCTGTGGGTTGACCAGTTGATATCAAACTTTGGTCAGTCTCTAGCAAAGAACTCAATTTCCAGATAAAAGTTTTGATGCTAATCACCATTGTTACAGCTTTTGGCGACTCCAAAGCTAACTGTTTTCCAAACGATAATCATCTGCTAAGTGAAACTACTTGCCTAATCGTCTACTTACATCGAAGATACAAAGTCTAGGAATGTGGCAGTAATTCCATGTCATTATGTTCATTGATATTGAATTTTCGTATCATATTTGTTTCAATCACCCAAAGCTGTTTATGCAAAGATGTATTTGGTCAGATGAACGCTTCCCTGTCTAAATCCATTGTCAAAATTGTTTTTATTTGTATGCGGTTCTGTGAGTCTTTCATGGAAAATCATGTTTGCAAAACACAGGTGGCACATCATGTTCTGATATTTATTCTCAGTCAGTTTTAAACTTTTTATTTGCTTGCTAATAGGTGAACCTAGTCTTTTTCTTATCGATAAGAAATTAGACACAACATGGATACCTTTCATCTCAATAATTACCCATCTAAATGTATAAATTAATTAATTAAAATAGAAAGAAGCATTACGAAGAATTTTCAATAAAGTTGGGATTAAAATAGCATTTAAAACAAACAAACCCGCATAGAAACAAGTTTTGTAGATTAAGATATCTTATTGATTTAATTATTCAAACTAATTTGGTTGACGAAATCCCTAGCGATGATTTTGAGGTCAAATACATAGGTCATAGTGGTTTACCATATCAATGACAATAACAGAACATAAAACCTTCGCTAAATGAAGATTGTTAGATCCTAATAAGATAAGAAATTTAGAAAAATGCTCGGCTATAGCTCTGGATGCAATTACACACGATCACACACTAGGGTGGGATATAGCGACAGTATTAAAAACTTAGGGGGAGGGAGAGATTGGTAGATGAATCTTTGTTTATCGAATCAACATCAAATCGATGCAATAGAAATGATTCTAAACTTGTCTCAGATATGTGAAAAATTCTACTACCTTTATCATAAAGAAGAGAAAGTTAGGACTATATAAACTGTCTCAAAGTTGTGGAGTCACCTGTTATGAATATGGACAATAAATTGCGTCCGAAATGTTATCCAGTAAATAATACTGTTTCACTATATGACATTTCTGTTAGGCAGAGGAAAATGGAATTACAATCTACCACAGTGCCCAAGTTCACCCTTATGTGAAACCATTATTAAACCTGCTTTAATTTTCAGGTATCTTATTAAGACTAATTTTGTCTTCATCCGCTTATTCTTGCTCTTCTAGGGATAGTGGTTTGATGCTCTCTGAGCTTTGATATTTTATCGCTGACGCTTTGTCACCAGGCTTGGTGGCTCCTTCAGCCTAATAATGAAACTTCCTCATCCTGAGCTACAAATCTGTTGCATCATTTTTTTCTCCTCTAGTGTTTCATTGTCGGATCCATCATGGTAAAATTAGTATCAGGTCATCAGTCAGTCACTAAACATCAACATAAACCTGGCATGTCAAGATACAAGGCAGCAGCATGAAGTAAATTGGAAAAGAGAAAAGGTAATCGAATGTACTAGCCAGTCGTAAAAAGAAATGCCGAGGAGATAAGAAAAACAACAGAACTTGGCAATAGTATTGAGAAGTTGGTGTGAGAATGCATCTACGACAGTGATTCCAATTTTAAGCCATACCGCCTAGGGTATTCAACCAGCGACTCCACTTTTAAGACGTATCTCATCCAGAAAGTCTACATTTCCTTACACGATTTAAAACAACCATCACCTGATGCCATGTTTTCATCTGGCTGTGTTTAAACTCATTTCAGACCAAATCTAACTGAGTTAACATCATGTGACTGGCAGGTGGTAACAGTTTACGCATAACACACACTTCAGACATCTGAGTCGATGAAGATTCACAACTTCATTATCTGAATTACCTCTATGATCTAATTTTTTTCGCTCTAACCTTGTGCTAGTGACACAGTGGTTCCATGACTCACAAGTCATACTTACCCTGCCCGATTATTTGTGATTTTTTCTGTTTAGTTCTCAAACTAACTGAATAGCTAGGTTTCACTTTTAATTATGTATGAGGTTTTTCATAGCACTGAATTCTGTGTAGATGAGTGTATCTTATAATGTTGCCTATACATATAGCTTGCTTGTGAGTTGCCTTTCATACCATGTCTACATTGACCAATATTCATTTACTTGTTGTGCTGCTAGATGACATCATCCAACAAAGCCACTAGTCTACAGGACTGGTTTTCACTAGCAATTTAAAAGAATGTATGGCACGAGGTTGCTATTCTCTAGTAACATGGACTCAAAGGACTGACGTGCAGATAATTTATAATGTCAGTTGGCACTCGATGTGGATGATGCATAATAGATTTTGTAGATTTAGGCTTTGTTTATTCTGAAGTTAGGACAGCAGATGAGACTTGATAAGTAATCGTCTAGAAGTGATAAATAATCCTTGTTTACTTACTAATAATAAAGACTAGCTTTTGTGCCTATCAGATGACCGGACTAACTGCTAGTTTTTCCATCATTTCAGTGTTATCAAATTGTCCTGTTATGCTTAAGATGCTTGTTTCTATAAATAAGTTTTCCGCTGTGATAAATTGAAGATATTTCTGTTGGATAACTTCCTTGGCTCTCTAGCTGTTATTGTGAACTAAACAAATTAGTCAGTTAATTGAAGTAGCGCAGTCTCAAGTCCTTCCAAAAAATGACACTGGAACATCAAGATTTGTGGATTGGTGGATTCTGATATTTGGAGACATTAACTGATCCATTCAAAACATCACTTTTATATTCCTATTGCTACTATGCTTGACACTGAGTCTTACTCATCTTATAGCCACCAGTTTATTCATTATTATTTGTCTCTTGGGTTCCTAGTGGAACACAGAGCTTCAGTTCTGTACAGTTTTGTGAACCTGGCTCCACGACTGCCCACAAGCTTTCATTTATTCTTCACACGGTCTCCCCCATGTTACCCTCGGACGCCCAACTAGTCGTTTCCTATTTAGGTTCCACTCAAAGGCCTAGCCTGGCGCGTAAAGTCCCCAAATGGTCTTCTCAGTTTATGTCCAATCCAACTAATCTCCTCTTTCTTCCACATATTTGTCGAACGGTAGGTTCTCGGTTGGTTCGTTGCCAGGCCAGAGTTCCTTGTTGCTTGTTCTTTCTCGCTATATGATCTTCAGTATCGAGCATAGGCAGCTGATTTTGCGGCAATGAGAGATCAAATACTTGATTTAAATCTCACTGTGTCTTTTTACAGAATTCATTGAAAGTCTATATAATTTGCTAGTGCGATTTCTAAGCTTTTCTGAAATACTTTCGTTAATTTCTAATTGATGTTTTATGTAAACGTCTATGAACGTACTTTTCTTCAAACATTGACTGTTCACTATATAGGCAAGTTTTAAAAAATCGAAAACAAGATTTTTCTGAATGTTTCGCCAGCAAAATATTCGGACTTTTATTTAACATCAAAATAAATACTATCAAATGGTGCATGTATGGATTTCTGTCTTTATGTCATTGGTTAACTGTTTTATTGTTTAGACTGATTGTTTCTAGATAGTCATCGTAAATTCACAGTCTTTGTCATTTGTCATCACACCCTAAAATATTGTTAGGCTTAAGGATTCCAACCTCATGGTATCAATAAGTTGGGGTCTGATCATTTAGGTTGCAACTAAGTTCCTCTACAACATAACACTGCATTCAAAATGGGAGTTCTGCGGTATAGTATGGGAATTGACAGTCTTATTTATGCATATTTTTTGCGTTTGTTTTTTTACACAAATGCTATAAAATATACTCCAGTTTAATCATCTAGTTATGATGCTGACACTATCATTACTACTTCTATTCACTACCGCTGATACATCATAATACTGAATTGAAAGGCACTGTATACAGAATTGTTGATAATTTTGGCTTCTTTTCATTATTTCGAAAATTTTATCGATAAATTATCCGAAGTAATTTGATACTTTCATTCTGTATACTTTTGTCAGTATAGTTGATCATTTTGCCATAGTACAAGCTTAAATCCAGGAGACATATACAACTAACAATGTTTGAACTGTGATTGTATGTGGTTAATTTCATATGAAAAAGTACCCTATATCTGATAAAAACTAATAAGCACCTGCTTTTGATCTTTGTTGTGGAACATTATGTCATGATTTTTCCATCCGATATCTGGTACAGATCGCATTTCTTAAACGTATTGTAGCTCAGTCTAATATTTTAAAACAAATCCAAGTGTTGTTTTTATTCGTTTTGAAATTTAGAATGTTTCTTTTTATAATTTAGGATAAAAGTTTGTTCAGTGGAATATTTTTGAAATATTTTCCTTCTTATTTTCGTCTTTGATTTGACCACATACTTTCAGGATGAAAACAGAAAGCTTTCTACTGTTACTTGATAACAGGTTATCCACTTAACTGCTTGATTATATAATATGAATTGTTCTCCACTTAGACACAATGTGACGTAATGCTAATAGTGATAAACTATATAGTTGAAACTGTCTACAAAGTCAAGAATGAGTAGACAGACAGATAGACATTGATTAAATCCTTGATGATATGGACAAAAATGCACTAATATACTTTGAGATTGATGAGGATTTTGTTTTGAAGGTAGTATTCGTCAGTTGGAGAACTACTAAAAACCTGGTACGGGACTTCTCAGCAGTGCGCACCTACAACTCTGCCAGGAACCGAAATCAGGACCTTCAATTTTCATACAAAACGCGATAACCATTCAGATAGTGGTTCAGAGTTAATTGGTTCACAGTTTCCTAATTCTATCAGTTCATAATATAGTGCGACTGTCCGCAGTGTCTTCAGTTGGCAGTGGCTTCACTTCCAACTGATTGACCCCACAGGTTATGGTTTCTCATAAGAACTTGGGGATGTCCATCCCAAAGCATACCACTAGTGTGGACTATACAGTGATGTGTTTCAAAGCGCATGGGGATTTTATTTTTAACGAAATATTCATCATGAATTGACGGTGAACTCCGACCCATTGCCTGTATGGTTAACGCGTTCTCCGTGAAACCTGAAGGTTCTGGGTATGATCCCTGATGGGATCATGGGTGCATGCAGCTGAGGAGTCTTTGACTAGGACGAAACAGCTGTCCAGTGCTCCCAGGCTTTCAGTGGTTCTAAAACTAGTGCTAGTCTGTGGTGAACACCACCTTAAAAGTGAACTGTTTGAACTCTTAACCAAAGTATCGAATCACACTGCAGGCAATCCTTCCTTCCTTCTATCCCTTGACCTATTGGTCGTGCAAACTTAGAGTATCAGATCAGTTCACCGCAGTAATCACAACACCGAACTGTGAAACAATGAAAGTCGTGAACACATTAACTAGAACTTCTGATCAACGAGTGGGTTTTTCCGAGCACTCTAGTTTCTTCTCTATGAGAGATTTTTATGCTTGTTTGGAATGAGTGTCAAAAACGATAATGTAGTCCTTTAGTGGTCATTTGTTTTCAGTGATTATTCAAAAAGTATCCTTTAAAGACCAAAATTATCTGAGTATATCCTTTAACGTTATTGAGGTCAAGTGAATTTACCTAACAAGCTTTTTTTTAAAACTGGTAACTTGGGGCTTAATAACAAAGCTTTGAAAAAAATTTTGTAGGCCTTCACCACTCGGTTATGCACTCAAAGCCTTTATATTTGACTTGCAAATAGTTTTCACTTTGGTGTTTTCTCAATCTGCTGATCGGAGTACTTGACAACATTTTATTCCTTACATACTACTTAAAATATATGTATTTTTAAATGTTTATGTTAATTAGTAAGTCGAAAGTTAATTATGCAACCCTTACACAGCAAAAATGACGTCATAGAATGGCTAGAAGTATACATAAGTTAGTAGTTTTTCCCCAGACCAACCTGTGGTACCAGTTACAAGCATTCATCTACCGTAATCGACACCCGTTGAATGTTCAACTCTGTCATATTTTAGTAGAAGACTGTTTATTATTTTGATATGCTAAGAATGTATTGGTTCCAATGTTCACGTGCTGCTAAACGTACACAGACTTACTCGATTTTTATGGGATGTTGGAATTCGGAGAAACAATCAAAATTCAGTTTATTATATGCTGGATAGCAGATGCTTGACTTTACTGTGATGCACTGCACCCATAACATCCAAACTTTCTCCCAAGCATAAAGCTCACTGATTTAAGCCAACAAAATATAACATCTATGCTTTTACATCAGAAGCGGTATAAAGTTGCTGTTCTGTATTTCATAGGTGCCTGTGAAAAGGATAGGTATACAAAAACTAGACTGTCTTAAACGAAGCGTAGCTGAATGACCACTAGGCGGTGAGTGTGACTATTTCGTCATCAGGGAAAAACGGTATAAGGTTGACCGTTTGAGTAACCGCTAATCACCCCATTAAGATGGACTGACGAACTTAGGCGTTCTATGTCTTTTTCTCACATACTAGTTTTAATAATACTGACTATCAAACATACCCTCATTGTCTTCTTACTTCGTCATACTAGTTATAATCAAATTCCTAGTTGCGTAACACAAATATATATATATATATATATATATATATATGAGTGCACTCTTCGAACTTCCTTTTTACTGCTCTTTATCTACTCTTTAGGATGCTGCTCAACTATTATTTGAAGCGTTTTCTTTTGCACAAGAAGAGATTGTTTCTGTTACCACTGGCTTGACCACTCTTTGCGTTGCACTAGTTTTACCTGTACTAGCAACGCAGAGAAATGAATCGGATTCATTATCTAATGAACCTGTACCAGCAGTTGGTAATTGTCAATTTGCTGTTGTTGTAGCAAGCGTTGGTGATTGTCAAGCATTTCTTTTGAGCAAATTTCATGGTATACGAGAAATTACAGGTTGGATAAGATCAATTTTATCCTCGTCTGATGATTTGTCAGCACAGGCCAATGAAGTAAGTAAATCGAGCAAGATAAGTGGACCACCTGTAAGAGATTTTCGAGATACAGGAGGTGCATTGGGCTCTGTGTATAAGAATGGTAAACCAGAGTTGAATAATCTGATATGTGCTGGTAAGTTTTCATGATTTTACAAATTGAAATGATTATATTACTTAAATGTCATGGTTCACAAGGATTTGTATCCACAATTTTATCCTGAAGACAATTATATTTTACTCCATACGCAATGTGTACTTAAGGTGTGTCATGAGCTAATATAAACTATAGGAACCATATACCCGCGCCAAATGCCTTTGTAATTTTAACTGGACAAATAGTTTTGTATTTTTTTAAAACACATTTTCTATACAGTATAGGAATTAAGAAATTTGCTACTTGAAACGATCTAATGATGTCATAAAAGGAAAAGAGGTCTTTCGGATGAAGAAATGATCACTGAAGATGGAGCAGACCATAACACTCAGTGCATTTTATTCTGAGCTACATCTGAACGTCCTAAATAACCGAATCGCATAACCTCTTAGGTCTTGCTTAGAAAGTCGTGAAGTATCGGCAAACGATAACCCAATATAACCTCATTCAGCTTACGGAACAAATCATAGGCTGACCATCCCTACGTTTACAGGAAAATACGAAATGCATAAAGTATGTATTGACTATTGAAGCCAGTATCTCACTGTGAAACCACTTTTTGAATAATAACCTTCATCAGGCTGAAAAGTATGCATCAGGTGTGAGCAATCTTGAGAAGGTAGTGGCAGTTTGAATAAACTAGGTACCAGGCATGTATAATTCAACACATCTAGCTGAAGCATTGCACAAGTAACCTTACGAAGTCAAATTGAAGTTAAGACAGTGCCAAAGACAATTGAAACTGATGTATGCGCTCTATTTTTGCCCATATACCAAAGCCTGTCTAACCTGCTACACATCCAAAACTGCTCACAAGTTCAACTAATTGCTTAAGACTCTAGATTTTTTTAATCGCTTCACCATCAAGAGTAAGTTCAGGTGAATACTTCTTTTTACCTTATAAAAGCACTTTAACAATGACACATTTACACTCAACTATTGCATCTACTAATTAGTACGTGGCCGAATCAGGGGATGTGAATATAAGTAATCACAGATAAATGCATAGTAGGAATACTTTCACTATATTCATTGAGTGGTCGCTGCAGAGAGACCAATTTCATGATGTCTTGTTCTTAGTGGTGACAGAATTCTGCCGATCATTTTGTAATGTGATCACCAAGCTTCTTACTAATTGGCTTCAGCCAAGTAACATCCAACAAACTCCACCGCAATATAGGGCTTATAGCTTGGTGACCACACTGCAAAATGATTGATATTATTTGGTTAGCAATCAGGACTAGACAGAATGAAATTGGTTGCTCTCTAGTGACGAATCACTGTATGTAATTCAGTCCTGGAGGAGGTCAATCGTGGTCCGAATAGCTCAGTGGCAACTTCACTGATTGCAACACAGGGTGGCGTGGGCTCAGATCTCAAGAGAGACATCAATCCCCCAGAGGTTCCAGAAACGCCTTGCTGACCAGTGTCAGAAGACAGGAAACCTAGGTCCAGAGCTTCCTTCCGAACGCCTTCATTTAACTAGTACTGTCGTTATGTGGAAAAAGTGTAGCATTTATAATTGTAGTTTTCCATCAGCATATCTCATAGCAGACGTTCAAGTAATTATTTTACCTACGGTCTTTGGTGATTTTAAACCA
This sequence comes from Heterobilharzia americana, assembly GCA_944470555.2. NCBI lineage: Eukaryota > Metazoa > Platyhelminthes > Trematoda > Strigeidida > Schistosomatidae > Heterobilharzia > Heterobilharzia americana. The sequence continues at coordinate 32,690,407 of OX104129.1, read as the reverse complement.
TTGGTTTTTTAATGCATCAATTAAAATACGGTCGTTGCAGAAATGTATTAAGTATTCACTTAGCTGTACTTCAAATTTCCTTCACCTCCTCAACTTCTTCCAGTGACATGGTGACCATTAAATCTATTTTTGTAAACTTAGTTTTCTCGTTTAATATGTAACCTAGGAGTTTTGTTTGCCAGTCCTGTATTTTATTGCCTATGAAATTCGCTATCTCTTAACGTCTTCTCATTTTACTATTAAATACTCTTTCCTTTTGTAGTATTTGTAATGAAATCTAATAATACCAGACATTAGAATGTTTTAAATCTATCATGTATCTAAATACCGATATAAATGCTTGACAACTTCACAGTATATTTAACTTTATCACACACTAGAATATCCCATATTTGTTTGAGGGTTTTTCTTTAATTTTTCTACAGACATTAACCAACCAGAAAGAAGGTTTGCTAAGCGTCATCGATATGTGACGCAGTCTGCTTATTTACTATGTATTTGTGACAAAATCAGCTACCTGAAAGATTTGACTGCCTTGGCTATGCATTACTGTGGTTTTATTTTAAAATTAGTCATGCTCAAATAATCGTGTGGGCATTCTCATCATTTTTCGCAACTCTATGTCTAAAATACACAAACATATTTCCTTGATTTCAGTCCTTTCTTCTGTATTTCTACGGAGTAATTTATAGGACAGTTAATGCTATTCACCCAACAACAATCATTAAGCGTCGTTTCCTACGTTAACCTTTTCTTCACAGAAGTTCAGTAATAGTGTTTGAAGATTGAAAAAGCCTTCTTTGTAACAAAATGCATAATAATTATTATTTTTCCCTTTGGCTTCCAGTGGAACATAGGGCTTCAGTAGCACGTCACCATTCCACTCTGTTCTCTGCACTCTTTCCAACCTGGAGCCACAACTGCCCATAAGCCTTCATTTCTTCCTCACACGATCTCCTATATGTCACCCTCACCTTGGATGCCCAACTTGTCGTTTCCCATTCGGATTCCACTCGGCGGCCTGGCCTGGCCTGAAGCGTGATGTCTCCAGTCGGCCTTCTCAGTGCATGCGCAATCCAATCCATCTCCACTTCCTTCTGCATATTTTTGGGTGATAGTTTGTTGGTTGGTTCATTGCCAGCCAGGCCGGAGTTTCATGTAGTTTATTCTTTCTGGCCATCCATCTGATTTTCAGTATCGAGCCAGCGTCGACAGGCGTTGATGAATGTCTGTAGTTTTCGTGACACGCCAAGTTTCTGAACCATACAGCAGCACTGACTTGACGTTGGTGTTGGAAATCCGGATCTCGTTCACGCGTGATGCTGAGTGCATTTGAGTAGATCTCACACTGATTTCAGATTAATGCAAGCCTGTCTTGCTGTCTTTCCAATCCTGGTTTTGACATCCTTGTCTGTGCCTGAGCCGCCTGTAGTTGAAAGGATGCTGCTTAGGTGCATGGGTAGGTGAAAGAGACTAATTCCTTTAGGTTGCTGCCGTTGATGGTTATCGGGGCTTGTTGTTGATGCTGTTGTTGGTTGGGTATCTGCATCACCTCCGTCTTCTCTACATTCACTTGAAGTCCCGTCTTCGCTGGCCTGCCTCTTCTGTCAACTTGTTGGCTTTTGCCTATGTAGATCTTCGAGTTTGTGCGACAAGACATTAGACATCAATCATGATCAGCGGTGAAATCCAAATTTTTGAGGGTCTTTTCATCGGTCCAGTCAGTGTATGCCCATCTTCTCACTCCTCACGGTTCGCTGCATGATCGAGTCGACCACAATCAGTAAGATGATGGGTGATAGATAGTAGGCAGCCTTGTCTTACTCCTGTCCCCTATCTTCACTTCAAAGGCGTCACTGAGCTATCCATTGTTGATCATTTGGTATGTGGCGTTTTCCTATAACTGTTGAATGAGGTTGATAAAGACTAGAGGCACTCCATAGTGTTGAAACAACTGTCAAGCTAGTTCTCTGTCAAGGCTGTCGAAGTCCTTTTCGAAGTCGATGAAGTTGAGGTAGAGAGTTGACTGCCATTCTATATGAAAATGAATAGTCTGAGTGTTTTAAATTCCCTAATTTTAATTTCAACTACTGGACCAACTTTGTGCATCATGTTTTGGTGTGAACCTGGCCTTCATTCCTCGCACTAATGCCGCGAGATTTTTGTCTTGGTCTAATTTCTTATGTAATCTGAGTAGTTACACCAGAACACCATCAAGTGTCTTTCAGTAAAGTAGGTAGACTATTGAATAGAGTGGCCGAAATGTCCAGTTTGTATTGTGTCCATTACCCTAGGTTCTACAAACTGTCGTGGTGGTTTTTTTACGGCATAACAAAAATACTTTGAAGCCTAGATCATTGCAATGTAAAATTCAATGGAACTGTCATGCATTTGCTTTAAACTAAAATCAGAAAGTAGAAACTGTCACATTGAAGTCCTCAAGATTTTAACAACACTGATTTTAGACGTCCCTCTGAATCATTATTTATCCGTTTAATTGACAGCACCTTTACAAATCTAAAATTTTGTTTGTGATTGCTTATCTACTTTTATTATGATGCGATGAAATGTGACTATTAACATATCTAACATGTATATGAGGTTCTTCGTTGGAGTTAACATAAATAAAACTATTTTTAGTCCTTCGACTATTCTTATTTATGGGTCTGGCTGATATACAACATTGGATAACTGAAGTATTCGAAGCTAGATGTGGTAAAAATGGCACATCTTCTAACTGTTATTTTGCAATGCATTTCACTGACATTCTCATTTCAAAAGTAAGTGTTCGCATACTCTCATTCAGTGTTATATTTATCTATTTGAATGTTGATAAAACGACATCTTTGGAGGTAGGTATAAACTACAACTTATTTCTCGTTTCAAAATATTAATACTGACTGAAATCAAAGACTAAGCCCTATTTCTTCTCAACGTTTGTCTATTGAACATATACACATAGTGAGGTTAGTACTGTCTCACAGTTATACTTAAATCCCCAATTTGTGTCTCCATTAAGTCTCTTTGTTATAATTTTATTGTGTTGTACAGTACACATATACAGGATTACTTATATGTGATTCACTTGTTGACTGTAGACTAAATTTTTCGTCCTCTTTTTAATAAACTCGCCAGTTTGGTTACTCTTGAGACATTAATAGTCGGCGCTTTGACTCTAATTTCACTTTGTAAATGTACAGGTATCTAATTAGGTCAAAGTCGGATTGTAAATATAATACATGACCTCATAGGTAATTTGGGATGTTAGTGGGGATAGAGATGAAAAATAGTTGAACAACCATAATATATGTGATTGTTGGTAGACAGAACCAGTAGGTGGTTACAAACTTAAATTTAGTGATATGTTTAGTTTATCAGTTTCCTAAATCAACCTGTTTTATGTTAATGACAGATCGTGGCTAGCAGTGGAATCCAGGATGCGCATTTCGTTCCATTTGGAACTCGTCAGCTGGGTGTAACTGATTCCCAGTGAGTGATAATGTTTCCATCGGGCTTCGGACTCTGGAGCGATTGCTTCAAACGCCAGTGAGTTATCCATTACACCACTGAGCCACGATAGGCACTTCTTGTGCGACGGGTATAGGTTTTAGTATAAGTGTTTTTATATGACAGCGTCGTTGATTAGGCTCCTGTGCGGATGCCTCGATATTGCCAATCAGCGACGGTGTCATATAAAAACCCTTATACTAAAAACTATACCCGTCGCAGAAGAAGTGGCTATCGTGGCTCAGTGATGTAGTGGATAACGCACTGGCGTTTGAAGCAATCGCTCCAGAGTTCGAATCCCGATGGGAACATTATCACTCACTGGGAAGCAGGTACATCCAGCTGACGAGTCCCAAATGGGACGAAATGTGCATCCTGGATTCCACTGCTAGCCACGATCCATCATTAACATAATTAGATTGCTGGCAATATCTAGGCATCCGCACAGGAGCCCATATGCCAACAGAGACCGATCCATTCGGTCCAATCAACGGCGGTATCATATAAAAACCTTTATACCAACCTGTTTTATCTTATGATAATTTGTTTGGCTGTTTCATCTTAACTATAAATGAAAGGTTTGCAGTATGATGTTCATAGTTTTTGATTTGAACGACGTTACCACTTTCTGCAGTCTAGTCAAGCAGTTCACAAGTGTACTATGTGATTTTTGATTTTTTAAGTTACTACATATGTTCTGCACTCTATCAAGACCTATCAATCATTCATCATGATGTGAACAGCATACTTTAAAATCTGAGAGAGGGAGTTTTTTCTTTTTTCTGATGTGTTAAAAGTTTAACAAAATTTGATCAAGAACCACAAAGTTAAGATATAGTATTCACATTTATCTCAGGTTGTTTTATTTTCATGAAGTTATCTGATAGACTATTAAACATGCCTTGATTTGTTCTGCCAGATGATTCTGTCTGAATGAATCCAAATAATTAAGCGTTCAGCAGAGAATATATGACTATGAATTTTATCATTAGTTTATACTGTCAATCCTTTCAACTTGTGATTAGCTGATTAGCTCCTGTCAGAATCCCTATGGCATCAATCGGTTTGTTCAAAAATCGCTGACACAAAATGTCATTATATACTGTGGTTTGTAAACAGTCTGTCAGATGTCTATTTGATTTTCAGCTTATGGACAACCTAAACAGAGTTATGTTACTGAATCTAGTGGTTATGTTGTAAAACTTGATTGATAGACTTCAATAAGTGGTAACCACTAAAAACTAGATAAATACTTCGGTTATCTGCTGTCTACCAATTCCTGCAAGAAGCCTTATCTCACCTCTTCCATTGTGTGTGCATTGGTACTTATATATTAGTTGGTTGTTACAAGTGATTATATGCGAATAATTGTTGTTCCCTTTCGGTTACCACAATAAGCAGTCTGCCTGACAACAGCAGATCAACTTGGGAGCAGTACAAATCTTTTCTAATATAGGACTCCGTCTGTACTTATTTCCTTCTACAGTTACATCTTGGGCCCTTTGCAGACAGAGATACTTTTTATCAACTGAGCTGCATTCTCTTCTTTTCCCACTTAATTCCTCCTGTTTAGCGACGAACCTCGAATAAACATTACCAAAATGGCACTTTTCAAACATGGCAAATTTTTTCATGGGATATTTTTTGTGAACAGCTTTTACTTGTTTATAGAAAGCACTCTGAGAAAAACGATAGTTAGGTTGGGTTAACATTTCGAGCTGGTATTCACCATGGACTGAAGTTAGCTGGAGAACTACTGAAAACCTGAAATCACTAGACCGCTGTTTCGTAACAGTATAGCCCTCCTTAGTGGTACGCACCTATGACCCTGCCAAGGTTTGAACCCAAGACCTTCAGGTTTCACGGCGAACGCGCTAACCACTCAGCCACTGGATGTGAACCTAATGGTCTCTAGTTTCTTACTACCGTCAATTCGTGACATAGAGTAACCTTCATCCAATGGTGTCGTTGAATATCTGTCTTGACGTCCGACTAGGTTTGGACCACTGGTCATGACTTCACAGAGCATCGGTTTATCTTATCTCGGAGCAAGCCACTAATTAGCAGTGGAAAGTCATTCACTTTTTGTTCATCAAGACTCTTTGAACGGGGTTAGAAAGAGAAATGGCACAATGGCTTAACACGTTGCTAGATAGGACTTATAATCAAAAGTGATGACTGTCATGATGCAATGTTTTTCCTCTTCTGTTATCGGAAAGTGAAATAAAGATAATACATGCTTACCTGAATGTATCTTATTCAGTTATTACTTTGATAATTCTGTAACTTTCCGCTTAAGCTTTGGTTTCCATCACTTTTTACCTTACGGCTTTATTGTATTGTTACATTACATATGGGACACATGATAGGAAATTCTGTTTGGAGGTTATGTTCGATAAGGAAGAAAGATATACTCAACAATTATATCAGCATTTTCAAATTAGATATTGTTGTACTGAAATCGTACTTTTCTTGTATGTGGTGGTGAAAGCTACTGGAATTTATCTTTTACTGAAAGAAGATTTAAGCATTGACGCAAGGTGGAGGTTTCTTACATTGACCCCAATGTAAGTAAAAACATCAAATGAAGCCGCAAATTTATTAGAATTACTCACACTTTTCAACATTTGAGTAAAATGAAACATGCCATCCCGATCGTAGGCAGTTAGGTTTTCATTACTTTGATAGTGATCATCTGAATCTTTGAAACGGTGAGTTTGATGATTATTTGTTGTATGAAAACATCAAGTCAACATCTATCTGATAAGTCGCAAGTAAGACAATCTATATCTTCCGGGCTGTAGTTAATTCCGGATACTATTGTTGATTAATTAATTTCTAAGGGGGTTTTATCATAGGCTGACATCATTTGGAGAACCATTTAAAAAATAGGAGCACTTGACAACTGTTTCGTCCTAGTACGGGACTCCTCAGCAGTATTTACCGACTACCCCATTACACCAGGGATCAAACCTCTGACATTGAGCTTTCACGGAGAACGCGTTACTTATTCAGCCACCGGACTGGAACACGATGATCCACACTTTCCTACTTCTGTCGGTCCGCTATATAGCCTGACTAGCCACCAATGTCTTCAGTTGTCATTCACTTTACTTCCGACGGTTAGACCCTAAGTTATCAGTTATTCTCAAACTGATGTCAGTCATTGATGAATGCTACCTTAGAATAAAATCTCCATAAACCTCAAACTCTAATAATTAATTCGTTAGTATTCTCGTTGTGACCCAACTTACAGGTGATTCATTTATATCTTTGTTCTTATAATAGATTAACGATGTTGATGAATCAGTGTGCATTGATTGAACTGAATGCATATAATCATCGTTGTCAAGCACAATAAATTAAGGTCTTTTTCATGTCGGAGTTTGGCAGTCTCAGTATTCGATGAGTTTCAAAACGTTGTCTGATGATTTTTTAAATGTTGACTATGGATTCTGTGATATGTTTTAATTGACAGTATTAAGAAGTCAATGTCTAAACCAACCTCATTTTTGTTTGACCTTGGCTAACAAATCCTAAAACTTGGACTTCTTAAATTTCCTTAGTGTGAAGAAATTGAAGAAACCGAAGGGTTTTGTTTAAACTTTTAAAATAAGATACCTCTAAATGCTTTGGTATTGTGCAGACCACTGAAGGTTATCAGATGAAGCTATTTAGCAACTTACGTGAATGTAAAAGCACTGATAAGAAAAGTGGCATTTAATCAGGCATTATTTTTTCCATCAAAAGAAGTTAATAAGTGACTTCCGGAGAATATTTCAAACCTCAGCATCAACCAATCTAGTTCAGAAGACGTAACAGCTCTTCCAATAGTCTAAAATGTGCACTTAGTTACTGCACAGAAAAGTGTATAAGCGAACAGATGGAAAATCGCTGTCTAAAGAAATTTTTAATGTGAAAATGACTGGGAATCTGTCTGACTGGAAAACGTTTTATTCTTCAGTAACAGGTGCCTATGTATTTCTATTTCAGTGCTTGCTAATACCCTGTGGTCTTAGAGGATACACTCGTATCCTTTGCTTTAATAACGCTTATCATGAATTTATGAACGGTGCTACAACCGTCAGTTACAAAGAATTTATATGTAGCATCAGGGTGCGATAACTGTTTGGTGGTGGCCATAACAGAAGGAGTTTTTCATAGTCAGACTGATAGTAGACTTATCTTATGCCTCCATAAACCTTGATGTATGGGTATCAAGGAATAAAAAGCCTTGTGTATTGCTGTCTCTTGATACAGACCTAGGCTGAAATCATTTTCAGTGTAACTGGAAGTTTTTGAGATCATTTCTAGTCAGGACGCCTACACTATTCATGGTCTTAATTGCCAATGATGGGGTTTACAAGGTGTATTTATTAACAAAAGTTCATCTTGGGAAATGATATGAAAGTGTAGACTGGCTGCGAACGAACCGGCGAAAAATGATCCATACAATGATTTCACTTTTCTGTCATATCGTTGGATAGTCAAGTAAATGTGATAATGAATGTGTTATTCCGAGCTTTATCCATATTTTTAAGAATTCTAAGAAAATCAACCAACATCCATTCTTCTCTCTCGGTTACATAAAGTGCGGTTAACTTGTTTGTGCACGTTTTTCCCCTACATTCCCCTTTTTTGATTTTCCGTCCGCAACAAAGTTGCCGACACAACTATGTGCAAAGACAGGTCTCTTGGAGGTTTCGATTCACAGGGTATATACGTTTGGCTGAAACAGTTGATGTGAAGATAGTTGATAAAAAAGGATATCTAAATGTCAGCTCTTAACTTCTAAAAAAATGAAATAAGTGAGTTAGTCAAGATTAAGTATCCTTTTTACAAAAAAGCAAATCCAAGTGTCCCAATCCTACATTCACAGTGATGACAAGTCAGATGAACACTGAATAACAGGTAAAATGTTAATCCCCACTGCACTAAAGGATGCTTTATATGTTTAATTCGTTTGTCTATTAAGGGTCGCGTGTACTGCACAGCAGTCCGCTCTGTTCTACTATATGGCTGTGAAACATAGCCATTGAAAGTGGAGGATACAAAAAGGCTTCAGGTGTTTGACCACCGTTGCCTTCGTAGTATAGGACGTATTCCGTGGTGTCACCATGTGAGTAATGCAGAAGTTAGGTGTAGAGTTTTGGGGAGAAGAGGTAGGTCAGTCGACGAGGTTGTGAACCTTCATCGACTGAGATGGTTGGGACACGTACTACGTATGCCTAGTCACCGATTGCCTTGTCACACAATGTTGGCTGAGGTGGGTCCAGGCTGGAAAAAGGCTCGAGGTGGCCGGCCAGACTAAAACATGGCACCAATGTATGAAGTCTCTGACTGTTGGTTTAAGCCATGTAGGACGATGCAGACTAGGTGGTTGGGGTCCTCGGGAGAAGAGGAACCAGTGGTTGGAGACCCTAGGTGATATGGCTCAGAACTGATATCAGTGGCGCAGATGTATACACACATTATCCTCATCTTAACAACGCTATACTGAATCTCACTATTTTGTCACACCTCTTTCCTTTCTTCTCGTACTTTATATTTCTTTTGACTGCATTCACTTATCTTCATCCTTCACCTCACTACCTTTTACTTGATGTGCTGATATGAGGTGTGTCAACTCGGACCGTTACGCAGTAATGCCTGGTCCTATGTTGATAATGATGATGATGATTTAGTAACTTCCTTTCCCTAATGTCTCCAGCATTATCGGTAATTTTTCAGAATACAGGGAAACATAAGTGTTAATCAGCAATCTTATGGATATCTATGCACTTAGCGCTTAGTTACAGTCATTATGAAATAGTTAGCTGCCAAAACAAAAGTAGACGGGGCATGGTTTGAATACACAGCTCATTAACTGACAGCCGAATAGATACACTGATGAGCCACTTATTCAAAACCGAAGAGAAGCGTAACAGAGAAACAACTCAAAGACAAATGTACTAGGTCATGAACTACACCCGTTTAACGAAGATTAACGATTCTGCTCTTATTTTGTGACTCAAATCAATCCAGTGTTTTGCGAACACATGACAAAGTAGTTGACAGTCTTGTATATAAACCTCTTGACCATATTCACTGAACTTGTTAGAACTTAGTTGTATACCACTGTGATGCTAAAGTCGATAGTCTTTATTTGCATCGACTTCAGTACTACTAGTTAATGGCATATGTTAACTGATATCGCTTGGCATAAATGGAAATGAAAAAAAGATCGAACTTTTTAATTAATTCACTGAATTTTCTGATTAAAAATTTCAGTGTACGAAAGGCAATTGTTTGTTCTCGTTGCACATAAAAATATTATAGATTCTGACCGTCTATAGTAGGCCGCTTTATACCGCTTGTTAGCCTTCTACCCGCTTGTAGCTTCGTACGAATCTTTGTACAGTTGTGATAGGTGAGGTAAATTAATCAACAGATTTAATCTTCGCCTATGTCACATTTTTCTCCCTTACATTTAAGGAATCATAAACAAAAACCAATTGACCTATCGTATTCAACAATAATCGACCCAAAAAGGTTTATTCAAGGTATCTGTGATTTCAACATTGTTGCACAAGAATAATGATAATAATACAAACGTATGAATAATTCAAAGAGTCTTTCCTCATACTTTCATTTCAGTTAAATATAAACTTCTGAAATCTCACTATAGAACTCCTTATCAGTATGTACCGATGACCTCTCGAAAATTATTCTGTTTGTCTAAGACTGAAGAAACCTTGATTTCAGTCACCTATGGTCTTAGTGATAACGCGTCATTTCTAACTACTTTTGAATGCACTCTAATGATACAGGATGTAACTCTATTCTGCCTGTAAGCTGAAATGGAGGATATATACCACTCACTGTGGAACTGTCTTTAATCGCGACTGACCTTTTGTATTCATTATTATTACTATTTTTCCCTTTGGCTTCCAGTGGAACATAGGGCTTCAGTAGCACGTCACCATTCCACTCTGTTCTCTGCACTCTTTCCAACCTGGAGCCACAACTGCCCATAAGCCTTCATTTCTTCCTCACACGATCTCCTATATGTCACCCTCACCTTGGATGCCCAACTTGTCGTTTCCCATTCGGATTCCACTCGGCGGCCTGGCCTGGCCTGAAGCGTGATGTCTCCAGTCGGCCTTCTCAGTGCATGCGCAATCCAATCCATCTCCACTTCCTTCTGCATATTTTTGGGTGATAGTTTGTTGGTTGGTTCATTGCCAGCCAGGCCGGAGTTTCATGTAGTTTATTCTTTCTGGCCATCCATCTGATTTTCAGTATCGAGCCAGCGTCGACAGGCGTTGATGAATGTCTGTAGTTTTCGTGACACGCCAAGTTTCTGAACCATACAGCAGCACTGACTTGACGTTGGTGTTGGAAATCCGGATCTCGTTCACGCGTGATGCTGAGTGCATTTGAGTAGATCTCCACACTGATTTCAGATTAATGCAAGCCTGTCTTGCTGTCTTTCCAATCCTGGTTTTGACATCCTTGTCTGTGCCTGAGCCGCCTGTAGTTGAAAGGATGCTGCTTAGGTGCATGGGTAGGTGAAAGAGACTAATTCCTTTAGGTTGCTGCCGTTGATGGTTATCGGGGCTTGTTGTTGATGCTGTTGTTGGTTGGGTATCTGCATCACCTCCGTCTTCTCTACATTCACTTGAAGTCCCGTCTTCGCTGGCCTGCCTCTTCTGTCAACTTGTTGGCTTTTGCCTATGTAGATCTTCGAGTTTGTGCGACAAGACATTAGACATCAATCATGATCAGCGGTGAAATCCAAATTTTTGAGGGTCTTTTCATCGGTCCAGTCAGTGTATGCCCATCTTCTCACTCCTCACGGTTCGCTGCATGATCGAGTCGACCACAATCAGTAAGATGATGGGTGATAGATAGTAGGCAGCCTTGTCTTACTCCTGTCCCCTATCTTCACTTCAAAGGCGTCACTGAGCTATCCATTGTTGATCATTTGGTATGTGGCGTTTTCCTATAACTGTTGAATGAGGTTGATAAAGACTAGAGGCACTCCATAGTGTTGAAACAACTGTCAAGCTAGTTCTCTGTCAAGGCTGTCGAAGTCCTTTTCGAAGTCGATGAAGTTGAGGTAGAGAGTTGAATGCCATTCTATGCAACCTTTTGTATGAATACCTTAAGGATATCTGACAATAAACTGAAGCTGTTTGCTAATATCTTCTGATTTTTGACATTTGTTCACCTGGTATCGTCTTACACTGAAATTCACTAACGAAGTAGAATAAATGCTTTGGATTTGAGCTTATAAAACTTCCATTCTCTTCCCCGCCTAATTAGCATAATTCTGAATTTTCTTTCTAGATTTTCTGACTAATTCACTTCTTACATATTGATTGCCTATTCATACCTGCATACAGACAATTTTGGCTTTTCTGCTTCCTGTAAAATTTTGCTGTAATAATAATTTGCTGACTACTAATACATGTTTTTTGTTCGTGGTTGAGTTTTGTCAACAAGTCTGCGCACGTGCGACAGCATACTATCCCTATTCCTTTTTCCCTGTCCCTTTTAATGTTAATGTATTTTTTAAACCGATTTATACTGACTAACGAATAAAAAACACTTTTATTGTGATTTGGAGAGAATAAGTTTACTTGGCCATAGGTGTATATGTGTGTGCATTAGCAGTTTACTGCAACACTCTGAATGAAATCAATAACACTGCGTCACGAAAGACTTTTATCTTCATTTTTATAGGTGATCAAATTTTAGAGATGATTGGAGACTTTTAATTCAGAAGTAGTATTCATCATGGACTAATATCAGTTGGGGAACTACTGAAAACCTGGGAGCACTGGACATCTGTTTCATCCTAGTTTGGGACTCCACAGCAGTACACACCCTCGAGCCGGTTAGGGATCAAACTCAGGACCTTCAGGTTTCACGGCCAACGCGTCAACAATTCAGCCACTGGGTTGGTTCCCAATGGTTCACAATTTCCAACTTCTGCCAATTCACCACATAGCACGACTGTCGCCCAAGGTCTTCAGTTAGCATCCACTTCACTTCCGACTGGTTGACCCCACAGGTCACGGCTTCTCATTAGAGCTTCCTGATATCCATCTGGAAGCAAGTCACTAATGAGCACTATACAGTAACGTATTTTGAGATGAATGGGGATTTTTAGTTTAGAAGTAGTATTCATTCTGTCAGTCCATGATGAATACTACTTCTAGATCAAATTTTAACTTGTTGCCACCTCATGGAAATACTTTTCATAGATAGTATACGTATAGGTCAATCATGCTGGTCACGAAACTGCCTAATAATTCATTTTCACCAATGTTAGTTTTTTTCTAACAAGACTTAGATTGAAATGTTATATAAACCCACGTGCGTGTCTGTCTAAGTGAATAATAAGGCATGATACACATAGACCAAGGTTTCTTTACCTTATATGTTTGTACATCAGTAGTCGAATTCTATAACAGTAATCTTTATTTTCAAGTATGACAATTGTACTTTGATCTTGGAAGTCATCACACAGTACACTGGATGGATTTTCAATTAATTGTTTCTAACAGCTGCTTGAAAAGAATGACTGATCTGTCATTCAGGCAATAAAATTCCGGAATATCTATCAACGGATTGGTAAAAAGTATATCTAAAAGAAGTCATTTTATTTCCTATGGAAGAAATGTCTAAGATAAACTGCCTATCGAGTATGTTTGTGTAATTAGCAGTTTTATTATATACATGGCGTGCTTTGTGATTGTCCTATGATAGTTGATCAGTTTTCAGCTAACGTAATTGGAAAGACAGACATTACTCCACAATCCGTCATTGTACTCATTCTGAAAACTTCTATCGCCTTCATACTCTTGCTACCAACCCAACCAAGTTATCCTGAATGATCACACTTCCTCCATATGAGAATACAACCATCATTATTACTACTATAACTACGAAACTTATAAAGGCTGTGATATTGCACAAAAGTCAGCTAATTTGCCTCAGTTTATTTCCCAGTGGGTTTTATACATGTTGGTTTTCTGCTAAACCAAATTCTGTATGCCCCTTGGTTTTTAATGCCCTGAAAACTTTTATTCCATCTTTTCTTTTCAGTGACACTTTGTGATCCTGGTGATATAGTACTGCTCGGATCCGATGGTCTCATCGACAACTTTGATCCAGTTATCACACGGTTGGCCGTCCCAGAATCACCACATCTAGAGTTTGTTGATGAAGAAGAAGGGGAAGGAGAAGATAATTCTTCAACTGATGACTTGAGAATCACTGGTACTATTCATAATGGCTCTACGAAAAGCACTTCTTCTTCTGATTCTGTGAGACCAGGTTCCAATAAATCGCCTACTTCACCCTTATGGCGTCCATCGAAATCATGGTTGAATCATTCACCATTAACTCCACCACCTCAAGTCAGTATTTGGCCAGAACCTCCACCCCCACCTACTGACCCTATTAAGTTGTCGCATCAAAACCTTACAGTCAACACTAACTTCAATAGTAATGAGACGGATACAATTTGTGCACAACAAATCAATTTCACTAACCAACTTGAACTGAACTGGTATGAACGTAGAAGGTATGCAGCAAAAGAATTAGAACGTGTATGGCATGAATTAGATATCAGCACAGAAAATAATAAAATTACACATTTTCCAGGCACATTCAGTTCAAGAGATTTATGTGAGGCTTTAATCAATTATGCCTACAGAACTACATCGAAACGACGTGAATGGTTAGAAAATCCTGAATTTGCACATTTGAGACAAAGTCAAACCACATTTCAAAATAATAGCAACAGTAATAATAATAATGATAATAATAACAATGGTAATGAAGAAAACAAGCATTCTGGTAGTGGTTATTCAATCGACTCACAGAAGAAATGGTTTACTGATATGCTCAAACGCATGCCTGGGAAACTGGATCACGCCACTGTAGTTGCCTATGAAGTGGGAGTTTATCAAGGGAATGAGAATGAAGTGTATGAAGAGACTGCTCATCGGTTTTTAACCCCTAATAATTATAATTCACCGAGTCACAATTCATTGACTCCCTCAGAGCCATAGTAATTATAGTATGTGTGTGTTTGTGAGTATAGGGCAGTAACCTCAGATAAATATCAACTTCCGTTTTTCCTTACTTCATACATTGCTATCTTTATGTATTATTTTCGAACAGTTTCTAGTCTCTTCCTGTATATATAGATTCCATTTAATAATCTTGTTGTAATCCTTTAATATATGCAGATGGTGGTATCATTTCGTAATATTACGGATAACAATAGTATCCCTGAGAGTCTTTGTTAATAATTTTGTTTGCGTATATATATATATATATATATATATATATATATATATATATATATATATATATATATATATATAACAAACTGATACTTTTTAGGACAGTGGCCTGTTTCTTACTTTTTATTGCAAATACTTGATCGGGAGCAAATAATTCTTCTGAGGCGTTTACCACTTGATTTATGTAGAAAAGAGGTGCATGGTGGTAATGTTCATTATACATGTCAACCCTAAGGGATCTTCAGCCATTTTAGCAGAGAAATATAAGTTTAATCAGAGTTGGTCTAAGCAGCTGAACTAAACAAACTTTACTACATGTCCGTGCAATCTTATTTAAATTCCACTAAAAGCACACTGACATCATGTAAATGAATATCTTTTTTAGCAGTATAGATTCTCAAGTATTTAGCAAAATATAATAGTAAATATATTCTGGTGCAGCAACACTTTTTAAGTTAGCGGTAGAGTTGCCAGTGTTTGGTTAAGATGCGAGCTGTTAATTTAAAATGACATCATGAAAGAGTGCAGTTGGTGTATTCTTCATCACAGCTCATAAGAGTTATGGAATAACCCGTAAATACAGTGTTAGACTAACCTCTTTGCTTTATTCTAACTAAGCTTAAATCGTATTCAGTCTATCGTAAATATTAATTGTATGACAGCTGGTTCGCTTAAAAAATTACTGAATTTATAAATTCCTGTCAAAAAAATTATATACTGATTCATTTCAATAATTCTGAAGTGAGATGTAGTTAGTCAGGTCAAAATGATGTAGGGAAAAATCGCAACCTTCAGTAGAAATAATCCATCAGATAAAAACAGACTAATTAAAATTAGACTCAAAGTAACTAATTTCACACACCACTGGGATAGGATAATAGCCACAAATGTCAATTACGCCACATTAAGCTTACATGACAACATACAGAATGCAGGCAGTAGCGTATCTTCTTCAATTTTTGCCAGGCTTAATGGTTTTAGATCAAAATTAGTGAAGGTAGACAGTTAAACACCATTATAGTTGATAGGATATGAGTTTGACTATATAAGTTAAGAAATAACAGTAAAAACAGTGAAAACGATTATGCAAACGTGTGATAGTTTACATCATTTCATGACGTCAATAAATAATGGGTGTATGAAGAAATTGTAGGTATGCGAAAAATAGGTTATTGGCACAAAGCAGTTGGGTATTGAAATATTTGAATTCCTAATCATATATGAGGCTAAGGACAAGGTTTGTGATTAAAATTAGAACGGAATACGAGCATTAAAAATATAGACCACATTTGCGTTCATCAAGTTTGACCTGAGAGGGAAATTATTGTAAATGGATTTGAGTTGAAAGTGAATGTTATGAAAGACAAAAGAACTGAACAAACCTCTTTTATGTGCATAAATTTGGTTGGAAAATTGTCTCCTGTTTTATGGTCAATAATTAGAGATACACGGATTCCAGTGGTACTCCGTGGGAACACCCTACATCTTACAGTTAGCTCATAATAAAAAAAGCTAATATTGTGGTACTTCCAATAGTATCACTATGTAGTTCCCCAACCTGTACATTAGCGAAGTGGTTAGCAAAGATTTTAAGTAAAATCAGAAATCAATTATTTAAATATTCCGTAGAAAACATATTTGCGCTTATTAACTGCCGTAGGGATATTACTATCAAAAAAGGCAATGTATCCACTGATATGCCTTCAGCTAGTAATAATGATAATTCTTGTCTGTACACATCATTGAATAATCCTCTATTCATTATCCCTCCAGGATATTTAAAGTAGTTGCTACTAAACAGTGCAGAATATTTGTAGCTCAGGTGGATGGTTTTGGTTGTATTATGTTCTATGAGCTGGGTTGTTTAATCGTGAAGCTTTCATTGTCCTTCATACTGAAGTTAGTGCTGATGGTGTCGTCTAGGAGGACAATGAAAGCTTCACGACTAAGCAACCCAGCTCAGAGAACACAATACAACCAAGGTAGTCGCTACTATTTTACATCAGTAAGGTCCACTTGACTTTTAAAGGTGAACATTGTTGACAAATAGACGGCGTCTTTATGGGTAGTTCCGTAAGGTCACTGTTAGCTGACATTATTAAGTCATATGCAGTAATTTTGACTTTTAATTTAATCGGCAAAGTTACCCTGCACAGAAGGAAGTTGGATGACATCTTAGTGATGGGCAGCAGACATAATAACGCAATAGAACTGTTGGAGAGACTTAGCGTCATAAAAAGTTTAATACACGCAGTAGAAAATAACAGGAAAGGCGGATTATTTAGAATATCAGAGTACCTACTTAAGTTGAACTGCTCCTCAACCCTAGTAGCTCATGTCCAGCGAAGCGTAAATAGGGTTAGGTGGAGTGATTATTCAACGATACATAATGAATACAGTCAAAGAAGCAAGTTAACACTCGACAGAGCAATTACTGAACAATGCATTCCTCTTGAAGCTTTTTATTCGGCGCACAAACAATCACATGTTGCTATCCACTCAATATTTCCTCTCGAAGAAGGATGAATACATGATGCTGCCATATGACGGGAATCAAGCAGTATGGTTTTGAAATGAAAGTTAAACTCAGTTATTTAAATAAAATCATATGAAACTAAACTTATTACCAGTATTTTCCTTACATTCTAGTGGAACCAAAGCCCATATTTTAACATAAAGAGCACCACAAATATAGCTGTGTCACATTCTGTGTATGTGTGTAGACATATAAACTGGAAAAAGTAGTCAAAATGCAGAACAGAGGGTTGGAGAACATATCCCTAAATGGATTGAGCAACAACTACGCTCGAATATTTGTATTTGTATGAGTCACAGAGTGTTTGAAATGAAATAATTCCGACGTGAGAAATGTTTGAACTATTTCATTTCAAACACTCTGTGACCTATACAAATGCAAACTATATCTAATGTCGATGTTTCATTCAGTTCCTGATATTTGCGATAATATTCGATCAAATGTTGATCATAGTTCTGATAAAATATCCTCAAACAGTTCGTTAAATAAAGGGGTCAGACATAAATCATATGTACTTAAAACATGTTATACCAATGACTTCAAAATAGCCTTTGAAAAATTCAATAGAAGCTGGTGAACTGTATTACCAGTTTTATTCAATTCTTTGCTATGTGGAAGTTCAATTATTAATATTGAAGAGAACATTTACTTAGATGATGTCAACAGTGATAGAAAAATGTCACTATTTTAACAATTTTTGTCAGGAAATAAAAGACAGGCTTATTCGAGATTGGTAAATTGGAAATAAAAGATTTTAAATGACAGTACATAAGGACGAAAACGGTGGATAATAAATACTTCATTCTTCCTCAATGGCTTCGCTTTTACTGGATATACTAAGTCATCCAGATGTGTACACAGTCAGATTCGTACATGAATTGATGAATACACTTGGTCATGTTTGTCAGATTTTCTTCATCATGAGGCTTTCGCTACATAGTATATCCTTCAGGTATTGCCAATAAGCTGCTGTATGGAAATTAAGCCTTTACATTCATCTATGGATGAGAATCTGACATATACTTCTTTCTCCTGACCTATTAGATAGGTTGTAAATTGCGATAAAATCTATTGAATCAGGTAATTCGCCTTTAAGAAGTTCGCTTTACATTATTAG
This sequence comes from Heterobilharzia americana, assembly GCA_944470555.2. Taxonomy (NCBI): domain Eukaryota; kingdom Metazoa; phylum Platyhelminthes; class Trematoda; order Strigeidida; family Schistosomatidae; genus Heterobilharzia; species Heterobilharzia americana. Next base: position 32,671,944 of record OX104129.1, on the reverse strand, counting down.
CAAGTTAATTGTAAACGTTTATTCTTTGTACACTAATATCGATTCAATACATATCTCATACAACTTACGTGATCCCATTTTAATAACAATTTTATAACAATTAATTAGTTTGTTCAAACAAATAGTGAACATTTTGACCGAATTGATGGTGCTAGTATGGGATGTTGAAGCCTACAGACATATATATGTAAAAGTATGTCGAGACATCTCACTAAACTTATTCTGTTTCACTTCAGATATATGGATAATATTCAGATGGTATATGATAAGCAACTGAATATGATATCCACTATCTTTAAAATGAGTAAAGTACACAATATGAGAAAACAGAAAATTGATTGTTTGCTGTTTGACGCTTCCAAATGCAATCAACCATACAATCTGCCAACAGAGAATCTGCATAGACTGGACAGCGTTAGAGTTAACAAAGACCCCAACCAATTAGGCATGAAGCATAATTTTGGGGATGAGACATGAAACCTGATGAAAATGCCGATAGGTCACAAACATTTATCAGAAGTTACTAGTCCTGACACAAATACCAAAGTACATGTACATACCATCTTGTCCAACGAGAGAAGAGGTGTGATCACCATGACTCAGTAAATAGTTGACTTCTAGAGTCTGATAACCAAACAACAGTGTAAAGCAGAGAAGAAAAGAACGATACACATGATCAGACTTATGTATCGTTACTAATGCTGTATGTTTGGATGATAACAACAAGTCCCATTCATCAGTCCTCTTAAAAACGTCTTCTCACAACATGTACAGAAGTTATTAAACCTGTTTGAAATTGTAGTGATAGAGAACCAACTGGAAAACGTCATCAACAAACTATGGAAACTAACGAAATCATGTCAGAATTGAAATGACTAAGTATTCTTAATTGAAGAATTGCAAGACTGCATCATATTAGTTCAGTCTGTTATGTGTAGCATACACTGATATGGTACTACTAACAAGATGATATTCCCGGCAGAAAGTTTCGCTCATATATGACCACACAACTTCCTGTTTTAGTTTTCACACCCATTTACATTCTTTGACTTGACTGGTATTAGAAGTTCCATATATTTGAAATCAGTGATGAATCATTCTTGTGAATCGATACAAAAGCCTTCAGTTACCAAACTATATCTGCCGTTAGGACTCTCACTCAGTCCCAACATAGTGTTTTGTTGTTTCATAGGCTGAATTTTTCTCTAGATTACTTATCTCAATAGGGCTTATCAATCTAGACTCAGGCAGGCTATTGTGTTCGGCTAACCTCACTAACTTAGACTGGTTAACTTCAACTACATACTTTGCATGGTATTTATTAACTTAAATTATTTTGCAGATGATCAATTTGATCATTAAGCTGACAAATTTTAACGCTTAGTAAAGTTTTAAGTCCGAATCCACCCTGATTCCTGCTTCATTTGGAGCCCTATTTAAGCTTTCTGATGTCGTCTCTTCCTCATATTGTAACACTAAAGGTCCTGTGTTTCCTCTTAATCAGGTTACAATCATTACTAATGCCATTTAACTTCATTCTGTTATACGTCCCTATGTTTTTCTGAGTAAATTAGGCAGCATATTTGCGTACAAGTAAAGCCGTCCTTTTGTTTCATCTTTATTTAAAATTTCTACTTGTTGGATAGGCTTCTAGCCGCATTACTCGAACAGTTAGGTAAACCCGCATATACTGATTTAGAAGTAGGTAGTTTATGGTCTAGAAATCCGTTAGAATGGGATGGTTTCCCGTATACATTTGTATCTGTACCGTGATCATATCTTCACTAATTCTCCTTATTCATCTTTTAAAGCACATTTTATCCCAACCACCATCTAGTTTATGTATTTGGAGGAACCATAGATATATTTGGATTTCAGTACGGTGTCTCAGCCATACTTTTGGAGTAGAATTGAATACTCTAAGAGCCAGACATTCGCACATTTCCATAAGAATACATAGTGAGTTAATACAGTAAGGATCCCTTCGGTATTCCTTCTGTTCTATTATATTATGTTTTATTTCATAATTTGAATAGTATAGAGTTGCAACATAAATGATCTCCAGTAATCATGACTTCGGTCGATAACCTAGTTCTAGAGTGGGCTAAGTATAACTTCCGTGTATCACTTCCGTGTAATATATCCAGAATAGAATATGGAATTACACTAAAACACAGTGCCCAAATTCTATACCTAAAATTGTGTGTCATCCCGTTACTTAAAATTGATTGAAAAACTTTTTACATATGCATTTATGAAAAGTATTTGAGTGCATATTAGTGAAGTAAGAACTTTTATTTCAAGTCGACTTATATGTCTACATCTATAATCGTTTCTGTTTCGCTCTCTATAATTAAGTGGTCTATCAAAACAGGCATGAATAGTAGTCAAAACATGTTAGGTGACTGCAAAAATGTTCTATATTATCACATGCTTCCTAGGCTTAACTGTTTTTTCTCATGGCTAGACGCTTGACAAAAGGTGGTGTCTAATTATTCGAACACCAATTGCTTGACATTTAAATATTTTACTTGAAAAACTTAGCAAAAACAACTTGCAACACTTTATTCTTGGTGCGAATATATATATATATATATATATATATATATATATATTCACAGAAGGCCACAGAAATTGTGATGGTGGGAAAATGCATCCAATTTTATTTTAACTCTGATTTCTTTTACTTGGAGTTGAAATTTCAACGCTATTTTTTTTAATAACGCCGTCTTTCTGTTTTTTCCAGGGTTCATTCGTGAGACAACAAATCCTAAGTTATTGACTTTCTTCCCGAAATACCCAACATAGTGACATAGAAAAACGTATAAGGTAGGCTTGAAAAAGATAATTTCCGTGACAACAATGATATTCGTAGTTTGATGCTAAATGCTAAGCGAAAACAAAAGTATACTTTGGCGATGAATGGCCGGACAAATATCTACGAGGAATTCCATGCTTATATATATATATATATATATATATATATGTTCTGAAGTAGAAACAGCTAATCAAGTACTAACCATTCACATAACAATCACTTAGGTCCTGCAATCTATAAAATAAAAAGTGAAACACAATTAGATTAGGATAGGAAGCTGGTAAGGCATAATACTAGCAGTCCACAGTCTGCTGATCCAATTGTTATCCATTCGGTATTTGTTTTTACCAAACGTGGTCCAACCAAGATATGATGCTAGATAAACTCAATCAATGAGTTGCAGTAATAATGATGGCTCACGTTTTAAATTTTTAGTCAACTTTTAATATGTTTCAGTTATCTATCAACCATTATACCTAACATATATCCCCACTGGACTACTTAAAATAAATCAACTGTATTGATCTTGGTGACTATGAGGGGAATCCAGGATGCACATTTCATCCTGTTTCGGACTTGTACCCCAATAAGTGGTGTTATTCCCACTGAGGCTCAAACCCAGTACTATTTGCTTCAAATGACAAAGTGTTATCCACTAAGCCACCAGGACACGACAGCCACCTCTTTCTGCAACGGGTATTGGTTGTTGAAATGATACTTGTAATTTCTCCAGTGACTTAGTGGATAACCCTCGGTCGTTTAAAGCTAAGCGTACTGGGTTCTAGCCTCTGTGGGAACAACATCACTCACTGGGGTGCAGGCACATCTAGCTAACGCGTCCCAAATAGAACGAAATGATTCTTGACAGCGCCCTTAGGAATGGATTATTTCCAACTTTGAACCAGTCAGGTAAAAGTGTTAATTTTGGCAGGCAACTTTAAAAGCTAACTCACCATAAAAATCCACTAAAAGTGATAAGATAACTACTTTGTATTATCGTTTCAACTATCTGAGATACCTGTGGTTTGGTAGACTAGTATTTATGCTGGGTGATGATTGAAGATGAAATGAAAATTTGGAATATGAAGTCCTGACCAGACAGCTGGTGTGAATACAATCAAGCGGTAGCAATACGTCACGAATTCACATGGTAGTCGGGTCAAACCCTTGGTGATGGAAGTGAGATAAAAATCTGGTCAGTAGTCGGACTGCGTAGCTCAGTTGGTAGACCATCAGGCCAGAGACCTGGTAGGCTATAGTTCGAACCCAGCCGTGGTCCAAATTTTCATTTCACCCTCAATCATCACCCAGTATAACTACCTTGTAGATGTGAAAATTCGATTACTAACAAAAACAACGAATAGGAGTTGATAGGACTATACCAACCATATCACCAAATGAGGGTGGTATCAAAACGCTACTTGTGAGACTTGTATTACAGATTGCATCAGTATAACGATTCAGTTCATCTTCAGTTTTTATTCCATTAGTACAGTAAAACAAATGAAAACTGAAACAAAACGAAGAAGATAAATGAAGACTGCCACATCCTAATCCTTAGTAGGGACATTGTAACATTTGAACAATGACTGGTTATGCTCTGAATTGAAAGTTAACCCCAGCGGGTGTAAATAATGGATGCAAAAATAGTGGTATTGATGGATGAATAAATAAAAGCAGATCAAGCGCGAAATAAACATAAAATCTAGTTAGAAGTTCTACGAGGAAGCTAAGTCATTTTGAAGAACTCAACACAAACGAATACCAGCCAGAGAACCATGTAGAACGAGGAAGCATTGCACAGTTGTTTCATTGTAGATTAGTAATGTACCAAGGCAAGTACTCCGTATCTCATGAAAGATCAAACTTTGGTATTTTAACAAACATTCTGCTATGCAAATCCAAGTATTCACCAGGATGATAAAGTGCTCACCATGGGCCTTGATGGCTTTCCGTTTCTTATTCCATACATATCCATGAATGCACATTGAGAAGGAGTGCCTAATTACAGCAAAGTAGCTCTTCAGCGCCTCATCCTTTTTAGTGGTTCCCTAGCTAGTAGTGACTGCTTCAAACATAAATTTCCAAAGGGACTTCTTTGTTTATATTTTTGCATACAAAACTGTTAAACGAGAAACACTGACTTTTATATGAGAAAATATTTTGAGACAAAAGTAATCTAAGGAGCATTCTTCATCGAATTTTATCACTCTATATAAGAATACAAAGGCATCAAGCTATTTCATCAAATATAATCCTTCTTGTTAAAATTGTCACTTTCAAAAATAACTCAAAAGGCGTTAAGCATTTTCAGAAAATTATCACTAAACGTATCTACAAAACTTGAAGCCAAAATAAATTCAAGAAAAATTGATTCCATTCATCTTTTCTAATCTGATTAAAAATTGAAGTGTTGTGAGAACCGTTGTCTCTTCAATTTTTGTCCTAAAAGTAGTGTCCCACTGCACTATAGGTGAATTTTTGGACATCAGTATTGACTTAGGGAGAGATTTGTATATCGATATTCCACTGGGTCATATGATGACTATGCGTGTGAATTTTGCACATACCTCGCTGCAGGCAGAGATTTATAAACAAATGAAGACAAATATGTCATAATTATTTTCCTTGTTTCTTAATAATGAACAAAATGGGAGTAATCTGAATAGAATTTGTTGGTTATTCTTTCATACATTGGTCACAGATTGTTTTACTGCAGTTCCCTCAATCGAATACATTTCGTAATTTAACCGTTGAAGGTAAAACACGGAAGACTTGGTCTACACTCTTTATCTCAGTTGTCAAGAAGTAATTGAGTCAGTGTTAGGCTTTGACAGAAATGATGCTGTGTAAGTTTCACGAAACAACGTCATTAAGACTTGAAGTCAAGAATTTTATTGTTCTTTGAGCCAGTTTTGCAAAACCTCTCTTGTGCATTTTATAAAAAGAAATATTTACTTTCTTCTATTTTTCAGGTCTTATGATAAGAATTTTTAGTTCGATTGCGACTCTATGACAAGATTTCAGGTACTGCTAAACAAATTAGAGGAAAAACAGAACTATTCTAAATTTCACACAATTTGCTCCCTATACATTACTTTTTTTGCGATATAGTTTTTTATTAGTGTTTAGTGACTTTATTTTTTTATCTTCAGGTCCAAAACTGAAGCAATCTCATTATTGAAGTCTACGTAGCAGATAAGGAAGACACTTTATTTGACAAAAGCACATCATTTGCATACAGTTTTCCTCAGCATATAAAGCCACTAGTTGGATACTTATTTTTACTGGTCAGCTGTAAGACAAAACTGTCCAATAAAGTTTTTCCTGTCCACGCAATAACATGAAACAAGGTTGAAATCCCAAAATCCTACCCCTGTGGCTAATGACTTAGAACATTATTTTCGATTTATTCCGCTCCCTACTATTACTTCAAATATATTACTGACAAGATTCACGTTAAAAACGTAGTTTAGAATTGTTTGATGTAAGTTTACCGTAAGATTTTGAAATCCCTTACTTGTGAATGTCACTAAGTTGAAAACCTGGCTTCACTTATCCATTTCTTCCAGTAAAGAAACCTCAAAAAGTCTTTGAAACTTCATATGAACAAAGATAACAAATCTCAACAAGTTGCTTTCCAGAATAGTGATCTAAATATCAGAATAAATACATAGTAACAAAATAGTGATCTCCGTCATACTCCACAAGTAGAATAAAATAATAATCATGCAGTTATTCGATACTCGTAATTTCCTGTTGCAATACGGAGTCAAACTACTTGATTTTTGTTGACAGATGAGCTCGTATGAAGATGTCCTGATACCACCGGGTATTCATGACAATATTTTCATCTTGGCGACTACCAGTGAATATCAAACACGTGTTTCGTCTGATTTGGTACTTATCAGCTGAATGTATCTGCACCACCACCTTCGAAGCTATAGGAACTGAGTTTCAGTCTCATTGGGAACAACATCACTCACTTGAGTACACGTACATCCGCCTGAGGAATCCTAGAAAAGACGAAAAGCACATCTTGAATTCTACTGCTAATGACCGAGGTGAATATATTTAGGAGGCATTGTGTTGAACATGCATAAGTATGTAATAATCTTAGTTGTATTGAAGACGACAACCAGTTATTCATAAAATTTCCACTCATAAGGAAGTTGAATTACAATACATAAATGCAAGTATGTTTGGCATTTCATGTAATGACTAATAAGCGCACGCAATTATAAAAATAAATGAACGAAGATGAATAATTTAAGAAATAATGAAAAGAATTTCTTGAATATTTTATTTCACAGGACAGTTGCAATGCTATTTTTCTACTTTGCATAACTAACTGAATCACTTATTCGCTGAAAAAATGACTATGTCGTTGACAAGCATTTATCCTGATATTTGTCCTACACAAACAGAGAGATGAACGTAAGACATCGCATATAAGTGTACTGCCTTAAGTTACTATGCTTCAGAACAACATAGAAAGAGGGAGATAAAGAGAATGCTACATTTAAACTGACATTTAAAGAAATGGTATTGGGTAATAAAGGTTAATACTATGTTTAAAAACTCGAAAGGGATAAAGAGCTATTACATCTTCTGGATTTTGATCCCTTTTACTGAGGTTACTGCAGTGTTGGTTCACAGTATCTCGAGGATAAAATCAAACAACAAACACTTCTCTTTACGACCAAAATCATTCAGTAATACGCTATTCTAGTTTGGTCCTTCACACCTTACTTTCAGTCTAACCTTGTAAAAACATGCTTGATACTCCTTACCTTATCTCAACTTTGCTCACCTTTTGGTTTCTTTATATAAGCTCCTAGAATATAAAGGCACCCATGATTCAATATAACAGCTTTAAGTACCATTATACACTGGCTTTGCTCCAAAACATACTCCTCTTTATTCATTTTCCCTTATGGTATTACCAAATATCACTTGTAAACAATTCGTCTTGGATTTATTAATTCATCAGTGGTTCACTGTTTGAGTGATCTGCCTAACAAAATTGATTAGCGGATAATTTAGATTCCCTGTCAAACAGTCTGTTATCTTTCTGATATGTTTCCCAGTGTAAAGGAATAAAGAGTTCAGCAAACAAATATGTTTTTGGGGATAACATCCTGTCGAGCTGTACAATCGCATTTAAAAATAGTATACACAAAAATGCCAGTACTTGTTAATTAATAATTGTCCGTAGTTTACGACCATGAAAACAATATAGGGATGGAAATTAGGTAAGAAAAAGGAAATTGTTTTACAACGTGAGAAAACATGAGTTGCAATCATGAAGTTGAGAATTTTCAACAAGGTGAATATACAGTTTTCAATGAGGACAGAAATGAGAAATGTTGTCGCTAAGCTAAATTCACTGACATAACAACAAAATGAAAATTAACAGGCTCTTCAGACCACAAAACAGAATCGTTTATGAATTAAGAAGTGGATAAGGACAGGGAATGGCAAAGTTGCTTTCGAATGCAGAATTATGTTTTTGCCTATTGGATTGTCCGAGCTTCAGCATTGGAAAGTAAACGTCTTCCAACACTCTTCGGGAAATTAAGTTATACGTTGTAGACTAGTGTAGATAAATCTTTCAGAACTAATGCCGCTGTCAGACAACTAATGTTATATGTAACTGTTAACTGACCTGCGCTAACATTTATCGTGTCATGCCAGAAGGTGTAAAATTTGGATAATCGTACCCTACGTATGGATTATATACCCAGCTTTAGTGAAGCAGATGAAATTATGTATACACATTAAGGTGGCTAGCAGTGACAATTCATCCTTCGCACTCTTTATCGCCACCGGACGACTAGGATAGGTGATTTTCAGAGTAACTGAATAGAATTTTCTTTTGAGGGCTCTCAATTTCTGAGCTTTAGTACCTTATCTGCTGCTCTCCCAATGCATTTCAAGCTGAAAATTAAATTTTTATTCCCCTCAGTGATACGAGACTGTCGAGTAGCGTTCCGATCTAGATTTTCATTCTTGAATCGCCCTGGGTATCTATTTCTGACGAACGCCAATCTTAGAGGTTGAATTTCATCTTTTTGAGCTTTGAAAGATTTTCAATAACTGGATATTTTGATTGTCCTATCATCTCGTTTTGTTAAAAATAGGTCGGGGAATAGTATTTCAGAGTGGGATACCTTCTCCATTGCAATGTTGATCGAGAAGTGACATATTGAATAACTTAATGGGTCTCTACAGGTCATTATTCTTATCACATACAACAACTGTATCATCAGCATATCTTCTGCATAATCTAAACTGCCTGATAAATAGAATAAGTACATCGTTCTTTGATTGCCCATAAATATATCTGCTAATGATAAGCCCACTGGTGAGCCCACTGCCGCTCATCTAGCGGCAGAATGTATTACTAAAGCTGAACTGTACACTAAATGACCATCGTATGGATAGTTCCTTCAGACATTTTTTTCAGTATACCGATGTTAATTGCATTTGAATCGGTGCGGTCACATATAAGTAAACTGTTTCAGTTAGTGGGACATCTTTGAATAATGAAGTAACATTGAATAATAATATAATAATCCAAAAAAGTTCATTTTAAATATAGAATCAATAAAATTGAACCTATCTCCTAGAGAGTATTTAGAAACTAGCCTTCTGATGCATTCTAGATGTTGAGATAACGATTTGGCAACTGAATGATAAGGTGAACTATATATATCCAGAAGTGAATGTCACGGCAAGTCAGGTAAATGGGTTTTGGGTACCCTGTAGAGACAAGAAGTATTTGTTCCAAAAGGCCTTAATATGTGGCATAGCTCCAGACTGATGATTGGTTAATTCTTCCCTCTTTTTAGAATTTCAGTTGTCTGATGTTCAACTATCTTTGTTCTATTTTTTCACTGCTTGACTTGAGGAACATGCTTTCACCGGAAAGTAATTTGGACATCTCAATGTAATTTTTTTACGTTCATTAGGACAATACAATCAACTTTGTTATGACTAATTTTAATGGTTTCGCTCCTATGCTTCAATCGCTTTATTTAGTTGATATGGCCAATGATCAGACGACAAATGTTTTGGTTGTGTTCGAGAACTGGTGAGAAAAAGTCAGTTAGTGTGGATTTAAAATGGTATAAATGTTCCACAAATAAAGCAGTTAGATCATCAAACTAAAGATGAGTGTGGGGTTTGTTTGGTTTGGATTTACAGGTAAATTTAGGCCCAGATGATCGAGTTTGGAGTTGAATTGTTAAAACCCTCACATAAAAGTAGTTGAAGACGTGTTACTTGCACAATGTTAAAAAATGTATGAAGTTATTTGACTACAGACTCTTCGCAAACTTGTGGTCGGCGCTTTTGCACTTTTGTTTGAATTCAAATTATTCTTGAATTCAAGTAGCTCGACATCTGAGAGTTATTACAATGAGTATGACCTTTGCACTACAATTTTTAATCTAATTTAGGTCAATGAGATTCAGTTTCATTGATATGTTTCCTTTATGTCGTCTGCGTGTTGTTTGGTTTGCATATGTATGACTGAGGTGAAAAGATATGAAGGAATACGTAGGGTACTCATGATCTTTAATACAGCTTCCTAGGAAACAAATCACATTCTTCTCTAAAGTAAGCTTGGATAATAAGATACAAAACCCTTCAATTCCTTCACCTTCAAAGTGTCGTCTCTACTTTTTTTAAAGACGGAACTATTCAGTGTCAGTTTATTTAAAAAATCTCTTATGAAAGTATATTTCTATTACCCATGACATTCCTGATTCTAATCGACTGGATCATTCAAAAAACAGTGGGGAGCGAGAAGAGGGGGATACGCTGGACTGCGGAAAAGAAACTAGAAGATTAGGGTTTCGCCAGTGATGACTTGTGTCTGATGTCGTACAAACTTGAAGATCTGTAGGCAAAATCCAACAAGTTGACAGAAGAGATAGGGCAGCAAAGATGGGATTTCAAGTGAATATAGAGAAGACAGAGGTGATGAAGATACCAACCAACAACAAGATCGACAAGAAGCACCAATCACCATCAATGGGAGGAAGTTGAAGGAAGTAGCCTCTCTCACCTACCTTACTAGGCAGCACTGATTCAACTACAGGCGACACAGGTACATATGAGGACGTCAGAGCCAGCCAGGATCGGAAAGACAGCAAGACAGGCGTTGATTAACCCGAAACCAGTGTGGAGATCTGCACTCCACTGCACTCAGCATAAGGCGTGAACAACATCCAGATTTTCAACACCAAGGTAAAGTCAGTGCTTCTGTGTGATGGTTCAGAGACTTGGTGGCTCGTTGCGAAAAGCATTTCCCACAAACTACAGACATTCATCAACAACTGCCTACTCTGACTCGTTACTGAAGATCAGATGGCCGGAAAGAGTAAGAATAAGCGACGAGGAACTCACTCTGGCCTGGTAACGAACCAACGAAGCAAGGAGCTATCGCTGAACAAATACGCACTGGAAGGAAGTGGAGATGGATTGGGCATGCATGCATTAGGAAGACCATATGGGAACATCACACGTCAGGCCAGTTGCTCGAGTGGAACCCAGATTGGAAATGACGAGTTGGGTGTCTGAGTCGAGGGTGACATGGAGGAGATGGTGTGAGGAGGAAATGAGAGCTTGTGGGCTGTTGTGGAGCCAGGTTCAAAAGATTTCAGAGAACAGAGAGCATTGGAGACGTGCTACTGGAACCCTACGTTCCATTAGGAACCTAAGAGACAAATAATAATAATAATACTGTGTACAACGATATTTCACTATGGGTCTGGTTGAAAACGTTTAATAACTACTACATTCCAAAAACCAAACAGTATAGGCTTTTCTGCACTTTAAGTGAACTTACTGAAATTTTGGATACGTACAATGAAGATTTTGAAAACTACAGTAAAACTTCCATAAGCTTATGCTGAGTTGTACGACTCATAGCATTATCATAGAATAAAATATACATATAAATTAATTTCATTGCTCTGAGCTAGGATTTATGTTTAGTTTGCTGTTTAATTTTTTGATTACATTCATTATCCTTCATCAACCTTGTTGCTTACATCATTTGGTTTTACAAATATTTCTTGATGGTAAACTTTTTTCACTTAAAAGTTCCTATTTTATTCGGACAATATTTAGATTTCAAAAGCAATTCAGAAACTTTGAAAGTATGTAATTACCAACAGATATTTTTTCTGAGTATTTTCAATCTAGACGTCTGCATAGGGCTTTTATTATTTATTATTATTAGTCCCTTGGGTTCCTAGTGGAACATAGGGCTTCAGTAGCACGCCTCCAGTGACCTCTGTTCTCTGAGATCTTTTGAACCTGGCTCCACGACAGCCCAGAAGCTCTCATTTCCTGCTCGCACGACCTCCTCCATGTCACCCTCGGACGTCCAACTCGTCGCTTCCCATGGGGATTCCACTCGAGGGCCTGACGCGTGATGTCCTCCGTCGGCCTTCTCAGTGCATGGCCAATCCATCTCCACTTCCTCCTGCATATTTGTTGCGTGATAGGTTCTTGGTTGGTTCGTTCCCAGAGTTCCTTGTTGCTTATTTTTTCTGGCCATCTGATCTTCAGCAGCGAGCGTAAGCAGTTGTTGATGAATGTCTGTAGTTTATTGGAAATACCTTTCGTGACGCGCCAAGTCTCTGAGCCATACAAGAGCACTGACTTGACGTTGGTGTTGAAAATCCGTATCTTGTTCCGCATGCTGAGTGCAGTGCAGTAGATCTCCACACTGGTTTCAGGCTAATGAACGCCTGTCTTGCTTTTCCGATTCTGACTTTGACGTCCTCGTCCGTCCCGCCTGTAGTTGAAACAGTGCTTCCTAGATAAGTGAAGGAGGTTACTTCCTTTAAGTTTCTCCCGTTGACGGTGATTGGAGTTTGTTGTTGTTGATGGTGGTGGTGCGGTATCTTCATCACTTCTGTCTTCTCTATATTCACCTGAAGTCCCGTCTTCGCTGCCTCTTCTATCAACTTGTTAGTTTTTGCCTGCAGATCTTCAAGTTTATGTGACATTAGGCATAAGTCATCGGCGAAATCCAAGTCTTCTAGGTTCTTTTCCGTCGTCCAGTGTATCCCCCTCTTCTCGCTGCCTACTGTTTGCTGCATGATCCAGTCCACCACAATCAAAAATATCATGGGGGATAGTAGGCAACCTTGTTTCACTCCTGTCTTCACTTCAAAGGCATCACTGAGCTTCCCATTGTGGATTACTTGGCATGTAGCATCTTCATATAGTTGTTGAATGAGGCGGATAAAGGTTTGCGGTACTCCGTAGTATTGAAGCAGTTTCCAAATTACTTCTCGGTCGACGCTGTCAAAGGCCTTCTCAAAGTCGATGAAGTTGAGGTGGAGAGGTGATTGCCATTCTATGCTCTGTTCTATGATGATACGAAGCGTTGCAATTTGGTCTGCACATGATTTGTACTTCCTGAAGCCTGCCTGTTCCGGTCGTAGTTTTGAATCCAGTGCATCCCTTAGCCTCTCCAGGATGATGCGGCTTAATATTTTACTTGGGGTGGACAGGAGAGTGATTCCGCGCCAGTTCTTGCAAGCACTGAGGTCTCCCTTCTTCGGCAGTTTGACAAGGTAACCCTTCTTCCAATCGTCAGGTACCTTCTCTTCCTTCCACACCTTCTGCAATAGTGGTGTGAGCATGTCCGCTGTTGTCTCTGCATCTGTTCTCAGTGCTTCTGGCGGTATTCCATCTGGTCCTGCTGCTTTCCCACCTTTCAGTAGCTTTATGGCGTTCAGGACTTCCATTTTCGTTGGGGGATTTATGTTCACTTGTAATTCAGCGGCTGCAGGTGGTATTTCTGGACGAAGTGCAGGTGGTGGTCGATTCAAGAGCTTCTTGAAGTGGTCGGCCCATCGTTTCCTCTGTTTCTCTTCTTTTGTAATTAAATTTCCTTCTTCATCTTTTATTGGTTTCATCTGTGTTGGTCTCTTCCCTGATAGCAACCTGGTTATTTGATACAATGTCGTCAGGTCTCTCTTACCTGCAGCCTGTTCTGCTTCACTTGCCAGTGTGTCGTAGAAGTGTCTTTTGTCTTTGCGTGCACTCTTCTTCACTTCTTTGTCCAGTGTTTTATACATTGTGCTCAGTTCCTCTTGTCGTTGAGCATCCTTGCACTGGTTTATCTTCTGCTTCACCATCCTCCTCTCCTCTATCAGCTTCCAGGTATCTGTCGAGATCCATTCCTTGTCTTCTTTCTTCTTCCTTCCTAATACTGTTGTGCAGGTTTCTTTCCACATAGCTTTCAAAGACTTCCAGTGTTCTTCCACACAGGTTTCTTCAGGGATGTTGCTCGATGTCTCCCATTTTGTCTTGATGGCTGCTTTGAAGATCTCCTTTGTAGTTTCATCCTTCAGTTTCCGAGTGTTGTACTTGAATTGAGGTCTATCACCAGCTTCCTTGAAGGCTTTTAACTTGATTTGGAAGGTTCCTTGCACTAGGTAGTGGTCTGAACCTACATCTGCTCCTCTTCTTGACCTTGTGTTAAGTAGACTGCGTCTCCATTTTCTTGAGATTGAGATAAAGTCGATTTGATTTTTAGTGTGTCCATCTGGTGAAATCCATGTCGCTTTGTGGATATCTTTGTGCCTGAACACACTGCCTCCAATCACCAAATCGTTGAATGCGCAGAATTCTGCAAACAATTCTCCATTCTCATTCATTTCACCTAGTGCCTCTCGACCCATGGTTAGTTCTCTTCCCGTGTTGTCCCCTCCCAGTTTGGCATTCATGTCGCCCATCAGAATTTTGATATCGCCAACTGACGTCTTGTCCAGTGTTGATTGAAGTTGTCTGTAGAAATCCTCCTTTTTCTCTTGCTCTGCATTATTTGTAGGTGCATAACATTGTATGATTGTGACCTTTCTTCCTTTTGAGTTGAATCTTGCTGTCATGATCCTGGAGGAGATTGGTTCCCACTGCATGAGAGCCTTCGATGCTCTTGAGGACATCATGATAGCCACTCCCTCAGTGTGCTCGTGGTTGGCGTCTGGGTGACCGGAGTAGATTATTGATTCTCCCGTTGACAGTTTGGAGAGTCCACTCCCATTCCATCTGCTTTCGCAAATCCCAAGCACTTCGATGTTATACCTTCTCATCTCCTTTGCAATCTGGGCTGCCTTACTGGGTTCAAACATCATGCGGACATTCCATGTCCCCACGTTTACTTTCGCTTTCATCGAGAGAAGACACATCGGCCAATTGGCTTCCCGAAGGCTTTCACCAACTGGCGTCATTTCGCCTCTCCGATTCCAGCGGGGAATAAGTTTGTTTTCATTTTTTATATTTTGTTTGTGCTTTGAAGTTTCTTTAGCGGTTAGATTTGTTTTACGGGGTAGGGTTGCTAGCCCTATGCCCAACCTTCCCTCTTTACCCGGGCTTAGGACCGGCTAGTAACTAGTAAACTAGTTAACCAGGCGAGGTTATAGGGCTTTTATACCAACAGCAAACAATCATTTTGATCTAAATCAAACAACAACCAGTAATAACAAGCCGTAATGTGGTACTATGTCCACTTGCTAGTCTAACGAATAACGCTCTCTCATTCGTAGCGATGAGTGCTGCGTTTGACTTGGAGTAGGAGCGACAACATGGAAATTCAATTTACCCAGATGACGAGTGCTAAACAGGAGGGAATGAAAGTTCTTGAACCCCTTTTAAGCCAGTATTTATACTTTGGTCATTAATCTCGGGGAGATGCATACAAGATACTCAAGCTCTAACTTAAATTACACAAAGTTTGAAAAAGAGTTGAGTCCATCATAAACCATTTAGTTTCATTCAGTTTGATGATATTTTAGACGCCTATTCGTTTAAAAATGGAACCCAAAAGTCGCATTGGAGAGATATGGGTACGTTGCAAAAGCGAAGTACAAACTAACATTCATCGTCTTTCTTTCTAATGAACCGTTGTAAAACAACAGTTATTGCCAACATATAAAAGTTTATTTAAGGTGCGTAAATGTAGTAATTGGTGTGACACTATCCAAAACATTGGTACATGTCGTGAACAAACGTAAGATTATCCTGAAGCAGAAGGTTTGCTTGCACAAGAAGAAACCTTAGCCTTAATACAACGTCAAAATGATAAACAGATACACACAGAGGAGGATATTAATCTAACAGTGGGCAATAATCTCTTTATGTAGATAAGGTTAAGAATAGTGGTTACATTAAACCATAATGAAATCAGTGTGACTGTTATGAATTAAGTTTGGCATTAGGAAGTGCATCTAGAGAAGAATGGTACAGTGAATGAAAATGATGCGCAGTGGAAGTCCAAATTTCAGTGCTATCAAAACCAGTTCAGTGTATCAATTGATAGACATTCGACATACTGAACACCAATAAAAATCATTGGTTTTTCTGAGAATTTGTTTCAGTTTACTGTTTCTTTCCTTTTTATTTCCGTCAAACAGAAATAATAATTAATTGGACACAGAAACAAAAAGATAAATCAAATTTCAACATGTGCTACTGTATGAAGAGTGTAAATCTTCCAAAAAAGATGAAATCAAATCACAGATAATAATGCGACAGAGTTATTTATGACAGAGTTAGTGAGGACAAAAATGAAATCAAAATCCTGAAATAAAAGTATATTTGAAATAGAAATACAGAAAAACTGAAATGTTCTCATTCATCTGCCAAAAATATATAAAATAAATAACTGCCCTTCTTATAGACTAGCATTTCCAAAGGTAAGATCAACAGATCAATATATGATTACGTTTTAATGCAAGAATATGGGATGAATCTATAAAATTCAGTGAAGTTTACATCTGCAGGTAGTCAAGAATTAGCTCATCCAAGTGTTTGCGTCTTTCAGGTGACCATATCTTCAGCAGGATTCACTCCTTCTTTGTCTCAGGCTGTTTAAATCAAAATGTCACGTGTAAAATGTATTCAAGCCATCAATTTATACATCATTTAATAATCGTAACATTTGCCAATGTAAGACTTTGCTAACTAACAAGTTATTGAGTCAGCATACCTAGTGGCTCAATGTTAAAATCCTGGTCATCAAATCTAAAGGCCTTGGGTTCCATCTCTGGCGGGGCCATGAGTTCGCATTGCTAATGAATTCCATACCAGGACGAAGCAGAAGTTCGGTAGTCCCAGGTTTTCAACAGATCTCTAACCGATGTCAGTCCTTTGTGAATACCAACTTAAAATGAACCAAGAACAAGAAAATAGAAGAAACTCATCAACTAATATAATGAATATTGCACTTAGAAGTAAATCTTCAAAAAACATCAATATATCTAAAAATTAAAACTCAGTGGACGTTTGATTTGAAGTCTTTTTCATACTCAGTCCTGCTTAACATCTTGTAAAATAACTCCAAATGAAGGTGACATTTTGATAATGAATGGCTATTGAGTAGTTGAAAAAACCACATTTGTAGGTATCATAATATGAACTGACTTAAACTACCTGAGGATAACCTCAAAAACAAAGTAATTCAGGGAAGAAAATTTACTTTTCAACAAATCATTTTCAGTAGCTGCACATTGATTTATAGGAATAACAAACAAACAGATGAGTCTGTGATTGACTAGTTGGCCAACATTGGGTTATCAAAATGGAGTGTTCTAGGGTGGAATAGTGGGTCGACTCGATTTTAGAGTAAGAAAGGAATTGTGTAATCATGGTTTGCATAAGAAAAATATGCAGTCGAATAATGCGATAACCAATAGGTTAAAAAATAAACAGATTAAAATAATACTATTACAAATAATAATCGGGGTGGAGTATTATGAGAATTTTAATGGGAGATTGGAGGAAACATGTTAAGACACGGGAAAGTAAACCGTGAACTGGAAATAAACATTAATGATAATGGTATTGCCGCAGTTCGGCGACAAATAATTCCTTTGAGTACTTTAAAAAGCAGATTCTTAGGAATTTCTGCTGTGTTACTATGAAATGAAAATTATTTTAAGCTCAAAATTACAAATCAAAGAAAACTACAAGTATGTAGTATTCTCGAGGTGTAGTGTCAAAGAGTTGGTCGAAGCCGAACCACTTTTCCTCCCAAAAATGTTCTTACGTCAATTTTCAGCAATTTTATTGTCAGAAGGCATGCCAACAAAATAAGGATAAATATCTTGACCTATGCAATTTTTAATTTTGACTGTCTTCTGCTTGTTGAGGTTTAACACTTGAAGAAAGGTATGAAATTATCATTTTTGTTCCTCGCAATAACTTTCTTCTCCGAAGGTGGAGTTACCGTTTCTTAATGTTGAAAGGTAGCATACGTAACTATAATGACATTTACAGTTCATTGCTACACCGAATAAACTCTGGACATTCAACAGAAGAACAAACGTGTAATTGATAACTCATATGAAAAGAATTAATTGATTTTTCATTAGGAATGGTAGTTACTCTATGTCTCTTGAAAAACAAAAAATCCTAAGGTGTTAGAAGTCAAAATAATATTCCTATTCAATTTCGAGCTACTGTCACCAACTCATTCTGATCTCACACCCGTCAAGTCGCCTAACAAGTCATCAGTAATCTGAACTATTACGATGAAATATATTTATTGTAAGTACCACGTTTTGAATATTTGATTCCTTTACAACAGAATGGCTTTTATAAGCTGTTTTAGTAAACATGTTTTGAACAACAACATTAACTATCCAAAACTTGCTCAGACTATTTAATGGGACATAAGTGGTCCTTATCTACCCCACAGATAAACTTAGATGATATGAATGTTTAAATACATATTAGGGGTTTATGTAAGCTGTCTAAAACCTTGTCTTCACAAATTCACTTAACTATTAGATAGTTACTCCAGATTGTTATCCAGTCACATGAAAATGGTACAGCAAAGATGGAACAACAATGATAACTGTAAGGATTGGTAAGAGATAGTGGGTATATTCTGCATGTATATTTATGTAGTTGTAATCTATATTTGGGCTTCATATGTACTAATGAATCTAAATGATTTTCGTTAGGAAGACAGAAACACTAACCACTGTAGTGGACGAAAGTTGTGGTAAATTTATGTGTTATGCCTTATAACCTCCACCTGGCTCAGCCAATAAAAAAGTATTGGTATTTCACTAAATTTTCTGGTTTCCCTCAATTTTTATATCTCTTAACTTAGTCTTTGAGCGATAATTTGTGGTTTCGAATGAATATCGTGTCATTTTATCCACCATATCATACAACGGTCAGGTAAATATATATTTTTATATGTCAAAAGAAATTTCAGTCTCTGGACCAAAACTCCTATATATTTAGACTATTTTTGGCTAAAAATCTCTCAGGTCACTGTTTATCTGAAAAACGTTATAGGTCACAAAACCTTCATGTATGTTTCCTCAGTATTTTTCCAAACCCGGATAGTCTTTATCTTTTGCCACGAAAAATATACAGAGTAACGTGGTTAAGAAGTTAAAATAGTTTTCAGGATATCTACTTTCTGCGGTCGTTGTTTCCAAAGTGGCTTCATATTGTCATTTCAGGAGAAAGGGAAGAGTCGTTTTGAGGCGATTTCATTTTTAAAGATGTAGAATCACAAATTAATACATTTTTCCAGTGTAGGGATTTGATAGTTAAAAATGGTTCTCCAAGCATATCTCTTGTCACTCGCATTAGGGGAATATGTGGTCCCGTTGTTTTAGAAGAGGAAATTTCTGTTCTAAAGAAAATCCTGATTGAAAACGGATTCCCACCACGTTTCATGGACAATTACATCAACCCTAAACCTCGTAAAGAGAACCTTACTACCGTACCAAGAAAGACACTTATGAATCTAAATTCCAAAGACGATTCTGCCGCTGACACTCTCGAAAGAAGGATATCAAACGATTTAGGGAGAACATTCCTTGCATCAACTCTGAAAATGGTATTCTCTTGTCGTCCAACGATTTTCAGCAACTAAAAGGAGAATCTTCAGAATCTGACCACTTTTTTGTGTATATATCAATTCACCTGCTCTTTTGGAACCAGGTATATAGGTCATTCGAAGCGACTGTTATCCAGAAACGGTTCAAGAACACTATCTCACGTGGTTACAAAGAGGTGACAATTGAGCGATAGGGAACGTTATAATTAACACATCGTGAACACGAGTTTCTGTTTCTCAAGAACTTCCCTGTTCATTGTCATCTATAAAGTGAAAAGGAACTTTCCAAAGGCTGTATGTCTTTGTATTCTCTGCATCACCGAAGCTCTTGTCATCAGTATGGAGAAAACTGAATGGTGTAAACAAAAGAAGATTGTTCATCTCCCTCTTCCTTCGTGGTCTTAGTTTTCAGCCTTCTGTACCCTTTTTTTCTTTTCATTCTTTTGTTTTGACAGTATTCACTTCTCAAGTAATTTGCCACTCATTTTTGTTTCTATGCTCTGCCTGATCATGATTCAGTTTTCAATTATGTCGTATTGTCACGAAACTCCTTGTCCAAACATATTTTGATTAATATTCACTACTCATCAAGTTTGATTTTTTGCTTTTAATGACAGCTCAATTACTTACGATATTTGTGTCTCCATGCTTGACAAACTGTTCTTAACTATTAAATCCTTATACAATAAAAGTGTATAAATTTGCTACTATACGGCTTTGAAAATGAAGTCGCCGAAAAGAGACTCTTCACTGAAATAGTTTTTTTGCTTTAATACATTATGATTACGCCATTCCTTCCTTACTCTAAAATTGAGTGGACCCACTATTCCACCCTAGAACACTCCATTTTGATAACCCAATGTTGGCCAACTAGTCAATCACAGACTCATCTGTTTGTTTGTTATTCCTATAAATCAATGTGCAGCTACTGAAAATGATTTGTGGGAAGGAAAATTTTCTCCTTTCAATCACTTCGTGTTGCGTTAGATACTTCGATCTGCCTATGAAATCCGACTCCTGAAGTTGATAATGATTTAAATGCTCCTTGATCTGTTGCCTTCAAAAAATGACTGTACTACACAATAGACATGGAAATCCTAAAAGAAATGTTCCTTATGTTTAGCGGTAAAATATCTAGTACGAATTGACTAGATCTGTTTGAATCACCGACATTCTCAATGAGTTTGTTGATCCCTACTTGGTCATACTATATATGTATATATATATATATATATATATATATATATAAATGATGATAACACCTTCACATGACATCTGCAGGGAGTTTGACTGTTGTGCACTCAGGACACAAGAAGCAATTATTACCTCAGCACAGCCTGAAAAACTCATATTCTTACAGGTTAAGAAGCTGAGAAATTCAATACTTTTATTTTCTTAGAACAACGGCCAAGCTGTCTACATAACCACAGATTTATTGATTGTATCTGTCTAAGTAGCAGATTTATTCCAATGCGTCTTAGAGATTCACAAACGAAAATGATTTCACGCATTTTGGAATGAGTTCCAGTCATTACATGAAATAACTTTATAAGTGTAAACATTTATTTATGAGATATTGAAATGATAGGATAATTTCACTCGAAATATATTCATTTGAGTGTACCGTTTCACGATATCACATGACTGTTTTCAAGAAAGAATGTTTGTATATAAAACAGATATAAGGAAACTAAGAGGGTGAGAAAATTTTAAATGTAGAGAAGCCTTTAAGAAGGGTGATCAGCGTCACATGCGATTTTATGAAAAATAGTAGATTTAGCTTTACTCACGAGATAACAATACTGAGTTATTTTTTCTTATTACATATATTTAATAAATCAAAGCAATAATTGTAACATTTTTTGTCAGTAGAACAAAGTTGCTCGGAATGATGAACATAATTATACGTGGAAATATGATCATAATCATTAGTTTTGCCTCGATAAACTTTGACATTGTAGTAAACTGGTTGGTTAATTGTTGTTAACAGTTGAGGTTGATCTAGAATACATCCTTCCCACAATCTTTGAAGGAGTTAATGAGTAGATTGGAAAATTCCACTTTGTTGGTGATTTGCTTGAATTATAATTTGCCGACCAGTAAGGGGCACAGACTGAACTTTGGTTGTCATTGTTTGTTTTTAGGACAATCTTCTTTAAAGCTTACTACTACAATATATGACTAGCTAAATTTGTAACTGTTTTAGCAGTGCTTCTGTGTTTTCGCAGGATTTACATATTCGTTTTGATTTCATCTCCAGTGTACCTCCAAACTAAACTGAAATTGATATTTCATTTGCGAGTAATTATGAAAACAACATTAGTAAACAACGGAATGGTGAGGGTCTTCACTTCTTAAATTTCTCCATGGTAGGACTGTCATCATTAGTTTGTTTCCTTTGCCCTCAGTGTGTTGACTTAGCAATCTTCATTATTATCAAATTAAGCTTCATTGTTAATCTGAACCTCATCTTGACCTTTTGTTGCCTGATGTCGAGCTGACCTTATTTTTCTACTGCCTATATAGAATGAGCTCTCTCACTGTCTGCTGGTGAGGTTTTTTCTTAAATCACCTCAAACTACCTCACTTTCAAAGAGAGGAAAAAAACAAGCTTTCTTGATGAAGCTCCACTAAATGTAACTCCCGAACTAGCTAAAGAAGCTTTGCCCATAAACAATCGAAATACAAAAGGACTTTAACTCATGAAACGAATTTGATACCAATTAGTTAATTATAAGGATTGAGAAGCATCCAATTACCACTTCTCTAGTTTGAAACATGCCAGTTACACTCATCTTTGAATGACTAAAACTACTTTTAGTGAACAAGACAAAATAATGTCTTGTTAATCCCAACTTTCCATCAGTCCGTTTTTGGATAATGAAGAAAACAAACCTAAAAGTCTTTAGGAATTTCACTTCATCTCTCAGTCTTCCAGTAAAATTCACACCGCTTTAGATGTCTCAATTATGTGTAGGTGTATACATTTTCTAATTGATTTCAAACACGAGATAAAATATGTTTGACTCAGTAAATGAAATAATTTTATTATTTGCATCTTAAAATATCTATTAAAAATAACATATGAAGCAAATGAGTAGTTTTATCAGGAACACGAGATAATATAAGCATGCCCCCTGGGAAGAATAAAACTGTATTGATCTCTACAAGAAAATATGAAAAAAATAGTTTATTTATTGGTTATTCAGTAGGAATTAGGGACGCATGTTTCATCCGATTACGGACTCATCATATGAATATACCTTCATCTTCGTATTCGAGTGTTCATATTGGAACTTAGATGTAGCGTATCAGGCATATAAGGGGGCTGTAGGCCAACAAAAGTGTCACTGTTATAACACATCACTTCCATTTCACTGTCAAGCAAGATACATTTTAACGTGCCATATTTCCTGATCGCTTGATATGTATGAGTTCTTCTCAAATTAATACTTTAAATCTACCTTGCTAATGCGGCTTATAACTCAAAGCTTATTACCGAATAAACAGCTTAGGCGATGAATTATCTACAATACTAAACTGCTGAACATCTATGGTCAATAATGTATTGATTTTTGAAGTTGTGTGATCACTAGATGAATTTAGAAACCAAATCTCACAGAAAACAACAAATTCCAAACAAAAAACCACATCACGTTAAAGCCTTTCACAAAATATAAAGCAATAATAAATGAGACAGTTTCAATTTCACTACAGTAATTTTTAATTTGATCTGCTGTTACCATTCTCATTGGCATAATTGATTAATTTTGTAAGAATTGTCTCCGATGTAAACATTATTACAATTTTCTTCAGAATTCTTGCAGGACTGTTTAAAACAGTTCTGTAAACGATATGAACAAAGGTAAATTAATCGTCTCAAGCTCATCTCAGTTACCAATTGGGTAAGTTACCTATGTTAGGCTTCTTAGGATCTAGTTTTTCTTTTAGTATTGCCTGATTACTTTCAATCGAAAGTCTTCCCTTTATATGAGGTTTCGAATCTCCCCGAAAATGACTTTAATGCAACGGATTACGTTATAGTTCGAATAGAAATAAAGTATAAGTCATTCAATGGACGCTAAAAAACCCAATGAATGATACGTTTTGGCTGCGATTTATGTATGATTGTCAGACGTAATCATGAAAAACAGAAATTCTTCGTCATGCTGGCTTAGCACTCGACCAAGATTCAACGGATGAAACCAGAATATTTCAAAAAGAGATGAGAAGGCTTAAAATTGCAAAGGCAAATTCTGTTCGCCACTGAAAGAAACCCGTTTAGTGATCTTTGTCGAAATAACATGATATAGTGAATTCCCTATTTAGTTATCTACTATAATTGATTATCGTCAAGAGTAACGCATATGTATAAAGGAATACTTTAGGCAGAAACTGAAACCCACTGGAATGTCTACTTTTGTTAGTGGAATATAAAACTATAAAGGTAGTGCAGAATATTTATAGCCCAGGATGTAGATGTTCAAACAGAAGTGTTGTCTTGGCTAGGTCTCCCTATGACTAACATTCCGACGTTACCCTGAACATAAAAATCATTTCATCAGATCGTCGCAGGGAAGTGCATTAACTGACTGAGTATTCACGTTAATATCGTAAGACTTTGAAGCAGGCTAACGTGATTCTTTGCTTGCTGAGTGTAAACGCTTGCACTGAACCTGACCAGCTGACGTTTTGATTCTAAAATTTGAAACACTTAGTATCTCTTATGAACTTCGACAACGTACTTAGAAAGCTAAGATTATCTGAACAATGTGATGTATTTGTGCCATATATTTTAATCTGATGGCACATTTACCTGTCAATTCATTATGTATTCAATATTCATAATAACATTATTACTACTGGGGATAGTAACAAACATCATTAATATGAATGTTAATATTAAATATTAATGTTTAAACAGCTTTCGAAGTTTCATATAGAAGCAGTCAGAGACGTATATTGAGATTTATGGAAGCTACAGCCATAAACCCCTTTTATGTGTACAAAAATAATTTGTTCTTATACTACCTACTTTGGTAAACTTTGTTTTCTTATCAAGATGAAGATCAACTATGTCACTTCCTGTTTGTTATCATTTTTACTTCAATCCCCTATTATGTTAATTGTTGTATTTGTCCTTCCACTCTATGGTTTATTATACATTGACTTGACAAGTAAATGTGTGATCACATTGTTCGAAACGAACTTCACAAGTACATCACACTGTTCAGATAATCTTCGTCTTCTAGTTTTGCTTCAAGTATTTTCAGGGACGAAGCAACAATATCATTGCTTAACTTCCTTTGATTTCAGACTCTTATTCCTCATGAATTGACGTCAGTTGGAAAACCATAGGAGACTTGGGAGCACTGGGCAGTTGTTTCATCCTAATATGGGACTCCTTAGTAGTGACCGTGCAGGACCTTGCAAGGGATCGAACATAGGACATTCAGGTTTTGCGGCCCCATACTGCCGTTGTTGTTGTGGTCCCCATTTCCTATTTCTGTCCGTTTATGATGTAGTATGACTTCCATCCAATGCCGTTGTTGTGCAACTATCCTAACATCCGAATTGCATGATCTCAGCAGACACTACTTCACAGTAGGCGGCCTGGTTAAATTTTCTTCCATTTTAGTTTGTTTTAGCCTTTCAAATGTCTTCTAGACGCATCGAGTACTCTGGTACGTTTTTAAAATGCTTTTCAACTTTCGTTTTTCAAGCTAATAACAAAACAAAGGAAAAACGTGTCGCCAGTTAGAGATGAATTTGTAAATGCTCAAAATTACACCACATTACTATTCCTGGGATACCTGTATGGGATTGTCATTTCTGTGCCGGCTGACTGAAATGCCACCACCAAAATTATACTCAGTTTTGTGTTAAGTTCCGAATTCCCAATAAATACTAATGTAACACTAGATGCCCGTTTCACACTTGTGGCTTGAATACTGTTAATAATAACGCTATGTAGATGTGACAATTACTTCTTTCGAAAATTTTGTATGGAAAGCGAATCTGCTGAAACATTCCATGCTGAAAATTCCATACTGCATCATACATGCTGTCTGGAATGAAGCGATTATCATTATCATCATTAGAACTTCTGGAATCTCATCTCGAAGCAAGTCACCATTGAACACTAAAGTAATTCAGTTTGGAGGTTTGTTTGGCCAACTGATTCGGATGTGATGATGGTAACTGAACAGTAGCACTGAACAAAGTTCACGCTTTATCGTAAACTGACGGATGTAGGGAACGTGGGTTACCGAATATGGACCCAGTGGCTCAATGGCAACTTGCTGCCCATGGAAACTAAAGGTACGATAATGAGTGAACACTTCTGTGGTGTCACATAGAAGGACGAGACATCTGTCCAGTGCTTCCAGGTTTTTAATGAATATCCAGTTGATGTCACTCCATGACGAATATCAACCTGAAATCAGAAAACAAATCCCCCGAGCCTCAAAATTTAATTAACTCCTTTTGTTCGCATGTACAGTTTTTCTTTTGCCTGAAGGTTGAATTTATTCTTTATGTGATTGGTCACATATTCCATACTAGAAGTGAAGCTTTACATTGTTAGGTTGACATGCACCAAGTGAACAGTTTTTCTTCTCGAATTCTGACTAGTTGGTTTCTGCTAGAGGGATATCCTTTTATACTGATAGATTAAGTGCGAAAGTTCAGTCAGGTATACGTGAGTCATCTTGATTTGGCTGGCTGATGTCCTTCAATGTAAGAGTAAAAATTGGGCACTGTAGCGGAGTATAATTCCATATCAGATTGATTATTTGATATATCACTCAGTGATGCAGTATTACTTATCCAGTGAATAACATAATATTTATCGTGTGATACATCAAATAAACAATCTAACACAATTGATGTTACCCTCGTTTATTGTACCACAGGTTTCATTTTATTTGGATAGGTTGATTCCGTTCGTTCAGTTGTTTGGAATAGGCTTGAATTTTATGTCTTGGTCAACATGGCTATTTACTACTCAGTTACTTGAGTGCCAGCCCTCCACACGTTTTCGAGCTTCCTCCGATTTTGAACTTTCTAGTATTTTGATACTGTTCCATTTCAGTGTGTAGACGTAGCTATAATTGTATCTTAAGATGACAGACTTCATATCATGATGTCTGACAGAAAAACTGTGTTCATATAGCCATTGTAACACTGGCCTCTCTGACTGTCCCACCTGGTGTGGTCCGCAATTATTGAGGGTGATTTTGTTGATCACATTGGTTATTTCTTATCTCTTGAGTAATCTGTGTAGCGTAGGTAAAGTTGTAGCCATTTCATTGGCTTACGTGATACTGCAATTCCAAGCAGATGAAGCAATCTGGTTACCTTTTCTAAGATGAGCTTCAAGTATTACAACACGATTTTCCTGTTTATTTTGTAGCAGGTTTTGATTGTCTTTGTTTAAAAACGTATCTCATATGAACTACTTTTGGTAGCGGTTATGTTGGAAGATTTGTGACACACGCTTTTTCTCAGACTTCTTTGGCTCCATTTTAATGCGTTGTATGTCATCTAAATGAAGACATTATATGGATTCTTTGGTTGAACATAAGGTGGTTTAAATCAAAATTTAGGATCTGGTTTGAGTGACCTATTTTCTCGTTAATTCGGATTTCAAGATGTTCATCTTCTGTTCTTGTACCTGAGATATATATCTAAGACAACTATTCGTCCGTAATTTCCTCCTTTCATGAATTCCATTACGCTAAAAAACATTATTGATTAGTCTTTGGGTGAATTCAGAATCTTATTTATAGGGATGAAGAACTCATCGTTCCTGCATTGGACCGACTATTTTAGCTTTATGGTTGAGAGTATTATCACCTTCACTCATTCTATTCCTGCTTCACCGATGATCCATGAGATCGGTAATCGCATTAGAGTTCTTGCCATTCGTATAAATACACCTTTACTGAGCTGAAAGGCATGTGGGCCAGCAAAAATCTGCTGGGTCCACTTCAGTTGATTCATTAGATGTATCTTACAGCGGAATAGTATTTTCTTACTTAAATAAAGTTTGCGACCGGCACAAATACAAACTATATGTAATGTCGATCTTTTACTCAGTGCGCAATATTTGCGATACTGCTCGGTCAAATCTTGTTTATAATTCATTTAAAGTGTTACTTACCGGCATTCGAACTTGCCGTTGGAACAACACTACCCATACGGAATCAGTGGACAATACCGTTTCAGTATGCAACACATTCAATAAAGCAGTTAAAACGGAATTACATTCTGTTACACTGCACAAGTTTCACTCTTACATTAAAAACCCATTACATCTCTTTAATTCTGGTACATCGATTCTTGAGTGGGATTGTTGATAGTCTTCATTGTAAAGCACACTTACAGTGTTTCCTCTTCCATGCTTACTGTGATCAGAGATATTACGTCGAGGCTGTCTTTTAGTCATTATTAATATGGGGTGTCACCATTGTTATTTCATAAATCGATTATAGATGCATTCAGTTGCGTTTAGAAATCCGGTAAAAGTCATGACAATCAGTCTTTATTGACACTTGAATACTTCATATAATCATAAATAACTTGAGTCTTCGGCAACAGCTAGTATATATATACTTCATGATATTAACAAAAACTGAGTCATTTGGCACTCTAAAATGAACTAACACACTGTGATACGTTTTTTCTGTACTGAATTCTCATAAGGAATAAGGTTGTTTCTTTCAACGATATTTATCGACCGACGTTGTATGAGTTATACTTTAAAATGCTCACGGGAATTAAAAATGGTTTTCATTGTTGACTCACGCAAAGTGCAAGAAGCTTAAACCCCACCTTAATCGCTAGACATTTACGTCAATCAATACTCGAAGAGGAGTTATATTCCCCTACTTTTGATTTTCTGAATATAAGTTATTAGCTTGTAGGTGCCAGAATAATCCATATTTTCACAGTCTGCTTGCTTCTGTATGCTGAGTCAGTGGAAAGAATACAAAACACTTTAATAGAAAACTGTACTTCTTAAAAAAATGGGTAATCATTGTTGTATATCAGCATCTACGGAAAATTTGAGTTCCAGATTTAAAAATCCTGAGTATATCATTACAGAAACTTAATACCAGGAAGGAGGGAAGAACTGCTTTTCTCTATGTAATTCGAAAAATGTAGTATGAATAACTTGGTGGCAAGGTGTCTTACTTCATTAGTAAGTGATAAAAGTTTGAGTCATTGATGGGACACTGTTTATTCAGAGTAGTAGATACACCCTGTTAGTAAGTCCTAATTAGAAGGAAACTCATATCCAGGGCTTACTACCAACTGACTTCCGATATGTAATACACAAGCCCTGCTCACATGATTCTTCTTAAAATCTGTATGTGAAATAGAAAACTATTCTTCGAGTTATTGAAAGATACTTTAGAATATAAATTATAAAGCTATTCTAATGTACACTGCAAGTGAGTTTTTTTCCAGTAACTTTAAATTGTAGTATCGAAGTAAATTATGGTTTACAAGTTTCATGATCACCAAATTATTACCAGCTTGCACTGAATATCAGGATGAAATCCGCCATAGTGTGCAGAGATTATTGGCTGGCTGAGAAGTGAGATGCTAAAGCAGTACTCCTTCTAAAAAAATCCACAATCAAATTACTTGTTAAAGATAATCTTTTAAACTGAGCATAAATTCTTGTGCCCGTTATTACTTTAGTTTTTAAAAAATGAGCCAGATGACAGACTGGCTGTTTTGAGTTTACAACCAATTTTAAATGTGAAGTGAGTTCTAAAACCTCATAAATGCCTCGAAGAGTGACGACATTTTACCTTATGGTCCCCTTTTCATCCAATGAAAAGTCAACATTGGTACTGATACACTTTCTAAACTTTATCTTGTTGTGAAAAGAAACAATTTATGATGAAAAAAGTAGTTGCCAAGTAGAAAAATTAAGAACAAAGTATTTACTCTTTTTCATAACAAACGAACTTCAGCACAAACCAAACAACACAACACCTTACCAGAACTGTTATAGTACATTTGTTTTACAATCTACAGCTATAATTCCTCTCAAAAAAACCTGATATTTCTGAAACCGCCATGCTGACTATGTATACTAGTGAACGCTTTTCGCTGGACACAGTCGTATTAGCATACAATAACCAGAACACTAGATGTTAAGCAGTGGACGAAAATGTTTTTGGCAAAAAAGTGTTAAGAAACTATAATCCATGCATGCAAAGAGCGTTATTCATTTGTAAAAGCAGAAATAAATCGACAGCTGACAGATCAGGCTGCAAAACTACAGAACAAGATAACATGTTATGTAGATTCCCAACCTTAAAAAACTTTAAATAACTCAGTGAAATACCTTTTATAATAAAAGAATAAAGCACAATACACTTTTTTCCTCAAAAAGTTACTTAGATTTCAAAAAGGAATGATAATCATGAAGTTGTTTTGTGCCCAATTACACGTCACGCAATGTAGAAGAAGAATTCAAGCTGCCTCATAATCATGAAGTTTTGGAGGGTAGAAGACCACTGTATTACACATTTATAACACTCCACTATACACAGCTGGTATATCATTCAAAATCTAAAACCACTCAGAGTGATTATCAAACCTCCTAGAAAACTCAGTTCAACTGGAATCAACTGAGTGTTTCGTAACCCAGTTCATGAAGAACCAGGCCCCGGTCCTCTTAATTTTTGTGAACAGGTTGTAAGTCGATTTCACCCAAATTCTCTATTAATAACATTTTTTTGATGAGATAAAACTATTTGTCTGTAAATCCTGTTGTCATATAAATTGAACAATGGATGAGAAAATCAATATTCTCAACACGGATAATTTTCAGGAATGACCTGGTTTTACGGTGTTGTAAAAGGATCCTGAAAACCTTCTACGCTCATTTATTGTCTAATATTTAAAAAAGAGGCAGGCTGTTTGTTCCAATGCTTGTAAGCTGTCGCATCACTTGTCCTGTTTACTAACGTCAGTTCAGTTTGATGGTTTACCTTAACAGTTGTCATTGTTTCCTCTGTATTTCAACCGATTTCTAAGCAACATGCTTAGTCATTTCCGTTTTTGCTTTCTCAGGAATGATACTTACGAATCTTGAACTTTTTAACTGTTCAGCAAGCATTTCTGATTTTCCCAGAAGCGTTTCTCGTTTGCAACTTCAGTAATAACTAACCTAGAATCCAGAGTGAACAATTCATTCTGTTCAAAACTTACTAACTGGTAATATCCTCATTCATTTGTAACAGCTTTCACACTGAGTACAAGACAGAATCCATCAATTCAAACCCTTGAGTGTAGATAACCCCCTAGTCTAGTGTGTTACAACAACCTTGTGTGAGGCGCACATTGTCTTTTTGAAACAAAGGAAATAAATATTCTGACCATGCCCTACTATTGCACAGAGTTTAAAGCAAATTAATTGACATGCAGACTGTGAATACTTTCATTACGCCTACTAAACCAATCTTGTCGTTCAGTTACAGTCCTTTTTTAGCACACATCATACAGTGAAACAACATTATTTACTGATGGTGTCTGAAGCAGAATGTATTGCTTAAAATCATTGTTGTGATTCGATATAATTATGAGCAATAAATTATTTTCGAGATGTCAGTAGTAAATAATATTTGTATTGATTGGTCATGGGAGTGCAACCAATTTCATGTTATCCAGTCCTGAGTGCAGACCGATGCCTGTCGATCATATTTGCAATGTGGCAATCAGGCTAAGAAGCTCAGCATCGTAGTGCACATTAGTAGATGTTAATTGGTTGACGGCAACCGGCAGGAAGTCCTGGACCTAGGTTTCGTGCTTTTTGGCAATCGTCTGCAAGGCTCGGTTGCCACATTTCAAATATGATCTGTAGGATTCGGTCTGCACTCAGGACTAGACAATATGAAATTGGTTGCACTCCCGTGACCATTCAATATATGTAAGCCAGTGCTACAGGAGGTCAGTCGCGGCCAGAATAGCTCAGCGGTAAAGTCGTTGACTGCAACACTGGGTGGGGCGGGTTCGAATCTTAGGTGAAACATCAGTTCCGTCAAGGTTGCAGATACGCCTTGCTGATGAGTGCCGAAAAGCACGTAACCAGGGCTTCCTGCAGATTGTCTTCAACCAACTAACATCTAGTAAGTAATACTGTTGCACTATGCTATGCATGTAAGACAAAACTTTAACAAAGTTATACTCGGCCATAATCTCATATTAACGACCTAATGGTGCTTGCGTAATCTGCAGTGTTTGGAATAACTGTAGTATTTCCACATTTTATCAGAAATATTCAATACAGTGTGGATGCTTCATTTTTTCTAGCCTAATATTGAATCAGTATGAATTATGTAGAATTAAATATTTGATTGTCTAATTATATCCACTAAATGATTTTTATTTTGATATCTTTATCAGCTTTGGTTGGCTGGTCCTACGCTTC
Organism: Heterobilharzia americana; assembly: GCA_944470555.2. Lineage (NCBI taxonomy): Eukaryota > Metazoa > Platyhelminthes > Trematoda > Strigeidida > Schistosomatidae > Heterobilharzia > Heterobilharzia americana. Next base: position 32,639,778 of record OX104129.1, on the reverse strand, counting down.
ACATTTTTATCCTTCCTGAGAGTATTCACGCGCTTACAATTCTAATCGAATGCTTCTTGTTCTTCTTTGAAGTAAAGATAACATTGGCATTTTACATGACTATCTATTTTGAACAACTGTAGCCAGAAATACAGAAATAGACTAAATAGATGTGATGTAGGCTTCGTAGGTTAGAGAAAGCTGTCTACAAAGGTGGTAGAATAAACATATAGTTGCAAACACTCGAATGTGTTCTCTCACAAAGTGAGTCGTAACGGACACTTTAAACAATAAAAAAATAACAAGTCATACGTGTTGCTCTGAAACCAGCTAGGAACGCCATCATTTTCTGATAAAATAAACTGAATTCACTGTTTTCTGACGATCTTTAAGTAATGCCTAGTAATGGTTAAAATAACACGGTAAACAGTAGAAACTTTCGTATTCTAATGACAAACAGGAAGGAAGGAGTTGTTCTTTCTGATTTATTTTTGGCTAGAAGTTCATGTTAAGGTAAACTTATCAAATTTAAACAATTATTAGTGACCTTGGTTATTTCGCTTCAATTGATATTTCGCGGTTTACTGCAGACAATATATTTCAACTATGACTAAAATCTTTTTAAATCTCTCTTTGTTGCCAGTTATCCTACCACATATTCAGCTTCATTCACATGGCCTAATTCAGTGAAATCAAACTTCTAGCAAATCCCAATAACACATGGTTTTTTCAAATGACATTTTATGAATTCAAATTTATAGCATGATTTTGTTAACAAAAAATCGTGTTTTATTAAATGTAAAAGTCATTATCTAGAGGCGAATCATATAACTTACTATAAGAGTAAAACTTGAGCACAGTGGTAGGTTGTAATTCCATTTTAGTCTATCTGCTGGATACGATACACAGCGAGACAGTATTATTTACTGCATAGCATGTCAAACATGATTTATTATCCATATTCGTACTACTTGCATTAATTACAAAGGAGTTAAGGCAAAGATAGAGTATTACAGTAAGCCCTGTTTTAAAAAAAATTCAAGGGATATTTACCAAGTTTTACAACCTCAGAAATTACATTGAAGAACTAAAATACCCGATGATTCAGACAGTTAGTGAAATGGACTATAAAATTCTGATGGGTAATTGCAATAAAGCAAAGATCAGATGCTTTTGAAAAATCTAAAAATTCTCAATTCAAGAAGTGTAACAACTTTTAGGAATAAAGGATGTAGCAGACTACCAGTAGATTACCAGTACCACATTGCTAACGATCGATAAGTCAAATGGGTTGTCAAACTCTCGACTACAGTCCTAAGCGCAAGGAGAAGTACAGGTGTTGGGGATAGGCCTCAGTTTCAATGTAGGGGTTAATAGACTAATACCAGATATCACGCTCAAAATGAAAATATCCTTAGCATCAATGAATGAGATAAAGGGCACAGACCTGATAAGAATACGGTCAATAAATTGTCCGAAATGTTACCCAGTATATACTATTCTTTCACTGGGTGGCACATTTAACAAATAAGCATATGGCACGCTATTTGTTAAACGAAAAATTTTCATCACAATAAACAATTCATGGTGATATGGATGAGTATATCAGTGTTCACATACCATCAGCAGCTGAAGGCAATCTGAAATAAGTACACTTCACTAGAACCAGTCAAGAATGACTCTCTTTCTATGCTGATCACCGAAAACGTTTTTCAGCAGCTTCTTCCTGGTAACGTGTATGCCATGAAACTGGAAGATTCTTGGTTCCATCTTTCTTGAGGTCAAGAGTGCACACAAATGAGGAGTCCTAAACAAGGACAAAACAACTGTTTAGTGCCTTCAAATTTCCAGTGGTTCTCAAACTGATGTCGAATCCATCTGAATACACTCATCAACCTTGCTCATAGTAGTAGTGCAGTTAGCAGTGAGCCACAACTGTTGTGTGAAGGCTAGTGACATTACCTGGTTGCCTAGTCCTCGGTAGGTGAGACGGGACTCAAACCCATCATCCGCTGGATGAAAGTCATCTCCCTAAGCCAATGAGCCACAGCGCCTACTGCCGCCACTCCGCCATGAATAACGCCTTATTTACAGCTATTTTTGGAAACAAAAATTTAAGTTTCTTACCATATTATTTGTTAGATGCATAAAAAAAGACAAGCTCAAATGACACTTTGCAGCTTTCATTGCACACAACAACACTTTTAACCATACAGTGCAAAAAATCTTTTTGACATTCCAATAGGAATAGCATTAAAATGTATGCAAATAAACATATGAGTGTTCTTCAGTCAAGCCTGGTTAGTCACAATCAAGAATGAAGTAATATAAGAGTAACACATGCACCCTGGTAGCATGTAATTCCACTTTTATTGATTTATTAGATTTATCACATGGTGTAACAGTATTGTTTACTGGATTACGTTTCAAACATAATTTATTATCCATAGTCATATCAAGATAACCATACAACTTTGAGATATCCTTTATATCGTCTTAATTTCCTCGTCTCTTTGTGAGATGGGTAGTAAGATTTTCCATTTGTGCGGAACAGGTGCTGAGTCATTCCTGTCGCATGTGTTGGGTGTTGGTTGATTCGATAAACAAAGATTCAGTTATCGATTTCTCCCTCCACCTTGTTATGTTAGTTTTAAGAATTTTCACCCTGTCGCATCCTATTGCGTGGTTGTGTGTAATCGCATACATAGGTATGGCTGAGCTTTTTTCTAAATTCCTTACCTTACTAGGATCTACCAATTTTGACCTAGTTGGGTTTTTGTCTTCCGATAGCCTAATTGACCCTGGTCGACTACTTTGACCTATGTATTTGACCTTGCAATCGTTTCAAGGGATTTGGTAAACTGAGTTATTCTGCCTAATTGTGTCCATAGGATCTTTTAGCTTACAAAGCTTATTTCTAAGTGAGTTTGTAGGTTTAAATGACACTCTAGTCCCAGCCTTATTGCGAATTCTACTTAGTGTTTATGAGGTGCCTTCTTTGTATGGTAATACTGTGGAGATTTTGAATTCTGTATTCACAGTATTGCCGCTACTATTGTTAACATCATTATCAACACCCTTATTATTACTATTATTATTGCTGTTACTACCACTATTATTACCACTACTAATAACTGTGTTATTGATATAGAATTCGCAATAAGGCTGGGACTAGAGTGTCATTTAAACCTACAAACTCACTTAGAAATAAGCTTTGTAAGCTAAAAGATCCTATGGACACAATTAGGCAGAATAACTCAGTTTACCAAATCCCTTGAAACGATTGCAAGGTCAAATACATAGGTCAAAGTAGTCGACCAGGGTCAATTAGGCTATCGGAAGACAAAAACCCAGCTAGGTCAAAATTGGTAGATCCTAGTAAGGTAAGGAATTTAGAAAAAAGCTCAGCCATACCTATGTATGCGATTACACACAACCACGCAATAGGATGCGACAGGGTGAAAATTCTTAAAACTAACATAACAAGGTGGAGGGAGAAATCGATAACTGAATCTTTGTTTATCGAATCAACCAACACCCAACACATGCGACAGGAATGACTCAGCACCTGTTCCGCACAAATGGAAAATCTTACTACCCATCTCACAAAGAGACGAGGAAATTAAGACGATATAAAGGATATCTCAAAGTTGTATGGTTATCTTGATATGACTATGGATAATAAATTATGTTTGAAACGTAATCCAGTAAACAATACTGTTACACCATGTGATAAATCTAATAAATCAATAAAAATGGAATGACGAAGTAAGTAATGAGAAATATCAGCCTCACTTTTATGCATAGAATAAATAATAGGTGCAGAAATTTGGTGAATGCTTAATGTTGGAAATAAATAAGACAGTATTACTGGTGTCTATTTTAATTGCAGAAAAATGTTAACGCAATGACTGACATATACTGAATTATGAAAATATCTCCACTGACTGATTTCAGCATTGATAATTAGAAAATAGCAAAACGATATGGTTAACTACAAAGGAAATGATATCGCCATGTTAGATTATGGTAAGAGTTGTTCAAACTTCTATGTATTAAACTTTGCGCATAACACTGCTAAAAGTGATGGCTGAAACATAGGCCACTTTCAGTATGCCTGTCAAAAGTTTCCTTGTTAAATTACAGCACAACACTGTAGAATTAAGTTTCTGAATCTGTCTAAAATCATGGTCTATGTGCCACAAGTGGTCAAAGCTTCTGCAAGTAGTTCATGATACATATCAGTAGCAAGTAAGTAACAATAATAGTTTTATAGTATACGAATTTCGTAGTTTACTTTTTCACCTCTTATTCAGCAATTTATCAAAGCCACGGCATGTTTGTTCTAAATGGAGATGAAAAACCGTCTTGGATACCAAAATCGATCTTATCTTCACTTCATTCTAGACCAGATGAAGGTTAACAAAAAGCTAAATTCAACTATCATAATTCTGACTAAAATACATCTATACATAGTAGCATGACACAGAACTGTTATGTTGTGCAGAAAGATTCACAATATTAATGAGAAACCGTGTGTGTTTGATGCTTTTCTCAACTAAAGATTTTGCTTCGAAGTTGCGGAAAAAACCGGCGAATCAATGTCTAAGCATCAGGTTCTTTGAAGGGACAAAAAATCAATAGGATTTAAATCTAGAAAAGCTTGGGAAAAGCCAAGGCCATTGTAATGTACAAAATCTTTGTATTTTGTAAAAGTTGTTGACGTTTACATAGCAATGTATCTCCTCTTATTTTGCCACCTTTTTTATTTACAGAGAAACTGAGTGACTAGCAAGGGGTGGAATCTGAAGGTTATTGCTCAAGAATCCAAATATACATAAATCAGGACATATCAAGTAGTCCCTACAATAACATAACAAGTGAATAAAGGGGTATATAAAAGAAGTAACTGGAGGTATGCAAAAATAATTTCATAAATTACCAATCCCATTAATTATCTTCGTTGTATCGAGATATTCTTTCGAAACAATTTCACATAAGTAATAAACATCACTTTTACACAAGAATTGTTTGCGAATGGACTTTAAAAACAGCAAAACAACCACTGATTGAGAACACTACTTCCAATATACGCGATAAAAAATAACATTACCAAGGATAAATTTTTAGATGACGAGTAGTCAATATGGTTTCTAATACCAAAGTCACAAATTATAGACTAAATTTATTGTCGCTATTTTAGATAACTTATTCCTCATTATTTGCAGCTTTTTGTATTAAACTAACATTTAACTCAATGAATATGGTGAAACAACAGTCATTACTGTTTGTTTTTGTGTAAATCTATATCGTACCAGTAATACAGCTCATTTAAGGTGACCCTTGAAAAGCTATTCTGAATTACCGTATGTAGAAACTAATGCGCTTGCCATCAAGTACACATTTCGAAATCGAGGTTGGATTTATAATTTCAGAGCTGATAGAGACACTTCTTAAGTGCTAAATTAATTATAAAGCATACAACAATGTGGTTTCGAATATTTCGGTACACTGTCGAAAGTCAGCTGACAAACCTGAGATCTAAAATGGAGTTATTTCTTCAGCGATCAAGTCGAAGGTGTGAGACAGACTAGAGTTTTGCAGGAAATGGTTAAGTTACTGTACCTGTATACATAGAAAGTGGTTTAAGCACCAAAGTAGGAGCTCGTCATTACTTCAAAGTTGTATTTTGTGGTTAGGTGAAAAACTAATGAGTAAACTGATTCATACGTCTATAGTTCATAGGAAGTGGAATCTCGTACGGCGAAGTGAAGGATAAGATACAAGTTTTGCATAGCACAAAAAAGAATGAGTATAAACCTTGCTCTCTAAATCTAATTCATACCCGCCCTTTTGATTTTATTCCTGAGTGTGGCAATATACTTCTGTGTGTTAGCTCAAATGCCTTTTTATTCTGTACTAGGATATCATATGACTTTCTATAAACACAAGAACTATGTTAATAACAGCTAAACAATTCTGGTTTACACCCAATCTTAGGTACTGAATGAAGATGAAACTCCATAAGATTGAAATTCGTGGAATTTTGTAAGAGATTATTCATAGGCATTCAATAGGTTTAGTGAAATTACAATCTTACACACATACAAGTAAATTTATATGGCACGTTACTTTATGCAATGTCTAGTCATTGCTTACAGCCTATTGATCATATTAAAAAGCCATCTTGTTTTACAGTTACTACTGTAGAACACAGCATTCAAACTTACCAGTTCCTTCAGAAAACAGGTTTGATCCTCTGAGACGAATTAACCTTATCTAAAAAAATCTAGGTAATAACTGTTAGGTCAAGTTCTTAGGTTAAAGCGACAGAGTGAGGACTTTCAGTTTGTGAGGTTGCGAGGGTAGAATTTAGTTACTGATAGGTATTTACTTGTTCACAACGACAATCTGGAGTGAGGTCGACTACAAGCCATGAAAACCATTTAAATTTAATCTTTGCTTAGAACTTACTTTCTAATACTTCTGATATGAATGGTTCAGAACTGATTTCGAGTACACAGAAAATTGTATACTTACTGAAATGTAATACATGAGAAGCCATATGGCTTAATTTCAAGATTTATGTGATTACATCATTACTTCATATTGGTGTTAAAGTGTACCCAAAATATCATGTGCATAAACGTCGCCTACACAAGTTGGTTATATTCAAGTGCCCTTGCTATATGTAGAAGTTTAATAATGGATAGGATGAATAGAATTACCCTTATGCATCAGTCCTTTCATCAGATATCACTAAGTGTTACCCACGATAAGAATGACAGTAGCAAAGACATACCTAGAAACATCATAAAATGTTTTTAAACTTATCATACTCTGCTATACGATCTAATCATAGTCATTCCTTGTAAAACGGGTTCAAAATATGCTACGTAATTAACTGATATCATGCAACTTAAACCTTTGTTTTTCCTTAATTCAAAGTCCGAGAGATCAACAGACTGAAATTTAATGTTGACAGTGAAAATAAATTGGAGGGTGAGAGTGAAGCCCAAAAGTGAGATCTAATCTGTCAAATATATGTTCCCTGCAAACAGTCTTTTAACTTCATAAAAAACATTCTTTGAATTGCAAATATCAAAGCTTCATTTCTCCTAGATTTTTGCTTGACATTGGTAAATATCATAGATTTTGCCATTCAAAATACGAAAACTCCTAACCGTAACATCATGGATTGACCTCAGTTGGAGAACTACTGAAAACATGAGAACACTAACCGGTCTCAGTATGGGACTTATCAACCTACCTCACCCCACGAATAAGACATGCCCTGACAATGTCTGAATGAATTCCATAAGATCACTGACTGAGATTTAAAATAAACTTTATCATTTTGTGTTGACTTCAGAAGATAGTCGCACTTATTATACACATTTCCATGAGACTGGAGGAGACCTTTCATAAAAAGTATAACAAAGATTTAAGCAAAAGATCAAGCAGTTCAAAAAGGCGAAAAGTCATTATTATTTGGTATTGGTTTGTAGCTGAATCTCACATCTGTTTCTCCTAACTGATAATTTATCGACTGAATGAACATGCATACATGTTGGTTTATTTTCTGAGATTTGAATTTATCAGTAATCACTTTGATAAAAAGAAAGCTACCTCTAGGATAACAAATTTAGGTTGACTGTGGGGGCCTGAGTCTTCTTGCTGCTGGCCTAAGAAGCAACTGGATAGTGTTTAATAGTACTTTTATACTTGAACGTATGGCAACATGTAGCTTCCAATTATTTTGCTTGGTGCCATTAACAACTTGCTTATACGACTACATAAAGTTAAATATGTATGCTGTACTCTATGATTGGCTGCTACTGAATCGCCTTCAAGGTTAAGGAGAAAAGCAGTATAATGACTTGTGTGTAAGGAACCTATATTTCTACAGACGCGGATGAAAATAAACATCCAAAACTACGGTGAGATACTTCAAGCTTCAATGAAGATGGATACGTTTTCACTCACAAGTAGAAAGATTAAACAAATATTATTAAAATCTTAAACCTCTAAAAAGTTAATTTTGGTGATTAAGTAAGATGCCTTTACCAAAAGCACACCTGATGCGTGAAAGGTTGCTGAAACCTGGGTGGCAGTAGACAAATGATAATCAGTATTGACCACCTAATATATCCTTATCTCATATATATATATATATATATATATATATATATATATATATATATATATATATATATATACGGTAGTGGACTTCCGAACAGTAACCTTAGACTTCACCCTTGATGACCACACATTTCCTTGAAAACAGAAAAAAAGCGGCAAGAACGATAAAAGATTATTGTCCAGTAGAATAGGTTCAAAAATAAACTGATTATATTTATGTACACCTTTCTGGAAAGCCATTTGACCAATCTGAGTTTCTCACGTATGATCATGTGATTTTCCTTGAACTTTCGACATGCTATGATTGGCTGTGAAGGTTTTTTCGCGATATCTAGGCATCTTTGAGGAATCTAGAGGATATTGCGGCACTCCACAACGTTACCAAACACTGGTTATTATGTTATCCAGATGTATACATATTGGCAAGTTTTTCGATGTATAAGCATATGAAGGGGAGTTAGTCTGGCTTCATAGGGATCAATACCATCCGTTCGGTCAGATCCAGTATTTCTGAATACTCTTGGACCCAGTGCACTGAATACGAATAGAGAAATCGATAAGAGAATGTATTACATAACAGAAACACGTAATAGTAAAATACCTTCCTGCTATTCAGTTAATACCTAGGAGCAGTTTATCTGAAAAGCGATAGTGGTTATGATTAGAAACGACCAAAAATATGAGTTTAAGACAGTCAAATGATGACATTTTGAAGTTTATATAGCTAACAGTCTAAACACTGTGAGGAGTCGTAACACTGTCGAATAAGGTTGTTAGTATGATCAAAGTGAAATGAACAGTGTATTCTAAGAGCCGATTCTGGACATAAATACATCCACAGTGTGATTCACTATTAATAGGTTTGATTTGTTTGTATAACTTTCATTACTTTATTTTTTAGTTTATCTCCTTGAATTACCAGTTAAAAAAGGCTGTTAGTGACAATGACTGTGCTGACCTTTGAACTATATCGCTCGAAAATATACTCAAACACCATGGAAAAAGTAAATGAACAAGCATATATGTGCTTTCTATCAGGTTCGGTTAAAAAAAACTAAGATTAGAGTTTAGCTTAATGAAGAACTTCAGTAAATTTGCCACTCATTCACAATGCTTTCATAAGCGACCAGACACACATCTAGTTGCCATTTAGGCTTATTTATTCGTGATGTTGAAAATCCCCTACAATTTCTTTTATAGAAAATGGCTGAAAGTATGGCAGGGAGAAAACACTTCTAGTAAATATGAGAGTTTGGAAAGAACATCAAAAGTGGCGTTCTCACTGAGAAAACGCAAGCAATAGTGGGTTGTACATCTGCATTCGAATCAGCAGCTACAAACACTACACAAAATGAACAAAAGTTCAGCAATCAGTTTTGAACGATGACAGTAAAAGGTGATATATAATGTGTCTAGCAGTTAATGGATGTTCAGCACATATAGACTAGTTACTAGGACAGTTTTTATTTCATAATCTTAGATATACAAAAGGAAGATACGTTCCGAAAATTACGAGTTTCAGCTTCTATTCAACGGTAAAAAAACTTATTACATGTTTAAACTGTGAATTGTATTTACTTAGATTAAGTGGAGATTCTGTCAATAAACACACCCGTTTATCAAGTCTAACCTTTGAATGAAGTAACCTGATATATTACGATGATCAGCTTCAGGGTTTTTATGCATGCAACAACCATGAATTCACGCACATATGAAAGAAGAGACACAAGCGCATGATAGTAAAAGTATTTGCCTGAACCTTTTCAATGTCTCCAAATTCGGTAAACAACATGGGTTGTCAAAAAAGACCAACTTTCAGAGAATTTCTTCTGAAATAATATGTTTATTCCTAAATATATCAAGGCACTGACTCCTATGTGAGCGCGGACAGTCAATAATAATGATAGTTCAGTTCGTAGACGCTGAACAGTAATAAAATTAGTTTCTGTAAAACAGTGTATCATTTGATTGGTAAGTGTAAATAGGTAACCAGTACAAATGTAACAAAAAAACGCAGTATATTGACGGAAATCTCCATCTCTCCGGTTTCTAATTCAATAAGATGCTGTGACCATTTCCTCTTAAGAAGAAACATGGATTCTGGGTACAACTAACTATAGCCCATTCTCAGGCAAAAAGTCAGGATATGCAACGTGTGATATTTGCTAAGGCAGTTATATCAAGTTGACCGCATCTAAGCAGAAAAAATCCGCAGCGACAAATAGTAGGACTAGAGTCAAAAAAAGACTTGTGAAAATGAATGCGGATCATTAGGAAAAGAAGCACAACGTTTTATGGAATGAAATGCCCCTACTTCCTTTCGAGACGTTTTCCACCTCCAAGTAGCCTAAAATATATATCAAGTTAATTTAGTTTGAAAGAAGATTGATGGGGCAAATTACGATATAGACACGATAAATAACAAAGAAGTTTGTTATGAGAACGAAATTTTAGGAAAAATGAGTTTTGTCCTAAATGCTAAGAAATAAAAAGAAGTCTCATATCAATGTTAAAAGAGAAGGAAAAAGCATTTGTTGCATAGGTCTCACTTATACTGCCTCAGACCGCGTTTCTGAACTAATCAGGTCTGAATATTTAAGACAACATAAGGTCTTTTTAAAATCTTTTTTCGCACCTTGCTGATAAGTGTCAGTAACGTCAAACTATCATTCGAGCCCTTCATAATCATCTTCATTTTTTTCAGACTGAAAGATATAAGTATGTTTTGAAGTGGTGAATCTGAATAGACCGGAAAGTAATGTTTAAATGCTTACTTAATCAAACTGTATTTTTAATTTATGAAAGCATAAAAAGGACAATGTCATCAATTTTTAAAGCTTTCATTAGTTCAAACCTTTTTTAAGCGCTTGTTGTAGTCTGTATATGTAAAGGCAAAGAGTAATGCAGTAAAGCTGATTCTTTCTAATGATGATTTCATATAAAAAATCAACTCCGAACAGCATTACATAGTTAAGAAGTTTACTTATCTTGCATACTTACAAACAATATGAATCAGAGTGCTCAGGAGACAAAATAAGAAACGACAACACTAGTGAGGTGAACATCTAAAGATACTGAGCAGCAAGAGATAGCCTTCAGGTTGCAATGATTTATTTCTGGGTTTCGTCTCCTGGATGGCTTTGCTTAACTTATATTTGACTGAGTGAAGTCTAAATTTAACTCTTCAAAATACAATACCGTCCACAGATCGGCTTCTGTATCTGCTGGTTCAACCTGTGACTAAACTACATATGACCACTATATAAATATGATTAGATGTCAGATAGTATGAACCCGATATATACTCTAATTTCTCAGAATCAATTATTTTGGTAGTATTTTACTGAGGCAAGTGACTTATCACCTCTGAGGTTGCGTATATGGTTTAAAGTAAGAAACTTTGTTCAGATATAATCCATATTTACTACTAAGGTTAAAACGTTAGTAGCTCATCCTGAATCAAGACGTACATCACTGAATCAAGTGAGTCATCGATGGTGTTATTCAGACCACGTTAGTGATTTTCAGACAAACACCTGCGAATCAGCTACAATCAGAAATTCATAAATAATTGCAGTGCAGTTTCATGATCCATCCGAACGGTGTAAATGTATCCATTATTCAACTCAAATTTGGTTAGTTGTCTCTCAACATAACACTTTAATTTGTAGCAACATAGGACGATTCCCTGCAGCATCAATTCCAAAGCTGTTTCAGTAAGTGAATCTCCAATTACACCAATAATATAGAATATCGTAAGACACTTTTTCTTTTTGACAAGAGAGTTCTGAATATTTGTACTTATAATTTCATCAATGAACTGAAATCGATACATATTAAATTATTCATGGTAGGGATTAAAAAGGATGTGAATGTTTTTCTTTGTTATTTTCTCATCTGTTGCGAAAGCTAAGTTTCATATATGATCGCAACCAGAATATAAATTATATATCCCCATAAAAATTCGAAGTTATCACTTATCGACATTATCACCTCTTTGTTTATTTATATAGCTTAATATGTGTTTGGTAGAAACCCAATGTGTATTCCCCAAAAGAGTCATAAAATAGAGAGACAGACAGCTGAATAAGCATACACCCCTATATAGATAAGTCAGTGATTGATTGTAAAAATCGATATTGAGCGATAGTCAGTCCGCGTTAATGTGTCACGAAAAGCGTGATAAATGAAGCAATAAATTATGTCCCAAATTGATAGAATAAACCTCAAAAATTTTTCAAGCAATGAACATTATATATGTCATTATTATTCTAATTCATTCTGTGTAAATTCTTCTCGCTAGTGATATCCTTTTAAACTGGATGGAAATCGACATTTTTTCAAGTAAAACTATGTCATAAGAATGAAAGATAAAGTGAAGAAAAGGTTGATATGTAGGAAAGACAAACAAGAAATCCTCCCAAATTTTATCTGAGTATGTTGTGGTATACTGTCATCAATAAACACGCTAACTACTTGTCTCGAAAACAGTCTTCTAGATTTAGACAAAAAAAAATATTGCTACTACTTTCCCTAACTCCTTGAAATAGTGAGGTTTTTCTAACAGAGTTGGGTTCCGTTTTCTTTTCTCGGGTAGAATTGGTCATCGAATTTCTAGAAAATGCGTTAGGTTCCTTGAAAAAATTATTTTTAATCCACATCACTCAACGAAATCTTTTTGTAATTGGAAATAGAGAAATGACGATTGGAAAAATTTGAATTAAAGAATGCAAAATCAATCTTTGAGCAGAGAAGTATTTTAATAAGTAAACAGTATGTGTTGTATACTTAGTAACTACTTGATCAAGATATAATACTCCACGGATATTGATCACATCTGAAACAGTCCTATACATATTTAGCGCCTGAGAAAAGCTATGATTTCATGTCCATCTGATGCACTTGAATGGATGAGGTAAAATTTATTGTAAGTTAAAATAATTTCCGTTGTGATATCGGAAAACAGACGAACATTAGTAACAAGTGTCCTATTTTAATACTCTAGCACTAAGCTTTAAGGAATCGTAACTGCATCAACTAGTACGGTAGTGCTTGATTTCAAGTTTTATAGGGGTATCTGATGCTCAGGTAAGATTAACTCTGTGTATTTTATTCCTTATAGCTTACGAACATTTCACAGCAATCATATTTTAAACCCCGATGGATAATTTTCTCTATTCTCTGCTTGTCTTTTCCTTTCGATGTGAATTGGCCAGAAACTTACTAGTAATTAAAACCGAAATCAAATCAAGTTGCACTTCTTTTTAATACAAATACCGAATATTAAACCCTAAGATTCTTTGAAGTTAACCAGCGAGTAATCAAGATGACACAAAAATGTTAGCACATTCTGATTGTTCCAATCAGTATTTAATCACTGTTAAGACTAAGGTCATAAACACGAAATTTAGTTTTCACCCTAATATCATACTAAAATTGTCAGATTAGTAGGACACTTGTATTTCCAGATTTTTAGCTAAAATCCATTATGTGAATGCTGACGAATATCATTCGATAACCTGGATCTTGCTTAGATTAACCATCTGATAGGTACATTGATTTAGCCAGTATTATAAGGACAATTATTTGGCGAATGGCTTTCTCAAAGACTGTTTTTTCTAGAATGTTTGTAACTACAACTTCCTATTGTGGTCTTTATGAGAAATGCTGGACACCCTTAAGCCAAAGGTATCTAAAGAAGTTTAACTTGCCAGTAGAATGATCAAAATTTAAACATACAAGTGAAGATGTTATTTTTTATTGCTTTAGGAATGAAGATAAAAGGATGTACAGGAAATGTCCATTGAGTTAGAAGATAGTTCAAGAATACACTCAAATTCGGTGAGAAAAGGAACTGCAACTCCACTAAATTATTCTATGAAAAAATGTGTCATTCTTAAATCTCTTTGAGAATACTGTACTCAGTAGTCAGAAGAGTTTGTGATAAATTTGATCTCAAAATGGATCTGTTTCTAAAATTGAATAGTTGAACGATGTACATAGAATATTATGGTTTCGTGAAACTAGGTATGGTCACATACATCACTCTCATAGATAGTAATAACCTAGGAACTGGCGTTACCATCATTTATTCATATTTGGAGCTAACACAGAAAAGCAGGTCATTTTCAGAAAGCAAAGTTTCTTAAATAACTGAAATCTGGTGAAACTTTATACAGAACACTTACACTCCAAACCGAAAAGAATTTGAGCAGGATAAATTTTCTAAGATGAACAGTATTCAACTAGGAAAAATACTGGCACCAAAAGGCATGAAAAAAATCATTTGCTCAAGGACACTAGGATGAAAATTTTTATCCAAGTATCACATAACCATGGGCTTTCTTAGCCAGTCATATGCTTCGTAAACATTCTCGTAACATATAAAACCAAATACAGATCAAGTAGCGGTTTCCTACATAATTTCTAAGTCCTTCGATTCACTCTGAACATACAACAACCAGGCAAAATATATTGCATGCCCGTGCAACCTAAAGAGGCGATAACAAATGAGAAAAAGTAGACACTGCTTTTTAAAGATTTAGATAGCAAAACAATTTACGTTAAAAAAGGAACACGTTGAAGTTAAGCTGGTGAAAAGAAGACTCAGTATGGACGAAGAAAAACAGTAGCTGACGACTTAACTTGAATGTTAACCTACATCCAGAACAAAGAAAAGGCTAATTCTAGGTGTCATTATATACATGCAATCAATTAAGTAGGTCTCCGTAGAGTAAGAAGTGCAACGTCAAAGTCAAATATATCACGTGGCAGATTATCATTTCAGTACATTTAAACAAGTAGTTTCATTCCTTTTCTCTAACAGTACGCACTGTTATGTCCACCAAAAGCAAATGCATGAAAACCGCTATCTGTTAGCAGAACTAAGCATCTTTTCAATTATATTGGTCATAAAAGTATGCTAGTAACATTAAAAGTCGAGGTTTGTCGTAATCATCTGATGTAGACATACGGCATGTGAAAATAAGAGATTTTGATTTCGTTCCGCTTAAAGTTAAAAACAAAGCGAGTAGAACAAAATCAAATAGATGTCTTTTATTTCATGACTTGTCATGAGATGAGAAGAGCCAAATAGTACAATGAGTTATAAGACGCAGTAAATGCAAAGTAGAGATACAATGAGGACAAAATAGCATTGAATGAATCAAGAAAAAGCCACTATCAAAAACTTTAAATTCCTGGCAGTATCACTGGAAATATTTATCTACTCAGACGGCGAACTCTTAGCTTGTAAGAAGAGTTTGTGTCAATCGAATGGAAGTGTCAAAGAAGAAATCAAACGAGCAATCAAGGAGTAATTTGAAAGCAGTAACTTGCTTAAACTTTGGACAACCCAAAATTTCCCACTGAAAATATTTAGCAAAATCCTTCCCTTTCAATTTGTTTTGATCTTTCAAATATGTCTTTTAAACGTGTCGTGTACTTTCACAAACTTTTAAAATGGTTTCAAACTTATGTTTTCAGGCGAACAACAAAACAAAGAAAAAACATTACACCTGTAAGAGATGGGTTTATGAACACCCAGAAATACAGTGCATTACTACTCCTTGAATAAGTATGTCGATCTGCAGATTTTGCTACTGGTTGAATAAACTATCACTACCATAATTATGCTGAATGTTCTTCTCTATTCATTCACAAGTCCAAACTAGACACTAATGCAATACCATGTGCCTGTTACACATTGCTGCTTTTATTACTATTATTATTAACATTGTTAAAATACAATGCTTATTTCGCTAAAAGATATTGTGTTCATGGAATGAATTTGTTGAACTAATACAGACTGAGAATTTCACACTGTACTACACTTGCTTTTGAAATAAAGCAATTATAGTTATACTAGTCAATATTATTATAAATCGCAATGAATTAGAAAACAATATTTGTGGTAAAAGTCGGTGAAGGTACACTTCAGCAACCAACATACTGTCTAGGTTTCATTGAAAAAGAAAGTTTATCCACACTGTTACTATGTAAGTAGATTACAGTAGATTACAGATTATTCCTACGTATACTCGTTGTTCAACACCACCCTGTGTGGTTAACTAAAGGTGAGCAAAGAAAAACAACTTCTAAGCTACGGGAGTTATGTCAAAATCTCCAATTGCAATACAAAGTGAAATCTGACTTGGCGATCTTTATCTTTTCTTCATCCTGTAGGACTAGGAAACTTAACCTTGATGTCCTGTTTCAACTAGATATCTGGTGATCGTACTGGCGAAATCTCATTTCTTTCAGACAAACTATAATTGAGTAAGTTGCTTGGTAAATCAAAAACAGAGCACAAACCTGAAGATCTTTTTTGTATTCTGTTAGTGCATTTAAAGCAGCACTGAAAATGCAAAAGAATTGGTTAATTTGTAAATCTTTCTGGTATCTCGGTTAGTATTAGAAAAAATGGGAGAGATGGTAATTACCACTTAACTGTAAATCAAAAAATGTCATTAGTTTATTTATACGTTAAAGTTTCTTGTGATAAATCTATTAAAATAAATATGACCGAAGTGAGCATAGGTACAAAATGTATGGTATTTTTTAATTAGTAGTTTGAAGGGGCTGTTTTATTTTAAGTAGTACTGATCATGAGTAGACAAATTTGGAGTACCGCTGAAAACTTAACCGAATAACCGTTTCATTCTAGTATTCGACTCCTCAGCAGAGAGCTTGGACAACTTAGTGATGGGTGAAGTCTAGAGTAGTCGAGCCTGAAAGCGATACAGCACATGCTCATAGTTGAGTTTTGCTGAACAGTCCCATACTGGGATGAAAAAGCTGTCCAAGAATCCGAGGTTTTGACAACAAAGCACAATAAGATTTTTGAGTATTTAATACATTCAGCAAATACTTTCATCGAGGAAATCCACTGCAAAGTAAAAAGAAGGATAATTGGAGAATCTGACTGTTTGAATGTATTATAAGTCAAAATTTAATTGATTGTCTGCTTTATTCACTAACAATGAATGAAATCTGCATCCTAAAAATTAAAAGAAAAGAAATAAGAACATTTAATATTTGCGTACTTCTGATGATTTATAACGAGACATGTAAGTAAACAGTAGTGTTTTCACTTACATCTCATCAGGCTTCCCTGTAATACACAACTTTTAACATACTTGTAAAATATCAATGAACCAAGGTAACTTGTGATTTAACAATAACAAGGTTACGGATTGTATACCACTGAATAATAAAATTAATGGTAGTATAACGATAATATGAATATTCAAAATGACACGACAATGTAAACAGGTGTTCAGACAGACAGACAAAGTGGATCAAAAACTCGGAAAGGACGCTAAGGTTGCGTAATACTGGACGGTGAAGGCAGTGAATATATAAATCTTAAATGTGAATATAGTAGTGGTGTGAAAGAGGCGACAATGATGACTTCTCTTCTCACTTCTCAAAGATTCCAGTGCACCACTTGTGTAAAGATTACTTGGATTGATCCAATTTTATTATGCACTTACCAGCCAAAAGCACTTAAGTAATTTTGGTTTTCTGGTGGATGCCGTTACTATATTCAAATAGTGACAAAATTTCTTTATAATTCTGGTTGGCTCTGAGCACACGGCTAACTTTTTATTTACGGTGTAAAGTTGTTAAAATGGAAAGTTGTGGTGTAAACGGGTTCCTACTAGATCATGTTATATTCCTCAGTTTTATAGCCATCTTAAAGAATATTGCCAAACTAATTAACAAACGTTGATGTTTGTAAAATGTATTTAGTTGGTTATATCAACGAAATGCATATCTAAATTAACTGATTCCAGATAAAGGGGAAGACGGTAGAAAGATTTTGTGATAGACAGTACGAAACTCTTTGATGGGAGAATACAAAAGATAGACTGAATAGTTACTGAAGAGTAACCAATTTAATGTTGTCAAGGCCTCAACACTAGTCGGATTATATCTATCATTTTGAAATGTGGTCACCAATCAACGACAATTACCACTGGAATGCAAGCTGATAGATGTTAGATGATTGGAGACAATAGGCAGGAAACCGTGAATCTTAGTTTTATGTGTGTTGGTATTCGTCAGTCAACAAGGCGTACCTTCAAACTCAAGAGAATGATATTCAGTGATGATAGAAATATGTCATATCACAAAGGAAAGGAATTTTCATGGAAAGAAACTATTAGTGCCATAATAATGAAAAAATGATCCTGACAGTGAAACATTAAGTTTAATCCTTGTATGTACCAAGACTTCTGCATACTCCTGCCGTGATTTGGATTATGTTTTCAGAAACTCTTTTGTCAAAACATATCATTCACAAGCAACATCTCCTTCTAATCTTCACATTTTTCAGAACTATCATCATTTAATCACTTCGACAAAGGTGAATATCCAAAAGTATCCTCCTTCGTTATTTCTGGCTAATATATAGTTCACATGTCAACAATTAACCTTAAAAAGTTCATCTAAGTTGAAAACCTTTTGTTATGCTCCACTCCAAGGTTTATCATAATGTGAATTTTTTTTCCTAGTCTAAGCACTTGACTAAGCGTACGTCATTTGTAAATGATTAGGATGCATTTCTCATATGAATGGGAAAAAAATCTTCAGCATTCATAGATAGTCGTAGCTTTACTGTGTTAATATTTAACTGTAACGAATAAGTGTATTAAGGTGAGATGGCTTTACGAATACCAATACATCCGCCTATAAAATAAAAATATGATACAGATAATCGGCCTTCTCTAAAAGAGTTCATGGTCAGTATTCGAGTGATTTATTCAAATAATTAGCTATTCCTATGATCATTCATTTTCATCTCAACTTTTACCA
This sequence comes from Heterobilharzia americana, assembly GCA_944470555.2. Classification (NCBI taxonomy): domain Eukaryota; kingdom Metazoa; phylum Platyhelminthes; class Trematoda; order Strigeidida; family Schistosomatidae; genus Heterobilharzia; species Heterobilharzia americana. Next base: position 32,620,839 of record OX104129.1, on the reverse strand, counting down.
ATATCATTTCTGTGACAACTAAGTACATCCATATGAAGCATACTAGAACTAGACATTATCTGACAACATTTTTTAGGCACCATATTTTTTCGAGTTCTTTTGTCTGCATATTCTACATGTCTTCGAAACTGCAACCCACATCTAAACAGTGTTACTTCGTAGTATATATACATATATATATGCTTATGTCTTCGCACAAAAAGGAATATGTAGGTGCTAAACAAGTCTTGCTTTCTCAGTATAGAGTGTTATTTAGATTAAATTAAAACTTTTAGCTTACTCCGTTGGTAATGCAGTTTTGAGTTATTATTGTTTTTAGTATAGACAAGCGGAACTGATCTAATTTAGATGGAGTTAGTTTCATACAACTAAGTGGCAAGAAAGCTTTCAACCGACACTACTTAGTCTCCAAATATAACGGAGTTTACTAATATGTTCATGTTCAATAAAAGTTGATAAAGGCTAGTTACTGGCTCTAAAATAATACAAATAACTAGTGGCTAATTAGTCATCTCGACAATCTGTCAGTGTGACTGTTGGTTTGTCTATCAGCCGAATATAATAGTTCTGCGTTTACTCTCACAGGCCATTCAAATCATCTGTGCGAATAAGAACCTTTATCACCACTACACTTTAGTAGATTCACGGGAACTATATGAATTAGTTTTCTGCCTAGACTTTTAGTCAGTTTATGAAAACAAACAACTTCGCTACAATTTATGTTGATCAACAAATTGATACTGATAGTTTAAATGAAAGTCAGTTTTTGATTCTTTTATTTAATAGTCAATATTAATCATGTGTGAAAAGTCCCATTTGAACAAAAAAGAATTATTTTTATTCTATATGACATTTATCTAGACCTCCTATTAATGCATCAGCGTTGTTCACTTACTCTATCTATACCTCATTTCAACTTGAGTCAATGAATCAGAAAACAATGCTGACTTGTCACCTGATCATAAATAAAACTGTCAGCTTTATTATTTTCACCATGAGATATGGAGTAAATATCATTCGAATTTGTTGCCTTACACCTGTTAATAAAGCTAAAAGTAATTCACATATTTTATGTGAATTCAATCAGATTTTTCAATCAGTCACGATACCGAGATGTAAGTCAATATATAAGTATGAACTTCTCGTCTTCTATCATGCTGGATTACCTTAGTAGAAATTCTATACATTATTTGGTCAGCATCTCGCATACGTGAATAGAATGAATAAAACTAACCATGTGATTTATTAGGCCAAGCATCATTAGCAAACAAAATTTCTGTTCGCAAACTATCTGGCACGTCATTTCGTTTCCTGTTATTCCTTTTATCTAGCGTCCTACAATTCCAGGATGAAAAATAAACAAACAAATCAACAATAGCAACGAAACAAGAGCGAAGTAGAGTTATCATAACTGTACAACATTATACAAGCGTTCAGCAAGATGACATCAGAAATAAGGTAGCAAAATGTTCACTGAACAAGCCGTTTCTCTTTCAATTATTATTGTGTAGCGTTCTGTTCCGTATTTTTGATATTTTACAGTGGAAATTGCTGATTTTGAGATGATTGTTTGTTAAAAAGATCCCAGTTGTTGTCCAAGGTACCATCGCTATTCAAAATACCATGGTACATTGTTCATCTTTCTATCGAAGGGAGACTATTGAACCCTAGGGTTCAAAGTAAAGGAGACCGTCTCATAGTCTTTATCATTTACATAACAACTCGGTGTTTCCGGATCTATATGGTTATCACAACTCAGGTGACCGGAAAATAAGTACCTAAAACAATTATTTCATATTGAAGGAAAAACTATTTTACTGTTTTTCTCCAGAAGATTAAAAAACAGTTTTAGTAAATAATTACTCTAGATTATTTTTCAAACGACTTACTGTTGTGCATACAATTTACTCATGATAGACAATTGATAAAACTAATGTTGAAGGAATTTGGCAGGTAGCCTCAGAAATAAATTCGCTGCTTCCTGGCACTCGTCAGAAAGGTATATCAACAACCTCGAAGGAATAAATGTTCTTTTTGAGGTTAAAACTCACCTCATACCATGATGCTGATAGAAGTCGTATCAGTGGGCTAGTCAGGCGGCGATTAACTTCCTAGTGGACTGGATTACATAAGTTGATTATTCACCGAAGGGTGACCAATTACATGTCAAGTTATGAGTGTTGCCTGAACTCCATCAATCATTTTATGCTCAAATAAATCAAACAGACAGTAATCAAGGAAGAAACTATGGATCTGAATAGCTTACAAGGTCTACCCTGATATTCATTTGGAGTGAAGAACCCGAGAGTTGCTCAAATGAACCACAAAAGTATCCTTAGCCTCAACTGTGTAATGGTGTAATTTCATTCCTCACTGAAATGTCCTGTTGATTTTAGTTCTGATAATTCCTTTGTAATTTTTGTTTTACAACTCTAGTTACATTCATCATCCTACTCAAATGACTTGCATAAAATAAAACGCAATGTGAAGCCAAAGACGAAAATGGAAACTTGGAAAAATGGCAAAGAAGACTGAGAGATTTCAAGCTGGAATTCATTACCAACCGACAGCAGCTGGAGAACCCCTAAAGACCGAGAGCACTACAGAGCTGTTTTATCCTAGCGTGGGGCTCTGAAGGACTCCACACCCATGATGCCATCAGTGACTGAAGTATTGTGGGCGTTTATTGATTTCAAGTTGGTATTCATCACGTACTTACATCAAACTCAATTACAGGCCACCGTTTACTAGTGACTTCCTTCGAAATCAGAGTTGTTGGAGTTATAATAAGAAGTCGTCACCGGTGGGCAAAAGCATGTTGGGCATGAGGACAGCTACTTAAAGAAGACATAGTTGAGAGTTGCGCTATATCTCAAATTGACAGAAGTAGGAAAATGTGGACTATTGGATTCTGACCCAGTGACTAAACAGCTTTGTGTTGTTACCAGTTTCGAAATAGGGCCGGAAATTTGTAAGCTATACCTGATGTCAAGTCAACATATGAGCCCCAGTCAAATGATAACCGAAAACTGGCTAGTCACATTTTCAAGAGCTCATAATAATGATGAACTTCTGAATGCCTTCCTGTAAAAAAAAAGTTAATAATTTTGCTTTAAAGATAACCTGTGTGGACATTTAAAGTGCTTCCAGCTCATCTTATATTCTTCTTCAGTTGGAAGAAAGCAAATTCCAAAAGTCATGGTTACTTAAATAACTAAGGTGAATAACGCACGTGCTACACATATGCACACAAGTAAGATAAGTGACGGGAAAGAAAAAGCGATACCCGATTACAATATTTCTCATATTTCATTGCGTAATTATTGTGTGTATTGAGAAATAGTATTAATGTCCTGAACTACGCAGTATCTATACAAAGTTCATACATATGATGTGCGAAGTGAGACAGTGTCTATTATAGAGATTTCTGTGACATTATTTCTTTACAACAGAAGCCCTTCCTATTCATAAACAGCAGTTTGAACTTTTCTGGTCTCTTTTGCATCCACGACCTCAGCTTCACAATTCACTAACTTTTGTGCGAAATATTTCTGTATAGCCAACTCCATTCTATTCATAAGCTTGTGGGAATCGTAGTATTTTAAATAAATATTCATAATGAATTGATACCAAGATGATGGAAAAGCTTTGTAGCCCAGGATGAGGATGATGTTGATCGGATGTTCTCTGAGCTTTGATATTTTGTCGTGAGGGTTTCATCACTTAGTGACATCCTCAGCAGTGACTTCACTTTGTCTATCTTATGAAGTTAGTGCTGAAGATGTCACCAAGTCTAATGATGAAACCTTCACGATTAAATGCCAAAGCCCAGAGAACACTAAAACACCATCATGAACTGATATCAGATACAGATTCAATAAGAACCTAGGAACGTTGGACAGTTGTTTTATTCTCGTATGAAAGACTTAGCGGTTTCTGCTTGATATTGCACTGCAGAATGATTTCAGACCAATGAGATGTAAAGGGTTAGAAACAGACCATGAAATCCCAGGTAACGTGTATGTTTCTGCTGTCCACTCTACATATCCCCACATATGCATATAAAAGCATATCAGCGGTTGAAGGTGACGGAACATGAAAACGTTCCTACTTGGCGTTGTCTAAAGAAATACAGTTTGATACGTTTGCGCCAACTCATTACCTTGGTTCCTCCAAGCTACTACTACTACTATTACTACTGATTAGTCACTGAAGAGTGACCGATTTCATTTTGTCTGCCTCTGAGTACCAACAGAATTCTATAACTTATTTTGTAATATTGCCACCGATCTATGAGACTTACGATTGCAGTGCATTTTGATGGATGTTAGTTGGTTAGAGGCAATCAACAAGAAGCTCTAAACTTAAATTTCGGGAAACGGATGAATAGGATTCGATAGTCACCAGGATCTAAACAACATGAAATCAGTGACTTCCTAGTAACCAGTCAGTGTAGTTGAATACTTCGTAAGATAGTAAAGAAAGTAAATTGCTATGCATAAATAATTAAGCATTTTGTTGATTAAAGTAAAAGACGTTAACGGATTAGTTTATGATAATTAATAAACAAATCATGTTATGATAAAACTAAACACACTGGATAAGAAATAATCACTAAATTTCTCAAGAAACCGAAGGCAGTTAAAGCTTCGGTTAAAAAAATTTTGTGATGAAATAAAAGGAAGAAAGGAACTCAAGTTTTCAGAGCAAATAAAGATTCATAATCGTTTGTTTCTGATGATTGGATTTGACTACAATCGTGCAATAGCTGCCTCGTTTTGCTTTTCTAAACATTCTTGGACGAGTATTTATTGATACTTGTTCCGGATTCCATTCCTAATCAACAGCAAAAAATTGAAACATGTTGGGATTATGATGAAAAATATTTTTATGATGATAACATCAAACTTTGCGCTCAACTTTTTTCAGGACATTAGTAGCAACTATGCTGTAGGTATTTATAGTTTAATAGTTACGCTCAAATAAAGAGTCAAAAGGTTCGGATAAATTTGTCTGTTAATTACGCTAAGGGATCTCAGTTTATCTACTTCATATTCCATATATAAGAGATGCCAGACAACTACACTGAGGTTACAAAAGGGAATGAATTCTTCCAAGTTGCAAGAAAATGATGAGAAACTGATGAAACAGAATATGATATACTTTTCTACTTCAACCACTGTAGTTTTTTAGGTTTTCAATAGTTAGCTAAGCGGCATCAACCCGTGATGAATACTACCTTGGAAATGAACTCCCCGTAAACTTCAAACTACAAGTAATAATAAAAATCTTTGATTCATCTAATAATCTAATGAGCCATCATTTTTCCATTATTATTTAATCAATTATAAACATTTGACAGTGTTAGACAAATAAATGATCCCACTCTCAGGGGTCCTGGGTATGCAGTGCTGAGGAGTTTCATACTGGGACAAAATAGTTGCCGAGTACTCCAATGTTTCCAATGTTCCTCCAAATGATGCCAGTCCATGTTGAATACCAACTTGAAAAAATCTCTAAATCCCCACAAATCTCTCCGACTTAATACCAGGATGTCTAAAAAATTAGAACGAGTTTTTTCTGCGCATTTCTTTTTGTATCTAACAGCTTGTTCTGCAAAATATTCGCATTTTCGTTAGACATCAGAATATATACATTTAATTAGTACCTACATCAGTTTCTATGTTTAAGTCATTGGTTAGCTGATTTTCTGTTCCTGAAGAAGCTGTGGCACACACAGAGTAAAGTAAAGAAAACTCTTATTTTGGTTTCTTAAACATGCTGGGATTATGTTAAAACTTACTTTTATAGTGAACGTATCAGACACGGGGCTCAGATTCGCCCAGGACATATGCAATCACTATGAACTGGTTAACTAGTTCACTAGTTACTAGCCGGTCCTTAGCCCCTTTAAAGAGGGAAGGTTGGGCGTAGGGCTAGCAACCCTACCCCGTAAAACAAATCCAATCGCTAAAGAAACTTCAAAGCACAAACAAATTATGAAAAATAAAAACAAAATTATTCCTGGCTGGAATCGGAGAGGCGAATGACGCCAGTTGGTGAAAGCCTTCGGGAAGCCAATTGGCCGATGTGTCTTCTCTCCCTAGATGAAAGCGAAAGTAAACGTGGGGACATGGAATGTCCACACCATGTTTGAACCCAGCAAGGCAGCCCAGATTGAAAACGTGATGAAGAGGTATCACACTGAAGTGCTTGGAATTTGCGAAAGCAGATGGAATGGGAGTGGACTCTCCAAACTGTCAACTGGAGAATCAATAATCTACTCCGGTCACCCAGACGCCAACCACGAGCACACTGAGGGAGTGGCTATCATGATGTCCTCAACAGCATCGAAGGCTCTCATGCAGTGGGAACCAATCTCCTCCAGGATCATGACAGCAAGATTCAACTCAAAAGGAAGGAAGGTCACAATCATACAATGCTATGCACCTACAAATAATGCAGAGCAAGAGAAAAAGGAGGATTTCTACAGACAACTTCAATCAACACTGGACAAGACGTCAGTTGGCGATATCAAAATTCTAATGGGCGACATGAATGCCAAATGGGAGGGGACAACACAGGAAGAGAACTAATCATGGGTCGAGAAGCGCTCGATGAGGTGATGAACGAGAATGGAGAATTGTTTGCAGAATTCTGTGCATTCAACGATTTGTTGATTGGAGTAAGGCAGTGTGTTCAGGCACAAGGATATCCACAAAGTGACATGGAGTTGATTTCACCAGATGGACACACTAAAAATCAGATCGACTTTATCTCAATCTCAAGAAAATGGAGATGGAGACGCAGTCAGTCTACTTGACACAAGGTCAAGAAGAGGAGCAAATGTAGGTTCAGACCACTATCTGGTGCAAGGAACCTTCCAAATCAAGTTAAAAGCCTTCAAGGAAGCTGGTGATAGACCTCAATTCAAGTACAACACTCGAAAACTGAACTGAAGGATGAAACTACAAAGGAGAGCTTCACGGCAGCCATCAAGACAAAATGGGAGACATCGAGCAACATCCCTGAAGAAACCTGTGTGGAAGAACACTGGAAGTCTTTGAAAGCTATGTGGAAAGAAACCTGCACAACAGTATTAGGAAGGAAGAAGAAAGAAGACAAGGAATGGATCTCGACGGATACCTGGAAGCTGATAGAGGAGAGGAGGATGGTGAAGCAGAAGATAAACCAGTGCAGTGCAAGGATGCTCAACGACAAGAGGAACTGAGTACAATGTATAAAACACTGAACAAAGAAGTGGAGAAGAGTGCACGCAAAGACAAAAGACACTTCTACGAAACACTAGCAAGCGAAGCAGAACAGGCTGCAGGTAAGAGAGACCTGATGACATTGTATCAAATAACCAGGTTGCTATCAGGGAAGAGATCAACGCAGATGAAACCAATAAAAGATGAAGAATGAAATTTAATTGCGAAAGAAGAGAAACAGAGGAAACGATGGGCCGACCACTTCAAGAAGCTCTTGAATCGACCACCACCTGCACTTCGTCCAGAAATACCACCTGCAGCCGCTGAATTACAAGTGAACATAAATCCCCCAACGAAAATGGAAGTCCTGAACGCCATAAAGCTACTGAAATGCGGGAAAGCAGCAGGACCAGATGGGATACCGCCAGAAGCACTGAGAACAGATGCAGAGACAACAGCGGACATGCTCACACCACTATTGCAGAAGGTGTGGAAGGAAGAGAAGGTACCTGGCTAGTGATTGGAAGAAGGGTTACCTTGTCAAACTGCCGAAGAAAGGAGACCTCAGTGCTTGCAAGAACTGGCGCGGAATCACTCTCCTGTCCACCCCAAGTAAAATATTAAGCCGCATCATCCTGGAGAGGCTTAAAGATGCACTGGATTCAAAACTACGACCGGAACAGGCAGGCTTCAGGAAGTACAAATCATGTGCAGACCAAATTGCAACGCTTCGCATCATCATAGAACAGAGCATAGAATGGCAATCAGCTCTCTACCTCAACTTCATCGACTTTGAGAAGGCCTTTGACAACGTCGACCGAGAGGTAATTTGGAAACTGCTTCACTACTACGGAGTACCGCAAACCTTTATCCGCCTCATTCAACAACTATATGAAGATGCCACATGCCAAGTAATTCACAATGGGAAGCTCAGTGATGCCTTTGAAGTGAAGACAGGAGTGAAACAAGGTTGTCTACTATCACCCATGATATTCCTGATTGTGGTGGACTGGATCATGCAGCAAACAGTAGGCAGCGAGAAGAGGGGGATACGCTGGACGACGGAAAAGAACCTAGAAGACTTGGATTTCGCCGATGACTTGTGCCTAATGTCACACAAACTGGAAGATCTGCAGGCAAAAACTAACAAGTTGATAGAAGAGGCAGCGAAGACGGGGCTTCAGGTGAATATAGAGAAGACAGAAGGTGATGAAGATACCGCACCACCACCATCAACAACAACAACAAACTCCAATCACCGTCAACGGGAGAAACTTGAAGGAAGTAACCTCCTTCACTTATCTAGGCAGGTAGCACTGTTTCAACTACAGGCGGGACGGACGAGGACGTCAAAGTCAGAATCGGAAAAGCAAAACAGGCGTTCATTAGCCTGAAACCAGTGTGGAGATCTTCTGCACTCCGCTCACCATCAAGAACAAGATACGGATTTTCAACACCAACGTCAAGTCAGTGCTACTGTATGGTTCAGAGACTTGGCGCGTTACGAAAGGGATTTCCAATAAACTACAGACATTCATCAACAACTGCTTACGCTCGCTACTGATGATCAGATGGCCAGAATAGTCAGAATAAGCAACAAGGAACTCTGGGAACGAACCAACCAAGAACCTATCATGCAACAAATATGCAGGAAGAAGTGGAGATGGATTGGGCATGCACTGAGAAGGTCGACTGAGGACATCACGCGTCAGGCCAGGTACTCGAGTGGAATCCCCAAGGGAAGCGACGAGTTGGACGTCCGAGGGTGACATGGAGGAGGTTGTGCGAGGAGGAAATGAGAGGTTGTGGGCTGTCGTGGGACCAGGTTCAAAAGATCTCAGAGAACAGAGTGAAATGGCGACGTGCTACTGAAGCCCTATGTTCCACTAGGAACCCAAGGGACTAATAATAACATAATAATAATGAACTGGGTGCTTATCATTCACTTACAGTTCACCCTAATAAAATTATAAGCTAAATCTAATGGATTATTAATAACAGTTAATTTCAATTAAGTTGTCCTCTCATATTTGAGTGTTTTTGTGACCTTGTGATTGATGAATAGAAATTTGTTCGTCTATTGGTCATTTTCATCTTTATGGAAATCAGATATAATAGATTTGGAAATAATTCAGATGTTTTTTTATGCATTTAATGAAAAGGTTCCAGAATATAAGAATTACCCATTTTTCTATCTTCACTTTATGTCAATCTCTATTATTTCTAACAATAAATCTTTTACAGTGAGACAAAAAAGAGAACACTGATACTTCTGTATTATAAATACATTAAAAAAGAATTTATTTTATGACTGCGACAATTCAATAATTGGTAATGGCAGTAATACAGATAGGTGTACGACTTAGCCTGGACTCATAAGTCGTTGTTATTATAAAAAAAGTACGCCAGTTTACCTTGACTTCTATAATTCTTATCAAAACAAAAGTATGTCCTGGCTTAATAATAGATGAAAACCATGAAAGATCTTGGAACAAATCAGTAAGCATTATTTTCTGACCCTATTTTAGGTAGTTTATACGCACCAAAAACTTTAATGACTCACTTTTCGTCATCTGAGATCAAAACATGAAAAACGGTAACTTTCCATCGAGTAAAACTCACCACAGAAAATTTTGTAAACAAAAAAATTTAATTAATGAAAGCTTAAAAGGTATGAATATTCAACTCAATGCAGATGACATAAGATTTACGCAACAAACATCTCATAGAACAGGGCCTTATGCATCAAGGACTGAAATAAGTCGAGGAAGTGCTGAAAATCTGGGAGTAACAGGTAGGTTAATTACTTTGAAATGAGATTTATTGTAGTTCTAATAAGAAGTCATGACTGGTTGGACAAACCAAACTGAGGTTGAGGACAGACACACAGCGAAGGCAGTTGATGAAGCCTGTACTGCATTGCAAACTCAAAGAAGCATGAACATGTGAACCATTCGATTCCAACCCAGTGTTTCGGTAGTAGCGTACTCATTGCTGAGGAGTTCAATTCTAGGATGAAATAGCCATTCAGTGTTCAAAGTTTTATGGTATTCTTCTAACTGATGTCAGGTTGAGGTGAATATCAATGTGAAATCAATAAATTTCTGTAAACTTAGAGCTTGAATCATTCATTTTTTGTCCACTTATACACAAGTAGGTTAAATGATTAACGAAGTGATAAAGTAAACCTGAAACAAATTTTGCGATTTCTCCTTAAAAGATTTATTTGGCCCTACTGATCACCGGAAGAACATAATTAAGAAACCTTCATCTCAGAGCTTTATTGCTCTATATGATTCTGTGTCATCCATAAAGCAGGTGACACATTTGAAAGAAGTTACTAGATGAAGTTCAGTGAAACAGTTAAGACTTTTTATTGAAAAATTGAGGCCGGTAATTATAAAAATATCAAACCTTGAAATAAAGTAGCATTTGCAAACATTCACCTGTACGTCATCCTGGTCTGTGATGTTATTACTGTTAGCATTCCTGCTTGATATTTTGCCTTCTTCTCTGCCAAATGTGCACTAGTCAAGCTTTACGACTTCCTGTTTTTCACGATATTATACTATGTACTAAAGATGTACATTCTTATAAGTAGTGGTTATCTCAATACTGTGCACTGGTATGTTTGCTAAATTTTAAAATGAGCATCCTGTACAAGTCAGGGATGTCACTGTGAAAAGTTCCAGGTGACAGACGGCCGCCATCATCTGTAAGAGATAAATTTACAAAAAGCAGGTTCTTAAGTTGACATTAAAACGCTAGTAAAGTAATCACTGTCGGTTTTGTCATCTCTACCTGCTTGATAAGTACAACTGATAAGAACATGTGGCTCTGTACTATTCCTTTTCATCATCAATGTAGGTAGTATATTTATACCTCCTTTTATTGCTACCATGTGGGCTTTATCCATTCTGCTAATTTTCATATGAATAACAAAGCTGACAAAAGACTCTACTATGAATGCTCCGTTTAATGCTTAGGATTGTACATATTCCAAAACATAAGGTCGCCTTTGCGTTAGCTAATTTAAACAATATCACTTGATTGTAACAATTTATTAAACACGTACCGATAGATACAGTTGCTATTTTATCAATTGTACTTTCACTGGATATCTTAATGTAGTTATCAAAGAAATGTAAAGTTTGTCATTACATAGAGTTAATGTAGTGCATAAGTAGCTTGCATTTGCTTGTCTAAGTCGATTCTGATCATTGATTTTTGTATAAAACATAGCGGAAATGTTTCACAAAGTGAGTTATCTGCAAGCTAGGAACTATGGGAAATTAGGTCTTTATTGGTCATATCCAAACTACTACATTTCCCTCTCTCCAGTCAGAGACCTCATCATTCTGAGCTAATACAAACACAAGACATTTCAATTTATTCTTACATCAGAGTGAGACGTTTTCTTTCTTGTTGGTTACATTTTCTATCTCTTAAGCTTTTACCTATTTAAGGCCTCTTGGGAAACTTCATTTATGTCGGCTTTTGTAACTGCTGAATGTAGAGGTGATTAACAAGTATAATTGATGAAATTTTATTGAAATCACCTGACCAGTAAAATTTCGTTCACAAAAATAAAATGAGTTTATGCAAATGACTGTAACACCTAGCATGAAAATACCTGACATAAAAGTGACGTTTCACCACAGGGGTGTGATTGCAAAACTGGAAATGAAACTAATTTTCCATGCAGGATACACATACGATCCTACACCAGTCACTTGTTAGGATATTTAATGAGGAAAACGCCTACACCAAATGATGAACTTGAAAAAATTCTGACAGCTTCTTTATGTTGTAACCACCTAAACTTTACAGAAAGGTCCATAGATGACATTTTATGATACAGAATTTTAAAAAGGGATAACTTATTATAATGCTGCAAAAGTCCAAGCTGATACTTACGTGACATCAGATTGGAGGTCAGTAAGATGGAAAAGACTGAAATGAAAAAAACAACATTGTCAATCACTTTAACCCAACCAAGTTTCACCTCTGACAGTGACATGGCGTGGATGACACACATGCCAAACCTGAACTGACTAACGAACAGGTTTACCAATAGCATATTTAAAGATACAAGTAGTTATAAATCGAAATGAACAGACCAAATAGTGAATATCTAAGTGATAAGTAACGTAGAGATTAATTTAATTTTTACTTCTTTCAGCCTCATACATATAGTCGAAGATTAATTCCACACGTAAGTAATTTACGCAAATTTTAGTGATACTGTTTCTCTTCATTGAATTCAAGAAAAAAATAATATTTGCACTCAAATCCACTTTGCTTCAATAAACAGAATTTTTTTAGTGGTGAAAATTCCTTATCTTTATGTCAAACTGATACTCGATTAGAATAAAAGAGTCGCTGACTGCCATTCACCGCTTCTCTCTGTTGTACATCAGTATAAGTTAAACTCTAAAGATTTAAAATTCATATTTATATATTCGGTGCATTATTTTGAGTGACCTTTAATTTTATTCAGTATGGAAATAAACTTTTTAGTTGCTTTAGTGTATGGAAAACCAACGGTCCTGGTCAAATAAAAACAAGTGAATACAAAAAAGCCTTGTTGACAATAAATATTAACTTTCCAGCAAAAATCTCAACCTAAAGCAAAAACACTTCGTTTCACTTGAGAATAAAATGTCCATCTTCAAATTAAAAATGATCTATAATGATGCAATAATTTGAATGTCGAAAACACTAAAAGTGATTGTCAAAATGTTGATTGTTATTATGGTTAATTTTTTCTTGGGTTCCTAGTGGGACATAGGGCTTCAGTAGCACTTCTCAACCACATTATGTTCTCTGCAATCTTTTCACCCTCGCTGTACGACTGCCCATAAACATTCACTTCTTCCTCACATGATCTCCTATATGTCACCCTCGCCTCGGACGCCCAACTCCTCACTTCCCTTTGGTTTCTACTCGACGGCCTGGTCTGAAGCGTGATGTCTCCAGTCGGCCTTCTCAGTGCATGCCCAATCCAATCCATCTCCACTTCCTTCTGTATATTTTTGGGTGATAGTTTGTTGGTTGGTTCATTGCCAGCCAGGCCGGAGTTTCATGTAGTTTATTCTTTCTGGCCATCCACCTGATTTTCAGTATTGAGCCAGCGTCGACAGGCGTTGATGAATGTCTGTAGTTTTCGTGACACGCCAAGTTTCTGAACCATACAGCAGCACTGACTTGACGTTGGTGTTGGAAATCCGGATCTCGTTCACGCGTGATGCTGAGTGCATTTGAGTAGATCTCCACACTGATTTCAGATTAATGCAAGCTTGTCTTGCTGTCTTTCCAATCCTGGTTTTGACATCCTTGTCTGTGCCTGAGCCACCTGTAGTTGAAAGGATGCTGCTTAGGTGCATGGTTAGGTGAAAGAGACTGCTTTTTTCAAAACACTGGTAGTGATTCATAATTCTGATGATTAAAAACAAATTAAAAGATATAATGTGTTTATGCTTGTTTACTGTTAGTTTCACCAAATCACAAAAGCCACAAAAAAGAATTAAGTGGAAAAATTAACGTTTCGAAGAATCATTTTCAAAAGCTGTACAGTCGTAATTATAGTTGAAAAAAGATGTGTCCATCGATAGCTTAGCACAAGGTCATGAAAAATTGTCTAAAAAAACTGCAAGGTTATTTTTCTTGATTAGTAGGTCAACGCAGGGTTATCGAAAGTCACTTATAGGATTACAATAGATGAATTTCTCAGAGAGATCGACAAACATGAAATTAGTTATTGAACTTACGTCTTTCGTACTCAGAGTTCAGGCCTGAACTGATCAATTATCGAGGCTGTCGCTATCTTCAGGTGACGAATCCTCAACCCCTTAGAAATAACTTTGAAGGAATATTCTAGTGCGGCAGATTGACCAGAGTTAACCATTTGCTCAAGAATAAGGCTGTTAACCATTTTACACTTCTCTTAAGACAGTTAAGGAGGATAGTGTTTGGAAATGCATCAGGATATCGATGGACATAAACTTTTATTGTAACTCTAACTGCGATTGTACAGCTTTTAAAAAAGATTCGTTGAAAAGAACGTTTTTTGGTGAATTGTCTTTACCAATCGTTATTCCCTCTAAAAACCAAGATAAACCAATGATGAGATTAACTGGATAAACCTTTTGAAAACAGACCACTCAGTTTTAAAGTAGGGAAATGCCCAGTATTGTTTTTATCATATTCACGTCACAATATAGAAACAAACTGATATTCAAGCTTTTAAACACGTCCCTATTCCACAGTGCTTGTTTAGAGTCGACTTCAAAGTTCATGGCATTATTCGTAATTGATCAAAATCAGTTGGCGAACCAGAAAAAGTATTAAAGCATCGACACTTGTTTCGTTCTTGTGTTCAACTCCTCAGTAATGCGTACCTCTAAGCCCATCTGTGATCGCACCTTAGGCCATCAGCTCTTTTGTCGAGCACGTTACCATTCTTCCATTGGGTTGAGACCCATTGTTTAGGATTTTCTACTTCTACCAATTCATGATTTATCACCAACCTGCAGTGGTACATCACTACGGAGTCCCATCTTAGGAAGAAACAGCTGCCCAATGCTACTAGGTTTTCAAATGTCTAATAACCAATATCCATCCATGTTGAGTACTTCGTTAAAATTGATCACTTATCACAACCCACTAGCACAGTTCAAATGGTTGTAAATGACATGACATGAAGACAGAGTTAGGTGATCAACGTAGAATGGGTGTCAGTTTGGAAAGAATGTCTTTATCAGGTCACTGAGTTCCAAAGAGAAACAGCCAACAAATTAGTGATAGAATAGTGTGATTTCATGTTTCAATCCTTTTTTTTACCTTGACAGCAGCACCACATGTTGTCTTTGCTTTAAAACTTTTAATATAAATAAAATGGATATGGACTTAAAATCTTTCAGTTCAAACAAAACAACAACTCTTTCCGCTGCTCAGTGACATTATTAATGGCATGGCATGACAGTTGATAGTTTCCTACTGATATAGCTACTTGGGTAACAGGCTTCAGATTCCACTTTTGTTGGTCACTTAAGTCCTCGGAAAGTAGGAAGGACGGTAACACGATAGATGTATTTAAATTTCAAAGTATGAACAAAATACAACGATTTGTATATCTAAAATGGTTTCGGTTATTTTCAGGTGTTTCTGTGAGAACATATCCCATTGATTTCTGATGTTTACACTCAAAATCGTGCGTATTTTGTTCAAAGTTGGTTGTAAGAGACTTCAGAAGTGTTGAGTTTCTTTCATGGATAAGGACATCTTAACAAATACATAGAATAGTTTGGTTAGTTTATAAAGGTCAAAAAGCTTACTTACACTAGTTAACTAATAATGGTCAAGATACAGTAGAATATGCATCAAGGAGTGGTCTGTTTAGTCAGCAGTAAACTATGACTTTCAAGAAAATTTTATTTACTCTGAAAAACAGCTATACTGTTGTAACTGGAGCATGCATTAAATCAAAAGATGAAACTTTTTGGACGAAACGTTAGGCTACGGTGATGGATAAAACTTGCAGCTCAGTTTGAAGATCGTATTCCGTTTAACGAAGTTTGTGAAGATACCACGCCTGGCAATGCAACATTATCTATCAACTATCGAATCTCTAAGTACAGGGGAGATTGAAGTCGGTCGGTAAAATCACAATCTACCGAAACAGTACTGCTTCGAATGTGTATGCAAATTTTAAGTCTCTTCATTCAAGCAGTACAAAAGTATCCAAGTAGTTTTCGCAGTCACTCTTTATAAATTGCAGTTATTTGTCAGTGTCATTTATACGCTGCTTCATACGATCATATAATGAGCTTGTTACCATGTTTGCTGCTTTTTTCTATGCTAGGTGGTTCAACATTCTGAAAATAAACTTCTCATCAACTGCATGAAGTATCTACACAATAATAGACTGTTTTCTATAGCAGACCTTATTTGTTTAAGAAACTATAAAAGCTGTCCTAATATCTGTAATTATCACAGTCTAAACTTTTGTACGAAATAAATTATCGATAAATGAGCCAATATATCCAAATTACAGATTGGAATATATTTTTTATATTGGCTATGCACTGTTTTGTGACAGAATTTATATTAATGAACGTTTATGTTGTGAAGTAATCGCAAATGAACGATAGTATAAACAACAAACTTCGATATTGAACTCTTCGATAAAAACCAACCATTCAGGAAGATAAAGGCGAAGTGAAAAGCAAGACTTAAAGTCAAGTGTTATCATCGATTGAGGTAGATTTATCAAGTTAATAAGCCTTCAGTATATTAAGCATGATACCATGGTAACTACTGACAAGAACGTCGAATGCGTCTTCTATTTATTCAAGGGTAAATTGATTTTTTACTATATGCGTCTTAGTTACTATTAACCTACCAAATACAAGCTAGGCTACTGACTTCAATTATTCCTCTCACATCCGTCTGCAGTGTGGATTTATCATAAACGTGTGTTAAAAACTGCCGATTAAATAAGTATGAACTACATAAATAAATCTTACGAACAACGTTTGACAGATAATTCATACTTTCCTGCAAGCTAAACCTAAACAAACTGCATGAGAAAAAAATTGATACTTTTGTGGTTAAGTTGATGCATCTAAACCCAGCAGGAGATGAATAAAGATTACAGTCAACTTGCTTTCATGATTCATATAATCTAACGACATTGTTAATTGATTGTAAATTTCATTATTCAAATCTAAAAGTCATTTAATTTTGTTCATGTAAAAACACAGAAGTTCATTTCACTGTTGAAATAACTGAAATCAAATACTCTGCTCTCGGTTTATCACTTTATGTGAAGCAAAATTAGAAACTGAGAAAACAAAATAATTCACACTATTTTATATGATATTACAAATCAATAACTTTCAATATATACGCGAAGAGATCTCTAGGGGTTTTCGGTGACTATTCTTCAGGTTATAAAGTATTTGATTTGATCTTGAACTGAAATTTATGAAGCTGAAAAATAATTTTTACTTTGTGAAAAAAGATCAAGAGTCATAAATTGCCGAGACAGTAATCAACTAGTAAGTGTCCACCCTTTGAATGTAAACCCAGCTTCCATTACGTATTCAGAAGTAGACAGTTATTATTTGTTCAGTTCTCGGCTAGAGAATCTATCAACATCCTAAGATACTTATAAATCCTCAGTTGAGTAAATAGGGTGGCAATTAAAACCGCTACAAATGTGAATATATAAGTAACTAAAGACCTCTCACATTCAGAAGCAGACACCAAAATATATCTTGATGAAATAGAAAGCTTTTAAAATTCAATCGCAAGATAAGTGTGTTATTTAAGATGATCCCTGCCTTGATTTAGTCTCAGCAGGAAGACCTTCAGAGATTGCTTAATTAGTAGCTCTTGAAATAAACCTGTCATTTAGTCTTTAGGCAGTTTATGCGGCATGTGCTTAAAGATAACAAATGTCCTGGAACGTGATGCGCACCGATAAGATGCACTTTACTTCTTGAATCCACATTTTTGAGGATATCTGGCTACGTGGGTTGTATATGGAGGAAATCACTTCTGTATAGAACTAGGCGAACACCTTCACATTTGGTTCCTGTGAGTAGTACAAACAAACCGACTGGTCTGTTGCCTATCAAACTGTCTATCATTTTCTTCAACTGCGCTTTATCTAAGCACACTATTTTAGTTGTTTTGCTCAACTTTTGTTCAAATATTAAGTGACTAGCCTAATAAACTGAACTCCTGAAAGGTATCGGTGGTATTTATCTTGAAATACAGAAGATTTGTAAGCCTAGGTTAGATTTTGTGATCATCACACTACTTGTCTGAATAAATAAGAAACTGGACAGTGGTGTACAAATTAGAGATAAATATGCAAAATATGATACAAATTTGCAATTTTGAACCTTAAAAAATTGACCTGTATTACAGTGAACTCAACTGTTTTTAAATCCATATTTAACTTTTTCTTTAAAAAATCACTGCATCGACCGCAGATGAAAGCTATACGAGACCTTCTATAGTTCCGTCGCATGTCATGCTGATTCATTGTTCTACCTCTTTTACTTCAGGCCATATTCAACCTTGGGACTAATAATAGTTAGCTAAATTGGTGGTAGTTGGCTCAGCTACTTAAGCTGATAACATATTTTGTAGGCTTACTGAAGTTAGTTTTCAGTTTCCATTCAACAGATTTCATTAGTATACTAATAACGATTTTATCTACTTGTACTACAAAAATGTCAAAGAAACGTAACATACATTCAGTTGTGTATCCTGATTACTGATATTGCACGTCTGTCTACATGTCTTGTTATTTACTAGCTGACTGCTATAAGAAACTACTTTGTTCACTCACTGATGACCAATTCACAAAATGAAGTATTCCAACTGTGTTGTGAATAGCTAGTAGGCTTATTAATTTTATATTACTTTCAAGCTGTAGAAATCTAAATACTGTGATTTTTCCTTTCGTTGTGTACTTAAAGATTCGCAACAACCAGAACAGTAAACTTACTTTCTTGAAGAAAATGACACTTTTCGAGAATTCCCATCGGTTGCAAAGTACAAAATGAAGATATTCACTTTCTTGAGTGTGAATTAAGTGGAGGTGATTGGCAAGCAGAAGTGGAAGCAGGCTTCATATTTATTGACACTTGTCAGCTAGACATGTCTGCAAACTCGACCAAACTGATGTCCCACCAGAGGTTCGAACCCTCCACGCACGGTAATTCAGTTAGAGACGATGACAATGAGGTATCTGAGTCGTAAGTGACTTCCTGCAGGATTACATTAGGTACTTTGACTGGTTACTGGAGGGTAACCAACCCCATTTTGTCTAGTCCTGACGGCTGGTTGAATCCTATCGATCATCTTGCAATGTGGCCACCAATTCTAAAGACTCATTGTCAGAATGCACTGGGATAAACGTTAGTTGGTTAAAGGCGATTGATAAGAAGCCCTAGATCCAGGTTTTGCGCTTTTGGCACTTATCAGCAAGAAGTACCTTATATCTTGACGAAAATGACGTTTCCTTCCCTCCAGGGACCAAATAATTTACTTTCTAAAGTGTTACTTTGTGAACAAGTTGCTTCTAGGAATAGAAAAGTACCCTGTGAAATCTATTAATTTCTTTATGACCACGTCTGTAATTATTTTTTTGTCATAAGAGAGCTGAAAACTCCGACTGCTTTCATAACCATCAATCCAAGTATAGAAATCCAATACTGTGTTTAAATACAGTTCTGCAGTAGATTTAACAACTTATTATCACATCACATGACAGTGGATGATAAATTGTCTGAAATGTCATCTAGTGAATAAAATCGTATTTGCTTGAGTTATCGCTGAACATTTTAAGCAATACTCCAACTTGTGGATATTTCTTCAAAATTAATTCACAATAAATTGATCACTGATTACTAATTGGTCTATCACTTTACTCTGAATTCTTTATGAAGAGCTTGTGTTAAGACAGTTAAGGAAATGTGTAGGTAAACTAGGCTTTCAATGGTAACACATGTAACCGTCGAATCACATCTATAGCACAAATTCAGAAATAAATAAGGATGTTTATAAATTTTTGAAATAAAAAGTACATATAAACTTGAATTCATATTTTCACTTTAACTGCTTTAAACAAATTATTACTCAAATGTTGGTTAAATGACCTAATTATAAAACGGTAGTCAATAATTCTACAGAGAATTTACTGATCTGTAGGACCATTAGGCTTTGTTCGTGGGAATCCAAAGACCTTACAAGAAGATTCCTTTATCAATATAAAAATATCTACTAGACATACTATTGTAGTTTAAATAAGCCGTAAGGTCATAGGTACTAGTCGATAACATAATTCAACTCCTTCCTAATTTAGGCCTGTTCTTATACAATATTCTTCCGAATCAAATGTATGCAGTAAGAACTGAACTCTCTATGAAATAAAATATCCTCTTGGTTAAAATTAGTTCCATGAAAAGATTGTGAAGAAACTAGAAGAGTTATATTCTTCTTCGTGATTAACAGTGGAATCCAGGATACACGTCTCGTCATATTCAGCACTCGTTAGCTGGATTACTCTGTGCTCCTGTGAGTGACGCTGCTCCTACTGAGACCTAAATCTAGTGCCCATCGCTTGAAACCCTGAACGTTATTCATTAGAATAAGAATAAGAAAGAATATATAAAAGTCCCAAAATGATCAAGGTGAATTATTTCTTGCGTAAACGAGAAACCAATGACTCACTTAATAACGTTCAGAGTGAGAAACCTAAAAGAGGAGCAGAATAAAGTACTAAAGGGATTAAAAACTACTTTTCATAAAACGTAAAAATAATTTTTATAAGGATTTTATGTATATTCATTGCAATTCTATCATTCACAACAAGTATATATATGTCAATAAATTTTACGCTTTGCAAACAGAATCCCATTTCCTGCTCTGTATATACTTTATTGAATTCAGATGTACAAGTATCCGTCGGAAGTAAGAGTGGAAATTTAATTTCCTTACTCTTTGTTCTCTTAGCCATTTTATCCAATGCAATTCACTGTTTCTTTTTGTGTATGTATTTGGTAAAAGTACAAACTTTTAATTTATTTTCAAATAAATAACTACGTACTCTGTACAATCAAAACGGAATGAAAACTTAACAACGAAAATAATAACGATAGTACAGGAGACAATAACAACAATCATAAAATGTTTTTCTCCTCAAAGATAACTAGCCTTGTAAGACAAGAAAATATCAGCAGGTGAATTGTAGATAGCGAAATGAAATTTACTAGTACGGAAGAGTGGAGTGTGATACTGCTTACTGAATAACTCACCTACGTCACTCAACCCTCAAATCGACTTCTCAAAATTACATAAATAATAATGACAAGCTAAATCTGACTAGTATATTGGATAGGCTGTAGCTGAATTTATTTCATAGTAATCTAAGTGTACAATATAAAAGACTTTCTACTGTTTCAATAAATTCGACTGTACATGACTAGGACAGTCAACTGCCAAATTTGGAGTTAATTTTAGGAAGATAAACTGCAACTATTTAAAGTAAATTATGAAAATACTTAGTGTATGGCATTCATATTTGTAACGCTTTATATAATGACAGTGAACTGACCCTCATTAAATTCTTCGAAGCATCAAGTGATTAGTAATATAAGTTCTAAAAACAGTAAGGAATATATGAAGTATAGTACAAGTAGTAATAGTGAACTAAGATTTGCATCCCGCTAGCCCTGCACATATTATGCGTAAGTATAATACTCTTCATCTTTCGAAAACCCCAGTTTTCAGTCTTCACATATCATGATAAGTCCGCTTACAGTTTGGATCGACTATAAAGGTCGATGTAGTAGCCACCTAAATAACCTATTGAGTTCCTTTTTCTAAGTGGAAAGGTAGTTCTGTCATAAATAAAGAAGTCTCACTGGTTATTTTAATAGCTACTGATGTTATATTTAGATTATATGAATCTGTTCCGTTTTGTTTGTCACTTTATTTCATATTATACAACCAAATACCCAAATTTCATGAATTTGTTATTAGAGTTTAATCAAAAATTAAGACTATTAAAGAATGCTTACCATTCCTCAGAATGTCACTCATTGAAATAACAGCTTAGTACCCATGCCTGGATCTTCAACATTCAAAGATGTTAATTCCATCCACATATAAACCGCGAAGTTAGTTGAAATTTAAAATCTACATGGATGAATACCTGAGAAGTCGGAGACTTCATGCCATCCACTTTTAACTACAAAATAACAAAAAGCAAGCATCTCTAATTATTACTCACCTAGTGGCCCAAAATTATCCTTCATTTTAGTTTCAAAATATTATGTTCTGTACTGTATGTATAAGACCGCCTTTAAATTGAAAATTGCCATTTCAAACTTAGCCTGACCTATTTTCCACGAAAAAATGATATGGGCTTCAGTCAACCTCTTCATTTACTTGTCGAACACCGTAAGAATAACTGTTGTAGATTAACGTTTGAATTTATGAAAAATTTATCTGAGATTTAAGATCATATTCATCTAGTACTAAAAGGATAATATGGTCGCATGAACTAATAGAACTACACACAATTTTTAATGTGATCAGTTGCAAAACTAGTTGTTAAGTAACTCTCTAACCACTTAAATGGACTGTGTAGATAAGTTTGCTGCAGAAAAATTTCATTGTTCAGCTGCACCGTAACATTTATAAACCTTGATTCAACATACATGCAACGTTTAGAATGTGACTAGGATTTAGGTTTTCTATATTCTTCACTCATGAGTAATGATCTTCACAGTCTTTCATTAGTACAGCAATTATTTGCAGAAAGTTATGTTTGACCCTGACGTTTTACAAACAATAACACAATTAAACAAGGTCTTAGTAAAATTGTACTTTGAATAATAAATTACTATGGTCCGTATCGATTGACGTAAATGTTTCTGTCAGATATCAGTCTCTGAATTAATCTTCTACGTAAATAACAAATAAATCTGCATATAAGGAAGATCATGTGATTGGTTCAATTGGAAAATCAACTGGTAAACAAAATGTTTGTGCATCGGTTCAGAAAATAGGTCTACACATTATCACTTTGTTTGTATTTGTATGTTAACAGCAGAAACTGATTCAGTTAAGAAATGCCCCCCAAAGAAAAAGAAAATTCTTAGAACACCACCTAAAAGGTGTACTGTCGGAAAAACGGAATAATGTGTTAGATGGAAAATTATCAGTAGTGCTCAAGTTCGGTATATGTTGATCTAAAGAACATTTCAGGTAGTAGTGACATTAAAGCTTTTTCATAAATTTATGAAACATAAAACATACGGTGAATCCATAGGTCAATACTTTAAAGTCCAAAATTGATGTTTATGACAAGTACAGCGAACTGACAAGTTAAAACAGTGAATCAATAACTAGAAATTTAAAGTATTTGACTTTCATTCAGTGGAAAAGAGATACAAATCCTCTACACTTACTTCCTTTTAGGCAACTCCATGGTACTTTAAGACTTAAAGGTAAGTTGTATTGTTTAGTATGGTAGCGAAATCCAAACTTGATTGTTGCAAACATTAGAATGCTAGGAATTAGTCTGTCTACCTCATTTGCAGGAAACTATACTACAAATACAACAACAAAAGGTTTTGGTACAGACATTTAGGAATCGTTCATCTTAGCTTTAATTTCATGTACCTTCAAACCTTTATTATCCTATGGCCTAAATTTCATACCAACTTCTTTTCTTGCCTTACTTATGTTTTGTCATTGTTTCATTCAACAAGAGTCATATTTCTTCTGTTTATGTAATCTGCTTAGTAACACACCAATGCAATGGTATGTCAGTGAAAGAGTATGGGAATTCGGTTTCCTCGATAATGATGTCTGTTGAACCAATAATATAAAATCTAGAATTTCACATTTTCTGTTTCTTGAATAAGTCTATGATACGGTTCTCTCATCATCAGAGGATATCTGTGCTTACTGTCGAACTAGTAAGACCAAAGAAAGTAGTGTGGTATCACAGGTTTGAGAAATTTACCTCTCATTTTGTCGCTATTCAAATGTTTTATACTGGGAAGAGATATGATCTATGTTTACTGTTCTTTAGAAGTCGTATGACTGCTACCAATCAAAGTATAAAATAAATCAGTTCTTCAAAAACTACTCAGCTAGGAGTTATGTTAACTATAGATTAAATAACTGTGCTTTTTGTTCTTTATAAATCATAAGAAACCATCTTCCTGCGGAAAAGTTAGTCATGCATTATGTAATGAGAAGTATCAGTTAGGCTATTTAGGATATCACTATTTTGTAAACTCTGTTGTAAAGTGGGGATGATGACCAAATTAAATTGTCAGTCGCCAAGTTTCAATCATTATCTTCGAGTTCTTTGATAAGTGAGATACGAAACCCAATTGATCAGTTAGTTTCATCTACATATTACAATGCTTACCTGACATACTGGTCAGATACTCAATCATCTTCATTTTCTATTAAATTGACTACTAAATCAAACCACTAGTGTGATTAGAAATAAAAAGGATACAACTCAATACTAATGAATGAAGTTGTCTACTCTAGCTTTCACAACAGACAATAGGTTGTTACATTACAAATGACCAACTAACATCATAGTAGTGCAATAATACTAGAAATCTAGATAGCTTTTATGCGGTTCATAAACACCTAAAAACGAAAATGATTTTAAATTTATATGATTTATTGAAAAGGAGAAGAATAAAGTACAAATCAAAACGATCGTTTGTTATGTTGATTAAATTGTAAATATTTTGTTTAAGAAATAATCATTATTCATCTAAGGTGCCTAATATAAAGATGCATTCTATTTGAATCATATACAATTAGAAGCGCAAGTGTTCAATGAAGCTGCATTGATAATATAAGTTCACGATAGTAAACTGGTTCTGTTAATAAACGGAAACTACAGAATGGAGGATTTATTGATTTACCTTTAGGAAGAAGAATGATGAGCGATCACTCTAAAATATAAGTTGACATCAATTTCGCACATGGTAGCGTTAATAAAGACTCTGTTTTCCACACTAGTAGATTTAAATTATATATTACTCTGATGCATGTTTAAATGTTGAGTTCATCATAGACTGTATTCAGAAAAATTATTATCCGAAAATTTGCTAGAAATCCCTAAGAAGAAACAGAATCCCAACCAGTATACAATCTTTAAAAGTATATGCACTTAATCACTTTGAATCAATTCATTCATATACAACTTTAATGGAATTAAACATATCGCGAAGGAATCATGCACTTCTCTATAAACCAGAAGATTTGAAATTGTAAGTTGTTGAAAATGTGTATCGAATTGCACAATTCAGGTCTGCTAAGAAACGAATAACCTGATGAGAAATTAGGGTTGTTGTCTTTTTTAATAATGTTATGGTAATCTTTCAACGTCGGAAATCTTAGAATTCTCCTGAGCATCCTATTGCGTTAAAAGTGCTCAACAAGTTCCTGAAGCTCACGCAAGTCTCGCTAAATCTAGAATATATGTTAAATTCATCAAAAATTGTATTCAGAATAATCACTATCCGAAAATTTACTAGAAATCTATAAGAAGAAACAGAAAAACTTGATGAGAATTTATTGAGAAGAATATTCATAGTTCAGACTGGTACGTCTAATAACAAGATACATTTGAAAAACGTGACCAGTTTAAAATTAGACAAAAGAAGTTTCATACTGCAAGCCGCTTTCTTCAATAAAACTGGTACTGTGTACTCATCTGCACAACACCAACTTAAACGATGAACATTAAAAGAAAAGCAGAGAATCATAATAAATAATACCTTGAAGATTACTTAAGCAGCTGGTCGATAAAACCAGTCTGTTGAATTAATAGTATCTGAATTGATCTGACAAACAATCAAAAGTTATTTCTTATTTACCTTGTGTACTCTAATTTGCATGCGATGCTATGCCAAACTAACAAGCGAACAATTAAATTTCTCGATTATATTTCCTGAAAGATTGTTTTCAAAGTAACTTTTCAGTGTGTCAGTGTTTCTTAAATACATCTATGGCAAGTTGGATCACTTTTGGTTTCCAATGAAAAGTTTTGTCTTCATTCCCAGTAGCTAAATGGCATTTCTTCAGTTAATTAGCCTAAAAACTGTTTCATATGAATAAGAAGAAGGTAGATTTTAAAATTCTCAGTCCTAAACAAAGTACGCCTGTTATCATATTTATTAGAAACTTATATGTTAAACTTACTGAACTTTGCAACCACCACAACGAAAACTAATGGATTATGAAGAACACCAGACAAACACCGGAAATGCTGAAGGATAGAAAATTTTAAATCAATGTATTTTGATACTGTCACTGAGGGTTGACTGAAAATGAAGTGAAAATTTGTGTCGCGGCATGATTCGAAACATCTAGCATGTGGGTTAGCGGCTCAGTGCTCTACCATCTGAGCTATGAGAGTCATCTGCTTATTATTTATTATTATTAGTCCCTTGGGTTCCTAGTGGAACATAGGGCCTCAGTAGCACGTCTCCAGTGACCTCTGTTCTCTGAGATCTTTTGAACCTGGTTCCACGACAGCCCAGAAGCTCTCACTTCCTCCTCGCACGACCTCCTCCATGTCACCCTTGGACGTCCAACTCGTCGCTTCCCATGGGGATTCCACTCGAGGGCCTGACGCGTGATGTCCCCAGTCGGCCTTCTCAGTGTATGCCCAATCCATGTGCACTTCCTTCCAGTGCATATTTGTTGGGTGATAGGTTCTTGGTTGGTTCGTTCCCAGAGTTCCTTGTTGCTTATTCTTTCTGGCCATCTCCACTGATCTTCAGTAGCGAGCGTAAGCAGTCGATGAATGTGTGTAGTTTATTGGAAATCCCTTTCGTGACGCGCCAAGTCTCTGAACCATACAAGATCACTGACTTGACGTTGGTGTTGAAAATCCGTATCTTGTTCCACATGCTGAGTGCAGAAGATCTCCACACTGATTTCAGGCTGATGAACGCCTGTTTGCTTTTCCGATTCTGACTTTGACGTCCTCGTCCGTCCCGCCTGTAGTTGAAACAGTGCTGCCTAGATAAGTGAAGGAGGTTACTTCCTTCAAGTTTCTCCCGTTGACGGTGACTGGAGTTTGTTGTTGTTGTTGATGGTGGTGGTGCGGTATCTTCATCACCTCTGTCTTCTCTATATTCACCTGAAGTCCCGTCTTCGCTGCCCTGTCCTGCGTCGCCTCTTCTGTCAACTTGTTAGTTTTTGCCTGCATATCTTCAAGTTTGTGTGACATTAGGCACAAGTCATCGGCGAAATCCAAATCTTCTAGGTTCTTTTCCGTCGTCCAGCGTATCCCCCTCTTCTCGCTGCCTACTGTTTGCTGCATGATCTAGTCCACCACAATCAGGAATATCATGGGTGATAGTAGACGGCAGCCTTGTTTCACTCCTGTCTTCACTTCAAAGGCATCACTGAGCTTCCCATTGTGAATTACTTGGCATGTGGCATCTTCATATAGTTGTTGAATGAGGCGGATAGAGGTTTGCGGTATTCCGTAGTAGTGAAGCAGTTTCCAAATTACTTCTCGGTCGACGCTGTCAAAGGCCTTCTCAAAGTCGATGAAGTTGAGGTAGAGAGCTGATTGCCATTCTATGCTCTGTTCTATGATGATGCGAAGCGTTGCAATTTGGTCTGCACATGATTTGTACTTCCTGAAGCCTGCCTGTTCCGGTCGCAGTTTTGAATCCAGTGCATCTTAAGCCTCTCCAGGATGATGCGGCCTAATATTTTACTTGGGGTGGACAGGAAAGTGATTCCACGCCAGTTCTTGCAAGCACTGAGGTCTCCCTTCTTCGGCAGTTTGACAAGGTAACCCTTCTTCCAATCAATAGGCAGGTACCTTCTCTTCCTTCCACACCTTCTGCAATAGTGGTGTGAGCATGTCCGCTGTTGTCTCTGCATCTGTTCTCAGTGCTTCTGGTGGTATCCCATCTGGTCCTGCTGCTTTCCCGCATTTCAGTGGCTTTATGGCGTTCAGGACTTCCATTTTCGTTGGGGGATTTATGTTCACTTGTAATTCAGCGGCTGCAGGTGGTATTTCTGGACGAAGTGCCAGTGGTGGTCGATTCAAGAGCTTTTTGAAGTGGTCAGGCCATCGTTTCCTTTGTTCGTCTTCTTTCGTAATTATATTTCCTTCATCATCTTTTATTGGTTTCACCTGCGTTGATCTCTTCCCAGATAACAACCTGGTTATTTGATACAATGTCGTCAGGTCTCTCTTACCTGCAGCCTGTTCTGCTTCACTTGCCAGTGTTTCGTAGAAGTGTCTTTTGTCTTTGCGTGCACTCTTCTTCACTTCTTTATCCAGTGTTTTATACATTGTGCTCAGTTCCTCTTGTCGTTGAGCATCCTTGCACTGGTTTATCTTCTGCTTCACCATCCTCCTCTCCTCTATCAGCTTCCAGGTATCCGTCGAGATCCATTCCTTGTCTTCTTTCTTCTCCTTTCCTAATACTGTTGTGCAGGTTTCTTTCCACATAGCTTTCAAAGACTTCCAGTGTTCTTCCACACAGGTTTCTTCAGGGATGTTGCTCGATGTCTCCCATTTTGTCTTGATGGCTGCCGTGAAGATCTCCTTTGTAGTTTCATCCTTCAGTTTTCGAGTGTTGTACTTGAATTGAGGTCTATCAACAGCTTCCTTGAAGGCTTTTAACTTGATTTGGAAGGTTCCTTGCACTAGATAGTGGTCTGAACCTACATCTGCTCCTCTTCTTGACCTTGTGTTAAGTAGACTGACTGCGTCTCCATCTCCATTTTCTTGAGATTGAGATAAAGTCGATCTGATTTTTAGTGTGTCCATCTGGTGAAATCCATGTCGCTTTGTGGATATCCTTGTGCCTGAACACACTGCCTCCAATCACAAATCGTTGAATGCACAGAATTCTGCAAACAATTCTCCATTCTTGTTCATTTCACCTAGCGCCTCTCGACCCATGGTTAGTTCTCTTCCTGTGTTGTCCCCTCCCAGTTTGGCATTCATGTCGCCCATTAGAATTTTGATATCGCCAACTGACGTCTTGTCCAGTGTTGATTGAAGTTGTCTGTAGAAATCCTCCTTTTTCTCTTGCTCTGCATTATTTGTAGGTGCATAACATTGTATGATTGTGACCTTCCTTCCTTTTGAGTTGAATCTTGCTGTCATGATCCTGGAGAAGATTGGTTCCCACTGCATGAGAGCCTTCGATGCTGTTGAGGACATCATGATAGCCACTCCCTCAGTGTGCTCGTGGTTGGCGTCTGGGTGACAATATCGGAGTAGATTATTGACTCTCCAGTTGACAGTTTGGAGAGTCCACTCCCATTCCATCCGCTTTCGCAAATCCCAAACACTTCGATGTGATACCTTCTCATCTCCTTTGCAATCTGGGCTGCCTTACTGGGTTCAAACATCATGCGGACATTCCATGTCCCCACGTTTACTTTCGCTTTCATCGAGAGAAGACACATCGGCCAATTGGCTTCCCGAAGGCTTTCACCAACTGGCGTCATTTCGTCTCTCCGATTCCAGCGGGAATAATTTTGTTTTTATTTTTCATAATTTGTTTGTGCTTTGAAGTTTCTTTAGCGGTTAGATTTGTTTTCCGGGTAGGGTTGCTAGCCCTATGCCCTACCTTCTCTCTTTACCCGGGCTTAGGACCGGCTAGTAACTAGTAAACTAGTTAACCAGGCTTACTACATCTTAATTTTACTTCAATCACCAATGGTTTTGCCTAACTACCGTCAATCACCACTCAGAATTATTGATACAAGTTTGCCAATCAACGACTATCTCAGATAGTCAAACTGTTATTTTGATAATGCTTGGTTATTGGATGTTATGCCAATTAAATTTGAGATTTTCGAGAAAAATTTCGGTCTACCATTTTTACTCACTGAGTTTCCCGCCGTTACACAATAATAAGTTACTTTTCGCTCTTAGGTTGGATCAAGGGAATTTATTGTCGCACTTTATCCTTTATATCCCATCGGGCTATGTGTAGACAGCTGAGAGTAAGAGACAATGTTCATAGTAATGACAAACTGCCCTTAGATATCTAAGAGTTATGGTATTCTTCTAAACAAATTATTCATCATTCTCTAGTGACTTTAAAAACTACCCGAGTAACCGCTGAAACAACCAATCACGTTTCGGTTTTTGACTGCGCAGATTGTTTTTTATAAATTTGAGAACCATAAGGTTATCTCAGTAGTTGTCAGGTTGGCCTTTAAATT
The DNA here is from genome assembly GCA_944470555.2 of Heterobilharzia americana. Taxonomy (NCBI): domain Eukaryota; kingdom Metazoa; phylum Platyhelminthes; class Trematoda; order Strigeidida; family Schistosomatidae; genus Heterobilharzia; species Heterobilharzia americana. The sequence goes on along the minus strand of OX104129.1, from coordinate 32,590,846 downwards.
CATTCATCGTTGTCATATCTTTTGTTGTATTCCCTTCAATTTAGCTTTGAGAGACAAAATGACTAAATCATTGTCCTTCTACAAGATCAAGTTGTGCGTTCATCATACGAAAAATCATGAAACTGATTATCAAACTTGATTCAAATAACCATTTGTCGTATTCCACAGAACACATGTAAACTTGTTGTATATTTTAAAAAATAGTACATAAATATTTTTGTCTTTCTTTGAGTACTCTAAGATATCCTCAGGAAAAACAGCAATAATAATAGAGTGAAATAACATTACAACACTGGAGTTCGAATGATAAAACCCCACTTTTTCAAACGCATCACTGAAGTACTTGGGAAAGCCTAGTTAATCATTAGAAGGTTTTCCAAGCTGGTATTCAACATGAAAAATCCTCAAACCCTCACAAGCCCCCGAATTCATTTTAGGATTGATCAAAACCTCTGACACCTATACTGTTTGTGAAACTTGTAACCACTTAATATTGTGGTTTTCTGAGGTTAGAAGAAAGCGAATCCCGAATCTTTCTGATGCTGACTAGACACTTTTGCTTCAAATAATTTCTTAAACGTTAATATTTGTATTGAAGACATGGCTCCAATAATAATCTATTTGCCGGCTTAGAATCCGAAAATGTTTTGGAATAGAATAATTGTCCGAAAACTGAATAGTGACTAGAATAAGATGGTTTATAATAAGAATAAAATCGCCATGAAAGTTAGCTTCCATTGGTCAAGAGTTCCAGAGTTTTGCTGCATAGAAAAGACGTTCTACAGCAATTCCATAAATATTATTGTGCAAATGATTTGTAGCAACTACGGAAATTAGAGTTCCTTGCCCTCCTCCTCAAGCATGAAGAGTGGTTCTATAATTAAAAACTCTCTAACCTGTGACATAAGAAAACTCACAGCTGAATGGCATTAGTAGTGTAATCAGCGAAGAAAATACACCTTTTAGATAAAATTGCCAGTAACCTCGGTAAACTCCTGAAGGCGTTACAAGGCACAAAACTCACAGCTTGTTGTTGTCCACAAATTAAAATTCTAACCTCTTCAAATGAAATGGCTAATCATCTTCGAAACAGAGTCACAACAATTTAAGAATTTCCGAAATGAAAAACTCCCGATCGAGTCCCATGACGAAGATAAGAAAGCGATGAAAGTTTTATTTTCGACAATTCCATTTACTAGTGCTGTACAATCTCTTTATCATCACTGGAAATAAATAACAGTCTATAATTATCCATTAGCGTCATATGGTTATCATAATGTTAGAGAGTAGAATAAAAAGTCTATTTCAAATGGCAAAAGGGAATTTTTATTGTGGTCATGATAAGACTATGGAGTGCATGTAACGTTTATAAACACAAAGACTAAGTTTAAGGTTGTGGATTACCAACGATTCAGCTGTGTATAGATGACGTAGTCAACGTCTTTTGGATATTGTAGGGAGCACCACACAAATTGCATTGAAGGATAACTAGGAGGAGTCAGATGTCTGGAGGTTAGAACTGATCAAGCTCCTGCTCTCGAAAGTTGCTAAACTGTTCACTCAACTTTGAGTTTCCGTACATAAGTCTTCGGTTAAAATTACCTGATCTTCTTGTTAGTAATACATTCAGGAGTGCAGACATCGTGGTCAACTGACATATTAAGGTGAACTTTACACAAGAATGAACAGAGAAGGTTTTTCAATTCAGCTTCTTTATCACATGATAAAACGACACACCCTTTGTAAAAATGCGGTTGGTCGATCAATGAATTAAAACCAACATTTTTAGAATAGGCTACAAAACAATCAGCCATGATCAAGAAGTGATTTCATTACCTCATCAGCCTTCTGTACACAGAATTCTTCACTTGACTTAGCCTGAATTTAGAGGCTCTTCTGAAAAGCAGTTCTTCTAAGTAGTTGGCTGGTATGTTGATTTCAAAGTCACTAAAATTAATGCGGTCATGCATAAAGCGTGTAGTCTCACGTAAAGTTACATATGTTAGCAGAGAAGCAATAATTACACGAAGCATCTTTTTTGTGAACACTGACATTTTTCACTGACTTTATAAAGTCGAATGTCTTCTTAAGGCTATATTCTGCCACATGCCTTCTTACCAGTTCGAGGATATTTTTCAGCCATTTAACAAAGGATTATATGAGTGGCATCAATTTTCCAAAGCTTCACATAACTGATGACAAAAGCGCCACCACCAATTTTGCTGAAGTAAGTGAACTTCAAAACTGTGTTTTTCAGAATCACAGAAAATTGTCAAAATTCATTTGATTGCTATTTTTATGAATGAGCAGTATTTGAGTAACCAAACACGATTCAGTCACCTTCAGTATAATCTTTTAGCTTTTACTGAAATTATCTACTAAGGAACATTTCATTACATACAAGTATAGAGTCAGTGGAACTAATAAACAGTTGAATATTTAATGGTGTCCTTTACCAGCACTTGATGTAAACTCAGAAAGAATCAACTTACAGGGATTCTTGCTACTCAGTAGTGGAATCCACTCCAAAAGGAAAAGAATTCGTTCCATCACCTTTTACTTGAAGGCAGCGAACTCTGTGAAAACTTTGAAGTTTCCATCGTTTCATTGCAAAGAGAGCTATAGAGACTTCTCAAATATTTTTCTACAAACCTTAAAATTTAATAAACGTTCTTTGCATTATTTCAGTTTTTGTATATTTCCCTTAATATCTGTGAAAATAAGTTTTGTTTAATTGTGCTGTGAAAATTTGTAGCCAATAAAATAGTGTCCTCAATTACTAGAAGTGTGCTATAGTTCGTAATTCCTCATTTCCAGTTCTTTTCACCGCAGCCTGCTACCAGGAGTGATGGAATGCTTTTCTAAAATTTGCAGGAAACTCATCTCTCTGCGAATGCATTCACATTCTAGTCAGTGGTGCTACTTATCAAACTTCATCGTTGTCACACCACTTGACTCTTTAGACTGTGTTGCTATGACTAAAAGCACTGCGTACAAGTAACCATATTTTTGGTTATATTTTATTTAATTTATTGACTTCTTGACTAAGTTTTATATCTTTGTAAACTCTTTGTTACTTCACTCTTTATTTTGGTGGTTACATAGAATAGAGAACTAATTTTTTGAGTTACTTGTTTCTGGATTGACGACAGAATAAGTTCCAATGTTGTCTTTCCTGAGAGGAGCAAAATTTTTAATTTCCAGTTGGAATGTAAGGCGATTTCTCGATCAAAGATAGTTATTTTGTTGTTTGCAGTGTTTTGACTTCAACTGTTTACGAATTAAGGTACCCATCGAATTCGTATTTCATGAGACCATAATGAAACTTAGACACGTGGTTAAAGTAACATAAACCATCTAATCATGTTTGCGAAACCCACAAAAACCATCTATCCATAACCTTGATCATCCAGCTACATTCAATATTAAATACGGAATGTCACTGGACAAACACTTCGACATTTAAATCACAAGAATATTTAATTATTATTTAAACAAATAAGGTTTAGACGTTGAGCAATAATACCTCACCACTATTCTATAATGTAACTTTTAATTCACTGATACATAGTTAAATTTTAATGTTATATCCTTTTAAATTTCAATTTGATAAGTAATATACTAACCATTAATAAAAAGATTTCAACATTATTTACCTTACAGTTTGTAAATTTTGAACAAGAAAAAAATCTTAAGTTCAAGGCATAGTTTTGTTTTTATCAAACCGAAATAACTTTAGGACTTAGTACAATATCAGTTTGTAAAGTGCACAACCGATTAAACAACAAGGGATACATTGAAAATACAAAATAAAATATAGATATATTTAAACTAGCGATACGTTTCTTGACCTGCTTAGCTTATCAGCGTATCCTGACACATCAGTATATCTCAGAGATTAAAAGTTATTCAATTCATCCTACATCCGACTTGGCTAGTTTCAGGTCTTAGTTTAAAAAACCTGGTTGAGGAAATGATATGATGAGGCACAAACAACTGAACTTCTTTCGTCTACATGAAAACAGTGTAGTAAACTCAGTGACCAAAACAACACAAGGATATTACCAGAACTCACAACTTCCACTCTTCATATGCGAATGCTGATCAGATGACCCAGAAACTAGTTATTCCACTGCTGTTTCAACACAGATTTTACTTCAACGTTATTCGTCATAGTCGCAAAATAAAAAGAGGTTCATCATTTCATATATGAAATCCATATATTTTTTTTCAAAGACCAACGTGTAAGCTAAGATTAAAATCATCATCACAAACTAGTATTCTGAATTCTAATCCCTGGGATGCAAATTAGTGAAAGTTGAAGGTCGATCTTAAAATAAGCACAATAAGAGAATCAGCTTGTTTGAATATGTGTAATCCACTACCTGCATTCATTTGATTGTGCTGACGATGATATATTTTTGGCATCTTGCCAGAACTCCGCTGAATAATTCCCTTTTTATCAATGGAATAGTGGATGTAGCTTTCTAGCCTTCAAAGTTTAGCTTTGACTGAAGTTTAAGGATCAGGTCTGAAACGTGACCACAAAGCTGATGAGTGCTAAAATGTATCAAGCCCACTTCCAAGGCTTTCTGGCGGTTGATTTCCAACAATTAACACCAAAACACAATGTACTGTAGCGTGGTATCTATTGATTAGTAGTTACATTAAAAACTTGACCGATAAGTACTGAACACTAACATCTAAACACCTGTATGCATTACCCACTGAAAACCAACTGGTGTACGTAATCTGAACCTACAAAGAGTAAGTTGGGAGTTGAACAGCCTAGTGGTTAAGCTTCTGGCTTTAACACCAGGGGATGCAGGTTCAAACCAGTGAGGAACTGCAGTTTACTCGTGGTTCTCGAATAACCACTAACATCTAAATCGTTAGCTTTTACTGGTTATTATTACAATCAATTTCAGTAATATTCTCCTCAAGAATATCAATGCTGTTATAAAATCAAAGAACCTATGATGATCTAAACTCAGGTGAGTAATAGGAATTGACTATAGAATCCCATATGATACAAGGTTTTGACTTGCTCGACTTTCGATTGTCAATCTTAGGTAATTTACACGACAAGTGTCTAGAACCAGAACCATTGCAACCGATCAAATCCGCAAACCCTTTAGAACATCGTTTTTCATAGCAGTTTATGTGCTGAGTCATAATTTTCATTGGGAAACATGCAATTAAAGGTATTCTTCCTTGTACAGAAATGATGTCATCTATATCTTTCCTCTTTATCATGTCAGAGAGACAGAAGGCCAAGTCATCTATGAATGACAATACTGGTTTGTTTGTATGCATATACTTTCAATATAAAAGTAAAATTTCACCATTTTGATAGAATGATATTCCATTTTAGTTGATTTATTAGATTTATTACACAGTAGAAGAGACCAGCTAACAAACACACGACTCTCACAGGCGGAAGTCAGATTCATAAATCACAGTATATTCAGTACTCGATGTCTTAGAAGACAAATCACTCCAAAATATCTACGTCTAACTACTCTAACTCCAAAAAACAAGGTGAAAGCAATAATACAACGTATCAGTAAATTCAGTCTAAAAGAAACTCACAGAATATCCGTGACCATAATGGAGAATTAAAATGCAAACTCGTACAAACAGTTAGTGGAAAAGATTATGAACTCCTAGTCGACAACTTTAACAAAGCAAGATCAACTGCCTTTAGAAAATCCAAGAATACTCAACTAAAGAAGTTCAACAGGCTAATGGAATGAAAGCATCCAGTAGAGAATAATGAGGTACCAGGTAGCATATTGTCAGTTAACGACTAAGAAAAGTGGGTTGTCAATCTCCCAACCAAAGTTCTAAGCTCAATATTAGTAAAGGTGCCGGAGAAGGGGCTTAACTTAAGTGTCATAGTTAGTGAATTTAGACTTGAAGACGTCATTTCCAAAAGTGAAATCGCACTAAGTTCAGTAGATAAGACAGCAGAAGATGAGGTTCGAGCTGTAACACTTAAGCGACAGAAAAAAACCGAAACAGAATTTATCAAAAGCAGAAAAAGTTGCTTTGAAAAACCTTTGGATACTGTTCTACGGTGTGTTAAATCGAATGAATAAGCCGGAATGTATCTACTTTTGTTATGCTTGCTGTGTGTGTGTCATTTTTGGATTTACTGTTCTCGCTGGATAGATAGTTAGATCTTCCTTTTTGTTAAGTGGAATGTTTCAGCTGTCTATTTTACTTGTAGTTTGGAAATTCTATTCTAGTAATTTTAATATTTTCAGTATCAATTTTGTGACTGTGGTATATAGTATGAACTGAGATTGGCTAGTTGATTTGTAAATTCTCTGTTTCTACAGGATTATTTGGCGGTCATTTTGTGTAACTTGCATGTTCCTCAGTCTGAATGAGTATCTCATAGGATAGTTTTCCAACCCGATAAGCATCGCAATCGACACCGCCTAATCTGTAGACATAATTCTGTGCAGAAGTATAAAGAATTTTATCTTTCAAGTGAACTGAGAGCGTCCGTTGTCTCGTAGAAAGCCTTAGTTCAGTGCTTTCTAAATATCCTTTGTAGTTTTTCAGTTGTACCCCTGTGGAATGTTGGCATTACTGTGCTGACCTAGTGATCAGCATTTAATCTTCCTCTTAAATCCTTCCGCTCTTGCTTTTAAATCTTTTGAACGACATTCGTTGGGTATTTATTGAAAAGTAACGCATGTATTAGGTTTCTTACTTCTATTTGCCTGTCGTCTCCGATGGTGAGTAGTTTCGTCCTGACCAAGTGAAAGCTTAGCATTGAGTGAATGTGCTGAGTTGAAATCAAGATCCAACATAACTTTAAACTAAACAGTGTGAAAGTAGTGATTCACCACTTGCATTTTCATATTCACATGTGAATTTAATGTGTGAAGAATAGGTGTTAATTAATTTAGAAAAATTTCTGAGGGCAGATGTTTTTAACACTACAAATGTGTTTTCTACGTACCTGAGTCAAATACATGGTATGATGACGCTAGCAAAAATCACGAATTCAATATGAGATAGGAAGAGGTTTCCAACAATAGATGACTCCCAAAGACCCATTGCTACTCTGTTTGTTTGAATAATTTTCCTCTAAACATGAAAAGTGTTGAATTTAAACAAAATTTAAATGCTTTCATGATGAGGCTGAGGTTCAAAAAAGATTTTTCCGCTAACGTATGACTCCACTCTAGTTATTTAGCTCTGAATCCGAAACATTTTTCAATGGGAATACCAGTATACAGTGAAATAACATCATAACTTTTTATTGTTTGATTCTCTGCAATAAAAAGTGCCGGTATTTTAAAACTGAATTCATAAGAATCTTTATTTGAACTGATAACAGTGCATTGTAGAGGCATTAGTGGTGATGCGAGATATTTTGATAATGTATGTGCTGGATTATTGATAAAGTCCACTTACAGTTTCAGAGGGACATTAGGTTTCTGAATTTTCGGTAATCCACAGGGAATGTGGAACTCACATGGTTAACTAGTTCACTAGTTACTAGCCGGTCCTTAGACCCCGTAAAGAGGGAAGGTTGGGCGTAGGGCTAGCAACCCTACCCCGGAAAACCAATCTAACCGCTAAAGAAACTTCAAAGCACAAACAAAATATCAAAAACAAAAACAAAATTATTCCTCGCTGGAATGGGAGAGACGAAATGACGCCGGTTGGTGAAAGCCTGCCCTCGGAAAGCCAGTCGGCCAACGTGTCATCTCTCCCTCGATGAAGGCAAAAATAAACATGGGTACATGGAATGTCCGCACTATGTTTGAACCTAGCAAGACTGCCCAGATTGTAAACGAGGTGAGTAGGTATCGCATTGAAGTGCTAGAAATTTGAGAAAGCAAATGGAATGGAAGTGGACTATCCAAACTGTTAGCTGGAGAGTCAATAATCTACCCCGTTTCTGTCACCCAGACGACAAACACGAACTAGCACACTGAGTTATGGTGTGGCTATCGTAGGCTCTCGTGCAGTGGGAACCAATCTCCTCATACAGGATCATGACAGGAAGATTCGACTCAGAAGGAAGGAAAGTCACAATCATACAGTGCTACGCTATGCACCTACAAATAATGCAGACGCAGAACAAGAGAACAAGGAGGAATTCTACAGACAACTGCAATCAACACTGGACAAGACGTCAGTTGGCGATATCGAAATTCTAATGGGTGAGGTGACATGAATGCCAAACTGGTAGGGGACAACACAGGAAGAGAACTAACCATGGGTCGAGAAGCGCTCGGTGAGGTGATGAACGAGAATGGAGAATTGTTTGCAGAATTCTGTTCATTCAACGATTTGGTGATTGGAGGTGAGGCACTGTGTTCAAGCACAAGGATATCCACAAAGCGAAATGGATTTGAATTCAACAGAGGGACACAATCAAAATCAGATCGACTTTATCTCAATCTGAAGAAAGTGGAGATGGAGACGCAGTCAGCCTACTTGACACAAGGTCAGGAAGAGGAGCAGATGTAGGTTCAGACCATTCACCATCTAGTGCAAGGAACCTTCAAAATGATGTTGAAAGCCTTCAATTCAAGGAAGTTGGTGATAGGCCAGAGTTAAAGTTGAACACCCAGAACAGAAACTGAACTGAAGGACGAAAGTACCAGGGACATCTTCACGTCATCCGGCCATCAAGACAAAATGGGAGATATCGAACAACATCCCTGAAGAAACCTGTGTCAATGAGCACTGGGACTCTTTGAAAGCTATGTGGAAGGAAATCTGCATAACCGTCTTAGGAAGGAAGGAGAAAGAAGATAAGGAATGGACCTCGACGGACACATGGAAGCTGATAGATGGTGGAGAGGAGGATGGTTAAGCAGAGGATAAACCAGTGCAAAGATGAACGACGAGAGGAGGAACCGAGTAAAACGTATGGAACACCACACTGTACAAAGACGTGTAGAAGAGTGTGCAGAAAGACAAAAGACACTTCCACGACACATTGGCAAATGAAGCAGAACAGACTGCTGGTAGCAGAAACCTGACAACGTTATATCGAATAACCAGGTCACCATCTGGGAAGATATCTAAACAGATGAAACCAACAAAAGATGATGAAGGAAATTTAATTACGAAAGAAGAGGAACAAAGGAAACGATGGGCTGACCACTTCGAAAAGCTTTTGAACCTACCACCACTGGCACTTCGTCCACAAATACCACCTGCAGGTGAGCCGCAGAACTACCAGTGAACACAGCCCTCGGATGAAAGTCGAAGTTCTGAGCGCTATAAAATTAGTGAACTGAAGGGAAGCATCAGGACCAGGTGGAATTCCGCCAGAAGCACTGAAAACAGACGCAGAGACAGTAGTGGATATGCTCACATAACTGTTGCAGAAGGTTTGTAAGGTAAGAAAAGGTATCTGTCTACTGATTGGAAGAAGGGCTACCTTGTCAAACTCCCGAAGAAGAGAGACCTAAGTGTGTGCAAGAACTGGCGAGGAATCATGCTCTTATCTCTGTCCACCCAAAGAAAGCAAAATATTAAGCTGCATCATCCTGGAGAGACTGAAGGATGTACTGGATTCAAAAATATGACCAGAACAGGCTGGCTGGTTTCAGGAAAAACAAATCATGTGAGGACCAAATTACAACGCTAAAATACGCATCATCATCGAACACAGGCAAAAATGACAAGTTGACAGAAGAGGCAGGGAAGACGGGACTTCAGGTGAATGTCGAGAAGATAGAGGTGATGAGGATACCAACCAACAACAAGATCGACAAGAAGCACCAATCACCATCAATGGGAGGAACTTGAAGGAAGTAGCCTGTCTCACCTACCTTACTAGGCAGCACTGATTCAACTACAGGCAACACAGGTACATATGAGGACGTCAGAGCCAGCCAGGATCGGAAAGACAGCAAGACAGGCGTTGATTAACCCGAAACCAGTGTGGAGATGTTCTGCACTGCACTCAGCGTAAAGCGTGAACAACATCCAGATTTTCAACACCAAGGTAAAGTCAGTGCTTCTGTGTGATGGTTCAGAGACTTGGTGGCTCGTTGCGAAAGCATTTCCAACAAACTACAGACATTCATCAACAACTGCTTGCTCTGGCTCGTTACTGAAGATCAGATGGCCAGAAAGAGTGAGAATAAGCGACGAGGAACTCACTCTGGCCTGGTAACGAACCAACGAAGCAAGAAGCTATCGCTGAACAAATACGCACTGGAAGGAAGTGGAGATGGATTGGGCATGCATGCATTAGGAAGACCATATGGGAACATCACACGTCAGGCCAGTTGCTCGAGTGGAACCCAGATTGGAAATGACGAGTTGGGTGTCTGAGTCGAGGGTGACATGGAGGAGATGATGTGAGGAAGCGATGAGAGTTTGTGAGCAGTCGTGGAGGCAAGTTCAAAAGTTTCCAGAGAACAGAGTGCACTGGAGACATGCTACTGAAGCCCTATATTCCACTAGGAACCCAAGGGACAAATAAATAATAAAATAATCATGGAAATGTGGTGATTTGCATGATTTTGGACAAAGAAGAAACCGTAATGAGTCATCGATGAACGCTCTCAGTTCCGCTAAAGCTAGCCGGCTTCTATTTTTATCTTGTTCTTCATTTCTTGGCACTTTTTTGATTCGATTCCTTCATAGGGACTGGTCGAGAGATGTGCAAGTGCACTGAGGTCAAAATCAGTTTTGTTCATAATCACTTTAATACTCCCTTTATCTACCCCAGTGATCCTGATTTTTTTATCTATTCATTGATTCTCAAGGGTTGACCGTTCTTCTTTCAAAATATTCGGTGGCATATGTACTTGTTTCTGTTGAACGTAAGATGCTTTCTGACGAAAAGTGTGATCCTCTCTACCATGTAATTTTTCAATTGCTGGTTGGATGACGAGTAACACTTCCAGGGTGCTGAGTGGTTTCCTGTTTAAGTTAAAGTCGAAATTTTTCCTTAGTAGTGTAATCATCTTCTGACAGGTTTATTTCGTATAAATTGCGAACAGCTTTCAAGTTGGCAGATTGGTCTTCATATGATGACGCTTTTCTTCCCTTCCTGCTTTCACTCTTTCAAACTTTCTGACTTGTCTGCATTTGGATATTTTTAGATAATGGTTTTCTCTTTGGTTGTATGTAAGAACAATCACATCATATAACCTCATAAGAAATATAATTATTCCATTCAAATTCTTTATGCGTTCCCAATATGTTTCCAGGTTAAAGATACATTTGTGTATACCTTGTCTGAGGAGGATGCTTAAGGTACTTCCTGATGCTTGAACAGAACGCGGCGAGCGCTTAAAAGGTTAAATATAGACATTTGGGTATAGTATCGTCATGTAGGCAATATAAACTGAAGATTCGACAGTTGAACCAGTTACATTTTTATTTTGAAAACTTGATACGGTTAGCAATGATTTTATAGACTTCGGAATCGAAATTTGACCTGATACAGTTGAATAAGTTGAGGAATGGGTAAATGGATTATATGCATTGCAATTTCGTGGAAATCGCTTCTTCAGAGAATAAAACTTGTACAAGTTATCGAATGTTTAAATAGCTAATAGTGAAACTTGTAGGCTGAATTAGACTCCTACACGAAATACTTAGCATGATGACAAGAAAAAAACGGTAAAGATTTTTCTCTTTTCAGAATTGCTCCTTGAAATTCACATTTCCTACAAAATCATCAGGCAATGTGGAGAGTTTTCGGAAGGTAACATTAGATTTCGTGTAAAACGTGACTCCACAGTTGACACATAGTTCAGTCAACGGGTAAAATTATTGAAAAATAACAACCCTTTACAAAAAATACAACTTTTTACTTCTGAATCAAATAGGTTACTAAAATCCTAAGATTCAACATGCAAATATTTGTTTTCAGCTTGTCAACTGTCAGTTACCTAGTAACTGGAACTTGGAAACTTTCTGATTGACAGGAAGGAGAAATTCGTCACATCCTGCACATATATTTTGAAGATAAAGTTCCGTATCATTCAAAGTCTTCTTGAAAATATGTGGATTCAAATAACAAACAATTTGATAAATGTCCATTAGGTATGCCGCGGAATGATATCATCTTTGGATAAGTCAGTCAAATTTTTGTCGAATAAATTTATTTCAACTCGAAAACGTTTATTAAGCAGATACCTCTTAAACACAGGATAGCCTAAGTTTTCATTTATGTATAAAATTCCCCTAAAAGTTTGATTATCTAATGTGTGACCGATAGAATCAACTAGACAATGAACAGATTGCAGTTTTTTCATTTGGGTAACACTAAGCGTTGACGTTACTTAACAACAAAAATTACTATTGGTGAACAAGAAATAAATGTTCAATGCTAGTAATTTCTCTTCGATTGAAATATTGTCTTTCTTGGCACGTTACAGAACTAGCTGTTAGATGTTAGGTGTCGAGTGGCAGCTGTGCTCAGATGACCGCTCGCGTCTAGCTATCACAAACTTCAGACATACAGAAAAACATTGTCTGACGTGGCATCCACCAAGCTCAACACAGACAGAATCGCCATCAGTCATCACTAGAGAGGGTCAGTTGAAGACTGTCGCTTCTTCTGGAGCACGTGTTTGGATAGCGAACATGAGTTCGCACATGCGCGTATGCGTCCGCGCTTCATTGGATGTAGAAAAACTTTAACAAAGAGACCATTACCAGTGCAGGTTGACAATGAGAGCACTAGGGCCCCTTTCAGTGAGGCGATGGCTAGGCAGTTATCGGAATCGAACACTTTCACTCATCCAGAAGAGGCTTGATGCCATCCCCAGTCTGCAGTTAAAACAGCGTTGAAGACAGTAGCCGACTCTCAAAAAGTGATTAAAAAGAGCCAGTGGATACCAGCAGCTTCTTATTAATTAATGGACACAAGCAAAACGCCACTCAAGTGCAGACTGGCAAACAGTCTACGTAATAACCACCAGCAGTGGTAGCCAGCGAAGGCTAGAGATGTGGAAAAGGTAGTGGCAATAGATAACACTAGACAGTTATTTAGACTTATTAGGTAAACTGGGATGAAAATGTTGATGGTCGATGAGATTATAGCGGAGCAGGACAAGTCAGAGATTCACTGTCAGAGAAAAAGACTGGGATGAGGGGCAGAACATTTTGAGGAACAGTTCAACAGGCCTCCAGCTACTATTAAGTTGCCCGCTATCCAATCGGATCCTGAAGAGAACATTGACATGCGCACCCCAACACCTTCAGAAGTCAAGAAAGTAGAAGGTAACTTGAAATGAGGAAGGGCAGTAGAACAAGATGGACTAGTTCCTGAGGTATATAGGGACGGTGGCTAAGTGTTTTTAATCAAGTAAACTGAAGTGTTAACTGGTATATGGCAGTTGAATATGATCCCCTCTGACTGGTCTCAACTAATGATTACACAAGTCTTTAAAAATGGTGAGAAGTCTTCTTGTGGTAACCACAAAAGAATCAGCCTCACAAATATATTGTCTACAATTCTAGGTTCTATAATCATCAGATGTCTGAATGGAGCTTGGAACAACAAGCCTGAGGAAATCAGACAGGCTTCAGATCTGATCGTGTATGCATCGGCCAAATACTCACACTTCACCAGCTTCTGCAGAACAGATATGCCGATACGTCCGCCGAAAACTGTAATTCTTGACTCAAAGGCAGTATTTGACTCCATCAATCTAGAAGTCTTATGGCAATGTCTCTTACTGAGAAGGGTACTGAGTAAGTACATCACCTTACTGAAAGCTCTACACTCGAACACCTGTGGGTATGTTGTAGCCTATGGCGGGATGTCAGATGAATTAGGTACGTCGAGTGGTGTCCGTCAGGGATGCTCACTCTCTCCATTCCTAGTCAGTTTTATGACAGATGGAGATCTCCCTCTCTTCATCTGACTACACATAAATTGACATAAACACAGGAAACTTTTCGATTGACCTGTAATAAGTAGATGACATAGTCCTGTTGGGTGAAGACGCTGATAAGATGCAGAGTTTTCTGGATACCTTGAGGAGGGATTTGAGTATGTCTGAGATGCGTTTCTCGTCACCTAAATGCAAACTGCAGCTCAAGGACTGGTCCTTAATGATTCCCCGGCTAACAATTGGAATTGAAGTGGTTGAGCGCATTGAAAACTTTACTTACTTTGGAAGTTGGTGATTTAGTGACCGACGAAATCTCTGCACGCATACAAAAGTCTCGATCAACTTTCGCCAAATTACGCCATCTGTGATGCCACCGCGATATCTGATTGTCTATCTATTGTCGCGTGTACTGAACCTGCTCAGCAGTCCGCTCTGTTCTACTGTATGGCTGTGAAACATGGACATTAAAAGTGGAAGATATGAGAAGGCTTCAGGTGTTTGACCACCGTTGCCTTCGCTGTATAGGCTGTATACCATGGTGTTACCACGTGAGTAACACAGAAGTCAAAAGTAGAATTTTAGGCAGGAGAGGCAAGACAGTTGATGCGGCTGTGAACCATCATCGACTGAGATGGCTAGGACACATGTTACGTGTGCCTAGTCATTGTCTACATCATCGCACATTGTTGGTCGAAGTAGGTTCAGGCCGGAAAAGAGCTCTTGGTGATCACATTAAAACATGGCGTAAGTGCATGAAGCCTTTGACTATTCGTCTGAACCATGTAGAGCAATGCAGACTAGCCGGTTGGGGTCCGCAGGACAAGAGAAATCAGTAGTTGGAGACTCTGAGTGATATAACTCAGAACCGATATCAGTGACCCAGATGTATCCACACATTATCCTTATCTTAACCACTATTCTTCATTACATCACTTTCATATTCCTCCTTTCTCTCCTCTACTTCTTTCTAACTATTTTCGTCAATTTTTCTTTCCTTCTCCATCTCCCATCTCATTGCCTTGTTACTTTATGTGCTGTTATGAGATGTGGCAGCTTGGATCGTTACTCAATAATGTCTGGTCCTGTGTTGATCCTGATGATGATGAGGTTTTTTATTGAGAAACAGTTCACAGTGAATATTCACCCACATTGAAGAGCAATTTTGGGCATTATTACGCCTCATATGACATTTCTTCGTCAGAAAATGAACAGTAGCTACTTCAGAAAACAAACTTCACCCTCCATTTCACTAAATAGTTAGCTTATTTGCTAATTAATGACATTTTGACATCATTCACCTTTCTTATTAATAACGAGTGTCTGACTATTTTGATGATAGATAAAACTTTACCGAAGTAACTTTCAGCTTTATCATATTCAAATTTGAAATTCAAAACCCTTTTCTGTAACTTCAATAATATTTGATTTTTCGTTTCCAATGGTATGAGTATTAATATGATGGTTGAAGCCGTACCAAAATCTAGGTCTGAAACTAATTTTTGTGTTGCCTGTGGTGTATTCTACTGTAAAGGTACAAGACCAATCTACTGACTGAAACTAAGAATTACTTCAGAAACATAGTGCCTTCATAGGCTGTCATATAAATCAAAATACTTATTATTACCGCTTCAAAGCACTAAGTGTCTAACCAGGTGTTTTTTCCAACCAAAACCGATTCTTATCAAAAGCGTAGACTCACTGATTGACCGTTAACTAAATTATATGTAGCAAATTTAGCTGACAAATTTTAACACATCGAAACTTTACTCATCCACTTCTCAGTTTCGATTTCCAGACCATCTGGTCTTCTCGTTGTGAATTATTACCCCCCGTTCATTGTCTTCAGTAGATTCTTTGTAGCTGCCAAGTCGTCCGCTAACGGTGTTTCTTCCTGTCCCGAATGAGTGAACTGCAACTGCCAAGCTTACTCACACATTGTTGTGCAGATGTCTACAACAACATATCTACAGGTTAGGCGAAAGCCTACTAACAGCTAGTTGTTATAACTACAGAGCGGTATGGATACAAATGATCATAACTGAAATTGTTGGAAAACGTGGATCAATTTAGAAATTGAAGCGGATAATTTTGAGTTTTTATGCAAAGGTAAAAATTACAGTTTTTAAACTGATATGATCGATCACAACTACTCTCTGTCTTTGCAATGAGTACATCTTTTATTTTTCAGAAAAAACTGATCGACTACTGAAACTATCATCGTTTTCCCAGGAGATTAGTTTACTTGATTTCATACTCATTTGTTGCGTACTGTTCATAGGATGACATTTTGAGCCAGAATTCTGACTTTAAGTCAGATCTTGATAAGGAAATAAAGCATATTTAGAAGACGTTACTAGTCAATAACTTCTTCCCACATTTTAATAGTTATTAAAGTGAATAAGGATTCATAAGTGGAAAAGATATAACAATATTAGTAGCAATTGTAACATATCCAGGAGAGAATTGATATCTTCTGCAGTCTTGTTATTTGAGGAAAGAGCATCATCAATTCTAGGCAAGATTCTCAACAAGGCTGAAAATAGAGTGTCACTTAAACCCAGAACCTTACATAGACAGAAACTTTGAATCGGTAGATTCAATTAAGCGAAATAACCCAATCTATCGAATATCATACAAAGATTGCGAGGTCAAATACATAGATTACACTAGCTTGTTTGGGACGGTCTGGGTATCGGCACGCAAGGTTTAGCCAAACATAAAATGATGAATACTACTTAGATAAGAGATCTAAGATAAAGCTCTGCTACCACTCTACTTGCAATGATTTACAATCAAAATTTAAGGTGGTGTTGGGTAACGAATGCAAAATTCAATACATCTAGATGGAGGGAAAGGTTGGTAACAGAATATTCGCTTATTGAAACAACTAATTATGCATACACCAGGAATGATTCATAGTATAGTGCAGATACTGAGAATATTCAAGTGTTACTAAAAATAAAATATTGCGGAACATTTCGACTGAAGAAAGGAATTACCTTAATATGATGAAATGTAACGAACTGTGTGCAAAGCGTCATCACTGTGAAATAAATGTGAGTAAAACATGGCAGTGTTATTCGATTTTAGTTGGTGTATTAGATATAGCACATAGTGAAACAGTATTGTTTAATGGATTACGTTCCAGACACAATTTATTGTTCATATTTATATCGCGATAACTCAACAACTTTGAGACGTGGTTTGGAGTAAATAACACTGTCTTACACTGTGATGCATTTAATAAGTAGACCGAAATAAAATGATTTATTTAGGCATTACTTCTCTCTTAGAATAATTGTTTTTATCTTATACCATCGCTGACTGAACCGAATTGATCGGTCTCTGTTTGTATATGGGCTCCTGTCCGGATGCCTTGATATTACCAATGTTACAATTATATTAATGATAAATATTAATTCTCTCTCCTTCATATAAAGCCTAGAAGAGTTAATTCAGCCAATGGAATTCTAATTAAGAACGATAACATGGGCAGAACTAGAACAAGAGATGAAAAGAATAAAAGGTCAAACCATCGCTTCAATAGTATGAAGAGATGAACCCAATACTACCTGTGTATAATTCCTTTGGTTTAACTGACCTTTCTAAGTTTTGTATAAATTATTCGATACGTTCACGTGTGATCAGACTGTTCGAACTGTATAATGTTAATGCATCTGATTTCTTGTCTTAGATCTGTTTAAGAAAATTGGCTTGCTGGAGCACAAAGATGTCACTAAATCAAAACTGGTATTAAGTTGTTATTCATCGAAGACTGACATCAGTTGGAGGAACAAAGGAAACCTGGGAGCACTGAACAGCTGTTTCGTCCTAGTATGGGACTCCTCAGCAGTGCGCACCCATGGCCCCACCAGCAGGGATCGAACCCGCGACCTTCAGGTTCCGCGGCCAGCGCGTTACCATTGAGCCACTGGGTCAGAATCCAATGCTCCATATTTCCAACTTCTGTTAGCTCACGATATAGCGCGAACCGCCACCCAATGTCATCGTTGAGTATCTGTCCTCACGGCCATCAGGCTTTGACTCCACCGGTTTACTTTGTTCCTCCAACTGATGTCAGTCTTCGATGAATAACAGCTTGAAATATTTCCAAACCTCCACAACCCCCTCAAAAATTCAATTGAACTGATGCTCATTGGTGACTAGCTTCGAGAAGTATTCCCGAAGTTCCAATGACAAGTCGTGACCGGTGGAGTCAAAGCCTGATGGCCGTGAGGACAGATACTCAACGATGACATTGGGTGGCGGTTCGCGCTATATCGTGAGCTAACAGAAGTGGAAATATGGAGCATTGGATTCTGACCCAGTGGCTCAATGGTAACGCGCTGGCCGCGGAACCTGAAGGTCGCGGGTTCGATCCCTGCTGGTGGGGCCGTGGGTGCGCACTGCTGAGGGGTCCCATACTAGGACGAAACAGCTGTCCAGTGCTCTTAGGTCTCCTTCGTTCCTCCAACTGATGTCAGTCTTCGATGAATAACAACTTGAAATATTTCCAAACCTCCACAACCCCCTCAAAAACTGGTATTACCTAGTAAGATAAAGAACCTAGAGAAAACCTGGCTATAGGTATGTAAGCAACTACACAATGGGATGTGACAACGTGACAGTCCTGTAAACTTAGTGAAGGGAGAGAATGATAACCGAATCTTCGTCTATCGAATCAACATTCAGTACTCGCAGTAAAAATGATTCTACACTGGTTCCAAATGCATGGAAAACCTTGCTCGCCTTATCACAAATAAGGAGAGAGAATAAAAACTATAAAAGCCGTTCTCTTTCTGTCTATTTATTAGATACATGACATAATGTAAGGTCATATTATTTGCTCCAAACCACGTTTCAAAGTTGTTGAGTTATCATGACGTAAATATGAACAATAAATTGTATCTGAAACGCAATCCATTAAATAATACTGTTTCATTGTATGATGTATCTAACAAATCAACTAAAATGGAATTATATCTAATATGAAATTATACTCAGCCACAGTCTCCCATTTATACTCATATTTCACCGTTATCTCCGTATTTCTACAAGTTAGTTATTTGTTTATCACAGAAGTAATAATACTTAAAAATGAGTTGAAGCATAATTTACAATGACTGACTTCGTTAGTTGCATAAGTAGGAAATGCTCTAAGACTGAAGAGATCAAGGTTTAGAGTCCATCCATTAGTTCTTCCACTTTTCGTCTAACACATTTAGGAAATCGTTTCTCTCTTTGTTCCAGT
Organism: Heterobilharzia americana; assembly: GCA_944470555.2. Classification (NCBI taxonomy): domain Eukaryota; kingdom Metazoa; phylum Platyhelminthes; class Trematoda; order Strigeidida; family Schistosomatidae; genus Heterobilharzia; species Heterobilharzia americana. Next base: position 32,571,748 of record OX104129.1, on the reverse strand, counting down.
CCATCAGATAAAAAACGATGAGTTTCAAAATTAACCGTAATCAATAGTATTGGCGATGGCATATTCATGATTTACCTAAATGAGAAAATATTTACCACTGCTCTCCGATTTCTTTAACTTTTCGTCACCTAGTTTTCATGGCTAATGACAAATAAGTTTTGTCTTATGGTCTTCTTTCCACCTAGGTGAGGTTAGTTCTATATGATATCTGCGTATGCAACTACGCCAAGTACAGTATCTTTTTATGTGTGCATTTATCAAACTACACTAGATGGCTGGTGTGTACTGCTGAGGAGTCCTACTACAGAAGAAACAGCTGTCCTAAACTCCTAAACTTCAGTTGATCTCCAGTGGAAGTCAATTCAATGTGAAAACCGCTTCATTGCTCATTTCTCTGTAGCTTAACACAGTTTAGTTGTTCGATGTCAGATATTTAATTATATTCTACTTCATTATTAAGCCTTAATCATACTGCGAAGAATTCACCTAGCCTAGCTGCATACTGTCCAATGCTACGCAGATAGTATTCATTAAGGAAAGAGATTTAAAAGCTAAACTGACAGAGATGAAACATGTCGAATGGTTTTCATCAAATGAAAACTAAATGGATTAAAAAATGAACATCTGAAAAATTTAATCTGCTCAATTTTCAACTGACCAGCAAATGCTGAATAACCATTAATGTAGTATATAACGTAGACCTGAATCTCTCAGTCTTTTTGTTCATCTGACAATGAGTAGTTCTACGATGATAAAATAACCATTGCTACGTTGATAAAGTGAAGTTAAATCCACCACCAACAGAAGGATTATATTACTACAGTACTACTGATATTTTCATTTGCACGGCTTCATCACCTTAATAGCTCCTTAGTTTATCATTAATTACTTAAAAATGGACTAAACAGATCCGGAAAATATCAGATTTAATGAACAGATAGCTCTATGAAAGTAGTATAACATGCTTTAATGCATGAATGCATCCAAAATGGAACAGGGACCACAAGTCAGAAATAAGTAACCGCCAGTTCTCTAACGGACAATGATAATAATAATACAGTAGCTTTTAACAGCTTAGTTTGATATAAGTCTAAATAATATGGCTGACTCTCAAGTGCCATTTTCTTCACCCTTTTGTTCAATATTAGTATAACGATAATGAAATTTAAGAGGTCGAGTGGCTAGTACTGTGAATCTGTGCAATCCATTGTGAATATTCCTCTAAAAATAGGTTAAGTCACTTGTAGATTATATTCCCAAGTTATAATAAATAGTAATAGATACCCACTGCTTGAGAGAGGAATCTCTTGCTCCAACAACCTAGTGGATAACACTTTGACCTTTAGAGTGATGAGTGCGTAGTATGAGTCTCTATGGAATACTATCACTCACTGGAGGGCAGGTACATTCAGCTGATCTGTCTCAAATAGGCTGAAATATGAGTCCTGGTTTTTACTACTAGCTATCATGTACAATGCAATAATAATTATCTATTAAAAGTGCGATGAAATTTCTGTTTATTGACGTGAAACTGATCTTCCAATCCTCTTATATTCTGAGTACTCGGATATTTTAAATCTCGACCTCTGCAAAAAATGTCTGCTGCAGAAATTTTTAGATATTTTATGCATGACCGACTTCCCATGGCTTGAAGTGATTATCGTTTATATAACTTACTGAAATTAAAGGCTGTAATATAATGCATTGTGTACTTGATATGATAAGTAACATTATCTAAACTATCTGACAGTAAATCGATAAAAACTGTCATATGTAACGCCCAAGTAGATAGGTGACTACTTGCTTGACAGGATTCAAACATTTCAGATCTCAAAGAGCCTAAGACTAACTCGTTTATAGTATGCAATGTAACAGCACACTTTTATGGAGCTTTATTGCTTATGGCAGAAATTGCATTAAATGTAATTCCATAAACGAACTGCACAAATTTAATTCTTAGAGTTAAAACATTTTCTTAAAGGTGCTGTGGTTACCGTGAAAATTGCAGTTGATAAATAATATCTCTAGTACAATTCGATGATTCATTTGGTCCCTTTTTAAAGATTTTTCACCTGTTTTATCCAATTGAAAGGTTGTATGATCACTGACGATTACATCTGTTAATTATTATTTAGCTGAAACTCAGAAGAGTTTTAGTAACAAACAATTCTGTACCTAAAGAGAGACCTTAATAGTTTGGATTACTTTCTTTCTAACAGTTATACACATCGACCTAGTGAAAAGCTTCTGTCTGGAATACTATGACGATTATAAAAATTTATTTCGACTGAGATTTTTCGGAATCCTCATTAATTTTTTGATTGTCAGGATGCAAATCAATTTGTTTCCATATCTGTACCAAATACCTTAGGAAGTTTTGTTGATAGAGTATATGTATCATAAGTATCCCACTAATTAGGCAAATGCCTTGGATTGTGTGCACGCGACATTAAAGCCATACTTCATGAATGATTCGATTCTTTGTCATGAGTATAATGTAGGTGTATACAATGCAACACCATATCAAGTTTCTGTTTATCATCCTAGAAACTAATAATTGTTACTTAAAAAATTGTCAATAGTGAAGGGAACTGAAACTATTGTCTCAGTAAATAATTTTTTTTGAAGATCTAATGACTCATTAATTCTCATTATTTATTCATATGATCTTCAAAAATTGGGAATGAAAAAGATTATAAGCAAAAACGACCATCAGCCTATTTTAACTAAACTAAAGCTAAGTGAGAAAGTAACATTTAAAACAAAAATATTCAAAGCTAATTAACTGCATTTTGTACCGATGAAAAGTTAGTCATATTTTCTACCTAATTACTTCCACTTATTCAAATATGTACGAAGGTCAACACATAATGATCCTTACAACTATTATTGTCATGTATGTAATGATGTAGATGGTTAGTAGTAGCCTAAACAGTTCCATAACAAATCACAAAACCGCCTGGCTAAACTAGTCAAGTCCTAATGTCACATGTGTCCTACACAGAAATATCTGACTGGTCTATGTAGACCACAAATTATTTTAACTGCTGGTTTAAATTCTGACTTCCTTCAAGCATCCATTACAAAAACTAGGATAAAATAGATATGTTTAACTAAGCCATACTAAAGGCAATTGTTTTAAAATGTTTCTGAATTTAGCTTAAGCAGTCAAACTGTTAAAATATACACTGAATTTATGGATTTTTCAGTGTATAAGCGTTTGGGAAGTTGATTGCTGATGCATACCTGACTTCTGACCACTTTATTTACTTGGAAAGTTGCATCAGTCCGAACGGTTGTCGATGAAATCTTAGCTCAGATACAGGTCTGTTTAGCATTTGTCAACTTGTATCATCTGTGGCGCCAACTGTCGATATATCCAACTATCTATCGAAGGACGAGTATACTGCGCGGCAGGTCATTGTATCCTGTTACACGGCTGTGAGACATGACAGTTAAAAGTAGAAGATATGAAGCGGTTACAAGCTTTCGATCACAGGTGTCTTCATATCATTGCTCGCGTATGGTAGAATCATTATGTGAGAAATATTGAGGTAAGGCAACGGATACTAGGCAAGACAGGCGAGTCGACTGATGACGTTGTATCCCTAGTCGACTGAGATGGCTTACACATGGACTGAGCATACCAAGTCACCGCCTACCTCAACGTGGCATGTTTTGGGAAGTTGCGTTAGGATGGAAAAGGGTTCAGAGTGGCCAGATGAAGACATGAAACAGTAGATGAAGTCCCTGACTGTTGGTTTGAGGCATATGAGGATATACTGACTACTTGGTTAGGGTCTCTGAGACGAAATGAGCCAATAGTCGGGGACTCTTGGTGATATGACTTAAAATTGGTCTCAGTGAGGCAGATGAATTCAATAACTGACATCTAAAGCTTGCATTTCTGCACTGACCGTCATCTCCGAATTGCTTATTCTCTCATACAACTTCGTCTATCTTGGTATCACTTCTAATTATATTCACCTGTTCTTTGTATACTACTATGAAGTGTGGCAACTTGGATGGATGCCTTTGTGTGAGAGGTTCCATACTGACTTATTCATTCCATCTATCCATAACTGACTAGACCGAAAAAAATTTCGAAACATGCTTAAGTTTAAATCCTTTTACCTATTCATCAACCAAGCATCTGTATTCTTCTTTCTGCACCGTGAATATCCTTCACCGGAAACTTGATTCAGTAGGTACTTTGCATGACTGATCGATAAAAAGCAGTCAGTACAGTAGAATGTAAATGATAACACTGGTCATTGTTCACGGATTCAAGCCATTAAACGTAAGACGCTCACTGAGTAAACCGTAGCCAGTGTCCTTGATTGTTATGCTGAATGAGTAGGTTCAAGTTTCTGCTGGAAAACGTATTCCCAGATGTCACAAACACGCCACATAGATTAGCTTCAATGCGTGTGAAGTTTCATAACATCCTAATTACCCCTTCTGATCATTCAAAAATGTCAAAATTCAACATGAAATGGGCATTGAATCTTAATATCCACTTTGACGATGAAACTAAGTTCATTCAAATTGAAATGTACAGATGCACGTAAACAAAATGTTCGCCACAACAAACGACGATATGAAAGTGTACTGATAATAAATGACCTGTCAATGAAATGCTTACTGAACACAATTCAAACCAAAGGGAAGTTTCCTCTTCAACTTATTTACTAAAAACCTCAGTTACTGTTCCGTATTCAGAGTAAAATATAAGCGGTAAAATTACAACTTCTTCCTGGCCAAACAAACGTCAAAAAAAAAATACCGCTAGTCATCATAGAATGCCCGTCTTGTCTTTTTCCTTCCATACAAACCCGGTACAGCACAGCCAATAAGAGAAGCTACTTAATATCACAACATTTGGAGGAAAATACCACACGGAAGCCCGAACCAAATAAGGTGTGTGTCTAAAAATCAGACATTCGATAGTCAACGTTCACTCGTAATTAATTTGGTTTCCAGGCATTAGAGTCCATGTGCAACATCGGTTTGGATAATTATTATTAATAATATTCCCTGGGTTCCTAGGGACATATAGGGCTTCAGTAGCATGTCTCCAGTGCACTCTGTTCTCTGGAAACTTTTGAACTTGCCTCCACGACTACTCACAAACTCTCATCTCTTCCTCACACCATCTCCTCCATGTCACCCTCGACTCAGACACCCAACTCGTCGTTTCCAATCTGGGTTCCACTCGAGCAACTGGCCTGACGTGTGATGTTCCCATATAGTCTTCCTAGTGCATGCATGCCCAATCCATCTCCACTTCCTTCCAGTGTGTATTTGTTCAGCGATAGCTCCTTGCTTCGTTGGTTCGTTACCAGGCCAGAGTGAGTTCCTCGTCGCTTATTCTCACTCTTTCTGGCCATCTGATCTTCAGTAACGAGTCAGAGTAGGCAGTTGTTGATGAATGTCTGTAGTTTGTGGGAAATGCTTTTCGCAACGAGCCACCAAGTCTCTGAACCATCACACAGAAGCACTGACTTTACCTTGGTGTTGAAAATCTGGATGTTGTTCACGCCTTATGCTGAGTGCAGTGGAGTGCAGATCTCCACACTGGTTTCAGGTTAATCAACGCCTGTCTTGCTGTCTTTCCGATCCTGGCTGGCTCTGACGTCCTCATATGTGCCTGTGTTGCCTGTAGTTGAATCAGTGCTGCCTAGATACGTGAGACAGGCTACTTCCTTCAAGTTCCTCTCATTGATAGTGATTGGTGCTTCTTGTCGATCTTGTTGTTGGTTGGTATCCTCATCACCTCTATCTTCTCGACATTCACCTGAAGTCCCGTCTTCCCTGCTTCTTCAGTCAACTTGTTAGTTTTCGCCTATAGATCTTCGAGTTTGTGAGACATTAGACATAAATCATCATCGGCGGCGGTGAAATCCAAATCGTCTAAGCAATTTCCCCCGGTCCAGCGTATCTCCCTCTTCCCGCTCCTCACTGTTTGTTGCATGATCCAGTCCATTGCAATCAGGAAGATCATGGGTGATAGTAGACAGCAACATTGTCTTACTCCTTCCTGTCTTCACTTCACTCCGAAAGCATCACTGAGCTTCCCATTGTGAATTACTTGGCATGTGGCATGGGGCGTCTTCATATAGTTGTTGAATGAGGTTGATAGTGATTTGTGGTATTCCGTAGTGTTGAAGCAGTTTCGGAACTACTTCTCGGTCGACGCTGTCAAAGGCCTTTTCAAAGTGGATGAAGTTGAGGTAGAGAGTTGACTGATCAATTTGGATTAACGACCCCCTAACTCTCCCAGGCAAACACTAGATATCTATCAATCTGTTGATGAAGACAAGGACTTGCTTTCAGCTTCTCACCAATATAGAAACAATCCTAACATGTGAAGATATGATTATAGCTTCCTTCTTAGAAACTGTGAGTGCTTTACGGTATGATAGAATGTATTGTGAATGAATGGGTCCATCCTACCCTAGACCACTTCAGGACATTTTACTGACAAAAATGTTATCCAAAAAGCTATTAGTTTTAGTTTAATAGTCACACGTTTTCATCGCGAACATTGTAAAATTTATCCGACGAGTTCAATCCTCAAACACCCAAGTTTTAAATATCATGCCAAAAGCAATTCCTAAATCTGACGTCCCTCTTTTGGAAGATACTGTTTAGAATTATCATTTTACCCACTGTTAAACTGCAGTTTATCTCAAAGAAAAGTATGAGATGAAATTCTATATAGTTTCCCTAGCTGACTGCAAGGAAATATTTTAAATGTTTAAAATGAAAAAATAAATTTGAATACCATTAAATAAAAGTTGTAAAAATTCAGTTTTTAGAACTTCAAGGTTATTTAATTAGCTAATGAATTTAAAATTGATAATATTAATTTAAGTCGACTAATTCCTCATTTGAAAACTCGAAAATAAAATTTTCTATTTGTTTTCAATCATAAAATTTAATTCATAAGTGAATTAGAATGTAATTTTTCAAAAGTGGAAGCTAAATTCCATTTTGCTGAAATGAAAAAGCAACTAATAATATCATAATTTTGAATTGACTTAAACGAATCGTATGCAAAACTATCCATGTGGAATTGTGGCTCATTGGTTCAGAGAGGTGACTTCTAACCGACGGGGTCATAGGTTCGAGCTCTGCCCCATCTAATGAAGTTTGGGCAGCCAAGTGGTATCACTAGCTATCACTCAATAAGTATGGTTCATTGTCTACTGCATGAATGTACACAAGCTCCTGAGTGTATTTCGATTTTGCATAAACGAGATACATGGTCAGATTTCAACTTTTTTGTAATTAACTTCAGGTTCACATAGCAAAGCAGCGTTCTGAAGAAAATGCTATCCGAATTACGATGTAGCTGCGTAAAACTCATCTGCTGAACAATACTTTGAATTCACATTGAGATGATGTTATTTTACAGATGGTGGCTTTTATGGCGCTATCCCCTTTAATAACTTCAATGTTGAGTAAATTTATGGCCGATGAGTTGTCATTTGTTATATTTTTTTCTAGCTTGGTTGTACTGTGTTCATAGTTGTCTTTCATTGAGGACCTGGGAACTAAATCCTTTACAAGCTGAGATTTAGAAGGAAAAGTGAACAGTTGTTCTTGTCACACTACAGTGAATTAGAGTGTACCTGTGACATGATCTGCTCCAGCTAGAGGAAATTTGATTGTTGCATTAGTTCTGAGAAGGTGCAGTTGTACATCAACTTTTCAATATATTGAACAGAAAATTTTACCAAATTTGTTAATAGTAGCCTATGCTGGTTACCCAAGAAATGGTTTTCACCTCAACAGTCCATTCATTTAATTAGTCTGATGATGAAATAACCGGTTGGAACACTCATATAGGCCATGGTAACTACTACCACTTGGATTATTTAGTAACTGGTAGAATTTGATTTATGAAAGATGATTAGCGAAATTTTCTTCCATTAAAAGACAGAAAATAGCAAGACTATAAAAATCTTTTTTCTTCGCACTTATGTAAGCTGATTATATTACCACGAATAACTGATCAACCATCAATATTGAGAAAACTTAGTTTTATCCAAAAAGCTACTCGGTCATTGTGTACAGTACTTATTCAGAAGCGGTTATTTGATTCAGTACTTAGTTATTTTGACTTGCTTTCATCGGCTTGCAGCCGTAATCGAGTCGTTGCAAATGGCGAACTACAGACTTATTAGGCGTCATAATACTGTGCACTTACGCAACAGAATACTAATAGATTTCATGTGTTTCACTTATCTTCCAGACGTTAAGAAAAAAAAATTAGTTTTTCACTGTGGAAAACTAGTTAACACATAAATTCAGAGTGACTAAAACTGATGGATAGAGTTCAGTCAACACTCAGGACTAGACAACATGAAGTTGGTTACTCTCCAGAGACCGATCGGTGTCCCTAGTACAGTCCTACTTAATGTCAAAAGTGGATCAAATAGCTTACTGATAACTCTGCTGAATCAACACTGGTTGACGCGGATTCGAATGTTAAGGTTCGAATTTCGAAGTTGCAGATACGCTTTGCTGACGAGTGCGAAAAAACACGAAGCCCAGGTGAAGCAGGGTTTCCTGCCGACTGCCTTGAACTGACTAACATATATTAACTTCTGCATACCAATAACTTCATGCGCAAGTCTCTCGTAACTGTGTCCAGTATAAAGGCATTAATCCAAAAATAAATGGTGTCAGTACAGGCCATGAATTCCGTATGAAATTAATAAAAAGCAACGACCTAAGAGAAAGATATTCTATTCGATAAATTCTCATAAGGTTCTACAATTCATCTGTACAGCATAAATCAAACCAAACCGGCAAATGGTCTCCTATCTAAAGACATACCTGCCTAATCGTATGCCCATGTAACTTGTACAACAGAAAGTGAAGTTGATATATGAAAGATGAAGAGCTAATTTGGGCATTCCCTTGGTCTCAGATTGAGCATTGGCCGACTACTGAAGGGTTTGCATCACCGACCTGCATAAAACGTCCCACTGACTGCTATAGCAAGGCGCTGTGATAGGATATCACGTGCAGCGTCTCACTTCAATTATAATTGCAGAAACTAAGGCTACTTATCCAAGTCATTTATTCCCGTTTAAGATAAATGTAATTAATGTTAGCTTTGATGAGCTTATTTGGATATCTGTTTTCATTTAGAATATCACAGATACAAAGTAGTTCTTCTTCCACACATTTCCTGGGAAGAATCGACCTTATTCTGAATCCCAGGCACCTGATTATATCATGTTTGCTCTTCATTAACACAGAGCTGAAAAAGTGTGTTTACTGTGCCACAGATGTCGATTTTCTGCATATACTTCTCAGTATACAGCCTTCTTTATTTCTTCTCGTTAGCGCATCAACAAAATGCATCCAATCATTGACTTCATATTCATATGTAAAATGAACTGATGAATGAGCGCTGTTGAAATGCTTTGGAAGAGAATACACAGACACTTATTAACCACTAGGAAAGTATCATCCATATGACGACAGTAAAACTCTATGTCGACAATTCTGTCTCTTACAGGACTACCTTCCGATTTGGCAAAAATATGTCTGCAAATTCTAGGCCTAATGGTGATATCATAGCCACCCCGTTAACCTTTCCGTGCAAATTACAACTAAAGATTACCTGGATATTTACTGTGCACTTTAGCAATAGTTCCTTCAAGTTCACAATCGGAATTCCAGATACGACAGCGCTTATTGACTTGGTTCAGAAAGAGAGAGGTGCATGTAGTGAAAAGTTCCTTCCTAGCGCACCTAGTAGACACAGGGCCGCACGTAAATGCTAATAAAGCTTTCAATGTCATATATCGTATTCCGAAAACAATACCACGAATAGTTTGCCAACACTTGATCAACATGGCTGAGGCTGTCACCATAAGGTTGATCGAACCTGAACTGTACAGTCAGAAAGATAATGTCCAAACGTTATTCCTCTCTTAATCAGTAAACTAAAGGCCACTCCTGTCTTCCTCATTTGTTTTTGTTTCTTTCTCCAACACACTCTTCATCTGTATAAACGTCATTTTAATAATGACAATTTAAAGAAGAAAAACTGACTTCCCTACAGTCCCTAAATCTCGTTTCATTTTGAAAATGTATTTGCCCCTAACATGGCTTGATTTTACGCTGTACAAATGCGGTTTACAATTGTAGAACCTCTTGAGAATTTATCTAAAGGAATATTCTGCCTTCAGATTACTGCTTTTTATTAGTGTTATGCGGATCATTAAATGTTTGAAATCTTACACATCAAATTAGTTTACATTACACGACACGATGGTGCAGTATTGTTTACTGGAATACATTTTAGGTAGAATTTATTATGTTTATTTGTAATAAAGTAATCACAAACAACCACGCTACGAACATCATACAGTAATTCCTCAAGTATTACTAAATTCTATTATTATAAATATTATTACTATTTCTTTGGGTTCCTAGTGGAATATAGGGCTTCAGTAGCATGTCTGCAGTGCACTCTGTTCTCTGGAAACTTTTGAACTTGCCTCCACGACTGCTCACAAACTCTCATCGCTTCCTCACACCATCTCCTCCATGTCACCCTCGACTCAGACACCCAACTCGTCGTTTCCAATCTGGGTTCCACTCGAGCAACTGGCCTGACGCGTGATGTTCCCATATGGTCTTCCTAATGCATGCATGCCCAATCCATCTCCACTTCCTTCCAGTGCGTATTTGTTCAGCGATAGCTTCTTGCTTCGTTGGTTCGTTACCAGGCCAGAGTGAGTTCTCGTCGCTTATTCTTACTCTTTCTGGCCATCTGATCTTCAGTAACGAGCCAGAGCAAGCAGTTGTTGATGAATGTCTGTAGTTTGTTGGAAATGCTTCTCGCAACGAGCCACCAAGTCTCTGAACCATCACACAGAAGCACTGACTTTACCTTGGTGTTGAAAATCTGCATGTTGTTCACACCTTATGCTGAGTGCAGTGCAGAACATCTCCACACTGGTTTCAGGTTAATCAACGCCTGTCTTGCTGTCTTTCCAATCCTGGCTGGCTCTGACGTCCTCATATGTGCCTGTGTTGCCTGTAGTTGAATCAGTGCTGCCTAGATACGTGAGACAGGCTACTTCCTTCAAGTTCCTCCCATTGATGGTGATTGGTTGTTGTTGGTTGGTATCCTCATCACCTCTATCTTCTCGACATTCACCTGAAGTCCCGTCTTCCCTGCCTCTTCTGTCAACTTGTCATTTTTGCCTGTAGATCTTCGAGTTTGCGAGACATTAGACGTAAATCATCATCATCGGCGGCGGTGAAATCCAAATCGTCTAGGCAATTTTCCCGGTCCAGCATATCCCCTCTTCACGCTCCTCACTGTTTGTTGCATGATCCAGTCCATTGCAATCAGGAAGATCATGGGTGATAGTAGACAGCAACATTGTCTTATTCCTTCCTGTCTTCACTTCACTCCGAAAGCATCACTGAGCTTCCCATTGTGAATTACTTGGCATGTGGCATCTTCATATAATTGTTGAATGAGGTTGATAGAGGTTTTTGTTATTCCGTAGTGTTGAAGCAGTTTCCGAATTACTTCTCGGTCAACGCTGTCAAAGGCCTTTTCAAAGTGGATGAAGTTGAGTTAGAGGGTTGACTGCCATTCTATACTGTGTTCGATGATGATGCGTATTGTAGCATTGTAATTTGGTTTTAATATGATTTGTTCTTCCTGAATCCAGCCAGCCTGTTCTGGTCATAGTTTTGAATCCAGCTCATCCTTTAGTCTCTCTAGGATGATGCAGCTAAATATTTTGCTTGCTTGGGGTGTACACAGACAGGAGCAAGATTACACGTCAGTTTTTGCAGACTTAGGTTTTCCTTCTTCTGGAGTTTGACAAGGTAGCCCATCTTGCTATCGCCATGTACCTTCCCTCCCATTGCAATAGTGGTGTGAGCATGTCCGCTGTTGTGCTTCTGGCGGAATTCCACCTGGTCCTGATGCTTCCTTCAGTTCACTAATTTTATAGCGCTCAGGACTTCGACTTTCATCCGAGGGCTGTGTTCACTGGTAGTTCTGCGGCTCACCTGCAGGTGGTATTTGTGGACGAAGTGCCAGTGGTGGTAGGTTCAAAAGCTTTTCGAAGTGGTCAGGCCATCGTTTCCCTTCTTTCGTAATTGAATTCCCTTCATCATCTTTGGTTGATTTCGTCTGTGCTGATCTCTTCTCTCCCAGATATTAACCTGGTTATTTGATACAATGTTGTCGGGTCTTTGTCTCTCCTACCTGCAGCCTGTTCTGCTTCATTTGCCAATGTGTCGTGGAAGTGTCTTTTGTCTTTCCGTACATTCTTCTTCACGTCTTTGTACAGTGTGGTGTTTTATACGTTGTACACAGTTCCTCTTCGCGTCATTCATCTTTGCACTGGTTTATCTTCTGCTTAACCATCCTCCTCTCCACCATCTATCAGCTTCCATGTGTCCGTCGAGGTCCATTCCTTATCTTCTTTCTCCTTCCTTCCTAAGACGGTTATGCAGATTTCCTTCCACATAGCTTTCAAAGAGTCCCAGTGCTCATTGACACAGGTTTCTTCAGGGATGTTGTTCGATATCTCCCATTTTGTCTTGATGGCCGGCTGACGTGAAGATGTCCCTGGTACTTTCGTCCTTCAGTTCAGCTCCTGTTCTGGGTGTTCAACTTTAACTCTGGCCTATCACCAACTTCCTTGAATTGAAGGCTTTCAACATCATTTTGAAGGTTCCTTGCACTAGATGGTGAATGGTCTGAACCTACATCTGCTCCTCTTCCTGACCTTGTGTCAAGTAGGCTGACTGCGTCTCCATCTCCACTTTCTTCAGATTGAGATAAAGTCGATCTGATTTTGATTGTGTCCATCTGTGGAGTTCAAATCCATTTCGCTTTGTGGATATCCTTGTGCTTGAACACAGTGCCTCACCTCCAATCACCAAATCGTTGAATGAACAGAATTCTGCAAACAATCCTCCATTCTCGTTTATCACCTCACCGAGCGCTTCTCGACCCATGGTTAGTTCTCTTCCTGTGTTGTCCCCTACCAGTTTAGCATTCATGTCACCCCACCCATTAGAATTTTGATGTCACCAACTGACGTCTTGTCCAGTGTTGATTGCAGTTGTCTGTAGAATTCCTCCTTGTTCTCTTGTTCTGCGTCTGCATTATTTGTAGGTGCATAGCGTAGCACTGTATGATTGTGACTTTCCTTCCTTTGAGTCGAATCTTCCTGTCATGATCCTGTATGAGGAGATTGGTTCCCACTGCACGAGAGCCTTCGATAGCCACTCCATAACTCAGTGTGCTAGTTCGTGTTTGTCGTCCGGGTGACAGAAACGGGGTAGATTATTGACTCTCCAGCTAACAGTTTGGATAGTCCACTTCCATTCCATTTGCTTTCTCAAATTTCTAGCACTTCAATGCGATACCTACTCACCTCGTTTACAATCTGGGCAGTCTTGCTAGGTTCAAACATAGTGCGGACATTCCATGTCCCCACGTTTACTTTTGCCTTCATCGAGGGAGAGATGACACTTGGCCGACTGGTTTTCCGAGGGCAGGCTTTCACCAACTGGCGTCATTTCGTCTCTCCCATTCCGGCGAGAAATAATTTTGTTTTTTATATTTTGTTTGTGCTTTGAAGTTTCTTTAGCGATTGGATTTGTTTTCCGGGGTAGGGTTGCTAGCCCTACGCCCAACCTTCCCTCTTTACGGGGTCTAAGGACCGGCTAGTAACTAGTGAACTAGTTAACCAGGCGAATAGATTAATTGAATGCAATAAAACGTTTTATTCCACCTTGCTGCCTACGTTCTAATCGCACATTAGATTAACCTATTGGCAAAGCTACAAAGTGTCGTTTTCCCCATATAACACGATACAATTTCCAGTGCTGTGCTTCTAATAAGCCAAAATTAGGACTTCAACGTCTCAACTTCCTGAAATTTCTACATCATTTCTAGTTAACAAAAGTTTGAAAACATTATATCCACCTTACTATCAGTTATTTTTGAGGATGGCTTTTAAGTAATTACTTACATTAGGCTGACAAAGGAAAACTAGAGAATACGCTTCACTCCTGCTTACGCTAAATGAATAACTGGTTGAAAAAACAAAATACTTTTTATTGTGATAAGTGAAAAAAAGGACTTTCTTTATTCCATTCACTCAATATCCATTATTTAGACTTCACGTTGACGTGGCTGTCTAAAAATCCAAGCGACACAATCACTAGAAATTTGATTTCTTTTGACCAAGACATCATCATTAGTCTGATCTAAATAATAAACTGCGATCTGATATCCATATGAAGTCAAATTCATGAAAAATGTACATGAAAAGATTTAGATAAAAGAATAATCTAGCTCAAAATACAATTCCTCACGGGTTTTTCATCATTATGATTATTTATCACACAGTTTAACAGGATTGTTTACTGGGTTACGTTTCGAATATATAATTTATTGTCCATAGTCATATCAGCATAACTACACAACTATGAGACATCCTTTACATCGTCCTAATTTCTTCGCTCCCTTCGTGATTTAAGTAGTGCGATTTCTTATGTACCCGGAACAGGTGCTGAGTCATTCCTGTTGCATGCATACGTGTTGATTCCATAAAGAAAGATTCAGTTGTCAATCTCCCCGTCCACCCTGTTATGTTAGTTTTAAGGATTTTCACCCTGTCCCATTCTAGTGTGTAGTTGTGCGTAACTGTATGCATAGCGACGGATGAGCTTTTTTCTAAATTCCTTATCTTATTAGGATCTACCAATTATGACCTAGCTAGGCTTTTGTGCTTGGATAGCTTAATTGACCCTGGTCGACCACTTTGACTGCCAACACATGACGATTACAGTTTCCGACTAACATATTATACAAACGTTTAAAAGCATGAGATGAATACCACTGAAATAACACTTGACAACGCTTGAAAAAAAAGATAAAAAGCAAGTTAAAACTGAAAACTAAGTAATTTTTTTTAAATATTAACAACCACAAATCACTTTTCTTAAGAATTGTCATATCTCTATACATCAGAAAGTGCGCAGTCCATTGACACTATGGCGAAAGTCGATAAACTCAATATGCTGGTAAACATCGGTAAACGATGAGAACTGTCCCTTTAATCATTATGTATATTAACAGCAGTTGACAGATGGCTTCAAAGAAAAAACACTTTACTACACCACCCATGCGTCAGACTTAGATGATTCGGCAAGTCACACCATTCAGCTACCAACCAGGTGCAAATATTTAGTCTGCTTGTGAAGCCTTTTGATTGGACAATGAATAAGACTTCCGTTTTCAACAGCATCATTTATGAATGTATCCGAGGGTATACATATTATATCGCACAAAAATAATATACACCAACTGATTCGCTGTAATCAGGATAGACTAGCTGAAATCACAAGCTGCAATAACAAAGTGACTTCAGTATTGGAGTAAAGTTGTCGACTTTTCGAAATCCATTAGTGATTCAAAGAGAAATAAATTTTTATAAGAAAATAGCTAGTAAATTGAACTTTACTTATTTGAAGATATTCACTACAAAAGTTACGCTTCATCTAATTTCGGCTTCCTCATCATTCATTTCTATCTACAATTTTATCACACATCATACAGGGTGAAAATTATCACTCACATATAGTACAATCCAACCCTTCAAATTAATTACGATTCTACTACAATGCACCTTTGACACCATAACCTTAAATTTACATAAATATATGAAACCCATTTTTATTGTTCTTTGAACACTTTTCATTCAAAAGTTATTTGTAAACTGAAAAATGTAACCTACATTTTGACGCCTTTCAGTAAACAATGAGCGCATTTTCGCCTAAAAAGGTTAAGTTCACCTTGGTTAGTTGTTCTAGATTTTAAAAGATTTCAGTTTGAGACTATTTGTATGTCAATAGGTTGGTTATCATGAGAATTTATTGAACAATTACACAGCCTTGGTTTGATCAAAAAGTGCTCTGAATACATACGCATCCATTCAAGGTAATTTGTATTACAATTATATATATATATATATATATATATATATATATATATATATATATATATATATTTGAAAGGGTAAAGATATTTTAATATTGAAAACAGGTGAGGGCAATAAAAACACAAGTAATTTGCAACACCGATTGTTTAAGCAAACATGCGTTCACATATAAATGGTTGTTTCAAAGTACCTACAACCAACGAATATTTGCCTCCACACCACAAGACAACAACTAACCGAACTAGAGTCATAAATTACAGAATTTTATTACATCAAAGAAACTTAGTAACATATAGGAAATTACAACTGATAAACTAAATCAAAAAATATTATTCAATACATTGTCTTATCTTTTCACGTTTCATAAAGTGTTGTTTCTACATTGCAATGAAAAACGTGAGTAGATACAGTACATAATTACAAGTGGTACTACATGCAAGCTATAGTATTCGAATGCATAAGTTAAAAGTTTGTTTAGCTGGTACCTTGACGTCATGTTCGGGCTTGTGTATCACAAAGGCCCAATGAGCTATGCTAGTGAAACACTTGTTCCCTCGAGGTCCTAACGTACTAGAAAGGTATGCTGGATAATGATAAGACAAAAAGTATTTGCTATTACAGCTCAAGTTTTTATACAACGATAAGGATCCGAGGTCCAAGTAATACTGGTGATTAAACTGGGAATGACAGTAATAAGGTGTTTCCCTTGAATGACCAACAGTACCGCCCTGATGCTGTCTTCCCTATGGGAAGGAAGGGTTAAAAAAGGTAGGTTATAAAATTAGCATATTCTTTATACCTTGCAGTCATTTCAAGGCCAGTGGTATGACTTTACAGCTGGACTTCAAACAAACAAACTTACACCTCGAACTGCCAAAAGACAACGTGTGACCCGCCCTAAGATGATTTCCTTTGGACTATGCAGTCGAGTGTCATTAATACTAACCCAACTACTTTTCCAGACACCTCAAGAAGAATGAGCCTTCCACAATGTGCGCAACCTCGAAGTGTCAACCACCCTCACAACTCTGTCAGCACTGATATCCCCTCTCTACAATTGTGTGGTAAAGCAAGACTATTTCAACCTAGCCATGAAAATATTACGGCAACTGATGAAACTATGAGATGAAAGTGAATGTGACGCACTGTTTAACCAGACTTAATGAAAATTTATCACGTTATCGTCAACACCCAGTCGATACGTCTACCAATGTCAAAAATCCTTATTTATGAAGTATCAAAGAGTACTGTATTCTGAGCTACTACAAATTGTTAGTCACAGGAAATCAAACCTGAGCAGATTATCCACGGACTCGATCTTTATTGGAACAGACATAAGAGCTACAATAATAAGCACCGTGCGAACTTATTCGTCAAATTAGCAAATATAAGTTATCCCCAGTCATACTTGAAAATTCAACGAAGGTGTATGTTTGATATCTTAAAGATGAGTAAACATGCCATCAGTGCGTGAATGAAATCAAAACAACGCAATAATCATGCAAAACACTTGTCTTTCACTATTGCCTTACCTGCAAGTCAATGGAACAAAATTCAGCAACTAACAAAAAGGTTTATTCAGGAAAATGATACAATCGTCGAAGAGCGAATGACATCGACTTGACCCTTAATCGCATGTCAATGCTTCGATTCATTGAATCATCAATAGAAGTCAAGACCAAAACTAAAAGGTAAAGATAATTCACAGATATTCCCAATCAATCATTTAAAGAAAAAAAAAAAGAAACGATGGCATCATATAAAAGTCAAATGATGAATAATGAATGCGACGAAAATAAATGGAAATCACCAAATCTTTAACATAAAAAATTACTATTGATAAGAAAAATATGAAGGGTTGAAATCATGTCAAGGTATCCACAAGCATTAGTGTGCATAAATTATAATCACAGGTGATCAAAATATCTCATTATGCTGTTTAAAAACAATCACATGGAAACATAATTAGTAGGTAATAAAAGAAAAACTAAATAAGGAAATATATATCCACCCACACCCGAATATACTAAAATGGATTGTTGAGGAAATTGAAGCAAACTTCACACACTCGAACTGGTTAGAAAGTTCATACTTCACAATTGGTATTTCGAAAGCTGAACACTGAGAGCATAACAAACGTCCACAGTGACGACTAAAAAGAACGAACCAGTAAATCATTAAAATATGCGGTAAATGATGTTGCGGTTATGATGTGCAAGAGGTAAATTAGGCTTTAACTGGTAAACAAATTTGAAACAAAAGCTTTATATCAGCAAAGTATCTGGGAAGTCGGATCAGTCCTGGTAGGTTATCTCATCATGGATACAAAAAGCTCAGTTGTCTTTTAGCAACTTCCACCATTTGCGGTGCCACCGCGATATCCGATTGTCTGTTAAGAGTTGGGTGTACTGTACTGCAGTCTCTCCTGTCTCAGTGTGTGGCTGTGAAACATGGCCATTAAAGGTACAAGATAGGACAAGGCTTCATGTATCCGACTACCATTGCCTTTGTAGCATAGGCCGCGTGCCGTAGTATCACTAGGTCAGTAACACAGGAGCCAGGTGTAGAGTTCTAGGGGGCAGGTTAAGGTCAGTTGATAAGGTTGTGAACCTTCATCGACTAAGGTGGATGGGACATCCGTTACGCATGCACAGTCAGTATCTACCTCGTCACCCAATGTTGGCTGAAGTAGCTTCAGGCTGGTAAAAGGCTCAATGCGGTCAGATTAAAATATAGTCCCAGTCCATGAAACCTTTGACTATTGGTGGGACCCATATATGGATAATTTAGGTTTCTTAGTTGAGGTGCACGCAGCAATAGAAACAAGTGGTTGCAGACTCTAGGTGAAATGGTTCAGAGTTGATGTCAATGGCGCAGATGTACCTATACATTATTCTTATCTTAACCGCTATACTGAATTCATCATTTTTTCATTCTTCCTTCCTCTCTTTTACTACTTTCTACTCTCTTTCATTGATTCTTATTGATTACTTCACCTTTCACCTTACTACTTTGTTACTTGTCGTGCTGACATGAGATGTGGAAAGTTGGACTGTTGAGCAGTGATATCTGGTCTTAAGTTGATAGCGATTTGATTGAAAGTGAAAATCAATCAATAATTCCAGTTGTGGTTCACAGTGGTTACCCATCTGAAACGAGGAAACTCAGTAAGTCCTGGTGTACCACCTACAGATGAACGGCAGTTCATGATAATTAACTAGACTAGATGAGATAATAGGGGTGTGTGAATCACAAGTAACTACCTCTATCTGATCTCATTAGGCGATGATTCTAGTTAATAGGAAAGGAAGTAATCAAAAAAGGAATCAGTCTAACATTATTCCTGAACCAATCGATCATTAACTTAAGCAACAGACGTGAAATTACAAACCTAGTTTTGAGTCTTATTAGTGTACTGAAAACACCTTTTACCATTTTCATATTTGCCAGTGCCAAACATAGTGATATGCTTCGATCTGAAGGATGGCATTCATGTCCATGGACTGATAGATCGAATGACAGTATGCATTACTGACGCTATTTATTTAAAAGATAATAGTTTTATTGTAATATACAATGATCAATTTTATGACCTTATTGTCTCTGGTAGTTTTCAGTAAGTATATCTGTTATCTCATTTCTGCATACATTTGTCATATAGGAGCTTTTAAAGATAATACTTCCTAATGATTGACAACTTGAACCGATAAACTTCATTTCCAGGTTCCATGTTGATTTGTCTGTCAAAGACTCACCGACCTACTCACTGCAGATTCTATGTTAGAATTGTAATTAAAACAACGACATTTTTTTTGTTGCAATCACGCTAACAATCAGTTTTGTAGAATCTCCACTGGTTTGATTATGAGCAATTATAGAATTCAGTGGTTCACTTAAGTGTTACGTAAGCTTACACAACACAAGCACACAATGTTATTAAGTTTACGATAATAGATGAAACATTCAAGTGCTTATATCAAGACCAGTCTATGAAGCCAACGGCAATAAATACGAAGCATATTGAAGAGTGTAGACTTATGGATTTGAGTATGCGAGGAAGCTTAGATTGATGGTTAATGGATTGGGGGTAACATCAGTGGCGATCGGTCGGATGATGCAGATACATTTGCAACTTATCATCGAAATCTCAATAATCCTATCATTCTGTGTGTTATTCATTTCTACTGACTTCCTTTTTATACTCCTTACCTTCTCCGTCGGAACTGTCAACATTATTTTTCATTTCTTCGTCATCATATTCACCATTTTATAAGAAATATTGCACTAAAGCCTTATGATGAGAAAAAGATACGTTACTGTAACTGTCTAATATGAACTTTCTAGTACACATGATACTGCAAGAGAAATCCACTCAGCAACCTTGTGCACATTCGTGTAGTAGATAATGAGACAAGTCTATTGTATGAGGGCTAATGATACCACTATCTGCCTGCTCATACCATGTTAAGTGGGGCGGGATTTTAACCATGATCCACTAGATGAAAATCAACTGCTTACGCAAATGAGTCACAACTCCACCATGACACTGTAGTGTTTAAGTTACACACTAAAATACTTTTTCACTGAAACATAGATCATTTTTAATGACTAACTAATAGTTAAGTAAAATAAATTAGCTTCATTTGAATAGTAAATAACTAAAATTTAAACAAAAAGGTACTAACCAATGATGTTTCCTGTTGGTTATTCCAAATTTTACACAACATTCAACACAGATAGAACCATCTTCCCATCGAGGTTCTTGAATAAGTGAATCTAACATAAAAGAACCAAGATACAAATGAAACTTGAATGATGTGAAGACTTTTTAATCTAACCAATAGTATCAATATCATTTAATTTTTCTCTTTAGTATATTAAGCATTTGGATAATACCTAGAAACTGGAAAAAACGCTGATTATTAGAGCTGTTTTTCATTCAGCTTACTTCAGTAACAAAAAGTCATCCATGTAATCATCTTATTCTCATCAATAACCAGTTAATCAATATTTTTGAGCACCACCCATCATGACTGAGCAAGAGACAAATTACAACAATAAAGAGCTCCATACTTGCACACCTTGTTCACACTGAACATTAAGTGAATACGAGAAAAGCTTTCAAGATTATCCATCATATTCCAATTAATTAACTATATGGATTAAGCACTCGCTTACTCCATATAGCACAAGTGATTGCAATCCACCTTTAAAAAAAAACTAACCTTTGTATTCAAAATCATCATTATCAACATAGGACCAGGCATTACTGCGTAACGGTCCGAGTTGACACACCTCACGTCAGTTCATCAAGTAGAAAGGTAGTGAGGTGAAGGATGAAGATAAGTGAATGCAGTCAAAAGAAATATAAAGTGCGAGAAGAAAGGAAAGAGGAGTGACAAAATGGTGAGATTCGGTATAGCGTTGTTAAGATGAGGATAATGTGTGTATACATCTGCGCCACTGACATCGGTTCTGAGCCATATCACCTAGAGTCAGTCTCCAACCACTGGTTCCTCTTGTCCCGTGGACCTCAACCACCTAGTCTGCATCGTCCTACATGGCTTAAACCAACAGTCAGAGACTTCATACATTGGTGCCATGTTTTAGTCTGGCCGGCCACCTCGAGCTTTTTCCAGCCTGGACCTACCTCAGTCAACATTGTGTGACAAGGCAATTGGTGACTAGGCATACGTAGTACGTGTCCCAACCATCTCAGTCGATGAAGGTTCACAACCTCGTCAACTGACTTACCTCTTCTCCCCAAAACTCTACACCTGACTTCTGCATTACTCACATGGTGACACCACAGAATACGTCCTATACCATGAAGGCAACGGTGGTCAAACACTTGAAGCCTTCTCATATCTTCCACTTTCAATGGCCATGTTTCACAGCCATACAGTAGAACAGAGCGGACTGCTGTGCAGTACACGCGACTCTTAATAGACAAACGAATATCACGGCAGCGCCATAGGTGGCGCAAATTGGCAAAAGCCAATCGAGCCTTTTGTATCCGTGCAGAGATTTTATCGGCCACTGGGCCAACAGGGTTGATCTACTTCCCAGGTAAGTGAAGTGGTCAACACACTCAACCACTTCACTCTCTATTGTTAACCGCGGCACCGCTGGAGACCAGTCCTGGAGCAAAAATTTGCATTTGGGTGGTGAAAATCGCATCCCAAACATTTTCATATTCCCACTCAAAGTGTTCAGAAGACTCTGCATCTTGTCAGCGTCTTCACCTAACAGGTTTGTTCGACCGCTTTCATTACAGTGGTCGTCAACATATTGTAATTTCTAATATTACTTTGTACACCTCTTCCCTCTCTTGTTTCTATCAGTATTCATTTGTTTTTTTCATTACTACATAAACACTTATTGTTTATGACTGAACACTAACCAAAAATCACTCCATTTATCTAAGAACAACCTGCTTCATATTTCCAATTTTAATAATACTAGTGATTATTTACATGTGTATTTTTAAAGCATCTTCTCCATGGCTTACTTAAAATCTATGATTATTGTTCACCGATCTTCCACCACTCGATTGCTAATTTGATTAAACTGTAAAACAATATATTAGTGGGGAGTCCAAGACGAAGACCTAATTGAAAAGGAATATATTTCTTTGCTCAATCAGTTTTATTCATTCAAATGGTCTTGGCAAGTATCAATGACTTAGGATATCACATTGTTTAACTCTGCATCTTTTTAAGATACAAACTAACCAAATTGTGAACAATAACCAAAAAGTTAAATTACTCTGTAAATCATCTTCTTTGAAAATTATCAAACATTGTTGAATGATATGATGTATCAGCTGGTACATAAAAAAAAGTATGAACTACTAATGAACAAGAATCCTAGAAGAAACATTTTCAATTTAGTAAAATATAAAGATATGAAACAACTTGTAAAAGTATAGTATTGGCGTTCTTTAGCGACTATTGACCAAATTTATTATTCAATCTAAATCATATAACGTAACTAAGTAACAATAACAAAAACACTAGGAAAGCTAGTCACCTGCAAAGCAACTGAAATATATGGTAATATCATTAGAATTCTATTACAGTTAATGAACGCTTGTCAGTAAAAGCATCTATGGAAAAAAAGAGATGATATTCATCTTAAAAAAATAAGTAGAAGAGGTACTGGTGCCTAATACTGATAGCCTCATGTCCTTTATATAAGAAGCGAATGGTAGTATTGAATGTTTTATGCACTCGCACAACATTCATCTTAAACATAACATTAGTGGTATAGCCGATGATTATTTCCAAAGAAATTGAAGATATTACCATACAAAAGGTTGATAATCCAAGAAAGACAATGGTATTTCAAGGCTGTGAAATCGATGTATTATATACAAAATGTAATGAACTAGTAGGATTTCTAACCAACAAGTGTAATAACCCTTTCTAAACAGTCGCCTTGAATATTGAAATACTATGCTTTCTTAAAAAAGAAATGAATAAAACAGAAAACGTGAGGTATATGCTTAGAACGAAACACGTTTTGAAAATTTCACGAATCATATTCAAAGCATAGACAAACTATCTGAAGTGTTAAACAATGTAACAGAGAAGCTAATCACTTCAAGCTTGCCGTATGATGAATAATGTGACAAAAAAAATGATGGTCAGACGAACAATGTACCATAATGAATTTGAAGAATATGAATAGATATAGAATTAATAATATGACTACCATGAAGCTCCATATTTTTTTCCAATTAACAAGGCGTCAAAGTGAGTTAGTCTAGAGTACACTGTGAAAATCTTAGAAACAACAACATAGTTTGGAGTCGAAATCAATGCTTCCTCCAATGACCCAAAATAAACCTCAGAGGCAACGGAAACTAAATACGTGCATTTATTATACTATTTTCTCTCAAAAATAGTATTGGAGAACACACTATTAAGATACACTTTTATTCTCCTTACTAACACCCTCCATGAATAAGTAAAGAAAGGAATAATTAGAGGAAATCAATTGGATATGAGAAAACCTACCAAGTAACTGTGAAAGAACACGTCCAGGGGATGAAACTTTACACTTCTTCTTATTTAAAGTGAACACAGTATCCCCTTCAGCATTCATCGTTCCCAAAGATGCACCAGCATGAAGTAGGGCTATGCAAAGTGGTATATTTTCT
Organism: Heterobilharzia americana; assembly: GCA_944470555.2. NCBI lineage: Eukaryota > Metazoa > Platyhelminthes > Trematoda > Strigeidida > Schistosomatidae > Heterobilharzia > Heterobilharzia americana. The sequence continues at coordinate 32,547,568 of OX104129.1, read as the reverse complement.
GCTTGGTAGGCTAAAAGAAGAGCTGGAAATAAAGTGGGAAAATTAAAAACCCTAAAAAGCAACCATATTTTTCGATTTTATCACCAGAATTTTCAAAAAAAAAACAACAATAGTTTATTACCTAGTCATTCAGTCAGTGAAAATAAAAAAAAGCTATTACAAAAAGACTGACACCGAAAATCCAAGCACCTCACCGTTCAAAATACACAATTATTGTACGGTATTGGACGCGCGTAATTCATGAAAAATTTGTTTACAAAGGTGTAAGTTTTCAACTGCTAAATTGTAACGATGTTCTTTTGCAACAAGAAATGGCAGTTTATTATTTTTGTACGGTACTTATACTTCTGCAATACACCAACTGTCTTTAAGTTAATTGCATTCATTCAAATGTACCAAATTTCAAAGTACTAGGAAATAAGACTATTAAAAATATGAAGCACATATTAAAATGCTCAGTATGACTTTAAAACTGCAAGACACCTATTGACACCAGCAGACTTCATGAGCACTTGAATTGTATAGCTGAAATCCGGTGAACAGTAACAAATCAAACAATGGCTTTCAGAATATACTTAAACAAGTAGCACTAACTAATTGCTCATACTAAAATTCTTAAATTGCAACGGATGACATCCTTTATCTTGCTTACTTGTAACACTGAAAAAGAATCAGCAATTATGAAAATATCTGTATTCCTTCTGCGATTCAAATCGTGAAGTAACAAAGGTGAATTAGTTCCTGCTGAGCTATTCAGAAAAATTTTACTGCTAGAAGTCTGACGGTTAGGCTGTTTAAAAACAGGGAATTGATTGGTAACTTTCTTCACAGATCACTGTAAAATTGATGTTACGATAGGCATTATTGAAAAGTATCGGTGCATGACGAAGATAGGCCCAACCTACAAAACCATCATCATTGACATATTTCGCATAGAACGTATGTGTATTAATTACAAGTTTCACAGTAATTCTCTTTAGATGCACCCTGAAGACAGAAATAGAGGAAATAAGACAAATATTCACCTTAACACCATAATAACTGATGAATATTTAAGTCTCAATAGCTTTTTTTCAATCTACAAGGGAGATGCGGTGAAAATGCCGTACTAATAGGTCAAGCAGGTATATTCCAATAAGTAGCTTCATTTAGCAAAAGCAATAAGAACACGTTGGTTTCCGAAAAAGTCAATTTTCTACCTAATATGACATTACTGAAACGCAAAAATAGCAAACATTATGGAATGAATCGAATTCATTTCGTGTGGTCTAAATCTTCCACCTGCGCACTAAATTTAAATTTGTTTACAGTAAGCTATCAGTGTCCATTATAAGTCATTTATGGTACATTTCAATAGTAAAATCAACATCAAATACATCTTTCATATCTAGACATGAATACATATGTATAGGAACAGATATAAATGACGAAGTCGAAGACCTAGTCAACCAATATAAGGAACAGATATAAAATCGATCAGTAAATAATACTACGTAATAGTAGTGCAGGCATATGATGGCAGATCAAGGCGGTAGGAATTTTGATAATATATAGAGAGAACAAAGATTGTGTGCAAAGTCTATGAATTAATGGTAGGGGAATGGAAAAGGATATGCTAAAAATCATGATTAAAATATAATGCATTAAAGTAAATCGAAAATGATACTAATATGAATGACGTTTGAGAATAAGATGTAAGACAATAAGGTGAAAGAACAAAACAGTAAATAAGACTGTAGGAACAGATTTTGGTTGTATTGTGTTCTCTGAGCTGGGTTGTTTAATCGTGAAGCTTTCATCGCCTTGCTAGACGACATCATCAGCACTAACTTCAGTATGAAGTGAGCTGTCAATATCTCTCCGTGAGTGATTTAGTAGCTTGCTCTGACGATGTGGTCTGTGATTGGTTGTTTCCTTCGATTGTTGTGTCATTGATTGTATAGACTTTCCTGTTGGCTGTTCCTCTGCTTCACCTCTGACCTTTCTGTCGTTTATCATTTTCCTTATTGGTTGATAGGTCAGGTCTATGTCCATACATCTATTGATTGCTGACTGACCTGAATGCCAAGCTTCTAGAAATTCTCTGATATTCTTTGTGTTTCCTCTGTCCAAAATTTCTACATTCTCGAAATTGAATTCACTGAGGTAATGGAGGGTGAACCACCAACTTCTGTTGGATATATAAGTTCAGCTTCAGTCAACGGATTACTGCTGCTTCTGTATAAAACAACAATCTACTATTTTTTTTGCATTGAGTACCTTGAAAGCTATGTTTGAGTTTAAGGCATGATCTATATCGAGGATGTGTTTACCAATGGCACTGCTTGGTAACCTTCCACCTCTCAATAACAGGCTTTTCAGTAGAGGTTTAAAGATTTGTTCAGTAAAGACCTTCTCCGTCCTTCCAATATACATGCTACTGTAAGTACAGGTAAATAAATAGATAAAATTGGAGGTAACACGAGGAGGTCTCACATGCAAATTAGTTTCTCTGACCATATTCTTCGTGTTATAGACAACTGTTAATTTCCCAGCTAGATAATTTAGTGCAATGCATCCACTACTATTATGTCGGATTGTTTTCTTTGTGTTTACTAATCGACTTCATAGCGTGATTTGTTATGTTACTTGTTACCTGTATTTATTGATTAGGTTGTGAACTTTATCATTCATCTGTGTTCCCGCATAAAGATATGAAAGATGTATTTGGTGTCGATTTTATTATTGAAATGTACCATAAATGACTTATAATGGATACTGATAGCTTGCTGTAAACAATTTTAAATTTAGTGCGCAGGTGGAAGATTTAGACCACACGAAATGAAACAGATTCACCTCATAATATTTCCTATTTTTCCTTTTAAAAAGTTTATAAAGAGAGCTAATTGTATGCTATGACATTATTATTGATGATAGATAAAAATTTTGCATATCAATCAGCTGAAATTATTGAATCCAAGTAAAATAGACAAATGGCGTTAGAAATAGATGCAAGAAAAGAAAAATTATGTTAATAATATTTACAGAAAAAGAATAAAGCAAAAATAAAAATACATTTTTAACAAAACAGATGTGTGTGTATGTGTTCAAAAGTGATAAAACAATACACTGAAAAAATCAATGTCGTAGAGAATATTTTTTTCTGTGACATTATTCATAGCATGCAAATTACTTTTTATCAAGATATTCCTTCTTTCTAAACAATAGCAATAACGCGTTCGCCAAGAAACCTGAAGGTCCTGAGTTCGACCCCTAGCTGGGTCGTGGGTGCGTACTGCTGAGGAGTCCCCTACTAGGACGAAACAGCTGTCCAGTGCTCCCAGATTTTCAGTGGTTCCCCAACTGATGTCAGTCCATGATGAATACTACTTCTAAATAATAAGATCTATTAGTCAAGTCTAAAAATGTATATAATATCTTATTGATTTTGGCTTCCGACTCGTAATTCAAGTGTAAAAGATTCACATATTTCCCATCGAGCTTATTGTTATATCTACGCGATCATACAGTATCCTTCTGAATCCTGAACGCTCACAATGTTGGTATTCATTATGGACTGACATCAGTGAGAGGAATGTTGGGAACCTGGGAGCACCCAACAGCTGTTACATCCTAGTATGGCACTCCTCAGTAGCGCGCACCTATAACCCACCCGACTGGGATCGAACTCAGGACCTTTGGGCTCTATGGTCGTCAAGTTGCTACTGAGTCACTGGGTAGGAACCTAATGGTCCATATTTCCAAATTCTGTCAATTCACGACATAGTGCGACCATCAACCAATGTCATCGTTGAGTATTTGTCCTCACGGCCACGGAATGCGTTGCACTTCTGATTAGAGTGATATTCATTGAGCTTTCAGAACTTACCACTCAGAGAGTGGAAATTGAATAATTCTAAGAATCATCATAATAATAATAACAATCTAAGATTTGCATAGTCATAAAGTCGTGAAACCGACAATTCTCAACCCAGTTTACTAGCTGGTTTCTCATCACACTTGAAAAATAATAATATAAACCATGGCTTCCTAACAACTCTATTTTAACGCCTAAGCAGTTCTGTGAACTACAATCATAGATTTAGAAAAAAACTATTGTACAGTTAGTCGGTGAATATCAACATGAGATCTGAAAATTAATATTTGACAGTACGACATGCCACACCTCAACATCAGTATATCAAGACACAAGGTAGCAAGATGAGGGAAACATAGGCACACAGATCAGCTTGTGACTTATAAAAAGACAACAAATCTATCCCAACCAAAAGCTGATAGTGTTCAAGGTTGGCAAATATCCTTGACACGCATTAATGCAACTTGAAGACGCTTCACTTCTTTAGTGAAGTAAATGTTGATGAGATCCCATAGTCTAGTGATGAGATATACCAAAAAAAACTTCAAAGCTCCGAGAACACGAAACAAATATCATCATCGGCCTGAGCTACACATTTTTTCCACTATCATAAAGAGAATATAATCAAAAGTGGTGGTAAGTCACAAGAAAATAGTAACAAAGGTCAAGAAAAAAAAGGAAGAAACGTGATGCGACAAATAGAGTGGAGGGTAATACGTGAATGCATCCACACCAAGTAAATCGATTCTCAGACAAACCGGCTAGAGCCCCTAGTCAATAATTTCAGTTTTCACTACAACACTACAACAATAAACTACTAGTCATGCTGGCGAACTGACTTTCCTTTTCGACCTACGCTTGACTTATATATGAATAACGTGGTAGTACCATGATACTTGGTGGTGGTTGAACACCTGAAAGCCCCTCGTATCCCCCAACCCCAATAGCCATGTTTCACAACCACATAGTAAAATAGAGTGAATTATTGATTAGTCCTCTCGACTCTTAGTAGACAAGCTAATATAGCACGCCACTGTCAACCTAATTATCTCTTGTAGAGATCTTGTTCAATAAGCACCAAGAAAACATTATTTTCGATATTACTACAATGCACAATAAAGAAGTAATGGAAGCTCATAACCTCAATAAGATAGTGGGTTGATTTTATAAAGATTGATTACTTACTATAATGAGTACTCAATGTACACTAACAGAACTAAACCACTTACGAGTATTTCCGGCAGCATCTTGAGCATTAATTTGATTAGTAACTGATAATTCTAATAAATTTTGAAGCATCTCAACACCGACTGGATCTTGATGTTGTGCTAGCAAGTGAATCGGTAACTGACCTCTGAAAGAGTGTGGAATTTATTAACATTTTTGGGTATCAAAGTTGAATAAATGAAATAAAAATATTTAGCAAACGTTTACCTAACAGTTGCATACAATAAAACTGAAGCAACTACCAACTAAATCTATCCTAACTTTTTACCCAGAATATCAGAGTTAGAGAAGCGCACAAAAAGATTTATCCTTCATAAAACACTAGATCTTCAAATACTAACCAATTTTCTCCATTTGAAAAATTCTTGTCATTGAACGATTGCTTACTCATTAGTAGTTAATTAGAATACAAAAAATAGAATAGGCCGATGTTAACTTAAAAAATTAGATTCCGATGAAGGAAATTAAGACTACAGACTCAACACTACATACTAGTTGAACATAAAGACTTGACATAACTAAACTAGAGATTGAAAACAATATCAAACAACCTCTTTATCAACTAGGATTGGTCTAATATGAGGAGACCTAGAACTGAAAAGACTGCCATAAATATATAATGACCTTGAACTCATTATTCAACTTGTGAGTTATACCTATCAACTCGCAAATGAAGTAAAACCGAAGTCTAATAAGCTGTCAAATACCGTAGTTTTGTTGTAAACGAATGAAGTAATATTCCATCAGTTATCGACTATGAACTCGATTTATCGGCGAATCATTTAGTACTGTCATAGCTTTCATTTCAGTGATAAAATCTTTTAAATTTCTTAATAATAATCCTGCACAGACTGTAGTGTAAGAGGTCATCTATTTTTAATACATGAGCATCAGATTGACCACTCCTTTACGAGCGGAGAAACTGTAAACTATGTAAAAACTGATCGGTCCCCAACTGATTTTTGATATCACTAATTACTTTCTCAGAAAGTATGGTTGTGACGATGCAAAAGTTATTCAGTCATAGTCAGTCATATGATCTTCAAAGGCAGAGCCATATACTATTGAAAAACACGAATATTTGAATACCTATGAAACGTATTTTAAAGGTTATTGAAGTCGGTGAAATATATGCAGCTAACACAAACTCCTTCAAATTATTCTTAATCCACAAATACAATTTGTAATCCTGCCAGTTCGCTTTCATAGCATATCTAAGTCCTTTCCTTCCCAAGGCTAGCATTAAATACACCACTATTTTTGCTCTACTGACTTAAAAGTAGGTCGGTAATTAAATAGTTCTCAAATGAAATTAGAAAAATTGCATCGAAATGAATATGTAATATTTTAGAATCGATCTACTCATGCAGATATGGCTCATTGCAATGTGTGCACTAGACTACCAAGGAATGAACCTTAGATTCAAGACACACACCCTTATATACACACACAATAAAACCTGGACAGATGAGCAGTATCGTAAACCCTAAAACAATCTGTAGCTCATAGGCTAGTGAAAAATCTCTATAATAAGTTGATTTGCATAACTGTTTACTTAATACAACCTAATCAATGAGACAAAATACATTAAAATGAGGGTAAGTATTGTAGTGTTAATTCAAGCATTTTTCTTAACCACAGGAAAATTACTAAAACTGATTATATTTTCAAAGGTAACTAACCTGATGTTTACACTGCAACAATTTGTGGCAGGATGATTGAGAAGTTTCACTAGGCAATCCATCTTGGCATGTCGAACGGCTAGGTGTACCGCTAATATGGCGAAATTGGAAATTTTTAAAGAAGGGTAATTTAAAATGATTTTTCACGCTTTCAGACATACATTCCTATAAAACAAACAACACTCAACAGACATATAGCGTCAAATGCAGGTAGAATGAGAAAAACATGATAGAACAAAAGTTAACGAGATCACTCAACTAACAAAATCTTTGTGGATGGAGTTAGTTAGACTCGATGTCGATGACGAAACACACGTAATAGTCAGTCATGCTACGTATGACGTAACTGCAGTTTGGTTATGTTGAAAGCTCTAATTTGAAACTACAAGGATTGCAAATTAAAATAAGCATTGACAAACAAGCCCATCAAAAGACTGTGATTCATATCCAGGAGCTGTGGTCCACTGATTTAAGCAATTGACTTACAATCAGTGAGTCACGTCACGGGTTCAAACCTCACTCCACCTACCAAGGTTTGGCCAGCCAGGTATCATCATTAGCATACACACAATAGGTGTGGCTCATTGCCTACTGCACAAACGTGCAGAAGGTTACTCAACGCATTTCAATTCGATTTGTATCCAATGGTAAAAACAGTGGTAGCAACACATATTTATATACGACTTCTATATCGTATTCATATTTTATAAGGAAGCAATAAGATAAAACGAGAATGTTTCAAATTCTGAAGATACTCAGCATCCCAATTCATAGGGAAAAAGAGAGACTCCCTGAAAATGACAAATGGATACAGTACCACCTAGTTTACTGTTGAATGTCTGCAATTCAAAACATATATTTATATAAAGTAATGAAAGGACGAATAGCCGCGAAGAACTACATAACTCACGCGTATTCCACTCTGAATCCTGAGCATTTGCATCTGCCCCATTCTCTAGTAAACAATGAACTAGCTGAGGTCTATCATAAATTACAGCTAGATGCAGACCATATTGCTTTTGTGGTGTTTGAGAACTAATGGATGCACCTGCAAGAAGCTGACAAAAAAACAGGATTGATAAACAAATGATAACAATGAAAAAATGTGAATGTATATTGAACAGAACAACCGTAAGACACTAACAAAACATACCTGATAATAAATGTCATCAAGTGAACACGAAGTGAAATGCACCCAGCAACCAAATGCAATCAGCAATCAACCACACCTATTGCGTGAGGGCTTATGATACTAACTGACTGCTTAAAAGTCGGTAGGTGGAGAGGGATCCAAACCCGTAATTCGCAACTGTCTAAATCAATGACAGATGCTCCGCAAAGTCAAAATCAATAAAAACACAATAACTGAAATTTCTGGGAACGAATCAACACTCAGATTATTCAACCATTGTAGGCTATTGTGAAAAATTCTATTGAAGTTGTGTACTTTGAATAATACATTAGTATGAAACTATTAAAACCATGATTTGGGGGAATTCAACGGTCAGTTGGTAAACATTATGTATCCAAACAGCAAATCAAATAATATACCTCATCAGAATGAGTGAAACAGAGATAAGAATCTAGTCACCTCTAACTATAACTACTACCTGCTGCCGGGAGTTATCAACCATTCAGATATATCACATTTTCATTAGGTAATACCTTCTTGTCTAAGAAAAAGATAGACTAAAAGACTATTTATACTGAGAGAGAGGGGACAGTTTCATCTAAATGTAAGCACCACTGTGTACATAAACAGAATACATAAAAACCTCAGCTAAATACACAAAGTATCAACATGGCGTGCATATTCTGAAGGAAGCATCAGGAAATGTAACCTCTACAGTCAATCATCCAATTTAACACTCTTTTCAACAAATAAATACCAAAAAATAAAATATATCCTTTAAAGACTAATACACAAGAAAGTATTAGAATAATGAACTTAAGGCATTGACAACTGCATTAACAAGCGACATGCTCTACAGTTCTGAATTCTCTTTATGCAAATAGAAAATTAAAGTTTGACTGATGAACAGACAAATAATGGTCGCGGAGGAAGTACCAGACGAGGCTGACAGTATAATGACGAAAGGGTTGAATGACAGTAGGAAAATATCAAGCATTTCAATGACTAATTTGCAAATTATTTGCCAAACGTATGGTCCACAGTGATATTACTTACAGCTGAGTAATTGTTCAACTATCCAATTGTGATGTCGTCAGGGTATCCGTTGGAAACTACTTAACCAAGACAACGAACTACAATCTCCGATAAAAGTGTCATGAGCTAACGAAAAAAAATAACTGAAGAAAATGAGTAGTTAGCAAGCACTCAGTTTGATCTGTACATTCTGCTTGTTAGTTGACAATGATCTCAGTTTCAGGAAGTGGTATGATCCACGATACATATAACGATACAATGCACCGATGCGAAACGATTAACGATAGAGCAATGGCTTTTACACACGACATTTAGCTGACACCAGAAGGAGAAGACAATGGGATTGGAAGTATATTTACCTCAACAGAATAAATCCTTACAGATGCGAACTCAGTCATTTATAAATCCATAGATGGCCTTGACCAGGGACAACAAAGTAGCAAATTAAAAGTGTAAAATGGACTAGTCGGCGTTTAGTATCCTAGACTGTGGTAAGAATAATTATCATAGCATAGCGCAAAAAGGGCGCGAAAATAAAGCTAGAGTTTTACAATGATCATATAAACACATTATAAGTTAGTTTGCCTTAGGGATTAGATATCTCTAAGAGGAAGGTGCTTGGCTCGTTTAAGTTTCAGGTATAAGATAAGATGCATTAACGTATATTGAGTTTACATTTACACACGACTTGTGCATCGCAACCATGACTCACAAGAATTTCACAATGCAGCACGAAAACTAGCTACAAATGAAAAAGATATTGAGCCTCTCAATGTATCGGAAACAAGAAAGTAGCCCTTAGTACATGAATATATCGATTTCAGTTCACAGATCTGAATTCATATAGGTATATCTCTGAGTATCTAGAATCTAAACAAACTAAACACCTTTTAGATACTGAGATCAATCTAATTCAGTTAGTAAAATCTTTAAATCAGCCCAAAAGCTTTTAATTAGTGATGTCTATAAATAGTATATTGTATTACATATCACTGAAAATGGAAAATAGTCATCGCTCAGAATACTAGAAAAGTTTGAAAAAACTTCCTGCTATAACACGAAAATTACAATTTTAAGAAGCTGACGAATGTTTTTCTACCATTTCCAACTCAACATCTTACTTCTGATACAAAAAGATAAAGACTTTGTCCAAAGATAGTAAACTTGCTAGGTTCTTTTCAATAAGAAAATGTTATACGGAATCACTCTCCAGAGAATCACGAAACCAGTGCACACAAGATACTGCTTGCAAGGGAATAGGAAACAGGTGGTAATTAAGGTTCACAGAATAAAGTAAAAAGGCAATCAGAAGTATAGAAGACTCACAACTACTTAGAAAGCAATGCTAATGGATGATAGATACAATAGCGACAGGATTTCAGATATTCTCCCGACCATATCAATATGATTATGAGCAATAATTTATGCTCAAAAGTCATCAAGCAAATAATACTAGATCACTGTGTATTATAAATTAAATAAACAAATCTAATGTAGAAACATCTATGTCGATGATTATTGAATCGTTTACTCCAGCCTACAAATAACTCATTAATCTATAGGTGAAACATGTATTGGAGTGTATCAGTGTGTGTTACAAAACGGTGGCTTGTATTAGCTCATGAATATCAATGGTGTAGAATGATGAAAAAAAGTAAAATAGGTGTAAGGTTTCATTAAAATAAAACTTATGAAGTCGAAGAACTAGCATCCTCTTGAAACAAACATCAAGAAGGTATGCAAAGTAGAACAGAACGATATGATAGGTGTACAAAAATGAAGTAGACTAACAAAACAATACCAGTCAGCAGTTCTAAATCATAGTTCCATCTAACTTGTAGTGAAACTCCTTCATAAAACAACCTTAACATTTCTGTCTAGAGGTTTATTAATTGATTTTTAGGTTGGAATTTATCATGCAGTGACATCAATTGGAGGAACATTGGGAACCTGGTAACACTGGACAGCTGTTTCGTCCTGATATGGGACTCCTCAGCAGTGCGCACCCATGAAGCCACCAGGGATCAACCCAGGACCTTCAGGTTCGGTCGCCAGCACGTTACCATTGAGCCACTGGATCAGAATCCAGTGGTCTATATTTCCTACTTCTGTCAGTTCATGATATAGACCGACCTACATCCAATGTCGTCATTAAGTAACTGTCCTGATGTTCGACTTGGTTGACTCCACTGGTCACGACGTTTCATTGGAACTTTGGGAATCACCTCTTGACGCTAGTCACCAATGAATAATAGTATGACTTGAGCACTGCAGTACATTTCTAGTGTTTTAGTTTGTTCGTTAGATGTACCACGCAATAAAACACCATTATTTACTAGTTAACGGTTTAGATACAATTTATTGTCTGCACTCATAACACCTTTTGAATATGTAACATGAATTGGTTACATAACGTCATCTAGTAAATAGCACTGTATTATTGTATTACATCTTATTTAAAAAAAATTGGTATGGAATTTTTACGTTTCATTACTGATAATCGCCATTTACATACTTTAGATTAATCTCTGTATGATGCAGTATCCCCTCATATATTATTTTCAACGAATAGAAAAGGCTATTTCATGTGCAGCAATCACATATTTCCTGTAGTTTTTATGATACATTATCGAATTATCCGTCATTTTCATTGAATGTATGCATTCTCACACAAATTTGCCAAATAGTAAGGTTATTTAACTTTTGAAACAGGTGAAACTGTTAAGAGAATGTGAATTTGTGATGATTCACAGTAAACATTCATCTCTCAACGAGAAATTCCTAGACTTACTCTACTAATAGAGATTTGAATAAAGTAAACTAATGTATTAGCTTGTAGGCAGCTGCTAATTTACATTATTTTCTTTCTCTGCCATTTTAAATAGAAAGAAGAACGTATAGATTACAAAACAGGAAAAGAATACATAATGCTTTCCCAAACTTTTTAATGATTGCTTTTTCCTTATCAAAATAAGTAACTATAAAGTCAGTCAATTTGAAGATTAATGGGGATTTATTTATTGATTTCAGGTTGATATTTATCATGGTCTGATATCAGTTAGGGAATCATTAGAAACCTGAGGGCATTGGACAGCTGTTTGGTTCTAGTATGAGACTTTTCAGCAGTATGCATCCCCGGACCTTCCAGGGATCGAACACAAGACCTTCAAGTTTCGCGGCTAGAATGTTATCATTGAGCCACTGAATCGAAATCCACTGATCCCCGTTTCCTACTTTTGTCAGTACAGGATAGAGCGCAACCACCATCCAGTGCCAAAGTTCTAACAAGAAGTCGCGACCGGCAGGGCCAACCAGGTCGGACATGAAGACAGTTACTCAACGATGGCATCGGATGGAGGTCACGCTATATCGTCCTCTGTGTTTTGTGACTACTTATTTCTTTAGTAGCTAGAAGAACAAAGCTGAGTAAACGGTTGATCGGTTAGTGCGTCCAATCTGACAGTATTCCAGTGATGAAACGTTGAGCAATTGGTTATATCATAAGCTGTCGACAGCTCTAAATTGATTCAGACTATTTGCTTTGAAGGAGCTAGTATAACTTAGCAGCTGATGGGAAGAAAGTTAAATTATACTTACCAGACTGCGCAAAATATCTTCATCTACACCAGTTTTTATGGCTAAGTGGAAGGGTGTCAATCGATGTACATCACGTACACAAGCATTCATGTCAACACCGATTTGAATCAGAAGGAAAATGGCTTCACGATCCATATTTTCTATCGCAGTGTGTAGAAAATTCCTTCCTGCAATATCCACCTATTTACATGAAAAAATACACCAAGAGTTATATACTGATCTATATTAAAATCTGAATCAAGCATGTAATTTCGGATAGTCAAAATACGAAACAAAACGCTGACTTGAAGCTATGGAAAACAGCAAACCCTAAAGAAACTGAAAATTTAAAAAACTTATATTTTTAGCTGGAAAGTGAGCACCACAAGGGTTATGGTTAAAGACGACTACATCAAAAAGGCGGAAGACTTACTCATATATCGAAAGGTGCGTCAACCAATTGAGACAAATCTAGTTCGGAACTTTGACTCTCACACCGAGACCTTAAACAAACTCATCAAAGCGATACGAATTACAATAAAGGACAAGGCTAGTGGTAAATGAAATCTAATAGTCCTGTTATTCCACGTTCCTATGGTAGACTGAAAATATACAAACCGAAAATCCTTCTATGAACAGATGTTTCACTTCTAGGGACTGAAGCATACCATCTAACAGAAGAACTCTCTTTAGAAAACCGAAAAATCTGGTAAAATCATACAACCACTCTATCAACTCATCGACACAATTTTTGGAAAAATCGAGCACATTCATATTGATAACAACGAACTGATGGTGTCTTTTGACGCTACAGCTTTATACATCTCAGTTGAACCGAAACTGACTAAGGATACAATGGCTCTTCGCCTCACCAACAATACGCACCTCTCAGAAACCACACAGTTCCAACGTTCAGGTTTGATGAAATTAACTGATTTATGCCTTAGAACGTGATTTCAATGCGACGGCGAACTCTACAAACAGACAAAGGGAACACCAATAGGATCGCCTATATTAGGACTAGTTGCAGAAGTAGTAACGCAAGGACTGGAAACTGTGGTGTTGCTGTTGATCAAACCAAAACTGAATCTGATATGTAGATGACGCGTTTGTCATCATCAAAAGAAACGCATCGAAAAATCCTTAAAACTCATTTAACAACTTCTTCGACTACACCAAATTCACAACTGAAGAAAATTTCAATAACAAACTTGTATTTTTAGATGTTCTGATCACTAGAACGGATTCGGGAAAATAGGAAACTGTAGAATACAGAAAAACAACTCATTTGGATCAATTGCTCAACTACAGTAGCAACAAGTCACCGGCATACAAAAACAGTTGGGCAAAACATTGTTCAAAAGAACTACACTGCAGTACATAAACCTTACGGAGAAAAGAAGAAAACCACTCAATGAATGTTTTCCTGAAAAACGGCTATCCACGTAACTTCATCAAAAGATGTTTGTCTAATTGACCAGCAGTCAACCAAAAAACTATCCGTGGAAACAGAAGGTAGATTATCTTCCCTTATATGAAGGATGTCTCCGAGATACCAACGAGATTACTGAAGCCTTTTGAAATCGATACAGCTCATAAGCTCAAAAAGCCTCTTCACTCTCTGTGATACAGGCTAATAGGTGCAGTAACGGAGGAAAACGAACCAAACGTTATCTGCAAAACAAACCTCAGAAACTGCGTCGGACAGGGTGACTGCCCTCCTCGTATCCGTCAACAAGATCAACTAGCAGTGAAGCATCATGACATATCTTTGCTCATATCAATGCTTAAGGACAACAGTGGACCTGAATTTGATTGGGAAAATGTCAAAACCCCTGGAGAGAGAAAATATGAAGAATGTCAGAGAATTTTTAGGAGCTTGGCATTCAGGTCAGTCAGCAATTAGTAGACATATTGACACTAACGCAATCTACCAACCAATCAGAAACAAGAAACAACAAGAAGGTCAAAGTTCACACCAACAGGATAATCAATCGAAATACGTATGGAGATAATGACAAAGTTTTAGTAGAAACAAACAATCATACCCAATGTTATCAGAACAAACTACTAAGCTACTTGTGGAGAAAATCTCACTTCTTTTTGACGTTTTTGCTGATGATGTTGCTTAGAATGACGATGAAAGCTTCACGACTAAGTCTTCCAGCTCCGAGAACACAACACCACTAAAATCATCCCCTTGAGTTACAAATATTCCCCAGAGAAAAAAAGATTGATTTAACCTATGAAGTGGAAATGTAAAGAACCAAGACATGAAAAAGGATAGTGGATGGTAAAGCAGCTTCTGGATACACAATTCAGCTTCCAATTTCTGCATTGCCAGAGCCTGAGTAGTGCAAAGTGAACTGTTTTTGATACCCCCTTGGAAGACTATATTGTGTTTTGTATGCTCCTGCAAAAAAATCCGGAAGTATGTCCGCTGTCAACTGAATGTTGTAATATGCAGCTACTGACCGATTTGAGCTGACCTTTACTGAACCAGGTTGGAATGTGTTGACGTCAACACTGAACATTCTATTTCTGTGTACAGTCCATGTACCTAGCACCACAAGACCACGTGAATTTATCAATTCACATGGTAGTGACTAGCAGTGCTAGTTTATCCTCAGTACACATGTTCAGCATTGAACGACTAAACAAGCGATTTTCACAGTAACCACATAGAATGTTCCTATGACAGCCAACGTTTTAGTACCTACTCTGCCGTATCTCTATTAAAGTAATGGTTCTTAAATGGCCATATCAACGAACGGTCGATGATTTATGTTGTATTTCAGTTTCGTTAGCATGACTTAAATAAAAGTTTTCAAAAATATTATTTGTGGAGAATAACCAACCTGTAGAGCCAGTGAGGGATCTTTTTTAATAAGAATTTCTGCAATTGTACGTTGACGTGAATCGATAGCCATATGGAATACAGTATGACCTTGTGCATCACGTATACTACAATCGATTTGAGGTGTTTCAATTAATAATTTAACAAGTTTTTCATCTCTTGATTTTACAGCTAAATGTAAAGGAGTTTCACCATTATAATCCTACAAGAAAAATTTTTGATTATAAAAAATATAAACAAATTGGATCATGTTCTTCACTTTCAATATCATTTGCATAAAATCCTGCTTATCTTATTCATTCCAAAGATGAGGATAAAAAATAACTAGAAATATTAGTTGAATGGAGGCAATCGGCAGGAAGCCAATGACCTAGGTTTCATGCTTTTCATCACTCGTCAGACAGGCGTACCTGCAACCTCGATGGAACAGATGTCCCACCTGAGATTCGGACTTACGTCACCCAGTACTGTAGCCAGAGACGCTGTCAATGAGCTATTCGAGTCACAACTTATCTCCTACAGGACTGGATTACATATATTGATTGGTCACTGGAGAGTAATCAACTTCGTGTTGTCCAGTCCAATGTGCTGATCGAATTCTATAAATCAGTGTTAAACGGGAACTGTTTTCATTTCGTGAATGTCCAGGTTATTAGACCACTACTAGACAACAAGATTAACTTAATAATGTCCAAGAATTAATTCGGTGATATATGACGAAAAACTTTTTCATGCATCGAAACCACCAAAATCAAAAAGACATTCAGAGTAAGCTTTTATTAATTCGCCTTCTTAACAGAGTGATGTAATACAATAAGTCATTCAAATAACTATGGCTTAACACAGTCAACTTATATCAGCATGCTGCCTGGAATAATTGTGCAACAGTGTGGCTCATTACATCTTAAATCAGTACATCAAGAAAAAAATGAAAATAATAAAATTAAAAGTCACAGATCATTAGATGAAGAGATCAAGGAGTCAAAGCAAATGACAATGTAATGTAATATTAGCTGCTATAGCTTTATTCTTCTCTGATAGACTTTTTAATTTTTGGTCAATAAGTCTGACCACCAGATAAAAGTGGCAGCTATCGGTTAGAATTGTAATCTATGGTTGATTGGCGAAAAATCAGTTTTATTTTCCGCTTTGCCATAACAATGTTCAAAATGAGAATTTCTTCTAACCTAGGACCTTTCAATTTTACACTCAGCTGAAACTCCGACTAGAAATTGATTGGAACAAAATATCGGTGTGTTATTCGTAGAGTGATTGACTTGACACAACCACACCTAGTCCAAAAGACAAGTTGTTATAAGAATATTTCTAGTTACAGAATTACATAACCGAAATAATTAGTTTTCTGATGAATTAGGAAATTATCCTGTCATTATCTAAATATTGTTGTTGTTAAAATTTCAACGATAATCAGTTATGGTAGGAATTAAGTAAATAAACTGACGACCAAGTCAATTCATCTACCACATGAAGAATGAAGTTAAAGCTTGACAATACTATTTTATACAAGAGGCCAGAAGGCTGCAGACTATGAACTTTAGAAATTCAGAAGTGGATGAAACGATATCACAAAACTAATCTTCTTTAAAGTATACCTGAGATGCATATCCGAATGTTTAGAAAAAATGATAATCAACTTCATCAAAAGCCCAGATATATGGGAATAACACACACACACAAACATGCATCCATTTATACCTTTCTTACACAAAATTCAATCTAGAAGAATCAAAACCGAGGAAATAATTGACAATTCGACTGTCTTGGGTAGTAATAACAATAAAGCTAAGCTATGTTGCTTGACAAGAACGGTGAATTGTGATTGAATAGATACCAGGCTATTCACTTGGTGCAATCAAATACAAACCACATAACTGTCTATCAGTAATGACCGATCGTACTAATCAGCACCTAAAGGCAAATCTGAAAATAGTAAGAATATAAACCAAGAACAATGACACAAGTTTTCCTTCAGTTTCAAATGCCACTTTGTTACCACACCGTATTAGTCCTAACTACTTACTGCTAATCAAACTGATACGCAATGAAAGTCTTTCAATAAACTTTATGAAAATTTAGTACAATGTATTTGACCAATATCTTCAACATTGAATGATTCAACGCAAGATTAAAAAAAAATTCATATAATTTAACTGAACAAATATTTACCTGTTGATTAACATGTACACGATTACAATTAACAAGTGCTTTAACCAGTTCATACATTCCGACTGAAATAGCTATATGCAAAGGGGATCGAGCTAAGTACGGCATGAGATAATCCGAATGATTTGTAGTTTCATATGATAATTTACAATTATCCAATTGTGGGCATACATTGACATCACAATTTCTATTTCAAAAAAATGTACAGAGATAAAAAGCCGCTTAACAATCACCACACATAAATATTACCGTAATGGTAACGTGACAATTGAGAGACGAGGAAAAATACAAATCAGTAACCAGTTTGGCAGAGTTGTGGTTCACTGGTTTCGAGAGATGACTATCAACCATCAGGCCACGGGTTCGAGTCCCACCCGAAGGTTCATGAAGCAAAGTAGCATTATTAGCCTTCACATAATAGGTGTCCCTCACTGCCTACCGTATGAATATCAGAGAGACTGTTGACTGCATTTCACTTCATTTACTAACCAGTTTGTATCATCGGTTCTACACGAAACACATCTACCGACACAATGTTTATCAACCAATAACTTCATGTTTTATATAGTTTGAGCTCAAGAGGACACCGTTCAATATGAAACACGCGGATACATACACGAAAACCAATACCCCTACACTATAATCTGATCATTAACCCATTCACCAGTAACTAAGAACAAGACAATGCATAAAGAAGCTGAATGTGTTTCTCCTCCGTATGACAAGCTGATGAACAGGGTCAATGCTCATATGTGTAGTTTTCAGTTAGGTGACTCTTGGGGATTAGCCACTCAATGAATTAGTTTGTATAGACAAGCTCAGAATTTCGAGGAAAGTTAAACTTCCTGAAATGGGATGATTGAAAATATTTAATTTTCTATCCTCATCGGGACGAATTTCGGAGAAATAGTGATAATCTCCAACAGTATTATCAAAAGAAATATTTGTGGACATTGATTGAATTTCATAGTTGATATCAAAATCCAATGAGTTTGACACGTACGTACTACGAAGATAAATGCAGTATTCACTTCAAATTACTTGGTCTATTCTTATGTAACTCATCGAAAATGACAAGGTTATGAATCACAAATTAGGCATCTTATTTGTTTTAAGAAGCATGATAAAAATAGAGACTATAGTCTACTGGTAATGATGTCCCACACTATACTCATCTCCTATATAAAAACAATTATCTTTATCACTTAATAACTATTCCGTCCCGTTAAGAAAAGTATTCACATGCCAGAGGTGATATTTCTTCACATTTTGAAAAACTGAGAACATGTTGGGTTAATCTACAACTCTGGTTTGAAAACAGATGCATTGATCAGCTCATTAACTATAGGAAATCCCAGCAGGTAAATAACCACTAATTATGGAGGAATATTGTCGCCAGATAAACAGTGTTATCTTTTTCAAACCGAGTGTACAGAATACCACAAACAACCATAGTTAAATCAAACACAATAAATATGCAATGTAAGCCCGTATGCAATAGAAAGTCATCCGCCAACTTCTATTAACCCAGAATACGTAATACATTCGATAATTCAGATAATATTCAAAATAAAAGACATGATTTTAGAAAACTGCTCAGTACTGTTACCATGTTGGCCATATAACATATGCAAAGAGAAGCCGTAAATAATTTGCAAAATAATCTTATTATTTATCGAATACCGGTTAATCCAAGTTAGCTAGTCAGATCCATTTGATTTGAACAATTCAACTTTGTGAACTGAATTTTTCCGGGTACACCATGAATGAGCTCGATCTCAAGCCGATGGAATGATCGCCTGGTTGTTAGATCTCTACAATCTAGCTAGTGAAACCTACAGATCACCCCGAGGGGATTCTAACTACTCATGCTGTTCAGCATAAACTATCTCCAAACACAAGTGAAAGTTGTCAAGCTGAAAACGTTTTACACAATAGGCTTTTAACAGTCTTTAAACTATATGGATCCTTTATCTAAACAGATGCGCTACAATCTTGAACCACTTGGATCAGTGACCAAAGTGAATACTTGATTGACAGAATTAAAAACTGGAAATGATATTGCCCACGCTTTCAAATGACCGATGATTACTCTTAAAATAATCCACCATCAGGATAAGCTCCACACAAACAAACCCACGATATTTCTGATTGCAGTGCTGAGTGAGAATGGTTTCAACCTATGAGGAACAATTGGTTCTCTCAAAGTTTCTGATTGCTGATAAATACTAAATCCAAATGGATAGCTTCCTTCGAGTTACCTTCAACTCAGTCAGTCGGAATCAACATGGAACCCATATCACTGCATAACGGTCCATGTTGCCACATCTCATCAGAACATCAAGTGAGAAGGTACCAAGATGAAAGGCAAACAAATAAAGAAAGAAACGATCAAAAGTGGCAGAAAGTCATGAAGAGAGAGCAAGGAAGATTAAGACAACAATAAAACTCGTTATGAAGACTAAGAGGAAAACAATATGTGGATGGCATCTACGCCAGTGAAATCGCATTAGAACCGTATTATCTAGAGCCTCCAAGCACCTACTTTGGTTGTCACTCCGACGACAACCGGAGAGTCTACATTCTCTTACACTGTTCAAACCAGAAGTCAAAGACTAGCAGCGAAAATAACTTGATACCCAAATTTATTCAGAGAGGTTAATTACTGAAAGCGTTGGATTCCCTAAGATTAACTCGAACAAATTTTGAAGACAACAAGGTGATAAAAACTGGGACTATGGTGAACACCGGAAGCGAGAGAGATAAAGAAGGCATGAGCATTGAATTATACCTAGCAACTATTTAGGCCTATTAGGGATACAGGCAAAAAAAGATGATGGTGAGTAAAACCATGACCGAAAAGAATGGGATGGTGACAACATCAGAGCTCAGGTGGCTAGAACGTTGGGCACAACACTTTGAAGCACGTTTCAACTGGTCTTCAGTAATCCTTCGGTTGTCCAACCTCCAGTCTTAACCTGAATGGGATGTAGGTGTCAGTCCTTCAACTCTCCTGAAGTTGAGAACGCTGTTCCGAACCTTAAAAGATGCAAAGTAGTAGGACCTGGCAGTTTTCCACCTGAAGTTTTCAAAGATGGAGGTAAAAAATCTCTAATTAAAGTGACGGAGGTACTAGGTAGTTTATGGGAATTAGAGGTAGTCCCGTCAGACTGGTGTACCATACTGAGCATCCCAGTTCATAAGAAGGGGTAGAAATCTTCTTATGACAACCGTGGTGGGATTAGCCTGACTAATATTGTGTCCAAGATCCTAAAGTCCATAGGTATGCGACGCCTAACTGGAGCTCGAGAAAACCAGGCATGTTTCAGACTTGAACGAGGGTGTATAGATCAAATTTCACCCTCCGACAGATTTTAGAACATAGGCATACCTACTGGTGGCCGACACTTGTCATATTTCTTGACCTGAAGGCGACATTTGACTCGATCGACCATGAGGTGTTATGGTAGTGTCTGACTGTGAAGCATAAAATGCCTACCAAAGCTCTCTACTCAAACCCACGCAGCCGTGTCACAGCTTATGGAGAGTTGTAAAGTGATTTGACAAAAACTAGTGGTGTACGACAAGGATGTCCAGTGTCACCATTCCCCATTAACTTCATAAAAGAAGTACTAATGGACATAACCCTACGTACGTCTGACCTCACAGGGATTGACCTACTTCATCCAGTTGACTTGGAGTATGCAGACGATATTATCCTGCTAGGGAAAGACGATGAAAAAACCCAGGGTCTTTTGAACACACAGAGCGAAAATCTATGTATTATTGGCATGCGTTTCGCACCCGTCAAATGTAAGATGATTCTCCAAGACTAATCTGTTGTAAGTACTCCCAGCCTAACAATAAGGAGTGAAGTGGTGGGATACGTCAACCACTTCACTTACTTGGGGAGTTGCATCAGCTCGAACGGTTTTGTTGCTGACGAAATCTCAGCGCGCATACAGAAAGCTCATTTGGCGTTTGCCAAATTACACCACCTGCTGCATCGGCGGGGTCTTCGGCTATCTACCAAAGGATGAGTATACTGCGCTACAGGTTGTTGTGTCCTGTCGTACGGCTGTGAGAGATGGCCGTTAAAAGTAGAAGATATGAAGCGATTGCAGGGTTTTGATCATAGATGCCTTTGCAGCATTGCTCTCATGTGGCGGGATCACCATGTGAGAAATGCTGAGGTCAGGCGAAAGGTACTAGGCAAGACAGTCAAGTCGATTGATGACGTTGTGAACCCTGGTTGACTGAGATGGCTTGCACGTGTAAGGCGCAGCCCAAGCCACCGCCTACCTCAACATGCCATGTTTGAGGAAGTTGGGTTAGGATGGAAAAGGGTTCAGGGTGGCAAGACGAAGACGCGGCACCAGTCGATGAAGTTGCTGACTGCTGGCTTGAGCCGTGTTAGACGTAGACTACCTGGTTGGGATCCCCGAGACGAAAGGAATCAGTGATTGAGGACGCTTGGTGACATAGCTGAAAATCGGTCACAATGGTGTAGATGTTTCACTCCTTGACATTTTTTAAAGTTTGAATATTCACATTAACCCTTATCTTCATATTGTTTATTGTCTAACACTACTTTATCTACTTTCATATCACTACTCTCCTATCCATCTATTCTTTGTGTACTTCTGTGAAGTGTGGCAACATGAGCCGATGCACTCCTGTGCGATGTTCTATGTTAATTTTGCAGTCACTCAGTTTTAATGCAGTTTAATATGCGTATCAGAGTCTAGCACACTTTAACCGATTCCATATACACTGAACTTTATTAATGGCCAGAAATAGGAAAATTTTGCACAGTCTTCCACATGAGATAACTGCAAACAGAAACGATGAGGAAAAATAACTATCATAACAATGACTCAGATAAGAATAATTGGCTTAACAGTCTTCCAGTAAACAGTTACTACCCTACCCAAACAACCTATTAGCTATTACCAACCACTTGATATGTGAGAAACTAACAAAGTGAAAATAAAATATTACATCAAAGGCACAAAACTTAAGCAACATTAACAGACAATAACAAAATTAACTTCGTTTAATGTGCCACTGACCGTTTCACAAGGAATATAGCAGCTTCCTCATTATTTTCACAAATAGCTCTATGTAATAAAGTGATTTTTACATTTGGATCAAACAGTGCCCATGCATTAACATCTATTCCACAATCCACCTAACAATCAGAAATCATTGGAATAAAGTTAGAGAAAACAGTCATGTGGTTAATTTTGGACATTAAATTGATACGAATATATCACATGAAATAAGCATGGGATAGCAAAGTTACATTTGATGTACTCGAAGGCTTATTAATACCATGGAAGAAGTCTACTAATGAGGTACACACTTGCCAGTTCTAGACACTCATATATCAACCGTTGTGGCACAAATTCCTAAATCCATACACAGAAGTTTAGACAGCCAGCTAGTTGCACCCACCATGGTTAACTGGTGACTAATAAAATTTCGGTTCCGACAGAACAAACTCGACTGGCTTTCGATACCTTTATCTCCTATGATACCCATAATAAATCTGAATGTCGATTAAGGGTCAAATGCACTGCACAGTGGTAAACTCTGGGTTACTCTACGGTTGTGAAACGTTGCCATTAAAGACGTAGTATGAAAGAAGGCTCTAGACACTTGATCATCATTACCTTCGTAGTATCGCCAACGTGTGATGAAAGCATATAATGAACAATGTGAAAGTTCGGTGTGGTCCTAGATAAGAGAAGTAAGTCATTTCATGAGGTTAGAGGCTATCATTACCTGACGTGTTTGAGTTATAGAATACGGGTATCTACTTGACAACTACTTTCATGAGCTATGAGCTTCCAATATGTATTTATAAAGTCTCTGGTTGTTGGTTTGAGTCACGTAAGCTTTCTGGTTGGGGTCTGCCACACAACTGAAACCGTTGGTTGGAGACTGTATATGGTACGAGCCAGAAATCATCGCACTGATGCGAACGCATTAATGTCATACCTTCAACTAAGTCATAGTATGACATACTTGATTTTCGTTATCTATTCCTTGTATGGTTCAGACGCCCAACTCGTCGTTTCCATCTGGGTTCCACTCGACGGCCTGGCGCGTGATGTTCCTATATGGTCTTCTCAGTGTATGTCCAATCTAATCCATCTCCACTTCCTTCTGCATATTCGTTGGGTGATAGGTTGTTGGTTGGTTCGTTGCCAGGCCAGAGTTCCTTGTTGCTTATTCTTTCTGGTCATCTGAGCTTCACTATAGAGTGAGAGTAAGTGGTAGCCATTGATGTATGTCTGTAGTTTGCTGGAAATCCCTTTCGTAACGCGCCGCCAAGCCTCTGAACTATCATACAGAAGCACTGATTTGACATTAGTGTCGAAAATCCGGATCTAGTTCACGCTTTATGCTGAGTGCAGTAGATCTCCACATTGATTTCAGATTAGTGAAGACCTGTCCTGCTTTTCCGATCTTGACTTTGACGTCCTCATCTGTGCCGCTGCCTGTAGTTGAAACGATGCTCCCTTGCCTAGGTAGATGAAAGAGGCTGCTTCCTATAAGTTCCTCTCGCTGATGGTGATTGGTGCTTCTTCTTGTTGGCTGGGTATCTTCATCACCTCTGTCGTCTCTACGTTCACCTGAAGGTAGTCCCGTCTTTCTTCTCTGCCTCGCCTCTTCTGCCAACTTATTGGTTTTTGCCTGTGGATCTCCGACTTTGTGCAACATTACACATGAATCATCGGCGAAATCTAAGTTTTCTAGGCTCTTTTCATCGGTCAAACAGCGTGTGCCCATCTTTTCGCTCCTCACAGTTTCTTGCATGATCCAGTCCAGTCCACCACAATCATGGAGATCATCGGTGATAGTAGGCAGACTTGTCTTACTCCCGTTTTCACTTCAAAGACATCGCTGAGCTTTCCATTGTGAATCACTTGACATGCAGCATTATATAGCATATGGCTGCTGTTGAATGAGGTTGATAAAAGTTTGTGGCACTCCATAGTGTTGAAACAGTTTCCAAATAACTTCTCGGTAGATGATGTCAAAGGCCTTTTTAAAATCGATGAAGTTGAGGTAAGGATCCAGTTGATTGCTATTCTATGCTCTTATTCTATGATGACGTGTAGCAGAGCGTTGCAAATTGATCCGCAAATAATTTGTTCTTCCTGAAGCCAGTCGGTTCAGGTGGTCATTTTGAATCCAGGGGATTTTTTAATCTCTCCAGGATTATGCGGCCTAATATTTTGCTTGGAGTGGACAGCAGCATGATTCCGAGCCAGTTCTTGTTTTTTCTAAGACTTGGGTCATCCTTCTTTGGGAGTTTGACAAGGTAGCCCTTCTTCCAATCAGTAGGCAGATACCTTTCCTTCCTTCCAAACCTTCTGCAGTAGTAGTGTGAGCCTGTTTGCTGTTATCTCTGCATCTGTTTTCAGTGTTTCTGGAGGAATTCTATCTGGTCCTGCTGCTTTCCCGGCTTGCAGCAACCTTATGGCGTTCTGGACTTCTGCTTTTGTCGGACGGCTTGTGTTCACTGATAGTTCTGTGGCTGCTGGTGGTATTACCGAAACTATAAGATGCGTGAGTTTAACACTCGAATTAACTTCTGTAGTGAAGATACAAAATCCGTTATATTACTCAGAAAAGCATGAGTAAACGTTAAGAAGTGTGTATCAAGATGCCTAACCTAGCCTACGAAATACTTTATCATGATGCAAGTCATAAATAGTCCAAAAGTTAACATTCGTGTGACAATTTTTCTTTATTTCAACAGATCACGAAGAAATAGTAAGATGGTTGGAGATGTGTATATCTGAGTTGAGGAATAGCAAAATTGTCCGATACTTCAGTAACGGAGTAGTAGCGAAGCTCCGCTTCTTGATCAGCCAACAGAGAAAAACAAAAAAATAATACTAAGGCAAAAACAGACAGACACAGAAATGGACTGATTCCAGTCAACACATCTTGAAAATAGAACGTCACTAAAAAACAGCGAGAAAAAAGAGCAACATTAATATGGAAGGAGAGGTAAGAGGTCAGTAAGAATCTAGATTAAAACAAAATATTTCTGTCACTCAAAAAACGAAAACAAACGGATATATCTACGTTACTATAATATATTTTGAGCAACATGACAACAGTCTTCAACCATCTACTTCAGTAAAGTCGTAAATGCGATCCGAACAATCTTTGAGATATCACACGATTTGAACTAGTTGCAAGTCACTGAGCATTGCTCGTAGCTAGCCATTCTGATGTTGCAGATATTCTGTTCCCGAATTCTAGCTAGCACAATCCATCGAGATAGGCTTCCATTTATCACACCTAAAACTATTACCCAGCCAACTCATTCGAAGGAGCTTCACAACTATATCAAACGAATCGCATTATTTATCTAAAATTACACGTAATCCCCACAGTTTTCACTAACTTCGTCGATTAGCAGTCTACTGGAAATAATATATGCCAACAATAAGGTCAAGCGGTTAGTTTACAAGCCCATACATCACTTTTTAAAATTAAATTAGGAATGATCGTAGACCAGGCATGAAGTGGAATAACCGACTTCTTCAATGTAGAAACCATTTACAACACTCATATTCCTGCATCTAACTATGATCTTCTAGGAACAGTCACCTGCATTTTCTTAAATGGTCAAAAGATTTCCACGCGCAGCATTTTCTCAATACTACTGAAAATGTTACTTATGAGTAATTGATGCTTTTAAGCATAATTTCTTACTTTACTTAATCTGACTGCCGTCATTTTACTGGTTGGAGTTGCGAAACGTTATCCAGCAGCATAGTATCATTTTCGCATCCTGATGGTTCAGCCATATCATAGTTTGCTGTCATATAACCTCTAGTGTATAAGAGTGTACAAGAGCATATCGATATGACTATGAACAATAAATTATGTCCACTGTATGATATATCTAATAAACCTACTAAAATTAGAAAAACTCCTAGCGTAAGTGTACAGGCTTATTATCACAAAAAGGATCACTGAATAAACTGTACGAGAAAACCAAACAGTTTTAGACGTTATATGTTACATGACTATCTAGTGAATCATTCAGGTGAAACTGATACCCAGTACTTAGTCAATGAACGCGGAGGAAGAAACTATTATATCTAGGAGTATAATATCAACAACACAATCGCTTCAGGTGATAGCTTACAATAAACTATCACGCTAGTAAAGATGTGGAAGTATAAAGCTTCCTTTGATATCATTTACTAACTCAGTATATTCTAATTAACGTGAGACATTAAAATGGGAACTACTAATTAACTCGGCTAAATACACTGATCCCAAAAAAGAGTGCAGTTGTGATTAAATGCTACTTGATAGGCCTACTTACTTAATCTGGATGAGCGGAGAGATCAGATGCACTAGTAAGAATACAAACTATCTATACTTAGATGTTGCCTAAACCTCTTCAACACTCATCTAGATACTCATCCACTACTAATCACGGTCACAGAATACATCAATAATTAATCTCTTCACCGTCTGTTTCTATTTGTTACAATGTCCGTAGCAGGCTATTTTTTGAGTACACATCAACAGGAGATAAATCGTTGATATAAAACAGCACTTACCAACCAACCTAAGGAGTACATTTTCTGTCTTTATTCAGTGGTATTTCCACTGTGTAAGAGAAGTTACACAACCATATACCGTAATGAACAATTGGGTTTCAATACAGTAATCATTTATACAGCTCTTACTCGCGGATAATCACATTTCCAAAGTGAATACACACACCGGCTCAGTTGCTGTGTTAGCAAATGAATTCACATCGAAATTTGTAGGTTTATTTTCCAACATGAGTGGCATAAACGCAATATAGTTATCACGAACAGAAGTGAACAGACCAAAGGAGCGAAAAAGGCGAAAATCGATATCACACTCATGTATTAAAATCCTCTACTTCATCAAGATATCCACGCTTTGATCATCAGATTTTAAGTGTTTCCAAGACCAAATGTACCAATAACAAACTACATGCCATCACTAGAAATTCATTCACAAACAGGTAATAAACTACTAATTAAATCTTATTTCAAAAGAAATTCGAATTCAGAAACGCATAATTCAAAAAAGTGCTCAGTTGATAGTTTTACCGAACCAATCAACACTCGAGTCACCTTTTTACCTAATTGGTTTATAAATACATATCCGGTCAAGGTCATTCAACTTACATTACTTCAATCATGTAAATGATACAATTTACCGTTTATCTCTTTCACGTGTTGGCTGTCAAACATAACTGTACACATTTGAGATAATGATTAACATGCATAACAAAACCACTAAAAACATAAGTGGTAAGTGAGAACCACGTAATCCGAAAAGTAACCCAACGGTGATAGAGATCAACTGTCTCCCCTCAGTGTTAACGTTGGCTGAGATAGGATGTAGTGCGGAAGGGTTTCAAATGAGTAGATGAATATAATGAGACCAGGTATAAAGGTTTTCACTAGTGTTCTAAGCCATGTAAAGAAACAGAAAATGTTAACATTTAATATACTAGATGATAAAATCCACCTATTATGGAAAATCTGAGATACAACTTAAAATATTCAGTTGTACGGTACCTAAATTCCTTTTAATCGGCCCCTACTTGATGTTGAATACTAAGAATCGATCCTGTTGACTTGCACCCTATTTCACTTTGTTTAGAAAGAAAGTATTTAATTTGACTTCAGTTGCTGTAAATCTATGTATTTTCTTGAATACTTAGATCTATTTCTCCTGCTTATGTGTGCCGAATAAATATGGAAAGTTCCGACGCCCTAGAGATGATAAGCCTTAGGAACGTCTGTTTTCAATCTATCTCAAATAAGTTCCCTTACAATATCCAGTTAATAGGACGCATAAGCAAAACAGATTTTGACTGTGAGATGAAAAATTAGTGCTTTCGTTATGTGGTGTGCATGTGTGAGACAAACCATAAACATTGTATATTCATCTTGCTGAGTAACAGTGGAATCCAGGAAGCGCATTTCGTCCTATCTGTGACTCGTCAGCTGGATATACCTGCACCCTAGTGAGTGATGCTCCCACTGAGACTTAAACCAAGCACTCATTGCTTCCAACACCAATGCGTTATCCCCTAGGCCACTAGAAAAAGACACCCATATCACTCACTAGGGTGCAGGTTCATTCAGCTGACGAGTCCCAAATAGGACGAAACGCGCTTCTTGGATTCCACTGCTAATCCCCAAGATGAACATGACATATTATGAATATCCGGCAGGGACGAGGTATCCGCATAGGAGCCCATCTGCCAGAAAAGGTCAAGCAACTCGACCCTGTATATCAACGGGAAATTGCAAGTATCAAAACAACATAAACATTCTAAGTCGTTGAGGAGCTGAATTCGCACTTACCAAAGTAACCTACTTTACCCTTTTATAAGGACATTCCACTTGTACCATTTCTGTAACTAGAAACCTAATATGTTAATATACCGGTTACGAGCCAGTTCATAAGCATCACGTGGAATGGCACACTGACTAATAAACGTGGATCAACTAGATTGCAAACATAGGAATCAAAATACCAGGTCACAAGAAATAATAATTAGGCGAACAGAAGAATACTTGTGCACATCGATCGCTTTCTAGATAGTGACTAATGTTACGTCTAGTTTTGAGGGGTGAGTGATCTTGTCAACAACACTGTGCAACATGTATATCAAAGCATTTAGCTGCAGTTGGTACAACTTGGTGATTAAATAAGACGACAATGTGACTTGAATTACTTGTCAGACACCAATCGACGTATCTCAGCTACTCTCACACCAAGTCGATCACGGTTCAAATAGCTGAATAATAAAATCTCTGATTATAATAACTGACAACGTGTCTTCGAATTCTAGGTGAAAACTTTCAGTTTTGAAGAGAAAACCAGTTAAAATAACGAACTTTAGTATTTAATTTCTGTTAACCGACAAAACAGACTACAACTGAATATAAGCTTTAAAGAAAATGTGATTTCGTAGTAAGATGCTCGTTTATGGATACTAATATCAATGGAATACAGGAACTAGTTAATAAACCTGTTTATTCTCACATTCCTACGGTGAATAGAACTACTGCCTTGTGCATTCTGTCTTTAGATTCATCGACTCGAATTAAGTGAATTAGCAACACCTTAAGACCGGAACAGGGAACAAGTACTAATTCTTTGAAGGTTGTAGTTATCACTTGATGATAATCGTCAATTAGCATAAAAATAATTTTGGGTTTTCTGGCAATTTAGTTCAAACCTATAAAATATATGAAGAGAGCCATAGCGCAACAGCGCAAAGCACTCATGCCTTAACATAGTGCTAAACATGTAACACTGAACTCTTTCAGACCTCTTGTGCGTAGGAAAAAATTAGTTTCTAAGTCTTCAAATAATACTGGCTTTTTATTTTTGGACTATGAAAATATAAACAATAAATTCAAACGCTTTATGACAATAAAATCCTTAAACACTTACTAAGTAGTTGGCTATTTCCCACTTTCGCAATTTCAATGCAATCCAGAGAGGATGTACGAATGTTCGAAAGTTATTTTCGATGAAAAACCTTTGAAATACAGTAATACAATAAGTAGATAAACGATGTGAGAAAAGTTGAGATGAAAAGATTTCAAAATAACCGTAGCTGTATTTCTTAATGAATGAAAAACAAGGCTCCTTTTACCAACATATCACACAGAATGCTGATGAAGAAGCGATGAAATGCACTCAGCAGTCTTGCACGTATTCATGCAGTAGGCGGTGAATCACACCCATTGCGCGAGGTCTAATGATACTATTTGACTATCCGAACTTCGTTAGGTGAATCGGGGCTCGAACCTGTGGCCCAGTGGTTGAAAGTGCTACTAGTTTTATCAAATACGAAAATAATGGATATTACTTATCCAATTTCCAAAACTTTTCTAAACCCTCATATCTCAACTTGATTTGAATATCTACAGGCAGAAAAGCTTCCGATTTATGTGAGGTAATTATTATTGTACTCAGTGTTTACCCGTTCATTGACAAAAGATGGCTGAATTTCAATATGCCAAACAATTCTGACTTGATCACTTTTGAATTATAATTGCAAATGTGAAAACTAAGAGTGACACCAAACAAATCTGTTATATTTAACCTTCAGCGAAAATAAGAGTAGAAAGTAGCAGCCAACCACTGTTATTAAGTGGACGCACTCCATTGTCTGATAACGTGGCATGTATTCAAATTACCCTACACGTGTCAAGGCGTGAGAATCCAGGTAGAATCACTAACCCTTATATTATAGTGTGCTCTTTGTCTACTGCATGAACGAGTTCCATCTCATTTTTTGTCACTACATAAAAGAGTTTGGATACATGACCAAAGCCTGCAGATTAAATATAAACTTTTTGTTCACTTACTGAGAGGTACTTTAAAGGCCACCCTAGCAACAACTGAAATAACCAATTAGGTCTCTGTATTTTGGCTCGAAAGCCAGTTTCTCATAGAATAGAGAAAAGTAATTGGTTATCTTGGTAGTTGCTAGGGTGACATTTAAAGTCACTCCACCTACATATGATCAGTAAAGTAAAAGCAAGCCGTCGAAAAGGATTTCAATTATATCTGTGAATAACAAAAGCGATCGCTAAGTCCAGTAGTATGCTGAAATTTATGTGCCCAAACGTCTTATCAAGTCCTTTTTTCTGCCATTATAGTGGGCGCTTCTGATCCGAATAGATATAAGTAGTATACGTTGAGAAGCCGGCAGAAATCATAGGCAATTATCAGCATTGGATAAAGATTATGCCAAGAGAAACACAAGAGACAATGTGGCGCATTAAGAGCAAACCAAGATAGAAGCAGAAGAGAAAATGAAGCACATTTGCAAATGACTGTCTTAGTGGAAAGTGTACAATATTTCATCACAACTGTACAAGATGTCAGTAATCAACATTCCTTCCCGCGTCTGTCTTATCGTCTCCTACAATTGGTGTCACTGCTTCTGGACGTGATGAAGACTCCGTGGCCTGCAGAGTTCGAGGATGGAGACATCAAAGTCTCTCCCAGAGACTTCGAGTCGGTGGCGGAGCTGGTCGGTGTCCGGGATTCAGGAGCGAAGGTCGTGGTGCTTGTCACGTTGTTGAGATGTCGAGCAAAAGCGGCATATGATGGCGTGGAACGTGCGGACGGGAAGAAGACTTGGCAGAGAATGGTTGAACGACTGGAGGCAGAGTTTGACAGTTCAGTGGACAGGGAGCTGGCGATACAGCAGTTCCGGAGCACGAAAATTGGAATAGACGAAGATCCGCTGGTACTGGTCGTGAAGTTGAAGAAACCACTTCGACGAGCACTTCTCACGTTGGATGAGGACTCTCAGGCACAGTTGTTGACTGCACAGTTCACCGAAAGTGTCCCGAATGCCATCGCCCAGCAACTACGACTAGTCAACGCAGACAACCCATGGGTATTAGTGAGTTGGTCAAGGTCACCAGACAGCTGATGGGTAAAGCAGTAGCTGCAGTGGAGTCGCCAGGGATAAATAAGCCGAAAAAGCAAATTGATAACCTTTAGGAGGAGGTGGTTGTACTTCGGATGAATATCAAACAGACACAGTAAATGCTTTGCATGAGGAAAACTGGGACACTGGCGAAGAAACTGTCCGGAGAGGCGAAAAAGAAAACGTTTTGAACGATATAAGTTCTGTTTTCCCGACTAGACTAGATGTCGTAGGAGCCATAGGTAGAGGTGCTGTGTGTGCTAGAATGTGAATAAAATAATCGGGAGATCGTGTGTCTAATAGATACAAGGACGGCAGTCTCGCTAATAGATAAGAGCCAGTCTCAGAACATGACCATGTGCGCTAACGGTCCATACGGTTGGGGGACATACATCAGAAATCGCAAGCTTATCAGATTGCGTCGTCGAAATCGGAAGTCGGAAAATTAGATTTCCATTCATTGTGACCACGCGTCTACAACGGACAATCCTAGGCCCTGACTTTATGAGAGAAGTGGGTGCAGTTATTAACACCAGAACAGAAATAGTGGCGACAAAGTACGAGTCTTTCACCACGTAGAGATTGAGGTATCAAAAGAGCCATACCCAGAAGCGCCAAATATCATGAAGTTGGTTAAGAAATACGACAGATTGTTCATGGGAGATGGAGACCCCTACGGATACTGTGACAAGGTTCAGTATGAAACCCCAGTGGCAAGTTAAGAAGTGACGACATTTATAACACGGCGAATACCATATCACTTAGAAGGTGGGCACCAGGTTCAGGAAATGCTGAATGGAGGCATTATTGAAAAGTCTGAAAACCCATACAGTTTGCCAGTGCTTTTAGTACGAAAGTCCAATGGGAAATATAGATTCTGCGTTGATTTCCGAGAGTTAAATATCATAACACAACTGAAGCCGTGTGTCATGTGGACGGTAACTGAAACACTGGGTTGTCTGCAGAATGCAAAAGTATTTGTAGTTCTGGAACTCCGCTTAGGCTACTGGCAGCTAGCAATAAAAGAAAGAGATGATTTCTGCCACTTTCTCAATATATACAACTTATATCCACTCTGATCAACAGTATCCACTACACCATGACCTTAGGTTTTCGACTTTTTGATGCCGATAATAATTTTCTATGTGCCTTGCCTTCATCCCCTTCTGAAAGACCTTAATTTTCAAAATTGAATTCTTCTTTTTCCCTCGAGCATAATATTCCTACATCAACCTTAACTTTAAGAAAGCACTTCTGAACCCGATTCACCAATTATACTATGCAAGAATAACTTGGTATTTCTTACAGTATACTTCTCTTGGTCTTCTGATTAATGTTTGAGTCAATTGTGCTAGTAACTGCGTTAGCCTAATCACCTCGTATCAGTATCTCTCGACAATTGTTGAACCACTAACACTCTTCCTATCTACTACTTTGTAGTGATGACCACCTACTATTGCCAAGCACAGACTTCAAACACGAGCTGATTTGCTGCTTCACAGGGAGTAGGAAATATATTGTACGACGTAACAGTTGAAGGTAAAACAAAAACGTGATTCATGGAAGGTCTCGAACCAGCGACCTTTATTATAGAGTTGCATCTGTCTTAGGTATAGCACAACGATAATACGAGAAATAATACCGTTGTATCCTTCATATGTGTGTCTTTGTTCTCCATCTTTCACATTCAGAGTTGACTGCCTATGCTTTAAAGCCTTGTACACTTCCCTTGTATTTTGCTAAATACAAATAATAGTCCACTGCATGGATTTGACATCCAAACTCGAGTAACTTTAGAGGACACCCT
Organism: Heterobilharzia americana; assembly: GCA_944470555.2. Taxonomy (NCBI): domain Eukaryota; kingdom Metazoa; phylum Platyhelminthes; class Trematoda; order Strigeidida; family Schistosomatidae; genus Heterobilharzia; species Heterobilharzia americana. The sequence continues at coordinate 32,513,715 of OX104129.1, read as the reverse complement.
AGTAACGGCTGAAATGATCAATTACATTTCTTTATTCCTACCAAAACGGTAGTTTTTTTCTTAAAATACAGAATTATAATTGGTCACTTCAGCAGTTGTTAGGGTGGCCTTAGAATCATTCCTAAATTTACCTACTCACACTCAATCAGTGAGACGGTAGCGGCTGTATTATCTCAACTCTCACTTATTAACTCAGGCATCTCCTTCACCTTATCCATTTAAAGAGAAATACATTATAGTACCACTATACTGGCCAGATGTATATTAAGTATATTTTTAATGACAAGTTTACACAGTGATAAGTTTTTGTTTTGTTAATAGTTCGAGCAAAACTTGTGCCCGTGATCACACCGACACTTGGAATGTTTTAAATATTTATTTACACATCTATTGATAGATGTCACATATACTGGTTAAACATTCATAATATTCACTATAGCATTAAATTAAACAATTAAACGCAAAAGTGAAAATGATACAAAATATAGTTAAGCCTAATGCAATCTGAATTTTATTGAAAAGTTAATGAAAACTAAAGGAGTTTACTTCTCATCAATATCAGCGCCTTGACTGATCAAAAACTTTACCACTTCTAATTGGCCACGTTCAATAGCTTCAATTAACAGAGATTTATTGCATTTTGACGATATAAGATTTCGAAACCAATTTATACCTTCATCTGATTTACGAAAACTTAAGTTATGATTACAATCTGATATATTTTTTGATTGACTATACATATATTCCAATACTTGGTAATCAGTTGAAATTCTTCTGACCACAGGAGTAAACTGAAAACTGATTCACCGGACTCATTTAATAACGACCAATCTACATCACCTGAATTTAATAAGTGTGAGTTAACAAACACTAAAACATTTTCAAGCATCAATGAAATAAGTTACTGAAAACAGATTAAACATGTCAATATTTCGTGTAACAACTTCATCTCCTTCAGATTTAATTTGCTAGGTGGTAGCTAGTAATCAAATTCAGAACGTGTGCTTCAACTTATTTAGGACTTATCAGAGAAAATATGATTGCTTAACGGGATGCAGACATATCTCACTGACGAGTTTCAAACAGGACGAAGCCTGCTTACCATAATTTCCTGCTAGTCATATCCCACTATAGTAAAAATAGGGGCGATATCAATGCATCCTTTGAAGAAGCCCATATGTTACCAAAGACCCATCGATTTGGTCCAGTAGAATATTCAACGGTTCATCATAAATTTCCCTTACACTACTCTCGCTTTAATGGCTAAAACAAAAACCAGGAAAACAAAATCAATATAGGACCTCAAATTACTGCGTAAAGGTTTAAAAGTTGCCACACCTCACATCAGCACATCAAGCGAGAATACACTAAGACAATATTGTTAACCTTGACAAATTCAAGTGCATAGCTTAGTATACGGTTGCTCAGACTAATTCACTTCATTCTGCTTCTTATCAAGACGACTCAATTATTACATTTTGTTTGCTGGACGCATACACACGGAATCCCAACGACTAATACATTTCAGCCATAGTGCTGTCATTTTTATGCATTTATTCCCTTCAATTATTATCACAACAGGAAAACGACAATTGACACACTATACTTGAATGATAAACTCAGAAATCGTCAACACACTAGAAGAAAATAGCAAATAAAACTAGATAAGCAGGTTTTAGAATGTTACTTTGTACTCGACATTTAGAGTGCATCCTCATAGACTGCTGTTGAAAGATAAATTTAATCCAATAGAAGGACAAAATGACACGTTCGAGAATTCGTCAAAAATTCTGATATGAAAAGAACGCGATTTTTATCCGCAACGAACTACTTCTTTTCAATAGCTTTATCACCAAGCTTTACAGTCGGGTTTAAAATGGGTAAAATGTCAGATAGGTACACCAAACGTTGATCCGTCAAAGTATTGTTATGATCGGCGGTATATATAACGATATAATGCTTCGACGTGATACAATTAACGAAATAACAATGAATTTTCAACACGATGTTCAGCTGACACAAGAAGTAGAAGACAATGGGATTGAAAGTATATTTGATTCAACCGAATAAGTCCTTATAGTTGAGAATTCAGTCGTTTATTTATCCTTGAATGGCATTGGCCAGGGAAAACAAAATACTCTATTAAAAGTGTATAATGAATCAATCAACCTTCAGTGTCCTAAACCGCGATAAAAACAAGTAACATTGCACGGACTAAAAAGGGCGCAAAAATAAGGTTTAAATCGTACAATGATAATACATACATGTTATAAGCTAGTTTTTCTTAGGGATTAGACATCCCTAATATGTCCACATGACAGAATGATGGTAGTAGGGTGAGATTGGTTCAAGCGAATGAAATAGAAAAGTAGACGTTAAAAAACGAAGAATTGATTTCAAGAGGTGAAATAAGGGTGAAATGCTGTCAAAGACGATATTGATGATAAATAAATTGAAATATGCAAACAAACAAAAATGAACTATAAGGACAAAGACAGATATAAAAGTTTTATGTAGCGCTTTCGAATGCATAATTTCACTTTTGATCATGCATAGCTAGTGCTTCAGTGACGCATTAGTTATGCAAACACAGACCTGTGGAGTAGTTCACTTTAGTTTGATAAATTATCTCAAAAGATGAACCTCGAGGAGCTGAACGACTTAACTCGATCAGATTTTCAAATATGAATGAAGTTGTTGCTCTTCGCCTGCATAAGATTAACATTAGCAGATAACGTCTAACAAGGCAATTCTGGAGGACCTGCTTACAACGTTCAATATAGTCAGCTCCATAGGACCATGCAAATCTACAGATAAACATACATGTGGACATTAGCGCAAAATTTTCTTTCACGTATTGTTGAATCAAACGATAACTCGAAAACATCAGTTGCGGGTTACCAGAATTGGTATCCTTAATACACTTCAACAGACAACTCTTTAATACTTCAGCTGAAGCATCCTCTTTGATTTTCAAATTCGTAATTATAATTTTCTTTGGAACTGGATTACGAGGAGAGGTAATTTGTTTCACAAAGTTTTTATCAATAAGTCTTCTGGGGTATCTATTATTCAACAATGTTGTTTTAAAAGTTTCAATTCCATCATTCATCGTGTCTTCGGAGCACATTTTATGGAACATAGCTAGAGAATGAGAGATATCCAACCATTAAGGATGATGACAGTTGAAGATGGATGGCATAAAGGAGTTAAGGTTTTTCATAATATATCCTCGTAGTACTCTTAGAATGTGTTTAGACCAACGAGTGAGCAATGTTCACGGTAAGTATAAAGTGTCAGATAAGAAAAAGTAATCAATCAAGTTTTGAAACGACAGTAATTGAAGTAGTTGAGTAATGAGCTAAATACAACAACCTAGCATCTACCCCAAATATTGTTACCTGGAGTAGGATTAGGTTAGTGGAAAACTGAGTGGCTAGATCAATACATGGCACCAATTCACTATGTCAGCCTCGCCTGGTTAACTAGTTCACTAGTTACTAGCCGGTCCTAAGCCCCCATAAAGAGGGAAGGTTGGGCATACGGCTAGCGACCCTACCCCGTAAAACCAATCCAACCGCTAAATAAATTTCAAAGCACAAACAAATTATGAAAAATAAAAACAACCTTTTTCCTCGCTCGAATCGGAGAGACGAAATGACGCTAGTTGCTAAAAGCCTTCGGGAAGCCAATTGGCCGATGTGTCATCTCTAGATGAAAGCGAAAGTAAACATGGGGACATATAATGTCCACACCATGTATGAACCTAGCTGGAAAAGCCGCCCAGATTGCAAACGGAATCAGAAGGTATGGCATGGAAGTGCTAGGAATCTGCAAAAGCAGATGGAATGGAAATGGACTATCCAAACAGTTAACTGGAGAGTCAATAATCTAGTATGAAGTGGGCTGTCAATATCTCTCCGTGAGTGATTTAGTAGCTTGCTCTGACGATGTGGTCTGTGATTAGTTGTTTCCTTCGGTTGTTGTGTCATTGATTGTATAGACTTTCCTGTTGGCTATTCCTCTGCTTCACCTCTGACCTTTCTGTCGTTTATCATTTTCCTTATTGGTTGATAGATCGGGTCTATGTCCATACATATATTGATTGCTGACTGACCTGAATGCCAAGCTTCTAGAAATTCTCTGATATTCTTTGTGTTTCCTCTGTCCAAAATTTCTACATTGTTGAAATTGAATTCATGTCCATAATTATCCACGTGCATTGAAATGAGTGACGAAATGTCGTGGCGTTTAATAGCCAATTGCTGCTCATGTAGACGAAGGCGAAGAGGGCGGTCGCTTTGTCCAATGTAGTGCTGACTAAAGTTATTGCAGTTGATTTTGTAAATGATATTCGGTTTGTTTTCTTTGCTTGTTGAATTCTTTGGTCTGCATAATAGTGTTTGGAGGGAATTTGATGGTTTATGAGCCACACCAATTCCAATGCACGTGGATAATTACGGACATGAATTCAATTTCAACAATGTAGAAATTTTGGACAGAGGAAACACAAAGAATATCAGAGAATTTCTAGAAGCTTGGCATTCAGGTCAGTCAGCAATCAATAGATGTATGGACATAGACCCGATCTATCAACCAATAAGGAAAATGATAAACGACAGAAAGGTCAGAGGTGAAGCAGAGGAACAGCCAACAGGAAAGTCTATACAATCAATGACACAACAACCGAAGGAAACAACTAATCACAGACCACATCGTCAGAGCAAGCTACTAAATCACTCACGGAGAGATATTGACAGCTCACTTCATACTGAAGTTAGTGCTGATGATGTCGTCTAGCAAGGCGATAAAAGCTTCACGATTAAACAACCCAGCTCAGAGAACACAATACAACCAAGACCATCCACCTGAGCTACAAATATTCTCCATCATTTCAAGTCAATAATCTACCCCATTTCTGTCACCCAGACGAAAACCACCAGCACACTGAGTTTTCGAGTGCCTATCATGATGTTCCTAAGAGCATCGAGGGCTCTCATGCAGTGAGAACCAATCTCCTCCAGGATCATGACAGCAAGATTCAACTCAGAAGGAGGGAAAGTCACAATCATACAATGTCACGCTATGCACCTACAAATAATGTAGACGCAGAACAAGAGAACAAGGAGGAATTTTACAGACAACTGCAATCAGCGCTGGACAAGACCTCAGTTGGCGACATCAAAATTCTAATGGGCGACATGAATGCCAAACTCGGAGCGTACAACACAGAAAGAGAACTGATCGTCAGTCGAGAAGCGTTCGGTGAAATGGACCAGAGTGGAGAACTGTTTGCAGATTTCTGTGCATTCAAAGATTTGGTGATTGGAGGTGAGGCAGTATGTACAAACACAACGATATTCACAAAGCGACATGGATTTCGCCACATGGACACACTAAAATCAGATCGACGTCATCTCAATCTCAAGAAAGTGGAGATAGAGACACAGCACACTTGACACAAGGTCAAGAAGAGGAGCAGATGTAGGTTCAGACCACTCACCATTTAGTGCAAGGAACCTTCCAAATCAAGTTAAAAACATTCAGGGAAGTTAGTGATAGACCAGAGTTCAAGTTGAACACCTAGAACAGAAACTGAACTGAAGGACGAAACCACCAGGGAGATCTTCACGTCAGCCAGCCATCAAGACAAAATGGGAGATACCAAACAACATCCCTGAAGAAACCTGTGTCAATGAGCACTGGGACTCTTTGAAAGCTATGTGGAAAGAAACCTGCATAACTGTCTTAGGAAGGAAGAAGAATGAAGATAAGAAATGGATCTCGACGGACACATGGTAGCTGATAGAGCAGGGAGAGGACAATGGTGATGGTGAAGCAGAAGATGAACCAGTGCAAGGACGAATGACTAGAGGAGGAACTTAGTACAACTTATAAGACACTGGACAAAGAGGTGAAGAGGAGTGCACGCAAGGACAAGTGAAGCAGAACAGGCTGCAGGTAGGAGAGACCTGACATTATATCGAATAACCAGGTTACCATCTGGGAAGATATCCAAACAGATGAAACCAACAAAAGATGATGAAGGAAATCTTATTACCAAAGAAGAAAAACAAAGGAAACGATGGGCTGACCACTTCGAAAAGCTCTTGAATAGACCATGACCTGCACATCTTCCGAAAATACCATCTGCAGCCCAGCCACAGAACTACCAGTGAACACAAGCCCTCCGACGAAATTGGAAGTCCTGAACGACATAAAGCTACTGAAATGCGGGAAAGCAGCAGGGCCAGATGGAATCCCTCCGGAAGCACTGACAACAGACGCAGGGACAACAGCGGACATGCTCACACCACTATTGCAGAACGTCTGAAAGGGAGGGAAGGTACCTGGCGATAGGAAGAAGGGCTACCTTGTCAAACTCCCGAAGAAGGATAACCTAAGTCTGTGTAAGAACTGGCGTGGAATCGTGCAAGCAAAATATTAGGCCGCATCATCCTGGAGGGACTAAAGGATGCACTGGATTCAAAACTATGACCAGAACAGGCTGGCTGGATTCAGGAAGTACAAATCATATTAGGACCAAATTACAACGCTACAATAAGCATCATCATCGAACACAGTATAGAATGGCAGTCAATCCTCTACCTCAACTTCATTCACTTTGAAAAGGCCTTCGACAGCGTCAACCGAGAAGTAATTTGGAAACTGCTTCAACACTACGGAATACCACAAACCACTATCAACCTCATTCAACAATTATATGAAGACGCCACATGCCAAGTAATTCACAATGGGAAGCTCAGTGATGCTTTTGGAGTGAAGTGAAGACAGGAAGGAGTAAGACAATGTTGCTGTCTACTATCACCCATGATCTTCCTGATTGTAATGGACTGGATCATGCAACAAACAGTGAGGAGCGAGAAGAGGGAGATACGCTGGACCGGGGGAAATTGCTTAGACGATTTGGATTTCACCGCCGATGATGATTTATGTCTAATGTCGCACAAACTCGAAGATCTATAGGCGAAAACTAACAAGTTGACAGAAGAGGCAGGGAAGACGGGACTTCAGGTGAATGTCGAGAAGATAGAGGTGATGAAGATACCAACCAACAACAAGATCGACAAGAAGCACCAATCACCATCAATGGGAGGAACTTGAAGGAAGTAGCCTCTCTCACGTATCTAGGCAGCACTGATTCAACTACAGGCAACACAGGCACAGATGGGGACTTCAAAGTCAGGATCGGAAAGACAGCAAGACAGGCGTTCATTAACCTGAAACCAGTGTGGAGATCTGTACTCCACTGCATTCAGCATGAAGCGTGAACAACATCCGGATTTTCAACATGAATGTCAAATGAGTGCTTCTGTGTGATGGTTCAGAGACTTGGTGGCTCGTTGCGAAAAGCATTTCCAACAAACTACAGACATTCATCAACAACTGCTTGCTCTGGCTCGTTACTGAAGCTCAGATGGCCAGAATGAGAATAAGCAACAAGGAACTCTGGGAACGAACCAACCAAGAACCTATCACTCAACAAATATGCAGAAGGAAGTGGAGATGGATTGGGCATACATTGAGACGGCCGATTGGGGACATCACGCGCCAGGCCCTTGAGCGGAACCCAGATGGGAAGCGACGACTTGGGCCTCCAAGGATGACATGGAGGAGATCGTGTGAGGAAGAAATGAAAGCTTCTGGGCTGTCGTGGAGCCAGGTTCGAAAGATTGCAGAGAAAAGAGTGCACTGGAGACGTGCTACTGAAGCCCTATGTTCCACTAAGAACCCATGGGACAAATAATAATAATTCACTATGTCAGTAATTGTTGGTTTGAGTTAATTAGGGTAGTCCAAGCTATCTGGCTAAGATTATGTAGATGTTAGGAATAAACGGTTGTGGAATAACAATGGAATGGTGTCAAAACAGATCATGACAACGCAAATATACTCACTTCTTAAAATCAAATTTCTGAACAACATATTAACCCTCATTATTTGTTCTCCCCCGCTTCTTTCCTTCTTGTTAATTTAATGATCATTCTATTTCCGTTTATTCCTTTATTCTATTGTGCGGGATGGAACTTGAATCATCTCATATTCACCTTGGTGACCAAGAGTGGAATCCAAGATGTGCGTTTCCTCCTATTCAAAACTCGTCGGCTGGACGTACCTGTATCACAGTGAGTGTTGTCCCCACTGAGACTCGAACTCAGTACCTATAGCTTCAAATGCCAAAGCGTTATCCACTAGGCCCTGCATAGCGACGGGAAATTCTGTGTATCAAACAATAACCAAATTATTTCACTTTTGTGCACTGTTTGATCAATGCATTTTATGATTAAGTCGTTTTCATTTGTTCTGTGTGCAGAGTACAATCTATGATATCAGTATCCATGATAGGCAACAGGTACTGTGATGATGAATAGATAGTAGGAACTTAAGATCAGGAAAGATAAAATAAATGATCATGTGAATGTGTAAGTGAACTGCAAAACTGTGTGCAGTATTTCTGCAACTATTAAATTTTCATTTTAAATATCTGCACCTACAATTCTGCCATTTAATAGAAAGATTAGAAATCTTTCTCTTCAATTGCTTAACTTTAACTTTTAAGTAGTAGCCACAAAACTGTCCGTCAGAATCAAAATGAATAGGACTGCTATGTGACTTACACAAAAGTCATATTATGTAGTGCTCTAAACATAATAAAAAAGACGAACAGAACAAATATTTACTGCTTTAGACAACGATATGATTGATAAGACTGAGATAATCACCTGCGAAATAAGCTCAGTCTAACACACTCCTTAGCCTTTTGCTTAGAAGATATCTCTGCTCGACATTAACTAATTTTTTGATTGCCTATTCCGAAAGCCTATGTAGATCCTGACTATTTCGATTTTCGATGATAACTGAATAAGCAGTAAGACAGAAAGATTATTAGGGTGATAAAAAAAAAGTGACCAACATAAACAATTATCTACCAGTAAGGACAGATCAAAAATTGAGTTCATGAGATTTCAGGAGTCAAAGATTGGACGTTAAGGATGGTTCGAATTTGATCATAATGATTAAGATGAATTCATTCTTAGCCTTGAGTAACCTATACCTACTAAGTGACCGTCGTATTTCACCGCGGAATATACCAGTTACAACCAACTAGTTAACTACTGTCACATTCAGCACACAAAAAAGCAAAGCTGTGTGGATTGAAAGTCAAACACAAATAAGCTCGACAAATTATACATATACATATGCATGTATAAAAGTGGAAAAGAGACTATAAATAATGATCTTAAGACAAACCTTTTTCTTGTAGGTAAAACTTAACAAGTTCAAACATTTTATGTTTGACTGCTAAGTGTAAAGGACTACAGTACAACTGTTGTGTGAATTCAGTATTATCAATAATTACACTGGATGATGGAGTCGTTGGTGAAAATTGTTGGGAAGTAATTGTAGGGTTACTGATTCCATGTGAAGAATTCGAATGACAAATATTATCGACAGAATTACTAGCAACATCAGGATCAATGTTACTATCATAGTCATCATCGAAGGGATTCAGTGACTTTACAATTTTAGATCCGCTGACTTTTTCCAAACATGTGACTTTCTTGGAGATCTGCAACATATTTCATAAAAAAGAAGACAAAAATACTAAGTATTTACACATCAGTTTTTTGTGTGAAAAGAAATAATACAACAAAACCATTTTTTCCACTTCACAAGGAGATTGTAGAGTCAGATACGAAAAGGAAGAATGCGTACAGTTCAATGTGGAATATTTTTCTACCAATTTACTTCCTATGTATAGTAATGATGGGCAGTGACTAGCAGTGGAATCCAGGATGCGCATTTCGTTCTGTTTGGGACTCGTCAGCTGCATGTACCTGCCTCCCAGTGAGTGATGTTGTCTCCACCGGGAGTCGGGAGCGATCGCTTCAAACGCCAGAGCGTTATCCACTACACCACTGAGCCACGATAGCCACTTCTTGTGCGACGGGTATAGGTTTGGTGTTATTGCTTGCATTACACTGTCGTTGATTGGACCGAATTGATCAGTCTCTGTTGGTATATGGGCTCCTATGCGGATGCCTTGATATTGCCCGTCTTTTAACTATACATATTAATGACGGGCAGTGGCTAGCAGTGGAATCCAGGATGAGCTGGGAGGCAGGTACATCCAGCTGACGAGTCTTAAATAGGACGAAACGCGCATCCTGGATTCCACTGCTAGCCACTGCCCATCGTTACTATACATAGTTAAAAGACAGGCAATATCGAGGCATCCGCATAGGAGCCCATATACCAACAGAGACTGATCAATTCGGTCCAATCAACGACAGTGTAATACAAGCAATAACACTAAATTTATTTCCTAGTTAAATGTATCACATTCGGTGTGGGAAGATCCGAATATAAACTTACTGACCAAGCTAGATATTGTTAGAGGATTTATCACTTCGTATTCTGCCCGGACAACTAGCGTCCAGCGGATTATGAGCAACCACGTGGCCTCGTTATCACTAACGTAACATATATTTCTGTGCAAATGTTTCTCAGTGGCCTAGTGTCTAGACTACATTATAAGTATCAATCTGTACGCTGACACTTATTTAAGTACAACAGCATAACTTAAAATTAAAAATAGCTACAGCTATCGTACGTTGAGCAATAAATATCAGATGTTAGTGAAACAAACTACGTTCCCATCTTCATCTGATGAATCGAAAATTTCGAATAATGTGGATAAGTGAATTAGTTCTATCTGGAGGTTTGTGGAGGCTTATTAACTGATTTTAGGTTGGAATTCATCATGGACTGACATCAGTTAGAGGTACATTCGGAACCTGGGAGCACTAGACAGCTGTTTCGTCCTAGTATGGAACTCTAGCAGTGCGCACCCATGACCCCACCCTCCAGGGATCGAACCCAGGACCTTCAGGTTCCGTAGATGTAGGTTGCGCTAGACCATGAATTGACAAAAGTTAGCATTAAAAACGACTGGATTCCGACCCAGTGGCTCAGTGGTAGCATGCTGGCCACGGAACTTGAATATCCTGGGATCGATTCCTGGGGTTGGAGTCATGGGTGCGCACTGATGGGGAGTCCTATACTAGGACGAAACAGCTGTCTAGTGCTCCCAGGTTTCCAGTGTTCCTTCAACTGATGTCAGTTCATGATGAAGTCCAACCTAAAATCAACTAGTTGTTGTGACTGATACAGCTTAACCAGCAATACAGTGGAGAAACCTACCATTAAACCATACAACAAACAAAATAACCCTACTAAAAGATCATTCCCTTAAAGCTATCAACATTTATTGTGGTTGTTAGTAGTTTACAACAGCTTACACATTCCACTGCTAAGTGTAACGAAATAGTATCTATTTTAGACTGCGTACTTTAGTTTCGGAGCACTTTTTAGATCACAAAACAAGATCACGTATTCGATCTGGCAACACTTATTACGACAGGTACGGTGGTTGAGGACAAAACCACTTGATAATGGTCTCAAATGCATTTGCTTCATCCAATACCAATTCAAAGACAATGGAAGTGCAAACAATTATGGAAGATCAAGTGGTACCATTACCGAAATATTTATACAAAAGTCTAAGTACGTTATTATTCACAAATATCTGAGGATCACGGTGAATGCATATTTCAAAAAACCATTTCCATACGAATCGACAAAGAGAGAGGTGCTTTCACAACACTGTAAATAAACTTTATTTCTGCTGAACCAAAATATGAAAAATCGAAGATACACCTACTTCACAGTCTTCATTTAGTACAACAACTTGGGAATAACGTAAACGATTAGGATCAATTTCTTTCCTAACAACCAAACGATTACAGAGTTCAAAAGTTCAGCTTCTACGGCAACATGAAAAACTGTTTCTCCCTGAGTAAATGTTGACTCCAAAGTAGGATCACATTGTGGATGATCAAGAAGAAATAAAGCCGCTGATTCCCATCCAATTCGTGCAGCAGCCATAAGCAAAGTATCACCTGGAAGTGGCACCTTCGAAGACATTGAACTCTTCAAACTCGAAAGACAAACATCAGTGAATCTATAGTTCACATTGGCGCCATTTTCAATTAATAGACTGGCAAAATCGCACGAATGAGTTGCTAGGTCGTCGGCTGAAAACAATGTGCAAGAAGTTACTTTTATAAATGACACAGAACAAATAGAGCGAACGAAAATATATTACCGGAACCCAAAACATTCGAAAATATTGGTTTTTGTATCTAATACGTACAAGACCAAAATTTGTCCCTTCTATTGGATTAGTATAACGTCTTCCTGTTCAAAGATCAGTAAGTACGTTCAAAAGACTTTCAGAAGCTGAGGCATTATTCGTACAGCATAAAATACCCAATATTTGCTACACAAAATAATTAAATTATTCCTCTATATTTTCCTTTAAGTACTCCAACTTCAAAGGACAACTTTATAAAGAAAACGTTATATAAACCGACCTTGTTCAAGATAAAAAGTCAACAGGACTAGGAACAAATCATATGGAGTATTTGGAGTAAAACTTAGAATAACGAACTATTGATTCAAGACGGTACGCAACGGAAACTATGAAAGTCTTAGAAAAATCTCTTGTGAAGTAAGATTTATTACTTTCAGAAGAACCCAGAAATGGATTATAAAAATAAGAAGTTTGATGAATTGGTGAAAGAATACATTGATGAAGAAAATAGTAGTGCTACTAAGATATCATCTTCCACTGATAGAACAAAGTGAGTAATCAATTTCTCGACTATAGCTTTTACCTTAAACAACAAAAAGATACTAAACTTCAGTATACTTGTGGATCAACTAAACATCACATATTTCATCTTTGGTAAACAAGTGGGAACCAAACTAATAAATTAGGGGACTACTGAACAGCTCCTAGTAGAATGCACACTAAGAAAGCGGCGAAATGAAATAATAGAGCGTGAAAAATAAGATAATTTACAAAAGCACAGTAACTACTGAATTCAATGAAAGGTAACTTGATAGCAAATACAGACAAGTCATATTATTTAAAGGAAGTCGCTGAGCATATTTAACCCAGTAAATATGTGCACTATTAAACAAACAAACAACTATGGTGAAGATCCCTTTACCGAAAACATCTGATTAACGTTAATTGCAAATACAGCTAAAAGCATAAAACCTTCTCCTAACTCAAAATTACTTACATATTTGCTGACCTTATACACCTGTTTGATACAAACTCGTTATAATATGACCGCCAAAAAATGCGGTATTTCCCAAACTATGACATTATGCCAACAGATAAAGGAAAATTTATACAAACAACACCTTTCCAATAAACATCTCTTAAGTTTTGAATAACCTCATTAGTATCCCAATAGTCGATCAGAAAAGTTTCGGAACTCGCGAGTAATTTATGAGAAGATGAAGTACAATTTCGGCGACAACCTTTTTTACCTACTGCGTCACAAAATAGTAAAACCCTCTAGCGGGTTGGAGTCAAGTGCTGAAGAAAGATGTTTAAAACGGCTACATCCAATCAAGAAGGGTTGTATCAGTACACATCAACTGAAATCCATTTTCTGTTCAGCTTTATTTTTATCAAAGAGTTTCGAAAAAGAAGAGACACAGATAGATGATTAATCATATTACATCTGTACACAGCCAATTTTCAATGTCAAATAAAGAAAATCTTTCTGCAAGATCTGAGCAACCAAGCTTACTAGGTACCACTTTGTTAAAAACCATCAAATGATATAAAAGTTAGTTTAGAGTTCTATGTATCCACGATAACATTTATAAAAACTAAAAAGAAAAAACCCTGATAAAGTTGATACAAAAGGGCTGTGTGGTAGCATATCTTACATGGGTTAGCGTTATCTTACTGCCCATATCTTAATACGTAGATGGAAACATGAATCTATGATCCAACAGATGAAAGTTAAATAAATGTCTATACTACTGAGCCATAATCCGACATATATTATCAAACTACAACCAATATTCTCTTGCAAGAAACTGATTACTTTATTGTGAACTGCAACAAATGATAAAAGCAATGACAACGTACAGTGAAATCCATAAACACCTGGGCTGAATGAATCCCAAGGACTGAGCTGACTTACAAGCGCCAACCATAATGGACACAATCCTTGATTATTTGGTAAGTCTAAATCAGGCTTCTTGGCACAACTAAGCAGCAGCTTAAATATATCTGAGTTATTGTGCAAAATAGATAAATGTAGTGGTGAACTAAAAAAGGAAACAGTAAAAGCAAAAGTTTAAAATTATCATTGACAACATTACAGTGTATAAGGAGTACTCAGTTATGTTAGCAGGAAAAGCCTAAAGGTAAGAATCTAGATTTAAAACTGCGACTTTTTATTTTTTCTTTAGAACACTGAAAGCATTTCAGCAATACCCCAGACATGTCTCCTCAGAAATGAAGGTTCAAAGTTTCAGCATTAGTCGGGTTTGATATCAACGGCAAGTTTAAAAAACAATTTGTTGCCTTCCATCGCCACTAATTTTAAACGGCGGCCTCCCTGAACCTTAGGCTACCAACGAAACTTTCCACCGAACATACACATCAAATTTTTCTCCTTCGATTTGTTTTAATCATCATCATCACCAATTTATGTTATCTGAATGCATCATGTACTCTTGGACATTTATAAAATGTTTTCAGCCTGCCGTTTCTCGAGTTAACAACAAAACGGAAAAAAAATGTCACGTTATATTGAAGTGAAATTTTTAGTTCGCAAAAGTACATCATATTTCTATCCCTTGAATACTTATCTTGAGTTGCATATTCTTGTACTGCCCGAATGAACCATCACCACCGAACTTACGCCCGCACTAATGTTGATTCTTCACTGAAAACCGGACGCCAATCCACAATCAGCTGGCCATTTCACAATATTGGCTTGAATACTGTAATTAATAACATTACTTAGATGCCATAACCATTTCGTCTGAAAATATTGTTCTGGGAGTGACTTGTTAAAAAATTATATGCCGAGAATTCCATACTGCATTATACATATTGTTTGGATCAAAGTGATTATTATTACTAATGAGGAAATCCTTATCTTTAATAAGTCTCCCAAAACAAAGCGTTTAAGGAAAACTATGAGGAATACACTCAGTTAGTTCCCACTACAAAACTTACATAAAGTTAGGAAAAGTAGAGAATAGTGTATTCAGATCTCAGCTTACTTGATGGGATATCAAGTAAATTACATAGAAGCAAAAAATGTTTACTTATTGAGATAATTTGCAAAGTGACTTACTTTCCGTTTGTATCCTGACAAGAAATGTTAACGTCTTGTTTAAGTAACGTTTTTGCGATGTCAATAACAGAGTCAGACAGCTCTTTACAATCAGTTACTGCGAGTTTGTGGAGCAGTGTGCGAGATGATATTGGATCGCTGAAGTTGCACTTGATTACAAACAGAAAGGAAATAAGATTTTACTAACCTTACAACCACTACTACTAGTGGTAGTAGCAATGTAATTATTCAGAAGAAAACGTTCATACGATATTGAAACTTAGTTACGAAGGGTGTTTTAAATTAATATCAAACTGTTTTTGAATACGTACAAGAGGTCTAAACTTACATACAGCTAGAGCTTCAAAAACCTAAAGTATAATGCCTAGATGGGTTTGGAAGATGAATACAAATCAACCTTGTAACCGGTTCCAATGACATGTTTGGACGAAGTTGTATACATATTACTTGGACCAATGAGATTATTCAAATTCTTTCGTTTTTGCAGTCATTTTGAAATATGCTTTTTGGCAATTACTTGCATTGATCGACAAGTCCCTCCTACGTATGTTTGACCACATGTACATGTAAACTGATAAATGGAATGAGATGCAACTCCATCGTTCAAATGCTGCGAAGGTTTACAAGAATACATTGGTTTCATTTTCTTTACAATATTGACCTTTATCATATATGTTCTACGGATGGCGATAAGACTGTGAATCACCTATATACGGTGGCATAATATATACATTTCCTTTTCCTGACTGAGCAACGGTTCTTCTTTACTTGGCATTCCCATCATTATTATTATATTTATTTGTCTCTTGGGTTCCCAGTGGAACATAGGGCTTCAGCAGCACGTCGCCATTTCATCCTGTTCTCTGCAAACTTTTGAACCTGGCTCCAAGACAGCCCAGAAGCTCTCATTTCTTACTCACACGATCTCATCTACGTCACCCTCGCTCAGACGCCCAACCCATCGCTTCCCATCTGGGTTCCACTTGAGGTCCTGGCCCGGCGCGTGATGTCCCCAGTCGGCCTTCTCAGTGTATGCCCAGTCCATCTCCACTTCCTTCTGCATATTTGTTGAGTGATAGGTTTTTGGTTGGTTCGTTCCAAGAGTTCCTTGTTGCTTATTCTTTCTGGCCATCTGAGCATTCCCATCAAGAATCATAAATTGTAGGGAATAATTGTTGCCCAATAATAATTTAATGAGCTCTTGTGTTTCCTCCTTTGAAGTACCATTTATGCATATATTTTGAATTCAATTGAACAGACACTTAACTAATGTTGTACTACTTCAATGTCATTCTTCTACCTATTTCGCACGCTACTGTGATGCATGGCAACCGAGACTAATGTACTTCTGTCCCATGTCTCACCCAAGTTTGTATCTCTATGTTTTTGTTTCCGCCTCCTGGGAATAACCACTACAGACAACAATAATCTTCGGAAACTGGTCGACCGTGAATTTTAACAGTAATATCGAAGGCTGTCTGAGACTCACACCAATCAGTTAGACTTCGGAAGTCAGCACTTCAAAAGACCTTTGCAGTATTTAGTGAGACACTTTTTGGAGCTGAAACAGGTTTGAGGTTAAAGCTTAAATTGATACTGAGGTAAGTAGCCACTGCATAATGCCGATATTTATTTATCGTAATATAAATAATTTAAAGCACAGCAAAAGTATCAAAGGCATTGAACTTTCGAATACCGAATGGCTCCAAAAAATCTTATTCCAGTTTGTGAAAGATCCCACATCTGCAATATATTCTTTTAAAAATAACACATCATTTGAGCAAAAGGTTTATTGAAGAGTCAGTTACGTCCAGTCACTTAACTAATAGATGCAGTGTAATATACAGCTATGCGACTAGTGTTATATTTCATACTCAGTGGACAAAATCGGATCACTGAGGGTCTATCATGGGGGAAAGACAATTCAGCGTTCGCCTCGGATAAGTCGTTGGTTACTTAATAAATCGCACTACCACCCATGATTAGCTGTACAGTATAAGTTAGAAGATAATTACTCATGTTATGCTGAGTTTGATCATATGCACGTTAAAAACTATTATAATTAATAAAACCAGTCGAGATAAAATTGATTAGATAGCCTTCTTGAGCATCGCCATTATTCCATCTCGCGAGTAAATGCACTTTTTCCACACTATATCGTATTCACTTTTGGCCTAACAATCAAACTACATACAATCAGTGCAACAACTAACAAGCCACTGCTTCAAATCAGGATTAGACATGATGTTGGTTATCACTTTATGACATTGAACTGACTACCACAAACGCATGAACCGAAGACAGACACGGAAAGAAAACATAAACATAGGACCAGGCACTATTGAGTTTTGGTATGAGTTGCCATACGTCGTCAGTACATTACGCGAGAAAGCACTAAAATGAAAGATCGAGATAAAGAAGACAGTTAAAAGTGGTATCAAGCAATGAAAACAGAGGGAGAAGGAAGGGGAAAATACGCAATTCAGTGTGCCGACTATGATGAAGATAATATGTGGAAACATCCACGCCAATGAGATGGATTCTGAGCCAAGTCACTTTGTCTGGGGATATAAACGAACTGAAGTAATTCGCTTATATCTTCAAATAAAGTTTAACTACATTAAACATGAATTCGATATGGAAAGACAGCATGTGATGCCCAGTCAAAGATTACTACGATAAATCCAAAGCTCTAGAAGACACCCTCACATAAAGTAGAAATAATGTCCATTAGAAAACTAAGTGACTCACAATAGGAAAACTTTAAATCACTGGCAAACACTACCAACATATGACCTGACATTTCTGCATAACTGTTTAAGCTACCACAACCCACATCAGTACATCAAGATAAAAATCCAATTGAACATCAAATACTTGCCTGTGAATAATAAAGTAAGTAAATTGTTGATTAAAAATCTTTAACCTGGTTAAAATATCTCACCACCTTATTCCAATCATCATTACTATTTCCTCGCTTGAAATTTCCACTAAGCTACGAAATATATGGTTACCAGAAACCGTTTAAAACAGCCAAGACTCACTGAAAGTAAATATGAAACTAATATTGACACCTCAAACAAAAAATCCCTGATTCATATTCCAGCTGCTGCGGATGGATCAGAAGTAACATCCACCTCTTGTGCAAATAATCAGAAACAGAAGCTGGTAGTCAAACTCCAATCATGTAGACATTTTAATATGATTAATCATATCTATTCGGTAAAACTACTTACACAAGAACCATGGAGTAGGAGAAATTGAACAGCATCGAACAGTTTATTTGAAAATGCAAACTGGGCAACAGGTTGTTTTTGATCGACAGGACCAATAAGAGCATTTATATCGGCGCCTAAGTCAATCAGTTTTTCAGCGAGTTTAAAATGCATAGCTTGTAAAGCCATAAACAGAGGAGATAGTCCATTTTCATTGAGCTGATTTACAAGCAACCTTGCCTGAGAAAAAAAGAAGTCAATATTAATGATCATATTATGTAACTGGCAACTATAAGAGGGGATATTTATCAATGTAATAATGAAGCAATTCAGTTAATCAAGTTCCACGTACTACTGTGAGCCACACTCAATGAGTGGGCTGATGGAAGTAGCTGGCTATTCAAGTCACGATATCGAAAAAGAATGTGAACCAATCCAGTAGATTTCGCACTATCCTATGGGCCACAGTGAGTGTATAAGGGCTCACAACAATGACCAGTGGCACGGGCCCTATTAAGTGAAGCTGTAATATAACCAATTTCATACAAGTCGAGTCTCTAAGCTACTAAGCCACATTCCCACATTGAGAGGAAAGAGTCAGAAATACGATATTCTGCTTTTGTAAACAAACTAAATAAGATACGAACATCTATACTGAGGCAATAGTACATGAATGTAATACATTCACTTTAAGTTACAAACCTCATCAAGTCTTCCCATAAGCTTGTTTCTTACTTATCATGGTGATGCATCCCATGTTCTGCCAACAGATAATCTTATGTGTACATTCAGCAAATAGATAACCTTGTCTCTGTACAGAATTGTGGATAAATAATAATCAGAAATAGTAGAAGCTGGTAGTCAATCTCCAACATTTTAATATGATTGTTCATATCTATTCGGTAAAACTACTTACACAAGAACCAAGGAGCAGAAAAAATTGAACGGCGACATAGTTTATTTTCAAATGCAAAACTGGACAACGCGTAAATTTTGATGGACACGCATACTATTTTCTGCAGACAGATAATCTGATGTGTAAGGTCATAAAACAGGTAACACTGTGTGTTTAGAAGTTTGAATAAACAATAGGCATGTGTATCGAACGTTAAGTGAAAATCAGGTGTATAAGTGAGGGAAAAATGCGGAGAAAAAAAGATAATGGTAAGAGTGCCAGTAGTCGTAAAAAACCAAAGGCTAGAGGAAAAATGAAAACAATGAAGGACTATGGAATACAATGGTGTGAACTATTCACATTAAGGCGGACGATATTTGCACCTACACCATACATATATTAAACCACACCAAGTGACTTGACCTGCATAGGTAATTCACCGCTAGATGGATGTTTGACAGTGCAAACTACGATAATATTACAGTTCCTCACTTTGGCTTACCTATATCATTCGTCGAGTGCAAACTCTACATCGGGAGTAGAGACCAACAAAAATAGTTGCCACACACACACATGAGACTTTAATCTTTTAAACTAACGTAAAAATTACCTTGACAGGATTTCCTTCAAGCAAAGACATTACGGTGTCATCCCTCCCAAGTTCAATAGCAGAATGTACGGGGAACTTGGAGTATCTTTCAAGAAAAGACTGGAGGACAGGTGCATTAATCGTGGAAATCTCTTCCGATGAGAGGTTTTGCTATCAAATATAGGTTGTAATGATACAACAGCATACCCAAACACCTGACAGAAACAGAAAACAGTGATCCAAAAGCTTAGATGCCTTCACATCATATGAGGATGAATAAAGTGACAGACAGTTCTCTCTTGTGACTAGAGGAATCAGAGCAATTTCACACCTACAATTTTACAATAGAAAATAATACTTACTGTGAAAATAAAGACGGTAAGCAATATTCTTTTGCAAGTACCATCAATTTGGACAAGCATTCTGCTTCATATTTCTCAAGAACACCTTTATAAGCCCACAAAATCAAAGCTTCACATACGCTCTGACAATATCCTTGAAACGTTACTGCAAACTAAATGTCTGCTACCTCGCATGTCAATATATTCCACACCATTCTCTGTATAAATATCCCAAACCCCACCCCTGGCATCTAAGACAAATTTGTGCCCCGGAACCAGTACATCAGGTGTTTTGAACAGCACATCACTTTTTATTCTTACAAAGACGTATAAGTGAACTTACCTATACTTCGTATTTAGGAATAAGCTTTCTACAAATGCTAAAATGTTGCCACAGAAATTCGGCTCCCTATAGCCTAGCTCTGCGGCAAGCAAATGATTCTCTTTTTCTAATTTCTCGATTTTAGTTTGAAGCTTTCGGTACTCCAGCTTTATGCTAGAAACATAATCCGAAACCATTTTCAAGACATCATGACCTTGAAGTTCAAAACTGTGATATCATCAACACCAACATCAACAGTGCGTGCATAGAAAACTGATAGTTCTGATCTCTCGCGTCTAGTTCTTGGTACTTGGTTCTAGTTTTTTGGCTCAGTCCTGCAGTGGACAGGAAAATTTCTTCTACTTCCTTGTTTTTAGCCCAGGTAAGGTGAATCTCTTTGTTAGTTAGTGCTTGAAACTTGTAGATTCAGTTGTTTTGATAGCTACATGTTTCAATAACCAAAATCTGTTTAACAAGCTTATGTAAGCCGTTCGATTTCTTCATGTTCGCCTCTAGGTCTTTTGCAACGGTTACAAGTCTTTGGCGGATTCAAATGCAGTAGATCCAGCAAGTCATCTGGTTTATCTCTGGTATACACAACAGGTGGTTGGGTGTTGGTTAGCTTGCACGAGACTGCGGTTCAGCTAGGTTTCAAATATCGAGTTGCCAGACAGCCGTTCAGGCTGGTTGTAGGAGAATTAGAAATAGTAAAGAGAACCTAGGTAGACAAAGAAAAGTGAAATGAAGGAGTAATCTACACATATCCAAGTAAGAAGACAGGGGTGCAAAGACACGCAGAGTGACGTTAAATCGCAGCGATCAGGAGGGGTGGAAATGACGTGAATGATCAAAGCAGGAAATGAACTGGTGTAGAGTTGGTAGTATCGGAATGGTGAAACAGTAGTTGATTTCTTCAATCTAGTTCACATCCCAACTAGATGAGGGTGAGCCATGGTTCACTGCTTAACTACATAGCCTTCCTTTGAAATTGTCGATAGTTGTAGCGAAGATTACCCCTGCTGGTAATGCGTTCAAGTACCCCCAGACTGGAAGAGAAAAGTTTGAGCGCGCACGAATTATTGACTTTTGGTGGCCGTTTCCCCTTGGGTTTCCCCGAGTATCGCCACGATTGCAAACTGCCAGTATTGTTCTTTTCAGATGACTTGACTTATTCGGTTCCCTTTAGGCCATATTCATGTCCTTAGCAGGTTTGCAACGGAAGATTGATCCAAAAATCCCTCCCGGTCACCCTTATCTGATTGCATTGACATTTATTTTAATATTTTTACCCTCGATGTGGATAGCATGCCTTTGACCCTAGACGATGTACTATTATTTGGTTATTTGTCTTATTTGGATTCGCACTCGGTATTTGCCTTCGTATGTTTGAGACTTGTCATAAATGTTTCACTTTCCTATCATGTGACGCTGGACTGTTGACAAGGCGATGTTGTTTTACTTCACCCGACATTTTGTTTTGGCTCAACTTACGGCTGTGCTGTGACTTGACTGTTTATCTTTTGACTGTCCACTGGTAGCGTTTGGTTGTCGATTTGATTCTGGTAGGCAGAGTTTTGATCCCTTTTGTCGGGAATATTCCTGTTGACCGACAGGTACTTAACGGTTGTATTTGCTTAACCAGTTTCTACCGTGTAGTACGTATTTGCACCCGAGAACGTTTTGGACTGTATAGTTACCCAACGGTACTGTTGAGGTATTTTTGTAATTTTGACATAACTTATTGTTGCTTTGATAGTACCACAGATCTTGTTACGAATCTACTACTGAATTACTACAAGCCGTGTTTTGAAATTTTGATCAAACCTTTGACTGTGCGTCACTCTTGGAAGTTCGGAAGCTATACAGTAGAACGCAGGAACTAGTCAGATTCACGTCAGTTGGCACCACCTAGTTATTTCCCACGTTCAGGCCAAGATTATTGGTCCTGACAGCTACAACCTACTCTCACGGCTTTTGACGCATCCCTACAACACCTTTCGTCGTTCGTCTCTAGACTTTCTCCAGGATATTCGCGTCTCTTTACACATTTGGTGGAGTGAAGACGTTATTCGCCTCCACTTTAGAACAGTATGTGAGTCTTGTAGGGTTTCGGAGCGGGCTCCAGGGTTATCGCACATACCTATCCGCGCACATAGTGTGACAAACCGCATATATTTGAGGCATCTTCTGGTAGTTGGAACTGATATCCAGCTTCTACATCACCAATAAACCCGTCTTTCAATGCCGCAGTAGAAGAAAGATTTGAACCATAGAGACAGTAAGACACCTTCTGTAGATTGTAATGGCGGAAAACTGTGGATCAGCATTATCTAAACCACATGCCAATTAGAGTGTTTCAGGGTCATTCTGCGACGCATTCGATTCACTTTCACACGTTATTGCTCTCTATGACATGGCGTCCGCGACTCAAAAGAGAACCGGGGAGCTGAGTTGCAGCGGGACATTCGTGAACGGCAAAAACAACAGCGGACACAGAATCCTTCCTTGCAATACGCAGGACAATGATATTCTCCAGGTTGGACTGACCCTGCTGACTTTCGCGAAAAACTCTCCAAGGTCTAAGTAGTTCCGCAGCCCCAACAGAACCTGGTCGTGGACACGTAACCCTGCATTTTTATGCATGAGACTGTCAGAGGCTTTGACGAAACCAAGAAAAGCCGTGCGGACAGGGAACTTGAGGTTCAAGCATTCTGTCGGATAGTCGTCGGCTGTCAGGAGGCTGGAGTCGCAGAACCTAAACTTTCGAAAGCAACGCTCAGAGTCACTGAATGCCTGTTTTGTGTTCAGGTATCTTCTGATGCTACCGTCCATCACGCTTTCTGTAACCTTTGGCATTACAGGTAAAAGTGCTGAGAGTCGACGACAGTTCAGGCTGTGTCTGTCCCCTTCTCTGAAAAAAGGCGAGGAGATGGAGCGTTTCCACCCCTACGAGAGCCCTTGTTTATCTACGGAGCGTTGAAAAAAGCCGCAGACTGGGCCAATCAGGGTACCAGCACGTGGTTGCAGCACGGGTGCACGAATGTCGGAGGTGCTTCACGTTTCGGCGACTCCCTGTCCAGAAGGGCCTACTTCCTTCGGACTCTTAATGACGCATGCCACTTGGCCCGTAGATTTTCTCTACGCCAAGAACCCGTCTTGGTCTCAGATGTTTTTTCCTCCAGCTTCTCAGCGAGGCTGGGCCGGAACAACCCCCTGCTCCTCACCCCCCCCCCACTTTTTTGTTCCTTGTACTTCGTAGAGCTGCATGCGTATCGCGATCTGGTTCTTCTCTGGACAGCCTTCGTTTACGCCAAGCTCTGCTCCTGGCTTTCAGAAGGCGCTCAGTGCCTTGTTTTAGCCATGAGGTCTGCTTTCTGAGTGTTGTTACCACCAAGCGGAGGCCTTAAGAAATCGCAACTTTAGTTATACTTCGTACTTCTTCCATGGGCTGGCCAACCGATAAGTAGTATCAGTCTTTTGCCTGTGGAGCTATCAATGGACATAGATTCATTCTTTTGTAGTTCACTTCGCCTTGAAAGGGACAGGGGTAAAATCTCTTCCACGATGACTGTTCTCTGATTACCAGGTCCAGCACCACTACAGGGCGATCACTGCTCCCTGGAAGAGCTTGAACTTGAACGTTTCTAACTCATAGGTGATCTCCACTCAGTAGATAATCCAGTTTATGAAGTTTGCCACCTGATCCCAAGAGGGTATCGTTGCCAATCTCTTCGTCCAGTACAGCTAGTTGGATGGCATTTAGCAGGTCATGGTCAAACTTCCAGCTAGAGGTAGTGCCTCTCTGCACTGAGGCAAGAGTTGGGGCGTTGAAGTCACCAGCTATTTGGATCTGATCATACCCAGCAGTCAACACTGTGGACATTACTCCGAGTAGTTTCCGGTTGCGTTCCACGTCGTTTTCAGGGCACCAGCGTACTTCTGCAACCACACACTTATTGTATCTGACCATGAAGCGACACTAGATTGAGTCTAGAAGCTCTATCAATACAGCGCCAGTAACTTGTCTACTTTTTAAATAGTTGTTCACGTATATCGCGACTCCCTTCCACCCTTGTTTTCCACGTCTTTCCTGAACAAGAACGTGTCATCTATGTTCACCCCGTTGTCGCTAGTGTCTGATAATAACTGTGTTTCCACCGGGGTTATTTTTTCGGAACAAGGTGATAACAAAGGGCTCAGAGCTCTAACATTTTACTTCGTAGTTCCCCATGTGACGCCTGAGAGTGCTTGTCACAACGTGAGATGCCCCTAGGTTAACTAGATGCTCCGGTTCGAATGTGATGGAGGTTTCTACTGGCACGTATTTCGTAGAGTTCCATATCCATCAAGATACGGCTCTTCTCCGGAGGGCCTCCGTTCGTAACGAGCCCTCCTCTTTGCTTTGATAGGGTGCTCAATAATCAACTTCTTACCTCCTAGCAGATGACGACTCCCACTCAGGGAACGAAAAATATCTTGAGGTTAGCCTAATGATACGCCTAAAGTTTATGCTGTTGTTTAGCCTTACTGACAACGAACCCTATAGAATCCTACAATTTCTTTCTTGGGCTCAGGGGGGACTATGTTTGAACCAACTGACAGTAACATGCAGAAGATAACTTCTTCCGTAACTACAGGAGAGCTCACCTGTTGTGTAACCTTACTAGAAGAAAACAGTGACATCTTGGAACGAATTCTAAGAAAGGCTGCAAAAGTGCGTTTCATATGCGGCACAAAATCCACCCAGGTTGCCAAGATACTCTCAGGCTACGATCGGCGTAATGGGCAGAAGTCGTAAATGATGTGGCGGCGGTTTACAGTATCCTTAAACTCTTCTTTATTCACACGAATACTGCTTAGGTTGCCGTCGGAAATTCCACCTGACCGATCACGAGTGGCAAGAGAGACGTCCCGAGAAGCAGCTGATTCACAAAGACCCACAACTATGGTCATCCATAGAATACCTGAATGGAAAACCAGTACTTCAGGTGATAAGTGCAAACGTGGTATCCAGCAATGTGATTACTCGTCGGCACACATGGGACTAGGTGGGGTTGCAGCGATTGTATTCGCGTACGAAGAATGTGGCAGCCATGGTCTCACCTTGACCTAATGGTGGCCAACTTCAAATTCCCAGAAGTTCCAACTAGAGCGCTAGAGACGTAGTATAAAGCCAAGAGCACCACTAGCGGGAATTTTCGCTGCTGCCACAGCAGACTCAGAATGCTACAAAAGCGCCAAACAGCAGTTACCTCCCGTGTGCACGTCACCATCATCCCACACCACATCCTCCGTACGTGGCAGCCCGCTGATTACCATAGCTGCAACCCCATCCAGTCACATGTGTGCTGACAAGCGTTCACATTGCTGGATACCACGTTTGTATTTATCACCTAAAGTACTGATTTTCCATTCAGGTATTCCATGGATGACCATAGTTGTGGGCTTTGTGAACCAGGCGCTTCTCGATGTGTCTCTCTTGATTTGATTGGGGAGTCCCAAAGAAAACCTTTCGTTACCTTCGGTTTCGCTGCCACGGCAGCACCACTATCTGAAAAGGTTTCAATAGGTATCAATAAGACGCCCACAGGTGTTCATAAGACATCCAGTGTTATCTTCGGAAATCAGGAAAGGTCAGAAGATGCAGGCACCGCGCTTGCTACCTGCGTTTAGACGAAGGTGTTTCTTGGCACATCCTGCCAGAATCATAGCTTGTAGTGCATAGCTTTGATGTATTTATATTAGGCCAAGGATGTGGCAAACTCCATACAAAGGGAATCTTAAAAGTACTGTTTGGAAACTAGAGACAGAAGGATACTATATTAAGTATCGCATATGGGGCACGGGACTCCACTGTCCGCACTCACTTGGACTAGCCTCTTTGGGGGAGATGAAAGAGGCCCGCAGCCTTAAGTGGACTAAAAGCCCTGGAATAGAAGGAATAGGAGAATATCGAATTTGCGGGTTTTCGAACAGTGAACTACTGGGAACCAGTGCTCCAAAGACCTATATAATTAGGAACCTTCATGCCTCAAACACCGTCCGCAGCCTGCGTAATGAAATATCGAAGTAAGGGCTCAGTTGGCTAGGTAAAACCTAGCTTAGATACTGTGACAGAAACATGATACAAAGGGGATGAGGATTCTGCCCCTCCCTTCTTTTGGTGCTCCTACATCAAGGCTGGCAGAACATAGAGTCTTAGTGCTGAAGGAGTTCCAAAGTGCACCCTACAGCACCTACATATGGGATCAACATTCGTGGAAGCTCATGAGAATCATCAGGCCACGACGCTTAATCACAACATGAGGTAATAAGCCAGCCTTCATTGCATGGCGAAAGGTCTTCGTCTCGAACCACATGGGTGAGCGGAGTAACAATAATATTTATTCCCGAATATACAGGCACACACCATTTTTGCAGGCATGAATAAATTTATATGCAAATCACATTCATCTTCATGGAAGGCAATCTGGATCCCTACCCTGTGTCACTAGAAGATGTAAGTGCTGCATGTTCATATAGTGGAACATACCAGCAGAATAAGTGTGCAGAAAATTTACAAGTTGGACAAGTGGAAGTACTGCAGTGGGCATCAGGTTATCGGTGGCCTAAGTGCGCCGCAAGTTAACTGACGCAACTAATATATATACGTATGTATATTTCATACAACATAGGCTACATGAAAACAAACCAGTTTACAGGATGGTCACGTTGGTCATATGAACTCACAGTTATGCACAATAACAGGTAATGCATCAGGCATCGTTATTTAAGGCGCATAAGAGGTGAGTTAGGAGAAAGAATGTTAATGTTTCGCTGAAAGATGGCTAAGCATCAACATTACTGTTCAGTAGACCAAAGCGAATTCAGTTCGTAGCCAGAATTTAGTCAGCTACTATTTAAAATATCGATTATTCCTGAGGGTGTGGTGGGTAGTAAAGCCGTGACCCTGAATCTTATGTATCCTTTACAAGGTTGTAATCACATGGCGTGCGCCTACAATTGCGATCACTAGGATTCCGCATGAATAAAGGATTGATGAGCTGGACCCGAAAAATGAATAACAAAAGTGAGCAGCGGGCCAAACTCAGAGCACTGGCAAAAAAATAATGCGTAGAACTATGTCAATCATGATAAATAAAGGTGACTTAATTGTGCTGACTACATAAGTTACCTGGTGAAGTAACACCGACCAACTGTTTAGAGGTCAGCTTATGCGGGAGAAGATAAAGGTACATATAAAAGTAGTGAAATCAGCACTGGAACTGAAGATATCGCCATGGAATAGAGAGGAGTGAGGATTTGGAACAGGTATTGGCTCATTTGCACAAAACTTATGTACAAAAGCTAAACGAAGTCATAAACCTTCAAATAAAACTCATGCCTTTTCCTATGCTGGTGAACAGGCTTTGCATGGCCGCAGGGAACAGGTCGCCATGCTGTGCTGTCGCGTGTCATCATATCACAGCCACAGACTAAGACTAAATATGGAAAAGTGTTCGCCTATAAACATCACGAGAGTACTATACAGGATCATCGGAAGACTGATTATGAAAGAGGTTGCTGACTACCTGGCCACAAACCAGTCAAACTTGCACCAGCCGAAATCCAATAATCTTGGCCTGAACGTGGGAAATAACTAGGTGGTGCCAACTGACGTGAATCTGACTAGTTCCTGCGTTCTACTGTATAGCTTCCGAACTTCCAAGAGTGACGCACAGTCAAAGGTTTGATCAAAATTTCAAAACACGGCTTGTAGTAATTCAGTAGTAGATTCGTAACAAGATCTGTGGTACTATCAAAGCAACAATAAGTTATGTCAAAATTACAAAAATACCTCAACAGTACCGTTGGGTAACTATACAGTCCAAAACGTTCTCGGGTGCAAATACGTACTACACGGTAGAAACTGGTTAAGCAAATACAACCGTTAAGTACCTGTCGGTCAACAGGAATATTCCCGACAAAAGGGATCAAAACTCTGCCTACCAGAATCAAATCGACAACCAAACGCTACCAGTGGACAGTCAAAAGATAAACAGTCAAGTCACAGCACAGCCGTAAGTTGAGCCAAAACAAAATGTCGGGTGAAGTAAAACAACATCGCCTTGTCAACAGTCCAGCGTCACATGATAGGAAAGTGAAACATTTATGACAAGTCTCAAACATACGAAGGCAAATACCGAGTGCGAATCCAAATAAGACAAATAACCAAATAATAGTACATCGTCTAGGGTCAAAGGCATGCTATCCACATCGAGGGTAAAAATATTAAAATAAATGTCAATGCAATCAGATAAGGGTGACCGGGAGGGATTTTTGGATCAATCTTCCGTCATATCGGCCACCAAAATCCCTCCAGACAATCTAAACACCTCTCAGTGTATTCAGATGTGGATCTACCTACCTAGCTGTCTGCGTACTCTACCTTTCTTCACTCCCTCAGGAAGACGAAGCTTTCTTATACCTCCTCTCGCGGTATTTTCCTTCATGCGCACCATCACTGTTCTTACTAAATCGTCTTCTTCCTTCTCGCATGTTTCGATCACTCTCAAAGGCTGGCAACCACGTAGTCTTTTTTCAGGGGTCACAATCACCACATCTCCTTCCTTGAAATCTCTTTTCCTTCCTAACCACCTCTGAATAGTTCGCGAGCATGGTAGATACACTTGCATCCATCGGCGCCAATATACGTCAGCTAAGTGATTAACTCTTTTTCAACGTCTCACGTAATTAACGGCAGTTGTGCCCTCCACAACTATTCCCCCACTATCTCTCAATAACAATGGGCCGTTGGGAGTGAGAGCTAACTCGTCTTCTGGGTCGGTCGTCATGGGGACAATAGGACGATTGTTCAAAGTTCTTTCCATCTCCACGAAATAGGTGGCTGACGTATCATCATGCAGAGTCTGCTCTTTAGATATAACCATCAATAACCTGCGTGCAGAACGTATCATCCTTCCCCACGTTCCACCTCGATGACTCGCTTGCGGCGGGTCGAAACTCCGTCGTCTCCCCTTTGACACCATGGCATCATTGATTCGTCATCTATCCCACACACCCACCAGTTGTCTTAGTTTCGAAATCGCTGCAACAAAGTTGGAACCATTATCACTGTACATCTCCGCAGGGTTCCTCTTCTTCCTATGAACCTCATTACAGCCATTATGAAGGCGTCAGTGCCTAGGTTGAAAGCCACCTCTGGATGTATGGCTCGCGTCTGAAGACAAGTGAACACACACCCGTAACTCTTTTCCTCTCTCCTTCTCTGGCGAACCATGAGTGGTCCAAAATAATCAATTTTCACTGATGAGAAGCAAAACCATCTTTTCTGCACGCGATAGACCGGTAAGGGGGCGATAATCCGCTGACCTAGCGCAGCTTTCAGTCGTCGACACCCTATGCGCTTTCTTACCACACGTTTAACCACACTGATCCCCCAGTTATCCAATAGTCTCTTCGTAGAGTGGCCAGGACTTGCGAAGTACCTGTATGTCCTTCCATAATATGATAATGCATCATAGTCAGCTCAGTCACGAAGTGATGTTTGGGGAGGATAACCGGATGCCTAAAAGTAGGTGGAAAGTCGGAATAGTTCAACCTCCCACCGACGCAGACCAATCAATCCACAAGTGTGGGTGACAGCCTTTGCAACTCACCTTCTTCAGTCTCACAACTACCCTTTTCTCAGAGTTCCTTCATCAATCCTCCATACACCTCCTGTTATACCATACATAATACTTTATGTTTAGCAGCTCCCAGTTCATTGGCCGTTAGATAGCCAACATTCAGTGACACACCTTGGCGACGCGAATACATAACAGATACGTAGATCATGTACCTTGTAAGCCATGCGACAGCTTTAGTCAGCCTCACCCAGTCCGAATAATATGCCAAAATCGGATCAACAGTGAGCTCAGTAACGCTTCTGTTTGCTCGGGCAGGCCTCTTGAATTCGACGATTTCCAGTGCTTTCTTCCAGCAGAGGTCTATGGTACTTGAAGACTCTTGAGTTCTCAGAAATGGGAGACTCTGAATCCAATACGCCAAATCACACACTCTTCGTATACCTCTTGAAGTCCAACCTGCAGGAATCTCTTCAGATCTAATGTGACACCACTGATTTGGGGATGAATACTGGTGAACAATGACTAGACGGTTGGTTACGAACGTACTATACCGACTCTCTGTATTTCTAATATAGTACAGAACAATCATAGAATCTGTCCAAAAATAAAACTTGTCAAAGCTATTCGGGAGATTCTTCCTTAAAATTTTACTCATTCATGCAGTCATACTGTCGCAGCTAACTCTGATCTCGGTACTCCTACAGTTTGCGAAGGGGCAGTCCAGGATGTGCTATACAGCAGTATGCTGTAAGGCGGCGTATTTTTTGGAACGTTCCAAGGATAAGCCACCGCTCCATAACCAGATCCAGAAGCATCGCAAAATAAGTGCAACTTAATTTTACTCATCTCACTCTTACCCCCCTTCTTGATACTTTTGGGTACGGAGATTCGCCCAGGATTCTTTATTAACCTCATCGAATCCATCCACTCAGGGGTATATTCCAACCAGCATGAGGTTTGCAAAGACTCTGCAATAGTTGCTTGGCTGGAAGGCAAACTGGAGTGATCAGGCCTAGTGGGTCAAAAAGAGCTGAGGCGGTGGGTAGTAGTCCCCTCTTCGTGAAGGGTTTCTCGTCGGGTTCGAATCGAAACTTAAAAACATGTTTGGTGTCCCATTCCAAACTACTGCTCTATGGGCTGAACCTTGACTAACACGTAAGTCAATTGAGTTCTGTGTGTGGCTCAGACCGGGAAGGACTACTCTCACTGCCCATGAATTAGTCACCCACTCTTTCAATTTAAAGCCACCACATAACAACAACTCACTGGACTGCTCTACGAACGTTTTTGCCTCATTTGGGCCTGCAAAAGACACTGGGCAATCACCAACATAAAGGTCGTTTCACTGCTTCCGCCGCATAGTTATCATAATCGTTGGCACGCGTCTCGGCAGTCTTGGCCATTGCAAAATACGTACAACATGGTGAGGACACTGCACCGAATGGGTGTGACGTCATTTGACATTAAACAGGTTCCTTCGAGAAATCACCCTGAGGCCACCATAGGAGCCGTGGAGTGCCACGGTCAAACTCTGGGACTCTCGCCTGCATTAATATTTCCCCCTCGTTGGCTGTCAGGGCAATCGGTTCTTTGCGAAAACGCAATAATGTTCCAACCAAGTCCGCTGTCGTGTATGGTCCCTGACACAGGAAGCCATTTAAAGAAGTTGTGGACGGCGGCAGCACAGTCCAGTACAACTCTTACTTTCCCCGGCGTCTTGGGGTTAAACACGGCGTGGCGCGGCAAAAACCATAGTGGGCGGTGGCTAGGATTAGGCTGGGGCTCAGGAGCTACTGCTGCATATCCCTTTCCGATGGTCTCTTCCATGGCGCTAGTGTAGCTATCACAAAGGCCTTCAGAGAATATAATCCACGTTTCAAACACCCTAAACGTCGCCTGGCTACTTCGCACTCACCGTATACACTCTTGGACTCCAGTTTCCAGGGCAAAGGGACAACAAAATGTCCAGTATCCCAATAAGTACCTCGCTCTACTATGTCTACAGCGGCTAAGTCATCGAGAGATAACGACTTATCTCCCGAGTACAAATCACTGAACTCATAATCGTAAGTTCTCCTCCACTGATCGACTGATAAACCTGACCGAGACACACAATTCACAAACCTCTACCTGTGCTCACGAAAGCTTGTCGGACCGAACATGACCCAACTTAACAATGTACTCAACATGTATGAGCCTTTTCTGCCCCCTAACCTCTGATCCAGGACCCAGTGAGCCCCAGGTACATCGCAACCGATGAGCAGCAAAACTTCCTTGTCTTCCACCTCTGTCCAGGGTACGTCAGTGGGATGCGGCCACATTTAGATACTTTCTTGCATCTACCTGTCAGGTCCCCGTACTGGGAGATCTCTTGTCACAACTGTCCGATCTATGAGTATACATTCGCTTCCGTCTAGCGAATAAACTTCAAAGGGCTTGCCGACTGAGTTCGCCAATCTACTTCCACCAACGGTTTTGATGGTAGTCTCTGTGCCGCCGGTCGACAATCCTAGAAGTTGCAAAACATCTTTCGCGATCAAAGTTGTATCATAGCCATTGTCCAAGAGAGCATAACTGTAAACCTCTTTATCGCCGTGCTTTACACGTACCGGGAGTGAGCCCAAACACACGCCTTCTCTGAGAGACTCAGTGCATCCACAACTGCTTTTCTCCAGGTGTTCGCCTACGGCGTAGTGGGTCTTCCTATGTAACAGAGGGTGATGGTATGCTTTACAACCTTCTACACTGCACACCCTGTGAGTTTTGCATTCTACGGACCTGTGGCCCCTTTTAAGACATGAAAAACAACAACCGATCTCTTTAGCCTTCGACCATCTCTCATCCACCGGTAAAGACAGAAATGTGGTACATTTTGTGACTACGTGGTTTCCTCCACAAAATATACATGAAGGTTTCATGACTCCCCCAACGGGTACTAGCTGCTGCGTGGAGCATGCTATTTTACTGTCTGGTCGTCGACTGCTTGTTGCCAGCCGTCCGAACCTACTTAGCGAAATGCTCGCACGTGCTGACACAAACTACGTCAACTCTGCTAAGGTAGGTTCTCGTTCGGTTTCAGTTAGCCTTTCGACAGTCCCCGCCCATTTCATCTGTAACACATGAGGCAATTTCTTTACTGTACCTTCTAAAATTCTCAAGGAGTTAAGGTCCGCAGTGTAGTCTATTTGCTCTAGGGCTACAGAGCAGTCTTCCATTTTTATAGACAACCTCGACATTGCCCCAGTATCGTTTTGTTCTGTGTTTGAGCAAACCGTCAGATGCCGTAGTAAAGCCTGGCTGACTTCATGAGTCCTTTCAAACAAACGTTTGAGTATACCTCGCACCATGCGGCAACCAGCAGATGGCGGTAACATAATGCATTCCTCTATAGTCTTCCTGGCCTCACCTTTACAGTATTGTAACAAGTATAACAGCCTCTGTCCATCATCACCAACTTTAGAGACAACGCAGAGCCCAAACTACCTCATAAACTTCTAATATCTGCTTGGACGTTTGTCAAGGCTACTTAATTCTACTTTCGGCAGCTCACAGCCAACACTGATACAAGGCAAAGTAGCGGCAACCCCTATGTCTTCTGCACTGCTCGCCTGGCTAGTCGTTTGAGAATCAAGCCTGCTATTACGGTCAGTACCAGGACAAACTGATTCGCGACACTTTATATGATCATCCAGACAAAGGTGTCGCCTAAACCCCGTCCACATCCGATGCGTTCAATTCTTTGTGCAGACGCAACCTTTCTTGTGTTTGTTTAGCCTTGAATTCAAGAAGCTCTTACTCTTGCCTTTCATCCGACTGTCGTACCTTCAATTGAGCAGAGGTCCCACGAGGACTAGTCTTACCATAGTCAATAACCGTACCATTATCAGGGCCACGGCATGAAATAACATCGAGAGGGACTTGCTTGGTGTCTGAGGTTGGATCCATCGACGTGTCATCCTCTCCGTCCAGGACAGACTCAAGGAACCCCTTGCGCCTGCCAGGTACAGCGGTGACGGGTTGTTGAGTACTGTAGCGGCCAGAATCCAATAATCTTGGCCTGAACGTGGGAAATAACTAGGCGGTGCCAACTGACGTGAATCTGACTAGTTCCTGCGTTCTACTGTATAGCTTCCGAACTTCCAAGAGTGACGCACAGTCAAAGGTTTGATCAAAATTTCAAAACACGGCTTGTAGTAATTCAGTAGTAGATTCGTAACAAGATCTGTGGTACTATCAAAGCAACAATAAGTTATGTCAAAATTACAAAAATACCTCAACAGTACCGTTGGGTAACTATACAGTCCAAAACGTTCTCGGGTGCAAATACGTACTACACGGTAGAAACTGGTTAAGCAAATACAACCGTTAAGTACCTGTCGGTCAACAGGAATATTCCCGACAAAAGGGATCAAAACTCTGCCTACCAGAATCAAATCGACAACCAAACGCTACCAGTGGACAGTCAAAAGATAAACAGTCAAGTCACAGCACAGCCGTAAGTTGAGCCAAAACAAAATGTCGGGTGAAGTAAAACAACATCGCCTTGTCAACAGTCCAGCGTCACATGATAGGAAAGTGAAACATTTATGACAAGTCTCAAACATACGAAGGCAAATACCGAGTGCGAATCCAAATAAGACAAATAACCAAATAATAGTACATCGTCTAGGGTCAAAGGCATGCTATCCACATCGAGGGTAAAAATATTAAAATAAATGTCAATGCAATCAGATAAGGGTGACCGGGAGGGATTTTTAGATCAATTTTTCGTTACACCGAGATTCACTTCGAACTTCAACTGGGCACTTGTGAATTATCATCGATTACTACCTGGAGATGCAAGACCACCAGCAGACTTTTCATCCGAGACTACAACGTCACAAAAGTCATTGGCTGCAACCGGCAGTGTATCTCTAGATGTTGGTGATAAATACCGGTTGCATCCGAACATGGAGGTTCTTTGAATGTTGACAACCGCTCACCTGGAAGCAAAGCTGGCTAAAAGTGACCTCATATGACGTGCCGAACTTGGAGTCTTACCGGTTGGTTTGATGGTGAAACTTCAAATATATTCCACTACAATATAGCAACAGTGGATGTAGAGAATCGCAACTCCGGCCTAAGTTGTTGAAATTTTACTCGGCGCCTACTAATACATTATGAAGGACTTGCTTACGAAGCAAGATGCAAAAACTAGGACTAGAACTACTCTGGCTGAGACGCCTGAAGCTCAACCCAACACTTCCTTTTCGCCTTTTATTTGAAAACTCTTAAACGAAATGTGCTATCACTTTTAAATCAACACAGGCATATAAACTGCTTAATAGCGAATACACCATCCCAATAAATAAGTATCGCTCAAAACTTCGATGTGGGTTTTCCTTAACTCAGTACAGCATGCTGTGGAACAAACTTCCTGCTCTTATACGAGCATATCGATCTCTCGGCTAGTTTCAACGATCAGCTAGTGAATTCCTCCTATCTAACGAATCTCATCAAATCGTTGACGGCCAAACCACAAACGGTAACACCATGTACAATGGTGCCACTGGTACCTAGACTCGAGGAGAACTAACAGTTATGGCAAAAGTATACAATACGGAAATCTAAACACATAGGTTAAGATTAAATCTGGCTTAAAAAACGACCAAGAGTGGAGGGGAAGCGGTGTGCGATATGATTTGCAACGGCGAACTCTGTAGCTGCTCTGATGTAGCCCACATTTCTCTGTAACCTAACTGATCTCACTACTTAACACCTGTTTCTTAGATTTCTTCCCTTAAAATAATCTCTCCACTCCGGACTGATAAAAGAACTGTCTATCGGTACATTTTCGTAGCATGTAACATGTTTCATTATTTTTTCCCCTTGTTGTCAGTACTTACATGTAAGCACTCTACACCACCATATTGTTTCGATAGCCCTGATACGGCAATACTCAACAGGCAACACCATGATCATCCCCCTCGTGGCCAGATAAAGGGTGGTTACCGTCTTTGAAAAAACCATGAATTTCACTTAAATGTTTACAACTTCATCAAACGCTTGTACATAGGTATATAACAATTTAATACCTGGTCCAAAATCCTCTAATCTCTCTATTTCGTAGTGATATCTTCCGTTCCAGACTAATTTTCATTACCATCGTGCGCACCCTCATCTTATTCCACCTAAGCTTACCTCCAAACAGTTGGTTCTGGATACTTCTTCAAGTAAGTTTTGAAGCCAGTACAAAGAGCTCACCCAGATGTATCATGGTTGATCCACTCCTGCGTAGTATTTTTGTGCTCCTGCTTCAAAATTCACCAGCTGCTCGCTTTTGTTACTCACTTTTCAGGTTTACCTAACCAGTCCTGCACTCAAACGGGATCGAACAAATCGCATTTGTCAGTGTGCCATCAAAACCCTATGGCGAACGCACGCACCCCAAGACCATGACTGTATCGCGGCCCCACACTCAAGAATATCGAAAGATTCAAACAATAACCGAACAATTGCTAATTTCGAAATCAGCCTGCTTCAACATAACTCTTATTTGCCATGAATAACGACATCTAATGTATAGCTCAACACCATACATAATAGTCATTTCTCATTAACAAAATGATCAAAAAAGTAAATAAATGAGCGTTTCATTCTCGTGCTAAAAAAATTTTAACATGAGAAAAGCCAGTTTACAGGCTTCATCACGTTGACACATCTCAAAATATCTACAAGACTTGAGCCCTGAGTGGTACTGACGGAATGCCATTAAACTCAATTAAAAACTGCCGAAGGTCCTGCTAGTTATGAAATGAACAAGGAAATATTACTTTACAGCGTACATAGAGTGCCAAAGTTTAGACAATAGTAAATATTGTCTTCATTTAAGAGGTCAAACATGAGGGATGCCAGTTAACAAGCACCGTCAAATTCGTAACTTTTGAAAGTATCTAGTATCAAATAATTTACACATCAAGTCATTAGTGCGCATAATCTTGTTGAAATTTACTGAAATTCATGAGACGGATATGGATTGCCATCTCCCGTCACATAGATAGGTTCCACTATCAATATCAAAAGCGCGCAGTGTTCAAAGTTTGCGTTATAACCAATCGACGTTGTTAGTCCATTCGCATAGTTCGCTGATTAGTAATATAACAGTCTATTCCTTAGAATGATCTTCATTTTTTAGCTTTGCTAACCTCAAAGGACCCATTCATACAATCTGGAGTGTCAATAAGGTATCCACAGTTATATAACCAACATGTATGGCCATACCAGTGCATCTCCAGGACACCATGTTACGTTTAAAGGTAATATAGATTAATTCTGCCGGGAATACTTGTTGTATTGGATGAAAGCAGATGCTGAAACAGTCAATAGTCCATAGACTTTGGGTATCTTTTGTATTAGCATAGGCGGCATCAATCGAGAAGTGTATTTGATGCATAGTAAGTTCCATATGAAAAGGTCTCTTGGTACAGAGTACTAGAAAATATGTAGTGTGGAGCCATTGCAGGTGAGTGACGTCCTGAGCCAATATTTTAATTGGTCTCTGGTTTAATCATCTGTTCAGAATACCTCTGCTACTGATACTTTTGGGAATGGTCAGACGGTTCGTTGCGAGAAAAACCATGACGAGTAGATGAGTTGATCTTGAAGATGGCCCAGAATTTGCGAAAGAGTGGAAACAGTTCAATAGTTATTGGCGCCAATGTAAACTGGTTTGTATTCATGTAACCCATGTTGTGTGAAATATATATATATATATTATCATCATTAAACGACCTTGTTTACAACATTATAGACCTAAACAGTGGCTGCGTTCTGCTTGATGCCATACAATACCAGATCCGGATTCCCACACCGCCAATCCCAGTATCCAACTGTGGTTTCGCCTGCCATTTGCGTGTAAGAAAATTTTATCTTCATCTTCATTTGTTTTCAGCGTTCGAAATGCAGCATACCCTAATACTTCGTATGACTCACTAATGCCAGGACACCCCTCATGCGGAGTGATTATATCCGCATTAATTTTCACCGCCGCTGCCTAACGATATCGCTTTTACCCAATATTCATGGCCAGTGATATCCAAGCTCTTGCTTACTGCAGAAGACTTTGTATGGGAAGGTGATTTGTTCCTTTCTAAGCTTTTTCAGCCTCAATGGGAAAATAATATTTGCTTGTCGCCTGTGAGAACGGTAAGCGTTCCCATGATTCAATAGTCATTGTATATTATTATTATTTTTCATGAACACAGCATGACTGCCAAGAATTTTATGGATATCCGTAAACTGGCGGAATCCGTGAAGAAGACGCTGGGACTGAAACAGTGACATGGAAGCGCGAATGCAAGGTAGGAGCTTATTCCATAAGTTGCCGTACTGTACGACAAAAAATTGTGGACTAAGTTTGAAGCGGCATCTGTAGATAAGTACAGTACACTCACGATTACGTGAACTATATGATAGCGACCTACTTTTATCGACTACAGATGGTTCGTGGTTAAAAACGTCATTATCGCGGCGCTGTCTGATCCGGAGCAAACTCTAAGTATCCTGAGTACAGGTTTTACCGATCTGTGAAAGCTTGCAGCTAACCTCCAGCACAAACATCCATTAATTTGTGTTGATCTTGTCGCAACGACTTTTAGGTGTCCTGCGTTCGGCTAGGAGTAGAAGTTGGTTAGGTTTGATGGAGTGAGTGGCATCTGGAGGTGCCACTGTCAGTTACTGGGTAATAACGCCAGACTTTGAACAGCAACATACATATATAGCGGGCATTGAAAATTTTGAGCAGCATTTAACGACACAATATCACCCTTTAAACCAAGGTCAACTTCACGCAGGTATTCTTACCGCTTACAAGGATTGATATGAGTACCCTGATACTACTAAGACGGAGGAACGGACTTCGCAACTTATTCCTAGAAAGGGAAAGCAAGGTCTTTGAAGCTTCACATCACAATTTAGGATTCTGCGCGGACCATATGTTAAGAGGCCGGAGTAAGACATGTAAAATAACTTCCGACCGACCGTAACGTCTACAAAATGGTTGCCCTCGAAGAAAGAAACGGATGGACCGCCAAAATTCCTTTCAGTTAGGATTCAAGAGAAGTGAATAGGTCAAAAATGTCCAGAGCTCCATGTCTGTCTGACAACTTCAACGCAACCTCCCCGTGAGGCGGAGATGCTATTACGCTGAACAACAACAAAGAAGGTGCCTCGTCAATAGGCCAGCAGATACCAAAGTACAAGAAGTCTACAGCCTACCAAACGGCACCGTAGGTGCAATATGCCATCCTCCTTATGACCTTCACACGCCGATCGTATTTGAATTAAAAGACACAAATCATCGATACGAAATGTCCCAAACATAGGGCAGGCGTCCGCAACATTCGAAAAACGAAGTGTATCCCTTCCACAAATGAGCGAATTCGACGGTAAAGAAGTTCGCTCGCAAGCAGGATTTAAACGCATTTCTTGTGACGCTGTGGGCATAGCTGCGCAGGTCGCAACAACCGTTGCGTTCGAAAGGAAACTTACAACTGACCGTATAGGCGAGCTTGCGTGCCGCATTTGAGAAGATTGTAGGGTTTGTTTTTGGCCCTCTCACCAAAAGCAAAATCAGACTTAGGGTTCTACATCTGAAGTTGTGGTCTTGTATCCAATCCCATCCTGGTGGCTTAGCCATAAAACACCTTTGGACACCCTCTATTCTTAATGAGTCTGTAATGTGCATGCTATCCAATACAAACGGACAATATTCTACGATGGTAGACATACACAAGTTGTAAATAAATAATAAATAAATATTTTATCCCCATATTGGTAATTTACCATTAGAGAAGCCAGCTTACAGGCATCATCACATTGATATGTGTTGGGAACTGTACAAGATTTTCCGGGACCTGAATGGTACGGAATGGGGGTCACTGAATTATATCAAAAACATCAGGAGATTACACTAGTCATGAAATGAACGAGGAAATACCACTTTTCGACGCGTTAAAGTTTGCAAACTTTTTCAGTCATACTTTCTTTTTTCACCATCAATAGCACCAAGGTCGAGCGAAATTCCAAATTTGATTCGCCTTCGCGATGCCCCGTTAGGCTATATAAACGTCTATTTCACCACAAATTCTTATGCTCATAGCTTCAGGTGCCAGAAGAACCCACACTGATGACGTCCGGAATCCGTAAGTTCCCACATGATCATGTAATCCAAGTGAACATCTATTCAAGTGTTGTCATTCACGGCAATATGGATTTACGTCATCAGAATTAGATATTGTGGTGCAAAAGAATAAACATTCGAGAAAAGACTGTGGACCAATGACGATGAGCTTTCCATACTGTTCACTTTAAGGTATGCAGCACTGTAAAGGAGGTGTATTCTCTATTAGATGAAATACCAGAGAAGTCTGTTGCACGGCGTTACTGTGAATATGCTCACTTTTAAGTTAATAGGTGAGTTGATCTCCTGGATTTTACCGTCTGTCAAGATTTTCGATTCCATTATGACCGTCCAGAAACTTGAGCAATTTGAGGGTTCATATATGTTTATATGGTGAGAGGGACAAATGTGATTATGAGATTGGTAATTCTTGCTTATTAGACAGTAATTTTTGTGGGGTCATGGTTTCGTTGCTTCACAAAGAAGCGGAATGTATAGAATTGGTGGCGTATATTCCTCATTGTGTACACAGTGGTAACTTGACTTTTTGGGGTGAAGGTTAAAGACTATGCAACCCATTGTGGTCCTAGATTTGTGAGTCCGTGATGTCTTCCGTTCACAAAATGCCAGATCAACTGAATATCTTGGCTCAAGGTCACAGAGACTTTTGAGAACAGGTAGTCTCATAGACTGGAGGCGCGGTCGAATTGTCTGTCGAGGGAGTGCCGAAGCATATCCAGGCACATCTGCTTACATTGAACCGAAGTTTCCAAGCAGTAGACCATGCGGATGTCACACCAAGCTCTTTTTAGTGGTGCCTGGAAGTGGGATAGCTCAGCACAGGTGAATGTGTATGCAACTTCTAGGTCATCAGCAAACAAGAATGGTCTACCGTGTGTGAAGCGGCTACCAATTTCACTGGCGTACAAAGTAAAGAGAAGATTCAGATTGATTCAGATTTGTTGTTTGAGGACATGAGTCTGGAAGCCTATGTTAACCCTTTTCCAGTAGGTTTATGTGCCTTTCCAATCCCCTTTAGAACTAGTCAATTGATGCTGCGGACACCACTTCTTCTGGGAGTCGGTTCTAGGCATTGATTACTCGGCGTGAGGACCAGTACTCCGCAGAGGCCATGGTTGTTCTTTGCTTTCGTAGTCTCATACTATGTCCGCTGAGGTGTTTCGACCCAGTGGGAAGGATAAAAGAAGATAAGTCATGTCCAAAGTCATTTCTCAAAACCCTGTATGGCGCGATTATGTAACGTCTCCGTCTGCAAAAGAACAAAGTAAAGGGGTCCAGATCCTTAAGTCGGTCTTCATATGTGAGGCCGGCCACCGCAGGGATCAGGCAGGGGGCTGCCCTCTCAAATCTTCCCGAAGGTCCGCGTCACCCTTCAGACAAGGATTAGCCGTCCGTGTTCAGCTTTCTAATTTATACCTAAGGATGTGTACAAGATGGTGAACGTGTCACCACTTATTTTCGTTAACGTTCTACGTGGCGTTCAGTGAGTCCTAAACCTCCGAACTGCTATCAATCGACAGTGAGTAGTGGTTTTCAAGTGATAACTGACCGTGACTCCTAGATCATTGTGGGTCAGTACCAACGGCGAAGGAGTCCCATCAATATTGTAGGTGTTGCCATGTGTATGGGTGCCCCGAGTGCATGGTCACACATTCACCTGCATTGATAGGCATCAACCACTTCTCTGACCAGGTAAACAAGCTGTTCAGGTCTGCCTGGAGTGCACGCATATCCCCATCGTTCCTAATTTCTCGCCAGATGTTTACATTGTCAGCTTAGAGAACCATAGGGGATTTCATGACGT
This sequence comes from Heterobilharzia americana, assembly GCA_944470555.2. Classification (NCBI taxonomy): domain Eukaryota; kingdom Metazoa; phylum Platyhelminthes; class Trematoda; order Strigeidida; family Schistosomatidae; genus Heterobilharzia; species Heterobilharzia americana. The sequence goes on along the minus strand of OX104129.1, from coordinate 32,471,477 downwards.
TTTGGCAGCTCATTTACCTATATGAGAAACAGTAGGGGGCCCAGGACTGTGCCTTGTAGCACTTCACTCTCTACCGACCTCCAAGTGGAGAGTTGAGAATTGATCCTAAATCTCTGTCTCCTACCAACAAGAAAATCTCCTATCCATCGAGCAGACTGCCAGTGATTCCGAAACTTTCCAGTTTGCCAAACAACCTAGAATGAGGTACTTTGTCGAACGCCTTACTAAGGTCAATGAAAATGACATCTATAGGTGTCCTATCAGCTTTAGACTTAACCCAATATTCTCCGATTGTAAGAAGATTTATCAAGCAAGAGGAATTCCTACGAAAACCGTGCTGTGAACGAGACCATAGTGTCTCTCTCCAGGTGAACTATGATGGCTTTCTTGATTACTCTTTCTAGGATCTTCACTACAGTACTAGTCAAAAGTATCGGTCTGCAACTCGGCGGAAGCTTCCCAGAACCTGCCCTGTGGATGCGTGTTACTACGGCATCCTTTCAGTGATAGGGGAGAGTGCCTTCACTGAAGGACAGTCTGAATATAGAGGTCAATGGGCCGGCTACACAGAGTGCAAGCTCTTTGAGCAGCCTTGGGTGCAGCTCATCCGGTCCCACTGATTTTTTCAAATCGAGAGTACTTAATGTCCAAAATACATCATTACGATCGACATTCGCAGTGCTTATTCTGTTGGATATCAATGCCTCTGCTGTCGGGTAAGTGTCCTCAGAGGCTTCTTATGCCAAGGCCTCGGCAAAACATCTAGCCATCGCTTCTGCTTTTTCCCTATTATTCTGGATCAAACCGTCATTTTCGGTCCCATTGATTAGGGTGGCACGCCTTATTTCTATAGTTCGCATAGGAAAATAACCTCTTCGAATGTTGCGATACAGCCTGGGCAGGACGTGTTTCAGAGCATATTAGAGACCACCGGATAGCAGCGATACACTTGTTGCGAACTTCTTTGTAAAGCTTCACCACTTCGGGTGTAGCGAGGTGGGTGGCAAGACCCCAACACTTTTTATTACGTTATAGCAAGATTCCGGCTTCCGTGGTTTATCCACGGAGGATGGTGTTTCCGTCCCCCCGGGACAGTCCACGGAATGGGAGGTTGGGTCACTCGTGCATATAACTGTTTGGAGGAACGCCATGCACCTTCAACTAAGGCTTCTGGAATGACTGTCTAGCCCTTCAAAGGGGCTGCCAGGTTAGCAGCTTCCATATTCGCTCTCCATATGTTGGGTCTAGTTGAAGCATCCAGCTGGTACAAGGCTTCTGCTGTGAGTCTGAAGATGATCACAGCATGATCACTTTCACCAAGGAGTGTTAGGTGCCGGATAAAGCACACGTCACCTGTATGTAAGAATACTAAGTCTAGAACTGATGGAGCATGCTGATGGTCATGTCTGGTTGGTGTCCTGATGTATTGTGTGAGGGCCAAGGAAATTGGTGTTTCCACAAACCGATGGTGGGGCGAATTACGTGATGCCTTTCTTGTTAGTATATCCAGGTCAACTGATGGTGCTTTGAAGTCTCCTACAACTGGACATTGGCATTTATCTATCCAGAGGGTCAGCTTACTCAGGAGGAAGCCTGCTGCTTCAAAATCAGGGCTTCGATATATCACGATTACGCCAACATCGTACCCCTTGCATTTTAGTCGGCAGCATGGCATTTCACATGTCACATTGGGTCGAAACACCTCAGCGGACATAGTATGAGACTACGAAAGCAAAGAACAACCATGGCCTCTGCGGAGTACTGGTCCTCACACCGAGTAGTCAATGCCTAGAACCGACTCCCAGAAGAAGTGGTGTCCGCAGCATCAATTGACTAGTTCTAAAGGGGATTGAAAGGCACATAAACCTACTGGAAAAGGGTTAACATAGGCTTCCAGACTCATGTCCTCAAACAACAAATCTGAATCAATCTGAATCTTCTCTTTACTTTGTACGCCAGTGAAATTGGTAGCCGCTTCACACACGGTAGACCATTCTTGTTTGCTGATGACCTAGAAGTTGCATACACATTCACCTGTGCTGAGCTATCCCACTTCCAGGCACCACTAAAAAGAGCTTGGTGTGACATCCGCATGGTCTACTGCTTGGAAACTTCGGTTCAATGTAAGCAGATGTGCCTGGATATGCTTCGGCACTCCCTCGACAGACAATTCGACCGCGCCTCCAGTCTATGAGACTACCTGTTCTCAAAAGTCTCTGTGACCTTGAGCCAAGATATTCAGTTGATCTGGCATTTTGTGAACGGAAGACATCACGGACTCACAAATCTAGGACCACAATGGGTTGCATAGTCTTTAACCTTCACCCCAAAAAGTCAAGTTACCACTGTGTACACAATGAGGAATATACGCCACCAATTCTATACATTCCGCTTCTTTGTGAAGCAACGAAACCATGACCCCACAAAAATTACTGTCTAATAAGCAAGAATTACCAATCTCATAATCACATTTGTCCCTCTCACCGTATAAACATATATGAACCCTCAAATTGCTCAAGTTTCTGGACGGTCATAATGGAATCGAAAATCTTGACAGACGGTAAAATCCAGGAGATCAACTCACCTATTAACTTAAAAGTGAGCATATTCACAGTAACGCCGTGCAACAGACTTCTCTGGTATTTCATCTAATAGAGAATACACCTCCTTTACAGTGCTGCATACCTTAAAGTGAACAGTATGGAAAGCTCATCGTCATTGGTCCACAATCTTTTCTCGAATGTTTATTCTTTTGCACCACAATATCTAATTCTGATGACGTAAATCCATATTGCCGTGAATGACAACACTTGAATAGATGTTCACTTGGATTACATGATCATGTGGGAACTTACGGATTCCGGACGTCATCAGTGTGGGTTCTTCTGGCACCTGAAGCTATGAGCATAAGAATTTGTGGTGAAATAGACGTTTATATAGCCTAACGGGGCATCGCGAAGGCGAATCAAATTTGGAATTTCGCTCGACCTTGGTGCTATTGATGGTGAAAAAAGAAAGTATGACTGAAAAAGTTTGCAAACTTTAACGCGTCGAAAAGTGGTATTTCCTCGTTCATTTCATGACTAGTGTAATCTCCTGATGTTTTTGATATAATTCAGTGACCCCCATTCCGTACCATTCAGGTCCCGGAAAATCTTGTACAGTTCCCAACACATATCAATGTGATGATGCCTGTAAGCTGGCTTCTCTAATGGTAAATTACCAATATGGGGATAAAATATTTATTTATTATTTATTTACAACTTGTGTATGTCTACCATCGTAGAATATTGTCCGTTTGTATTGGATAGCATGCACATTACAGACTCATTAAGAATAGAGGGTGTCCAAAGGTGTTTTATGGCTAAGCCACCAGGATGGGATTGGATACAAGACCACAACTTCAGATGTAGAACCCTAAGTCTGATTTTGCTTTTGGTGAGAGGGCCAAAAACAAACCCTACAATCTTCTCAAATGCGGCACGCAAGCTCGCCTATACGGTCAGTTGTAAGTTTCCTTTCGAACGCAACGGTTGTTGCGACCTGCGCAGCTATGCCCACAGCGTCACAAGAAATGCGTTTAAATCCTGCTTGCGAGCGAACTTCTTTACCGTCGAATTCGCTCATTTGTGGAAGGGATACACTTCGTTTTTCGAATGTTGCGGACGCCTGCCCTATGTTTGGGACATTTCGTATCGATGATTTGTGTCTTTTAATTCAAATACGATCGGCGTGTGAAGGTCATAAGGAGGATGGCATATTGCACCTACGGTGCCGTTTGGTAGGCTGTAGACTTCTTGTACTTTGGTATCTGCTGGCCTATTGACGAGGCACCTTCTTTGTTGTTGTTCAGCGTAATAGCATCTCCGCCTCACGGGGAGGTTGCGTTGAAGTTGTCAGACAGACATGGAGCTCTGGACATTTTTGACCTATTCACTTCTCTTGAATCCTAACTGAAAGGAATTTTGGCGGTCCATCCGTTTCTTTCTTCGAGGGCAACCATTTTGTAGACGTTACGGTCGGTCGGAAGTTATTTTACATGTCTTACTCCGGCCTCTTAACATATGGTCCGCGCAGAATCCTAAATTGTGATGTGAAGCTTCAAAGACCTTGCTTTCCCTTTCTAGGAATAAGTTGCGAAGTCCGTTCCTCCGTCTTAGTAGTATCAGGGTACTCATATCAATCCTTGTAAGCGGTAAGAATACCTGCGTGAAGTTGACCTTGGTTTAAAGGGTGATATTGTGTCGTTAAATGCTGCTCAAAATTTTCAATGCCCGCTATATATGTATGTTGCTGTTCAAAGTCTGGCGTTATTACCCAGTAACTGACAGTGGCACCTCCAGATGCCACTCACTCCATCAAACCTAACCAACTTCTACTCCTAGCCGAACGCAGGACACCTAAAAGTCGTTGCGACAAGATCAACACAAATTAATGGATGTTTGTGCTGGAGGTTAGCTGCAAGCTTTCACAGATCGGTAAAACCTGTACTCAGGATACTTAGAGTTTGCTCCGGATCAGACAGCGCCGCGATAATGACGTTTTTAACCACGAACCATCTGTAGTCGATAAAAGTAGGTCGCTATCATATAGTTCACGTAATCGTGAGTGTACTGTACTTATCTACAGATGCCGCTTCAAACTTAGTCCACAATTTTTTGTCGTACAGTACGGCAACTTATGGAATAAGCTCCTACCTTGCATTCGCGCTTCCATGTCACTGTTTCAGTCCCAGCGTCTTCTTCACGGATTCCGCCAGTTTACGGATATCCATAAAATTCTTGGCAGTCATGCTGTGTTCATGAAAAATAATAATAATATACAATGACTATTGAATCATGGGAACGCTTACCGTTCTCACAGGCGACAAGCAAATATTATTTTCCCATTGAGGCTGAAAAAGCTTAGAAAGGAACAAATCACCTTCCCATACAAAGTCTTCTGCAGTAAGCAAGAGCTTGGATATCACTGGCCATGAATATTGGGTAAAAGCGATATCGTTAGGCAGCGGCGGTGAAAATTAATGCGGATATAATCACTCCGCATGAGGGGTGTCCTGGCATTAGTGAGTCATACGAAGTATTAGGGTATGCTGCATTTCGAACGCTGAAAACAAATGAAGATGAAGATAAAATTTTCTTACACGCAAATGGCAGGCGAAACCACAGTTGGATACTGGGATTGGCGGTGTGGGAATCCGGATCTGGTATTGTATGGCATCAAGCAGAACGCAGCCACTGTTTAGGTCTATAATGTTGTAAACAAGGTCGTTTAATGATGATAATATATATATATATATTTCACACAACATGGGTTACATGAATACAAACCAGTTTACATTGGCGCCAATAACTATTGAACTGTTTCCACTCTTTCGCAAATTCTGGGCCATCTTCAAGATCAACTCATCTACTCGTCATGGTTTTTCTCGCAACGAACCGTCTGACCATTCCCAAAAGTATCAGTAGCAGAGGTATTCTGAACAGATGATTAAACCAGAGACCAATTAAAATATTGGCTCAGGACGTCACTCACCTGCAATGGCTCCACACTACATATTTTCTAGTACTCTGTACCAAGAGACCTTTTCATATGGAACTTACTATGCATCAAATACACTTCTCGATTGATGCCGCCTATGCTAATACAAAAGATACCCAAAGTCTATGGACTATTGACTGTTTCAGCATCTGCTTTCATCCAATACAACAAGTATTCCCGGCAGAATTAATCTATATTACCTTTAAACGTAACATGGTGTCCTGGAGATGCACTGGTATGGCCATACATGTTGGTTATATAACTGTGGATACCTTATTGACACTCCAGATTGTATGAATGGGTCCTTTGAGGTTAGCAAAGCTAAAAAATGAAGATCATTCTAAGGAATAGACTGTTATATTACTAATCAGCGAACTATGCGAATGGACTAACAACGTCGATTGGTTATAACGCAAACTTTGAACACTGCGCGCTTTTGATATTGATAGTGGAACCTATCTATGTGACGGGAGATGGCAATCCATATCCGTCTCATGAATTTCAGTAAATTTCAACAAGATTATGCGCACTAATGACTTGATGTGTAAATTATTTGATACTAGATACTTTCAAAAGTTACGAATTTGACGGTGCTTGTTAACTGGCATCCCTCATGTTTGACCTCTTAAATGAAGACAATATTTACTATTGTCTAAACTTTGGCACTTTATGTACGCTGTAAAGTAATATTTCCTTGTTCATTTCATAACTAGCAGGACCTTCGGCAGTTTTTAATTGAGTTTAATGGCATTCCGTCAGTACCACTCAGGGCTCAAGTCTTGTAGATATTTTGAGATGTGTCAACGTGATGAAGCCTGTAAACTGGCTTTTCTCATGTTAAAATTTTTTAACGCGAGAATAAAACACTTATTTATCATCTGGGAACGTATTCCGCTTTTGGAGTTCACCAACACTGTCCTCTACGAGTTCTCATACACTGGATTCTCCTAATGTCTGATGAGATATCTCCCGTGCCTTCGCTGGTCTCCCATATGAAACGTTGATGAGACTGCCATAAGTTCTTACCTCATGCCAACGGCACATCCTGCCGCATCCGACAGCGATCAAAAATAGAGATTTCATGCCACATGACAGCATGTGATTTGTGTCCCTAGGTGTTTAACAGAGAACGTACGTACAACAGACGCCACAATAAGGAAAGTTAGTTAAGGAGAAACATGCACATATGAAGCGAACTTCTGGTTGAAATTCTCTTTACTTCACTTCCTGCAGCTTTGGTTTTGCTTTTTCTCATCGTAAAAAAGCATTTCAGTCCTTAGCGTTGGCTTGGTTGTCACTGTTACCTCCTGTTCCATTCATTCCTCGCGGGATGACCTGGCGCCTCACTTATCGTTGCACTGGCATCACCATTCCTATTTGCATTCCCATTATATCTATTACGGTTCCTTTCTGCCTCTTTCCCTCCCTCTTACTCTCTGTTGTTCACTTCTTCGACCTGAACCCTACCTGTTGTTTCTTGGTCTCTCCCCAAAGACCTCCTAAGTTTTTCTTACCCCTTATTTTTCTCTATTTTCTCATCTTTCTCCACCCTATTACTTGCTTTAGGCACCTTTCAGACATCGTCATCTCCTTTCATGATTGACGTCGACAACTTCCTGGAGAAATTACACTTGTAGATTCCTGCTGCACCACGGTCCCAAGACAAATCACCCTTTTCCCTATACATTTCATCAGCAGTCAAAAACCTACACGGTTTATCCGGTCAACAGCAGAGGATCTGCCGGACCGCCCACATCCCAGTTAATCAGAGGCCTATAATTGGGTGCGAAGAAATAAATGGCTTCGCACAAGCCAGTCAAAAAGATATGGGATAATTTTGCAAGGATACTGGGGGAGAATCACGGGGTGTTTAATTCGGTTATTAAAAAGCATGGTAGCTTTCCTTTCAGTATGCCAGACCACGGTGGTTAAGCCACCCGTCACACTAAGTGCGAGGAACCTCACAATAACTTCTTTCAAGCGGAAGGTGCTACCACAAGCAATGTGGCCACTCATACTGCAGAGGACTTAACTTTTATGCAGCGGTAGCCCTCAAACTTGGGAGAACCCTAGAGTGCTTAAGCCCCATTTAGCCCTTGGAAATTTACGGCACTCACTTCACAGTACTCACAGCGTACCTTCAGCGATCCATTTCTAGGAGGCATATTGCCCTATAACTGTAAACGAGAGGCCGCCGTCCTTAGATATAAAAGTGGGAGTAGACTACTTGCCTTTCAGTGTAGACCAAACTTCTTAGCCTCTTCGGTTGCAAGCTTTATGGAAAGGGTAGTAAATGGTTCACTTAGTCACTGCTTGCCCAAGAACTCATTCTTAACTGACTGTTAACGAGTAGGTGTACACTGACTTGTTACTAAATTGGGGTAGTTGCAGTCTCTCCGTCACGAAGAAATGTCACACTCTTATTGGGTCACTTGACTTTTCTGGGCCCTTTAACAGGATAAAACATGATAGCCTTCGTAAGAAACTTCGGCCTGCGGACGTACACAAGAAGTTGCTCACTTGGCTTGTGGATCATCCTGATAGTCGATTACAATCTGTTTCATTAGGTTCCCCCATGTCTAAATGGTCTCGGTGCTGAATGAAGGGCCCTGGGATTCCACTCTTGGTCCACCATCGAAACTCACGTTTGTAAATGTTTTGCCAGAAAGTCTGAATTCTCCCTCAATGTTGTATGCCGATGACCTGAAGTTTTGGAGGGGGACGTGATGGCCAACGGATGCCTATATCTTACAGAGAGACCTTTAGAAAAGAGTAAATACGACCGGTGAAAACATGCTCTCTCTCAACTCAGAGAAGCCTAGGATAATGGCTGTAGATAAAAATATGTGTAGTTCTAGTCTCAGCCGCCCGAGGGAGAGAAATATTTCCCCCAAGAGCATTCAGAAGCTTCTACGCGTTACCCTAACTGGTAAACTGGAGCTTCTTTACATTGTCGTCTTGCAACCAGCAGGGCGTACGGCGTACGGTCTATGATCCACACTCCAGGGAGTCTCACTCAGGGCCTTTCCGCTACAGTGTAGAGGCTATGTAATTGTTCTCATCTATTTAAAATTTGCCAGTTGTATCCCTACACTTGAAAGATGTTTCCATCCTAGGGTGGGTTTGCGGAACAACCACAAAGGGAGTGATCGAGCTACAGCACAAACGTTCTCTAAAACGCCTAGTTGTTTTTAATCCGTACTCAGTACAGTGCAGTAGGATTAGAGTTGACATGACCATCGTGTATCATGTTGCCGATAATCCTCCTCATCTTAATCCTTCGCTCTTAAGATTTGGTCAGAAAAATCAGTCCAGGGGTAGCCCTTTCGGATTAGAGCATGAGAAGGCACATTCGATGACCCGCGCCAGCTCAATTTCAGCTATAATACTTAAACTGTGGTACTTCTTTCTCAAAAAATGTCACAACGCCCTCTTATGATGCTCTCAAAGGGAGTTTAGGTGTGCAAGCGGAGTCCCCTGGTATGAACTGCCATCGGTCAACAAGCCACCAGTAATCTTGCTAACGGTAGACAGCAGTACTTTGTATTGTTATATTATTATTTATCCCTTAGGTTTATGGCGGAAGACAGGGCCTCACCAGCATGTTTCCATTCCACTCTTTTCTCTGCAATCTTTATAACCTGGCTCCGAAACTGTCCACAAGCTCTCATTTCTTCTCACGCGACCTCCTGCATGTCACCCTTGCGCAGACGCCCAACTCGTTGCTTCCCACCTGGGTTCCACTTGAGTGCCTGGAGTACGATATCCCCGGACGGTCTTCTCAGTGTATGCCCAATCCACCTCCACTTCCTTCTGCATACTTGTTGGGCGACAGGTTCTTGGTTGGTTGCCAGCCAGAGTTCCTTGTAGCTTGTTCCCTTCGGCCGTCTGAGCCTCAGTAGCGAGGCAGCTTAGGCAGTTTCTGATGAATATCTGTGGTTTGTTGGAGACGCTTTTCGTAACGCGTCAAGTCTCTGAACCATCAAGCAGAAGCACTGACTTACTTGACTGGATCGGTGTTGAAAATCCGGATCTTGTTCTTTGTGCTGAGTGCAGTAGATCTTCACACTGATTTCGGATTAGCGAAAGTCTGCCTTGCATTTCCAATCCTGGTTTTGATATGCTCGTCTGCACTGCCTGCAGTTGAAACGATGCTGCCTAGATGGGTAAGCAGGTGTAAGAGACTGCTTCTAATAAGTTTCTCCCGTTGATGGTGACTGGAGCTTGTTGTTGGTGTTGGTGGCATTGGTTGGGTATCACCATTACTTCCGTCTTCTCTACATTCACCTAAAGTCCTGGTTTCGCTGCCCCTTCTGCCAACTTGTTGGTTTTTGCCCATAGATCTTCAAGTCTGTGCGACATTAAACATAAATAATCACCGGCAAATCCAAATCTTCCAGGGTTTTTTCGTCGGTACAAGCAGCGTATCCCCCTCTTCTTGCTCCTCACGGTTTGCTGCATGATCCAATCGACCACAACCAGGAAGATGATGGGCGATAGATATCGGGTAGCCTTGTCTTACCCCTGCCTTCACTTCAAAGGCGTCAATGAGCTTTCCATTATGGATCACCTGGCATGTGGCGTCTTCATATAGTTGCTGAATGAAGTTGATAAAGGTTTGTGACACTCAGTAGCGTTGAAGCAACTGCCAAATTACTTCTCGGTCGACGCTGTCGAAAGCTTTTTCAAAGTCGATGAAGTTGAGGTAGGTAGCTGACTGCCATTCTATGCTGTGTTCTATGACGATGCATAGCGTAGCAATTTGGTGCCTACATGATTTGTTCTTCCTGAATCCAGCCTGTTCCAGTCGCAATTTTGAGCTCAGAGCATTGTTTAGTCTCTCTAGGGTGGTGCAGCTAAATATTTTGCTTGGGGTGGACGGAGACAGGAGCGCGATTCTACGCCAGTTCTTTGCAAAGAATTAGGTTGTTCTTCTTTGGGAGTTTGACGAGGTAACCCTTCTTTCAATCAATAGGCAGGTACCTTCGCTCCCTTTCAGGCGTTCTGAAATAGTGGTGTCAGCATGTCCGCTGTTGTCCCTGCGTCTGTTGTCAGTGCTTCTGGCGGAATTCCATCTGAACCCGATGCTTTCCAGCATTTCAGTAGCTTTATGTCGTTCAGGACTTCCAATTTCGTCGGAGGGCTTGTGTTCACTGGTAGTTCTGTGGCTGGGCTGCAGATGGTATTTTCGGAAGATGTGCAGGTCATGGTCGATTCAAGAGCTTTTTGAAGTGGTCAGCCCATCGTTTCCTTTGTTTCTCTTCTTTGGTAATAAGACTTCCTTCTTCATCACCTGGTTATTTGATACAATGCTGTCAGGTCTCTGTCTCTCCTACCTGCAGCCTGTTCTGCTTCACTTGCCAGTGTGTCGTGGAAGTGTCTTTTGTCTTTCCGTACATTCTTCTTCACTTCTTTGTACAGTGTGGTGTTTTATACGTTGTGCTCGGTTCCTCTTCTCATCGTTCATCTTTGCACTGGTTTGACTTCTGCTTCAACATCCTCCTCCCCCTGTTCCATCATCTTCCATGTATCCGTCGAGATCCATTCCTTATCTTCATTCTTCCTCCTTCACAATGTGGTTACGCAGTTTTCTTTCCAAATGGCTTTCAAAGAGTCCCAGTGCTCATTGACACAGGTTTCTTTTTAGATGTTGTTCGACATCTCCCATTTTGTCTTGATGACTGGCTGACGTGAAGATATCCTTGGTAGTTTCGTCCTTCAGTTCAGTTTCTGTTCTAGGTGTTCAACTTGAACTCTGGTCTATCACTAACTTCCTTGATTGTTTTTAACTTGATTTGGAAGGTTCCTTGCACTAGATGGTGAGTGGTCTGAACCTACATCTGCTCCTCTTCTTGACCTTGTGACAAGTATGCTGCATCTCCACTTTCTTGAGATTGAGATGACGTCGATCTGATTTTAGTGTGTCCATGTGGCGAAATCCATGTCGCTTTGTGAATATCGTTGTGTTTGTACATACTGCCTCACCTCCAATCACCAAATCTTTGAATGCACAGAAATCTGCAAAAAGTTCTCCACCCTCGTTCATTTCACCCAGCGCTTCTCGACTGACGATCAGTTCTCTTTCTGTGTTGTCCCCTCCCAGTTTGGCGTTCATGTCGCCCATTAGAATTTTGATGTCGCCAACTGAGGTCTTGTCCAGCGCTGACTGCAGTTGTCTGTAAAATCCCTTCTTCTTCTCTCGTTCCGCGTCTGCATTATTTGTAGGTGCATAGCGGAGCACTGTGTGATTGTGACTTTCCTTCCTTTTGAGTTGAATATTGCTGTCATGATCCTGGAGGAGATTGGTTCTCACTGTATGAGGACATCATGATAGGCACTCGAAAACTCAGTGCGCTGGTGGCCTTCGTCTGGGTGACAATATCAGAGTAGATTATTGATCCTTCAGTTGACAGTTTGGATAGTCCATCTCCACTCCATCTGCTTTTGCAGATTCCTAGCAATTCTACGCCTAACCTTCCCATCTCCTTTGCAATCTGGACAGCCTTGCTGGGTTCATACATGGTGCGGACATTCCATGTCCCCATCCTTACTTTCGTTTTTTGTCGAGAGAAGACACGTCGGCCAACTGGCTTCCCGAGGGCTTTCACCAACCGGCGTCACTCCGACTCTCGGATTCCAGCGAGGAATAAGTTTGTTTTTATTTTTATATTTTGTCCGTGCTTTGAAATTTTTAAAGAGGCTGGATTGGTTTTGCTGGGTGGGGTTGCCAGCCTTCCCTCTTTATCCGGGCTTAGAACCGGCTAGTAACTGGCGAACTAATTCGTTAGGCGAGGTTGCGGTACTATGTAATGAGAGTAATTAATAAAGTATTCCGCTGGTTATCGCTGCACTCTTGGGTTTCTTTGATCGGGAGGAGAAACTGACCATTCAAGACGCAGAACTTATTCCATTAAGATGGGCGTCGAACGTTAGGAACCACTGTTCACAATTTCTGTTGCTGCCGCTTGGTCTGTCGACAGCTTCAAGAATGGGCTGAACACCTACACAGTGGCACACGGCTTGCACTCATTTAGCTGGAACGTGGAATGGACTGACACAACAAACTGTTTTCGCAGAATCCACACCAGTCATCCCTGTGCCAAGCCTTTTGTACATCACGAGTTTCCCTGTCAGACATCTCACCTCTGGTCACCGTGCCCCCATTAATACCACGGCTATCTGTTTCCGTTTCCCCCCCGTAATTTTACTCACTTCCTCCCCTCAATCTGGTTTTGCTTAAATTCATCCTGTCACATTTCTGTTTCCTATCTTCCCTGAACCTATCTAGCTTCCTCCTTTGCTTTTGTTCTCCTTCTTTTCAGCTTGTCATTTCCTAGTTCTTCTCACTTTCATCACTGGTTGTCTTTTCGCCATACTTTTTACGGCCAGTTCGAGCAGCTGGCGACACGACACTTAAGGAGGCTGCCTTTGCCACAGCCGTTGGCCGAATCATGCGATTCCTACAAAGCCAGCTGACATCCAGCCGCCTGTTAGGCTGATTAACCAGACGGCCACCTCTCAAGAGGTCTTGGATAACTCACGCAACTCAAAGGCAAATACAGGGGAAAAAGAAGGCACAGTATCGTTGGCGTACATCGCGCAAAGAATCAGACCTTCATAGCTGCAAGACGTTACGCAGCTTATGTGATATAAGAATTCGTAGTGACGGACACACACCAGAGCAACCCGGCCGAACATTTGAGCCACAACACGAAAAGTCTGTATCGGCTTATCTCACAACGCAGACAGACAAATAAGGGTTCAAACCAGGTCACAGGGCTGGCCGTTGAACAGCAATGAGATAGCGGGATTTATGAGCAGTAGATTTGACTGGCAACTCAACCCAACAATACATTCACCATCGACATCTAGTAGTATGACGAAGTCTCAGGACTGCGTTACAAAGCTAATGAACGTGAAGATTGCGTCGAACCGGATGTTTGTGAGACTTTCAACATGCGTCCACGCTCGGTGAGTTCGTAACTTGCGTTACGTTTGCACGTGATCTGTTATACTATAACTTTAACGTTACCAGTCGTTCGATGTAGTACTTTTGAGCACCAACAGTTACGTTACGTTGCTCCTGCATAGCGTGGTATTCTATACCGGCAATTCCCGCCGTTTACTAGATCTATCTGTACAAAAGAAAGACTCGGAGCATATATTGCTTCTTTTTCTCTGAAACTCAAGTTTCTGAGCATCATACGCCTATTCTGGAACGTTAAAGAGACACCCACTTTGACATACACAGCGGAACCCAAGAAATTACTGAGAAAACAGGGAAGTCAAAACGAGGACTAAATTAAAGAAAAGTTATTTGTCTTTAACACTCAGTTTGGTTACGAACCAACGCTGTTAGCTTCGAGACACAATAGTTTCGCAATATACGTTGCCTGAAGTGTAAAGAAACGCTTGCTATTAACTGTCATATTTGATACATAAGTCGTTGCTAAACCTTCTGTGACTTCTGGTTACTTCACTTGTTCTTCGGTATTGACGAACCCAATAAACGAGTAACTACTACTGCCCACCATGGTCCACCCTAACAAATGTATATGTGCTGTATATACACCTAAACCTAACCCTAGCGCCTCAACTAAAAGAGCACGTTCACTAAGTGGTTCGACATCAAGCCATAAAAGAGGTCCTGAAGTTAAGGTAGTCGATCTCATACCGGAGCTATATAACACTTCGCGTAAAAACAAGGAAGACTTGATAACCCTCCAGAAGCAACTACAAGACATGAACGCTAAGCTTGAAGTTGTTCTACCACTGCTCCATCTTTGTCAGCCTAATCTAGAAGCCAGTACAGAAACCTTATTGAAAACAGAAAGTGTCCTAGATTTCATTGCTACAGAGGTTAATAAAAGGATTATGTCCTCACATAATGTATTAGTATACAACATACCCGACCACGAACCGATCAAGCAAGCAAAAGCCTTATGTCTGCAGGCTTGTAACATGTCTTCTACAGAATGCCAAGTTACCCGTCTCCGCAAGAAGTTGGGGAAATATACCTGCCCCTTGCTGTTCAAATTTAGTGGCTCTTACCACTCCAGACACCTATCATCCAAGCAACTTATTAGTGTATCCACACCATATAAAAATGTCAAACTTTCGCAAGACTTAACACCTTGTCAGAGACGTAGTCGCACAAAAATACCAAAAACTGCTAATTCTAGTCAAGCTCTGGTACCCAAAACAGCAACACAATCTATTAGCGAACTGGTTACTGTACAAACACAATGGAATGAGGAACACCAAAGCCCACAAATTAGCCCACTCACACACAGACGTAGAGCCGATGACACGACGGTAGGCTTGGACAAATCTATGAACTACACTCAAAAACAGGCACGATCTCCTAAAGGTGGTCTCACTGTCTACAGAAGTGGAAAGCCAGTCCCCGTCTTACCCCGTCACACAGGTCGCCCCCAAACCAAGTGCTACGCTATCGACCCAACAAATTACTGAAACGTTATTATGTCGTCACCAGGTGTCACTCAGCCTATAAACATACCCAGCACCAGCCACAAGCACCCTGTTATCATAGGACCGCCCCAAGCTTAGCGCGTAAACAGTCTAATCTACCCCACCTCAGCCAGTGCAAAACTTATATGCACCAAATAGGCAGATGATAAAGAGTACAGATAGCACTAGACACTCTTATACAAACCCCACTATGCACCTACCCAGGTTAAATAAACTGCCGAAAAGGCAATCAAGCAGTCACACCAATAGACGAAAAAACAATACAAATAGCTAAAAGACCATTGCACCCTCGCAAAGTCACACTAGGGAAAATGCCAAACGTTATTTCTCAGGTCATCCTATGACCAAGTCAAATAACTACTCTCCAGGCGACCCACACTTCTTAACACTTCCGCGGTCACTAGCAGATACACATCACCGCCGGACCCCTCAACGATCACAGTTATTGGATAGGGAGCAAAATGGTAGTCACAGACTATGCTTTCCGCCTCACCCATACGCCGAAAGACGTGGGTCATACGCCACACAAGGACAAACTTACAACAGATCCCCTAAAGAAAATCAAGGGGAATATGAATTTGTCTATGACCAAAATGCATACGGCAACCAGCGGACAGGTGTGCCATACAACTTATCAATCCCCGTTACTTCTTATGAACAGGGTTTTTTCGGACAGCCTACGGCTGCAACGCCACCAGTAATGCAGGTGATTCGGATGCTGTCGGATCATCTGCTCTCTACCCTGACCAACAGTCTCTATACCAATCACAATGTAGTGAATACCTCGCTCCTTCCGAGGTAAACAGTACCGAATCGTCACCCTGTACAAAAGGTCATGACATCGCTAGCACGATGTACGCAAAGGACGCCCAAGAAACGTACCAAAGTGCTGACTTTCTCCGAGATATATCTAAACACTTTTGTACCCTTAACTCGCTCTCGTTTTGCCTGATTAACGCCCGCTCTATACGCAACAAAATGAAAGAGATTATGCTGCTATCTCTGATAAGTGGTCCGTCCGTGATAATGGTTACAGAAACTTGGTGTACCAATGATATTGCGACGCAGAGATCTCCATTGACAACTATTCCTTGTTCAGGAAGGATAGACTGCATGGTAGGGGAGGAGGGTGCATTATCTATGTAAAGTCTGACATCACTGCTACGCAGTGCCCTACATCTGAGCTAAACGAGATTGACGACTCAGTATGGATTATCGCAAAACTTACTCGCTCCACTTCCCTCCTAATAGGATGCATTTACCGGCCCCCTTCCTCCTCAGTCGAATACGACGACAAGCTAACAAGCGTGTTCGCCCGTGTGGCAACACTACCACACACAGCGAAAATTATATGTGGTGACTTTAACATGCCAGATATAAAGTGGCGACCAATTAGCTATCCAGAGCGCTTTGATAAATTCATAAGCATTCTTGAAACAGAGGGTTGGCAACAACATGTGGAACACCCTACCAGGTACAATAGTGTCCTGGACCTAGTCTTCACAAACGGAACCACACCCACAAAACTCCAAGTGGGTACACAACTTCCAGGTAGCGATCACAAGGTTGTATATGGATACTTCAATATAACCAGCACAAAAGTGGCCCAAAAGTCAGGAACAGTACTAACTAGAAATTACAAGTATGCCAAATGGGACGAACTACAATCGTTTCTGCGCTGCCTAGATTGGAGCCCCTACTTTACCAACAGTTCAGCCAAAGAACTCTGTGATCTATTCTATGAATATATAGGCACAGCTCAAGACTATGTTGCTCCACCGCTCCGAAGAGAAATTAAGAAAAACAGAGCTGACTATATAGAAAGTACGCATCCGCATGCGAAACCATGTCAGAGAGTACTATAAGTCGAATGACTTTTCGTCGCTTGTCACACTCAAAGACACATACGACACATTCAAGGCAGAAAGAGTAATAGAAGCCGTTAAACAAGAACGCATCCAATGTAGTAAAACTAGTAATACAGAAGCACTAGTGAGACTGATGAAAACCCGGATAAGTAGCTCCAGAAATAGTACCCCTAGTTTAATCATGGACAACGGCATCCTCTACGATAACCCACTACAAATCAGCGAGCTGTTCGGTTACCAGTTTGCTAGCTGCTTTACACAAGAGGACGAAATAAAAGTCATTGGTGCACCGTCAACACCAACTCACTCCATAAGTACAGTGCTCTTCTCTAAACAAAACATTTCTCTAGCTATAGCATCACTTCGAACCTCATACAGTGCGGGGCCTGATGGAATTCCAACCATCTTGTTAAAAAGAGGTGGCGAAGATATACCGCTGATTCTCTTGAAGCTCTTTAATACGTCCCTCTCCAGTGGCAATTACCCTGAGAACTGGAAACTATCATACATATGTCCTAAGCATAAATGTGGACCAACATCTAATATAGAAAACTACCGACCTATAAACATCACGTCAGTAGTATCCAGGACTATGGAAAAGGTGATTGTGAAAGCAGTTGTCGACTATATGACGACTAACCAATTACTCTCACCAGCACAACATGGATTCTTGAAAGGCCGGTCATGCACTACAAGCTATCTTGACTATCTAGACAACGTTACAAGCAAGCGTGACCAAGGCCTATTTGTAACTACCCTTTTCTTAGACTTCAAGCAAGCATTCGATAAGGTGCCTCACAAACGCCTGGTCACTAAGTTGCAATCATATGGTTTCCGAGACCCGTTACTGTCCTGGCTCAGAACATCTTTAGAGGGTCGCTTCCAAGTAGTAAAATTCAGTAATTGCTACTCCACCCCTAGACTTATACAAAGTGGTGTCGTCCAGGGTAGTGTGCTAGGACCGATACTTTTCCTAATCTATGTAAACGATATCTGCAGTGTTATCCGAAATGGCATACCCTACCTTTTCGCTGACGACTTGAAGATAGTCTACAGCTTTTCTCCTGCAGCACTAACACAGGGTTTCTCTCAAATACAAGAAGATCTGAAGAGGATATTCATATGGAGCGAGACCTGGCAGCTCCCTCTAAACCCAAATAAAAGTGGCATCCTCCATTTCAATAAATCCCACCCAGAAGTAACGCTACACTTGGGTGATATTGCACTGCAGGTATACAACACTGTGAAAGACCTCGGAATCACTTACTCCAGAAGTTTGACTTTTACGGAGTATGCAGACTCAGTAGTTTCCAAGGGCAGAAGACTCATCGGTCTTCTACACAGAAACAAACTCATACCTGAGGCAAAACTTATACTGTACAAGGCTATGGTTCGCCCAATATTAGAGTACTGCACCGTTATCTATGGTAGCATGAATGTATCGGACAGAATTCGAGTAGAGAACATTCAACGAAACTTTACTCGGCGCCTACTAATACATTATGAAGGACTTGCTTACGAAGCAAGATGCAAAAACTAGGACTAGAACTACTCTGGCTGAGACGCCTGAAGCTCAACCCAACACTTCCTTTTCGCCTTTTATTTGAAAACTCTTAAACGAAATGTGCTATCACTTTTAAATCAACACAGGCATATAAACTGCTTAATAGCGAATACACCATCCCAATAAATAAGTATCGCTCAAAACTTCGATGTGGGTTTTCCTTAACTCAGTACAGCATGCTGTGGAACAAACTTCCTGCTCTTATACGAGCATATCGATCTCTCGGCTAGTTTCAACGATCAGCTAGTGAATTCCTCCTATCTAACGAATCTCATCAAATCGTTGACGGCCAAACCACAAACGGTAACACCATGTACAATGGTGCCACTGGTACCTAGACTCGAGGAGAACTAACAGTTATGGCAAAAGTATACAATACGGAAATCTAAACACATAGGTTAAGATTAAATCTGGCTTAAAAAACGACCAAGAGTGGAGGGGAAGCGGTGTGCGATATGATTTGCAACGGCGAACTCTGTAGCTGCTCTGATGTAGCCCACATTTCTCTGTAACCTAACTGATCTCACTACTTAACACCTGTTTCTTAGATTTCTTCCCTTAAAATAATCTCTCCACTCCGGACTGATAAAAGAACTGTCTATCGGTACATTTTCGTAGCATGTAACATGTTTCATTATTTTTTCCCCTTGTTGTCAGTACTTACATGTAAGCACTCTACACCACCATATTGTTTCGATAGCCCTGATACGGCAATACTCAACAGGCAACACCATGATCATCCCCCTCGTGGCCAGATAAAGGGTGGTTACCGTCTTTGAAAAAACCATGAATTTCACTTAAATGTTTACAACTTCATCAAACGCTTGTACATAGGTATATAACAATTTAATACCTGGTCCAAAATCCTCTAATCTCTCTATTTCGTAGTGATATCTTCCGTTCCAGACTAATTTTCATTACCATCGTGCGCACCCTCATCTTATTCCACCTAAGCTTACCTCCAAACAGTTGGTTCTGGATACTTCTTCAAGTAAGTTTTGAAGCCAGTACAAAGAGCTCACCCAGATGTATCATGGTTGATCCACTCCTGCGTAGTATTTTTGTGCTCCTGCTTCAAAATTCACCAGCTGCTCGCTTTTGTTACTCACTTTTCAGGTTTACCTAACCAGTCCTTCATTCAAACGGGATCGAACAAATCGCATTTCCCAGTGTGAAATATTGCCATTAAAACGTTATGACGAACGCGCACGCCCAAGGTCATGACCGTGATTCGGTCTCACCTTCGAGAATATTAGATGATTCAAACGATAACCAGTTAATCTTCAAATTCGAACTGGGCGTGCTTCAGCACACCTCCTGTACGCCATAAATAACAGTATCTAACGTATAGCTCAACATTGTACATAATAGTCATTTCTCATTACCAAAATTATCAAACCTGTAAACTGGTTTGTGTTCATGTAACCTTTGTTGTATGAAATATATATTATTATTAGAATGAGGAAATATGCGGACTATGATGACATAAGTCGGGTGGTCCCACGCAACTCTCTGGATGTGCTAAGCATACCCATGTGTAACCTGTTCACGCACTAGTTGGAAGTAAGTCAACTCTTAAAAGAGTGGAGACGCCCCATTCTTTCACCAATCTTGAGGGAGGTGGCCGAAAAAACCCGTGCAGCTGCAGACCAGTAGCGCTACTCTCCATACTTTCCAGGATACTGAAAAGCCTGGTTGCAGATGGTTTTCCGGACTACCTGAACGGAAACAACATCGTTCACCCCACCAAGTATGTCTTCGAAACCGGGCGGCCATGTGCAACAAACTTTACGACTGCTTCGGATGACTGGGCCACAAGACTGGACAGCAAACAACCAGTTCGCGTTACCTTCTCGGACTTGGCCAAAGCTTTCGATAGCTTACCGCACTGCACCATGTTCACCAAACTTGCAGAAGTGGGTATCAATACCTAGAGGACGGGGAATTTCGAACTAAAGTAAACAGAATTCCTCCAACCTGAGGGAACGCAAGAACAGAAGTTTCTCATGGAGTGATCTTCGGGTTACTCCTATTTTTACTATTCATAAATGACCTCCCCAGTAAAACCGGCTTATTTACCCTCCTATTCGCCGACGACACCGAAATATGGAGGACGATAGGTGATAAAGGGGATCCTAGGATACTCCAAAACGACCTGCTACAACTAGATTTCTTGTCAGCAGCAAGCGGTTGAAGCCTTAACTTGGAGAAATGCAAGGTGATGTATCTTTGCACACCAGAGGCGATGAATATCCGCTACGCTCTTGACAAGTAGTCAATCACCATAGTATCCACAGAGGAGTACCTAGGACTAAACTTTTCTGACACACTGGACACTACTGGCACTTGTAAGAGAATGGGAGCGAAGGCGAACGCCATCATGCACTTTGTAAGAAGGCAGCTAGTGTTTTCAAACCTCAGAATCATTCCTTATGGTATTTAAAACCTATGTTAGACCATACCTAGAGGTGTTCAAGTCAACAACCTTCACTGCTAAAGAGAGGCGCAAATACTCTTGAGAAGATACACAGAAGAGCAACGAAGTCGGCAGTCAGAGTAACAGGCAAAGCATGTACACAACGCTCAGACAACTCGATTTGTTCACGCTAAGCTATCGAAGGAAACTGAAGTGACAGCCTACAAGACCATTCACCAAGTGGACAGCCCAAATAGGTCAGCGTTTCTGGTCTAAAGCAGACAGTCCCGTGGGAACCCCGTCCACTTACCCCACCACACGGCAAAGACGATAGTGAGATCTAACCTCTCCCACAGAGAATATGCCTTATGGAACGCTATGCGAAGGAAGTGGCCACAGCTACATCAGCCAACTCCTCCAAACGACCACAGGATGGGTATGTGAGCGCAAATGGCTCAACACGAACATTTCTCAGTAGCATCCGATGATACGCCCCTCCACTCTTGTCTTCCCCAACCCTAGTATCCGCAATAAGACGCATCTCTCCATATTACTACCAGTTACATTTATCTTTTCATAAGTACTTTTCGCCCCTCTCTTTTTCATCCCCCACCCACCCTGTCTCTGTCACTTTTTAACTAACGATTAGCACTCAGTTGCAGGTGCCTACAACAACAGGAATTGCGAACGAATGACCGATCTTATCAGCGGCTCTGTTACCCCCTCCCCGTAAAACAAACCAAACTATTTGCAAATAAAGTAAAGTAAATTCACTACTTCCAAAGCTGCAAGCAGGGAAACGCAAAAACTTCTGCTATGGTCGAAGATGTACAACCTGACAAAAAGAACCGAGCCTCAAGACCTAGAAGCGAGAGCTCAAAAACTACAAATTTCCTCTACTCGCACTACTGGATGTTAAATGCTGAACCAAAGCTACAATAGTTGATTGGGGAAAAATACTGCGTAAGAATCCACATAACATCTGAAACCATCCCAAAAGGCCTAGAAGGGAGGTCGAGGAAATCAGTTAGTTTACAGTAGCACGCGAAAAGATATTGGATATTAGAAACTTGAAATTCGAATTTCGAAGGTTGTGTACGGTGTGACCTTGACGCGGACAGCTGCGCCTCATGCTTAAAAGGATTGAGGTGCCTAGGTCATCTATTGGCTTTGGGTTTCGTCTTCGAAATGAGTGTCCTTGTTTAATAGATCATGTCGTAGGTGGATCTCCAGCGGAAAGATCAGGAGTCTCCGTTGGTGACCGTCTGCTGAAAGTGAATGGCGTAGATGTCACTTGTATGACTCATGAGAAAGTGGCGTCTTTGATATGGCGGTGTCAGGCAAAATTACTTATTGAGGTTTGCTTTTTCATTTTTTGATAGTTTAACAGATTTTGTCTCTAGGGTGTGATTGCGACCCCTGTGTTTCACGTTCTTTGGAGTCTAGTTTCTCATGATTTGCAGTGTGCTACTAGTGTGCAGCAGAAACGCTTTTACACTTTTGGTCCCAATTCTTCTGTCTTTATTTACGCAGGATGTGTATCGGTGCCTGTAAACTTGAAACTTTGTGCTAAAGACCTGTCAGTTGTGAGAAGAAAAGCTAACTCTGTGGTTAATAAGATAGATGCAAGTGCAAACTCTATATGTTTAGTTTGTATCTCTTGTGATGTCTTGTGTGTTCGTCTATATAATGGTTGCACTGCAGAGTATCCAGCTAGTTGCCTCTTTGCTGCTGGTCTTGTTGACTTCGACGAGAAGTTTTTTCACATTGTTACTCGTATTACATCGAAGCAAAACGAGACTGCAGTTAAAACTCTGGGCTCTCCAAGTAAGTTCAAAGATTCTTCAGTTCTTATTTGTTATGTTATTTGCTTATCAATGGTTATATAGAAAGGTTTCAAATAGTTGGTAGCTGGATAGAAACTTTCGCCTAGCTAGCTCGTATGTCCATAAACAGCAGGTTGTAGGTTTTTATGTTTGTTCACCGATGCGCAAAAAAAGAGAAAATTGCGGTTAGTTACGAAAAGCAAGTTCGTTGTGATTCAACTCGCTCTATCCTAAGTAGTTATCATGTTGGCGTTTGAAGGGTTATGACAGTTCCGTGAACCACCTTCTCAGAGAAAGCATTACAGAACCTAGCAACGTACTAAGTTCGATGCCTTGCTTTTGTATGCATGCTGCACGATTGGTATCAACTGAAATCTGTTGTCTAGAGGTGTTTAGGATACTGTAAGTCATTATCAAATTCCCTCTTGGTCTTCTGTATTCCACAAGACCATAAGTCGAATTCTGCAAGTCATTCCTCTTATGTTTTAAGCTTAACCTATCTGGTGGGTATGTTAACTGTCTCCATAAATGGGTTCTAGACCTACTTCATCTCACGGTGAAGGAGAACTATAGTCGCAAACTCTGAATGAGGCCGTATAAGGCTGTTGAAGAATTGGTGGAAACACCTACGATCTGACTGTCCAGAAGTTTGTTACTAACGCCAAGTTAGTACGAAGTGTGGTTCTATCGCAGTTAGCGAAAAGATTTAGTTCTGAGGGGATAAAACGCCCAATTTTTTCCACACCAGTGATGTTCTAGTTCGATACCATTTAGAATATATTCACGATATGTTTTATCCTAAATGCACCAACTTGCATTTTTCAGCGTTAAATGTAAACCCACTGTTGGTAACCCATATTTGATGCTGGTTCAAATCTCCCAGTCAAGAAGAATTACGGTCTTGGTTTTTTTCATTTCTCTTAAGAGTTTCACGTCTTTGGCGAAAAGGAGGATTTTCGAAGAAACCTGCTGAGGCAAGTTGCTGTTGTATACACTGGTATTGATCTACTCCTTGGAGGTCATCTGCTTGACTTGGAGTACGCAGATGATATTGTCGTGCTAGGGAAGACGCTGAAAAAATGCAGAATCTTCTGGACGCGTTCGCAGAAATCTGAGTGTTTGACGTACACTTCACACTTATCAAATGTAAGATTTTGCCCCAGGACTGGATGGTTGCGACTACTCCCAGTTTAGTGGTAGGGAGTGGTGGTGGAATATATCGACCACTTCACTTACTTAAGAAACTATGTCAGTCCGAACGCGCTGTTTGCTGACGAAATCTCATTTTGGATGGACATTTGCCAACTTGCGTCACCTGTGGCGCTCACAGTTGAGATATCCGACTACCTGTTAAAGGACGAATACACTACATTGGAGTATCCTATGTCCTATTATGTGGCTGTGGGACATACTGTTTGCAAAATTTTGACCATAATTATCTTCATAGCATTGCTTGCCTATGGTGGAATCACCAAGTGAGCAATTTCGAGGTCAGCCGGAGGATGCTAAGCAATAAAGGCGAGTCGATTGATGAGGCTGTGAGCCTCCGACTGAAATGGCTTGGGCATATACTGCACATATCAACCCACTACCCACCTCTATATGCTATACTAAAAGAGGTTGTATTCGGTTGGGGGAGGGTTCAGCGTGTCCAGACGTAGATATGGTACCATTCAAAGGAGTCCGACTGCTGGTCTGAGCCGTATAGGGAGATATCGACTGACTGGCCTTGGTCCTCAGTGTAATAGGAATCAGTGGTTGAGACTCTTGGTGACATGGTTGGAAATCAGTCACAGTTGTGCAGATGTATCCACTCTTTGACATCATATAAAGCTTGAATCTTTTGACTTACCCTGATTTTTTAAACTTCCCCTCTTTCCCTGCTTTGATAGCTATCCCTTCCGTGTACTATTGTAAAGTGTGGCAACTTTAACTATTGCCCTTATGTGCAAGGTCCTCCGTTGATTTCGCCTGTCTGCACTAAGACGAATTTCGTCTCATTACGTAACTTCGTCACAATATTACTAGTTCACTGCTCATTCCAGGGAAAAAATACCAGAGGACTTTAAATACAAGACAGTAGCTTGGTGACTACCTAATATGAGAATGAAAATGTACAGACCTAGTGTAAGTATTCATTTCTATCATCGACCCATAAATTCACAAACAAACCTCACACCAGGAAATTCGGTGTCTAGAAAGTTGCATAATATTGAAGGATCATATTGAATGTTGTTTGTTTGAAGACTTATGTAGTAGGTGCTAAAATAAGTGGTTCTCACTGGGTTTTTCTCCCAACATGTTTATCTGAGTACGATTCGTGTATTATCATCTCTCTCTAGTGTGTTACTGATTCTACTACCTCCAGCGCTATTTTCGTAGCATACTAGATATATTACATTTTATCTCAGAAATACTTTGGTCCTCCAGTTGAACAGAAAGACAGTGATCAATTTCTTTGTCTTTTATATATAATATACAGGTAGGTACATGCACATAAACCACAGTTTGATCTTAGTACACAAAAGCAAGACTAAGAAAGTTGTGGTGTTGGAGAATGATTTGATACATTTAAAAAAAACTTGAGATGTTTTCTTCGCATGCCCTAAAGTTAACCAGTATTTCTCCTTGGGATAAAAGTTGGAGCAGTATATTTTCGACGTACAGTTTATACAAGAAACTTGTTCACGAGGAACTCAATAGGGTCTACAAAATGTTAGGATTCAATAATTAGAAAGATGTGGCGACATAGCTCACATTGGATCACAGAGGCGCAAATTATGTGGTTTTTCCGAATATACTTCAGATTTTATTACCCTTCATTTATTGTGCCTCAGCGTATTCCTATCATTTTTATTTCGCTATCGTTCCATTTCTGTTGTAAGTTATAGCATCCTGAACTGATGTATTTTCGTTCGATAAAAAAGGGAATCCACTAAGAAACTTAATGCACGTTAATGCAGTAGACAATAAACCACACCTATTATATAAGGGTTAATAATACAACGTGGCTACCCAAATCTTGATAAGTAAGCGGCTTTCGAGCCCGTAAATCATCAGTTGGAAGGCAAGTGTCTATGACAATGAGTCACAACTCCACGGAGTCTCAATCGATATTCTTTTGTCGTGTTTTTTCAATTTTGAGAGTATTATGCTTTCACTTCACTGAACTTCATTAAAAGTTGCAGGCTTTGAGCGCCACATGAATACATCTTGTCATCAGTTAAAACCTATCATCTAGACTGTACAAGTCGAAATCATGGGTCTGTGGCTCAGTAGTGTAGGAGGTTAACATACAACCAGTGGGTCATGGGTTCAAACCCCTCTTCACCAACTGAGCAACCAGATAGTATCACCAGCCCTCACAAAATAGGCTTGGCTCATTGCCTACTGCACTGATGTGCACAAGTTAGTTGAGTTCGTTTCGTTTCGTTGTTATAAGTCGAAGTGGTTGCTAAACTGTTAAACTAAAACTATCAATTTTTAGTTTGTTATAAATGCTAAACAGAATAGTTATTACCATCATGTTTCATTGAACTATCTCTATCCAAGCAGAAAAAAAATTCATTAGGCCAATGAATTGTCATGTATTCAGAACGTTGCCATCGAAATTTTTATCACATTCGGGTCATACAACAATTGCAGAGATGTTTGCAATACACTGTTCAATTGATCGGTTGACTGGTGAATGCTGTAATTTTCCTTCCAGCACCATCTCTATCCTGACCCACTTACACAATCTGTTGAGGAAATCAGGCGTACAAAATGTGAACACTGGTGAACACTTTTATAGCTGTCCAAATTCATGTGTTCAGTCGAGGCAAAGCATTAATGTAAATTACATTCCAACTGATACTTCAGCAAAGAGTTTACAGATGAGATGCAATTCGATGGAAGCAGATTCTCACAATTCACACGATGTATATCAAATTTGTTCCTTCCAATGTCACCCTGGCAGCTTATCAACGGACACGAGCTTTTCGGTAAAATGAATAACTGTTGTTTCAATGTCTTTCCTCTAAGTAGATTTTTATGTGTATTGAAGGGCATATAATGTGATAACCTTTCTATAGTGTGAATCTAAGTGATTGTGAAGGATTTATTTGATACCTATTGAATGTTTTCTTTTTTTTGGTGAAAATTTATGGCAGTTCAAAGCAAATAATGCGATTATCGCATTGGATCTATTGGCTGCTGAGGTCATCTCTCAAAACATTAGTTCTATTGATATGTAATAGTAATGGCCTAGAAATGTAGTTATTTGCAACTGGAGTTGACTTTATTTCCAAATCTTTGTATTATTATTATTTGACTCGAGTAATGAGTTAAGTGCTTTATTATCGATTTGTTTATGCTGTTTAGTGATAGTGTTACAAAACGGTTGAATGAGAGGTATCAAAAATCATGATTTTGAGGCATCGAAACTCGCAAACCGTCATTTTTCGGTACGGCTTGAATCTTTTCTAGTTTATTACCACATGCGTTCATTGTGTATCAATGCAATATAAAGTAGCTGTAAAGTTGTTATATCTTGCTAGTTGCGTAGTCATCACAACTTTTAGGAAGAATTCCCACCTCTTCCCCAGATTTATTATGAATCAATACAAAATGATTGTTGACACACAATGATAGAAGTTTTAGGTTTCAGTAACATGATTGCCTATGGTCATACCAATGAATGAGCATGGGCGAACACCTGAGTGCAAATTGTTGCTCCAGAACTGGCCTTCGACGGTCCCCCGACTAACAATAGAGAGTGAAGTGGCTAGGCGCGTTGAATACTCCACTTATCTAGGAATTCAGATCAGTCCTGGTGGGTTAGTGGCCGACGAAATCTCAGCACAAATAAAAATGGCTCGGTTGGCTTCTGCTAACTTACGCCATCTATGGCGCTGCCACGATATCCGATTGTCTATTAAGGGTCGAGTGTACTGTACTACATAAAGTCCGCTCTGTTCTCCTGTACAGGTGTGAAACATGAGCATTAAAGATAGAAGACATGAGAAAGCTTCAGGTGTTTGACCCTCGCTACCTTCGTAGCATAGACCGTATCGCGTGGTGCTACCACGTGAGTAACGCAGAAGTCGGGCGTAGAGTTTGAGGGAGAAGGGGTAAGTCAATTGATGCGGTTGTGAACCTTCATCAACTGAGATGGCTGAGAGATGTGTTACATATGACTAACCACTTGGCCGAAGTAGGTTCAGGCTGAAAAAAGGCTCTGGTTAGCCAGACTAAACATGACATCAATGTATGAAGTCCCTGACTGTTGGTTTGAGCCATGTAGGGCGATGCAGACTAGCCGGTTGGGGTCCTTTTGACAAGAGAAACCAGTGGTTGGAGACTGACTTTAGGTGATATGGCCCAGAACCATTGTCAATGGCGCAAATGTACACACATTATCCTCACATTTACCGCTATACTTAATCTCACCATTTCATTCTTCCTTCTTCTCTTTTACTACTTTCTATTTCTACTTCCTTTGACCGAATTTCCTTTCATCTTCCATTTTATTACCTTTTTACTTGATGTGTTTATATGAACTGTGGTAACTTGGACCGTTACACAGTAATGTGGGGTCCTATGCTAATCTTGATGATGATGGTCATACCAATGTTTATAGTTTTGATTGAAAAGATAGGACGATGAAGTTCTTAAGTAGTCATAAACCTTTAGTCAGTGGGTTGCTGACTTTATCCTCTCAGAAAGCCTATGCTCTTTCAGAATGTGACTATGGTAACCAAAAACTTCCATCAAGCTCTGATGCTGAAGGTTATAAGCTAGAGGAAATTAGTATTATTCTTTATTCAAATATGCTAGTGAAAGATGACTGTAAAAGTGGACTGACTGAGAAAACTGATGATATCTAGTCGTTCATGTGCCTCAACGAATCGCTTCTATGTAGTAAAATTCAATGAAGGAATAGTGTTAAGATTTAACCCAACATTTTTACGTGGACAGGTTAGACGGGGTGGTCTATGTGTAAATTTGCAGAAATTGAAGCGAATTGAGAGTTGACTACGCATTTTGAATCGTTGATTATCAATTGGAGGATGTTTAAAGCCTAATTCACTTTTTTGCATGAAGGCATACATCTGTTAAGTAAACAATTTTGCAGTTTACTCACTCAGTAACTTATAAATAGTAGGTGTATTAGTAAAATACAGGAATACATCATCATCATCATTATCAACATAGGACCAGGCATTACTGCGTAACGGTCCGAGTTGCCACACCTCATATCAGCACATCAAGTAAAAAGGTAGTGAGGTGAAGGATGAAGATAAGTGAATGCAGTCAAAAGAAATATAAAGTACGAGAAGAAAGGAAAGAGGAGTGACAAAATAGTGAGATTCGGTATAGCGTTGTTAAGATGAGGATAATGTGTGTATACATCTGCGCCACTGACTTCGGTTCTGAGCCATATCACCTAGGGTCTCCAACCACTGGTTCCTCTTGTCCCGTGGACCCCAACCACCTAGTCTGCATCGTCCTACATGGCTTAAACCAACAGTCAGAGACTTCATACATTGGTGCCATGTTTTAGTCTGGCCACCTCGGGCCTTTTTCCAGCCTGAACCCACCTCAGCCAACATTGTGTGACGAGGCAATCGGTGACTAGGCATACGTAGTACGTGTCCCAACCATCTCAGTCGATGAAGGTTCACAACCTCGTCGACTGACTTACCTCTTCTCCCTAAAACTCTACACCTAACTTCTGCATTACTCACATGGTGACACCACGGAATACGTCCTATACTACGAAGGCAACGGTGGTCAAACACCTGAAACCTTTTTGTGTCTTCCACTTTCAATGGCCATGTTTCACAGCCATACAGTAGAACAGAGCGGACTGCTGTGCAGTACACGCGACCCTTAATAGACAAACGAATATCACGGCGGCGCCATAGGTGGCGCAAATTGGCAAAAGCCAATCGAGCCTTTTGTATCCGTGCAGAAATCTCATCGGCAACTAACCCACCGGGTTGATCCTACTTCCCAGGTAAGTGAAGTGGTCAACACACTCAACCACTTCACTCTCTATTGTTAACCGCGGTACCGCTGAAGACCAGTCCTGGAGCAAAAATTTGCATTTGGGTGGTGAAAATCGCATCCCAAACATTCTCAAATTCCCACTCAAAGTGTTCAGAAGACTCTGCATCTTGTCAGCGTCTTCACCTAACAGGACTATGTCATCTGCATATTCTAGATCTGTGATCGGGTCAACGTCTTTGTAATTAGGTGACGAGAGGGAAACCTCCATAAGAATATCTATGATAAAATTAAATAAGAATGGGGATAGTGGGCATCCTTGACGGACACCACTTGATGAGTATAGCTCCCTGGACAACTCACCATAGGCTCTAACATGCCCACAAGTGTTCGAGTAGAGAGCTTTCAATAAGGTGATGTACTTACTAGGCACGCCTTTCAGTGACAGACACTGCCATAAGACTTCTCGATCAACGGAGTCAAATGCCGCCTTCAGGTCGAGAAATACAGCTATTGTCGGGCGTCTGTAAGCATGCCTATGTTCCAGGACCTGGCGCAGTGTGAATATTTGGTCGATACATCCACGGCCAGGTCTAAAGCCTGCCTGGTTTTCTCGGGCTTGCTGTTCCCGAGCTCCACTCAGGCGTCGGAGAATTATAGAACTTAGGATCTTAGACACTATGTTTGTCAGGCTGATTCCTCTGTGGTTATCACAAGAGGACTTCTCGCCTTTCTTGAAGACTGGGATGATCAGTGACTTAGACCAGTCGGAGGGGATCGTATTTGATTCCCATATACTGGCTAACACTTCCGTTAGCCTGACTAAGAGAACTCTACCACCATTCTTGTATACCTCAGCAGGTAGTCCGTCTGGTCCTGCTGCCCTTCCCCGTTTCAGGCTACCTACCGCTTTCTCAACTTCTTCTAGTGTTGGGGGACCTGTCTCTATGTCCCATTCAGGGTCCGACTGGATAGCGGGCAGCGCAATGGTGGCTGGAGGCCAGTTAAACTGTTCCTCAAAGTGTTCTGCCCATCGTCCCAGTCGCCTTCCCTGCGAGTGAATCGCCGATCCGTCCTTCTCCGCTATAACCTCACTAACTGTTGTTGACCATTTCCCCCCAGTCTCCTTAATAAGTCTAAATAACTGTCTACTGTTACCGATCGCCGCTGCCTTTTCCATCTCTTTAGCCTTTGCTGCCCACCACTGTTCACGATCGTTGCACTCGCTCTTCATTGTACTCAGAGCCTGCAGGGATGCATTCACGTGCATCCATTAGTTTGGAAGAAGCTGCTGATATCCACTGGCTCTTTTTAGCCATTATCTTGGAGTCGGCTACAGTCTTCAGTGCTGCTTTTACAGTAGACTGAAGATGGCACCAAGCTTCTTCTGGATGAGTGACAGTCTTTTGTTCCGATAACTGCCTAGCCAACTTCTCACTGAACACGGCTTTGGTGTTTTCGTTGTCCAGCAGAACTCGTAGTGGTTTTGTTGCCAAATTTTTTCTACGTCCATTGAGACGCAGGCATATACGTGCTCGGACCAACGCATGATCGCTGTCCAAACACGTACTCCAGAAGGAGCGGCAGTCTTCCACCGATCCTCTCCAGCGATGACTAATAGCAATGTGGTCTATCTGTGTCCATCGCTGAGTCGAGCTCGGTGGACGCCAGGTCAGACAGTGCCTTTCTTTATGTCTGAAATTTGTGCTGGCTAAAAATAGGCGGTTATCTGAGCATAGTTGTAATAGGCGATCACCGTTATCTGTACGTTCAGCTGGGATTCCGAAAGTGCCACCTAAGTGCCTTTCTGCCTCACTCAGTCTACCCACCTGTGCGTTGAGGTCACCTGCAACAACCACTACGTCCGAACGTTTGGCTTTCGAGAGGAATACGCTATTTCCTGAAATTTGGCTTCTAAAGGTATATTATTATTATATTATTATTAGTCCCTTGGGTTCCTAGTGGAACATAGGGCTTCAGTAGCACGCCTCCAGTGACCTTTGTTCTCTGAGATCTTTTGAACCTGGTTCCACGATAGCCCACAAGCCCTCATTTCCTCCTCGCACGACCTCCTCCATGTCACCCTCGACGTCCAACTTGTCGCTTCCCATGGGGATTCCACTCGAGGGCCTGACGCGTGATGTCCTCAGTCGGCCTTCTCAGTGCATGGCCAATCCATCTCCACTTCTTCCTGCATATTCGTTGCGTGATAGGTTCTTGGTTGGTTCGTTCCCAGAGTTCCTTGTTGCTTATTCTTTCTGGCCATCTGATCTCCAGTAGCGAGCGTAAGCAGTTGTTGATGAATGTCTGTAGTTTATTGGAAATGCCTTTCGTGACGCGCCAAGTCTCTGAACCATACAGGAGCACTGACTTGACGTTGGTGTTGAAAATCCGTATCTTGTTCCGCATGCTGAGTGCAGTGCAGTAGATCTCCACACTGGTTTCAGGCTAATGAACGCCTGTCTTGCTTTTCCGATTCTGACTTTGATGTCCTCGTCCGTCCCGCCTGTAGTTGAAACAGTGCTTCCTAGATAAGTGAAGGAGGTTACTTCCTTCAAGTTTCTCCGGTTGATGGTGATTGGAGTTTGTTGTTGTTGTTGATGGTGGTGGTGCGGTATCTTCATCACTTCTGTCTTCTCTATATTCACCTGAAGTCCCGTCTTAGCTGCCTCTTCTATCAACTTGTTAGTTTTTGCCTGCAGATCTTCCAGTTTGTGTGACATTAGGCACAAGTCATCGGCGAAATCCAAGTCTTCTAGGTTCTTTTCCGTCGTCCAGTGTATCCCCCTCTTCTCGCTGCCTACTGTTTGCTGCATGATCCAGTCCACCACAATAAGGAATATCATGGTGATAGTAGGCAACCTTGTTTCACTCCTGTCTTCACTTCAAAGGCATCACTGAGCTTCCCATTGTGGATTACTTGGCATGTGGCATCTTCATATAGTTGTTGAATGAGGCGGATAAAGGTTCGCGGTACTCCGTAGTATTGAAGCAGTTTCCAAATTACTTCTCGGTCGACGCTGTCAAAGGCCTTCTCAAAGTCGATGAAGTTGAGGTAGAGAGCTGATTGCCATTCTATGCTCTGTTCTATGATGATACGAAGCGTTGCAATTTGGTCTGCACATGATTTGTACTTCCTGAAGCCTGCCTGTTCCGGTCGCAGTTTTGAATCCAGTGCATCTTTAAGCCTCTCCAGGATGATGTGGCTTAATATTTTACTTGGGGTGGACAGGAGAGTGATTCCGCGCCAGTTCTTGCAAACACTGAGGTTTCCTTTCTTCGGCAGTTTGACAAGGTAACCCTTCTTCCAATCAATAGCAGGTACCTTCTCTTCCTTCCACACCTTCTGCAATAGTGGTGTGAGCATGTCTGCTGTTGTCTCTGCATCTGTTCTCAGTGCTTCTGGCGGTATTCCATCTGGTCCTGCTGCTTTCCCGCATTTCAGTAGCTTTATGGCGTTCAGGACTTCCATTTTCGTTGGGGGATTTATGTTCACTTGTAATTCAGCGGCTGCAGGTGGTATTTCTGGACGAAGTGCAGGTGGTGGTCGATTCAAGAGCTTCTTGAAGTGGTCGGCCCATCGTTTCCTTGTTTCTCTTCTTTTGTAATTAAATTTCCTTCTTCATCTTTTATTGGTTTCATCTGTGTTGGTCTCTTCCCTGATAGCAACCTGGTTATTTGATACAATGTCGTCAGGTCTCTCTTACCTGCAGCCTGTTCTGCTTCACTTGCCAGTGTTTCGTAGAAGTGTCTTTTGTCTTTGCGTGCACTCTTCTTCACTTCTTTGTCCAGTGTTTTATACATTGTGCTCAGTTCCTCTTGTCGTTGAGCATCCTTGCACTGGTTTATCTTCTGCTTCACCATCCTCCTCTCCTCTATCAGCTTCCAGGTATCCGTCGAGATCCATTCCTTATCTTCTTTCTTCTTCCTTCCTAGTACTGTTGTGCAGGTTTCTTTCCACATCTCCTTCAAAGACTTCCAGTGTTCTTCCACACAGGTTTCTTCAGGGATGTTGCTCGATGTCTCCCATTTTGTCTTGATGGCTGCCTTGAAGATCTCCTTTGTAGTTTCATCCTTCAGTTTCCGAGTGTTGTACTTGAATTGAGGTCTATCACCAGCTTCCTTGAAGGCTTTAACTTGATTTGGAAGGTTCCTTGCACTAGATAGTGGTCTGAACCTACATCTGCTCCTCTTCTTGACCTTGTGTCAAGTAGGCTGACTGCGTCTCCATTTTCTTGAGATTGAGATAAAGTCGATTTGATTTTTAGTGTGTCCATCTGGTGAAATCCATGTCGCTTTGTGGATATCTTTGTGCCTGAACACACTACCTCGCCTCCAATCACCAAATCGTTGAATGCGCAGAATTCTGCAAACAATTCTCCATTCTCATTCATCATTTCACCTAGCGCCTCTCGACCCATGGTTAGTTCTCTTCCTGTGTTGTCCCCTCCCAGTTTGGCATTCATGTCGCCCATTAGAATTTTGATATCGCCAACTGACGTCTTGTCCAGTGTTGATTGAAGTTGTCTGTAGAAATCCTCCTTTTTCTCTTGCTCTGCATTATTTGTAGGTGCATAACATTGTATGATTGTGACCTTTCTTCCTTTTGAGTTGAATCTTGCTGTCATGATCCTGGAGGAGATTGGTTCCCACTGCATGAGAGCCTTCGATACTTTTGAGGACATCATGATAGCCACTCCATAACTCAGTGTGCTCGTGGTTGGCGTCTGGGTGACCGGAGTAGATTATTGATTCTCCAGTTGACAGTTTGGAGAGTCCACTCCCATTCCATCTGCTTTCTCAAATCCCAAGCACTTCGATGTGATACCTTCTCATCTCCTTTGCAATCTGGGCTGCCTTACTGGGTTCAAACATCGTGCGGACATTCCATGTCCCCACGTTTACTTTCGCTTTCATCGAGAGAAGACACATCGGCCAATTGGCTTCCCGAAGGCTTTCACCAACTGGTGTCATTTCGCCTCTCCGATTCCAGCAGGGAATAAGTTTGTTTTCATTTTTTATATTTTGTTTGTGCTTTGAAGTTTCTTTAGCGGTTAGATTTGTTTTACGGGGTAGGGTTGCTAGCCCTATGCCCAACCTTCCCTCTTTACCCGGGCTTAGGACCGGCTAGTAACTAGTAAACTAGTTAACCAGGCGAGGTTTATATATATATATATATATATATATATATATATATATATATATATATATATATATATATATATATATATGGTCAGTAATCGTTTCATTCTTAATTTGAAGTTCTTCCCATGGTCATTTGTCGATTGTTTATCTTCTCTACTGTCATTTTTATAGCCTAAAAAATCTAGAAAATCTCTACCTGAACCAATAAATGCTAACCTACTCTCAAAATTCATAAGGGCTACAACCTCTTTTAGTTCACGAATTATGAGTCCTAAGAATTCTACTGAAACAGTGAGTATTTATTAATTAAAATAATACATTAAAAATGTGAATAAAGTCTCTTATATGATTTATAAATTTTTCACCTCAACTTGAAATATTATTCTATCTACACTCAAGTCCAGGATGTCATACTTTTCATCAGAAAAATTAAGTGTACTTGATTAGCACCTGTACTAGTGGTTGGCACCACGTACTACCAGTCAATTTCAGTCATTAAAACATCGGGTAGTTTTTCATTTGTTCCTATCAAAGTTTATATGTCGTGCGTCTGGATAGATGCATCTTTCAGTGTATCAAATTTTTCCAAAGCACCTAAATTTAGGTAGTACATTCCTGTTGATCGTATACAAATTATTTGTATATTTCTCAATAATGTCCCGGCAATTATCGTATCTCAAGGCTTTACTGCAACCCAGTGACAATTTCGACATCGTTTGCTCAATTCACTGTGATAGTTTTGGCCTGTCATCTAAAACAAATGATTTCTAACGGAATCATGATTCAAACTGTATTTGTTGAAAAGTTAAACTATTTTTATAGAAATATTAATGTATATTATCCATCTTTCAGCCCTTTTCCCTTAACCAATTGCATCTTACCTTTTTTTCGTCTTTAAGTTGTTCTACGTTGGGAAATTATTCGATTTAGAAATACTTAAGAACTCACTTATTGTGTTACCAATGTTTATTATTTTAATTGGTGTATTACAATTTTATAGCGAAAAGGTGCTGGAATGTTTAGTGTTTGACTTTATTGATGATGCGTCATTTATACTGAAGAGTTGGAATGATATGCTAATTTATTGTAGAAGAAAGCTTTTTGAGTAGTTTCCTCTCGTACCACTAATTTTATATCATTTTCAAGACATTCAATATTCACCTCTTTATCATTTTCTTTAGATCCAAACAGATTATGATGAACGACTTTCAAAAGTCAGTTGTTTTAGTTCAATGATTGAAGATGAAGATATTGAAAATATGAAACCACATAGAAATGCAGATACCTTATCATACACCTCATCAGATCCAACACTTTGGGCAAAAGATTTCGACAATCTTTTGAATGATCCTTTTGGATGTAATGAATTTAAGGTAAATATTTCTATACCTTTTTTAAATAATGCTATTTAATCTGGTGCAATGCATGATAGGTTTGCATGCCTATGCTAATGACCCATAATTTCAAGGTCCATATTTGCACCTTCTGCAAGTTATATGTTGTCCGAACAAAGTAAGAGTGGATAGTTATGTGGAATGTATGCATACATATCTCATCTATGTGTTGCAGTAAAACATGGTACAAGTCTGGCCTCTTCGAGCTAAGGATATCTAACAACTCTATGTCTTCGATCACTTGCCTCTTTGGTATTGTCCATCTCCTTTGGAAACACCAGCTAAGTAATTCTGAGGCTCAATATAGTGTGCCTGAGCATAATTCAGGTAGCTAA
Organism: Heterobilharzia americana; assembly: GCA_944470555.2. Lineage (NCBI taxonomy): Eukaryota > Metazoa > Platyhelminthes > Trematoda > Strigeidida > Schistosomatidae > Heterobilharzia > Heterobilharzia americana. The sequence goes on along the minus strand of OX104129.1, from coordinate 32,434,906 downwards.
TCAATAAGTGATGTCATCTCTAGGTATTGACTTTGTAGATTTGGATATGTTTTTAATATTTTCTCGGTGTCTCTCATTCCGTTCACTGAAAAGGTGTTCATTAGTTGAATGACCTGGTGCTGTGGGGTAGACGAGGGCTGTGGGAGGGGGGCGGTTCTTGTTCATCCATCGAGACTCCTTGACTAAGCTTCGAAAAATCATTCCATGCTGGAGGTCGAGACAGCATAAGATATCACTTGGAATCAAAACAATTGGGGTATCATATTGTAGCTTTCATGTTTCTATTATTGAAAAACAAGACATATGTAACTCATGCTTTATAGTTTTGATTATCTGAGATAGCCGTAGTTAGGCAGACTTGTATTGATACTGGGTGGTCTCTGGTTCGAATCTGGCCGGTGTTCAAATTTTCATTTCACCTTCAATCATCACCTAGTATCAGTTGATGCTTTGTCAAATTCATCTTTTAAATCTATTTTTGGTCATTCCATAAGTTTTCCTATTTTTCTTTCAATATCTATTTAATATTTTTTGTGGCGTATTTGTTGGAACCCATAATGAACAAAGTGTATTTTTGAGATAAAAATATATGAAAAATTCCAGTGTAGCATTCTTATGCTTACAACCATACCATTGATCGATGCGACTTGTTTTTTTAGAGAAGATAAGTTATATTTTGAATTTCATTATCACTCTTTCATGCTAGAAAGTAGTGCAAACTATAACAAGGAACAGGTAAGGACAAATCATATCTGAAACATGGCATTTGTGTTAAACAATTCACTTCTGCGAATGAGATTACTTCCTATTACCATTAAAGATTTTTCGGAGGTTATTCAGAAATTCAGATTTGTAGCTACAAGGCGTGTGTGTTGGTCAGCTTCGTTACTCTTGAATTCATACTGGGCGATGCTTGAAGGTGAAATGAAGATTTGGATCGCGTCCGGATTTGAACCAGCGACCACCGGGTTTTCCGCCTGATGTTCTACCAACTGACCTACGAGATCTGACCACAATCCAAATTTTCATTTCACCTTAAATCATCACCCAGTATAAATACTAGTCTGCCAAACTACGGCTGTTTCAGATAGTTAAATGATTCTCTTTAATTCATTATATTTTTATAGTTATCATAAATTAATTTGCTGGTAGTGTCGTTGTTGTTCGTTCACAGAATCGTTCTGGTTTACTTTTATCTGAGTAATGAATACTCAAGGATAGAATATATCAGTTACATGAGATTGCATGGTGTTTGTGGTTGAATCCTGAATTGTTTTGTGATCACGTTTATATGGATCATAGTAGTACAATCCGTAAAATTGACTGCTTTACCTCTTTTAACGTGACATCATAGTGAAGTGACAATTTCCATGTCATGTTAGTGGCGTGTAAGTGCTTTAAGTTACACCATTTCGCGCACTACATTTTGTTAGAACATGGTAATAGTGCCTTACTGAAACAGTGGTAGACAGTTATTTAACCATTATAAAAGGTGGTGGATTTCAGTGTAAGGGAATATATTTTCTGGTGTCATCAAATTTCCTAGTGTTGTATTCTCTAAGCTGAATGACTCAATCATAAAGCTTTCATTTCTTATACATCACTGCTGATTTCAAGAAACAGTTAGTGAGCTATTGAGATATCCTCCCAGGTGATTTAGCAGCTTATCAATATGAGATGTGTTTATACTATCATCACTGATTGCACGTATTTTTGTCGACCGTTTCTGCAACTTAGCCTTTGATCTTAGAGTTGTCGATCATTTTCTTAAGTAGTCGATAAGTTGAGTTGGTTGCTGGTCATCTATTGATCGCTAATTCATCTATTTACTAAGCTTTTGAAAGTCCTCTGGTATTCTTTGTATTTTTTAGTTGAAGGCAATCGGCAAGAAGCTGTGGGCTCAGGTTTCGTGCTTTTCAGCACTCGTCAGCAAGCGAATTGACGTCTCCTGTGTGATTCGAACCCACTTCACGCAGTGTTGGAATCAGAGACGTTCCCACTTACCTATTGACCTCCTGTAGCATTGATTGCATTAGATACATTGGTTGGTTACTTTCCAGTGACCAATCATTGTGTTGCTTCTAGCCAAGATTTTTTACAGATCGACATTACTCACTCGTATCGATATAGGGAATAATATGTTGTTTAGCGTAATTACCAACGCGCGGGGGGGAGCTAAGTGAGGCACCAATTCAATTTTAATTACATTTGTTGTAGTTACCATTCTAATATTTAGTTTTCGGAATTTATTTAGTTACTAGATTCCAGTTTTTTATCACTGTTTGGACGTAAAGTAACTGTTTATTTTACACAGTCGTTTCTTAGTAATTAAACTTTCTTTCGTCTACGATTTTCATGTTTCGTTTTAGAAATTTCTGACTTCAGAATTCAGCAGTGAAAATCTTGATTTTCTACTTTCAGTCCGTAACTGGCGTGATGCTTTCCTGACGAGAAACGTAAGTATCATTTTAGTGACTCATCTCTGTCGATTGCAAACTTATACAAGTGGTAGTGGTTAGTTAGTCTTTGAGTAATATATTGAGTTTTTCTGTTCAAGTAGTAAATAATATTTTCAAAGTTATTTAAAAGCAACTGTTTTTGTAATAAAGAAGTATGTTTCATTATTACTTCTAAAAAGGTGCTTTTTAAAATGCATTGTTACTTTTTTTGGTCAGGAATTAGTTTCCATACGATAAGCAGGATGAGAGTGTTGTCAATCATTTCTGATTGTATTCGATTTATAAAGATGTACCTTCTGTCCATCACGTTAGATGAACTATAGAGTGCATTGTAACGTGTTAACATTGTGATAATAAACATAAAAATTGAAGTTATCTGTTCATTCAGGCTCATGGCACTCAGCTGCCCAGCGCTCCCAGGTTTTTAAAGGTTTTCAAGCTGTTTTTAATTCGTAATGAATACTACTTTAAATGCGATAATGCTTTTCATTTCATTCATTTATCCTATAGGGCCAATGATACACTCTATCATCTTTTTTCCCCCCAGAAATGACTTACAGTCTGTAAAGTACTGATAGACTGACAAAACCAACATACAACCTTACACAAATGTATCGGTTCAAGTTGCTACACTTCTCTATAGTTTATCGGGGAAACGTTGATAGAAAGAGTGGTATCGAAGTAGATAAAATTGTATGAAAAAATAAGCAATCTCAAGATAACAGTTAGTGCATATATTCAAGCTTTAGAAGAAATCAAAGAGTGAATACATCTACACAACTGTGACCGATTCCAAGCCATGTCACCTAAACCACCGATTTTTATCGCTTTGAGGACACTCATCAAGTGATCCACCCCTCACTACGCTGTTCAGACCAACATTCATGAACTTCATACACTGGTGCCACATCTTCGTTTGAGCACTCTGAACCCTCTTCTAACCTAATCTAACTTCCCTTAGAGTGGTAGGACCTGGATCTGCATGAAGGTTCACAATCTCATCAATCGACTTGCCTTCTTTGTGTAGCATACTTCACCTGGTCTCAAAATTACGCACACGGTGATTCCACCACACGCAAGCGATGCTATAGAGACAATTACGTTCAAACATCTGTAACCAGCATGTCTCACAGCCACATAACAGGACAGAGAACACACCTCGGATATCTCACCAGTGGACGCCACAGATGATGCAAGCTAGGAAATATCAAATAGATCTCTATCTGAGCTGAAATTCATCAACAACCATTGTGTTCGAACTGATGCAACTTCTCAAGTAAGTGAAGTGGTCGACTTATTCCGCCACTTCACTACCTATCATTAAGCTGGGAGTAGTTGCAGCAGACTGGTTCTGGGACATAATCCTACATTTGATAAGTGCGAGGCGCCTGTCAAACGCACTCAGATTTCTGGTCAATGCGTTCAAGGGACCCTGCATTTTGTCAGCGTCTTCCCCTAGCAGAATAATACCGTCTGCGTATGCTAAGTCAACCTGTTGACGCTCCAGGGAGTAGATTCATCCCAGTGAAGTCAGATATGCCTAAGATTATTTCCTTTAGTAAGTCTATGACGAAGTTAAATAAGAACGGTAATAGTGGGCATCCCTTCCGTACACTACTGATTGTCGTCAATTATGATGAATGTCCATAAGCTCTTGTGCGGCTGCGTGAGTTCGAGTAGAAAACTTTGGTTAACGTTATATATTCGCTCGATTCTTCCTTCAGAACTAGACGCCGCCACAACACCTCACGATCGACTGAGTCAAATGCCGCTTACAGGTCAGGAGATATGGGAAGTATCGGCTACCAGTAGGTATGTGTGCTCCAAAACTGTCAAAGGGTGCAAATATGATGGATGCACTCTTGTCTGAAACCTGCCTTATTTTTTCGAGTTTGCTGTTCTCGAGGTACAGTTATGCATGGGGTAACTGGAACCTAGGGTCTTGGACACAATAGTAGTCAAACTAATTTCCTTGTGGTTATCACAAGACGAACTCTTTACCTTCTTAATGACTAAAATGATCAGTGAAGCTATTCCTATACACTACCTAGTACGTCCATTAGTTTAAACAGCAATGCGCTACTTCCATTCTTAAAATATCGAGTGGCAAACTATCAGATCCTACTGCTTTGCATCGTTTCAAAGTTGATGCGGCTTTCTCAACTTCAAGGAGAGTCGGAGGACCGACATATCCGTCCCATACAGGTTCTGGCTAGATATTGGGCAACTGAAGCGTTGCCGTGGGTCAGTTAAACTATGTTTTAAAGTGTTCTCTTCAGCGTTCTAGCCGTCTGTCCTGGGAGGTTATCAGCGTCCTATCCTTTTCGGCCATGGTTTCACTAACCATCGTCTTTTTCTTGCTGGTATCCCTAATAAGCCTAAAGAGTAGCTAAGTGTTACCCAACTCTGATGCCTTCTCCCTCTCTCTCACTTTCGCTACCCACCACTGTCAGCAATCGATGCGAAAACTCTTGACCAACATACGTTTAAGTTGCTTTCGCTCTTCATCGTGGTGAGATCCATCTGAAATCAGTCTTCTCGTATCAGTTAGTTCGGATGTTGTTTGCTAACCTTTAGGTGTAGGTTACTAACTGTCTTTACCACTGTTTCTACAGCAGACTTAATATCGCGCCAGATTTCCTCAGAATGGACATTGCTATCACCTCCAGATAAATGGTTAACTAACTTCTCTCTAAATACCCACTTGATGGCCTTATACTCGAATCAACCATAGGGAGACTTTACTGTCGCCTGTTTCCTGCGACCAGCAAAGTCCGGACATACACTAGCCCGTACTAGCAATTGACCGGAGTACAAACTGACACTCCAGAAAGAACGGGAATCCTCCACCGATCCTCTCCAACGATGGTTTGTAGCAATGTGACCTATCTTTGTCCACTGTTAGTTTGATGTCGGTGGACTCCATGTGAGACAATGTCGCTGATTATGCCGAAAGGTAGTACTGACTAGAAACAGATGATTGTCAGAGCAAAACTGTACGAGACGATCACCGTTGTCGGTATGTTGGCGTGGGGTTCATTAAATACCTCCCAGATGCCTTTCCGATTGACTCAGCTTCCTTATTCAAGCGTTGAAGTCACCTGCTTTGCATCATCTGAATCGCAGTTAGTTCGTGCGTACGAATAGACATCGGCTGATCTCACGACCCTTCCTAGTTCTTACAGATCCATTCAGTTGAACAGGAAGTAGACAGTTGTTGACTAGTATCCAGTGGAGAAGAGCACTTTCTGCCCTACACTAGCGAGTCAACGAGCGATGCTTGCTGTCCGATATAGCATAGATTTTGGACGTTGAAAGCTCCTGCATGAAATCCATGGCAGGGTCTTGGGAGACTAAGAATGAAGTTTCAATGGCTTTGATCGTTGACAGTGGTTGCAGAGTTAGAGATTGAGAAAGGTGTAATAGGCTTAATCAGGAGGTGAAGGCAAACGAAGAGATAGAGTTATGGGAGATAGGTTGTTTGACTGGATCTTGTGTACTACTGGGAGCGTGCGGGCAGTTGACACTTTCCGGCTGCCCACAGAGTGGAAAGCTAGTTCTTCTTGGGGTACCTGAAAAGGGAGGAACAGTGTGTGACCACGGAGCCCATAAGAATGCAGCTTTAGGCTTTTGGCCTTTTTCAAATTGCTGTTTTCAGATTAGGTTACTCTAACGCCAGATAGAGAAAAGCCATGTTGCAGGTACCGGAAGACTATTGGAAGGGGAGGAGTGGGTTGTTTTGGGGGCCGACTTTTTCTAACCCCCTTCCTTTTCATAGAGTAGGCGGCAACAGCATGACATTGCTGGTCATCCATCCAACCATCCAATCATCAGTACGACTTCTACCTTAGACCCTCGTTATAGCGTAGCAATTCGTACTATAGTGGCAGCTGCCTTCTGTTTTACCACTATCCAAAAGACCTTTCTGACATGGTAGGACCTCGAAGGAACAAGCGTTCCATAAGCGTAACTTGTTGGGTCACTGTGATATACAAGCCTGACCACCATGTCAACAGGTATTAATAGGGTTGAAATATTGTCTGTACCTTAATAAGAGTAGTCACACTTCATTTTGGCTTCGGTAAAAAGAGCTATACTAAAGAAATGACTATTAGTGTGGTGTAGGTTAAGTTGCAAAAATTATTTATCGTAAATGAACTTCTTTAATACAGTGGAATATTTCTTGTCGATATTATCAACCAATCAACTTAATAAATGAGTATAATAATCTCACTTTCATTTCTCTTATCAACAACTGTATTAACAGACAAAAAAAATGACACAGCAAATAAGGAGTCGTTCATTTTCTATGCGAGAAGTGAATTCGCACTTTACCTTGTTATTAAGGAATGAGAATTATGACCAACCTGTTTTATAGTTGATATCCAGTATGTTCAAACTCCTATTCTTAACATATCAGTTTGATTCCTCAAAATGATTGATAATCGCCCATATCATGGATGGTTGACTTTTTTCTTGTGGTTCTTTTTCTCCGGTTGAAATTAATTAGCATGACCGTCAACTAATGTTTGTAAAACATCCATATGATATCACTTTGTGCATTCTGGCATTACTGTTTGGTTTCATATTTTGAAGCTGCTCCTATCCGTGATCTTCTTTCTCTATACAGTACGTCAAGAATGTGTAACATCTCGATCTAGTAGTTTCGAAACTTTATTACTAACCATTGTATCAAAATTTAAATCCACTCAACCTACTCTAATTTGTCCAACCACATAATGTCATTAGATTCCACAAACCAAGTGTAATACACCTTAATATACGGATATGTTGAATGCTTCTAGGTAGCACTTTTATTTGTGACACACTATTACATCAGTAAATTATGAAATTAAACGGTGTAAATCGCTAGGGAGTATCAGCCATCTGCAGAAACCTGAGTGCGTTTAGCAAGCGTTTCGCTGTCACCTATCAAATGTAGCATAATACTCCAGCACTGGCCTGCCTAAAGTACTTCCAGTTTAGTGATAGGGAGTAAAGTGGTGGAGTGTGTCGACCACTTCACTTAGTTGAGAAGTTGCATCAGTCCGAACGAACCGGTTGTTGACTAAATCTCAGCTCGAATATAGAAGGTCAATTTGACATTTGCCAACGTGCGTCACGTGTGGCGCCCGCTGGCGAGATATGCTACCGTCTATTATGTGGCTATGAGACATGCTGGTTACAGATTTTTAAATATAATTGTCTTCATAGGATTGGTCATGTGCGGTGGAATCACTATGTGGGTAATTTTGAGGCCAGGTGAAGTATGCTAAACAGGGAAATCAAATCGATTGGTGTGGTTGTGAACTTCTGTCGACTGAGATGGTTTGGACATGCACTGTGCATCCCGAGCCACTGCCGACCTTGATTGGATTATGTTGGAAGAAGGTTCAGGGTGGTCAGATCAAGGTGTGGGACAATCCATGAAGTCTTTGACAGTTGGTCCGAGCCATGTGGGGAGTTGTCGACTTCCTGGCTTGGGTCACTGATGTAATTGGAATCAGTAGTTTGGAACTCCTGGTGACATGGCTGGGTCACAGTTGTGCAGATGTATTCACTCTTTGATTTATTCTAAAGCTTGAATATTTGCACTAACCTTTATCTTTAAACTGTTCATTGTCTCTCGCAAGTTTGTCTACTTCGATATCCTTTTCTATTTAGTTCGATCTATTTTTTCTTTATAAACTACAGGGACGTGTGGCAGCTTGAACAATACACTTGTGTGCAAGGTTCTACTTTGATTTTTTGGTAAAACCGTTGTAACTCTACTAAGAGTCCTCATAATCACTGGTGTTCACTGTTTGATTACAGATGATACAAATGATGTTTAAAAAATGCGTCAAGCGTGTCGTTATCCTTAAGTAACTGAATTTGATGAATAAAATTTCCTATGATCTAACTTTAATTCACTGTTGAATCATTCTTGCAAACCGATACATCAGGTCTATAAATTTCTAGATGTAAAGTTGTCTGTTATAAGAACTGAGTGGTTTTGCTGGTCACTCTACTAACTACTCTGGTAACCGGATAAAATTTATTTCTGTTAGGAAGGTGATCTTGTCTTAGCCAAGCAAAGGGATTCAGCAGTTATTGGGGTGATTTTCAAAGTCATTCGAAAGCTAAACTACTAGAATTGGAATGGAAACCTCACGATATTTTACTGTCGCTGTTTTTTATGTTTCTGATATAGTACTTAAATCGGTGGGGTTGATACAGTTACCTTTATGAGGTTGATCATTACATGTGTTGGTGCCTGGTTACACTACTCAATGTTTCAATGTAGTGATTGGAAGATTACTCTGACAAATAACAGTACAAAAGCAAAACATTCTTTTTCATTAGTTTGTAAGTACTTTTCACGTTGTGTAGTACATGGTTGCGTATATGGCTAAGAATTCGTGCTTCAAGCATCTATTATGATATCTAAGTTAACTCTGATGAATTTATTTTTACGAAGGTACATGAGGATGCAAATGAAATATTCAATAAATTCTTGGTACCGGATGCCCCTCAGGCTGTAAATATAGATCACTCAGCTGTGAAGTCTGCGTCGTCTTGTTTGTCCAATCCTCACATGAATATGTTTTCGGAGGCTGAAAAGCAGGTAATTAAATTTTAGCTTACCATAAATCATAATGTTTGTGCTCAACAAGTTTTATACATATCGTTCGTTGTGTGATGTTTCATATCCAGCATACAACTGGATATAAATTTATGTTCACATCACGTCATACGTAGATTTATCGGTTGATGACGCAAGTGTTTTAAAATAACGATAGTGATCATACTGAAAATAATAATGATAACGTGATTGGAAGACGAAGTTCATCGGAGCAGTATGATGCATTTACGCAATACATTTAGAACAATCTGATCACACATTTACTTGTCAAGTCAATATATGTTAAACCGAGGACTTGGGGGGACAGATACAACAATTAACACAATAGGGAATTAAAATTAAGAAAGATGAGGGCAACCAGTGTTAATTGTGTTAATTGTTGTATTTGTTCCTCCCCCCTCCCCCCCCCTCCAAGTCCTCGGTTTAATATAGATTGACTTGACAAGTAAATGTGTGATCAGATTGTTTGGAATGTATTGCACAAATACATCACATTGCCCAGATAAACTTCGTCTTCTAATTACGCCATCGAAATTCATAAAAGGGACTAACTGTTTCAAAATAATGATAACATTGACAGTGTTGACTCAAGCAGTTATAATATTGATGATAATGATGATTATCGTTTGACTGTATGAGACAGCCGTTGTTTGGCAGACTGGTATTTATACTGGGTGATGACTGAAGGTAAAATGAAAATTTGGACCGCGACTGGATTCAAACCAGCGACCACCGGGTTTCCGGCGCTACCAACTGAGCTACGAGAATAAATACTAGTCTGTCAAACTACGACTATCTCTCATAATCAAAATGATGAACAATATGATACTCTCCCTTTCTAATGCAGTTAGATTTGGGTTGGGATGAGAAGTCCTGACTAAGCAGCCAGTGTGAATACGATTAAATGGTAGTAACGCATCACGAATTCACATGGTAATCGGCGAAACCCATAGTGATTGAAGTGAAGTAAAAATGTGGTTAGGAGTCGGACCTCATAGCTCAGTTGGTAGAGCATCGATTTGGGAACCCAGTGGTCGCTGTTTCGAATCCGGCTGCGGTCCAAATTTTCATTTCACTTTTAATCATCACGCAGTATAAATAATGATGATGTTGAAGAGGACAACATGAAAACTTAGACACTCCAATCAGCAGTGGGGAAAATAAAGGAACGAAGGAACTGGCTAAACAAAGTCTTAACAAATATTGTGAGTATATGAAAGAGGTGAAGAATAAGAAAGGGATAGGAAAATTCTAACGATAAAGTTCATACTGTCAACGTTATCATTATTATTGTTTTTGCTGTTATTATTATTATTGCTATAATCTCCACGGTTGTTTGAAAACGCTTATCACATTAACGGATAAATCTATATGATTGGTTTAATTTTTATACATATTTAGCGATTTACTTTAGATTATTATCATTTTGACTGTCCGATGAGGTTGTGACCTTCCATCGACTGTGATGGCTGGGATATGTGCTGCGCATGCTGAGCCACCGCCTACTTCGACGTGTCCTGCCAGGGGAAGTTGGATTAGGGGGGGGGCGAGAAAATTCAGGGTGGTCACACCATGAAGTCTCTAACTACTGGTCTGAGGAGTATGAGGAGATGTAAACTACCTGGCTGGGGTCCCCAAGACAATAGAAATTAGTGGTTGAGGACTTGTGGTGATGTGGCTAGAAACCTGTCATAGTTGTGCACATACATTCACTCCTTGATGTCTTCTAAAGCCTGAATATTCACACTTATCTTGTTCATTCTCTCTCACAAGTTCGTCTACTTTGATATCACTCTTTTACTATCCACTTTTTTAAACTACTGTGAAGTGTGGCAAGTTGCATCGATGCACCTGTATTTCATGTTTTGCGTTTATTTTGTGTATGTTTACTTTTTGACTATCTGTATGTTTCAGTCAATCTCTTGACGTTTGGTTCGATTATTTAACTACGATAGTGAACGATTTTGATAACTAGTAAATAATACGGCAAATTATCACATCTGCATAATTAAACATAATTGAGTTGTATAGATAAGTTACGTCACATGTTTGTGTAATACTCACAAATACAGCAAGCCACTCATAGTTACTGTATTGTTTCTATTTATTTATTCATTCACTCATTTATTTTACCTTATTTTTGTTTCTGACCTATCAAAAAACTAGGTTTATTTACTGATGAAAACAGATTCATATCCACGTTTCTTAGAATCTTCGAATTACTTATCAATACTGAATGACTTCAATGTAAATAAATCCACTAGGAAGTCAATGTCATTATTAAACAGATCTCAAATATTTAGAAGTAAAACAAAGTTTACCAAGAAGACATCTTTGAAAGTATCGACCGTCAATAGTCAAATTGGTAACTCTGAAAACTTGTTCACAACACCAAATTTGAAAAAAAAACTGTACACACTCGACTGCTACTATATCGAACAGTAATAAAAGTGTAGTGATGCATAACGATGATGACCATGTTGTTGCTGAGATTAAAGATAAATTAAGCAACGAATTCAACTCCAAAAGTATCAAGTCGAACTTAATGCGATTAAAAAGTGAGTTTACTTATTTCTCATCCAACGTTTGTCGGTTTATTTTTTCTCCTAAGAATTACTTTACTGCTAAAACTTAACAAGGTTGAACTTAAACAAAGCATATCCGTTTTTTCAACCACTGGCTCCCCTGCCCTGCCGTCGTCGAGATTTTATATAGCGGGGATGACAGGTCAATAATACATGGTTTGCTGCCATTGAAGTGTGATTGATCGGTATAAACGGGAGCCATTCTAGTTCGACTATTATCAGTGTGTAATGAAAACCATATTCAGACTGATCAAATGTGAAGTTAGTTATACAGAAGTGTTGTAATAAAAAATCACTTCAGTACAAAGCAATAATATATTCCGTAGTAATATATTATGTGACACTAGTAGATAGTGTAGCATTGACATATGGTCCATTGAATGACAGGTCAGTTTACTTCAAGCTGAGTTATCCATTCGTAAACCTGGTGAGTTCCAAAATTCACTTAATTTACTTTGATATCTGCACAAAACTGCAATTCAGTGCTTAGTAATTAATTCTTGAAGTTTTTCACACATTTTCTACTGTCTTGTTGAGTGTTTTCACAATATCATGTGTGGAATTTTAGCTACTTCGTATAGGGAGTTGACTTTCAACCACTGGGTAACGGGTTCGGACAACGTCCCACCTATTGAGGTTTGCGCAACCAGGTAGTATTGTAGTAAGCGTGCTGATAAGAATGGGTATAAGCAGTATATGTTGAGAGGGTAGCAGAAATCATAGGGAATCACCAGCAATGGGTTAGGATTCCGCCAAGAGAAACGCAAGAGACAAGGCAGGTGTGTATGAAGAGCAAATCAAGAAAGAAGCAGAAGAGGAAATGAAGCATATTTTGCAAATGACGGTTTTAGTGCAAAGTGTACCACATTTAACGACTACTGTCCCACAATAAACATTCCTTCCTTCACACCTGTCTTTTGCTTCTTTTAGTATTACTTGCCCTTACACAGTAAGTGTAGCTTGTTGCCTTGTGTTCGTATATGAACAACTTGGTGGAGTTGGTCCCATTTGCATGCTTGATAGTCGTATGTCTCTCATGAAGAAAAAGGCCGAATGAATTAAAGGAAAATATTTCTACTGAAAAATAAGTTTTTTTTTGCCGGACAGTCGTTTTCACAGAATCATGCTATGCTTGAAGTTGAGAGATTACTCGGAATATTCAAAGGAAAAGAGAGAATATAAGCAAAATACAGAACAGAATAAATAAACTGTTGATTTGAGGCATGAAAGGCCCAAAAATGAAATCGAAACTGTTTTGTTGAAATTAGCCAAATAGAACAAGTTTATAGATTGCCCGAAATGCAAGCAAATTGGGGTTCAGACATTTTAAGCGGTGATGGATTCGGCTGGTGTAGTTTAGTGCTCTTCGACTATGAAGTTCAAATGTGTTGTATTTGTTCGCCTGTTGTTTGACTGCACAATATGCTAATCGTGTTCAGTGAAAATCTTTTAATTTGGTGCAGTACTTGAGACTAACATAATATCACTTAGATTTCGCTTCCTAGAATTGTTATCTCCGAAAATGGTAGTTGGAGGCTAACAGGGAAATTAATTGGGGTAGAAGTAAGACGTTTGAAAATTTCTCCACGGAAGATTGGAGATATTGCATAAAACATTCACCTATCTTCCTGCATAGCTATCAGATATTTAACTGAAGTTACGTATTTTGCATGCATCATGAGCATTGTTGAAGCATTGCTTCGTGTAATCGACTTGGAGACGACAAGATTAGGCATGGAGTTTTCAGTAAATCAGGTTAATGGATAAACAAATAAATCAGTGTAGCATAGAGCTTTGGTATTTTGGTAGTGTATAATACCATGGTAGTTTGTTTGTGTTAATATTTCAAACAGTGATACAGTATTGCTTACTGGATAACGGTTAGAATAGGACTTATTATTCGTGTTCACATCAACGGTAACCACACCTTTCACATCCTGTTTTTGATAATTCTGTTTCTTCTTCATTTATCCTATGGGTAGTAGAATTTTCCAAATATTTAGAGTAAGTGAATTCATTCCTGTTGGGTATGTTTGATGTTGATTCGATAAACAGTCTCAGTCATCAATCTCCTTGCACCTTAGTGAGTCATTTTCCACGATTGTCACTTTGTCCCATCCTTTTGTATGGCTGCATGTGATCGCATGCATCGGAATGGCTGAAGTTTTCTCTAGATTTCTTATCTTACTAGGGCCTATCATTCTAGATTTAATCAAGTCCTTGTGCTCTGTTATTCTAATTGACCCTGTTCGATTGCTTTGACCTATGTACTTAGGATCAAATCGCTGTATGGAATTTGACAAACCAAACTATTTTGTCAAGTGGATTCTATTGGATCCTCTAACATGCAAAACTTGTTTCTTGGTGAGTTTCTAGGCTTAAATGTTCTGCTGTGTCATCCATAGGGCTCACGCGAGACACAGGAATCGTGTACACCTGAAATTTCACCAAACTACGGAAGCCATAGCAGTTCATATTTTGAAACCTAAACTCTTCATTCAGAAGAATTTTATCGAGTCCGTCAAGTTGCAATGGACATGACTTTGAAGAACATTCAACCCCCAAGATCTTTCCCTTCATCTGCTGACTATCATATTATGTCTTCTCACACATCACACACTTCTACCGCTAAACTTCTGATTTTCATTACATTCATCGATTCCTTTAACCATAATCACATTACGTCATTTGGCCTAGTAATTTAATATTGCTTCGGTCTAGATACGTCTTCTTCGTAATACTATTTTAAACATTGCGCAATTCATTTTATGATCTGATTCATAATCGATGCTGAATTTTGTTCGAAGATATTTTACGAAGTATTCATTTTCTGTTGCTACGTATATATATATATATATATATATATATATATATATATATATATATATATATATGGGACTGGACAGCTTGAGAATGATATTGCTGAAAGGAGAAACTCTTCATTAAACGTCTTTCGTTCCACAACTTCATACCATGAAATGACACTAATCTATGAATTTTCGCATTTATGCCGTAGTTTCAACTTTACCGATTGTTTTGCATTTTATTCACGTTTATTCCTTATAACGGACTTCCTTTTTAAAGTTAGCACGCCGTTGAACTTACAACATGACAAAATGTAGAAGACATATACCATTGTTTTCAATAAGTTCTCATCAGGTTTTACGCTAATATACATAAATTTTCTCAAATATAAAACATTGAACCAATTTATGGTGGGTTCTTCGGTCTGTGGTAACTAGGACGTGAAGCATGCAAATATCTAGACAATAATAAGTATCATTTTGATTGTCTGAGATAGCCGTGGTTTGGCAGACTATTATTTATACTCAGTGATTTTTGGAGGTGAAATGAGAATTTGGACCGCTGTCGGATTCAAACCAGCGACCACACGGTTTCCGGCCCGGTGCTCTGTCAACTAAGCTACGAGATCCGACTTTTAACCAGATTTTTATTTCACTTCCATCACCAAGGGTTTGACCCGACTACCCTGTGAATTCGTGATGCGTCACTACCGCTTGATCGTATTCACACTGGCTGCCCGGTCAGTGGTCGCTGGTTCGAACCGGGCTAAATTTTCATTTCACCTTCAATCATCACCCATTATAAATACTAGTCTGTCAAACTACGACTATCTCTCATAATCAAAATGATAAACAATATGATACTCTCTCTTTCTAATTCAGTTAGATTTGGGTTGGGATGAGAAGTCCTGACTAAGCAGCCAGTGTGAATACGATTAAATGGTAGTAACGCATCACGAATTCACATGGTAATCGGGCGAAACCCATAGTGATTGAAGTGAAGTAAAAATGTGGTTAGGAGTCGGACCTCATAGCTCAGTTGGTAGAGCATCGATTTGGGAACCCAGTGGTCGCTGTTTCGAATCCGGCTGCGGTCCAAATTTTCATTTCACCTTCAATCATCACCCAACATAAATAGTAATAATAATAACAATTATAATAATTATCTCAATGATGATGAGAATCATGAGAACAGCAGGTTACTGCGAACATTTAGACTAACAATGTAGGTCAAAACTTAGACAAATAAAAGTTACGTAATGCTAAAGGATGAAATTTGTAGATGATCAAAGTATAAGCAAATCATCATGTGTGAAAGAAGAGGATTAAATTCGAATTCATCTTTGAAGTTATTTATCAGGTTTTATCTAAACAAGGTAAAGATAAAGGCTGAACAGACTTTTTCTCCAATTCCCATAGCCTCAGCGATCTGTAAAATATGGGTGCGAATTTTATTCGAAAGGTTTTGTGGAATGCGATAGATAAGAACATTTATGTTTATATTAGCATTAAGCCTGACTGGAGCTTATTGAAAACAATACTGTTCGCTTGTATGTCCTGTTCTAATTGTGACAATGAGAATTTATAACAAAGGTGTCATCTACTCTTCATTGATAGAATAAATTAATATTTCTTTGAAATTGCTTATTAGCAACTTTTGGTTCATTCATTAATAAAAAAAATCTTAATTAACTTATTGTATTGCAGTACTCTAAGCATATTCTATGCATTTTCAAGAAAAAAAAAGTTAAAACGATGTTCAAATGTGCTTTCTGATAAACATTTTCGCCTTTTTCTATGATTTCATAGGTATCAGCGTTATTTCCCGTACTTCTAGGTATGTTTTGAATGGTATTATGTGATACGAGTTAAATACATGAATCTGATATATTGACTTGCGTAAATATTACAATTTTGATATTTCCATGGATTCTAGCTGTAAGCTCTGTTTACCAAACGGTGTAACCTAGTGTCTTGTGCGTGATTTATCTATTTTCAGTCATATCTCTTTCTGAGAAACTGGTCTTTAAAAAGGAGCTAAATAACAAGGTGACTAAATAACCAGACTTTGTGCTTTAAGCAAGAGGAATTTAAGGGATTCACACAAACACTGACATATTCAGCAGCTTAAAACCACGCACAAACGGACATCCGTTGTTTGTGGGTTGTTGCATAATAGCACACAGATATTAAAGCTTATAAAGGCGAAAATATCCAAGAATTAAAGAAAAGAGAAAAACTAGTGGGAGCGTAAACAAACATGTTTAGTGTAGTAGGATACTAGCAATTTTGTGATCGGTAAATCAGGAATACATCTGCGTCATTATGATCCCTATCGGTCTGTATTAGGAAGGGCAGATAGTTGTTGGTCCGTACCATCTCATATATTTTATTCAGCTGTCCATATGATTCAAATCCTCAGTCGATGACGTCGCAGATATGTTATTTTTCTTTGGTCAGTCTTAGACAGTTTAACGTAACCCGACTGCGGTAAACTGATCACTTCAAGACAACCATTATTTGTCACTGTTACTTCATTAAAAGTAAGTCTATCGAGCAACTTGTAAGGTAAAATTTTTTCTTGTAATCAAGCACCTAGTAACAGATCTTTCATAATCCTTCTTCATAGGGTGTGCAACAGTCCGCGAAGAGTACTCAGTGAATCCTTGAGTCAAAGTAAGTGACTTTATTATTTTTTTAACACATCCTCCTTAACGAAATTTAAAATACTAAGTACCACAATTAAGTAACAAATTAATCTTGTTCTTCGTTAACTGTTCAGCAGAATCTTAACGTATTTCATCGTATTGAAGAAGGATGTCAGTTGGTAGTGTAGGTAAACGACTAATGGTATTTCAGAATCAAATTTCACACTACTGTGACCAAAGTATGCAATAAATGCTGAATTCAATTCGGAGGTTTTGTAGAGTTTTATTTATTCATCTCAACCGACAGTTGGCCGTGCATTTCAAGATCGATAAACACCCACTCTATTTCACCTTTGATTATAGATGAAGTTATATCATTCTTGTGTCTACTAAAGCAGGCAAATCGAAAGAAAAACTGCCCCTTATTTCTTCGAGCATATTTCTCCTGGGAATCTATGATTAAAAAAAGTCCAAGACATTTGTCAGTGCACTCGTTAGACACTACACCAAGTAAATGGTTCAGAAACCTAAGATAACCGAACGACAGAATAATTATGAACTTACTTAGGTTATTGTAATCGAACGACTATGACCAGTTTTATGTGTTTTTTACAAAGTGTGATTTGATTTCAAATCATAATGTCTTATATGTTTTCGCTCCTCACTATTATTATATATTTGCAACAATTTAGCATTTCAGGTTGGTATTCATCACGGACTGACATTAGTTGGAGAATTATTGGAAACCTGGGAGCACTGGACAGCTGTTTCGTCCTAGTATGGGACTCCACAACAGTGCGCACTCATGACCCTGTCAGGTATGGAACTTAGGATCTTCAGGTTCGACGACGAGGGCGTTACCATTGTGTCGCTGGGTCGGATTCTTATATCTTATCTTATCTTCCATATTTCCTACTTTCGTCAGTTCACGATTTCCACCCAGTGCCGTCGTTGAATAACTGTCCTCATACCAGACTCGGATAGCCCCACTGGTCACCATTTCTAAGTGGCTCAACGGTAGTGTGCTGGCCGTAGGACCTGAAGCTCCTGGGTTCGATCTCAGGCGGCGTGGTGAGCGGTCGACCATCAGTCTTTCACGGCTAAACAAAGTCAGTATACGCTTTTTGCAACAAACAGGAATTCAGGGTATGATCAATGAATTGTACTAAACATACTGTATTGAAATGAAGATTGGATATGTCACCTTACTTCGAATAAATATGGAACAATAATCTTACGCTTATTCTATAGTTTGTACAAAACGAAATATTGTCAAGATGGATAATCAGGTTTTTGTGTTTGTTCAGCATATTCGACATGTTAAGGTTGAATTTCGCTTTTAAACAACTACAGTAAGCAAATTTTGCCAGAAGTGTTATAAAAGTGAGTAACAAATCAAAATTCTAATGAGGTTTTAAAAAAATCTGTTTGGGAACACAAAATCATCTATTACAAGTATGAAAAGTTCAGTTAATTCACGTCGCTTTAATGTTTTTATAGATAAACTAGAATATCTTTTAATACAGAGAGCAACTTCTGATAAACATGTTACTTTATGAATATTTACTATGATGTATTAAATAACTTCGTAATAATTGCAAACTTTTTTTTGCAGATATACTGGAAACGAGAAAGTATTGATTTTGTTCAAGAGTAACCTTTATTTCATACAATTAAAAACTGTACATAATTGTTGATTTGTATAAAAAATAAAATTTAATCGTAGACATCCCACTGTCTTGTTCTTCATATAACTCTGAGTACTTATATTAATATAATATTTCAATCTATAAATTTGTATTTTATACAAGTTCATTTTTTGACCAACTTGACTGGTACGAACATACATTTTTCAATGTTAGACATTTTAGCGCTGTAGGAAATTCTGCTGTGTTTGGCACTCATCAATATTTTTTAATCTCTAGAACATTAATGATCCTTCAAAGATTATCATTTCTTATACTGCCATCGGAGAGATACTTAATGCGTGCTTACTAACAAATATAACAAGTAACCTGCTAGTAAAGTCTCCCTGCTGACCATTTGCTTACATCTTATTTTATGAATCGTGTGTATCCAGCTTGTATTTTGAAATCTACTTCACCTGTCATTTTAAGAATGATTATGTACGTGAACGAAGTAGTTTTAATTGACTCTACCATCTAAAGTATCTCGTTGCACTTGCTTTAAACCAGTAAATCTATTGTCACTATCACATGAATACACCCTTCATCATCGCAGTGGTTCGTTCCTTGAGGAGAATAACTTGGAGAGTGTAAACAATCTTTATTAATCTTACTTCTGTGGGCTATTCTTTTTTATTCATATATCTCAGGGAATAAAGTGACTGGTATTTCTTTATTGAATTTCGAATGAAGCTATTAACTTACTGACACAAAAGATGAAGTCCACTCCTTACTCGGCTTTTAATATTTGTAAGCTATTAGATGAAATATTATACAGACAGATAAAGGCGAAGGTTCGCGTACATGTAGCTTTTCTAGTTATCACACTTCCTAGCAGAAAATATCTAGAAGTAGAAGGTGAAATAATCAAATAGGGGACGAGGAACGAAGTTTGATATTTGAGGATGGTAAAAAAATCAATGACTGCGAAGAGGCAAAGGTGGGCATATCTACTCCCACAAATTTGGATGCTTTTATCTCATGACTCTATTCTCCTAATATTGCTGGTATACCTCTTTTCCTTCATTTAGCTGTGAAAAATCACGTATTGGAGTAATATACAATTGCATGTGTCTTTCTGCCGTCTAGATAATCCTGACAGTTTAACATTAGCAATGTGAAAATTTGTGCAAGATGTTTCATCAGAAAATTATCGATTTGTTTCCAGGCTAGCGTAAGAAGGTGTAATTATATCGATACTAATGTTAAATTTTGCGGTTGCATGTACAAATAAATACAAATATAATTTTCACTACCAGAAATTCGTCTATTTATCTGTCAGTACCTAGTCTTTACCATTTCAATATGCAACACGTTAAAATTAGCTCTTCCATCCAACTTTGTATGCCAAATAATTCGGTTATAAAGCAGGATTGTTTGGTTATCAATAACTCTGAAACTTAACGCCGTCTAGAGTATTGTTAGAATTATATCACTTTATCTATACACTAAGTTCATGACACAACCTATAGCTGTTACGCTTTTTATGATCGAATTTCCACTACGTATTTGTTTTCTTCTTTTCAGATATGAGTGTATTCCTTACAGTATCAGCGAATTCGACAGGTTATGTACCCAGGAGATCTGACATTTCCCCACCATTGAAAGGAAGTTTTCCGTTGGATCACCGTGGTATATGTAAGGTTGCAATGCTTGAATGGACACAATGTATGAAAAAAAATCATTGGGACAATTCTCTTTGTAGATCAGAAGCAGCCGGTTATTTACGCTGTCGAGCAGAGAATAAACTAATGGATCCAGATGAAATAGATTTGCTAGGTTTCACTGAAGAAGAATGGAACAAAACTGATAATAATAATTTAAAACACTAAACTCATGTGATTATTTCTCTTCTTTTCTTTGTCGAAAACTACTTGGATGCAAATTTATTAGAAAAAAATCCCTTGATAATATTTTAATATGCTTTTTGCGATTGCAGATTACTACTTCTGAGAAGAAGAAAAAATACATAAAACGAAAAGGTAATAAAGTTCACAAGAGCAATATTAACAATGTTTCCTTTGAAATAAATACCGAAAAACAACATCATTATATGGATAAACAACAAAGGAAGAAGCGTAATGACAATAACTGAAACAAATATGTGATCTGTAAGACAAAGCAAATGCTGATTTAGCTTCATTTACACTATATATGAGTTATTGTTCACGTTAAAAGTTTTCGAGCGGACGTTGGCGCTAATAATAGTAGTAATCCTTCAAGTCTTTCCAAAAGATAATTGATTGGACTAAAAAACCAATTAAGAGTCTGCAAAAACAATATAAAAAAAAGCAAGCTGTATTAGGATATGGTTAAAATAATATAAACTGCAATGTTTCTAAGCAGGTTGAGAGACCTTTAGATACAGGTAAGAACTTCCTTCAGAAAAGTGCATATACTACGTCAGAGAGTTATATATACTGAGTGACAGTCAGCTTTACTGTGTGGCTGTCGAAGTCGAAATGTGTAGATATGGTTCGCTAGTGTTTGATTGGTGTAACAGTAGGACTTGAGCATTAATGTAGGGTATAATTCCATGTTACTTTTGTTGGATATTAAAGTGATACTACAATTTTAAGAAGCGTAGACTTGAAGGACTCGGTTAAGTAGCTACGATTTTATACACATACGATTCGAAAGAATGGATGGAGACCTAGAAGCACTGAATATATGTTTGGGACTTCTCAGCAGTGCCTCCCCCTCCCAAGAACCTGTCAGGGTTTAGAACCCGAGACCATCAGGTTCTGTCTAGTAGGCACATTACCATTCAGTCACTGGGTTGAAATTTAGGTCTACTTTTTCAACTTCTGTTAGTTCGCGGTTTAGTACGACAATCATTTGTAGGTTGTCCAGTGTTCCCAGGTTTTCTGCAGCTGACAACATCACTATATGTTTTTGAGATTTCCAGTTCTACAGCGTTAAAATTGCATTTTAAACGGCAAGTGTTCAAAGATATGTTTTGGTTATGTTACAGTGCTTTTGCATAATTGTACTCACCTTATTAGAAAGTGATCCCATCTGTTCAGGATAGACGTGAGTTAAACACGTAAGTATAGCTGTTAAAGAACACAAAGCTGCAATGAATAGAATAAAGAATGGCACATCCTTCTTTGGGTAGACTGAAAGAGTGTGGAAACCTAAATATTAGTAGGAAAGCATACGAAAATTGATAAAAGAATTACAGTACTGTATTTTAATTTAGGAGAAATTATGCATGGATGCAATCAGTCCACACTGGATTCCATATGCATCTACGACAGTAGGTCCTGCTAGGTAACCTTGATTGAAGGTTTCAGACAATACAGATTGGAGATATCTAACATTCCTTTCATCCAACATATCTACGAATGCTAACTCTCTAGAGTTGGTACTTACAGCAAATACTTGAATCAAAGTTGAACGGTCAGTTAAGTTAACAACAACATTTATCTTAAAATGAACCTAACCTCAGTCTGGTGTTTTCTGATTCTGCTGTTTCCTTCAGAAATAACTCAGCCTCTTCCCTTGTGTTTTATAAACTCCTTCATATTTCGCCTATTCCCTTCTGTAGTTTCGTGGGTTGTTGATAAAAGACTACGCTGTACTGAGTAGAACTTTGGATATTTCCAGCAGAACTAGTGGTGTGCCTCAACACCTAATTAAAACTGTTTTGGACAAGCATCTTAATTCATATGAACATCAAGCATGAGGTATTTTATCAGACGACCAAAATCCTTTTCACTCAAAGTTCTATGTGTTTTGGTCATCATGCAAGACCAGAAGCAAGTATATAAAACTTTATCCACACGCTGAGAAATATAAAATTTCTACACCATGCCTTATTTAGGTGGTGTTTTTGAAAGCAAACAAATTGAAGATTACATAGCTTGGTGATGATTATGAATCTAATTGCTAGTGTGGATTATTAAGCTCAGGATTTTCAATAAAGTTGTTGATGAAGTGAATATTCTTGATATACATATAGTTTTTCTATCTAATTCATTGTATGATGTATACATGTAAACAGTTTCTGTACACTTAGTGCTAACTGACACGCTGAAAATTCTTTACAGTATTCCCGAAATATCTTTTAGAATAAAGCCATAGTAATAATAGCAGCATTTGGTTACAAATTTGCTCTGGGTTTTCATATTTGATGAGCACATTCAGTTTAACTCCCGGGCGCAATCTTTTTCATTTAAAGTTTGACAACTTTTTTAACAGACTGCTAATCTGGAAATTTCGATATCGGTATTTGGATAGTTTAGAAGATGTACTCGTAACTAACTACTTTCCAAAAGACCAGCCATTCATACCTTTAATTCTGTTACACCCAGCAAATGTAAACGACTGTTGGAGATTTTACTGACTACTCAAACAAAAAAGCATATCAAGATTTGGAACCCAGTCCATTAGTATGTGGTGTACCTTCCTCCTAGCACTAAAATGCAACTAGAGGCAAAATAAATAGACTAAATTGAATTAACCCAATAAGCTCCCAGCTTGCTTTCGGGTGCTCAAGGTGGTTTAAATTTTGCATTAACGAGTATCCATCTGAGCAGGCTTCGACGCCATTGCGCTCCCTTTGTGCTGCTTGACACGCACGTCCTAAGAGTCCTTAGTTCAGCCATATTAACCAGATAAGTTAGATAAACTTTTCTCCTAATAATCACTATCACATATTCTACTTAAATATATTGCTTCTTCGAATATATTCCTGAACACAAGTCCTTTGGATTTGTATTTCGTTATCAGTACTTACACGTTAGGTAAGGTACTGATTAAGCAGGCTTTAGAGCACATCGAGTCAAGTAGGGTTGGCTAAGCGTTACGTAATGGTAACACATTTCATGCCCAACAAGTGTAAGACGGTAGCCAGGGGAGTTAGTATACAATTTAAGGTATTGAATCAACAGAATTAAACGCTGTCTTCCGGTAAGAAACTACATATAAATTGTTTTCCCGTGAAGTCCATAAAAGATTTTCAGCATGGTTTGGACATCCACAGTTCAGAAATGAAATGCTCAGTCAGTAATATACACAGCTATGGTTGCCAGGATAGTGAATAATAATGGTATACTTGTTCCAGCTGTAAATTTAAAGGCGAGCAACATATGATAGTGTTTTGGTGAGTCATGTTCAAAGCAAGATTTGTTAGGATAAGCAACTTCTTAAGGGATAATTTAGAAGCTGCTATTTATCCATCCTTTAGATCTAACAAGAAGTCTGTGATACACACTAGTCCATCGAAAATTCAAGAAGTCATATTTGTCACAGTAAAATCTTAGGATGCTTGACTAACAATGTTATCTCATGACTAATCGAAAAATATACACAACAAAAAACACACTGCAACCTCGCCTAGTTTATTAATTCACCAGTTACTAGCCGGTCCTAAGCCCGGATAAAGAGAGAAGGTTGGGCATACGGCTAGCAACCCTACCACGGAAAACCAATCCAATCGCTAAAGAAACTTCAAAGCACAGACGAAATATAAAAAATAAACTTATTCTTCACTGGAATCGGAGAGACGAAATGACGCCAGTTGGTGAAAGACTTCGGGAAGCCAATCGGTCGATATGTATTCTCTCACTCGATGAAAACAAAAGTAAACATGGGGATATGGAATGTCCGCACCATGTATGAACCTAGCAAGGCTGGCCAGTTTGCAAAAGAAATGAGATATGACATAGAAGTGCTACGTATCTATGAGAGCAGATGGAATGGGAGTGGACTCTCCAAACTATCAACTACACAGTCAATAATCTACTCCGATATTGTCACCCAGACGACAGTCACGAGCACACTGAGTTTTGGAGTGGCTATCATGATGTCCCCAAGAGAATCAAAGGCTCTCAGGCAATGCGAATTTAATCTCCTCCAGGATCAGGATCATGACAACAAGATTCAACTCAGAAGGAAGGAAAGTCACAATCATATAGTGCGATGCTACGCACCTACAAATAATGTAGACCAAGAGAAGAAGGAGAAATTCTGCAGACAACTGCAATCAGTACTGGGCAAGACCCCACCCCAGTTGTCAACATCAAAATCCTAATGGGTGACATGAATGCTAAACTGGAAGCGGACAACATAGGAAGAGAACACATCATGGGTCGAGAGGCACCCGATGAAATGAACGAGAATGGAGAACTGTTTGCAGACATCTGCGCATTCAACGATTCGTAATGGTAGGCAGTGTGTACAAACACAAGGATATTCACAGAGCGACGAGGATTTGATTTCACCAGGACACACTAAAAATCAGATCGACTTCATTTTAATCTCAAGAAAATGAAGACGCAGTCTACTGGACACAAGATCAGATCAGGAAGAGGAGAAGATGTAGGTTCATACCACTCACTATTTAGTACAAGCAACCTGCCTTCAAAATCAAGTTGAAAGCCTTCAAAGAAGTTAGTGTTAGGCCACAGTTCAAGTTTAATACCCAAAACAGAAACTGAAACTCTTTGATAGAGATGTGGAAGGGAACCTGCATAACCGTATTAAGGAAGGAAGAGGAAACAAGGAGTGGATCTCCACAGAAACATGGGAGCTGATAGAGGAGAGGAAGATGGTGAGGCAGAAGATGAACCTGTGCAAGGATGAACAAAAAAAAGGGGGACTTAACACAACCTATAAAACCCTACAATGGACAAAAAATGAAGAGTGCGTGCAAAGACAAAAGACACTTCTACGACACACTGGAAAGTGAACCAGAACAGGCTGTAGGTAGAACAGACAGAGACCTGACAACATCATATCAAATAACCGGGTTACTATCTAAAAAGAGATCAATGAAGATGAAACCAATGAAAGATAGCGCCGGAAGTTCCGTTAACAAAGAGGAGAAGCGATGGGCTGGCCACTTCAAAGTACTCTTGAATCGACCACCACCTGCAACCCGTCCAGAAATACCACCAGCAACCCAGCCATAGAATCATCAGTCAACACAAACCCTCCGACAAAAGCAGAAGTCCCGAACGCCGTTAAGTTATTGAAAGCCGAGAAAGCAGCAGGACCAGATGGAATTCCTACAGAAGCACTGAAAATGGACACAGAGACAACTGCGGACATGCTCACACAACTATTGCAGAAGGTTTGCAAGGAAGGAAGGAAGGAGAAGTACCTCCAGATTGGAAGAAGGACTACCTTGTCAAACTCCCAAAGAAGGGTGACCCAAGTCTTCGGAAGAACTGGCGTGGAATCACCCTGCTGTCCACCTCAACCAAAATATTAAGCCATATCATCCTGGAGATACTAAACAATGTTCTGGATTCAACTGGAATAGTTTGCTGGCTTCAGGAAGAACAAGTCATGTGCGGACCAAATTGCAACGCTATGCTACACATCATCATAGAACAGAGCATAGAATGGCAGTCAACCCTCTAACTCAACTTCATCGATTTTGAAAAGGTCTTCGACAGCGTTGACAGAGAAATAATTTGGCAGGGAGCTGCTTAAACACTACACTTTTAGTGCCATAAACCTTTATCAACCTCATTCAACAGTCATATACTACATGCCAAGTGACTGCCAATGGATAGCTCATTGATGCCTTCGAAGTGAAGACAGGAAGGAGTAAGACTAGGCTGCCGCCAACTACCACCGATGATCTTCGTGAATGTGGTCAGCTGGATCATGCAACAAACTGTGAGGAGCGAGAAGAGGGACATACGCTGCTTGACAGATGAAAAGAGCTCCGAATATTTGGATTTCACCGATGATTTGTATCCAATATCGCACAAACTCGAAGATCTACAGGCGAAAAACCAACGAGTTGATAGAAGAGGCGAGACAGCGAAGGAAGACGGGACTTCCTTCAGGTGAGGTGATGAAGATACCAACCAACAACAACAAGCACCAATCACCATCAACGAGAGAAATCTAAAGTAAGTTGTCTCTTTCACCTGCCTGCCTAGACAGCATCGTTTCAAATACAGGCGACACAGGCACAGATGAGTACATCAAAGCCAGGATAGGAAAAGCAAGGCAGGTCTTCATTAGTCTGAAATCAGTGTGGAGATCTACCGCACTACACTACACTCAGCATCAAGCGTGAACAACATCCGGATTCTCAACAATAAGTCAATCAAGCAAGTCAGTGCTTCTGTGTGATCGTCCAGAAATTTGGCATCGAAAAGAATTTCCAACTGCAGACATACACATCAACAGCTGCCGCCTACGCCTACGCTCACTCGATAGTGAAGATCAGATGGCCAGAATGAATAAGCAACAAGGAACTCTGGCCTGGCAACGAACCAACCAAGAACCCATCGCTCAACAAATATGCAGAAGAAAGTGGAGATGGATTGGATTGGACATACACTGAGAAGAGCATTTGGGAACATCACGTGCCAGGCCATTGAGTGGGACCCAAGTTGGAAAAGACGAGTTGGGCGTCCGAAGGTGACATGTGGGAGATAATGTGAGGAAGAAATGAAAGCTTCTGGGCAGTTGTGGAGCCAGGTTCAAAAGAGTGCAGAGAACAGAGTGAAATAGCGATGTGCTACTGAAGCCCTGTGTCCCGTAAGGAACCCAAAGGATAAATAATAAATAAAAAGCATACATTGTAATATGATTTAAATTCGGATAATAAAAGAAGAGAATATTCTCCATACTTGGTAAAAGTTCTCTGTCAGTTGCTGTAGTTGAATGAGGATATGGATAGAAGAGATTTCCTTTCTCCAATGGATACGGTATCAGACGAAATGTCCCTTCCCATGTGCAGTATAATAAATTGATTGCACCTTCGACAGCCTTCCAGTGGGCTAAATGAAAGAAGGCATAAGCTATGGCTTCAGAATCACCACGCTTCAAAATATGTTCTGTAGGCAGTATTAGAGGCTTCATTTCAAGCAGGTACTGAAATGAATGGGAATAAAGAGGATAACATGATATATGAACGTTACATGCATGTCAAAAACGCTCTTTTGCATATATTTCAAAGAAGGAAGTACTTGGACAAAGAATTTTTCGCAATAATTTCCCACTCCAAGTTATTTAACTCGAAATGCCGGTGCAACATGATTGATTGTAGAAAGGTTCAGAGATTCAAGGCTGTTTATGAAGATTATAGCAATTTTATTCCACACGATGACATAAAACTAGGGGTTAGAGACTGCATATTTTAGGTTAATCTGAGTTAAAGTATAGGTGCCAATAGTAATATACCTGGGTGAATTGATGTACAGGAACATCAGATGTCAAACACAAAAGTGGTAAGGCTTGTTTTAAAGGCACATATTGAGAGCTACTTGTAAAAATGCAAATAAGTAGTATATATGTCAATATAGGAATTCATAACAAATAGATTGGTGAAAAATCACACGATCCCGAATGGGAATATACAGCACAAGTTGCAAATGGATAGATTATTACTAGGCATACCAATTTTACCAGTATCAGTTTTGTTTTTACAATAAATAATTTCAAATGCTCACTGAACTTTTCTTCAGCTGTAGCATTAGTAAAAATTTGATTAAAATAATCCTAGAACAACTTTAAGTAGTGGTGCTCTTTTGTAGGCAAAATCACGATATTTCCACGCACAATTATTAATGATGACCAGCATTAACAGTCCACAAAAACTACGACTGAAAATGTGAGTTTACCATGTTAACGGGCAAATAACCGAGGTCACAAGATTACCACCTTGACAAGAGAATTATTATTTCATGAATGACTCCGAATTCCACCATACGTGTATTATTAACCTTAACCAGTAATAAAAACCTCAAAGAGTCAAACCTTTTACGAATTTTTGAACTGAATTATTGCTGATAAATTTGGAAGCAAACAAACTCTTTGAGTGAATATGACGATAAAATGGCCCAAGGAATGATGCAGTATAAGATAAATGCTGTTTTTTTGAGGGGGTTGTGGAGATTTGGAAATATTTCAAGTTTTTATTCATCGAAGACTGACATCAGTTGGAGGAACAAAGGAAACCTGGGAGCACTGACAGCTGTTTCGTCCTAGTATGGGACTCCTCAGCAGTGCGCACCCATACTAGGACGAAACAGCTGTCCAGTGCTCCCAGGTTTCCTTTGTTCCTCCAACTGATGTCAGTCTTCGATGAATAAAAACTTGAAATAAATGCTGTTTATCAAGTTGATACTTATGGACAAAAGAATAAAGTTATTTTTGTGCTCGTCTTAAATACAGGTGTTAAAGATAACCTACCTATCCCATATGTGATGAAAACCAAACGAAGAGCCAAACTTCCTTACAGGCTATATTTCACAAGCTTTATCAAATATGCAAGAACCTACCACCAATCAAAATGTCTTATCAGTCAGTGAGCAGCATCGAGGCACTTGGCATTACTATGTAACGGTTCATTTTTGAAACTTCACATCAGCACACCAAGATGAAAGTGTCTCTAACCACCGGTTTCTGACATCAGATGGACCCCAACCAGGAGGTTTACATTTCCTTACACGGTTCAGACTAATAGTCAAATGATCCAAAAACTGATGTCATGTTTTAGTCTAACCGCCTCTAACCTTTGTCTAGCCTGAACCTACTTCATTCAACATTTTACAACGAGGTAGACTATGACTAAGCATGTATAGCACATGTCCGAGCTACCTCATTCGATGCAGGTTCACAACCTCATCATATGACTTTCGTCTCCTCTCTAAGACTCTACACCTGACTTCTGCATTACTAACGTGGCAACACCATGATACATGGCTTATGCTACGAAGGTAACGATAGTGGAACAGCTGGAGCTTTTTTTCCTTTCTCTCTACTTTTAATGGTCATGTCTCACGTTCATACAGCGGAACAGTGCGAACTGCAACACAGTACACTCGACCATTAAAGGACAATCAGATATCACGGCAGCGCGACAGATGCTGTAGGCTGGAGAAAACCGATCGAGCCTTTTCTATCCGTATCCAGATTTCGTCGACCACTGACTCACTAGGACTGATCCAACTTTCCGGGTAGGTGAAGTGGTCAACACGTTCAACCACTTCACTCCCAATTTTTAAACAAAGGACCACTAAAGACCAGTCCTACTGAGAAAATTTGCATTTGGGTAGCGTGAAATGCTCCCCAAAAATTCTCAAGGTGTGCAGAAGACTGTGCATCTTGTAAGTGTCATTACCTAACACGTCCCCTGAGGCAGGGTCAATCTCTGTAAAGTCAACCGAAAAGGGAAGACCTCCATAGGAACTTCCGTGACGAAATATAAAAAGAACAGAGAGCGTTGAAACCATTCATAGACAAAACCCACCTGACACCTCACATAGGCTCTGATATGCCCTTGGGTGTTCGAATACAAAGCCTTCAACAGGGTGCTCCTTTCAGTGAGATGCGCCGTCATACGGTCAATAAACAGACAGAGTTTAATGATGCCTTCAGGTTGAGAAATGCAGCTAGTATAAGGCATCGGTGTGTGCTTGTTTCCCAGAACCTGGTGAAGAGCGAAGACCATATAGATCCACTCAAGATTACATCTGAAACCTGTCTGAATTTGATGTTCTTGAGCTTCACCTGGACACCTAAGGATTTTAGAAGTGTGGGTCGTAAACATCATGTTCGCTTTCCACCCAATGGTCACCACAGTAGGATTTTCCTCTTCCGAAATACCGGAACAATCAGCGATTGAGACCGATTCACAAGCGATCATATTGGATTACCATACATAAGATAGTACTTTAGTTACTGAATCCAATAATCCTGTGATGCTGGCCCATCGGGGCCTTTTTTTCTCATTTAAGGCTAATTACAGACTTTTTAGCTTCGACAAGAGTTAGGGGTCCCAATGTTCCACTCAGAATTCGACTAGATAGCTGACAACCGAATAGTATTAGTAGTAGAATTAAGCCATTGGGGGTATGGCCCACTGGTTTAGGGAGATGACTTTCAAACAATGGATCACAAGTTCGAACACCGCTCAATCAGCTGAGGTTTGGCCAGTGAGTTAGTATTATCACACGATAGATATGGCTTATTATCTACTGCACGAATGTGCACAAGGTTAGTGAGTGCATTACGACTTTGAGCAGAAGGTTAACCGAGCTGTTTCTCAGTGGTTCATCCATTGTTCCAGTCGTTTTCCTGCATCATTGTATCGCAGACCCTGTTCATACTTCACTAACCGTGTTGTTCTAGAAATTAACTTATCAACTAATCATACACAAATAGTTTTCAATATAATCATAAGTATAGTTTTTGAGATCCAATGGTCGTTTCCAACGTTTTTCCGAAGGTTAAATACGGTACTTACCACTGTTTTCAATGAAGACTGAAGATGACGCTATACTTATTCAGGATGATTATGCTCAATAACTGGTTAGTCATTTCCTCGTTTAGAGCAGCCGTAGCATTTGCATAGTCGAACTGCACTTGCAACGACC
This sequence comes from Heterobilharzia americana, assembly GCA_944470555.2. Taxonomy (NCBI): domain Eukaryota; kingdom Metazoa; phylum Platyhelminthes; class Trematoda; order Strigeidida; family Schistosomatidae; genus Heterobilharzia; species Heterobilharzia americana. The sequence continues at coordinate 32,403,750 of OX104129.1, read as the reverse complement.
TTGCAGATACAATTTCTCTGCGCAAAAGGTAGCTTAACAGCACCGAAAATAAGCCTATACATGCACTTATAACTGATTTCAAGACAGATGCATATTTCTAATAGTAGAGCACAACAAACAGAGTCAATCAACTAGAGGTAAAAGCTGGTGATAATGAATGACGAGCGTGCATTACACAACCAACTACTCCATAAGTAACATAATATGGACCGTTGGGTTTAAAACCTTTAACTGAATGGTAAAGTGTCAGCTTATTAGCAACTGATCCCGCACAAGTAGTGAATATTTTCCTGGCAGACTACGATGGGATAGCTAACGAAGGTTTCCTGGAAGTAAGTGGTTCTCTGGTTGACATTATTTTCCGAATAAAATTGCATGTAGCACTGAATATGTGTATTAATTAGAAAATATAATGAATTCACATAGATCAGCTTCTAAACTCACTTTTGGTACATGAGGATTAAATTCAACAGCTCTGTGAATCGCTTCAACAGCACTAAGTTCAGCAGCATTTAAACCTCTACGCGATGCTAAATCAGGAGAAAATCTAAAAACAATTTGAATAAGATATCAAATTTAAAGCGTCAATATACAACGATCTCTAAGAAGTTCATAGAAAAGGCTTTTATAATCAATGTATAGCATCACCAATGAAACAAGTAACGGTTGACTTTCTGTGCTAGGCCTACCAGCAATTAAGATGTAAAATTCTAGAATATAAGTCGGTTGTTACATTACAGTTCTAAACTTAGCATCATTTTATAAATGCAGCTGAACATACTTTCCCCTCCTACAGACAGCTTACTCCCTACCTAGTGAGTTAACATTCACCAAATATTGAAAGAAATTCGGCACACTGACATTACGAAACGGTTATATTCGGATCACACATAAGCAGTGATTACCAATGAAATACAGGGGGTACATTTCATTTTGATTGACAAACAGACATAATCGCACACAAGTGCATCAGTTCCTGATGTCACACTTTACACTAGCATGCAAAGAACAAGAGGGTAGAAAAAAAGCGATATCAAAGTAGACAAAAGTGTACGGAGGTGGAAAAAATTTTGAAAATGAAGGTTATTGAAAATATTTCAGCTTTAGAAGGCATCAAAGAGCAAACACATCTGCGCCACTGTTACCGATTTCAATACATTTCGTCAACAGTCACCAACCGCCGATTCCTGTAATGTGTGAACCTCGACCAGGCTCTTTACATCTTCCTACACGGCTAAGACTCACAGACATCATAGAGTGGTACTACCGCTTCTTGGTCTGGTTATCCTTGGCCTTTTTCCAGCTTAATGTAACTTCGAACAGTATTGCATGTCACGGTAGGCATGTGCAACACATGTTTAAGCCACCTTAGTCGATGAACTCTCGCAAACTTATCGACTGACTTATCTAGTAGTACCCTTCTCCTAACCTCTATATTTGCTTACACGGTGATTCCAGCATACGTGGTCAATGCTGCAAAGACACCTATGGTCAAAAACCTGTAGTATCTTCATATCTTTTTGTTGGAGGTAGCTAATCCCTAAGAAAAATAACTTATAATATGTTTATATTATTACTGTAAAGTTTAAGCCCTATTTTCGAGCCCTCTTTGGGCCATGCTATGTTGCTTATTTTTACCTCAGTTCAGGACACTGAACGCTGAGTGGTCTCTGGCTAAGGCTATCTAAGGATATATAAACGACTGAGCTTCCACCTATTGTTATTTGGTTGGAGTAAATAAACTTTCAATCCCATCGTATTCTTCTGGTGTCAGCTGAATATCGAGCTAAGGAATCATTGTTCTATCGTTAATCGTATCGTCTAAGAGTATTGTATCGTTATCTATAGCGTAGATCACAACACTTTTACTTTCAACATCCAAGCCTTATAATTGTATAAGAACAGGACAGAGAGAAATGAAGCGCAGTATACTCGTCTTATCGAATTCCAGATGAGTCTTTCGTGTCTCAGCTGAGACTTTGTCAGAAACCAGCCCCTACGAGAGATGCAACTCTTCACTCCCCACTTCATTTCAGATCACTTCAAAAACACAAGTGCACAAGTGCAAAAAAGGATAAACACGCAGATTTCTGTTCAAGGAGCATTTTGGCAGCGTTTTTAGCTGGCAGGACAATGTCGTCTGAGTACCCTAAGTCAACCAGATAACCTCAAGGGGAAAATCAATCTCTGTGAAGTCAGACGAACCTAAGGTTATATCCACTAATATATCTATAACGAAGTTGAACAGAAACGATAATAGCGAAAAGATCTGTCGGACACCAGTAGTCGTTATCGATTCAGATGACAACTCTCCATAAGCCCTCCCACAGCTGCGTGAGTTTGAGTAGAAAGCTTTGATTGACAGTTAGACACTTCTACAATAACTCTCGGTCCACAGAGCTGAATGCCGTCTTGAGGTCAAGAAATGTGGCAAGTGTAGGCCGCCCGTACGAGGATGGAAATCTGATCGATGCACCCTTGTCCAGATCTGAAACATGCCTGATTCCCTCGAATTTGATGTTCTCAAGCTCCACTTAGGCGTTAAATAACTTTGATCTAACTCGCTATCCTCTCATTTGCTAGCATTCCTAATAAGTCTAAGTAATGCTGATGCTTTCTCTATCTCTTCCACTTCTGCAACCCCCACTGCTCACAATCATTGCAAAAGTTCCAGGTCAATTTACATTTGAGCTGCTTTCGCTCTTCATCGAGGTCATAGCCAGTTTGAAATGAGTCTTTCCAAATCAATCAGTTCCCAGGAAATTGCGGAAGTCTGCTGACGTTTGTTAACTTTCGCGTGTAGGTTACCAACTAACTTTAAGGCTGTTTCTACAACAGACTAAACACCGCGCCAGGTTTCCTAAGGATGAGTATTGCTGTCATGTTCAGATAAATACTCACCTATCTCCTCTTTAACTACTTACTTCCCATTCTCATCTTCTAATGGATCACATACATACAAGTTTCACTGCCGTCTGTTTTCTACGACCAGTTAGATGTAAGTATACACATATTCGTACTAACACGTAATGGCAGTCCAAACAGGTACTCTGCAAAGAGTAGCAGTCCTCTACTGATGGCTTATCACAATATGATCTATCTGTGTCCATCGTTGATTTGATTTCGGCAAATGCCAAGTGAAACAATTTATTTCCTTACACGTGACTGGTTATCATTCCTGGTTTGTATATCTCAACGACTTAATAGGCTATACCGACTAGAACAAATGTTCCCTGAGGTCGTATCATGCCATAAAGGTTTTTCGAAAAGCAGTAAGACAAGAAGCAGTTAATCGTCATACTCCAAATAGCTTACGCTATAGTGGGGGCTCGATAGCGAAGTCGCACTACTGGCCGGACCGTGTGTGATGGTAGTAAGGTTGGTCAGAAAAACAGCACACTCCTCCCCGCCCTGCGGTATTTCGGCACTGATGACACCGATGTTTTTATCCCACAGGTAGAACAACCCAATCTCGATGCAACACCCTAAAAAAAGTCGTATGTGACAGGTATCGGGCATTTGTCCTATGGGCTCTGTGCTCACGAAAAACTAACACCTTTTCTATTCGAGATACCTAGCAGAAACGAGTTCCACGGTGTGGGCTGCCGGGAAGTACCAATCAGCAGCATACAAAACCAACTAACCTACCCGCCCCCACTTCTGTCGCCTCCCTTGCCATTACTTTCTGACACTCATAAAAAGCCTGTTATGGTTTTTTTCAACATCTTACTCTGCCATCATTCGAAAGGCAGAAGAAGACCAACCATAGTCTTCCATAAGGAAGCTGCCAGTATCGAGTTTGGGACTCAAACGTAAGAACACTGGGGCAACCCAAACAATAAGCGTCACCTACAACATCTTAGGATCATCAACCTTTGAATAGATGCTTTGTTTCTGAGACAACCACGTGACTATTGACTTTATCTGGCTTAGCCAGAATCATGAACCTGGAAATCTCATCCTACAAGTGTCCAAACAATCAAAGCCTAGCTCCTGTAAAGTAACTGATGTAAGTATTTCATCGAATTATGAAGTACATAGTACACTCCTAAACTGCAAGTCAACCAATAGCTATCCCTTCCCTTGTTAGACTCACTCGAATAAAAGCACTCAAGAGTCGTGAAATAATAAACAAAATATATTTTGAATAGCAAAATACGTGTAAGTCACAGTTAGCAACCGGTGAAAAGGACAAGTTTAATATGGCTGAATATCAAATCATTGCTTCAACCAATCAGATAATATCAAGCAACTAATCGGAGGAAAGCGGGAAACTGTGATCAAAAACAGTTATTTATACGTAATATAATCAATAACATGAGAAATGTTACATACTTGTCCCATTGAATTAATCTGTGAAAACTATAAAGACAACGACAATCGTCGTTGAGCACTTGTAGATTGCATCTACGCTCCTACTGACTGCAGTCCATGTAATAAGAAGAAACAGTTTTACCAAACCTTGTCAACTGAGTAACAGAAACCAAGAAAATCAAATACAGTAATAGTATCAGGTGATTTAAACGCTTAAGTAGAACACCCGAGTCATTGCGAAAAGCAGTCTGGAGGAAATTCTGGCATCCTATACCGACTACAGCAATTTTCTACAATCCTGTCCCGATAATCACAATAGATGATACATCCATCATCTTTAAAAACAATATTGAATTTATTCGAAAAATAATTAAGTGTTTTCAAAGGAATCAAACTCATGGAAGGAGAAGATGTATGACAACTAGCACTCTTAGATATCCTGGTTACAAAAAGTGTAGACTGACATTTTGGAAAATAATTTTGCACGAAATTAACTCAGTAGGTTGGGTGAAGCTCGAACCCGTGACCCATCAGTTGGAAATCGAGTCTCTTTACCGAGGAGCCACAATTCCAAGCAAATCGAAGGATCATTTTAGAAAGGAAAAATGACCTACAAAGTCGAATGCGATTGTGGAGGACACCACCAGTTGGGACAATAAGAAAAACTAGTACTACAACTACTGCAGGAACCACAAGATAGGTGTCAAACGTCGGGATATTAAGTCGCTCATCTCAACACACCATGACAATCACACATCTGACTTGCACAAATTCGAAATAATTGAACGTGTAAACTCGAATGCAGCTTTAGCATTTTTGGAGGCCCAACACTCAAGCAAAAAAAACAAACAATAAATCGTCACTTCAACCTGAACGAAAAATGAAAGCCTATTTGAAACAAATCAATCCTAATGCAAGGTAACATTCGACACAAATAACTGTAGTAAAACTGGCCAAACTCCTGTATTCAACCAGTGAATACAAAAGGACACCTCTACAGTTAGAGATAATCAGCCAGAAATGGCAGGGACCGCTCCTCCTGTTGGAGCAAATCAACTAATCAGAGTAAAGCATCTCCCTTCCAGTATAGAAGAGTCAATCAATCAGACCAAGACAACCTCCATCACTTCAGTAAAACAAAAATGCCAACTAATAAAATCAAGATAACCTTCATCCGTTCACTCAAGCAAAGTTAAAGATCCCATCGGAGCGACTACAAAGTACTGCCTACAATCAGCAGAAGTCGACCAATGATGAAACTGCACCCCGTCTTTAAGAAAGACGTCAACCAGTCAGGTTGAACATACGTCCAAATACTTACCAAACGAGCAAACAGATTAGAAGCAAATCGGTACGTTATAAATATCTATGCATAACTACTTCAATTTCCTGTGAAGCTCTGTCGCACTGATGATAATGTTTAGCACCACATTTATCAAGTAAAATCTCAATCTGAAAGCAGGCAGGCGTTGAGTTTTCTCAGCAATTGACCTAAAATTTACTGTAGCCACATCACCATTTCAGCGCTGAACATATCTAGTCTAATGTCTAGTAACTACTAGAAAGTACATATATGTCACTGGAATTCATCTAACATGTATACGTCATCTAACCTTAAGGAGTAAATAATATAAAAGTTTGAACCATATTGTAGAAAAACTACATACTTTTCAGATACTTGTCTAGCTTTAAGTAGAGCTGCAGTATAGCATATAGTGGCTGATTTTGGATAGTTGATATCTGAAAACAAAGAAAGAAAAAGTTATAGGAAATTAATAACAAAAATGCCAACATTGTTGATAACTAAGAAGTGAAATACTTGCGCGACAAAATCCGAATACATTGACAATTAGATGGTTTAGTGTTCTCTGACCTTTCATATTTTGTTACAGACGCTTCATCATCAGGCTTGGTGACATCTTCAGCATTCATTTCATGAAGGGCCACCATTAAAAATGTATTTAGTCATGCAATGGATTATTCAATAAACTATTTACTCCTTTGGTTTTATGTCTTTGAAATGTGAGTAATCCATTGAATGTTTAAACCATCGGAAATGTAGATAAAAATAACCGGATATTTCACCTAAATGGTTCAAAGATTAGAATAACACTTATTATGAAGTTTTAGTGTTAGGGTTCCAATCACCAAAGCGATGGCAGATGTATTGAACTGGAAATTGTGGTCCTTAATTCTCAATGTCGGTGTGAATGTAAGTGATTGGTCATCAGAAATCCCATCTGTTATCACATTTAAAAACTTGAATTAAGCAGGTGACAAAGGAAATTCAATCTTTGGCATATTTCACGCACTTAATATATGTGACAGTGTTTATAACCTGTTTTTTCCTACACTTTTTCCTACTGACAACAAATATACTTCCTATATGATGTCTTTATATGACATACAGCATATATGAAAGACGGCAATACGCTGCAGCCGGGCAAAATAAATGCTCATTTTAGCTAATTAACAGATAGACAATATACCATTTTAGCCTGTTTATTATATGTATTAAACAGAGACAGTATTATTCACTGGATAACCTTTCGGATATAATTGATTGGGGTATTAAGAACAGCGACAGTATATAGACTGAAGTTACGTACGCATTTAACGTACGCAGTTAAGTACGTATCTCGACCATAAAAACGAAATGAAATACATTTAGCTATGTTGTGCACATTTTTGTGGTAGGCAGTGAGCCACACCTAATGAATGTATGGCTGCTTAAACCTCGGTAGCTGGAGTGGTTTTTGTACCCGTTACCCGCTGGTTGAAAGTCAACTTCTTACACCTATGAAGCACAACTCCACAGCCCCTTATCCACAACTTGTAGATACTACCACTGCTTTTATCACAGTAAATCCTCTACTAATAACTGGTAGCTATAAATTTCCTGAATATAGACTAAAGACATTACATTATCAGCTCTGTTGCAGGCACGTAAATTTTGTCCACAGGATTTTATTGACGAAATTAGGTAGTTTTTAAAAACCTGTCTTATGCTGTGTATTATTATATTCCCGTCAAACCCAATGATGCTAACAGAAGTGCAAGGACTACTTCTATTAAATTATTTCCGTTCATTTGTAATCCATCTGGACTGACAGGCTGCGCAAACCTTCCATAGATTTATAGACTAGGTACCTCGCAATTCACTTTACACTGGTACACATAAAGGCGAATTAATAGAAATCAACACAACCGAAACAGAACACCTGCAGGAACTATAAACACTTTTTGATCGATTACGCAAATATGGTATAATAATCAGCCCATAGAAATATGAATTCGGAAAGTCATCACTTAAGTTTCTGAGACGTAGTAAATGCAGGCAGTATTCAGCCAGCCCTGTAAGAACCAGATACAATCAAATAATATTTTCTTCCAGAATCCTGTTGAAAACTATGCAGATTACTCAAGTTAATATATTTTTACCAATATTTTACAACAATAAGTTCAGCCGCTATCAGATCCATTGCAAGGAAAAGCTAGAGTATTTTACACAATTTATATGACACAGTTCTGAAACTTTCATTGCTCGTGACGATTCATAAAAACCATTATAAATCATGACAGACACTTGAAATATTGTTGTAGATAGTCTTGTGACAGCGTTTTTACAGTCTGTTGGGACTGTTATCTTTCTTTCCGAAACGATTTAGTGTTCACGGTTGCAAACACCCTTCTAAGCAGAGAATTATTCTTTATTTACTTAACGACTAAACATTTTGGGTAAATACTTGAAATCGATGATCTCACAGCATTCACGCATAACAATTAACTTAAACAGGCAAATAATGCGAAAAAGAACAATTATTCACTACGGGAAATACGATATCTAGAATTTATTTCACATTTTACTACCCTGCATACAATATGTTGAATCCAATACAAAAGAAATTAGCAAACATTTTATCCCGTATCGACGCAGATGCCTTAGGATGCAACTACATCGACCTAGTAGAGATGGCAAAGTTGCAGACAACAGTAGTCGAAATACTTCCCTACTCTTTCAAGATGTTAGGCTCAACGAATCTTTACGTTGAGATTTGCAGATACGGTAGATTATAGACGCCTAATCTGGATACTGAGTGAACGAAATACGATACCCAACAACTCGCTCGGCTAACTCAAGGAAGAAAACAATAGAGGATAGAAGTTTTGCTTCAATCAGAAGGGTGTGAAAATAGGGGCATACATCGTGGATTTATATACGAGGGAAATGACCTTGAGGTAAACGGATAAATCAACGTATTAAAAGTTAGAGAACAGCAAATGAGAAAGTAGCGTCCTTAAGAGCGGAAAAAATGAGCAACACGCACGAGGCATAGATAGAACGCAGAAAAGACAAATTTAAGTTTCTGTCAGGTAAATTTTCAACATAATGGGTTCATTTCTGGGGATCCAACATCCTCAACACTTTGTGCATCTGAAGGTAGATCGCATCCCATTTTACCACTGTGAATGAGACCGTTCGTCTTTTCTGAAATATATCTAATTTTTTATTCTGGTATCTACTGCAGATCGAAATTAAACAGTGGCCGGTATATCTGTCGAAATATGAATCAAGATCTTCGAAAAAAGACCAAAGGTTTCATGGACAGGTGAAGGCTGCATCGATGGCAGTGCAGAATGGTGACACATGAAGCGACTAATTATCACTAAATTCTCTCCTTTCATGAGACACGACCTTCAATATTCACTACCATTAAAGCTGGATGAAATAAGTGAACAGGTGGCCAGTGAACTAACATGATGTGGGATGAAAAACAGTTATGTTAGGTTAGCATTTGTTGGCGTATTAAAACTCCCTAGATGAGACTCCATGAGATCATCAAAATCAGTATCTCGAGACGTCATCAGATATGGACTGGAATCAAAATTAGTGGTGGTTATTTTGTGACTTTCTTGTTTCTTCTGTCACTGAAAAGTTAAACGAAAGTAATGGGCACTTCCTAGAGTGTATCTTGGGTGGCAGGTTCGAAGTGCGCTTCAAGACTTAAGCAGCCATGTATCACTAGCCCTCAAACAACAGGTGACTCATTGGCTACTGCACAAATATGCACGTGATTGTTGGGCGGATTTCAATGTCGACAGTGTACTTTGTGAGAGTTACTCGTTGGCAATCTGTTTGCTCTTCTTTTCAGATTTCCTTTATATCACTTTTATACTTTCATCAATGATGTGTGACCAGTTTTTCGGTGCGTATGTTAATCCATATTTGAGTCCGCAATTTAAAAAAATATTTCAATGAGAAACTCACATTCGGTCTTTTAAATACAAGAAATATTATGTGCTGTAGTGAACGGACAAAAATCTCTACTGCGTGTGTAGCTTCGCGCCCCCATACTCGACATTTGTTAATAATTTCATACTTAAAATGTTATCTATCAGTTGGTCAGATGAAATTAAATTTCCTAAATTTATTAGCTGATCAGTGTGAGTAGTGATAGGTTGCTAATTTATTTTGTCAAAGAGAAGCATTGCTTTACAATACCCTTCACAGGTAAAACACAAATCTAAAACCACTAGTTTGACAATAAGGCTTTGTTGGTGAACAGAAAATCTCATTCAAACTTCCTATTCATATGTCATAAGTTTAAGTGAAAGCATCGAAGTGATCAACTCGAGTTAACTAGCTGGACAAAAATACTCAAAATGGTAGTAATACGATATTGAAGAATATTGGTTAGATGAATATGACCTAGATACAATTATCTCAGTACGCTTTTAAAGAAACAATACACTGATTTAAATGCAAGCTCCCCTACTCAATCAACTAAGAGCTAACCTGATGGATATAATAGTTTAAACCCTATCCAACTGAATGTATTGATCAGAGGTTGATGAACCACGGTGATTCTATCCTAAGTACAAATGATGACAACCAACGCACAGTATATATTCTCAATGTAAGAACCATGATAAAACATCTAGGCATAAAAGAAATGATTATACGTTCATTAAAACAGAATCCTTCAAGTGAACCAACGAAGAGGAATGAGGTTAGCAATTTATTCAATGATTATTCAGTTCAGTGGAGTTTAGGTCTATATACACTTATGTACCACACAGTACTAATCACCTTTTGGGGAAAATGAGTAAGGATAACAACAAATTAGACAGAAAAGATTCTTTCTAGAAAACTTAGACTCATAATGTAAAGACAAAACAAGAACGCTCGCAACTCGAGCAAATTGTAACAACAGTTGATGGTAAAACAGCCTATTCTGCAAACAAATACACATTAAATGACCGATACCCAGTACATGATTGGTAAACAAAAAATACCAGCTATTTGACTTTATTCCGAAACGTAAGAAAGTTAAGTTGACATAAATTTTAGGTAACTTGCCGTCGTATTTAGCCAAGAAAGCTTGAGCATCAGCATACTGTTGAGCTGCAAGGTAACACTCGATAAGATTTTCGTGAATGTTGAAGAGGTTCAAGTTTGGGTATTCTTTTATAAGCTAAAAAGTTAATGTACATATTAAAGTCAAACAAAATTTCAGAAATTAATCACTGCACAATTGATTTTTCTCTCTGTTTAGCACTATTGTGCTGGGTTCCAATGGAACATTATAATACTCTGTCAATGTAAGTTCCCCCACCTTATGTCAGTAGATTAAGATACAAGGCAAAAACATAGAGCACCGGGCCGGAAACCCGGTGGTCACAGATTCAAAAGCCACCGCGGTTCAAAAATTTTATTTCACCTTCTGTCACAACCCAATATCGACAACATAGGAGACCAAGAAATAAGAAAATGTGAGTAAAAGTCACGTAAGGTCAGATATGACGATTAGGATGCATCTGCGCCGCCACTAAGATAAGTTTCAAGCTATATTGCCTACCGTCTCCAACCACCCATCTCCATTATCCTATGTGCCCTAATCAAGTCTGCATTGTCCCACATAGCTCAGAACAACAGTGAGAGACTTCATGGATAAACTACATATTTTAGTCTGGTTGCGTTTTTCTATCTACAGCCACTGGTTGGCTTAGATGGTGAGTAGACATGCCCACCTCAGTAGATACTGTTCATCAACTGATTAAACCAAGACTTTAAAGCCTGGTCTTCAACCCTACTATAGAAGCGACTTCAACAAGCTCACAAGTGTTTGAGTGTGAAAATTCAACAAATAGATGTGTCTATCTCGCACCTCTCCCAGTGAAAGACACCACTATAAGACTTCTCGATCAACTTAGTCGAATGCCAACTTTCCAGAAGGAACGAAATTCTCCATCAATTCCACCCAGTGACAACCTACAGTGATATCGTCTGCAGACACCATTTAGTCGAGTTCAGTGGACACCATATCAAACAATGTCTCACTCTATATCCGGAATTCCTGCTGGTCAAAAACAGGTATTTTTCTCATCATAGTTGTAGCAGACGATCAATGTCATTCGTTTGTTCATCCAAAAATCCAAAAGTTCGGCCTAAATGCTCTTCTACCTGCTTACATTTGTTTGAAGTCAACTAACATGACGACTGCATCTTAACGCTCGGATGTAAGTAGGAGGCTAAACAGTTTTTAGTAGAAATTATCCTGCACTTCATTTCAAGTGTAGTTTGTGGATATGCAAATAAGGATAACGGAACAAATTGTTACTCTTTTTTTGTTCCTTAATGTACCATCAAGTCGGACAGCGCTTAGGTGACTATCAAATGGGATTGAGATGAGCGTCTTTTTCACCAGAATTTAACCCTCTATCTACATCTTCCAAACTGCAAAAACCAGTAGAGAAATCTGAAAAAATTGAGGAGAGGACTTCAAAGATTCGTCATCTTGACCAGGCGAAAATAAACGAACAGACCTACTTCGATTTTGTATGCGTCCATGAACACATAGACATAATCAACGTAGAACCTCAATCATCATCATCAATATTAACATAGGACCAGGCATTACTGCGTAACGGTCCGAGTTGCCACAGCTCATAGCAGTACATCAAGTAGAAAGGTAGTGAGGTGAAAGATGGAGATAAGAAAACTCAGCCAAAAGAAATATAAAGTACGAGAAGAAAGAAAGGAAGAATGAGAAAATGGTGAGAATCGGTATAGTGTCAGTATCTGCGCCACTGACATCGGTTCTGAGCCATATCCCCTACAGTCTCCAGCCACTGGTTCCTCTTGTCCAGAGGACCCTCGCACACAAGTGTATCGGTTCAAGTTGTCACGCTTCACAGTAGCATGCAAAGAACAAGTGGATAGAAGGAGACTGATATCAAAGTAGACAAAGGTTATCGAAGGCGAAACAATCTGGAAAAAAAAGCTAGTGAAAATATTTACGCTTTACAAAACTTTAAGGGGTGGATACATGTGCGATTTCCAGCCATTTCATCAAGGGTCTCCGGCCATTGATTCTTATCATATTGAGGACCCCAGCCAGACAGTCTACACCTCTCCATATGTCTAAGGGAAAGAGCCGGAGGCCTCATGGACTGGTGACATGTCGCTATTCGGCAACTCTAAGTGCTCTTCCAAGCCAATCCTACTTCTTCTGACACTGCACGATGATGTGGGTGGTGGTTCGGCACGCATAGTGCATCTTCAACCCACCTCAGTCGCTGAAGATTCATAACCTCATAGACTTGCCTAGTACCCTTCGCCTGGCCTCGACATTGTTCACATAATGACTTCACCCCACGCGAGCAATACTACGAAGATCAAACACTGTAGTCTCTTCATATCTTTTACTTTCAACGACGTATGATGGGACAGAATGAACTAAAATGCAGTATACTTATCCTTCAACAGGTAGTTGGACATTTATGGGATTTGTCAACAAAACTACGACAGTGGATCAGCAGATCACTCACAAGAGTGACTCGTATTTAGGTCAGAAAACCTTTCATTTAATTACGTAATAACCAACCTAAACTTCAGCAGAAAATTAAAAATTGATAGTCTAACTTTATGTGTTAATAGTGTAAGAGGCAAATTTGAAGATGGGATAAGAAATGGAAATTGAAGAATTATTGCTAGCACCCAAAAAAGGTACGATCCAATATCAAGAGCGAGAAAACCTCGCCTACTTTACTAATACACCAGTTACTAGCCGGTCCTAAGCCCGGATAAAGAGAGAAGGTTGGGCATACGGCTAGCAACCCTACCACGGAAAACCAATCCAATCACTAAAGAAACTTCAAACTTATTCTTTGCTGGAATCGGAGAGACGAAATGACGCCAGTTGGTGAAAGACTTCGGGAAGCCAATCGGTCGATATGTATTCTCTCACTCGATGAAAACAAAAGTAAACATGGGGATATGGAATGTCCGCACCATGTATGAACCTAGCAAGGCTGGCCAGTTTGCAAAAGAAATGAGATATGACATAGAAGTGCTACGTATCTGTGAGAGCAGATGGAATGGGAGTGGACTCTCCAAACTATCAACTACACAGTCAATAATCTACTCCGATATTGTCACCCAGACGACAGTCACGAGCACACTGAGTTTTGGAGTGGCTATCATGATGTCCCCAAGAGAATCAAAGGCTCTCATGCACTGGGAAACAATCTACTCCCGCAGGATCATGACAGCAGGATTCAACTCAGAAGGAAAGAAAGTCGCAATCATACAATGTTACTCACCTACAAATAATGCAGACCAAGAGAAGAAGGAGGAATTCTATAGACAACTGCAATCGGTAATAGACAACACCCAAGACAAGTTGGCAGAAGAGGCAGGGAAGCGAAAACGGGACTTTAGGTGAACATAGAGGAGATAGAAGTGATGAAGATACCCAACCAACAACAACAAGCACCAATCACCATCAACGAGAGAAATCTAAAGTAAGTTGCCTCTTTCACATGCCTGCCTAGACAGCATCGTTTCAACTACAGGCGACACAGGCACAGATGAGTACATCAAAGCCAGGATAGGAAAAGCAAGATAGGTCTTCATTAGTCTGAAATCAGTGTGGAGATCTACCGCACTACACTACACTCAGCATCAAGCGTGAACAACATCCGGATTCTCAACAATAAGTCAATCAAGCAAGTCAGTGCTTCTGTGTGATCGTCCATAAATTTGGCATCGAAAAGAATTTCCAACTGCAGACATACACCATCAACAGCTGCCGCCTACGCCTACGCTCACTCGATAGTGAAGATCAGATGGCCAGAATGAATAAGCAACAAGGAACTCTGGCCTGGCAACGAACCAACCAAGAACCCATCGCTCAACAAATATGCGGAAGAAAGTGGAGATGGATTGGACTGGACATACACTGAGAAGAGCATTTGGGAACATCACGTGCCAGGCCATTGAGTGGGACCCAAGTTGGAAAAGACGAGTTGGGCGTCCGAAGGTGACATGTGGGAGATAATGTGAGGAAGAAATGAAAGCTTCTGGGCAGTTGTGGAGCCAGGTTCAAAAGAGTGCAGAGAACAGAGTGAAATAGCGATGTGCTACTGAAGCCTTATGTTCCACAAGGAACATAAGGGACAAATAATAATTATGATAATAAATAACCAATGGCAAGAAAGAATTAAGGTTCAATAAGGTTTTGAAAATCATATAGTTCTACTACAATGGTCCGTACTGTGAAATCCATGCATGCCAACCCCGAAGAAATTACTCTTAGAAATGATTCCTATAATCCTGAGAAAACTAATCAATCAGCTTCTGACAGCACCTTGGAAAAGGGAAGGATGTTGAAAACTCTTTAGATTCAATTCTCTATACTCCACCTGATGCTACTGAAGCCCTATGTTCCACAAGGAACCCAAGGGATAAATAATAATAGTAGTAGTAATACTCCACGTGACTACAGAATAAGAAACAACTTCACCTAATTGTGACACAAGTATGCTTACAAGAGCATAACAACAACAGTGTGACAGCCAAATATGACTGTCTACACACAGATTTTGTGGCAGTGTATTTCTCAACGAAATAGTGCGGCAAATATATCACACTAATCGAATTCTTATGCATAAGTGTATGGAGATTTCGATTTTTCGGTTCATCAGTTGATCAAACACATCTTGGCATAACATACCACTAGATATACCAACTTCAAGAAAGCAGATTAAAGCAAGGTTATGTGAAATACTTGGGAAAGTTTTAAAATGAGTAACTGTAATCCACACTTGGTTGTGAGGTAGTCAAGAAAAACCAAAGCTTAACATGGCTGCCGGTGTTAAAGGTATAATGAAGCTGATTGTCTGTGAAAAGCAGAACATGTGAAATACCACTCTCTAAGTGCAAAAGTAAAACATACATCTTTCATAATTTTAATTGCCTCCTTCAATTTTCCCAATTTTCTTGCACACATCGCAAGTCGACGTCGAATGAACACAAATGCATGAATATCCCTGCGATACATTGATTCGTGTGCTGGACTGTGATTTTGTAGCTGTTGAGAACGGCGAAGATTTGTTTCTGCCACTTTATAGGCTTGTTTGTATACTTTCTCCACCTAAAAGAGAATTAAAGAGACATTACCATCCAAAACAAATAAATTACATGGAAATGGATGTACATTGTATAGTCCTGTCAAAAGTAAGGTGTAATAATACGCATTATGACAGTTAAACTTAGAAAGAAAATAATACACCTTGACAAATGCATACGAAGTACTTGTTGATGGTATCTAGCAGCACATCAGTGCAACTTACAAAAGCAGTAACAGTATTAAAATGAATGTTTTTTTCGACTGGAATCAACTCCCAGTGCTTAACACATGTGGTCCTTATTCATTGAGTTAATAAATTCTACATACTTCTGCCTGACACCATCATATGTCGTTAAGAAGTGACCATCTTGATCAAAGTAACGTGACGGGAACTTTTCCATAACCTAAAGTGACTGATATGGTTTAGCGAACCAAGTGAGAGAACAAAAGGTCTCCCTAGTACCGAAATAATTGGTCAGTTTATAATACCAATACTTGTTCGATATACTCTTTAGGCCAGCAAAGAAACACTGAAAATACGCGAGACTGTAGCCATGAAGTGTACCCTGGAAACTAAATAATGTATTTCACGAATGCATTTGACAATATGCAGGCTTCAGAAATCTGTTTTGCCAGTGAGCACAGCTCTTCAAATATACATTGTTGATGGCCAACGTATTCTTTATTACGCAAACCAAAAAGAAACCTGTTTTACACAGGTACAGAAGCAGAGACGTGTACGAAAGAACTTCAATTTCAAATGTACAAATTTGAAACTTAAAATGTATGCTTTGACGAGGAATTCGATTGCTTGTTTTAAGATTTTAGGTGATTACTTCTGTCTGTTTGATTTACATTCCTTTCTGATGATCTAAGTATTAACTTCGGTCTTTCATATTGTTTGTCCCTCTTAGATATGTTTGTTATCAGTCAAAATGAAAGATGTCTGAGTGGAGAAATGCACTAATGATGTATCTTTACACTCGACAGTCGCACCTGGAAAATTTTCCATCTTGAAACCACTCAGAATCCAACAACGATGAAGTGCATTATCTGTTAACATGCAGGAGGCTAGTTTTGCACATCTAACTTTTCCGAAGTAAAGCGTCTATGAATTCATTTTTTCAAGGTTTTGATTTACTTTGTAAAAGACAGACGAACATAGAGCGTTACACAAAGGAGTATCGTTCCAAATTTTTTTACCTGTAATCACTTCCTATCTTCCGCTTTTAACGGCCATGTCCCACAGGTGTATAATAGGACAGCGAAGTAATGCAGTTTTTTATCATTTCAATAGGCATTCGGATATCTTGCTGATATTAAAGATGGCGGAACTTCTCAAATATAAAACTGGGCTTTTTGTGCAATCTGATATTATGTTAGTAACTAACCCGTTGAGGCAGATATAACCTCGCAAGTAAGTGAAGTGGTCAAGGCATTCAACCACCACTTCCTAACATTAAACCAGCAGTCGCTACAGATCAGTCTTGAAGCATCATCATACGCTTAACAGGTATGAAACATATGCCAGACATACTCAGCTTTTTCCCTTTTTAAGAAAGCCAAAACTATAGTGTATCTATGTTTTACCTACTTGACCAATGTGAACAAATGGAAAGAAAGATTATTGACTGAATCCATGTTCCTACATGTCACGCCGAACACATGCAACAAAAGTGACTCAACACAACTGTCAACAACATGGAACATAGTACTGGAGAAAAAAATGACAAACCTACAGCATAAAAACACCATATATATGAACTCTATCCGTAAGTGTGTGAACAAATAATTCCAACAATTGATGTGATCACGGACAGTAATTTTGCTCCAAATATTACCAAAACTAAATAACACCATTGTGTGTAAACATTCATTAGAAATATATTTCTAATAAACTGATTCTCTCCACAATGCACAAATTTTTCATGGATGTAAGTTGGCTAAGCCTTTATCTAAACATGACAGAAATGCTCATTCTGAAGACACCTGATGCGATATATATTATGTAGAAACAGCAGTAAAGACAGTTGGTAACCTACACCTGAAGGTTAGCAAATATAATTGGATTTCCATGGCATCATCCGAACTGCCTGATGCGAGAAGACTGATTCCAGCTGGCTCCAACAACGATGGATGGCAAAAACAACTTAGACATAAGTAGACAAACAGTCTTTATGTCGATCGCGAACAGTGGTGGGTGAGGAGAAGACATCAGTGTTAGATAATATTCCGTAACTAAACAGGGTTATTAAAAATACCGGAAAGATAGTGAGTGGAACCACTCGTCAGCGGATGAAATACATAGACAACACTCATGCTACTTCAACATCAGTTTTCCTACCCATTTGAAGAAGAAAGCTTTCCACGTAGAAATATCAATAACATAAGGGTTACTCAGGAAGAAATCAAACCCATCCTGTTTCGTCTGCGATATCCGCCGCAAGTATAGATAACCATTACACCATTGGGTGAAATTTTAGTCGGGATTGTTTTCTGTCTGTATACCCACCATCTATTCACAGCAACATACAATATACTCGAAAATAAAAAGTATATAAATTTAATATGATTCATTTCGAAACAAACAGACAGGTTACTCATTTTATTAAATGGACGTATATTCATTGTTATAATCCACTTAGCGAGGGCTAGCAATAAAATCCAGGACGCGTGTCTCATCCCATTTGGGACTTGTTACCTGGATCTACCTGCAGCACGGTGAGAGATATTTCCATTGAAACTCGGACCCCTCACCCATCGCTTCAAACGCCAAAGCGCTATCCACTAGGTTACTGATGCACGGGAGCCACTTTTTTGCAGCGGTTCTTAGTTATTATTGGTTGATATTTGTAGATTTCTGTTGTTACACCGGATCAAATTGATTAGCCTCTGTTGGCATATGCCCTCCTGAGCATATGCAATACACTTCCTAATGTATGAATAAACACAAAAAATTTTTCGGCTTATATCAGATAAAATAAAATGGCAAAGAACGGTTTTGATGCACTTACGTCTACGATGTAAGAACACTCTTCTTCCGCAAGTAAAATCATGGCCGTAGCGCACTCAGGATTCTTTGACAAGGCCTCCTTGGTCTTCTTGATTCTTTCTTCGTGATTACGTTCCCTCCATGAAAGTTGCATTACTTTACAGTAGCCTAATAATATACCAACCTACTTTCGTATTCCGGTTTACCAGCATCTGCTTCACACGTGAAAAAAGTCTGATGATCTTGCGCTGACAGATTCATATCGTAATATGTGAGTGGATCCCGACCTGTTTCACGAAAAAACTTTCTGTATTCTGCCCCTCTAAACAAACTATAAGGATTTCTCCACACCTTACATTCTAAAAGATATGGTGAAACTGTAAAAACAAACCTTGAGTAGCTGTTAATTGACCATTGGAGTCCACGCTTTCGCAGTCATTGTCTTCATCACTTCCACCTATTAATGGGTATATATGAGTCCAAGAGATTTGCTCAATGAATGATTTTCCATATTTCTTGAAATACCACCACTCGAAGATCTAACATCAAATCATCAGAGAATGGAAACCAATACCAAAATAAGTCCTGATATAAGAGAACTTGTACCCGTAAGCGCCACATAAAACTTTGGTGAAAGGGTACTCAGAAACATAGTCACTAGAAAAGTCATACGTAATAAATCAGAAAGTTATGCACCGACAACGTACTACGAGCAATTTTGTCAATGGTTTTTACTGGTCGATATACCAAATATGTAAATAGTGTAAATGCAAGAATAGAGGTACTCCACAAGCAGCGTGTATGCCACGAATATATGACAGCAGTAGACTTAGAGGTGTGAAGGCACACACTCATGACCCATAAGCAGATAATACACCAGGAATCAGCTGGTGTCTTTTAAAAATATCACACGAACGGTGAGCGCCTTTCAATTCAACATCCAACATCTATAGTGTGAGAAGAGGAAACCTGTAGTTTGTGAGCCCTCGCGTCTAGGTCTTGAGGCTCGGTACTTTTTGATGGGTTACACTTCTCCAGTGGTCGCAGAAGTCTCCATTTTTTCTTGCTCATAGCTTTGGAGCTAGCGATTATGTACTTGAACATATTTTCGCAAATTGTAGTTTGGTTTGTTTGAGAAAACAACAAAACTGCTGATAAGACCCACTTACATTTTGCGATTCCCGTTTTTGTGAGCACCTGTGAGTAAGCATTAGGCATCACTTAAAAAGTGCCAGACATAAGGCGAGTGGTTTAATTGGACTAGCTGTGTGAAAAGGGGAGTGACTTCACATTCAGCTAGATTCTTGTCATTTTTTTGCGATTATACATCTAAGGCTGACGTATTGTTGCTCTAATCGGAATATTATTCACGCAAAGCGAGACGGGAACTCTTACTGGGCGAATTTCTGTAGTTTCTGCTTCATGGTGTAAAAATGCTTGTGGTAGGGCCGGGTGCCAGTTCACAGTGGCTCCTGGTATGCAGTATAACGAATGTGAGAGTTGGTTCCGCGATAATTGCACATTTTTCACACTTTCAGCATATAACAGGTACAGCAAAGCAGGAAGTGTCTGGCTTTGTACGTTGTGCCGCTCGGATATTCGCACTCTAGTAGAAGTAAAAACACTTTTAGATAAGATAATTAGGAAACTGTCGTCGGAAGTTAAAGCCAATAGCTGTGAAAGTGATAGAGACACAGCATCAACTGATACACAGATCGCTGTGCAAAATTTTAAGAAAGTCTGACGACAAGCTGTAGTCGGGGGCGTAGACTACCTACTAGGTTTGCTGACAACGACTTGGAAAAACCTACACAAAGCAGGGTGAAGCGAGTATCTTCTGGATGTATCATGCCCAGAGCTGACAGATCCAGCCCGAAAACCACTGACCCTAAGACTAGGTCTACTTCAGATGAAAGAAACAGGAGTGAAGCGCTCCCAGTTCCAACGACAGAACCATACGGGTCCCGGGTCATACTCCGCCTTGCGACCCAATCATTTACAAGAACCAAATAGAATTGGTGTCAAAGTCCGTTCTGAGGCTCTCAGTGCCAGGGTCACTGAACTAGGCTTCAGTGAACCTTACGTTCCCGACTCCGAAAAATGGTGAGTAACTAAACCTAAACGGTACGCTAAGAAGCAAATAACGGTAGCCGAGACAGCCATTATCACTCCACATAGCAAAGACAAAGTGGAGATCCTTGACAGGTCCGTAGTTTTCCACAGAGTGGAAGAAAGTACAGACCCAGAACCACGTAAACGTTTCGAACATAACATTTACAAGGTACAAAGTTTGATAAACCAGCTTTCGTCAGAAAACATTCCAGGAGTCACCCTACTCAGGATATATAGAGTAGGAAAACAGGAAACAGTCATTACTGAAAATAAGATTCGGCCACTTAAAGTTGTGTTCAAGTCAGCGGATGAGAGGAATCAGATTCTGAAGACCGTTCACAGGCTTCAAGGATCTGGAGTGTTCGTGCGGAAGGGTCTGGCTCTTGCTGGTCGAACCCAAAACCGAGAAGCAGAAGAAGAACCGAAATCCAGATTAGCAGCTGGAAACCAGAATCTGAAAGTAGTGGGTTTTTGTGCGGTGAGGTTTCAGCAACAAATGATGCCAAGGCCTCTACGGATAGGACGAAAGCTCATTCAAGTATGTTCGTTGTCTTGTAACAAATGCACATAGCCTTTTAAACAAGTGGACTGGGCCTGGCAACGTGATAGGCAACGAAAGCCCTGACGTCATCGCTGTCTCAGAAACTTGGTTCCCTTCTTGGATCGATGACCGTATAACACACTTACGAGGATTCGTCCCTTTTACAAAGGATAGGTTAGCACGCACAGGTGGTGTCGTCATCTTTTACGCTAGGAACACCTTAACTGTAAAAGCCGTAGAAACAGTTGCACATGAAAGTAGGACGTGTGAAATGCTGCGCTGCCGACTAAAATGCAAGGGGTACGATGTTGGCGTGATCGTGATATATCGAAGCCCTGATTTTGAAGCAGCAGACCTCCTCCTGAGTAAGCTGACCCTCTGGATAGATAAATGCCAATGTCTAGTTGTAGGAGACTTCAAAGCACCATCAGTTGACTTGGATAGACTAACAAGAAAGGCATCACGTAATTCGCGACCACCGGTTTGTGGAAACATCGATTTCCTTGGCCCTCACACAATACATCAGGACACCAACCAGACATGACCATCAGCATGCTCCATCAGTTCTAGACTTAGTATTCTTACACACAGATGACGTGTACTTTATCCGGCACCTAACACTCCTTGGCGAAAGTGATCATGCTGTGATCGTCTTCAGACTCACAGCAGAAGCCTTGTACCAGCTGGATGCTTCAACTAGACCCAACATATGGAGAGCGGATATGGAAGCTGCTAACCTGGCAGCCCCTTTGAAGGGCTAGACAGTCATTCCAGAAACCTCAGTTGAAGATGCATGGCGTTCCTCCAAACAGTTATATGCACGAGTGACCCAACCTTCCATTCCGTGGACTGTCCCGAGGGGACGGAAACACCATCCTCCGTGGATAACCACGAAAACCGGAATCTTGCTATGACGTAATAAAAAGTGTTGGGGTCTTGCCACCCACCTCGCTACACCCGAAGTGGAGAAGCTTTACAAAAGAATCTCGCAATAAATGTATCGCTGCTATCCGGTGGTCTCTAATACGCTCCGAAACGTCCTGCCCAGGCTGTATCGCAACATTCGAAGAGGTTATTTTCCCATATGAACTACAGAAATAAGACTTGTCGTAGTATGCCCGCCCTAATCAATGGGACCAAAAATGACTGTTTGATCGAGGACAATAGGGGAAACACAGAAGCGATGGGTAGATATTTTCCTAAGGTCTTCGCATAGGAATCCTCTGAGGACAGCAGTGGCATTGATATCCAACAGAATAAGCACTGCGAATGTCGATCGTAGTGATGTATTTTGGACATTAGGTACTCACGATGTTTGAAAATCAATGGGACCGGATGAGCCGCACCCAAGGCTGCTCAAAGAGCTTGCACTCCGTGTGGCCGGCCAATTGGCCTCTATATTCAGACTGTCTCTCGGTGAAGGCACTCTCCCCTATCACTGAAAGGATGCCGTAGTAACACGCATCCACAGGGCAGGTTCTAGGCAGCCCCCGTCAAGTTACAGACCGATACGTTTGACTAGTACTGTAGTGAAAATCCTAGAAAGAGTAATCAAGAAAGCCATCATAGTTCACCTGGAGAGAGACACTATTGTCACGTTCACAGCACGGTTTTCGTAGAAATTTCCCTTGCTTGACGAACCTTCCTACAGTCGGAGAAAATTGGGTTAAGTCTAAAGCTGATAGGATGCATGTAGATGTCATTTTCATTGACCTTAGTAAGGCGTTCGACAAAGTACCTCACTCTAGGTTGCTTCGCAAACTGGAAAGTTCTGGAATCATTGGCAATCTGCTCGATGGATAAGAGATTTTCTTGTTGGTAGGAGAAAAAGATTTAGGATCAATTCTCAACTCTCCATTTGGAGGTCGGTAGAGAGTGAAGTGCTACAAGGCACAGTCCTGGGCCCCCTACTGTTTCTCATATAGGTAAATGAGCTGCAAAACGTCATGAAATCCCCTATGGTTCTCTAAACTGACGATGTAAACATCTGGCGAGAAATTAGGAACGATGGGGATATGCGTGCACTCCAGGCAGACCTGAACAGCTTGTTTACCTGGTCAGAGAAGTGGTTGATGCCTATCAATGCAGGTGAATGTGTGACCATGCACTCGGGGCACCCATACACATGGCAACACCTACAATATTGATGGGACTCTTTCACCGTTAGTACTGACCCACAATGATCTAGGAGTCACGGTCAGTTATCACTTGAAAACCACTACTCACTGTCGATTGATAGCAGTTCGGAGGTTTGGGACTCACTGAACGCCACGTAGAACGTTAACGAAAATAAGTGGTGACACGTTCACCACCTTGTACACATCCTTAGTTAGGTATAAACTAGAAAGCTGTACACAGGCGGCTAATCCTTGTCTGAAGGGTGACGCGGACCTTCGAGGAAGATTTGAGAGGGCAGCCCCCTGCCTGATCCCTGCGGTGGCCGGCCTCACATATGAAGACCGACCTAAGGATCTAAACCTCTTCACTCTGTTCTTTGGCAGACGGAGAAGATGCACAATCACGCCATACAGGGTTTTGAGAAATGACTTTGGACATGATCTATCTTCTCTTTTCCTTCCCACTGGGTCGAAACACCTTAGCGGACATAGTATGAGACTAAAAAAGCAAAGAACAAACATGGTCTCCGCAGAGTCCTCACGCCGAGTAATCAATGCCTGGAACCGACTCCTAGAAGAAGTGGTGTCCGCATCATCAACTGACTCGTTCTAAAGGGGATCGAAAAGCACATAAATCTACTGGAAAAGTGTTAATATGGGCTCTCAGCATCCTATCCTCAAACGAAAAATCTGAATCTGAATAGGGCGAGTGGGGAATGAAGAAAGGGGTGAGAATTACTTATAGGGAAGTAAGTGCTATTGATAAGAGTATTGAGGGAAGATGGGCCTTAGTGGGCACACTAGGGTTGGGCTAGGGTTAGGATGGATGGACATACCTTCGTTTGCTGCCGACGAATGTTCGTGGCTGGTAAGCCGTTTATGCTCACGTTCTTATCTGGCTGTCAGCTGAAGAAGCCATCTAACGTAGCTGTGGTAACTCCCTTCGACAAAGCATTCCGTAGAACACATAATACGTCAGGAGACGTTTGACCTCACTCTCCTCTTTGCCTTGTAGTGGGGTATGCCAGCGGGGTTTTCGCAAGACCGTTCGGTTTTGGCCAATGATGTTGGATTTTTCGGTGGTCCATTTGGTGAATGATCTTGCAGGGCGTTACTAACTCACCTCTCTTCTTTTGACAGCCAGATGTGGACGAGCTGAGTTGTATAGGGCTTTGCCTATGTGTTTTCCCTGCTACTTCACTAACTGACCTTGTCACCCTTGTCTGTACCTTCTGAGAAGTATTCGCATCCCCCTTTGGTAGAGCTGGGGCTGCAGTGTTGGATGCATCTTGGTGCTGCCTAAAGGTTATAAGTACCATAAGGAGTTATTCGGCAGTTAGCGCTACAAGCTGCTTTCTCAGAAAGTGCATAGCGATGTTCGCGTCAATGCAATTCCCCTAAATTGGCACTAGCATTCAGTGTGTCAGCGAAGTTTACTCCTAAGTCCTTCGCCGTGGATAATCTGGTGACTGAAGCATTGTCTAGGGTGTATCTGGTTTCCATCGCTTCCGCTCCACGAAGAGACATCGCCTTGCACTTTTCCGGGTCGAAGCTTAACCCAGTCGCAGTTGACCGGGACGCTGGCTATAACAGATCGCCTTACAGTGTCCTAGGATTCTCTTCCCTACCCATTTTTATCCATGTTTTGATGTTGTCGGCAAATAGAAAGATGGACAAGATGAGTTTGGTGGGAAGGTCGTTGATAAATAGAGCAGCCAAATGATCGCCCCCCAAGAAACTCCTGTTCTTGCGCTTCTGCAGGCTGATCGAATCCAGTTTGCTCCGATACAGAATTCTCCCTCCTCTGGGCATGCTATACCATCAGTGATTCTGTTGCACCCACCTCTGCTGGTTTAGCCAGCACAGCGTAGTGCGGAAAGCCACAAAAATTGCTGGCAAAGTCCAGAAAGATAGCGCGGACTGGCTGCCTGTTGTCCCGCCCAGTGGTCAAGTCATCAAATATCGCTTTATTCCAATATCCCTGCTAAACACGACCTAGTCCCAAAATAGTTTCAAACGTTGAGCAGTGGAGCACAAGAAGCTTTTGCATAATTGTCTTTCGTACTCAGAAGTAGCGGACCCCTAATTTCTTCAGTTGTCAAGCTATGTGATAATTGTTGTTGCTTGGGCTTTTGGCATTCGGTAATCACCGGTTGGACACCAGTCATTGCTATCCTTCTTGGGAACCATATTCAGTAGTGATGCACAAGGGCTAGTTGAAGGTTTGATAATGCCCAGTTCCAGCATGCGGGCGAATCCCCCTTTCGCCGCTTTAAGCCTATCGGGAGCTAGACGGCGCGCATTCAATGCCATCCAATGCCATTCAATGCCTATGGTTGTGACGTGATGCATAACATTGCTGGTTAAGCACGGAAGAGTACGCGTTGGCTGTTGTAACTCTTGTTATTTCTCTAACACTGCCTGATAGGACGCGTCGGCTGGTCGTTTAGTTCCAACGATGGCTAAACTCAAACCTATGTAGGTGGTGCCGCCAACAGATAACTTGCGGCGTTATCTATCAGCCGTCGACGACGAGCACCTACGAGTAGATCACGATGGCTCAGCTAATCTATGCCAGTGATGGGCATAGAGATATCAGCTAGAAGGGAAATTCAGTGAAATGATTTACGCAAACCTAAGTTGAGGCAGACATACAGTTTCTCAAGGGTTGTGGTTGCCTTGCCGTTGCCTGCCTGGAGATCGAAGGATGGAATGTAATGACGTTCCTTCGTCGGTGCAGGGAGAGCGCTTACTTTTGCACCGGTGTCGATAAGGTGGCGAACGTTTGTTTTCATGTCAGCGACGCAAAGCAAGCTCCTTTTTCCTCCAGCTACGGTTACCGCGAACGCGTCGTTGCGTCAAGTCATCTGAGTAGCACGTAATGAAGATACGAATTTTTGTAGTTCCCGAAACCCAAAGCGAGAACCGACCAAATCCAAAACAATCGGTTGCCAAAAAGCAAATGTATATTTAAGCGGTAAGTGAACCCTGCGAAAATCGTTCTTTACAATAAAATATATGTACAAAGCTCAATTACAAACCTTCATTTTTAACGGCTACCGCAGTTTCTAGCCAAAACGGAATACGATTGTAACACCAATCAAAGCAGGTGGTTAAATATGGTTGTACAAGCAAATTGAATGAAGTTAAACAGAATGACTGGTCAATGTTTTTGAACATATTACAAGAACAAGCCAAAACACATTCAGCAGGCGTGCCGGCAGGGCAGTTTCCTAAGTTTGTGCCTGTGTTGAAACTACGTGGTTTCCAGGATTTTCTGGCTTCGTCCTTATAGGTATCGTGATACTGAACCATTTAGCGTTTTCTTCTCTGTTAGGTTTATTTTTTGGATGACCACTCGAGCTGCTGCGGAAAGTTGAGGTGCGTTTCTGTGGTGTGCTACGTAACCTAGGGCTTCGAGTTCGTAGCGGCCGTTTAACAGAGTTGTACAGCTTGGTCACTTCTGAATCCTGGCTGTTGGGTTTGCCGTAGGCCGAATATACATTGGAGACAGGTCCGCTAGGCATCTCAAGTGTTTTATCTTCTGGGGCTACCAGGTCGCCGAGTGGAACTGACTGAAGTGTCACAAACACAGATTGCAACGGTTGTGGTAGTTTCGAAAGAAACAGTTCCCGGAAAAAGCCATTATCGAACTTTCTTGTGCCCATGGCTTCTTGCACGCGTACGAGGACTTCAGTAGCTGAGTTGCTGCCTAGCTCGATGTTACCAGGCAATTCGTCTGGGCGCTGGCGATTTGCGAGACGACTTTCCTCCAGGAGCGCAGCTTTGAGAACTGCATAAGGATCACTTACTTCAGGACTAAGTGAAGACAATATTTATTATTATCTAAACCTTAACACTCTATGTACGCTGTTAAGTAGTATTTCCTTGTTCGTTTCATAACTAGCAGAACCTTCGACAGTTTCTGACTGACTTTATTAACATTCCGTCGGTGCCACTTGGGGCTTAAGTCTTGTAGATATTTTGAGATGCATCAACGTGATGAAGCCTGTAAACTGGCTTCTCTTATGTTAAAAATTTTTTTAACGTGAGAATAAAACATTTATTTATTTATAAACATGTGTGCTGTAATATCTCTGTTTAATTCGCGTGGTAGTGAACGTATGACAGCAAGAAATCTAGAATGAGAATCTGCGACTCCCTGTTCTCGAAAATCTGCCTCGGTATACAGAAACCATGTTTCTGCATTATCTGGCCAACATGGCGCTAACTGAATAGTGTTCATAGTCAGTTTGATACGGATAAGCTTGGAAGTATGGTCGGACATGAGAAAGAGTTGTATATAAATATATAAGGGTTAACAAAATGAGGACAACATACAAGCATAAAATGGAACAGGCTCACCAATTTAATATTTGTTATTGGTCGGGATATGTTATCACTTTGGGTTCACCAATTTAGGAATTATTCTGGTGTGAACTTGGTAGACGCAGAGGCCAATCACTGATTATTCGAACTTGTCATACACCCGCGAATACCAGACCAAGAAAGAACACAACAGCGTGGTCGGATGGATTGGTATATTTGCGAGGTCGTGCCGAGATAACAATGCATTCCAACTGACTGGCTAGAGAGTCAATCACCAGCAATGCGACGTAACACGAAAGCGTGCCGAATGGCGAAGATGCTTGACCGGGTGCCTTCGGCCCAGCGAACTGTCGGCCCCTCGGCCTTCGGCCCAGCCAAACTATCAAGGTCAGCATCAATGTTGAATCTCGTTAAACCCTGGGCTGGTTATTTCCGAGGAGTATGTGACTCCATAATCTCGATCCTCACCTGTCGTCACTAGAAGATATAAGTGCAGCATATTTGTGTCGCAGAACCTCCCGACAGGATAAGCATGCAAAAATTAACAAGTAGGACAGGTGGAAGTATTGTCTTCGCGTCACCAAGAAAATCAGGTCTGTGTCTCGACATGACATGTATTACCTGGAGAAAAATAAAGCTTGAGGCTAATACTTCCATTGTAAGTCTTGTACGTTTTGCTTGGGATAACGATGATAAACGATGAAGGGATGTATACACAAGTTATTTATTTATGGTACTTCGCTGTTGATTCCAGAAATGTGCAACTCATGTATGTTTATGCCATTTCACAACAAAGATTCGTGTGCTTGCTGAATACTACGACTGAGAACCGAATATCTTCATCTTTCCAAAGCAAGCATTCGGAAGCGTTAGACTCGTTTGAATGCGTCAAGTGGACCTCTAGATTATCCTGTCCGTCGTTTCCACGGGTCGTGACAGCCGTTGTGGTAGATAAGTGTTAGACTTTCCTGGTCACTTTCGTAGTCAATAAATCTCGGTTTTGATAATTATGAGGTCGTGGTCCGCTGAACGTCTTCTGTTTCTGTTTTTTTGTAGTTAGGTGATGTGAACGCAGTAACTCTGACTGCTCCCCACGGAAGGTAGCTTCCTCCGGGGTCTGTTCCTCAAATAATTAATTTTCGACGACGACTAAGCCAACATTTAGTAGTGAACTGCCATTCTACAACGATGAAGAAACAGGAACAAAGCAGCAGGCAGAGAAGGAAGCAAGAATTCCAACAAGGAGTGTGTTTCCTACTTCCATGTTTCTCCTTACTTAACTTCCTGTGCTGTGGCGTTCATTGTATTTGCCCTCCCTGTTGAATAGTTAAGAACATAAATTTCATGTTATCGTGCAGAGTAGAACTTCTACTTAAGGCACAATGTGCAGCTAGTTTGAGGTGACGGTTTATGGAAGTCTCCCTAACGCTTAGCATGAAAAGCCAGTGCGTGCGTGCGTGTTGGATGTCTCATCGTACATAATAGGGGGCTAGCATACGAAATGTCATGGAGAATATTGTTGGTATGTTCAGTAAACCGTGTAAGTTGGCGGGCGATAAGAAGTCGACCAGTAACCAACTAAATTCGGAAGCTGATTTACATACCTTCACTTCATAATAATAATAATAATATATATGTATATATGTTTCATACAACATAAGTTACATGAATACAAGTCAGTTTACAAGTTTGATCATTTGGGTAATGGGAAAGGACTATTGTGTACAGTGTCACTCTGTGCATTAGTTACCGTTATCCGTGGCACACAGGAGGTGCATGTGGCGAAAGAACGTTATTGCTCCGCAGAATTATTGTTCAGCATACTGCAGCGAGCCCAGTTCGGAACTAGGAATTATTTGGCTATTGTTTGAATCTTCCAATATTCTTGAAGGTAGCCCGGATAGTACAGTCGTGACCTTGGGGTGTGTACGCTCGTCATAAAGTTTTGATGGTATGGTGCGTACTGACAAACGCGACTGCTAATGTTTCATATGGATGCAGGACTGGTTAGATAAACCTGGAAAATGAATAACAAAAGCGAGCAGCGGGCGAAATTCGGAGCAGGAGCAAAAAATACTACACGGGAGTAGATCAACCACGATACATCTGAGTGAGTTCTTTGTAATGACCGCAAAACTTATTTGGAGAAGTATCCAAAACCAGCCATATAGAGGTAAGCTTATATGGAAGAAGATGAAAGCGAGCAAGAAAGTAGTGGGAACTAGTCTGAAGCCGAAGATATCACCATGAAATAGAGCGATTAGAGGATTTTGGACCAGGTATTTGCTTGTTTAAAAAACCTATGCACAAAAGTTTGATGAAGTTGTAAACATTTAAATAAAATTCATGGTCTTTTCTAAGATGGTAACCACGTTTCGTATAGTTATAACGGAGGGATGATCATGGTGTTTGGTTGTTGGGTGTTACCATATCGGGGCTACCGAAACAATATGGTGGTGTAGAGTACTTACATGTAAGTACTGAAAACAAAGGGCAAATAACAAAACATGTTACATGCCACGCAAATGTACCGATAGACAGTTCTTTTGTCAACCCGGAGTAGAGAGATTATTTTAAGGGAAGAAATCTAAGAAATAGGTGTTAAGTAGTGGGATCAGTTAGGTTACAGAGAAATGTAGGCTACATCAGAGCAGCTACAGAGTTCACCGTTGCAAATCATATCGCACACCGCTTCCTCTCCACTCTTGGTCGGTTTTTTTAATCAGATTTAATCTTAACCTATGTGTTTAGATTTCCGTATTGTATACTTTTGCCATAACTGTTAGTCCTCCTCGAGTCTAGGTACCAGTAGCACCATTGTACATGGTGTTACCGTTTGTGGTTTGGCCGTCAACGATTTGATGAGATTCGTTAGATAGGAGGAATTCACTAGCTGATCGTTGAAACTGGCCGACAGATCGATACGCTCGTATAAGAGCAGGAAGTTTGTTCCACAGCATGCTGCATTGAGCTATGAAAAACCCACATCGAAGTTTTGAGCGACACTTATTTATTGGGATGGTGTATTCGCTATTAAGCAGTTTTTAATGCTGTGTTGATTTAAAAGTGATAGCACATTTCGTTTAAGAGTTTTCAAATAAAAGGCGGAAATGAAATGTTGGGCTGAGCTTCAGGCATCTCAGCCAGAGTGCTTCTAGTTCCAGTTTTTGCATCTTGCTTCGTATGCAAGTCCTTCATAATGTATTAGTGGGCGCCGAGTAAAGTTTCGTTGAATGTTCTCTACTCGAATTCTATCAGATATCTTCATGTTACCATGGACTACCGTGCAATAGTCTAATGTTAGGCGAACCATAACTTTGTATAGTATAAGTTTTGCCTCAGGTATGAGTATGTTTCTGTGTAGAAAACCTATGAGCCTTCTGCCTTTGGAAACTATTGAATCTGCATTCCCCGTAAGAGCCAAACCCCTGGAGTAAGTGATCCCGAGGTCTTTCACAGTGTTGTATATCTGCAGTACCATGTCACCCAGGTGTAGTGTCGAATCTGGGTGATATTTATTGAGGTGGAGGATGCCACTTTTATTTGGGTTTAGAGGGAGCTGCCAGGCCACGCTCCATGTGAATACTCTCTTCAGCTCTTTTTGCGTTTGAAGGAAACCTTGCGATGGTACTGCAGGAGAGAAGCTGCAGACTATCTTCAAGTCGTCTGTGAAAAGGTAAGGCATGTCCTTTAGCAGGAAGTCTGTTTCACGTCTGGGAGAATTTGGGGATGGAGAAATTTGCACTCAAGCAGGATTTGAGAGGGTTCATTGTGATGCCGTGGGCGTGGTTGCGCAGATCGTGTCAATTGCTGTCTTCTATTTGAAACTACGGCTGTCTGTAAAGGTGAATCTGTGTAGCACATTGAAGAAGTGTCAGGTCAATTTTGACTTCGGTTATCCAAAGCAGTTTTGGGTTAAGGGTTCCGAATCTGGAGCTGTAGCTCCGTTCGCAGTCGCGTCCTAGTAACCTAGCAGTAGGATACTTTCGGATACCCTCTATTTTTGGTTTATCCTTTATGCGGAAACCACTCAATATAAATAGATGATATTCCAACAGTGGGTGTGGGCAAGCTTTAGAGAGCAGTAACCTGACGTCCTTGCAGTGAAAGTGACGGACTATTCAGCCCAATATACTCGTGGATTTTGCAAGTCTGGGATGCCACCTGCTCGGAAAATATAAGATCAGCTGAGTATCTTGGCCCACGGTCACAGATAATTTTGGGAACGGGTGGTTTCACGGACCGAAGATTTAGTTGGATGCCTGCCGATGGAGCACCAAAACATATCCAGCGACATTTGCTGGTTTTGAGCTGAAGCTTCCGGGCAGTACAGATATCATATCAAGCTCCCTTTGCATTAGTGTTTGGAAGTGGGATAAATTGTCATGGGTGAATGTATATGCAACCTTTAGATCGTCAGCAAACAAGAATTGCTTGCCGTATGTAAACCAGCTGCAAATGTCATTGACGTATAAAGTAAAGAGAAGAGGACCTAATGCACTACCTTGCACTACACCAAAGGTAATTGGCCCAGGTCTTGTAGTGTGCGAATCTACCTTTACCACTTGGGTGCGATTACTGAGAAGAGGCTTAATCCATCCTAATAAGGGACATTCAACTCCTAGAGACTTCCATTTACTTATTAACGGTATGCCGTCAACCGTGTCAATCGCTTTTGAAATGTTTAGATAAAGTACAAGGACTAACTGGTGTCAGTCGCGCACGGTGGTTATGAAGTCAAAGAAGCCGAGACGGCAAGTTATGCAGGTCTTCGATTTAAAAACCCATGTTGACTGGATGCAGCGATGTTGCTATTAAGCATGTTGTGAAGAAGGCTTTCTTTAATAACTTCCTACATAACTCTAGAAACCGCAGGCGTAATATTTATTGGTCTGTAGTCACTGGCTGATGTTTTTGAACCGGATTTATATCTAGGTAGGATAGATGATGTTTTCCAGATATAAGGGTGTGAAAGTTCTAAAACAGCGAAAATTTTCTGAGTGACTATGGTGAACTACCAGGGCCGCCATACTTAAGGAAATGTGATGATTCTCCATCCTTGCCAACACTGCTGGGATGTATGAGTGTCCTCATGGCTTGGTTAATATTAGACTATGTGAATTCAACCTCATCTGTTGACGTTAGTGGAGGAAGAGAACAACTTTTATCGGTGCGGACTGTAGTAGAACCCACGAAAAATTTATAGGCCCCAGATAAATAACTGCAAGCAGGGCACCGAATATTTCACACATATCTACTTGATTATTGTAAGCTCCAGCGCATGAAGGAATGCTGTCTTGTACGATTCTATTGCTTATTGAAAGGTGTTGATAGAGCATACACTCTAGATGAGATAGCTAGAGCACTAATCTTCATTATTCATACACAAATAGTGGTTATGCGGCATAGAGCCAGGAATACCAAGAGTCAGGAGAAGTGCATCGAAGTCGCGATGTCTTTAGTATCATGTCGAGAGTTTGCGTAGCTTTTCACGAGCCCTGAGAGGCATATACGGCCTATTGTTTGGTGACATTCTTTTGAAACCTTTCGACAGAATAATGGTATCGAGACAGGTTTTGGAGTTGCAGTAAAACATATTAAGGGCTAATTTAAGGACTGCAGTAGTGAAGTATGATCCCAGCTGATTCTCTCAGTCACCTGACACATCTTCTGGCAGTCCCTCCTATCCTAGTCTATACATACTATTTGGTGTGGAGTGGAGGTACCAATTGAAGTGCTAGCTGAAGGAAGTGGTAGTGTGATAATGCCGCCTAGTGGTCGCTTCAAGGGAGCTTGAAGCCTGCATTCGTCAAAATAAGAACTGTTGTGGCAAATATAACAGATAAACAAATAAATGTTTTATTCCCGCATAAAAAAAACTCAACATGAGAGAAGCCAGTTTACAGGCTTCATCACGTTGGTACATCTCAAAATGTCTACAAGACTACGAGTCCTGAGAGGTGCAGGCAGAATGTCACTAAACTCCATCAGAAACAGCCGAGGATCCTGCTGGTTATGAAACGAACAAGGAAATATCACTTTTCAGCGTATACAGAGTGTTAAAGTTCAGATAGTAGCAAATACTATCCTCATATAATGGGTTTAACATGAGGGATACCAGCTTACAAGCACCGTCAAATTCATACTTTTTGAAAGTATACAAACTGGTATTTAGCAATAAATAATTCATATATCAAGCCATCAGTGTGCATGATCTTGTTGAAATTTGCTGAAGTTCATGAAACGGGGATGGATTTTCATTTCCCATCACACAGATAGGTTCCACTATCAATATCAAAAGCACTCAGTGTTCGAAGCTTGCTTTATGACCAACCAACGTTACTAGTCCATCTACACAGTCTGCTATTCAGTAGCGTAACAGTCTATTCCTTAGAGTGATCTTCAGTTTTTAGCTTTTCTAACCACAAAGGACCCATTTATACAATCTTGAGCATCAATAAAGTATCCACAGTTAAGTAACCAAAGTGTATGTTTGTATCAATGCATTTCTAGGTAACCATGTTACGTTTAAAGGTAAAAGAAATCGATTCCACCAAGAATATTTGTTGAATTGGATTGATTTAGACGTTGAAGTGATCAGTAGTCCAAATGGCGGTATTTATACATAGACTTCGGGTATATTTTGCATTGGCGTAGGCAGCATCATTCAAAGGGTGTATTTATTGCATATCCACAAGCTGCATGCTCGTAAACTTACTAACCCCTTACTTGGTCGGATCAAATCTTCTCTTTGTAACCTTTCCCAAGTTGCGAAAATCGGGTTCCAGCCTTCCAGACCTAGCTCCATAACTACTGGTATGGTTCAGGATAGCGTGCTCAGCAGTCTTCCTTCCACCCTCTATGTTGATGACCTTTTGCGAATGCTTTTCGGTTAGTAAACCGTTTTTGTTTGCTGATGACCTAAAGCTTACATACAGACTCTCACGTGATGACCTGTTCTACTTCCAAAGGCTGGTACAGTGCGACCTGGACCTGGCAGCCACTTGATCCATCGCATGGAACCTCTGATCCAGCTTGGAGAAGTGTTGCTGGATATGCTTTGGGGCACCTTCTATTCGCCTACAGTTGTCTCTGCAGACTGCAATGCTACGCAGTCTGGGTAGCCTTCTTGGCTTAAGGCTCCGCTACCCTAACGATCCGTAAGTCCAGAATACCACTGGGCTGTATAGTTCTTACCTTTCATAGCCACGAAGCCAAACTACTGCTATACGAAGCATGCATTTGACCCCCGTCAGAATACTGTTCGTTTATTTTGGGGAACACGCGTATAGACGACAAACTTAAGATTGAAAGTGAGCACGGGTGCTTAACATCCAGGTTACTTGGTTACGAATGTGGTCGGGATTATGCTTCCTTTAATCTGCAACCACTTTGGATGGAATGTCTTGAGATTAACGTTGTACGTTTCTTCAGGATTCTACTTAAAATATCCTTTGCAGCTAATGAGGAAGTCTGTTTCATACCGGAAAGTTGCTACAGTCTTCGCAGTCGAACCTGGTTTTAAAGCAAAAGCCCCTAGAGCATCCCTCTTGGCTAACTTTTTCTCGATGAAATACTCGAAAATATGGAACCACCTTCCATCTGACATCAGAGTTTCCAGTTCAACTACCCAGTTTAGCCGTATGTTAGATAGATTCTTATCCTCCGGTAAACTCCGCAACACAAAGAGCTGATGAAAACTATGTCCAACAGCGATCACCATAATAGGCCCCTTAAATGCATGTAGCATACCCTGACCGGTATATCCACACACTCTTCCCACTACACCCCAAGGAGAAGTTTGCAGCAAATCGGACCACTTAGGTAACTAAGTTGTCCAACTATACCCCCCAGCTATTACCATCACCCAGAGAGACATCTTCTGACGTAGGCCCTCAAAAGAAGCATTTTCAAAATGCAGTGAGTAGCATATTTTTAATCAGAATATACACGCGAAACCTAGGGCTATACATTGAATGGCAGGCATGACACCATGTCCACAAGTTAAAATTTGCATGCAATCAGCTTCTTTGTTCCTTGGTTGCCCACCCTGTTTTCTCCACTTTTGTCGCAAACAGAATCTTGGAAACCTGAAATTAGATTGGAATTACAACATTTCATCAATACTGTTCTTAAATATCACTGTATTCGTCTGCAAGCGTCTCCTCCGCAATCGTGCAGCCTGCGCTGAACATCCTCATGGTATCACAAAAAGAAACTGCCATGAAGCCTCTTGGTATTTATTGATCCGTTGTTTAACCTACTGGAGCATCGGATCATGGCGATTTATGATTCTGTGGGATCATCACAACATCAAGGTCAGACAGAACGGGAAGTAGTTCTGGGCAAAACATGCCCAGGATCTTGGGGCAAACCCCGAGAACCTTTATGGATTCATGGCGGAGATAAAATCTGCTAGAGGGGGCATCTGAGTTGTATGAGGTCGGAAAGCAGAGAATCTGTCTGGGGTAGAAACTGCCAAAACCTTAAGCCCCATCTTCGACACGGAATGAAAAACTCTGTCATCATGCCAAAATTACATACTGCCAGAGCGACCCCACCAACACTCAATGTAGAAGGGTTGAGTGGGACACCGGTAACCCATGCTATGGTCCTCGAGTCACTGCTAAGGCTCCGCGGAGGAAAATCACTGGGATGCAAGGAAATTCAATAGTCTATGTAGAAACATTGTCCTGATGCTTTATGCGTTGCACTTCGTGACTTGCTTCAATACTCCTTAGACAAAACCGTGCTTCAACGAGATTCAAAATTTGCTATTCTCCCTCCGATCTTCAAAGAACGGGGCAGACAGAACCCGAAACGCCATGAACCTATGGTATTCCTGCCAATGCCGTCGAAAGTAGCGGAGAACCTAGCAGACAACAAAGTCAGGGGTCCCTTTGGTAAGGGAGACCAAATGGGCATGCCCAAAGCAGTTTCTCAGAGGGTAGGTCCTGCCCATCAAACCCTCCGAGAGCCAATGATAACCGGACTGCCCGCTGGGACCAACGGGTGCCTCTTCATCTAAGTTTCCTGGATTTCGCCAAGACCACACATGGAGTCTCACGTGCCATTCTCATGTGTAAAATATCAAGGTTGGATACCAGTGAATAGGTGCTCTTTTAGCTGTAGGACTACTTTGACGGCAGAAAATTCTGTGCAAAAGCCAATGTGAATCAGCCCATCAATCGACCTGGAGCCTCACTCTCTAACTGGCCACAGGTTGCTTGGTGACTTGATGGCAGATTACAAGACACTAAATAATCCAATTCACTTGAGCAGGAAAATTCCACCGAACGGTAGCTGTGGTAACCACCGTGGTAAACCCAAGAACAGTCACCTATCAACAAGCGGAAACCCACAGGCGCTCATGCTTTTCCGCTGAGCAAGTTTGCAGCCACTGAAAACGCATCGGATACCGAGTTTGGTTCCGCTCAGTCTGTCGACAGCTTCAAGAATAGTTTGAACAGTTGCGCGGCGAGGCACGGCTCGTGCTCATCCAACTGGTATGCGGAATAATTCAGTTCAACCAACCTATTCCGATTCGTTCCAGCACAGGCAAGCCCATACAAAATCTTCTGTACTGCCACTAAAGTCGTAAACTTCGCTCAGCATTGCACTTCCTTGTTGAAAATCTCACCTATTGTTGCTGTGCCCCACTGTAAATAGAACTGTAGCGTCACACACTTCCACAAAATCAATAGCCTAGGGTTTGACGACTTCGACATTGATGCTGACCTCGATAGTTTAACTGGACTCGCTAAGCTGAAGGCACCCGGTCAAGCATACTCGCCATTTGGCACGCTGTCGTGTTACGTTGCATTGCTCGTATTCGACTCTCTAGCCAGTTAGTTGGAACGCATAGGTATTTTGGCATAACCATCCAAATATACTATTCCATCCGACTACGCTATCGTGTTCTTCCTTGGTCTCGTATTCGTGGGTATATAACAAGTCCGAATAATTAGTGATTGGTCTTTGCGTCTGTCAGTTCGCACCAGGATAAATCCTAAAGAGCTATTAGTATTCCCATTTCACCTCCCATATTCTTACTTGCTCCCGCTCTTCTCACTGATTCTACTGAGGTTCTCCTCACTGTAGTTCTCTGTCCTGTCTTCCCTCAGTCTACTTAAGCTTCTCCTTTTCCTTCACTGTATTTCTTTTCGATCACTTTTCTCTCATTCCCTCTCCCTCTTACTCGCTGAGCACCTCATCCTTTCTATCCATCTTTGTAACACTAGTTAAAACAAGTGTCTGGTGACATAAAATTTGGGGGATCTATGTGCCTTACACACTTCATGGATGGTTCATACGACAAAAAACGTGATCAACACCGAACCACCCGTCAGGTATACCAAAGCTACAGCAGACGTGCTGGCAGACCAACTGAATTGGAACCCACCAAGGAACTGGAACTGTTTCGCAATAACTAGAAGCTGGCACGAAGAAACTAATCGGTAAATACAAGCCGGCAATAAGATTTACGATAATGGATGGGCTCACTTGGAGAGTTTTCTCATACTATATTCCATCATATTGGTTGACCTCCAGGTTCTCAGTTGGTATTCAGCATAAAATGACATCACTTGGCTGGTTGTCACCGTCATTTGAGCGAGAAAATGATCCTTATCTCTGAATTCAGTATTTTTAGTCGGAATAATAATCATTCCAATGAGGTTGTTTACAAATATGAAGAACTGCCAGATCGGGCTATAAGGAGGAAAACGTACAGACTTCTGCTGCTGTAGAAGGATTACAGCTGAACAAAAAGAACCTAGCCTCAGGACCCAGAGGCTAAAGCCCAAAAACTACAAGTTTCCTAGCACTATATATGTTGGATGTTGGGCACGTAGCCTGCACGCGCCTCATTTGAAGTTAAGCGCTACTCCCAGTATGTCGTCGCTTCCCAATTCTTCTCAAAACACCACCTCTGCCTCTGACATGGAGAGTGTGTACAAATGGGTGGCATCACTTACAAGTTTAGAAACACGAGAAAGTGCACTGCTTGAATTATGGTATGCTGTCTGTTTAACTGTAGCCTTAAATTCAACGTTGAAGCAAAAAACGGGAATCTGTTCCTGAACTTGCTCCACTGCTTTGGCATTCATGTGGTTCCATCGCTGCTTTGTTACAAGAAATATGTGCAATTTACCCATACATCAATCCACCTAACTTGAGCGTAAGATTCTCGATTTTTAACCATTATGTATATATATATCCAGTTGGTATTTTGGTGTGTTGGCTGGTTATATGGTATCGGTCGGAATTCCCATGCGTTTCTTTGTTCCTTATCTGGTTTCACTTGGAAATTAAGGTGAATGAATATACGACAGGATCCTATCACATCACTTTTTGTGACTGCACCTGAGACCTCCTAATGCGTCCTACAACCATCGATATGTGACCAGAGGGTCTTGTTAACTGCATGCAGTTACCACTGTAGTTAGTGGCATTCCCAATGTATTAGGGGTGCATTATACCATGTAACTTGCGTATTTATTCAGTTAAGTAAAACGAATGGCATTGGTGTAGAATTATGATCAGGCTCTAACCTAGCTTATACCCGAAGACAGTATCAAAAATGCCGATTTGTGCTGTTCGATAGAAAGTTTTTGCTTCAACATCATTAGCATGCTTAAAGAAATTCCACTTACATACTCTTGAAGGTGTGTTTTCATCTAACTTTGAAGAGACAAAACGTTTTGGCTCATTACTCGCTTAGACTTCTTAGTATACAGTTAAAGCATGTGTCCTTAACTGAATATATATTCTGGTTAGTACAACAAGTGAGAGCTCAAACGTTATAACCTATTGCTGAATAAGTGTGTCTTATGGTTAGTTTTAGATAAGCTTAGTTTCTGTGAAGTGGAAATTGACACTTCTAACTGATAACTGTGATTTACCGGTAAAATACCTGTTGCTGTGTGATATCCGGACGTACAATTTGTTCTAACCGTACTGGCAGCAGTTCGTAGTCAGTCACTAAAGGTCACAGACTCATACACTAGGTGTCAGACTATTATTTCCATATCATGGCTCATACATTGAATGAGCTGTGTGTTGGCTTAATACAGAGTATTAGACTATTGGAATACTACGTTTTGATCTTAGGCATCTTCGTAGCGTTGCCTGCGTTTAGCGGAATCACCGTCTAAGCAATGTTGAAGTGCGGCAAAGGGTACTAAGCAAGATAGGCAAATCTATTGATGAGGTTGTAAACCTTTTTCGACTGAGATGGCTTGGGGATGTACTGCGCATGCCCTGCCGCCGCCTACCTCGACGTGCATGCTCGTGAAAGTTGGATTAGGTTGGAACAGGGTTCAGTGTGGCGAGTTCAGGATGTGGCACCTATCGACGAAGTCTCATTGTTGGTCCTAGCGCGTGGGAAGATGTAGACTACTTGGCTGAGGTCCTAAGATGATAGGAACCAGTGTTTGAGGACTCTCGTTGACATGGCTGAAAATCTGTTACAATGTCGCAGATGTATTCGCTCCCTGATATCTTCTAAAGCTTGAACATTCGCTCTAACTTTTATCTTCAAACTGGTTATTCTTTCAAGAGACTTCGTATACTTTGGTATCAGTCTTTCTGTTTACTTATTCTGTGTGGTTCTGTAAAGTGTAGCGACGTGAACCAATGTACTTGTGTGCGAGGTTCTACGTTGATTCTGTCCGTCTGGATGAATACGTTTATTTCTTTTCTCTGTTGTTAAAAGGTGTAATGTTTTTATTCGAGTTTCTGCCTTGTTACTGCTTAACTAATGTCCAATACTGACTTTTTTATTACAAATTAAATGTACCTCAAACATCCCAAGAATTTATTCCCATTTGCCCTGAAATGCATGCACTTTTGATGACTCATGGTCTACATATAGGTGATGGGTGAAACCTTTTTCGGGTCGACAATTCGTTGACTGCTGCCGAGCTTGACACTTACATTAATGATCTAGCCGACGAAGTTAAGTGAGGCATATTAGACAGCAGAACTCACTGGAGCAGGCAAGAAGAAATAAGATCAAACCACATTTCATGTAATTCATCGGTATACAAGCATGAAGCAGCCTCATGATGAATAACTGACTGACTAAAAAACTGCATGACTACTACAGTTTATCTGCCACTTTCACACTTGTTTTCTAACCTAACTTTCCTGATATTTCTATCACTAAGCTTTGTTGGCTTTTTTTGAGAAACAAAAAAGCTATCGATAGTATCCATACAAGGTCTCATGGGTAGTAGACAATGTCTAGTTTCGTTGTTCAGTTTACAAAGTAAACCCTTCGGAACATTTTATGCCTATTCTGTTAGCCTGCGCTATCAATGTACCGTGAGGTTAAGGAAAACGGCATTCTTATTTAAAGTTTTCCGAGGCTCAGAAAAAGGTTAGAAAGCGTCTGTGGATGTAAACAGCTTAAGAAATAATGGATACGCTTGGATGTATTCACTCAGTCCCTGAGGAGCGGGAGCAGTTCAAGTGTAGAATGATGGGAAGTACGCAATGACCGTCAGCTGTGCTGGGTGGTGAAGGGTAAAGGTATGGCAGAAGCCGTGGCTACGGGTAATAGTAAACAGTTATCTAGACTTATCAGGGAAATCGGGGCAAAATGGTCAATGATTAGTGTGACTAGAGCGGAGAAGACTGGATCTTTGATTCACTCGCATAGGAAACAGATGGGAAGATAAATGGTACATTTCACGAGAAAGTTCAACTGCTATTCCATTGCTCGCTGTCCAGTCACATTCTGAATGGAGGGTTGAGGCAGGGCCTCCAACTTTTAAAAACGTTGTGAAGGCTGTAAGTTATTTGAAACGAGGAAGAGCAGCAGACCCTGATGGGCTAGTACTGAGATTATTTAGAGACGGTGATTGAGAATTATTGGTGAAGTCAACTAAATTGTTAGCTAGCGTATGAGAATCAGATGTGATTACTTCTCATTGTTTTTCTTCAAGAAGATACAGAAGTCCTTACGTGATAACCTCAGGGGAGTCAGTATGGTGAACATAATGTTTAAGATCCCAGCCTAAGCGAAACTCAAGAACCGTAAAGCTCAGGAAACAAGGCAGTTTCCAGAATTCTTCGTGCACTTTTCTACCAGATATTCACCTCCCACCAGGTATAAAACGGTGGGCACATACCGATGCCCGACACTGTGTATATTTCTTGACTTGAACGTGGCATTTGACTCCATCGATTAAGACGTCTTACGGTAGTGTCTCTCACTAAAACGGGTGACATAAGTACACCATTGCACAAAACCCTTTATAGTCGGGTGCCGATGTGTGTGTTATAACCTATGACGAGGTGCCAGGGGAGTTAAGTTCTTCGACTGATCTCCGTCAAGGATGTTTTTTCTCAAATTTTTCTATTGGCGTGCTTGTACACATACGTGCAGTAGGTAATGGGTTACACCTATTGTGTGGGGACTAATAGTACCTGGTTACCCAGATACCGATAAGTGGAGCTGAATTCGAACCCATAATTCGTTGGTTGGAAATCTAGGACCTACGCCAATTATCTTCGAAAATGCTTCCGTACTGGTTGACTTCGACACCTCGTTTGATAATTAATAGTGTTGTGATTGGGCGTGTTAACCACCGTACTTAGACAGACGGATCAGCAGCAGTAGGTAGGTGTCTGACAAAACCATTGCATTGGTTCAAAAGACTGTCCTGACTTTTCCTACATTACACCGGTGAGATGTCAGATTGCCTGGTAAAAGTCTAGTGTACTGTACAGTAGTCCACTCTGTTCTGTTTTGAGGGACAATTTAAAGATGAGTCGTCACAATTTACACCGTAGGAGTTAGGAAAAGGGGATTCACCTTAGTGTCTGCTCATCATTCTAAAACTTCTGCATTTCAGCTAAAGATTTAGCGTCGTTTCGATTTACTAACTTATCTTTTATCTATTACGTTCTAGGGTGCTTTTTTCTCTGAAATTGATGTGGGTATCGTTTTTACGGACTTGTTGATCTTTTGGTTTATCTACTCGACTTTCATACAGTAGATCGTAAATAAGGATATTTCTTGCTTCTACTGTGTTAGTCACAGCCTTCCTCGATCTCATTTTACTTGTTTCACTAGAAAAAAGTTGGCAAAATATCAGCATCAAAAAATGTCCCATACAAAATATAACATTAAAAGGACGTAAATGTGATATAGGTAGCAATGAAGACAGAAAACTGAGCCATGATCGCCAATTGTTTTGATCTGAAGTCATATTTGCATGATCTCGGACTTCATTCAGGTAGCAG
This sequence comes from Heterobilharzia americana, assembly GCA_944470555.2. Taxonomy (NCBI): domain Eukaryota; kingdom Metazoa; phylum Platyhelminthes; class Trematoda; order Strigeidida; family Schistosomatidae; genus Heterobilharzia; species Heterobilharzia americana. The sequence goes on along the minus strand of OX104129.1, from coordinate 32,360,679 downwards.
TAGTCTGAGGATGTTTAGTATACGTTTCATACCCGTCAAATGTAAGATGATGCTCCAAGATTGGTCTGCAACTACTTCCAGCTTAACGATAGGGGAGTAAAGTGGTGGAATATGTCGACCACTTCACTTACTTGGGGAGTTGCATCACTTCGAATGAAGTGGTTGCTGACGTAATCTCAGCTCGGACACAGAAAGCTTGTTTGGCACTTGCCAACCTGCGTCACCTGTGGCGCCGATCTAACAAAGGACTGCTCTGCAGTTCATTCTGTCTTGTACGCCTGTGAGACATGGCCGTGAAGACACGAAGTGGTACACATTTCTGATCGCAGGTGTCTTCGTAGCATTGCTCGCATGTGGTGGAATCGCTGCGTGAGCGATATTGAGGTCAAGAAAACGATATTAGTCGCGAAAGGCAAGTCGATTAACGAGGTTGTTGTAAACTGTAGTCGTCTGAGATGAGTTGCATATGTACTGCGTGTGCTGAACCACCCCGTACCCTGACGTGGCATGGTAGAGGAAGTTGGATTAGATTGGTAGAAGGTCAGCCAGTCGTGGTTCACCAATGTATGCCAGCCCAAAGTAACTACCCTTTTTTCATGGAACCACGTCCAACATACTTTTGGCACCTATCACCATCCTCTAATTAGTCCGAGGGTTGGCAAACAATTAACGATGTTGTGTGGCATATACTCAAGCTAGCAAAACCTCCATTCCAAGTCAGAAACCATCTCATTCTCGAACATGTAACATCCTACCTAACCGCACTGTTGGTTTGCTATCATGGAGAAGGATGGTTTTATGCTTTCATTTCATCTCATGTCTGTTAGAGTGTAAGGGTGTCACCAGACTCCTCAGGTACACTCCTCTCTGACAGACACTTTCAAGTCACATTCCTCTCGAATAACTCCAATGTAGACCTTGTATCAAGAAACAATTTTTGATTCTCAATACATGTGACCGTGTGCTAGCGTCTGGCGTGCAACAAACAGGTGACCGACTAATCCGTGACCCAACGTGAACTTAGCCTATTACTCGCAGATCACCTTTCCCTGCTTGTTGCGTCTGTGAAGTATGATAGGAACCAGAATTTTAGACGCTACTGGTAACAAACTGATGTGTTTTTGATTTTCACATGCTTTACGCAGACCCTGGTCAAAGATAGGTTCCACAGAGACAGTTTGGGACAGTTTGCCATACGTTATCAAACAGTCTGGTCGTTTCATCATCGACATTCTCACCACCGTTTAAAAAGCTTGAGGTTTGGTTTTGTGTCTGAGTGCAGTACGCGGTTTTCGTATGTGGAGTTCCTTTCGATCTTTGGCTTGGGTCGGCATTAACTGACGATGGAAAGTGATACTGAAGTTGGCTAGCCTAACTGTCTTTCAAAGTACTCCTCAGCTTTTCAGTTGTCTACTTCATAGACCGTGTCACTGGCTGGAGACATTTTATTTCCAGTGGCTCACGAGCTGAAGCAGCCTCTGTTACTAGATATAAGGGCTGCTTACATCTCGCTCACATGGTCTTATAAGAAAGCATCGTGGTTTTTGCTTATATGCTAGGTAATGTGTTGCTTTAGTGACTTACACATTATACTCACTGACAACAGCTGTGCTAAAAGTTGATACTGGTTGAAAGCAGGTTTTGATTTGCACAGAACGGCAGAAAACGATCCCTGCTAACTAGCCAAACGACTCTTTTGCGACAGTAGCACTACTATATCCAGCGTATGCAGCTGGTGGGAATGGTGACTCATTAGGTGTTAGAACTCATCATTGATTGCATCCGGGCTGCAGTCCATTCGAGTATTTGCAGTCATTGTTTACTTTATTAGTCATATCCCACTCTAATCAAATCGTCTGACCTAAAAGTACAGACGACTGTCACTGGGGACGTAATTGAAAAAAGCAGCTTTATCTCTAGCACTTAGTGAACACCAGTACCAGGAAGACCGGCTACCGATGCCATTGGGTTCCTGGAAACGCATAGTGATAACTTTTAAGTTGGTAGGTAACGTTATTCGAAGCACTGCACTGGGATCTTGTACATGAGTCTCTAGCATGCAACATGCATCGATTGCGAGACTTTCAAGACTACTAACCAAGCTTGTCTGTCATCCCGATTTCATTAAAGTCCGTTGGTTAAGGCCAGCCAGCCTAAACAGTACGTATTTCGAATAGTTGCGTCAAACATCACGCTAAATGACAGCTCTGTAAAAACAACTGCTTAACTACTCAAGATTGTATAAGCCTACTAGAATTTAAACTAATGACTTAGTAGCTACGTGAAACTGCTACGCGAACACAAATTTGAGAAGGATAAGGGACAACCAATACAGTTCATATGTAAAAGTAACAACCATGGAGATACAATAAACTGAATCAGTGAGTCATACGTTCGTAATCCAGTAAATTTGCTTGTCACAAGATTTTATAAGCGCCCTAAGGTAATCTTTGCGATTGTCATCCTTTTATTTGTATTGGGGGTATGATACTGCCCAATTCAAAGCAACCGGTTATTTTAGGCCAACAGTCCTTAAGCTTTTGGCTTCAAATCTCATCCACAAGGTAACAGAGCGAAATCAGGCTGTGCGTTATCGTAGTCACCAGTGGCCAAATCAGCGCCGTATGCCTTTCGTCTGTTTTCAACTGTCCAGCTCATTTTCACTGGTTTGGAATCACGGTTTACCACCACCTGGGTGGTGGACTCTATATCCACAAATATGATGATAAGCGCCATACATTCGCTTTTGCACTCTCACTTTGTGGAAACACCACCAACACGTGAAAGTAGTAAAACTTCTTTAGCAGACACAGTATGCGCATATCCGTAAAGTAGTGTTTCTATCAGACAGATCAGGGTGTTCAGCTAGTTTTTAACGTAATACGAGAGCCTGTATCCAGTTTTTGATTGAATTTTTCTGCAGTAGGTGGCTTTTAGGCATTCACTAAGTTCTGAATTGTCTCTGTATGTTGTTGCTCATTGTCAGGCGGAAACTTCTATCCTTAAGCTGTTGTTCATCTCTACCTTGCTTTTGAATGACTTTTTATGTAGGTGATTATCCCCGTCATTTTATTGGTATCACGTGCGCTTATAACTTTTTTCTAAAGGGATCTCATCTCTGTATTCATCTTAATTCTTATAGGCTCATCAGTCCAATCGTGTTTGTAATGCACTGGCGCTTCTACAATGTTTGGCGTCTCATCCAGAAACCCGGAATGAATTTTTAAAGGCTAACATACCTTTGTACCTTTACACTTTTTTAAACACAAACAACCGAACACGCCCATTTGAATACTTACGGCTAACTAGCCTTGGAGTAATTGGTGCACTTGTTAAAGTAAGTATGTACCTAGTTGTTAAATGCTACGAGAAAATGAAGTGGGTGAAGTAATTGTTTGCAGTTATGTTTCCTTTAAATGCTCAGTATATGTATTGTCTACTTCATTTCTACAAGATAGTTGTATGTCATACTACAATAAAGGGCGCCATTTTTCATTCTTCGTCCACACAGCGTTGTGATTTATCCCGAACCATAATGAACAAATATGTAGCAGTAGAATTTTAATATACTTTAGTTTGTTGATAGCAAATCAGCTGGTAAGTAAGATAAACAAGGACTAATATAACAAAATCAGAAGCTATGTAAAACCTAACAGAGAAAAAGCCAATGTAGAACCTTGCGCAGCAGTTCATTTTTTCAACTTGTCAAACTACATGGCAGCATGCAAATAAAAAGTGAGTAGAAAAACACTGATATTGAAGTAGACAAACATATATGGGAGGCAAAATAATTTGAAAATGAAGGATAATGATTATGTTCAAACTTTAGACGTCAAGAAGTAAAATACATCTATGCCATTGTGACCAATTGTCATGGAGGGTCTTCAACTATTGATTGCTGTCATCTCGGGGGCCCCAGACACCTCCTGTACAGCCTAGACCAACAGCCAAAAATTCATGGATTGATGTCATGTCCTGTTCTGGCCACTCTTAGTTTCCTTCCCCTCTTATCTAACTTCGGCTAAGATTTCATGTCGAGCGGTGTATCGGCATGTGCAATATATATCCAAATCAACTCAGTCGGTGGAGGTTCACAACCTTATCAACTGACTTGCATGGTTTGTTTAATAACTTCCTCCTAACCTCGAAACTACTCACACGGCAATTGCGCCATACTTAAGCCGTGCTACAAAATCATCTCTGGTCACACACATCTTCCACCTTCAATGACCATGCTGCACAGCCGTATAACAGGACATCACGGAATGTAGTGCAGTATACTCGTCCTTTAATAAGCAGTCGGATATCTCACCAGCGCCGGCGATGACATACGTCAGCAACTTCCAAACGAGTTTTCTGTATCCGAAATAAAATTTCGTCAGCAACCGGCTTGTTTGAGCTGCTACAGCTCCCCACGTAAGTAAAGTGCTGATCATATTCCACCACTTTACTTCCTATCATTAAACTGGGAGTGGCTGCAGCAAACCAGTCTTGAAGCATCATCTTACATTTGACAGGTGCGAAACGCATTCCAAACATACTCATATCTCTGCTCAAGGAGTACAGAAGACCCTGTATTTTATCAGGGTTAGCGTCTTCACCTAACAGGAGAATTTGGTCAGCATATTCTGGGTCGAATAGATACCCTCCGGGGTTATACCCAATAATACATCTGTAACAAAGTTGAACAGGAACAATGACTGTGGGGATACCTGGTGGACATCACTAGTTGTCATTAATTTAGGTAACAACTCCTTATTAGAAACGTGGGTTTGGATAGAGAGTTTTGATTAACGTTACATACTTGCTTGGTACTCCCTCCACAACACATCTCAATTGAAAGAGTCGAACGCCGCCTTTAGGTCGATAAATATGGCAGGTTTCAACCACCGGTAGGTGTCCCTGACGAAATATAAAAATCTGACCGATGAACCCTCGCCGTGGTTTGAAACCATTTTTTTCCCTTGAGTTTGCCATCCTCTAGCTTCAGTTAGCCATCGAATTACTATAGACATAAGAATCATGAACTCGATATTAGTCAAACTGATTCCCCTGTAGTTGTCTCCTTTCCTATAAAATAGAGAGAGGACTACATCGAATTCTGATATACTAGTCAGCAACTCTGGGCCAATATCTACTTCCCGCCTAGGTTCGGACTGCATGCTGTGCAATTGAAGCGTTGCTGTGGGTCAGCTGAACTGTGCTTCAAAGTGTCCCGCCCAACCTTCTAGCCGTCTGTCCTAAAAGGTTTTCAGCGTCTCGTCCTTTCCGATGATAGCCTTCTTCTCGGTTTCCCTTACAAGCTTGTGTAATTACTGGGTATGGCCTAATACTGATGGCTCCTCTTGCTTTTTCCACCTACCGCTGCTCGCGATTATTGCGAAAATTCTTAATCAGTTCACTTTTAAGGTGCTTTCGCTCTTCCTTGTGGTCAGAGCCAACTGGAGTCAGTCTCCTTGCATAAATCAGTCCAGGTGAAGTTGCAAAAGTAAGTCCACTAGCTTCTCTAACCTTTGGATGTAGGTTGCCAACTGTCTTTACCTTTGTTTTTACAGCAGACTGAGCAATACACCAGGCTTCGTGTGGGGGAGAAATGGTGCCATGTGCCAGGTAAATACTCGTCTACCTCTTTTCTAAGTAAACACCTGACGATATCTTCCAATTAAGCATTAAGAAGCTTCACTATTGTCTGTTCTCTGCGGCCAGTAAGGTGCAAACATACAAGTGACTGTGCTGATGCATGGTCGGAGTGGAAGCAGGCATTCCATAAAGCGGGGGTTTCCCCACCGACGTTCTCTAGCAATGGCTTTTAGCAGTATGAATTATCTTTATCCACAGTTGATGGGATGTCAGTGGACGCCAAGCGAGGCAGTATCTCATGCTTGAAGGTAGTGCTGCTCAGAAAGAAATCATCGTCAGGACAGAATCGCAAGTGACGATCACCGTTACTGGTTCGTTGGCATAGAATTCCGTACATACCTCCAAGATGCCTTTCCGATCGGCTCAGCTTTCCTGCTTGAGAGTTGAAGTTGCCTGCTACTATAACAGTAACTAAACGATTTATTTTGTTGATCAAAATTGACAGCTTTTGATAGAGGTCACCCTTTACATCATCTGAAGTGCAGTTGGTTGCATAGACCGATATTACGAATAAGCATCACCTAGTCTTAAAGTCCTTCCTAGTTCTTACAGATTCATTCCGTCGAAAAGCACGCCGGCGGTTGTTAACTTGTGTCTAGTCTGGAAGTGCACTTCCTGATTAGGATACTAATGTCATACCTACACTAGCGAGTCCACTAGCAGTAGCTGTTGAATGTCTGGAGATTTGCAAAGTGAATTTTGAAGATTCATCGCACTGGCCAAGTGAGTTTGTGTGAATAACTACACTCGGTTCCTGTGTGTATATTATTGCCTGAGGTTCCCGAGTTTTTGCAAGAGATGCCCCTTTACCCGATTTAGTATAAGATTAGGACGTCGAAAGTTGCAATGTGAAATTGACTAGCTGGTTTTAGAATAATAGGAATGGTGTTTGGCTAACTTGAATAGTTGCCAATGGTCACAGTGTGAGAGGTTGAGGATGTAGGAGGTTTGATACTGGTATCAGGAAGTGAAAGTCGAAGGAAGAGACTAAGATAAGGAGGACAGGTAGTTGTCAGTCGAGTTTAGCTTACTACGGGAAGTGTGCCTGTAGTTAACACTTCTCGGCTGCCCACTCCGTGGAAGTTGCTTTTGTAGGATACGTGAAAGTGAAAATGCTGTGACCATAGACTTCATAGGACATCACACAACATTTTTAAGATTGTTAGTTTGAAATCTGTGTGTCCTAACGCCGGATAAAAAAATACCTGATGTTGGTACCGGAACACTGTAGGGTCAAATAGGCGGACAAAATCAACATTGGATCTGACATAAATGCGTTACGATTCAAGTTACCACACCTTATATCAACACATGGAGCAAGGATCCACTAAGGTGAAAGACAAAGAGGAAAACAGTCAGAAGTGGTAGGAAGTCACCAAAATAGAGCTAGGAAGAAGGAGAGAATACTGCAAGTCAGCAGGACAATTAATATAACATGTATATACGTCTGCGTCACTGAGATCCATTCTAAGCCGTATAATAGAGTCTTCAACCACACGGGTTTCTGTTATCAGGTGGATCACAACCTCAAAGTATGCATTTCCTCACATGGCTCAGACCAACAGTAAAAGACTTCATGAACTTATGCATGTGTTAGTCTGGTCACCCCTAACCTTTTTCCAGCCTGAACATACTTCAGTTAACGTTATGTGATGAAGCAAACGTTGATTAGGCATGCGTAATGCATATCCCAGCCACCTAGGTCCGCAAAGGTTCACAACTTCACCATTCGACTTTCTTGTTCTTGGCATATTGCTGTTAAGTAAGGTAGATTGAACCGATGCACTTTTGTGTGAGATTTAACGTTGATTTACTCTTGTCTCTTCTTTAGATTTCAGAGCCGTGTATCAAATCTCTCATGCAACAGTCCAAAATTTTGTAGCTGATATTACACTATGATGAATTACGTTTTCAATTACATCATTAACTCTTCCACACGATTTTTTTCATTTCAGACTGACGAACCAGAGGTTATAGCATTTCTCCTTGGGTCGGAGATTATACCCCTTTGCCTAGTTATTATGGAATCAGGAAGTGAACTGAGCAAAACTGTGAGTTCTCTGCCATTCGAGTGCATTGTAGGAAACATAAGTGGATCCACTAATTTAGGTTTATCAGACGTAATTTTTAGATACGTTCTCCTATTATCGCCAGGTGGGCTGGAACAGCATATAGTGAAATCCAAATGCTGTCAGCAACCTTGGGCACATTCATCAAGTAGGAAATGAGCTACGCATATTGTGTGAGAGATGGTGATACTCTCTGACTGCCTATGTCTCAGTAAGTAGAGTGGTGTGTGAACACATGACTCATTTGTCTGAAGTAAACTCCCTTAACCAATGAGCCAAAGCTCCATGAACAGTATATACGCTAATAATTCAAAATTGAGTGAAGGAAGAAAAATCCCGTGTTATAAATAGTGGTAGCAACTTCCTTCTAGCTTCAAAAGCAACTTTTTTATTCTACTCTTGAACACTGTGATGATCACATAACCCTGTTGGTTAGTAGACTGTCTCCCCGGTGATTGTGATTACAACTACACAGCTTTGGTAATTGAAATCGTTGGTAAAAAAACGATTGAGTTATTTTGGATATCCCAAACTTCCTGTGTAGCTTTTAAATTCTTTTACACAATTGATAAAATAAGATTTGTTATCATGGAAAATGTTTATTATTCATCCTATATTAACTGTTTGAATAATTTTCCTTGGGAAAAAAATCGAAATGATTTATTCATCTCTATCGGCTCATTTTATCGCGTTGATGCATGATTTATGGATATATATATATATATATATATATATATATATATATATATATATATATATATATATAATTTTGTACATTAGAGGACCATTGTTTTCTATCTGATCTCGAAATTTTAACCTATAACGTATCGGTAAATAATTAAAGAATTATCATCTTGTTGTAAAGTATCTAGGGATTTTTGATGACTGCATGTTCGATCACTGTTGTCTCCCCAGGATTTATTGCATCCGACGGAAACACCACATAAGTAATTCTGAAGTGATTTGGCATGAGTTCGGGTGGAGTGGAGGTCATAATTCACTGAACGTGGTTATCTTGAAACATCGACATAGGTGGTTCTCAAATTTACTTCGCTTTTCCTCCCAGCAACTCCCACACCTTCTGTTCGCTTATTTAAGGACCATTTTGGAGAAGCAGAGAGGTTTCCAGTGTGTGACGTCGCTGTGGAATGGTGTTGTGTTGGGTTACTATCTGTAGGTACCTCATGACTCATACATGGGGTTCGAGAGGTCATACAACTCAGTAGCTTAAGAAGATAGTAGGCATAACTCACTATCGAAACTGGTGACAATCATGGTACAGTTTTCTTGTTCTTTCTCTCTTACTGAGAAGTATAAAAAAAGTAGTGAATGCTTCTTTGAAAGTATTTTTGAGACTGCCTCCTTACTAAACCACTTCTACTTTTGCTTCCACTCTCCTGTTTTACACGTCCTCATATTGCTGCTTTTATTGTTTTGTATGATTGATCTTTTGGTGCCCATGATGCACCAAGTTTGTTTCATGGCTACAACAATAAACGTTCTTGGTCTGAACCGTTTAGGAAAGTGTAGACCTCTCGGTTGAGGCCCACGCCACAACCGAAATCACTGGTTAGAGACTAGCTGTTATATCTAAGGGTCGATGTCATTGGCATAGATGTATGGACATTATTTTCATCTTGATCATCATGCCAAATTTCGTTTTCTTTTCATTCCTTCATTTCCCCTTTACATGACTTTCTATCTTTTTTATTTCCCTATCTTCCACCATTGGGCCTCCTACCTTGACGTGCGATATGAAATGTGGTAACTTGGACTGTTATCTATTAATGCTGGGTCTCATGTCGATACTGACTGACTAATACCGTAATTGGATGAGTGGAATCAAAATGTAGTCAGTTTGCTACATGAGATTTCATTACTGTAATACTCACTATTTTATTCTTCCATTTATTTTTTCGTGGATTGTTTTAAGTTTTACCACATATACGTTTTACTTCTCTGTTTGGAGTATTAAACAGGTTACTTGCCTATTCACAATCTGCTTTCGACTCTGTATGTGCATATCCATTTCTTATGCTATTCTTAAATCTAGGTAGCTACTTTTATAATGCAGAAACTCCTTTTGGATGAGGTAGGCTTAGCCTATATCTGTCAGACCTATGAACGTTTCGCACATGTAGCTACTGTCTTGGATAAAATGGTGATCCATTTAGCCAGAGAGCAGTCATTACGTCTTTTAAAACATGTGATCCGATGTTACTTACGTCTTTCAGACGACTCAAGGTAAGTCATTTCAATCTATCCAATAAAACTTGTGTGTTTATATAAAAGTATTTCTTCTTTTCTACCAAGTGTCTTTAATTCAGCGTTGTCTTTCTCCTCTTATTTTGAAACGCAAACCAACTATGATCAAAACATTAGGACACGTACTGGTATAATGTATACGTGGTTTATGCACACGAAAACCATAGTTATTAAAATGGAAACTGCTTTTTACTTTGTTATTATTGTCAGACTTCCTGTTTCGCGTATCATAAATTGCTGATTCCTACGTAGAGAGTTACACTACTGATCTAATTATTTACTACCCCTGGGAATTTACGTAACTCATCCTTTTTGCTTGTTTGTACGCTAGATTGTGAGCTGCACCTAACGTGTTAGTTCTATTGATGCTTATTAATTTTCTGATTAAATTAAACTGGATAGGTTGTGTGTTTTACGTATACCTATTGCTCCTGACAGTAGTATGAGCGGCACTCGTTTTACCATACATTTTAGAAGGCAGAACTATGTTATTTTTAAAAGTTGGGAATATAAAATAGGACTCCTACTAATTTTTTAACTTTACTTCATAGATGGTCTTGTATGTATGTGGTTTCTTCGAATTGGCGAATGCTAGTGAAGTCTTTGGGGTCTTCAGCTCTTCGTAACACATCATGAACTTACACAGTTTTGATGCAGATTCATGTCAGAGCAATCGGTTTACAGTTTTGATATAATGTAGAGTAGTAGTATGCTTCAATACTTTTCGAGCCACCTACTGTTCGCAAGCACTATCGACAGTATAGCTAGCTACCAGTGTAAACACTAAGAGGCGTTTAATTTGTATCTTTTAAGTTAGCTCTAAGTGTAAACGGGTTTAATGGCTAGTGTTTGCTGGCAACATGGCCAGCTGTTCAATAACATATGATTCTATCTGTTAAGTATTCTTATTGTGGTTAGGTCTAATCTGAATATTAAAAGCGGGATATAGATTCAGTTAGGTCAAAGAATCACAATGTGGTTTTACGATGTAGACACCCAAAAAGAGGTCTCTCAACTGCTCTTCTTTTGGCTGAGCTGTACAACTTGTACCTAGAAGCTGCACGTGGTTGGATAAAATAAATATGCTGTTTTACAGACATCTAGTTAGTACTGAATTTGTATATTGGGTACAGAGATATAAATAAGTGGGTCGAACAATTCCATCCGGTAAAACAACGGAGAATTACAAGTACGTCAACACAAAGTTATCAAGAGTTTAGGTCAAGTAAGTAACTCTGCATTAACTAAGATATTTAGGAAGTTTGTCCCACATACTGAGTCATTCTCTGACCCCAAGTACTATGTGGTTCAAAATAAGATTAGGTTTGAAGTAAGTTTAGTGTGATCAGATCAAGATATGTTACAAATGTTGATTGAAGAATCTCGTTTGCATAGTTCAAAGAGGATTCAATCCCCCAGATAAATTTATCTTGAGAGTTTTGAACATCTTCCTCCAACTAATTCCCTTCCCTTCTTACTAATTTTCTTACTGATAATCTTTAGTACCCCTTTTATAGTTTGTTTACTTTCACAAAATATAACAATTTGAATCAACATACCTTTTTGTACCTATCTGTCTGCTTCTCGAAGCAGATTTTAAAAATGTGTATTCGGCCAACTGCTTAGTACGTTGTCGATTGATGCTTTTGTATGTGTTACTTATGTTGTTCGAGATAACTTTTAAAATCCTTTTCGATTCTCTTTTCAAAGATTTTTCATATATGAACAGTGATATCGCATCTTAGTTTACACTTTACTGGTTACCGATATCGATCGGGTATTCATGGAACTATATCTTTCGATATTTTATTTTTGATATGACTCTACTTCAGCTTTGAAAACTTATTATTCTCTACCAAATTTCTTTATATGGTTCAATTATCAATTCCTTTAAATAAACTTCATTATAAATGCATTTGAGAATGAAAGTTGACGTTTTGGTGACATTTAGAGCAAAGTAAATTCTTATGATCACCAAACTCGAAGATTTCATGTTTAAAAATTCATTTTAAAATTTATGCACAGTAATTTGATTCATTCTACAATGCACCCTGGATTTAGTTAACACTCGTTTATCTACAGTTTGTATTTCATAACATGATGCATGCCCATTTTGCTTTCGTTCTTAGAGCTCGTGATGCACTTAGAACATGTCTACCACAACAACTTGTAGATGGTACATTCAATAGTTTACTAGAAAATGATGTAGCTACTAGACGATGGTTGACACAGCTGATTCGGCAGTTATCTGTTCGTGCAGTCGGGTCTGCAGTTACTACTAGTACTACTGCTCCGAGTGTCAGTTCGCTTGATCTTTCTACATTAAATACTACAAACAGTTCTCGGAATGGTTTTCTACCCAGTACAACTGTTTCTCCTTCTGTGACTAGTACAGCACCCTCTGTTAGCGTTTCTGGACCATCTGTCGTCACAAGTGGATCAGCAACTACGTCAGGAGTGCAAGCATCTACCTCAGTGTCTGGACAGCCTTCTTCAAATGTCGATCCAGCAACATCTTCAAGCAGCTGAAAACTACATATAGCTGTATAAATGAAATTACGATATCTAGTTTTGACATGTATATACAGTGATTTCTAACTTCATAGTCATCCGATATACTTATTCCCTCGTTGTTGGTTAAGCTACATGTCATATATGCCTTTTACTAACAGTAACGCTTAGCATTTGTTGAGTCTCTTCTACCTCAATGCTGAATATACTTTTTAACCACACTTATGCTAACTTGAGCGCTACCGTGTTCTATACTGATCAAGTTATATATATCAAGTATATTTTATGTTTTACAGAAATAACTGTAAAAAGATTTATTTTTTCCTCACAGCATATTTCGCAGTTGGTACTGTCAAGTGTCGAAATTCCAGTGGATGATTTATGGTAGAAGCATTGGCAATTGAGTTGGGTCGCCATATTGTTTTAGATACTCTGCTTGACGTTTTCGTGCTTTTGTTTGGTCTTGTTAATTCTGTCAGCTCTAGGTTTGATTGATATTGAAAGGACTCCATGAGATCCACTTCATTTTCACTTAGTTCCTCCACATTGAAACACTGAAATACGTATTTCTGACAATGATACCGTCCAACACATCTGTAATAGTTATAAACGATACATACTGAGTACTGTCATGTATGTGTACGCAGGGATGACTAATCATTCATTAGAAGTTATGATCTGTACTTATAAAGAACAGGTACGGAGACATTCTTGTCAAACATCGTACAGTTACCTAGAGAACTTCTAACATGTTTCACACTGATGTAAGCACTGACTGACTGATAAAACTGACATAGATACTCGCACAGAGGTGCATCGGCTAAAGTTGCCACACTCCACAGACTCATGCAAAAGTCAGGTGGATAGAAAAAGTTTGATATCGAAGTAGATGAAGTTATGTGACAGAACAAACGATTTGAAACGGTGCAAATACCCATGCTCTAGAATACGTCAAGAAGTGAATATATCTGCGCCATTGTGACCGATTTTCAGCCATGTCACCGAGAGTCATCAACCACTGGTTTCTTTCGTCGCGGCAACCCCAACCAGTCTACATCTCACCACACGGTCCAGGCCAGCAGTCAGGCACTTCACCCACTGTCGCCACGTCTCTTTCTGTGCACCTTGAACCGTCTTTCAATCTAATCCGACTTCCCCTAGCAACCCACGTCGAGGTAGGTGGTGGCTAGGCATACGCACTACATTTTCAAGCCATCGCAGTCAACCAAGGTTTACAGTCTCGTCGACTGCCTTGCATTTTTTGCCTAGTATCCTTCTGACTTCAACATTGCTTAAGCGGTGATACCACCACTTGGGGGAAGTGCTACGAAGACACCTATGATCAAAACCCTGCAACCGCTTTATGTCTTCAGCCGTACAACAGGGCGAAATGTATCTCAGCGCAGAATACCCATCCTTTGATAGGTAGTCGCATATCTCGCCAGGGCCACAGGTGACACAAGCTGGCAAATGCAAGACGAGCTTTCTGTATCCGAGCTTAGATTTCGTCGGCAACCAGCCCGTCTGAAGCGCTGATGCAATTCCCCAAGTAAGTGAAGTGGTCGACACTCCCTATCATTAAGCTGGGAGTAGTTGCAGACCAGTAGCATCATCTTACATTTGACAGGAGCGGTACGCATACCGAACATACTCAGATTTCTGCTCTACAAGACCTTGCATTTTGTCATCATCACCCAGCAGGACAATATCGTCTACATACTCCAAGTCAACCAGATGACTTCCAGGCAGTAGATTAATCCCTGTGTGATCAGATTTACTGAAGGTTATGTCAATTAGTAGGTCTTTGACGAAGCTAAATAAGAACTGTGACGATAAGTATCGATGACGTACACTAGCTGTCGTTAGTCCAGGCTTCTATATTGTCGTATTATGGTGCTTGAATGTCGTCGTGACGTCTATAATGCGCTGCTGTAGTTTGTACTTAAAAAACCCAACGATAAACCTTTTATCGTGTCGGAAGGAAACGTTTTCAAAAAGTGGTATTACAGATGTCAATTTACCGAATTCGAATGTATATTTGAATAATACATATAATAAGAAGTCATGTGAGTAGTGTCTCGGCACTTAGGTCCGCATGCCATTCTGCTCAGGGAAATAGAATTTGTATTTTTTGGCTTAGCGTACTTTTCTGTTCCCGGAAGTGGACATTTGTATATGCGATTTTCATGCAACTAAGTGGGTTTTTCCTGAGACTAGAACTTTACCGGCACCTACTTCATTTAATCTTCGGAAGACGGTGTTTCAAGTGTACTCTGTTTAGTAGCAACCTATTAATTGCAAACATACTTAAGAAGACGTACGTCTCAGTCCTATGTGTGAACTAGCTTTTTCATGTTATCAAGAATCAGTAGGTAGGAAAATAATGAACTTAAAACATACCTGTATGTATTACCAACCATAATATTTGGCAGTATCTCATCAAAGTCATATAATGCACAGTTTACTGTTTGTTTGTGGCCGTTTTCTTGTAAAACGAAAGACAGACCAGGTATATTCGAGAATGGTTCACTTTTTGATACACAACGACCGTATATTTCATAAAGCACGGGGCAGTTCATATTCTTGGAGAGGTAAGTACATGTCCCTCGAATTCTTCTGATTTGTGTGGAGATAATTCGTAAGCTGCTGTCGTTCTGTTTGTGGTAGGGAGGAAGTGTTTCTTCAAAACCTATGATTTCGTGTTTTGAATATGGGTAGGATGGCATACTTAGCTTGTGCTGACTGTTTTTAGTAAGTGCGTAAGGAGGTGATTGACTGTAAAACGTACTGTTTGACGGAATACTGCATTGTACTTGTATCGGATTTTCGCAGTGGATGTCTGTAAGTCCACCTAATCTGCGGGAATACTTGGCAAAAGTATTTGGCTGTCTTGACTCAACCATGACCTCCTAAATAAAACGTGAGCAGTTAAAAGTGTGGTTCCCGATTTAGTTTCTGGGACTTTGTAGGAAGATTAAGGTATTGTGAAAAGGCAAGTGCCTGTATGCATACAAATCTTTCCCTCCTTTCGGTTACCGAATTTCTGCAGATTTCCTACTCTGTATAGTAATTTGGTAGGATTCTGATTGCAGTGGTGCACTAGGAGTTAGGTGGCGAGTATTTCGACGACTGACTAAATTGTCTCGCTGCAGCACGGCGCGGTAACGAACATTCGCTTTCCAAATTCCGCCATCCAATATCCTTTGAACAAATGTAGCGCAAGTAGAAGGTAACATGGTTTCTCATGTTTCACTTCCCATCCCTGAGGCTAAGTTTGGTTTCATGAGTTGTAATTCCTCTGTCGATTGTTAACCTATTCTACATTACGCTTAATGGAGTGAGGAATATTAAATTCTACTTTGCTGACTAAGAAGTGGGGAACAAAATGTTAACTCGGTCGTACTGTTAGTCTTGAATATGTGATGTAAGGCTGCTATCTGAACAAGACGTTTTTCTTGGCAGATAGCTGCGAATACCTAGTTGTAGGAGACTTCATTTCATTATCAGTAAATTGGAATATTCCACCAAGAGGGGCATGAAGCGGTCAATCTGTCACAGGTGATCGAAGTATTGATTCCATTGGCTCGTATACACTCCATCACTGCAGCAACTTAGTGTGATTACCAGTTCACGTCGCCAATTCTAAACCTGGTATTCTGTCATAGAGTGAAGTTGAGCTTTCATTCGACACCTCTCACTAGTTGGTAAAGGTGGTCTTCAGGATTGCGGTAGCGGTGGTGTCATACCAATACCCCCACTCAATCCAGTGGGTGTATCGCTTAATTTGCCAACTACGAATATTCTTCGAAATCCGTCTCACCCAGGTTGCTAAAGAACGCCCGAAAGGGCTGTTTCCTTCTACGGACAGGGTCAGGAAACCTGCCAGAGTATCCGAGCCTTAGCCAAAAAAACAAACTATCTATGCAAAGCAACGGCCCTGACCAGATATTTTGGCGAGGTCTTTTTACAGGGACCCTCTGAAGAATGAAAGGTAAAAACTAGGACCGTTGACGTGAACGTTGATCGCAGTGACGTACCTATAGCCATAAGTTTTCTGGGGAATCAAAAGTCGGCGGAACTGCACAAGTTACACTCAAGGTTTCTCAAGCACCTGGCACCCTACAGAGTCGGTAGGCCTAACTAGCACTGTGGTTAAAACTACGGAGAGCATTAAAGTCAGCCACCGTGTTTCCTCTAAAAAGGGGCCCTTATCGTCTCCACAACATGGGTGTCACGGAAGTCTCCCATATCCAGCAGTCATTCTTAAAGAGAAACTTAGAACGGGTCTAAGGGTGGCAAAAGACGTCACTTTGATAGGCTTTGATGAGACGTGCTTCACTCCTGGTCGCTTGTGAAATTGCGAAGCCTCAGAAGCAGTGGTAAACAAGGTATATGGACGAAAGAATAACTTGTTGGGTAGGGATTTAAAGAACGTACCTATTCTTAACTTACTCTTGAATGCTGGTGTGCAGTGGAGTGTTGAACGTCACCGTCCTGGATCACCTGCCACTTTTCCTATGCACAGCCCAGCTATCGAGTGTCGTGAAACTTCCACAGCTGTCTATGCAGATGCTAGGGAAGTTTGGTGTGGATTGGCGTTTGACAACAGTTTGCACAAATTTCAGGCAAACATAATAAGTTCGTTATTCGGGTCACATAGCGAATGTTCGCCAGAGTAGGTAGGTATGTGAGCACATGCAGTCGGTCCGCAGACCACTGTGTCCATGGCATTTTTGGGGCTCCTCTACCATCACGCGGTCAACTAGGAGTTGTAGTGCATCACGAAAAACATCACAATGCTCTTTCCCTTGATCGCCAATGAGAATTTTAGGAAACTGGGCAATGCAAAGATCATATATGTTATATTCACCACTCCATATGCACCCCAAATAGATCAGACATAGAAAAGTGTACATGAGCTCCCAGTCCTCGCTTTATAGGTTACTTAGAATTTGTGGGGTGGGTTGAGAAGCTAGTGTAATAGGAAAGTACAGAAACCAACGTCATCTCCGTAAGGCAGCGTTTCTACTGCGCTGACCAATCGACTCTTGTGATCGGTTCAAAGAAGATTTAGGTTCGTGTCAGAAGGGCGTATGATCACAGAGATGTGCTTCAGCAGGGTCGACATGGGCTAGTGGTCTTATCTGCTGGAACCATAAATCAGCGTTTCGGTCTGTGAGCAAATAAATATTTTTTCTCCCATTAGTAATTAAACATGGGAGAAGCTAGTTCACAGGCATCATTGCATTGACATAACTTTAAAAATCTGCAAGATTTTAACGGTCCTGAACAGTACAGAAAGGAGGTCCCTAAGCCATATCAAAACGTCAGAAGATCGTGCTAGTTATGACAGAGACAAGAAAATACCACTTTTCGGTGTATGCATGGTGTTAGGGTGAAGATAATAATAATTCTTAATCTCATTTAATGGATTTAAAGTGAGAGATACTAGTTTATAAGCACCAACAAACTGATAATTCTTAAAAGTTTACAATATAGCATTTGGTATTATGTACTTCACATATCAAGTCACTGACGTGCCTAACCTCAATAAAACTTGCCGCAGTTCATGTGATAGACATGGATTTTCATCTCCAGCCACATAGGTAGGTTTCAGCATTGGGAACAGAGGCACGCATTGTTAGGAGTTTGCGTTATAACGAGCCGACTTTGGCATCCCATTCGCACAGTTTATCATTTAGTAATATAACCGTCTATTTCTTATAAGGTTCCTCAGTTTTTAGCTTTCCTAACCACAAAGGTCCGTGTACACGATCTGGAGTATCCACAGCTATCTAACAGAGGTGAGTGTCTAAATCAATGCGTTCCCAGTTAACCTTCCTACATTAAGAGTTAATACAGATTAATTCCATCTGGAATACTAGTAGTAGTGGATGGAAATAGAAGCTGAAATGGTTAATAGTCCAAATGGCAGTGCTTAAACGCAGACTTTGGGTGCCTTTCCTGTTGGCAAAAGCAGGATTATTCGAGAGGTGCACTACATGCATGACAACGTTTGTTTACAAAATTTACTCTATACAGAGCACTAGAAAGCGTGTAGCGTGAAGCCACTGCAGGTAAGCCACGTTCCAAGCCAATGGTTAAATTTGCCTCTGGTTTGATCATTTGTCCGATCGCCAAAGAAACTTCAAAGCACAAAGAAAATATAAAAAGTAAAAATAAACTTATTCCTTGCTGAAATCGGAGAGACGAAATGACGCCAGTTGGTGAAAGCATTCGCGAAGCCAATTGGCCGATATGTCTTCTCTCCCTCCATTCAAGCGAAACTAAGAATGAGGACATGGAATGTCCACACCATGTTTGAAGCTGGCTGAAAGGGCTGCCCAGTGTGCCAAAGAGATGAGAAGGTATGGCATGGAAGTACTAGGAATCTGTGAGGAATCTGCAGATGGAATGGAAGTGGACTCTCCAAACTGTCAACTGGGGAGGAGAGTCAATAATCTACCCGGTTTCTGTCACCTAGATGACAACCATGACCACACTGAGCTACGGAGTGGCTATCATGATGTCAGCAGGAGAATCGAGTGCTCTCATGCAATGGGAACCAGTCTCCTACTCCTCCTCCACGATCATGATAGCAAGATGGATCCAACTCAAAAGCAAAGAAAGTCACAATCATACAATGGCACGCTACGCTACACACCTACAAATGATGCAGACGCAGAACAAGAGAAGAAGGAGGGATTCTACAGACAGCAACAATCAGTACTGGACGGACGAGACCCCACTCCCAGTTGGAGACATCGAAATTCTAATGGGTGAGGTGACATGAATGCGAAACCGCAGGGAGTGGACAAGACAGGAAGAGAAGTGATCATGGGTGGAGAAGCACTCAGTGAAATGATGAGTGAGGATGGAGAACTGTTCCCAGACATCTGTGCATTCAACCATTTGGTGATTGGAGGTACTATGTACAAGCACAGTGACAATCACAAAGTGGCATGGATTTCACCAGACACCAGGACACACTAAAAATCAGATCGACGTCACCTCAATGTGAAGAAAGTGGAGATGGAGACGCAGTCTACTGGACACAAGGTCAGCTGAAGAAGAGGAGCAGATGCAGGTAGTTCACACCACTCACTATGTAATGCAAGGGACCTGCCTTCAAAATCAAGTTGAAAGTCTTCGAGGAAGTTGGTGACAAACCACAGTTCACGCTGAACACCTAGAACGGAAACTGAAGGATGAAACTTCAACTGACATCTTCACGTTGGTCATCAGGACAAAAGGGAGATGTTGAAAAACATCCGCGAAGGAAGCTGTGAGGAATAACACTGGATCATTTTGAAAGAGACGTGGAAGTAGCCCGAATAACCGTATTAGAAAGGAATAAGAAACAAGACATGGAATGGATCTTCACACACACGTCGAATCTGGCGGAGACGGAGAGGAAGATGGTGATTGTGAAACAGAAGAAGAACCAGTCCAGCACAGTGCATGGATGAACAACGAAGAGGGACTGAACCCGACCTACAAAAATCCAACACTGGACAAGGAAGTGAAGAAGAGTGGACGGAAAGACAAAAGATATTTCTACGACACGTTGGCAAGTGAAGCAGTACAGGCTGCTGGTAGGAAGGACTGACAACACTATGTCCAATGACCAGGTTACCATCTATGAAGCGATGAGCACAGATGAAACCAATGAAAGATGGTGAAGGATGCCTCGTTACTAAAGAGGAGGACCAAAGGAAGCAACATGCCGACCACTCCAAAGAACTCTTCAATCGGCCGCCACCACAACCTGTAGCTGCAGAGTTACCAGTTAACACAAGCCATCTGACGAAAGTGGGAGTCCTGAGCGCCATAAACTTACTGAAAGCCGGTAAAACAGCAGAACCGGATGGGATTCTTCCGGAAGCACTGAAAACAGACACAGAGACAACAGAGGACATGCTCACAACACTATTGCATGAGGTTTGCGGGGAGGAAGTGAGGAAAGGTACCTATCCACTAGTTGGAGGAAGGGCTACCTTGTCGAACTTTCGAAGAAGGGTGGCCTATGTCTTTGCAAGGACTAGCACGGAATCATGCTACTGTCCACTCCGAGCAAAGTATCAAGCCACATAACTCTGGAGGTACTAAGCAATGCGCTGGATTCTAGATTATGAGGGAGACAGGCTGGCTGGTTTCAGGAGGAACAAATCATGTGCCGATCAAATCGCAACTTCACGCTACGCATCATCATAGAACAGAGTATAGAATGGTAGTCACTTCTTCACTTGAAACTTCATCAGCTTTGAAAAGGCCTTCGACAGTGTCAGCCGAGAAATAATTTGGCAGGTAGCTGCTTCAACACTACGCTTTAGTGCCACAAACCTTTATCAACCTCATTCAACGGCTATATGACAATGCCATATGCCGAGTCATTCACAATGGATTGGTCAGTGACGCCTTTGAAGTGAAGACAGGAGTAAGACCACGTTGTCACCTGCTATAGCCAATGATTTTCCTGATTGTGGTCGACTGGACCGCACCATGCAACAAACTGTGAGGAGCGAGAAGACGGGCATGCGCCGTTTGAGAAGACCGATGAAAAGTCTCTTGACGATTTGGGTTTTGTGGATGATGATTTATGTCTGATGTCTTGTCGGACAATCTCAAAGATGTATAGGCGAAAAACCGACGAGTTGGTGGAAGAGGTGAGGCCACGAAGGAGGATGGGACTTCCTTCAGGTGAACGTAGAGAAGACAGAGGTGGTGAAGAGACCCAACTAACAACAACAAGCTCCAATCACCATCAACAGGAGATACCTACAGGATGTTGTCTCTTTCACTTGCCTGCACGGACAGCATCGTTTTAACTGTGGGTGACACAGGCACAGATGAGGACGTCAAAGTCAGGATTGGAAAAGCAAGACAGGCCTTCTTTCAGTGACCTGGAACCGGTGTAGAGATCTACTGCACTGGGCTGCACCGCACTCAGCATAAAGAGTGAACAACATCCGGATGTTCAACACTAATCAGTGTCGAAGGTGGGGCTTAGGGTTTTGGCAGTTTTTACCCCGGACTGATTCGCTGCTTTCCGACCTCATACTAACTCAGATGCCCCCTCTAGTAGATTTTGTCTCCGCCATGAATCCATAAAGGTTCTCGGGGTTTGCCCCAAGATTCTGGGCATAGTTTGCCTAGAACTGCCTCGTGTTCTGTCTGACTCTGATGTTGTGACGATCCCATAGAACCACAAATCGCCGTGATCCGATGCTTTTATAGAGATCTTCCTTTATACCAAGCACTCTTATTGGCTTTCAAGAGGCGCTCAGCTCCTTGTTTTATCCACGATAATCGCTCCCTTGACATTGTTATGACCACCTAAACGTTTCGGAGATAGCTTTCTCAATGATGTCCACACTAGTCCCTAGTGTTAGTCGATCGAATGGGTAATCCACACACTGGGACATGACGCTGTCGACAGATATTGCTTTATCACTACATGTTTTCGCCCGCCGTAGCAAAGACAAGGAGGAGATCCTTAGTTCGATGATTGTTCACTTACCAGTAGATCAAACGCCACCACACCACGATCACGGCTGCCGAAGACGGTTAGAACTTGAACGTTTTCTGCCAGCAGATGGCTCCTTGTGAGAGGATGGTCCAGTATGGACGCTGTGCCGCCCAACCCCAGACAGCATCACCTCCAATATCCTTGTGAAGTCCAGCCTTTCTCATACGGTGTACATTCCGGTTGAACTTTCGGCTTAAGGTTACCACATACTGCCCGAGATTGAGAGTTGAGGCATCCAAGTCCCCCTCTATGGTGCCCCGGTCATACTCTACAGTCGCCAGTATGGATATCACATGGAGTGCTTGTCGATTGCGTTCCGCATTGCTAGCAGGAGCTCCGTGGACCCTCCCACGGGGTACGCAGTGTGTTCAGCTGTGAAGTTGCATAAGACGGAGTCCGAGAGCCCTGACAGTAAAGCTCCAGTGACTCGTTCGCTTTTGAAACGGCCACGCATAAACACTGCTGCTTCCTCCCATCCTTTCGCTCTCCTTTCTCCTGAACAGACGCATACCATCTGTACCAGCTTCGCCTTTGCTGATAACCGGAGATGACCAAGTTTGTGTCAGGATTGCAATCTTTAGAGCGAGGTGGGAGCAGAGAGATCGTACTTCCATCATCTTACCCCAGACTTCTGTAAAGACACTTGGAGTTACTCTTCAGAACATGGGGTGTTTTGATGGTGGTGGACCGCAGAGGGTGGTGTGTAGAGGTAAATATCGTCACCGGCTGCCCGGTCCGCTTTTTCCCACGGTGACTTCCAGAGTTATTACCGATCCAAGGTCAGTTTGAACATCATCTTGTCTATTCACGGTGATGGTGACCTCAGCCTGGAGGACGACTTTCTTTTATTGTTGTCACAGTCTTCTGGGTCTGATTTCGCGACAGCGAACAGTCCTGCTGATGCCCATCTCAACTGCATATTATTCTGGAAGTACTTTGGTTAAGAGCTCCGGGCATCTGAAGTTAATCGATATCGACCAACTTGACACTACTGCCGTCAGAAGTGGAGGACGCGGCAGCCGAGAGGTCGCTTCCACCGCTGTTCCATTCAACGTTATCCTCGCTGATAACCACTACCAGTTTTAAACACCGTGGGTATATTCCCCCTTCAGTGTGACGCCTGTTAGCTCTGGTATACTGTGGATAACCCTGCTTGACGACCTTAACGTGTGGGAAGTTTCTTGAGGCATTTTTCTCACCCACCATGGCTGGTCTGGCACGGTCCGAGTGCAGGGTGACCAGTATATTTGATGACGAGAGAAATTTTTCGGCCACCTTAGTCGAGCTTACGGTCAGCCTCGTCAGAAGAGGTTTTCCTCGAGTTGATTGGCCGCCTTTGTAGGGCAGGAAAAGTTTTTCCTCTGGGTCCCCTAGCCGTAATATGTAGCATACAGTTTCCCATTGCTGCTTGCCGAATGATTCCCTTTTCTCGAGCATATTGTCGTGACATATTGGAAGGTCAAATAGGATAGTGGGGTGAAACCTGCTAGCAACATCCATATCATCATGTGCTGAGGGCGGGTTTTTAATAAAACTTTGCGCCTTTTTTCTACTCTAACTCATTTTTCGCGGTGTACGACAGAGGAAATCGTTAGGACAACTTTGAGGCATGGGCTAATGTGGTTGGCCCTATGGCCAGGAGTTAATTCGTCGATTTTGAGTTACTCACAGCTGTGACTGTCCGTGAGACGTCACTGAATCCCTTATTTTAAAGACTGTTATTCGTGGTAGGGTTTTCGTGGATGCCAGCATTTCAGTAGCCACTAAGTTGTCTCCAATATCCTTCCTAAAGCGAGCCTGCAGTTAGAAGCGGCCTCATACGATACTGTAGGTAGGTGTACCGCAAACACGTAGTGGGTGTTGCGCTATGAGGGCGCAGTATGTCTTCGTCATATCGGGTTTGCCCACTTGTTGCGGATGTTGCACTCAGAAGTGGCCTCCGCTCTGGCCACACTCGGGCCACATGTGTGGTAGTCATCACCATCGCAAAAATGTTCGGTCGGGGTGTTTTACTTTTTTGTTTCCACTTGGTATCTTTTAAAGGCACGCCACTGTTTGGACTAGGTGCGCCAGATAGATGTGTCCCTCACTGATCGGCGAAAAATGTATTGAGTGTTGTGTGTGATAGGTAGCGACAAAATGGCACCCACCAGTGGAGTCGCCTTCAGACCACGACTTATGCATGTAGTGACATGATAACCTGGCTGGACAAGTTCAGCGTCATACGACCATCCGGATTGGTTTATTTATGGCTTAATTTTCTGGGGCTTTGTAAATGTATATATACTATATACTTGTCCAACAAGGTTGTTGTTCTTACAGTCATGGGCCAGCTTTTTGCATTCTGACACCTCCGTGGCTCAGTGAAGCAGAGGAAACTGAGGGAGGTCAGCTGTAACGGTGCTCGATTGTGGTGCCAATTGAGTCTCAGTATCATTATACCCACGCACGTAATTTCATTAGGTCAAAACAGCATGAGGAATGGATTCAGTTTTACTCAGGTATTTGTATTCGTGATCATCCTACTAAGGTTGACTCGAGGTCCTTCCAGCCGGCTTTATACTTCCTAGCCCCAGCCCTGGTTGTTACCGTGAAAGAGATGGTCATTAGCTGAGGCGAGACTTCTCTTGAGGTATTTTTGAAGTTAGATTAATCTAATTCCCTACTAATACTAGTTTTCACGGTTAAAAAAGAGAAAGCCGGACAGAAATGCTTACGTCAAGTAAAAAGTGTAGAATCTAGGATAGCGAAACTGAGTTGTCAACCATACCTTCGGTTGTCTGGTTTTACGAACCTGAAGAATGATGAAATCTTCATGCAGGTCTAAGATGCATGACCGGGTGAGATTTACAGTGCTGCGGACCCAGGAACCCGAGATGTAAATGTCAAAAAGAGAGCTGGACCTACCGCACGGCTGTCTTTTTGAAAAGTGATAGTAGTTGCCAATTGAGTGTTGTACGTTCCACAAACACTTTGTTGCAGAACTGTTACTTTCATGCACTGGTTTGTGTGACAAACAATTGCCTCAGACTAATAACTTGGGGTCCAGCCAGATTCAATATTGATGCTGACTATCACAGTTTTAACTAGATCTTTAAGCCATAGAACACACGGTCAGGCATCCACACCACTTGGCACATGTCATGTCATTTTGCTTTTCCCACATGCTATACCCTAGCCAGTTAGTTCAAGTTCATTGATATTTCGGCACGATCCGTTAAGTTTACCATTCTTATCTGGCTACGCTGTCATATTGTTTCTCGGTCTGGCACCCTCGAGCATTCTGCAAGTGCGATGAATTAGTCATTGGCCTCTGTGTCAGTCAAGTTTGCATGCGGTCGATTCTTGAATTTCCATTTTAGGAAAAGTCCAGGTGCGGACCTGACAGATGCAGAGGCCGATCACTAATTGTTTGTACTTGTAATATACCTACAAACCCGAGACCATGGAAGAACACAATAGGACAGTCGGATCGAGTAGCATATTTGCTAGGTCGTACAAAAATACCGTTGCTTTCCAACTAACTGGCCAGGGAGTCAATTACGAGTAGTGCAACGTAACACGACAGGATGCCAAATGGCATGGACGCTTGTCCGTGTGTCTTCAGCTTAGCGAGTCCGATAAAACTTGAGGGTCAGCATAAGTGTTGTATCTCTTCGAACCCTAGGCTATTGATTCTAGAGAAGTATATGACGCTGCACGCTGTATATATATATATATATATATATATATATATATATATATATATATATATATATATATATATATATATCGTCACATTCTGTTAGCATGGTCATCTTACTTGTCATTTACGAGTGCCAACACTTGGTTGATACCTTTGAGTGGTCAACGAAGCCGTTGTTGGCAAAACAGAATGCTTTCAGTTTTCTTATTCCATAGCAGATTTCTTATGTTTTTGGCTGTACAGGTATCCTGTCACCTAAAAATACATAACTGCAAAGGTGATTGATGACTTTTTGGTTCGATAATGAAGTGATTTGAATCACCTTCTACTTCAAGTCTACAGAGCCTTCAAATTGGAGTTTGTAAGGTTCTCCTTGTCTTTCAGCAAGACGAAAATTCCATGGCCAGATTTTGTGTTTTATTAAGTTTCTCTAAATTAGCCTAATATGAAAAGGGATCAATCGCTTTGGAAGAGGGTACAGAAACACCTATGGAATCCACGGATACAGAGTAGATAGTAGAGAAATTGAAATGGTTTTGCAAAATTGAATCAACAAAATAGGAATAATGAAGACAAAACAAATAAAGATAATATACAAAATAGATACCTCTTGTGATGTACTATCAGCAGTAAGTTTCAAATAAATATTGCTCAATGGTTTATGAAAAACGCAGTAAATGTGATGATGATAATCTTCACAAGTGACGCATGTTAGAATACTCTAGAATGTATTAATTCAGTAAGGCCCCACCCATGTAGTGAAATCGTATCTGAATGACGTGAAGTATGTGTAAGATTGACCGTCTCTTTACTTTCTTTGTCATATCCAACATTGTGATTTGCCGCTGTCCGACAACGCCGAATCAAAAAGCATTTGGGAGGATTGAAGAATTGTATTAACCGTGAAGTTAAATAAAAAAGGTGCAAGTAAAGATTATATCGATAGAAACCAGACAAACCAACAAGCATTCAATTAAAATTAAACGTTAAATAAAAGAATGAGTAACAAAGTACAGTCTAGTCAGGACTTTCAAAGTGAGATTACTTCTTTACTGTACTGCGATTAACAGTTGACTACATACATATCTTGGTCAAGTGTCCTCATTTCTGAAGACGGAAACTATTTTTGCGGAATTCCTTGGAGTAGAAAACAGATTATCCTTAAAAGCGAAACTCTTCAAATTGATTCGTTGCTGTCCAGATAGAAGAGGTAAAACAAGTAGAACCTTTTTCATCCACCAAGTGAAGTAACACACACAAGCCGTCAAAGCACTTTGGGTATTTTTTGATTAATTGCATTGCGAAGCATCCACATGCTATTTCCTGAGGCTACCGCAATCTACTAATTGATTAAACTGCAATTCCTAATAACCAAAGTAGCACAAACAGAAATAGGCCACCAAAATGACAGATTTAAGAATTTTTAGGTCGACAGAACTATTTGCACTATATATGGTCGATGTTTTAAACTGTATAGTAATTGTTTATTTAGATCTAACAACAAAAGAAATAGTCATTTACTACTAGCTACAATCTAGCTTACAAATAAAAGGAAAAGTGAATATAAAGACTGACTGTATTGCGATAAGTATACTTCCTGATGATGAACGCCTGACATTTATTACCTATGAACAAGCTCATCAGGAATCTATCAGACCGATTTCTGTTGCCTAAAGAATCTGTCTAAGAAGTGTGTGTCAAATGAAAGTCAGTTGAATGTAGAAAGCAATTTATTTAGAGTTTACCAAAATAAGGCATACATACAGGATTAGGTCCTAAAGTCAAGGAAATAATCAGATGTTCAAGTGTCTGATTGTATACCGAGTTGCACTAATACTATGACGCCAAGGTGGATAATGCTCTGAAATGCAATTAGAAGGAGCATACTTTGTACGCCCAATGTAGCTATCTCTACAGTAGCGCATAAACCTCACAGGTTAGTATTAAGGGGCCACTTAGCAGTAGCTTGTCGTCGACGCATACAAGTATTAGTTGGTGGCTGGAGAAAATGTCCTTTTTAGAAATTCGCAAAGTCTAGTCTTCAGAATCCCTGTTGTAGTACCATATTTGAAGTCTATAATCATTTCTAAAATTTTCTTCAGAGCTGTTGGAATTTATTCAGCATATTGACTTTAAGTTCATCTCGACAAACTAAAGGGGTGCTGGTTGTTACTAGTACGTAACACCTGACCAATACTACTCAACTCCATGTGCTCTAGTACCTGTTTAATTAGTGCTTTACCTAACGTATAAGTACTGATAACGAAATACAAATCAAAATGACTTGTGCTCAGGAATATATTCAAAGAAGCAGTTTATTTAATTAGAATAAATGTGATAGTAATTATTAGGGAAAAAGTTTATCCAACTTATCTGGCTAGTATGGCTGAGCTGGGGACTCTGAGGATGTGCTTGTCAACCAGCACAAAGCGAATGCAAAATGACGTGGAAGCCTGCTCGGATGCATGCTCGCTAAAATAAAACTTAAAACACCTTAAGCATCCAGAGGAAAGCTAGTGGTTTAGTTAATTTAGTTTAATCTGTTTATTTTAGCCCCAGTTGCATTTTGGTGCCAGGAAGGTGCACTACAAGACCTACAGGCGTAACCACTTTTAGTTAACAGCTGTCGTAGTTTTTCTAGTTCACAGTTAAACGTATATTTGGCGGAAATCTGTGTGATGCTTGAAGATAATCACGTTCAGTCTTTTTATCTGGAGAAGTAGTTTATACAGACTACTGAAGACTTCATCTGCAAAGTTATGACTGAACAATTTTTAATGTATTCAGACCTGTACGTAGTTTTCAGTTCCTGGATGTGAGTAACAAACTAAGACAACTGGTGTGATTGCTTGGATCCTGTTGTTTGACATCTTTATGAAATAAATGCTAATGAAGTTTCCTAGTATGAGGATGAAAAGTCCAAGAAAAAACCCAAAAGCTTGGGATGGAAACGGTTATATTTCTTATTCTGAGGTAAAAATTTTCTTTCCAGTATCAAATTATCGAGTAGTCAGTTTATAGTTCCATTTTAGCAACATTGGTTGACATCATCTTTTCTCATTTCTCTTCAAGAAAAAAGAGAAATTCTTCAGGAAATACCTACGTTATCGTATCACCGATCCAACAAAATTTAATTGTTGAAATACATATCGACTTCTTAGGGTTTGTTAGGCGTTTACGTTACTAGGGACAAAGTACAATTTACAAAAACATAAGAAGTATGAGGAGTCTGATAAATGATATCAGTTTTTAGGAAAAACCAAACAATCACATTAAAGCATTTGATTTAAGCATACAAAGATACACAACATTTCAGTTTGTTCTTGAATTTTCATACTAAACCATCCTTTCTACTTTCCATAAATAGCTTGAAAGCGTAAGATAAATGGAATCATTTGATATTTTACGAAACTATAGGCAAATGTTTAGCGAACAAGCTACAATATAAGTGAACTATTACTGAGAATTGTCTTGGATAGAATACATAGGCTAAAAGGTTAGTTAGCAAATCTCAAAAAATACAAACTATTAGAACTAAGCACCTGAAAGTTGGAAAAAAGTTTTTTATTTGTTTGTGTATTTGAATGAAACACTATGAGACAGAATGGATACAATAGTGAATGAAGTGCTTTTTTACGCATTACTTGATACATAGGATGGTTTCAGCATGCAGTATGACATGCTTAATAAACTTGCCTGAAGTGAGTAAGGCCAGTGAAGCTGTTTGACAAAGATCAATTATACAATATCAAGCAATATAACCGTTTCCTGCTTTTTCCATTAGTTAAAATTTGACCAGTGAATACATTGCTTTGATTGTGAACTTCAGTAAAATTAAGCACAGTACTCTAAAGAAAAACACTATTGGAAGCTAGTTTGCCTATTTTGTGATTCATCACCTTAAGAAGTACCATTATAAATGGTACGCTTTATGATATATCCATTCTGGTGTAGATATACCACTAAAGCTACTGAATAACAATAAGTCCTACTGTTTTTTTTTTTTTCATTTGAGATTCTATAATAATCTTTCAGGCACCGGAAATCATTATTTTCCTTGTTTGTTACTTGTAAAGTCGTTTTGTTCATTTAGATGTATATACTTGACAAAACGACTATTTCTCTTCATATTGTTTAACGAAAAGCGTTTCTCAACTACTTTGTTGTTTATTATTTGTTTACCCCAGCCATTGGTGTATTTTAATGGTCGTAAAGTATGATAAATTCATTTTCTTCATTACACCTTGTTTACGTTGCCTTAGAGATACGGTAAGGTGAAACCTCAAATAAAAGTGCATAAGTCCAAGTTTTCTCCAATTTTCAATGCCCCAGAGACAGAAAATCAACGAAAAAATTATTAGTAAGTCGATCAATGAACAAAAAAGCAAACACAACTAAACAAGTAGGAAGCAAGTGAAAAAAGGTCTTAAAATAATGTAAAGGACAAATACTACCTTGATACTTTAACCGGTTTTGAGTTGCAAAATAAGATCTCTAACTAATAATCATCAATGTCACCAGAATTCATTAAGAAATCTACTGTTCGCTGTGGAGAGAGCCAGTAGACAGGTACTTTAGATATTCATGTTATAAATTGAAGAGATAACAATTAGGTTTTCTAGATGAATGAGGATTTCAATTTTGAGGTAGTATTTATCATGGCTGAGATCAGTTTGGGAACCTTTGAAAACCTGGGAGCACTGCACAGCCGTCTCGTCCTAGTATGGGATTTCCCAGCAGTATGCACCCACTACGTCACTGGGGACCAAACTCAGGACCTTCGGGTTTGACGACGAACGCCTTTACCATCAAGCCACTGGGTCAGAGTTCAGTGGTTCACAGTTTCCGACTTCTGTCGATTGGCGATATAGCATGACTGTCACCCATGGTCTTCAGTTGGCATCCGCTTCCCTTCTAACTGGTTGACCT
This sequence comes from Heterobilharzia americana, assembly GCA_944470555.2. NCBI lineage: Eukaryota > Metazoa > Platyhelminthes > Trematoda > Strigeidida > Schistosomatidae > Heterobilharzia > Heterobilharzia americana. The sequence continues at coordinate 32,330,051 of OX104129.1, read as the reverse complement.
TCCTAGTCACGGCTTCTCATTAGACTTCATAATACCCATCTGGAAGCATGTCACTAATGAGCACTAAAGAGTAATGTATTTTGAGATGAATAGATATTGTAATCCAGAGGTAGTATTCATCACGGACTGACATCATTTAGAGAACGGTTGGAAACTTTAAAGCACTGGACAGCTGTTTCGTCCCAGCACAGCACTTCTCAGTTTGAAATCGAATCCAGGTCCTTCTGGTCTTGGAGTTAACTCGTTACCATTGAGGCCAGGTTGGAATCCAGTAGTAGACACTGTCCTACTTTTGTCAGCTCGCTATACAGCCTGACCTTCATCCAGTACTGTTGTTGAGTATCTGTTCTCACGTTCAACACGGTTGGCCCCACTGGTCAAAAATCCCCATAAGAACTTCGGGAAATCTCATCTCGAAGCATTCACTAATGAGTATTAAACAGGGTTCGAATTTAAAGGTTTATGGGGATTTGTTGATTTCAAGATGGTATTCATCACATGCTGGTTGCACTGTCACTTAAACTGACGTGAAACATCGAACACAGATATACCTAGTATAAAACTGATCTAATCTTTTTAAGGTATATAACAAATGAGCTGGTTGTCATGATTTGTCAACCTGTAGTTTGTACGAGAACTATAACGATTGTGTCAAAAAATCGACGTGTAAAATGAAAGAACCTGAAGGGAAAGTATGCAGCGCATTCGGAATTTTATTCATTCATCAACCAGTTTCGATTTCTAGGCTACCTCATCTCTTCGTTCTAAAGCTCCACCATTTGTCAGTTGTCTTTTATTATTAGATGTAAGTAAATCCTGTGTACTTGATGATTTGTCAACTCACCTTTTATCTCTTCCTCTTTTCCCTTCCAGATTTTCGTGGTCACTACCAAACTCACACTGCTGTACCTCCCTTCATCTACAACAACGTACCTACCTACAGGTTAGATGAAAGAGTATCAAAAGCTTGTCTTTACAGGTGGTGTCAAATGTATTTGTGTTTCTCGTGGTTTCGATGTCTTGCGTGTAGCACTTCCTGTCAGATTCCTCAAGATAACCTGAAGTGATTGTATATAAATATATATAACCACTCCCGGTTAACTAGTTCGCTAGTTATTAGCCGGTCCTAAGCCCGGATGAAAAGAGAAGATTGGATATAGGGCCAGCAACTCTACCACGGAAAACCAATCCTATCGCTAAAGAAACTTCAAAGCACAAAGAAAATATAAAAAGTAAAATAAACTTATTCCTTGCTGAAATCGGAGAGACGAAATGACGCCAGTTGGTGAAAGCATTCGCGAAGCCAATTGGCCGATATGTCTTCTCTCCCTCCATTCAAGCGAAACTAAGAATGAGGACATGGAATGTCCACACCATGTTTGAAGCTGGCTGAAAGGGCTGCCCAGTGTGCCAAAGAGATGAGAAGGTATGGCATGGAAGTACTAGGAATCTGTGAGGAATCTGCAGATGGAATGGAAGTGGACTCTCCAAACTGTCAACTGGGGAGGAGAGTCAATAATCTACCCGGTTTCTGTCACCTAGATGACAACCATGACCACACTGAGCTACGGAGTGGCTATCATGATGTCAGCAGGAGAATCGAGTGCTCTCATGCAATGGGAACCAGTCTCCTACTCCTCCTCCACGATCATGATAGCAAGATGGATCCAACTCAAAAGCAAAGAAAGTCACAATCATACAATGGCACGCTACGCTACACACCTACAAATGATGCAGACGCAGAACAAGAGAAGAAGGAGGGATTCTACAGACAGCAACAATCAGTACTGGACGGACGAGACCCCACTCCCAGTTGGAGACATCGAAATTCTAATGGGTGAGGTGACATGAATGCGAAACCGCAGGGAGTGGACAAGACAGGAAGAGAAGTGATCATGGGTGGAGAAGCACTCAGTGAAATGATGAGTGAGGATGGAGAACTGTTCCCAGACATCTGTGCATTCAACCATTTGGTGATTGGAGGTACTATGTACAAGCACAGTGACAATCACAAAGTGGCATGGATTTCACCAGACACCAGGACACACTAAAAATCAGATCGACGTCACCTCAATGTGAAGAAAGTGGAGATGGAGACGCAGTCTACTGGACACAAGGTCAGCTGAAGAAGAGGAGCAGATGCAGGTAGTTCACACCACTCACTATGTAATGCAAGGGACCTGCCTTCAAAATCAAGTTGAAAGTCTTCGAGGAAGTTGGTGACAAACCACAGTTCACGCTGAACACCTAGAACGGAAACTGAAGGATGAAACTTCAACTGACATCTTCACGTTGGTCATCAGGACAAAAGGGAGATGTTGAAAAACATCCGCGAAGGAAGCTGTGAGGAATAACACTGGATCATTTTGAAAGAGACGTGGAAGTAGCCCGAATAACCGTATTAGAAAGGAATAAGAAACAAGACATGGAATGGATCTTCACACACACGTCGAATCTGGCGGAGACGGAGAGGAAGATGGTGATTGTGAAACAGAAGAAGAACCAGTCCAGCACAGTGCATGGATGAACAACGAAGAGGGACTGAACCCGACCTACAAAAATCCAACACTGGACAAGGAAGTGAAGAAGAGTGGACGGAAAGACAAAAGATATTTCTACGACACGTTGGCAAGTGAAGCAGAACAGGCTGCAAGTAGGAAAGACAGATAGATGACAACATTATATCAAGTAAGCAGTACACTATCTTGGAGGGGAGAGATCAACACAGATGAAACCAATGAGAGATGGTGAAGGAAACCCAGTCATCAAAGAGGAGAAACAAAGAAAACAATGGACTGACCACTTAAAAAATCTCTTGAATCGACCACCACCTGCAGTCCAGCCACAATATTGTCAGTGAACACAAACCCTCCGACAAAAGCAGGAGTGAAGTCCTGAACGCCATAAAGTTGCTGAAATCTAGGAAAGCAGCAGGACTAGATGTAATTCCCCCAGAGGCACTGAAAACAGACACAGAGACAACACCGGACACACTCACAACACTACTGTAGAAGTTTTCGAAGGAAGCAAGGAAGGATTGTTACCTGGCCACTGATTGGATGAAGGACCAATTTGTTAAACTTCCAAAGAAGGAAGACCTAAATCTTTGCAAGAACTGGCAAGGAGTCATGCTCCGATACATCCCAAGCAAAATATTAAGCCGCATCATCCTGGAGAGACTAAAGGATGCTCTGGATTCAAAATTACGACCGGAACAGGCTGATTGGCTGGCTTCAGGAAGAACATATCATGTGCGGATCAAATTGCGACTCTCTGCTACACATCATCATAGAACAGACTATAGAATGATGGTCAATTTTCGATCTCAACTTCATCGACTTTGAAAAGGCCTTCGATCTAGGCGTTGACCGAAAAGTATTTTGACAGGCAGCTGCTTCAACACTACGCTTTAGAGTCACAAACCTCTATCAACCTCATTCAACAGCTATATGACGACGCCACATGCCGAGTGATTCACAATGGAAAGCTCAACCATGCCTTTGAAGTGAAGATAGGAGTATGATAGGGCTGCCTACTTTGACTGATCACCTTCCTGATTGTGGTGGACTCGATTATGCAGCAAAAATCTGTGAGGGGTGAGAAGAGGGCCATACGCTGTTTGAGAAGACTGGTGAAAAGACCCTAGAAGATTTGGATTTCGCTGCCGATGGTGATTTATGTCTAATGTCTTGTCTCACAAACTCGAAGATCTACTGGCGAAAAATAACAAGTTGACAGAAGAGGTAAAGCAGTGAAGACGGGACTTCAAGTGAATGTAGAGAAGACAGAGGTGATGAAGATACCCAACCAACAACAGGCACCAATCACCATTAACGGGAGAAACCTAAAGGAAGTAGTCTTTTTCACCTATCGAGGCAGGCAGCACTGTTTCAACTACAGGCGGCACAGGCACAAATGAAGACGTCAAAGTCAAGATCGGAAAATCAAGACAGGCTTCCATTAATCTGAAATCAGTATGGAGATCTACTGCACTGCACTCAGCACAAAGAATAGCATCCGGATTTTCAGCACTAACGTCAAGTCAGTGCTGCTTTATGGTTCAGAAACTTGGCGCGTCACGAGAAGCACTTCGAACAAACTACAGACATACATCAACAGCTGCCTAAGCTGGATACTGGAGCTCAGATAGCCAGAATAATAAGGATAAGCATCAAGGAACTCTGGCTGTAACCAACCAATCAACCAAGAACCAATCGCTCAACAAATATGCAGAAGGAAGTGGATGTGGATTGGAATGGGCATACACTGAGAAGACCGACCGGGGACATCACGCACCAATCATGTCAGGCCGTTGAGTGGAAGCCAAATGGGTAACGACGAGTTGGGAGTCCGAGGCGAGGTTGACATAGAGATCATGAGATTAAGAAATGAAATGTTGTTGGGTAGTGGTGGAGTCAGGTTGAGAAGAGTACACAGAAGAGAGTGGAATGATGACGTGTTACTGAAACCATATTTTCCACTAGGAACCCAAGGGAAAAATAATAAATTATATATATATATATATATATATATATATATATATATATATATATATATATATATATATATATATATATATTATATATATATACTGTCCCTGAGATTATCTTGGGGAATCTGACAGGAATTACGAGACGTAAGGCATTGAAACCACGAGAAACACAATGACATCTGACACCACATGATATAGTGAACTGAACAAAAAGCAGAAAACACATTATTCAATCCTAAAGTTGAATATGTGAATAATTAGTGCTAACTTTCACTGTTTGAACTACAAAATATGCATTTCATGTGATCAAACAATGCACATAACATGACACAGATTTCCACAACTTTTATGGTAACTTCACAAGAAATAATGTTTGCATAAATTTGCACATTTTGTGATTACGTCACATTCTTACTTGTCAAACCATCCATATATGCATTCTTTTGGAAACTGAACATTAGGGTTGCTAGACCTCTGTTCTTGTTAGGATATCAGTTATAAACATTTTGGTAAGTCAGATGACTTATAATAGGGTGAGGTTCAAAGATTTCCGTTACATAAGGATTTATGTTATTCGCTCGAATTTAATGGGAGCTTGAAGAGATCATAGATGGTATATTTAGACCCTTGTGTGAACTACAAGCTTTCATGTATTTGGACACTCAAATACAACTTTAAGGCTGGTAACGTTCATACGTAACTTCTTGACAACCACTCTGACTTCTTCAGTTCCAGTTTTCCGGTTATTTTTCAGAAAAATAAGCACTGAAAATGAAGTAAAGTCCATGAGTTATTTGCTGTTAGTCTATGAATAGACGAGTTTCCTATGACTGAACATTTCTTCAGGATATTTTGTGGATGATGACGTCATGTATTATGGTGCGAAACACTGAGATAGAGATATTTTCAATGGAGCTTATTTTTCTTGTTAATTCGCTAACTTTCAAGTAAGTTGGAATGCATCTACTGTTGAGTTTATATGTATATAACATATTTAATGTGGTAAAGTCAGGATATATCTGTAGTTTGTTCATGTGTTTTAGATTCAGAAATTAGGTGGATGAAAGACAATAGCTTAGATACTATTGTCGACAAAATATCAACACATATTTAGACTTCAGCTTATCTTAAGACACTTAGAGTAGATTTAGTGAAATGTTTAAGTAAACGAGCTAAATATCTGACTAAGGAATTAAAAAACCTAAATAAGTAATGCAAGAGATCAAGAAAACACCATTACTCAACGAATATTGTCAAAAGTTTCTTCAGAAATTTATAAGAACGAATGAGAAAAGAATTATTAATATAGTGTATTTGGTGATGTCGGCACAAATTAGATGGAATTCAAGGCCTCTAAAGTAGTACGTTGCAAAGAAGTGACAGCAGAAAGTCTGTTGAGAATTCTGAAAAAAGAAGGAACCAAATTAACGTAGTAAATGTTTTTTCGCCTAAAGAAACTACTGACTCAATGAGACAAAAGAAGAAAATCTACCGAATACCACTTAAATGCATACAATAACTTAAGAATGATACATTTCGATTTCGATAACTTCTATGCATGTCTTTCAGGGCTATGAAATAGAGTGAAAGAAGTGACGTGGACCGGGTCCGAGTTCCAGTGGAAATAAGATTATTCACTGGGGTGCTGGTGCATCTAGCTAACAAGTCCCAAATAGGATGAAGTGCGCGTCCTGGATTCCACTACTGACCATCAGATTATGTTTCTGAGTTGCAGTGAAACATCTTACTAGTTTGAAGTTGCCTGTTTATCGTTCATGTGACAGTCTAAAAGAATCCCAGGTTATTTCAGTCGTATTGAGATCTACTAGAGAGTTTCGTTGCGTAACTCCCTCTACAGAATATAAAACCACTGAATTGAATGCCTCTGTTTCCATTGCTTGGATGACTAAGGCATTTTAGGAACATCGACCATTGCAAATCAATCCAAATAACAAAGCTATTTCGAATACGTAAAATGGAATTGCTTACACTTATCCTGTATAAGTGGATAACTCATAGTTATTAACTTGAAGGCCTTCTCATTTCAACGCTGAGTGCCCGCGAAATAAGGAAGCGGCGAGAGCTTCATGAATATGGCTCCAGTCGTTTGTTAATTTACCAGATATCAGTAAATAAACTGACTGCATGTAGAAACTGGAGAAGGGTCGCACTACAGGCTAATGTCTCTACCACTGTGTTTCATTGAAATAGCCAACAGAGAAACTGTGTTTGATTTTCTTCACAATTATTTGGTTCAGTTATCACATGAATAATTATACTGACAGTTGGAGCAATTAAGAAAGGAGTGTCTACCACAGTTTTCTGACCATCTTGTATTTTTGCTAATCTTTACATGTTTTCATATATTTCCTGCATTTTTCTAGGATTTGCGTTAAATGGATATCTTACATCAAAAAAGGATGATGCACATGATAGTGTGTTCAAACAATGTGTTTAGATCCAACCAGAGTAGCACAATGACTCCAAACTTATCTCTGTATTATTGTGCTTGTAATCTAATGCACACCTGTTGGAAGTCTGGAGAATTTATTCATAGTTATTGATTATTTGTGAAATAACCTGGAAAAAGTTGGAAAAGTCATTCTAACAAAATTGGATAGGTTTTATTTCCTACCGATGATACAAGGCTTAGTAGGGTTGTAATGGATGCGATCCTATTCACATATGACGTGGAAAATGAACAAGGAGAATTACCTATGCTTGATTTCAGAATAAAACAAAGGATAGGGGGTGGTTCGGATACGACCACCTACAGGAAATCGACACATTATAGCAGGTATTCAGACTCTAAGTCGTCTCATCCAACATCACTTAAGGCAGATTTAGTCAAACATCGAAATGATAGATCTAAAAAACTGACTAGCCATTGTAAGGACTTAGAATTGGAACACACAAAATAAGCATTAATAATTATCCGCTGCAGTTTATTAAGAATTTCGTTCGAACACATAAGAAACAAAATAATAACAGTAATACGACTAAAAATAATGGCGAGAACACGAGTAAAAAGGAGTTCACAGTCTCTATTGTGTTACCATATGAGGAAGAAACATCAGAAACTTTACGTAGGATCCCCAACAAGACTGGAATTAGGGTGGCATTTAAATCTGCAAACTCACTCAGATAAGCTTTGTTGTCTGGCTTAAGAATCCGATAGATCCATCTAAGCAAAGCAGTCTGATCTACTAAATTCCATGTAATGACTGTTAGGTCAAGTACATAGGTCATACTAGCCGGTCGGGATGAGTTAGATTGGCGGAATATAGGAATTTAAAGCTAAACATGGAATGAGAGACCCATAAAGATCAATAATGTGGGAAAAACTGGACTATTGCAGTGAGTGTATTGACACACCAATACACAATAGGATGGGATAAAACCACTGCACTTAATTCGAGTATGATAAGGTGGAGAGAGAAACTGATTACCAAAGCTTTGTTCATTGAATCAAGACAATCAGCTTTATCCATAGTTAAAACGATGTGCAATTATACTAATCATAAATAGTTCCACATTTAGTTTCAAAGTAGTTTTAACGCCGACTACTACACCCAACATTTGTAATAGAAATGACGCAACATCTGTGTCAGAGATATGCAAAATTTTACTATCAATAAAACAAAGAATATCAGGTGACAAGACTATAGAAACCAGTTGTCCAAAGTAGTATGATTACATTGATGATTTAGAGTAATAATTTATACTGGAAACAAGACGTAGAAGTCAAAGAAAATGAAATATGGAGACAACAAGGAGTGAATAAATCCGAAGCATTCCAATCAGTTACGAACCGTGCTGAATCGGGGATCAGACTACTGAATACTAACATAACGACAGCTTCAGCTAGAAGCAGTAAGTCATCGTAGATGGCTATAAAGCAGTCGATGGTCTGATGTACTATTATCATATTCGATTTGATGCTCTTGAAATTACCCACTATAACCTAACATGATTCAAATAGCATTTCAGTGTAAACTGTGCTGTGGTGAACTACTGAAAACAGAGAGAAGGTAGTTATTTGGTCAAATGGATAAATGCACTGGAAATGGAGTGATTTAAATGTAAGCAAATTACTTTGACCTCGTAAACTCGGATGTATTTTAGAAATCGAAAGCATGTATCAGCCTTTAGGTTTTTGCCAAAACGTGATGAGCAGATCATGTTTAGCAAAATTACTTTAATATGTGGATTCGTAGGTCCATGTTAAACGTTTGCAACATTTCCAGCCTTCTATTTGACTACATTTTACACTAGTCTAAACAATACTTATAAGGTGGTCAGTCCAACGTTGAAGCTAGTTTCCGCACAGTATTCTAGCTGGAATAAATAACAATGACAATAGTCCCTCTATTCCAAACAATATGCATACTACAGTTTGAAATTCTCAGCATGCAATTTTTCAACAAAGTCAGTCCCAGAACAATATTCTCAGACGGTAAGGTTATGGCATATGAATGGTGGTAATAATAACAGTATTCAAGGCAGTAAGGTGAAACATCCAGCTGGTTTTAAATTCACGTCCGATCCATAATGAAAAATCAACAGAAACACGAGCGTAATTTCGGTAGTGGCCGCTTCATTCAGCCAGTACAAGAATCTGCAACTCAAGCTAAGAATCGGTGGGATAGAAATATGATGTACTTTTGCTCACTGAAAGGTCCATTTCGATATAATGTGGCATATCTTTCTCTGTTTTGTTACTAACTCTGGAAACGATGAGTTGAAAACATTTTAACAGCATGCAAAAGTACATGATACATTCAAAGGACACATTTGAATGATCAGTCCACCATGTTGGAAGACCACTAATATGCTGATATATGTAACGAGATTACTTATAGTAGTTTTTATTTGAAAAATTTGTAGTACTGTAAGAATCAAATCATTAAGGCCGACTAAAAACATTTGTTAAAATACGCAAAACAGCGAAATGCAATTTACAACTAGGCTATTGTAGTTGAGGAAATCAAACAGATGTTGCCGCACAGACCTCATCACTGTATAAGTGGTTGTGTCACCTCACACGGCGTGTATCAGTTTTCGTGTGTGTGTGTGTGTGTGTGTGTATGTCTATGTGTGGTAACACATTTATGTGAAGGACTAATTAAGATATTCACTTTGGGGTGGCCACAAAGCAGACGCATTCACCAATATCGATAAGCAAATATGGCAGACAGCCATATTTATCCAGAGAAAAAACATTATTGATAAACGTCACAGGAGTGATGTTAAAAATGTTTTACGATTTTGCTTAGAAACTGTCGGGGGCATATACTTAAGTTTTGCTGAAGAGCTAGCCATACGCAAATTTAAGCGCCTCATAGGGTTCAAGCTCAATTTGCCATTATGTCAAACCTATCATGTTATATTTATTTTATCCTATTTCCAAGGTGATCTCAAAACTTATTATCCTTCCTTCACTAACTTTCTTTCTATAACATTCCGTACTGTCACATTCGTCCCTCTTCAAACTCCACTTTTCATAAAATATGCCTTGAAATGAGAATATCTGTTTATTTGAAATTTATAGGGCAAATATATTAAATTTTCTAGACAAACTACGTACTCCAATTGCGTCATCCAAAAATAGTTTTCATTACATCATTAGAGGTTGTTTCGTTGGTACGTAGATGTTTCTACGAGTAAGCAGAAAGAATAATGAAGCTAAAGAATATGAGTTACTCTTAATACTCAGCTAATTATTCCTATTGTTCCGATGAATTCTGTGAAATATATATATATATATATATATATATATATATATATATATGATGTCACACAAACTTGAAGATCTACAGGCGAAAACTAAAAGTTGACAGAAGAGGCAGGGCAGCGAAGACGTGACTTCAAGTGAATATAGAGAAGACAGAAGTGATGAAGATACCTCACCACCACCACCAACAAGAACAACAAACTCTAGTCACCATCAACGGAGAAACTTGAAGGAAGTAACCTCCTTCACCTATCTCGGAAGCACCGTTTCAACTACAGGTGGCACAGGCACAGACGAGGATGTCAAAGCCAGTCAGAATCGGAAGAGCAAGACAGGCGTTCATTAACCTGAAACCATTGTGGAGATCTTCTGCACTGCACTCAGCATGTGGAACAACATCCAGATTTTCAACACCAACGTCAAGTCAGTGATTCTGTATGGTTCAGAGACTTGGTGGCGCGTTACGAAAGGCATTTCCAATAAACTACAGACATTCATCAACAACTGCCTACACTGGCATTTTACTGAAGATCAGATGGCTAGAACAGTCAGAATAAGCAACAATGAGCTCTGGCTGGTAACGAACCAACCAAGAACCTATCACGCAACAAATATGCATTGGAAGGAAGTGTAGATGGATTGGGCATACACTGAGAAGGCCGACTGGCGACATCGCGTATCAGGCCTGGCCTTCGAGTGGAACCCAGATGGGAAGCTACTAGTTTGGCGTCGCAGTTGAGGGTGACATTGAGGAGATCGTGCGAGGAGGAAATGAGAGGTTGTGGGCTGTTGTGGAGCCAGGTTGAAAAGATTTCAGAGAAGAGAGTGGAATGGAGACGTGCTACTGAAGCGGTATGTTCCATTAGGAACCCAAGGGACTAATAATATATATATATATATATATATATATATATATATATATATATATATATATATATATAGGCATGCAAATAGAAGGGAGATTCAAGTGGAAAATGAGATTGAATTATGGCAAGATTTACGTAGGAAACATTTGGCTATAGTCATTTCGAACAATCAATACAGCAATTCAAAAAGGTAGAGTTTTTTAGGGAGAAGTTTATGTGTCAGTGAATTTTTGAGTCATTTTTACCAAGTGTAACTAAGATTTATTTATTGTCAGTAACGCAAAGCATGTATTTAAGGAGTAAAACGACGACACAGGCATGAAAATCAAAACTCTAAATAATGGTGACACTTACAGTATAAGACATGATGTAGTTATAGTGACTCAGTAACACAATGCATGATGCCTTCAAGCTTGAAACTATATATGTTGGTTTGTGTCCACTCCAAAAAGTTAAGTTACACCCAGAAACATTCAGCTGAGTACTTCTAAGTACATATTCTCGTTTCCATTGTTAGTCATTATCATATATAACCCGTACTAAATAAATGAAGTAGCGATAGGCATACTTCCTGCCACAAATAGACGATGCCATTAGTTTTTAGGTGTTAGAATCAAAATTCAGTCTGATACGACTAGAGGTGAGACTAAAAGTTATCCCAAGGTATTGTAGCCTTTAACCTGAAAACATGTATCTTCTGTGTTTTGTTTGCATATATTTCGAAGTGAAAACTGCAATCATAAATCCTTTTCGATGTAATTTGTAGCCTCAACTAACTCACTGTGATATGTGAGCATCATTCATCTTGAATAACTGAACGTACTTTCCACCTAAAAAGTAGATGTGCAGCCAATACTTCACACATGAACAAACCATATGAAAAACGATTTAGTGATAGATGGTATTGTAAAAAACTATGCGTATAGGTGGAATATTCATACAAAACACAGAAAATGTGCGTATTTTCACAAAGAGCCCAACAACCTGCGGCTAGCCCAATAACACCTGGAGATGACTTTTAGCCTCACCCCACGATTAGACAAGTTGAACAATGGATAAATAGCTTATCAACAAAGTATATTCAAAAGATCTCTATAGGAATTTGACAGATACATTTTGTTCATTTACTGCCATTTGCCTAGCTTCGAACTTACAGTAAACTGTAGTTTACCTTTCAATATGAGCGGCTTTTTAAAGTATGTTTAAAAATGGTTTATACGTGTATTATTACATACTGATATGATGAATACAATCCATCTTTTATAAAAAAAGGAATACCTACGTCTAGACCAGTGTTAAACTGAAAACCAAAATTGATTTCGTCACTTCCTTATCTCATAGAGATCAGCTGAGAAATGAACGCTTGTGTTAAAATCATGTGATTTTGATGAAGTCAATAATCACTGTTTAATATTGATTCACCTAATGTACATTATCAGGAAAATATCAGAATGGGAGATTGTCTAGCATTGATATGTGTCCTCAAGTTGTCCTTTAGATTTATTGATTCACAAAGAAACTATTAATTTCTTTTGAAACGGCAGCTACAAACTGTACAGTGGTTTAGTAATGAGATAATAATGCAAGTTTTGGTAGAAAAAAATTAATAGTTTGTTAATATACTGGGAAAAGAACTCGAGTTTTCGACATACCATCCTTACCAGCTGCACAGTTGCATTTAAGTATAATTATTGTGCATATTTATTAGTAAAAATGTCAATATTTGTCAACCAATAATTATCTAGTCATCTATTTATTAAGCAGTTTAAACCCTGCAAAGGTGACAAGAATTTCGGCTTACAGGAAGTACTGTAGCTTTTCAGTTAATTTCATTTCTCGAGTAACTTTAAAGTGGGGATTGAAATTCACTCAAAGATATACGCCATTCCTCGATATATTGTTATCTGGAATAGATGATGGAACCCTTAAAAGATCCATAGTCGGAAATCTTCGTGGGATAGGAAGGTGATAAACTGTTACAGCTGGGTTCCTATCAGCAAGAAAGAAATTTAATTCATTCTCTCCTCTATCGAATCCGTTGGACTTGTGCTACTGACTCTTTCGAAAAAGAAATTCAGTTCCTAAGATTGTATTTAATCAGAAACGGATAACCATAGATAAAACTCAGTATTGGAATAATATCCATCAGTTTTCCATCAATGTGAAGAAGAAATTACTTTTGAATTTGAAATCCTGTGGCAATGTTTCAAACAAGGGACAAGAACGCAAACTAACGCTGTGAGAAGAATATTCTATGCAGCCATACTGTAAACCATCTGTACTAGTCACTCAGAGTGAGCATATGTGCAGAGGACAAACTACCAATGTCAGTCATTTCCATTTGCAAACATCACTTCACATGTAGTTACGTATATAGGCCGTACTCAGAGGCAGACTGTACAATGTTGATGCCAACACCTAAAACCATGGTTCAGCTAAGCTCAGTGCAGGCTGATCAGTTGGTTCATAATGAAATACTTAATTATCATGGGACACAGTTCCATAACATTCGTCTGGAGTAGTCTACAAACTTCAATTTGTGTGTGCGCGTGGTCACACACGTACATAGGGAGGAGTAATCGAGCCATGAAGTTGAGAGTGAGAGAACATGTCCTTAAGTGGCTTCAAAAACAAGTGAAGTGTGAAACCGTTATAAAAGCTTATGGTAGACGACCCTGTTCATCTATAGTTAAACATACTATAGAGACAGGTCACAAAGTTAATGCTTAACCAGCTTTCAAGGTTTCATATAGAAACAGTCAGGGACGTATACTAGGATTTGCGGATTTGCCATAGATATACACAAATTTAAACCACCTTTATGCTTACAAAAACAATTAGCTGATTGTGTTGTCTGGGATGTTCACGGAATGTACATGATCCAAATAAACAACTCATCTAATGTAACAAAGTGAAAAACATTCCAAACAATCTGATCATAATCGAAATTGTCTTTGATACTTTTACGTAAAGTAATGAATTATAAAAATCAGCTACCCCTTGGTAATCGATTTAGGGGGTGTCATTCTGAGTGTCCAGGACTGATCAAAGTTCATCAATCGGATTCATAACACTAACACAACTAAATGATGAGACATTGTAGTGCATCACTTTAAGGTTAGATTTTAGGAGTTAATCAGCAGGAATCCTTGAACTGAGGTTTCAAGTTTGTTGTTACTGGTCACCAAGGCCTCCTGAAGATTGATTTAATACAAAGATATAATGTCAGAGAGAAAAAAAATTATACAACTAAACATTTCCTGGGTAAGCTGGGATTAAAAATCACTTTTTATATACTGTTACTTTCACACTACTGATCTTTATTGTTGTAGTGACTTTCAAGTTAGCCTTCCTATTTGGTATTTTTATTTTCAGGCTCCAAAATGTTACAGAAATGAATACTTTGAATAAGCATGTAATCATATTATTCGAAATCTTATATTTAACCACCTTAGTTGATTCGAAGAAAATGTCTTATCATTGTTCTATCGAAATTCATAAAACTGACTAGCTGCTTGAAAATTGGTAAATTAAGTTCAGTGCTTAAGAATGCTTTCAGTAGAACACTTTCGATAAATAAAAACTTAGTAGATGTTTCGAATTTTAGCATTAAGTTTCAGTATAAAAAATTGTCACATATTCCATACTGTCTTTAACAGGAAAGTGAAGAACACATGGAACGAAATAAAGTTATTTTGATATGTACACTGTGAACAGCTTTGAGTCAGAATACATTTTAATTGAAACATTCATTTTCTGAGGTATAACAACTGACCTACACTTTAAATTTCAAAGGAATCATCAGTGAGTGTGGTTTCGAAGTATTTGCCAGTGTCCTGGATAACTGTTAATCTCCACATGATCAACTGTCACAAATTTTCAGTTCTAAGACTTCAATATTCAATAGTAATGCACGAAGACAAGGCCCAGCACATTATTAGGAATCAATGTGTTACAAAGTTGCATTCAAGCAATCAGAGATGGATAGGCAGACAAACGAGATCAACATAGAACCTCTTACAGAAGTTCATCTGCCCAAGGAATCATATTTCGTAGAACCATAAAAGGAACAGGTGGATAGAAAAAGTGATATCAGAGTAGACAAAGTTGTGTGACAAAATAAAGGATTTGAAGGTAAATATGATTCAAATATCCAAGCTTTAGAAGATGTCAAGGGTGAATTTATCTCCACCATTGTGACTGATTTTCAGCCATGTCACCATGAGTCCTCAGCCACTCATTCCTTTCATCTTGGGGGGCGTATACAGTCTACATATCCTCACACAACTTAGACCTGCAGTCAGAGACTGGTATTATGTCTTGGTCTGGCCACCCTGAAGCTCTTCCAACCTAATCCAGCTTCTTCTAAAGTGGCACGTAGAGGTAGGTGGTGGCTCGGCATGTGCTGTACATGTCCAAGCTATCTCACTCCACGAAGGTTCATAAATACGACAACTGGCTTTCCTGTATTACCTAGCACCCTTCGCCTAAACTCAAGATTGTTCACACTGTGATTCCATCAACCGCGAGTGATGTTATGAAGACACCTGTGATTAAAACCGATAACTGCTTCAAGTCTTCTGCTTCGAACCACCATGTATCACAGAAGCAGAAGAAAACAGACTTCAGCGCAGTAGGCAATCAAAGTGTATTTGTAATGCAAATATTTTGTGAATACTGAGACTAGAGGTGAAGTAATGCTGAGAATACAGGAAAAGAGGTACCAAGTTTCTATGTGATAATAACTGAGTATCTTTTAAAACAAACAATTGTAGATCAGGGGAAGAGATAAATACAAGAAAAGGTATGTTTGTGATTTTAATATACACACATCCGTCTGGCCTGTTCACTTTCTATTATTCTTTCAGCGAATTATTTGACTTTTATTTAGCTTTTTTCATTGATCGATTACCATCAATTTTTTGATTGACCTTTTTGTTTACATACTTTAGTCACTACAATATGACTATCGATCCAAAGAACAATAATTGTAGCATTTTCAGCAAGAAAACCTAATAATAAGACAAGAATGGTATACCCAGAACTTGTTAGATGACACTGTTTCACAGACAAGTATACAGGTTAAACAAATGTGAATTGTTTCACAGTTTCAACATTTGTGAATTTATATTCAACTCATCACTGTCGTTCAGCATATTCGTTTGGACAAATACGCCATCTTACGTTAATACTAGCAAAGCCTGTCTATGAATCACCTATATTTGGAAGCAAAAGAAACACATTAGGTCACAATAATTTTAAGGCCATGCATAGATCCATCGTGTTAACAGTAAGTTTGTTTATACAAAAACGAACTGGGTGATTGGAGAGAATTTCTGTAGTACCAGAGTGATGAATGAATACTGAGGTCATCAAACAGTTGTTTCATATTCGTCTAAAACTATTTCGCAGAGCGAACCAATTACATCATGCACTTTAATATCTGATGGTTTAAAGCTTCAAAACAGATGGATTATCGCTTAACTAATGGATAAATTCTAAGAATCAGAATTTTTAAATGAGATTAATTTTCATTGCAAAGTCAACTCAATAGTTTCCAATTTTTACCCATTTCTAATGAATGTCGGCATATCTGATTACAGAATGTTGATTTCAGGTTGTCTAGTGACTGTTTTAACACGATGATGTAGGCTATTTTCATTGGAAGTGGCTGCCATGACTCATGGACTTGTGGATAACCCTGCGGCCTCTCCAAAGATGATTTTCGGGGTTAAAGTCTTAGTGGGAACAACATCACTCACTGAGGGGTGGGTACATCTAGCTGACTAGTTGCAACTACGAAGAAACGTGCGTCCTGGATTCCACTACTAGCCACTATCTATCAATAATATCAAAATCGAATATATAGGCAATAATAAGGCAGCTGTGCAGGAGCCCATCTGCCAATGTGGACGGTTCAGTTTGGCCCAACCAACGATAGAATAATACAAGCAACATCATATACCACACAAGTTTGTTTAAAAGAAGTTTTAATGGTTAATCTGACTGAATCGAAAATCGATGGCGATTTATAGAAAAATTGGAGTCAGATAAAGTTCAAATCCTTGTTTAGAAGGGGAGTATAGTGAAATTCTAGTCCAACAAACATACAAGGATCTTTGTTTATGCATTAGAAGCCGATGGTGCAGAGTGGACAAAGATATGCAGTCCTCCGTAACTGTACATTCTCGCATCTCAGGTAACCTTGAATAATACACATCCATAACTCTGTGATCACCACCATCTAGAACTCGTCCAGAAATACCACCTGCAGCCCAGCCACAGAATCACCAGTCAACACAAACCCTCGACAAAAGCAGAAGTCCTGAGTGCCATAAAGTTGCTGAAGTCTGGGAAAGCAGCATGACCAGATGGAATTCCTCCAGAAACACAGAATAGACACAGAGACAACACCGGACACGCTCACACCACTATTGCAGAAGGTTTGCAATTAAGGAAGCAAGGAAAGATACCTGCCAAATATGACCAAAAATATTCAGGCATTCATGTAGGAGTGTTTATGCAAACAATGTTGTATCCATTCGGCTCAGAGTAATAGAGGTAGGGGACCTGCAAGATGCAACATCTAACTGCAGTGTCTTTCAATCTATTTTCATGAAGTATACACAGAAATATGAAAGTAGTGAGTTAACCAGCTTAATTACAAATATGAGTAAATATGTTAAATATGAGTAGAATACCACTAAAATTACAGTCATCACAAAAAACGTTACCGCAATATTTATGTGAAAAGAAAAGAAGGCCATTCAGACTAGTTAAGAAAATAAGACATTTTTCAACAGTAGATTATACTAAAAGCTGATCATAGTGTCAATTTTCCATCAACAGATAGAGTAGCTTTTTGTCGTGTAGATATAATTGTAAAACTTGATCACTATGGTAGAATATAATTCCGTATTATAAGTGATTATTTGATATGGTATAGGGTGATATAGTATTACTTAACTGATGATGATTTGAGGACAAATTATTGTTCATAATTATATCAAAGCAATCATACAACTTTCGAAATCTAACGCTCATCATCTTATCACTTCAAGTTCTTTGTTTTATAGGTTTTGGAGTTTCTCATATCTCCAGTATAGGTGTTGTGTCATTCTTATTAAATCTGTTGAGCGCTGATTAGAGGAAGTAAGATTCAGTTGGCAATCCCTCTCTCTGTTTAACTATAATGGATATAATTACAGCTGTTTTTATCTCATCCTGTTGTATGTTTCCGTATCGGCGCATGCAATGTGATAGTCGAGTGATTTTCTCGATTATTAATCTTAATAGGATCGACCATTCCACATATATCTGAACTGCTACATTCGGATAGTCTGACTGACTCCGATCGGTTAGTCTGACCTACGTAACTGACCCTACAGCCATTACGTGGAACTTGGTAGGTCAGATTGGTTTGTTTAACTGGATCAATCAGATCCTAAAATCAACAAAAATTGGCAGGTTTGAATTCTACCCTAATTCCAGTGTTGCTGAGAATTCACCGTAGAATTTCTTGTGTTCTTTCCTTATATAATAACACAATAAAGGCCTTAAACTCCTTTCCACCTGTATTGTCGTTATTATTCATATTCGTATTACTGTCATCATTTCCTTTCCTATCTCTTCGTACGAATTTCTTCATAAAGCGTAGAGGATAATAATTAATTAGTAGTGTTGTTTTGCATATTTCAATTCACTTGCTTAAGTCCTTGCAACGACCAGTGAGGTTTCCATCTGTATTGTTTATATATTTGATTAAACCCACCTTAACTGCTGTTGGATGAGATAACTTGAATTCTCGGTCCCCGTCAGAATGTGTCATTTTTCGCCTACTACTAAGCTTATATGTGTGAAGTAACCATCAATAAATTTAGGTTTCAGCATGGTAAATATGTCCTCCATATATCACCACCATATGTCAAGTATAGGAACAAAAGTTTGTAAAGCCGTATGTTGCCAAGTATCTGTAAATGTGTCCGCTGCGATTAGGGATATTAGTGATTCTATTACTACTTCATCTGTTTGTTTTCCTGACCAATATACTACCAATTTTTGGAGACCTGAATAGGTAACTATATTTAGTAGTTAACAACGTGTGACAGTTCTTTACGAGTGGTTACAAGCTGGATACAAATTGGATATAAATATGTACTAATTTTAAATAATATATTCAATGAGCAATAAAATATATGACCTTATATCCATCTGTTCATCACGCTAACTTGTTATTTTTCTCTGATTCTTTAAAATTAAAATCGTAAACGTGTCCCTATGAAATGTCAACAAATGTAGATCCAAAGTGAAACATATCATCATTGTTCAATGATAAATTTATTTTAAACAAAATTGTGATACTGAATTCAAAAGTGCTTTGTTATACTTTGAAAACGTGTGTTAAATATTTTTCTGAATGTAAACAGATCTACATATGAAACGTTTCTTGATATAGTTACTAAATTGATGATAAATGTGCTGTGAATTCTTTTGAACATTCAAAACCTCAACAATGCAGCTATAACGGCAACTAACTTTAGGGACCAAAACCTCTTGTTTCCTGTGTATTTTAAGATTAACTAAGCTCTAAAATTCAACTGCCTTATTAACCAATTATTTGTTGTGGCAAAAGTGATAAATTCTCGGTTCACTGACACATAAACTTCTTCCTGAAAAAAAACTCTATATAACTTTTTGAATTGCTGTATTGATTGTTCGAAATGACTATAGCCAAAAGTTTCCTACGTAAATCTTGCCATAATTCAATCTCATTTTCCACCTGAATCTCCCTTCTATTTGCATGCCTATATATATATATATATATATATATATATATATATATATATATATATTATTATAATTATTAACCTCGCCTGGTTAACTAGTTTACTAGTTACTAGCCGGTCCTAAGCCCGGGTAAAGAGGGAAGGTTGGGCATAGGGCTAGCAACCCTACCCCGGAAAACAAATCTAACCGCTAAAGAAACTTCAAAGCACAAACGAAATATAAAAAATAATAATCACAAAATTATTCCTGGCTGGAATCGGAGAGGCGAAATGACACCAGTTGGTGAAAGCCTGTCTTCGGGAAGCCAATTCACCGATCTGTCTACTCTTCTCTCGATGAAAGCGAAAGTAAACGTGGGGACACGGAATGTCCGCATGATGTTTGAACCCAGCAAGTCAGCCCATCCAGATTGTAAACGAGATGAGAAGGTATCACATTGAAGTGCTTGGGATTTGCGAAAGCAGATGGAATGGGAGTGGACTCTCCAAACTGTCAACTGGGGAGGAGAGTCAATAATCTACTCGGTTTCTGTCACCCAGATAACAACCATGACCACATTGAGTTATGGAGTGGCTATCATGATGTCCCGTTGAAGAGCATCGAAGGCTCTCATGCAGTGGGAACCAATCTCCTCATGCAGGATCATGGCAGCAATATTCAACTCAAAAGGGAGGAAGGTCACAATCATACAATGCTACACTACACACCTACAAATAATGCAGACGCAGATGAAGAGAAAAAGGAGGAATTATACAGACAACTGCAATCAACACTGGACAAGATCACAACCCAGTTGGCGATATCAAAATTCTAATGGGTGGAGCGACATGAATGCCAAAGTGGGAGGGGACAACACGGGAAGAGAACTAACCATGGGTCGAGAAGAGCTCGGTGAGGTGATGAACGAGAATGGAGAATTGTTTGCAGAATTCTGTGCATTCAACGATTTGGTGACTGAAGGTGAGGCAGTGTGTTCAAGCACAAGGATATCCACAAGTCAGCGACATGGAGTTGATTTCACCAGATGGACACACTAAAAATCAAATCGACTTCATCTCAATCTCAAGAAAATGGAGATGGAGACGCAGTCAGCCTACTTGACACAAGGTGAAGAAGAGGAGCAGATGTGGGTTCACACCACTCGATATCTAGTGTAAGGAACCTGCCTTCAAAATCAAGTTGAAAGCCTTCGAGAAAGCTGGTGATAGACCGCAGTTCAAGTACAACACTCGGAAACTGACGGATGAAACTACACAGAAAATCTTCACGGCAGCCAGCCATCAAGACAAAATGGGAGATATCGAGGAACATCCGTGAAGAAACCTGTGTGGAAGAACACCGGAAGTCTTTGAAAGCTATGTGGAGAGAAACCTGCACAACCGTATTAGGACGGAAGAAGAAAGAAGACGAGGAATGGATCTCGACGGACACATGGAAGCTGATAGATGGGGGAGAGGAGGATGGTGAAGCAGAAGATAAACCAGTGCAGTGCAAGGATGAACGACGACAAGAGGAACTGAGTACAATGTATAAAACACTATACTGGACAAAGAAGTGAAGAAGAGAGCACGGGAAGACAAAAGACACTTCTACGAAACACTGGCAAGTGAAGGAGAACAGGCTGCAGGCTGGTGAGAGAGACCTGACAACATTGTATCAAATAATCAGGTTGCTATCTGTTAGGGAAGAGATCAACGCAGACGAAACCAATAAAAGATGAAGAAGGAAATTTAATTACAAAAGAAGAGAAACAGAGGAAACGATGGGCCGGCCACTTCAAGAAGCTCTTGAATCGACCACCACCACCACCTGCACTTCGTCCGGGAATACCACCTGCAGCCCAGCCGCTGAACTACAAGTGAACATAAATCCTCCAACAAAAGTGGAAGTCCATAAAGCTACTGAGATGTTGGAAAGCAGCATGACCAGATGGGATCCCGCCAGAAGCACTGAGAGCAGACGTGGAGGCAACAACGGACAGGCTCACACCACTATTGCAGAAGGTCTGGATGAAAGGAAAGGTACCCGCCGAGTGATTGGAATAAGGGTTACCTTGTCAAACTGCCGAAGAAGTGAGACCTCAGTGCTTGCTAGAACTGGCGTGGAATCACTCTCCTGTCCACCCAGAGCAAGCAAAATATTAAGCCGCATCATCCTGGAGAGGCTAAGGGATGCACTGGATTCAAAACTACGACCGGAGCAGGCTGGCTGGCTGGATTCAGGAAGTACAAATCATGTGCAGACCAAATTGCAACGCTTCGTATCATCATAGAACAGAGCATAGAATGGCAATCACCTCTCCACCTCAACTTCATCGACTTTGAGAAGGCCTTTGACAGCGTCGACCGACAAGTAATTTGGAAACTGCTTCAATACTACGGAATACCACAAACCTTTATCCGCCTCATTCAACAACTATATGAAGATGCCACATGCCAAGTAATCCACAATGGGAAGCTCGGTGATGCCTTTGAAGTGAAGACAGGAGTGAAACAAGGTTGCCTACTATCACCCATGATATTCTTGATTGTGGTGGACTGGATCATGCAGCAAACAGTAGGCAGCGAGAAGAGGGGGATACACTGGACGACGGAAAAGAACCTAGAAGACTTGGATTTCGCCGATGACTTATGCCTAATGTCACATAAACTTGAAGATCTGCAGGCAAAAACTAACAAGTTGATAGAAGAGGCAGCGAAGACGGGACTTCAGGTGAATATAGAGAAGACAGAAGTGATGAAGATACCGCACCACCACCATCAACAACAACAACAACAAACTCCAATCACTGTCAACGGGAGAAACTTAAAGGAAGTAACCTCCTTCACTTATCTAGGAAGCACTGTTTCAACTACAGGCGGGACGGACGAGGACGTCAAAGTCAGAATCGGAAGAGCAAGACAGGCGTTCATTAGCCTGAAACCAGTGTGGAGATCTTCTGCACTCAGCATGCGGAACAAGATACGGATTTTCAACACCAACGTCAAGTCAGTGCTCTTGTATGGCTCAGAGACTTAGCGCGTCACGAAAGGTATTTCCAATAAACTACAGACATTCATCAACAACTGCTTACGCTCGCTACTGAAGATCAGATGGCCAGAAAGAATAAGCAACAAGGAACTCTGGGAACGAACCAACCAAGAACCTATCACGCAACAAATATGCAGGAAGAAGTGGAGATGGATTGGCCATGCACTGAGAAGGCCGACTGAGGACATCACGCGTCAGGACCTCGAGTGGAATCCCCATGGGAAGCGACGAGTTGGACGTCCGAGGGTGACATGGAGGAGGTCGTGGGAGGAGGAAATGAGAGGTTGTGGGCTGTCGTGGGACCAGGTGGAAAAGATCTCAGAGAACAGAGGTCACTGGAGGCGTGCTACTGAAGCCCTATGTTCCACTAGAAACCCAAGGGACTAATAATAATAATAATAATAATAATAATAATAACAATAATAATAATAATTATTATTATTATTATTAGTAGTAGTAGTAGTAGTCCCCAGGGTTCCTAATGGAACATACCGCTTCAGTAGCACGTTTCCATCCCACTCTCTTCTCTGAAATCTTTTCAACCTGGCTCCACAACAGCCCACAACCTCTCATTTCCTCCTCGCACGATCTCCTCAATGTCACCCTCAACTGCGACGCCAAACTAGTAGCTTCCCATGGGGATTCCACTCGAAGGCCAGGCCTGATACGCGATGTCGCCAGTCGGCCTTCTCACTGTATGCCCAATCCATCTACACTTCCTTCCAATGCATATTTGTTGCGTGATAGGTTCTTTGTTGGTTCGTTACCAGCCAGAGCTCATTGTTGCTTATTCTGACTGTTCTAGCCATCTGATCTTCAGTAAAATGCCAGTGTAGGCAGTTGTTGATGAATGTCTGTAGTTTATTGGAAATGCCTTTCGTAATGCGCCACCAAGTCTCTGAACCATACAGAATCACTGACTTGACGTTGGTGTTGAAAATCTGGATGTTGTTCCACATGCTGAGTGCAGTGCAGAAGATCTCCACAATGGTTTCAGGTTAATGAACGCCTGTCTTGCTCTTCCGATTCTGACTGGCTTTGACATCCTCGTCTGTGCCTGTGCCACCTGTAGTTGAAACGGTGCTTCCGAGATAGGTGAAGGAGGTTACTTCCTTCAAGTTTCTCCCGTTGATGGTCACTGGAGTTTGTTGTTCTTGTTGGTGGTGGTGGTGCGGTATCTTCATCACTTCTGTCTTCTCTATATTCACTTGAAGTCACGTCTTCGCTGCCCTGCCTCTTCTGTCACTCTGTTAGTTTTCGCCTGTAGATCTTCAAAATTATGTGACATCAGGCACAAGTCATCGTTGGCGAAATCCAGATCTTCTAGGTTCTTTTCCGCAGTCCAGCCAGCGTATCCCCCTCTTCTCGCTCCCCACTGTTGTCTGCCGCATGATCCAGTCGACCACAATCAGGAATATCATGGGTGATAGTAGGCAACCTTGTTTCACTCCTTCCTGTCTTCACTTCAAAAACATCACTGAGCTAAGCTTTCCATTGTGAATTACTTGGCATGTGGCGTCTTCATATAGTTGTTGAATGAGATTGCAAAAGGTTTGTGGTATTCCGTAGTAATGAAGCAGTTTCCAAATTACCTCTTGGTCGACGCTGTCAAAGACCTTTTCAAAGTGGATGAAGTTGAGGTAGATTTGAGTTGACTGGCATTCCATACTCTGTTCTATGATGATGCGTAGTGTAGCGTTGCAATTTGGTCCGCACATGATTTGTACTTCCTGAATCCAGCCAGCCAGCCTGCTCCGGTCGTAGTTTTGAATCCAGTGCATCCTTTAGCCCCTCCAGGATGATGTGGCTTAATATTTTGCTTGCTCTGGGTGGACAGGAGAGTGAATCCTCACCAATTCTTGCAAACATTGAGGTCTCACTTCTTCGGCAGTTTGACAAGGTAGTCCATATTCCAACCACTCGGCGGGTACCTTTCCTTTCCTCCAGACCTTCTGCAATAGTGGTGTGAGCCTGTCCGTTGTTGCCTCCACGTCTGCTCTCAGTGCTTCTGGCGGGATCCCATCTGGTCATGCTGCTTTCCAACATCTCAGTAGCTTTATGGACTTCCACTTTTGTTGGAGGATTTATGTTCACTTGTAGTTCAGCGGCTGGGCTGCAGGTGGTATTCCCGGACGAAGCGCAGGTGGTGGTGGTGGTCGATTCAAGAGCTTCTTGAAGTGGTCGGCCCATCGTTTCCTCTTTTTCTCTTCTTTTGTAATTAAATTTCCTTCATCATCTTTTATTGGTTTCGTCTGCGTTGATCTCTTCCCTAACAGATAGCAACCTGATTATTTGATACAATGTTGTCAGGTCTCTCTCACCAGCCTGCAGCCTGTTCTGCTTCACTTGCCAGTGTTTTGTAGAAGTGTCTTTTGTCTTCCCGTGCTCTCTTCTTCACTTCTTTGTCCAGTATAGTGTTTTATACATTGTACTCAGTTCCTCTTCTCGTCGTTCATCCTTGCACTGCACTGGTTTATCTTCTGCTTCACCATCCTCCTCTCCCCCATCTATCAGCTTCCATGTATCCATCGAGATCCATTCCTTGTCTTCTTTCTTCTTCCGTCCTAATACGGTTGTGCAGGTTTCTCTCCACATAGCTTTCAAAGACTTCCAGTGTTCTTCTACACAGGTTTCTTCACGGATGTTCCTCCATATCTCCCATTTTGTCTTGATGACTGGCTGCCGTTAAAATTTTCTGTGTAGTTTCATCCGTCAGTTTCCGAGTGTTGTACTTGAACTGCGGTCTATCACCAGCTTTCTCGAAGGCTTTCAACTTGATTTTGAAGGCAGGTTCCTTACACTAGATATCGAGTGGTGTGAACCCACATCTGCTCCTCTTCTTCACCTTGTGTCAAGTAGGCTGACTGCGTCTCCATCTCCATTTTCTTGAGATTGAGATGAAGTCGATTTGATTTTTAGTGTGTCCATCTGGTGAAATCAACTCCATGTCGCTGACTTGTGGATATCCTTGTGCTTGAACACACTGCCTCACCTTCAGTCACCAAATCGTTGAATGCACAGAATTCTGCAAACAATTCTCCATTCTCGTTCATCACCTCAACGAGCTCTTCTCGACCCATGGTTAGTTCTCTTCCTGTGTTGTCCCCTCCCACTTTGGCATTCATGTCGCTCCACCCATTAGAATTTTGATATCGCCAACTGGGTTGTGATCTTGTCCAGTGTTGATTGCAGTTGTCTGTATAATTCCTCCTTTTTCTCTTCATCTGCGTCTGCATTATTTGTAGGTGTGTAGTGTAGCATTGTATGATTGTGACCTTCCTCCCTTTTGAGTTGAATATTGCTGCCATGATCCTGCATGAGGAGATTGGTTCCCACTGCATGAGAGCCTTCGATGCTCTTCAACGGGACATCATGATAGCCACTCCATAACTCAATGTGGTCATGGTTGTCATCTGGGTGACAGAAACCGAGTAGATTATTGACTCTCCTCCCCAGTTGACAGTTTGGAGAGTCCACTCCCATTCCATCTGCTTTCGCGAATTCCAGCACTTCAATTGATACCTTCTCATCTCGTTTGCAATCTGGATGGGCTGACTTGCTGGGTTCAAACATCATGCGGACATTCCGTGTCCCCACGTTTACTTTCGCTTTCATCGAGAGAAGAGTAGACAGATCGGTGAATTGGCTTCCCGAAGACAGGCTTTCACCAACTGGTGTCATTTCGCCTCTCCGATTCCAGCCAGGAATAATTTTGTGATTATTATTTTTTATATTTCGTTTGTGCTTTGAAGTTTCTTTAGCGGTTAGATTTGTTTTCCGGGGTAGGGTTGCTAGCCCTATGCCCAACCTTTCCTCTTTTCCGGGCTTAGGACCGGCTATTAACTAGTGAACTAGTTAACCAGGCGAGGTTATTTAAATGTTTAGTCTGCCTGAATTCTTTCTTATCTCAGTATTTCAGGTTACTTATTACCACAGCGAAAATTACATAACGACATTCTCCTTACCAGTTTTTAATCGGTCCGTTTTCACTTCTTTTAATAGTCATAGGTAGTCGAAATCTTTGGAACGTCATTCTTGATGTTACGAATACTAAGACTCGTCTTTACTCTTGTCAAAGATAGTTGAATTTTCTAGCTTATAATCACTAAAATACATTTCAGTTAATATGATCAAATATGATCTGAATTGTAGGTGAATCATAAGATCCCAGTATAAGTTATGAAATCAATGATGAGCTAATAACGCATCTACAGTGCTCGAAGAGACATCTTTTATGACAAGGAACTAAAGAAAGTACTTCTCTTAAGTTCATAAGAACCTGCTGTTTGATTTCAGAAGATCTCATATATAAAGTTAGCTTCAGTAAACATATTTGGATATAAAGCAAATATAACTTCAAATTACACTGACTTTTGAATAAGATTTATTGTTTCATATAAAGCTGAGACAAGCGATAAGGTTCTCAGTTTATTTTTCAGTAAAGATACGTTACTGGTCACCTTCAGTCCGATCAATAATCATTTTCAGACATTTTGACTAGGCTACACATGTAAATTCTCAGACAGGTTTGGTTGCACGTTTGAAAATAACGATTTACTTGGCTAATTTCTAAATGACTGAACTTAAAACATTTAAATAAAAGAACAGATAATTCAGCGAAGAAAACTTTCTTTTTCGATGATATCATTTTCCAAAGCTGTACAGTCATATTTATATATTTGTTTGAAATAACGTACATAGAAATAGTATTATTTACTGAATAAGTTTTCAGACACAATACGGTGCTGACAATCCTATAGAGATGACTATTCAGTTTTGTGGTTTAGCTTATAAACTTATATCATTTTTCACTCCGTGGTCATATTGAATTTTACACACATACTTTTCTCAAGCCTAAGTGAGTGAAACAAATCTAACTATGAAGTTAGTAAGTGAAAACAAACCAACGATCTATTTCCAGTTTTCTATAAACCTACTTAGCTGGGTTTTTATTTTTAATTAAGACGTTGAGCAATAGTCTCTAGCAGATGCTAAGTACAGGATTACAGTTAGAAGTTGAAACAACTGTAAAACAAATAGCATTCAGTTTTTTGGATAATTCTGAACTAAGAAAGTAATATGAAACACTATGACAGCAAGTAAAGGACATATATGCGTTAAGTTCACGACGTTATTCTTTTGCTTAGAAGTAAAACTATTACTGACTCGAAACGCAGGAGGAGGGTTCTAAAGAAATTTAGTTTGCCGGTTAATTCCAACTTTTCCTGTTTTTCTGTCTTCAAAGTATTGCTAAATATCCAGTAGACAGCAAATTTCATGTTCTACGCCATCAGTGTTATACATTAAATAGGCTTTAATTCAGAGAAACTCATTCTAAGTGCTTGCAGACGTAAATGCGCACACAATTATTGATACTGGTTGATGATTGAAGATGAAGTGAAAATCTAGACCACAGCAGGATTCGAATGAGAGACGACTGAGTTTCCAGCCTTATGCTCTACCAACTGAACTATGAGGTCTGACTAATGACCAGATTTTAATTTCACTCCAATCACCAAACGCTTTGCAGGACTACCATCTGAATTCGTAACGTGAAGTACTGATAAATTGTACTCACCCAGTACCAATACTAGTCTGCCAAGACATGGCTATGTGAGATAGTAGAAGTGATAATCAATATGACGCTCTCCCTTTCTAATTCAGTTCTACTTGGATTGAGATGAGAAGTTCTGAATAGGTAGCCAGTGTGAAAACGATCAAGCGATAGTAACGCCTCACGAACTCACATGGTAGTCGGGCAAAAACCTTGATGACTGAAGATAAATAAAATCTGGTCAGCAGTTGGATTTCGCAGCTCGGTAAGTAGAACATATGGCTGCAATCCCGGTGGTCGCTAGTTAGAACGTGACCACCGTCGAAATTTTCATTTCACCTAAAATCTTTACCCAGTATGAATTGTTATTCTTCGTCCCTTCCATTCCCAGTGGAACATACGGCTCCGGTAGCACGTCATCATTCCACTCTCTTCTCTGCACTCTTTTCAACCTGACTCCACCACTACCCAACAACCCTTCATTTCTTACTCACATGATCTCCTCCGTGTCAGTCTCGCCTCGGACGCCCAACTCGTCCTTTCCCATTTGGCCTTCAATCGACGACCTGACCTGACCTGGTGCATGATGTCCACAATCGGTCTTCCCAGTGTATGAGCAATCCAATCCATATCCAATTCCTTCTGCATATTTGTTGAGCGATGAGTTCTTGATTGGTTGGTTGCCGGCCAGCCAACCACCCAGCCACCCAGCCAGCCAGCATGTTCTGGTCATAGTTTTGAACAAAGAGCATTGTTTGGTCTCTCTCCTTCCAGGATGATGTGGCTTAATATACTGGTTGGAGTGTACAGGAGCATGATTCCGTGCCAGTTCTTGCAAACATTTATGTCACCCTCTTTTGGGAGTTCGACAAGGTGTTCCTTCTTCCAATTGGTGGGCGGGTACCTTTCCTTGCTTCCTGAATTGCAAACCTTCTGCAATAGTGGTGTGAGTGTGTCCGGTGTTGTCTCTGTGTCTGTTTTCAGTGTTCCTGGCGGAATTCCATCTCGTCATGCTGCTTTCCCGACTTGCAGTATGTTAATGGAGTTCAGGACTTCTGCTTTTGTCGGAGGGTTTGTGTTGACTGGTGATCCTGTGGCTGGGCTGCGGGTGGCGTTTCTCGACGAGTTGCAGTTGGTGGTGGTGGTCAATTCAATAATTTCCTGAAGTGGTCAGCCCATTGTTACCATTGTTTCTCCTCTTTGGTAAATAAGTTTCCTTTACTGTCTCTCACTGGTTTCATCTGTGTTGATCTCTCCACTGCTAGGATGCAACCCGATTATTTGATATAGAGTTGTCAGGTGTATTCTCTTCTACCTGCAGCTTGTTGTGTTTCACTTGAAAGTGTGTCACGGAAGTGTCTTTTGTCTTTCCGTGCATTCTTCTTCACTTACTCAGTATAAATACTGGCCGGCTATTTAGACAATAAAATGATATTTATGTATACATGTAGCTGCATGCCAAAACAACTTCATTGGCAATCAATGCTATATGCTTTATATAGAAGCAGTATATTTTATGAAAACAATTTTAATTTGTCAATCATATCATATGATTATGAGCAGTAATTTATGCTCGAGCCGTCAAGTAGATAATACTATATCACTGTGCTATAATTCGAATAAACAAATCTAATATGGAATTACATTCTACCACAGTGCCCAAGTTTTACACTTCTATTAAAGAATTCTATATAGACTATCTGTTAAGGAATAAAACTGCACGAAGTTGCGTCTAACTAGTTATTATTTCATTCACAGAGGCCAGAAGAGTTAAGTGATAACTTATAAATCTGCCGTTGATGAAATGCAGCTGAAATTTAACTGAAACGTCTTTTTAACGTATTATTTTGGCAGGAAGTCATAGACAAATGGATACCAGGGTAGTTGATGAATGGTTCTGCAGTCACCACGATATGCGTCGTTCTTGGGACCTGTTGTGCATAGGGTTGGTGTTGTACGGTATTGAAGATTTCCAAATTAGGTATACAGTTTACTTCTAGTTATGGTAGTTATCTAAAGACTTCGTTGAATGACATTCAGAAACTTTATCTACATTATCAGTGATGAGAGATTAGTTTAATACGCTTGTAGATTTGTAAGGGAGCAACAAATTCAGAATTGTTTTACATACTTTTTGGTATATGCTACAATAAAATGTTACTTGCTACGATGCGTAGGAAGATTACTAGTCAAGTTCAGATTTTAAAGATGGACAAAATGACTGTATTAGACATCACCAAAGTTTTAACATGATCTTCATGTGGTAGGTAACATTGGGTTAAACATAAATGAATGGTATATTAAAGAACTAAATATCTTTGTTATTTACTTACCATCTACACGATTTATAGAACCGACATTTACATTTGTTAATTCTTCAAACTTTATTTACTTATTGTTTCTACCTTGTTCCTACATTTACAGACTAATAAATTTTACTTTGTGAAACAAATTACCTGGGAATTGTAATCTGTAAAAAGTTTTTAAGAATAAATTAACTTCAACATATAATATAAACTAACGACTAAATGTCATGAATAGTATATAAACAACAAAAAGACTTTTTTTCTCATGAAAAATCATGTTTAGTCTCATTGGAAAGTGAATTAAACTACTGGCTAGTATTTTGGATGTCTTCATTCTGATATTAAGTAAACATAGTGGGATTGCATAAATAGAGGCATGCTAAATGATTACAGGTAAATAAAGTTGAACCAAAGTATCTCTAAAATTTAGTTACAAGAAGTCGAAGTTTTACTTTTTTGATCAATAAAAAAGTAAGAATTTCCCTGAAAATATTTACAACCTTTAAACATCCTTTGAAGACCGAAAGTATTTTATAAGCACTCAGTATACACATAGTTTTTGTGTCTTATGGCAGAGTTCAAGCCTACTTCTAATAATAAAAAGTTTGCATGAACATCTTAGAACCTCGCCTGGTTAACTAGTTCACTAGTTAATAGCCGGTCCTAAGCTCCCGTAAAGAGGGAAGGTTGGGCATAGGGCTAGCAACCCCACCCCGGAAAACAAATCTAACCGCTAAAGAAACTTCAAAGCACAAACGAAATATAAAAAATAATAATCACAAAATTATTCCTGGCTGGAATCGGAGAGGCGAAATGACACCAGTTGGTGAAAGCCTGTCTTCGGGAAGCCAATTCACCGATCTGTCTACTCTTCTCTCGATGAAAGCGAAAGTAAACGTGGGGACACGGAATGTCCGCATGATGTTTGAACCCAGCAAGTCAGCCCACCCAGATTGCAAACGAGATGAGAAGGTATCAAATTGAAGTGCCTGGAATTCGCGAAAGCAGATGGAATGGGAGTGGACTCTCCAAACTGTCAACTGGGGAGGAGAGTCAATAATCTACTCGGTTTCTGTCACCCAGATAACAACCATGACCACATTGAGTTATGGAGTGGCTATCATGATGTCCCGTTGAAGAGCATCGAAGGCTCTCATGCAGTGGGAACCAATCTCCTCATGCAGGATCATGGTAGCAATATTCAACTTAAAAGGGAGGAAGGTCACAATCATACAATGCTACACTACACACCTACAAATAATGCAGACGCAGATGAAGAGAAAAAGGAGGAATTATACAGACAACTGCAATCAACACTGGACAAGATCACAACCCAGTTGGCGATATCAAAATTCTAATGGGTGGAGCGACATGAATGCCAAAGTGGGAGGGGACAACACAGGAAGAGAACTAACCATGGGTCGAGAAGAGCTCGTTGAGGTGATGAACGAGAATGGAGAATTGTTTGCAGAATTCTGTGCATTCAACGATTTGGTGACTGAAGGTGAGGCAGTGTGTTCAAGCACAAGGATATCCACAAGTCAGCGACATGGAGTTGATTTCACCAGATGGACACACTAAAAATCAAATCGACTTCATCTCAATCTCAAGAAAATGGAGATGGAGACGCAGTCAGCCTACTTGACACAAGGTGAAGAAGAGGAGCAGATGTGGGTTCACACCACTCGATATCTAGTGTAAGGAACCTGCCTTCAAAATCAAGTTGAAAGCCTTCGAGAAAGCTGGTGATAGACCGCAGTTCAAGTACAACACTCGGAAACTGACGGATGAAACTACACAGAAAATCTTCACGGCAGCCAGCCATCAAGACAAAATGGGAGATATCGAGGAACATCCGTGAAGAAACCTGTGTAGAAGAACACTGGAAGTCTTTGAAAGCTATGTGGAGAGAAACCTGCACAACCGTATTAGGACGGAAGAAGAAAGAAGACAAGGAATGGATCTCGATGGATACATGGAAGCTGATAGATGGGGGAGAGGAGGATGGTGAAGCAGAAGATAAACCAGTGCAGTGCAAGGATGAACGACGAGAAGAGGAACTGAGTACAATGTATAAAACACTATACTGGACAAA
This sequence comes from Heterobilharzia americana, assembly GCA_944470555.2. Classification (NCBI taxonomy): domain Eukaryota; kingdom Metazoa; phylum Platyhelminthes; class Trematoda; order Strigeidida; family Schistosomatidae; genus Heterobilharzia; species Heterobilharzia americana. The sequence goes on along the minus strand of OX104129.1, from coordinate 32,297,187 downwards.
GAAGTGAAGAAGAGAGCACGGGAAGACAAAAGACACTTCTACAAAACACTGGCAAGTGAAGCAGAACAGGCTGCAGGCTGGTGAGAGAGACCTGACAACATTGTATCAAATAATCAGGTTGCTATCTGTTAGGGAAGAGATCAACGCAGACGAAACCAATAAAAGATGATGACGGAAATTTAATTACAAAAGAAGAGAAGGAAAGGAAACGATGGGCCGACCACTTCAAGAAGCTCTTGAATCGACCACCACCACCACCTGCGCTTCGTCCGGGAATACCACCTGCAGCCCAGCCGCTGAACTACAAGTGAACATAAATCCTCCAACAAAAGTGGAAGTCCATAAAGCTACTGAGATGTTGGAAAGCAGCATGACCAGATGGGATCCCGCCAGAAGCACTGAGAGCAGACGTGGAGGCAACAACGGACAGGCTCACACCACTATTGCAGAAGGTCTGGAGGAAAGGAAAGGTACCCGCCGAGTGGTTGGAAGATGGACTACCTTGTCAAACTGCCGAAGAAGTGAGACCTCAATGTTTGCAAGAATTGGTGAGAATTCACTCTCCTGTCCACCCAGAGCAAGCAAAATATTAAGCCACATCATCCTGGAGGGGCTAAAGGATGCACTGGATTCAAAACTACGACCGGAGCAGGCTGGCTGGCTGGATTCAGGAAGTACAAATCATGTGCGGACCAAATTGCAACGCTACACTACGCATCATCATAGAACAGAGTATGGAATGCCAGTCAACTCAAATCTACCTCAACTTCATCCACTTTGAAAAGGTCTTTGACAGCGTCGACCAAGAGGTAATTTGGAAACTGCTTCATTACTACGGAATACCACAAACCTTTTGCAATCTCATTCAACAACTATATGAAGACGCCACATGCCACATGCCAAGTAATTCACAATGGAAAGCTTAGCTCAGTGATGTTTTTGAAGTGAAGACAGGAAGGAGTGAAACAAGGTTGCCTACTATCACCCATGATATTCCTGATTGTGGTCGACTGGATCATGCGGCAGACAACAGTGGGGAGCGAGAAGAGGGGGATACGCTGGCTGGACTGCGGAAAAGAACCTAGAAGATCTGGATTTCGCCAACGATGACTTGTGCCTGATGTCACATAATTTTGAAGATCTACAGGCGAAAACTAAAAGAGTGACAGAAGAGGCAGGGCAGCGAAGACGTGACTTCAAGTGAATATAGAGAAGACAGAAGTGATGAAGATACCGCACCACCACCACCAACAAGAACAACAAACTCTAGTGACCATCAACGGGAGAAACTTGAAGGAAGTAACCTCCTTCACCTATCTCGGAAGCACCGTTTCAACTACAGGTGGCACAGGCACAGACGAGGATGTCAAAGCCAGTCAGAATCGGAAGAGCAAGACAGGCGTTCATTAACCTGAAACCATTGTGGAGATCTTCTGCACTGCACTCAGCATGTGGAACAACATCCAGATTTTCAACACCAACGTCAAGTCAGTGATTCTGTATGGTTCAGAGACTTGGTGGCGCGTTACGAAAGGCATTTCCAATAAACTACAGACATTCATCAACAACTGCCTACACTGGCATTTTACTGAAGATCAGATGGCTAGAACAGTCAGAATAAGCAACAATGAGCTCTGGCTGGTAACGAACCAACAAAGAACCTATCACGCAACAAATATGCATTGGAAGGAAGTGTAGATGGATTGGGCATACACTGAGAAGGCCGACTGGCGACATCGCGTATCAGGCCTGGCCTTCGAGTGGAACCCAGATGAGAAGCTACTAGTTTGGCGTCGCAGTTGAGGGTGACATTGAGGAGATCGTGCGAGGAGGAAATGAGAGGTTGTGGGCTGTTGTGGAGCCAGGTTGAAAAGATTTCAGAGAAGAGAGTGGAATGGAGACGTGCTACTGAAGCGGTATGTTCCATTAGGAACCCTGGGGACTAATAATTTTGATAATGGTAATGAACATCTTAGAAATCCAGTGTCATATAACCGCATATAAGTAGAGCATACATTCCTATGGAAAGAACGTGAATTTGAAGCTTTCAGTCGCCTTGTAAAATCTGTGGAAGTTAGGGATGTATGAAGCTACAGAGCTAATTTTAATTTATGAGCATCGTCAGCATTCACTAAAGAGTAAATAGCAAAGACACTTAATCTGCTGCTTGTACAACGCGCAAAATGATTGCATGGTTATCGCATTAGGCTTTCTACCTTTCCTAACCAAAATGACTACTATCTGCTTGCTACAGGGTGCGCCTAAATTATATTAAATATTCAGTTTTATACATCTTATAAGGTGTATTTTTACCTACGTAATTTCAGTGTAGTATATTGAAAGAAATAAACAAATATTTCTTATTATTCTTTAGTAGTTCGACCCAACTAAGAAGATACTTTTCAAGAGTATGAATCTGACATTAAGTATCCCGGTTAATATTCAAGTTTTGGTACAGATGGTGACCATTCAGTTCATCGTTGATCAGGGTACGTTCAAATATAGTTTTACAATTTCTGATTATACAAAGTTCTGAGATTATTAGTTCAAAGCTAAAATTTTTCAGTCCTAAAGTGGAATTTTATTCAGTAAGCTTCGAATATAATAAAATAGGATGACTAATAATATATCCCTGCTTTAGATTTCAGAATATATCAGGAGTTGGTTACAAATCACTACCGACTTCATCAAGAATTCGAAATTGTTATCGCACACACCAATGGGAAACATTTTGTCGGTAGTTTTCTTACAAAATGGGAATAGAAAAACTAAAGAAGGTTATAGAGAAAATAATTATCTTTTCTGTGACTCATTTTCATAGCTGTGCCCTCGAAAATACATATTCTAGACAAATTTACGGTCAAAGGTCAAAGTTAATGGATGGAGGAATGGGGTGAGTGAAACGATATTACGTAACGCAACGAATAGTCATAAAACTTTGATAAGATTGATGCATCGAACAGTAAGATTTGGTATCCAGCAAAAATAAATCAATAAACCCATCATCAAGTTAACAAATAAAATACAAAAATAAAACATAAACAGAAGTTTGAGATAAAGAGAGTGGTTATATGTGTTTCTTTTGAGTACACTATTGAGGTTTGAAGCAGTGAATTGTCAAAGCTATGAGTTTACATAACTGTTTACTTTTTATCTTTTCCGAACTGTGTGGTTGGACTCCTTGGAGGACTATGAACGGGGTTTCAGAGGAGTCAGATATCCAGAGTCCACGAGGTGCCCAACGTTAGAGCTTGAGCCGGTTTCATGCTCACCTTTCAACAACCAAGCTTGATAATATTTGTAGGTGCATTTTGCAAGCAAAAGCATAGTATGGCTGATGTATTCAGCTCCATAGCAGTAAGTGAATTTATGAACACATATTGAAAAGGCCCAGTGAATCAATTTATCTTTCATGGATTGACCAGTCAGCTTTTGAAATGAGAAGACAATGAAGAAGTTAGTATCATGAAATGTCGTACTGAGAAACTTTGACAAACATTGTCGAAGAATGTCGGTGGCAGCCTCACCTTTGAATCAGGGGTTCATTAAAAGTATTTTCTTTTATACTGATTGAATCAGTTCCATGGTTTTCATTTCTTTCATAATTCCTGCTTTGGTAGTCGCGATTTATCACGAATTGACGGAGGTGGAAGACTGCGGACTACTGAACTCTGACTCATTGGCTAATTGGCTAGCACTCTCACCGTCGAACCTGAAGGTCCCGAGTTCGACCCTCGGTGATGTCATAGGTAAGTACTGCTGAGAAGTCCCATACTAGGACATGATAGCTGTCTACAACTCACAATTGTCCAGTGGTTCTCCAAATGATGTCAGTCCACAATGCATATTACTCACATATTTACAAATGTACAGCCATGAAAGTGAGTAATAAACAAGACAGTTATTTTCTGTGTAAACATTAGTTAGATTTTCCATGACTTCATGGGCATTTGTATATAAATTGACAATAAAATACTATTTTATAGCTGACTAAACTCTTTCCAGTTCTTCTCAAATTAAACAGACTACACTTCACAACATTTGTGAATCCATTTCAATTGATTTAGTCATTCGGGGATCCCCAGTCTATGTTTCAGCTAAAGGCTCTTCAGTTTTTCTTTGTTTTCAGACGTATTATTTTCAACACCTGTATAGTGGTTATTATAGTTCCAAAACAAGAATAATCCTGGTAGTTGCGCACTGGTCATCAAAAATGAGTTTTGTTTGGAGTAATATTAAATCATAACGAGAATTGTATAGAGCCCGTACTACTGAATAAGTATATAAGTATTGATGAGTAAGATCACTGAAATTTTAAAATAGATGTGTAAAGTTAGGAAATTTAAGTGTAGAATGAAAAGATAAGAGTAGGTAATGCGTTGAAACCATGGTAAAATTCAAGACAATTTAAAGTCCACAGTAAAACAACAGCTTAGATATGCCGACGTTATGTGTGGCTGACGATCTAACTGCTGAATTGCTAACGCCTCCTCTACTCATAAAAAACAAAACATCACTCTTTTTGAGCCTTTTAGTTTGGTTTGGTAAGTGGTTTCGCAAAAAGCATTAGATGCTACGGCAAGATGAAAGTGTAGCGAATCATTAGGAAATTAAGTTTCATTTCCCTTGCTGATAGATGCAAATACGTTATTTATCCCCACTACAGTCTTCTTTGATAAACCTACTAACACTGTTTTAGTTAGCAAGACATCATAACTGTTAGTTGAAAATGGAAAATGTCCAGTGAAAGTAAATCACCAAACGAAGCTCAAACATAGTGTGGGCTCAATCCTTCAATATATTAAGGGTGAACAACTCTTTATCAGAGCGAAAAACCATCTTACTGCCCTGTTGGCAACGGGCTGTTTCTGATATCCCTTAAATCAAAAAAAATCTCGGTTTTACTGTTGTTGCTTGTGTTATTCCGTTGTTGTGTGGACTGCAATGGTCGTTCTCTGCTGGTATATGGGCTCCAGCGCGGGTGTCTCTATATTGCCTCTGTTTGAATCATATAACAGTGTTGGATAGTGGCTAGTGGTGAAAGCCAGGATGCAATGAGACACTCGGACTGGATATTACTTGTAACTGTTTTTTCTCAAACCTGATATTTCACTGAGCAGCGAAAATCGGAAGACAGAAATCGGCCTATGACTGTAAAGAAGACCACTTTATTTAACGAAATAGCACTCCATTTATACACGGTCTTTCCTCAGAAAATGAAGCCACTGGGTCAGAAGTCGGATACTTATTTTCATTGGTGGGCTAAAGAACAAAGTTATCCAATAGAGTTTTCCCCGCCTACATAATAACATGAAAGAAGATTGAAATCCTAAACTTCCACCTTAATGGCTGACGACTTAGAATACTGATTTCGATTTAGGCCACCTCCAATCTAAAGGATATATCTACTCTTCACCGACTTTGCGAAAACTGTTTTCTTAAAGCCACAGAAAAAAACCCGATGAAGTAGTGCATAGATATCTTGCATTCAGTGGTGTAAAACTATCTGTTGATAGTTTGATGGTTAGTACAGATATATTAAGGTTAAATTTCATGGAATGATACAGCTAATTGTATGGATACGACTGGACCTGTGTGTTGTTTTTGAGTGACTTTAGTGTGGGTTGAACATCTGTATAATTTTCTCAAATAGGCAACAAGAGATGAAATCCGATGGTAGACTGGAATTGTAGATGTGGTGGGTAGAGACTGTTTTCTTGACAATTCACCATGTCGCATGTTTTATGTCAACTTCATTTATTATTTCTGCTCATAGAGGTCAGTTTTATGATTGAACCTACTTTAGACCGACTAATTCAACAGTCAGGCAATTTAGCTTTCTAATTAACATTTGATTTGGTTTCTGACATACATAATTAGGAAACTGATTACAGTATTTGCTATAGAAAGTTCGACTGAATGTCACAGGAAATCGTTGAGTTTCCTCACTGTCTTGCGATCTTTGACATTCTTCAGCCACCGAAGGAGTTTATAATATACAACTTACTTTCCTATAGATTATTGTGATAAGCCAATAAATAAGATATTTAATCTCTTGTTTTTTAATATGTAACCTTTACGTTTGAAGGTATCCTGACTAAAAATGGACGCTATCAAAAGGTTTGAAAAGATTCTTTGGAGATTTCTAAAATGAAGAGGAAATCATGTGATAACTAAATAACTAAGAAAGACATTCAGTGTTCGTCGATCAATCTGATGCCCTCCAAGGATTAAGTCTTTAAGCAGGATATATAATGAGAAATTACAAATAAATACGTGTAATTGTAGGAAAAGAAAGGGAGAACTCCACTGAAAGTTTCACTGGTGGGAAATATTAATAAGCGAAAACGATATTTTCTCCGAGTTTTATCCATGGCAAAATAAGGTATTCAATTTGAACATAATATACATTGTTAGTGCTCACATCACTGGACTAAAAATGACTGTCTGGAGGTTTGTGGAGATTTATTAATTGATTTTAGGTTGGAATTCATCATGGCCTGACACCAGTTGGAGGAATATTGGAAACCTGGGAGCACTGGACAGCTGCTTCTCCTTAGTATGGGACTCCTAAGCAGCGAGCACACGTCACCCCATCCCTCCAGGAGTCGGATTCAGGAGCTTCAGGTTCCTTGGCCAGCACGTTACCATTGAGCCACTGGGTCGGGATCCAGTAGTCCATATTTTCTACTTCTGTCAGTTCACGATATAGCGCAACCTAACTGCCCTCATATTCGACTTGACTGACTCTACTGGTCACGACTTCTCATTGAAACCTCGAGAATCACTTCTCGAAGCTAGTCACCAATGACTTACTGATGTAATTAAATCTTTTTTAACAGTTTAACTTTACTTTGTACATGATATCTAAAGAAGTTCACAGTGAAGCCGTATGGTTGAAAATACTCAAATTTCCAAGAATGACTGACCTTACACAGTCAAGAAAAATAAGACATAGATACCTTTTAAAGAGTATAGTGATCCTAAACGAGAAGTTCTGGAAAAGTAGTGAAAACAACTTGATTTCGGATTAGTCAGTAACTCCCTACCCACATATCCTCAAAGCTTTAACACGTTACAGAAGATAATCCACAAGTATTCAGAATGCAAAATCATTTGGTATTTCTTAAACAACCACTGTTTTCGGCCAGTCTCCTTAGGAAAATATTGAAACTATCATTATTGGCAGTTGATGTTTTGTTTTTCCTAGGGTATTTTTAGGAGTAGCAATCCTAACCTCTGTTTAAGTTCTTCACTTATTGAATCATCTACCTAGTTTACTCTGCTAATCAATAAACGGGCTTTATTTTCTGTTTAATAGCTTGAAACGCTGTCATGTTAAGCACACTGTGATTTTCCTGCTGCTGTTCCAAATGTATCTTTTCTTGGGAGGATTGTCATTTCTTCTCGTCGAAAAATATTCGGAAAGTGAAAATCTTATTGGTTGTCTCCTTACATCATGAACTCAACTTACTCCTAATAATTACTAAATTACTGATATTTGGTATCAAGGTTTCTATTCATATCACTGATGATGGATTTGTCACCAATATATTATCTTTGTGGTGATTGGATAGGCAAAAGACGTAGTATGATGGTCTAAAGGTAGGTTAGAAAACAGTCAGATATGAAATAAACCAGGAATGAATTTGTTCCAATACTGCACTCATTAAACGAATTTCATTATCTAATGGAATGTTTACATTCCATGTGTGGATGGATTACCCGATTTATCGTTATATAACCATAGAGCAACAAACTAATATATTTGAAACAGTTCCCTTTATGAATTTCGATAGCGTAATTAGAAGACGAAGTTTATCCGAGCAATGTGATGTATTTGCGCAATACATTTGGAACAATCTGATCACACATTTACTTGTCAAGTCAACATATATATATATATATATATATATATATATATACATATATGTAAAACCGAGGACTGGGAGGGAGAATAAATACAACAATTAACACAATAGAGGATTAAAATTAAGAAAGATGAAGACAAACAGGAAGTGACATAGTTGGTCCTAATCTTGGTAAGAAGACAAAGTTTACCAAGGTAGGTGTAGTGTAATAACAAACTGCTTTTGTACACATAAAGGTGGTTTAAATTTGTATATGGCTATGGCTTCCGCAAATCTCAGAATACGTCCCTGACTGTTTCTATATAAAACTTTGAAAGCTGTTTGAACATTAACTTTGTGACCTGTTTCTATGATATGTTTGGCTATAGATGAAGAGGGTCGTCTCCCACCAGTGTTTATCACTGTTTCACACTCCATTTGTTTTTGAGGCCATTTAGGTACATGTTCTTCCACCCTCAACTGCATAACTCGATTACTCCTCCCTATGTATGTGTGACTAGACACACATGCAAATTGGAAAACACAGTGGGATGTGACGTAATCACTGATGCAGTGTTTAGGTTTTTGGTGAAGCATGTGTTTTGTTTTCTCCACAATGGTAAGATTCGCTGCGTAATACATTTTCTTAATGGCTGATGTCAGCCTACGTCTCAAAATGATACTATTTAGCTCTCCTCTGTATGGTAGAGTGATATGGACATTTTTCTTAAGGACCGTGTATAGAGTTGGCTTTGGTGCTACTTGACCTCCACAACGGTTTATAAACTTCGTCGGATATCCATTTCCCATAAGTGCTTTGCTCAGTAATTTGATGTCTTCATCCATCGTATCCTGTGTACTGATACTGTAGATCCTATTAAACAGGTATTGTATTAGACCTCGCTTGTATTGGATTGGACAGAAACTGTGAAAAATCAGGTGCTGTCCTGTTCATATAGGCTTTCTGTAAGCTAACCGTCTTATTGAACCATCTTCTCGTCGACCCAGGAGTATATCTAGGAATGGCAGTTGATTACTATTCTCTTTCTCACATGTCAGGCTGATGTGTGTTTGTACGGCGTTAAGTCTACTTAGTAGACAAGCCATGCCTCATGCCTCTCACAAATTACTATGATGTCATCAACATATCTCTTGTAAAGAGGAACTTCAGCGATGAGATCACCAGCCAGATTTTCAATATATGACTTATAAATATCAGCCGGTAGTGGTCCTAATGGACAATATTAACAATAACAACTCAGGAAGGTTGGAGTAATAGGAAATCCGTAAAAGGGACTAACCGTTTCAAATTTTTGAAGAGAAGACTCCCTCCATGCACTGTTAAACGGTTAAATGAACTACTTAACCTAAAGTGTAAAATCGCATCTGAGAAAGTGAAATTGGAATTCTATAAATTGTGCCTTTCTGATCAAATTTTACGCAGACAATTTTACAAAATGTTGCTATCCTGTAAACTGTAACCCAACCTTTTAAATCTTGTTCGACTCATGAAATCACACATAGATAATTGCAATGAGAAGTTATGCAGCTTAACTGAAATGCATACTCATATGTATTGTCGGATATTTCACCTATATGCCACATTATATTCATTAATTTTTGTAGCTCCATGATCGGTAAAACGAAGGATGGACAAGGCGAAAATTGTCTAAATCCCTTCCTAATGATATTCATAAAAACTCATTTCCATGCGCTCTTGACGGTGTAGTTACGGGTAGTCCATTAGGACCGCTACCGGCTGATATTTATAAGTCATATATTGAAAATCTGGCTGGTGATCTCATCGCTGAAGTTCCTCTTTACAAGAGATATGTTGATGACATCATAGTAATTTGTGAGAGGCATGAGGCATGGCTTGTCTACTAAGTAGACTTAACGCCGTACAAACACACATCAGCCTGACATGTGAGAAAGAGAATAGTAATCAACTGCCATTCCTAGATATACTCCTGGGTCGACGAGAAGATGGTTCAATAAGACGGTTAGCTTACAGAAAGCCTATATAACAGGACAGCACCTGATTTTTCACAGTTTCTGTCCAATCCAATACAAGCGAGGTCTAATACAATACCTGTTTAATAGGATCTACAGTATCAGTACACAGGATACGATGGATGAAGACATCAAATTACTGAGCAAAGCACTTATGGGAAATGGATATCCGACGAAGTTTATAAACCGTTGTGGAGGTCAAGTAGCACCAAAGCCAACTCTATACACGGTCCTTAAGAAAAATGTCCATATCACTCTACCATACAGAGGAGAGCTAAATAGTATCATTTTGAGACGTAGGCTGACATCAGCCATTAAGAAAATGTATTACGCAGCGAATCTTACCATTGTGGAGAAAACAAAACACATGCTTCACCAAAAACCTAAACACTGCATCAGTGATTACGTCACATCCCACTGTGTTTTCCAATTTGCATGTGTGTCTAGTCACACATACATAGGGAGGAGTAATCGAGTTATGCAGTTGAGGGTGGAAGAACATGTACCTAAATGGCCTCAAAAACAAATGGAGTGTGAAACAGTGATAAACACTGGTGGGAGACGACCCTCTTCATCTATAGCCAAACATATCATAGAAACAGGTCACAAAGTTAATGTTCAAACAGCTTTCAAAGTTTTATATAGAAACAGTCAGGGACGTATTCTGAGATTTGCGGAAGCCATAGCCATATACAAATTTAAACCACCTTTATGTGTACAAAAGCAGTTTGTTATTACACTACACCTACCTTGGTAAACTTTGTCTTCTTACCAAGATTAGGACCAACTATGTCACTTCCTGTTTGTCTTCATCTTTCTTAATTTTAATCCTCTATTGTGTTAATTGTTGTATTTATTCTCCCTCCCAGTCCTCGGTTTTACATATATGTATATATATATGTATATATATATATATATATATATATATATGTTGACTTGACAAGTAAATGTGTGATCAGATTGTTCCAAATGTATTGCGCAAATACATCACATTGCTCGGATAAACTTCGTCTTCTAATTACGCTGTCGAAACTAACTTATTTTATTTTTCGAAAACGTTAAAAATTATGAGGGATTGAAACTGAATGCCACTGTAGGAGCTTCTGTTAATATTTGATGTTCTCATTCCTGAAATAATCTGCTGGATCAGTTTTGAGGAAGCAACGCCTATAATAACCGTCAGTATGATTTCAGAGCTTGGGTGATTCCTCATCGAATCAATGTGCATCTTGGTTTTTTACTTTTTTGTTCTTATTTTCTTTGGAACTCCTCACCAATATGCTTATTTAACTACATTAATGTTAAGTAGGAGATCTTCGTGTCTGTAAACTACAAAGTAACCATTCTGTTACTCAGTTTAGATGTAGTTATTTATATATCCCTTTATTAATTCATTGGCGACGTGCAGGAATGTCCTTCGGTTTGATCAGAGGGCATCTGTCGTTACTACCACAATGGTCAGGAGGATGAGTACTAAATTCTCAATAAAGTTATGAAGAAAGTTTCTTCAAGTCAGGTAGAAGTGAGTGGTAAGATAATGGTTAATAGAGTATTTGACATGAAACCAAATATTTTGAAAACAACTTTCATTACTTACTGACTCAGTGACTAGATGCAGATGCATTTCTCATGTGAAAGAAATATTATTGGCCACCTATGTTGCAAGGTGAGATTGGTATTGCAGTGAAGTTTCATGGTGAAATGAAACAACCGTATATTACCCCTTGATTTTCAATAGTCATTTTCTTGATTTCTGTCCAGCTTAGAATTTATCTTCAAATCAGTCAGTTGTTTATAAAGAACTGGAATAAATCCTAACCACATAAGCTCATGTCGTTCTTATTTAAACGAACCAAAATGTGATTTCAATTCGTTCGTTTGTTAAATGTATCTCTCAGTGAAAGTTATAATTCACTGAACAGCCCTGCGGATGCAATGCATGTTTATAGTCATATCAAGATAGCACCATAGTTTTTAGACATGACTTTCATAATTCTTACTTCCTCACCTTCTCTATGAAAAGAATGGCAGTTTTCGGTATGTCTGAAACAGGTGATAGATCATTCTTACTACGTGTTTTTGTGATGTTGAAATCTACCTACCACACCCAACTACCCCGCTGTGCAATCATAATTTTGTTATCGTTAACTAGAACTACATAAATCACATTTTAAAACTGTGAAATTACCTGGATATAACTGTGGAAAACTTATTAAAGCAAAACGTTGCTCAGTAAACACCACTGTTTCACAGTTTTTATGCATCTGGTAAGAAAGTCATCGTTAGAACCAAACTCCACCATAGTGTTGAAATTTCACTATTATGTCAAATTATATGCATATGAACTATGCATACTGCATTATTGAGGAAACCTGCTGCAGTATGTAGCACTAAGAAAAGCTAGATCACTTCGAAAACTGACAATTATCAGTTTAAAACTTGGTTTTCAAATCAACGTTTTGCAATGATTTCATTGTAGAGGGTGTTGAGTAGTTAGTATGAAGAAAAATAAACAGTTTCTGGTAGTTTTCAGTTAACAATGAATCACATCAAATGTTGGAAATGGGAAAAGATCCTAAAGATGATTTTGTTATGAATCCTCTTTGTTATCTACTTCGTGGCAAGCAATAACATTTGGAACATTCCAGCTGAAACTCATTAGCTGGATGTGCCTGCACCTCAGTGAGTGATGTTGTTGCCGCTGAGACGAGCCCAATATCCTCAGCTTCAAACACCATGGTGTTATCCACTAGGCTACTGGGGCACGACAGCCACCTAGTGTACAAAGAGGTTTCAGTTACTGCTTGATACTGGGTCAAATTGCTCGACCCTTGTTGAGTATGGGTTCCTATGCAGATGTCTCCATACTACTCGATTACTTACTACGTTGTTGTCTGCTTGGTGGCTAGCAGTGGAAACTAGAACGCGCGTTCCATCCTGTTCAGTACTTGTCAACGTCAGATTACAAGTATCATGAAGCTTTCATCGTCTTGCTAGACGACATCATCAGCACTAACTTCAGTATGAAGTGAGCTGTCAATATCTCTCCGTGAGTGATTTAGTGGCTTGGTCTGACGATGTGGTCTGCGGTTGGTTAATTCCTTCGATTGTTGTGTCATTGATTGTATAGACTTTCCTGTTGGCTGTTCCTCTGCTTCACCTCTGACCTTTCTGTCGTTTATCATTTTTGTGCCAGAGACACAAAGAATGTCAGAGAATTTCTAGAAGCTTGGCATTGAGGTCAGTCAGTGAGCAATCAATAGATGTATAGACATAGACCCGACTTATCAACCAATAATAAAAAATGATAAACGACAGAAAGGTCAGAGGTGAAGCAGAGGAACAGCCAACAGGAAAGTCTATACAATCAATGACACAACAATCGAAGGAATTAACCAACCGCAGACCACATCGTCAGACCAAGCCACTAAATCACTCACGGAGAGATATTGACAGCTCACTTCATACTGAAGTTAGTGCTGATGATGTCGTCTAGCAAGACGATGAAAGCTTCATGATTGTGGAATAAGAAAATTTTGCAACCCCAGTTGCCAGCTGTTATAACCTTGTAGTAACTACTTGATATAACCTTTTTTATATATAGGTGGATGCTTGAACAATAAAACCTTCGGATTCAACCCTTAGGTGGTCGCTCAGTTTCTCATAAATGGAAAAGGTGTTGAAATAACAGAAGATGTATTACGGCATCAAAAATATTTACAAAATACAACGGTTTACTTACATTTACAACGACCGTGACTATTTTCAGGCCTTTCTAGATTTGAATGTCCTACTGATTTTCGTCCCATCAACCAATGTAATATTTTCACGTTGGATGATGCGCTTTCTGTTGAGACTTCGGTGCAAAATAATTGCTTGTGGAAAGCCTCAGGGGTGTACGCCTTCTTATAAGGATTTTGGCAATCTTATTCCACACTTTAACAATTAATGTGCTATAAGTAAGATTACACTTGGGTTGGAAAAATAAAAAACTGAAAAGTGCTGAACAGATAGATACAAAACGTAATGAAAATGTTTGTGGAAGTGAGTCTTTTGACTTTGTGATTCGGTGTGTTAAACCATAAAAATACAAGTCAATGAGCGATCTTTACGTGGAAGAAGTCGTTCCAGTTTCATAACTATGGTTAGAATATTGTCAACAGTTTTTAGATGTGTTCTTCCAGTTTACGCCACATGATTTTGTTCACTATGAAATCCAAGTGAAAACATTTTATCCACACTGTGTTCAGTATTCACAAGTGATAATCAATGTTACGCACAGCTTTCATTAATTTACCTGTTTCTTTGTAAATCATGAAATATTCTTTAACATATTGTGACACACTGAAACATTTCTTATAGTGCTGTTCACACCACTCACAGGTAGTGTTTTCCTGACTATGAGTGTTGTCCCACTTTGAGTTGTGGGAGGTAATTATTTCGCATGACGTCTTGGATATTAGATTTCATTGAATCACACTGGAGACTGGCCATTGTTAGGTTTAAATTTTGCTTTTTGTCACTATCCGTTTACCTGATTATTCATTCATTTGGTCCATAGATGGTGTTTTCCCGCCTAAGTAGATACGATCTATATCCACATATCTAATGATCACTTTTGCGTCTGAATATCAGGCTTCTAGCTGTTTGTTTTCAGTCTTTAAAGTGAGTGCAAGTCGCTTCAAACTCAACTCTATATTTCCAGTTATATGGTTTTGTAATTCCACTACTGAATTAAACAGTAGGCTGCTCTGTTTCTGAAATACTGTCCCTACACTGTGATTCAGGTAGTAAAATGCAGTTGATACGTAATAGATATTCAATAAATTAGGTACATTTTGAAAGTTACTGACCCCTATCGAACGGTTTACCAAATTTCTTACATGTTTCTATGATGCTTATTTTTAAACGAAAGTTATCGGTAGTTTTCATAAGTTTGTCCTTTCATATACTTTTTTTATTGGATCACTTTTGTGGCGTCTTTAATGTTAGATAAAATTCATGAAAATCGCCATAAGATGGACTGTAAATCATTGGTTTACAATTGGAAATGCTAGATCTAATCTGAATTCGGGTAATCGCCAGAATTCGCAAAAAGGTTTGCACGCAATCTTACTGCATTTTCTCACTTTCCAGTAACAAATATATATGATCTGAAGGAAAGTGGTTTCCGGGGGCTGTATTCAAAGAAGTCACTAAAAAGTATTTGAACAGAACTTTATTTTGCGTAGAAATGAATTAAACGCATTATTTAATCTCTTGTTAGCTATATTTTTCACGCTTCGCAGATTTTCTAACCTGATAACTAATCTAAGAAAGTCATTCACATTTCAAACGTCTTCATGACTTCACCTTTGACTGTGAATGAGGTCAGCTTAATCTTATAGACAGCATCAATTTTATTCGTGATACATGTTCATCTAGCTGACAGAGTTCAGCAGTCACAAAATAGTCTAAGTGACTCCTTACTATACAACATTTTATATCACCTAAGTGGCTGCTACTGATAACGTTACGCTTAAGTAGTAATATAACGTGGTGTCACTAAGATAAGTAACATGAATTGGAATTCAGCAGGTGATAGTTCTTGCTAACATATCAGACACAGTAAAGAAAGTACACAAGAGATAAATCAAAAAGCTGTGGGAACCGAATGACAAGCTTTTGGAAATATCATGCAGATTCTATTTTCATAAAGTGTATCAAATGCAAGGTTGTCACTACTAGCCAATACCGACGAATGATGGTAATTTATGTGAGCAAATGTGAATCGTGTTCGTGTATTAACACTGCAGATTATTGCTTAGAGAAATGGCTAGAACAAAAGTATTTTCTCAACAAATTTAAGGAGATTTGAGGCCTCAGGTATTAGAAAGTTGTGTGTTCATAAACAATTTGTAGTCATTTTTGAGATGAATGGAGATTTTTTTAAAATTAGAAGTAGTATTCATCATGGTGATAGTCGCACTATGCCGTGAATTGACAGAAGTTGTAAATTGTGAACCACTGGAAGGCTAGTCAGTGGCTGAATGGTTAGCGCGTTCGCCATGAAACCTGAGGGTCCTGAGTTCGATCTGTAGCCGGTTGGTGGGTGCGTACTGCTGAGGAATCCCGTGCTAGGACGAAACAGCTGTCCAGTGCTCCCAGATTTCCAATAGTTCCCCAACTGATGTCAGTCCATGATGAATACTACTTCTAAATTTGTTGCCACATTAAATATTCCCCAGTAAATTCAACTTTGAAAACCAAGTTCGATGTACTATTATTTTCGCTCTAATGATTTTGATTATTATTCGGCCTTAAATTCGGCCTTTTAATTCAGCATTCTTACTTGACCTTTTTTATTTCTTACGCCTTATCTTCGTGAATTTTCATATAAATACCTATGACGAGTACGTGTGTGTTCAAAAGTATTTTCAATTGATTAAATTTGAATAGTTTATACTCCTGAAGTGATCCTATAAAATTCTCTTAGTGTATTGAGTGTGGCAAAACTTCCGCACTTTCTTTCGTAGAATTTACTTTCTGTAGATGTAGACCATTTAGTCTAAACTGCAACACTTACTGACTACAGTGAGATATTTGATATACACAGCGTTAAGTCCATTGAATACATAGAACATACGCACCAAGATCTGCATTCTTTGTTTCTCGCCAGTCACCTCGGTAGATTGCCTCACTTGAGCTTCAATTCCTCTTATCCTTCTCATATATGTGTTTTGTTTTACAAACAATCAGATTTGTTCTGAGCTTTTAGTAACTGTCAGTTTTGTGTTTTCTTTTCTCGGTAGTGTTAATAGTGCAAACAGTATCACCACTATCGGTCATTCACACATGACTTGATCGGTAACTATTACTGTTTTAAGAAAATTTATGCCACTACAAAATATTTAGTACCTAAAATCAGGAAGTGCAAGAAAAATAAACCGATTTTGATGGTATTATTTAGCCTGGAAATGTAACCAGTAATACGACTTCGGTGTATGTTTGAAAATACTTTGAGCTATAAACACCTACTCAAGAGTGGGTAACTGATAAATCAGAGACTTAGAAACAATTTGCCTGTTTATTCACATATAAGTACCCAAAGTTTAGTTGCGAATCTTGAAGCTGCACAATTACACTGATTTATGGTTTGAATGAATTTAAATCCTAAGTTGTAACCCAAGTCCAGCCAGCCAGCCAGCATGTTCTGGTCATAGTTTTGAACAAAGAGCATTGTTTGGTCTCTCTCCTTCCAGGATGATGTGGCTTAATATACTGGTTGGAGTGTACAGGAGCATGATTCCGTGCCAGTTCTTGCAAACATTTATGTCACCCTCTTTTGGGAGTTCGACAAGGTGTTCCTTCTTCCAATTGGTGGGCGGGTACCTTTCCTTGCTTCCTGAATTGCAAACCTTCTGCAATAGTGGTGTGAGTGTGTCCGGTGTTGTCTCTGTGTCTGTTTTCAGTGTTCCTGGCGGAATTCCATCTCGTCATGCTGCTTTCCCGACTTGCAGTATGTTAATGGAGTTCAGGACTTCTGCTTTTGTCGGAGGGTTTGTGTTGACTGGTGATCCTGTGGCTGGGCTGCGGGTGGCGTTTCTCGACGAGTTGCAGTTGGTGGTGGTGGTCAATTCAATAATTTCCTTAAGTGGTCAGCCCATTGTTACCATTGTTTCTCCTCTTTGGTAAATAAGTTTCCTTTACTGTCTCTCACTGGTTTCATCTGTGTTGATCTCTCCACTGCCAGGATGCAACCCGATTATTTGATATAGAGTTGTCAGGTGTATTTCTCTTCTACCTGCAGCCTGTTGTGTTTCACTTGAAAGTATGTCACGGAAGTGTCTTTCGTCTTTCCCTGCACTCTTCCTCACTTCTTTATCCAGTGTATTTATTTCCTCTTTTTGTTGTTCATCCCCACACTGTACTGCACTACACTGATTCATCATCTGATTCACCATCACCATCTTCCTCTCCTGCCTCTGTCAGCTTCCACGTGTCCGTTGGCATCCATTGCTCGTATTGCCTCTGATTCTACTCCCTTCCTAACACGGTTATGCAGGTCTCCTTCCACATCTCTTCCACTGAGTTCCAGTGTTCCTCAAAGCAGGTTTCCCCGGGCATGTTGACTAATGTCTTCCACTCTGTTCTCACACCTGGCTGACGTGAAGCTGTCCCATGTAGTTTCGTCCTTCACTTTCTGTTTTGGTTGTCGCACCTGAACTGTGGCCTATCACCAACTTCCTCAAAGACTTTCAACTTGACTTTGAAGGCAGGTCCCTTGCACTACCTAGTGAGTGGTGTGAACTACCTACATCTGCTCCTCTTCTTCAGCTGACCTTGTGTCCAGTAGACTGCGTCTCCATCTCCACTTTCTTCACATTGAGATCTGATTTTTAGTGTGTCCTGTTGTCTGGTGAAATCCTCGTCACTTTATGAATATCATTGTATTTGTACATAGTACCTCCAATCACCAAATGGTTGAATGCACAGATGTCTGGGAACAGTTCTCCATTCTCACTCATCATTTCACTGAGTGCTTCTCCACCCATGATCACTTCTCTTCCTGTCTTGTCCACTCCCTGCGGTTTCGCATTCATGTCACCTCACCCATTAGAATTTCGATGTCTCCAACTGGGGATGGGGTCTCCTCGGTCCAGTACTGGTTGTGGTTGTCTGTAGAATTCCTCCTTCTTCTCTTGTTCTACGTCTACATCATTTGTAGGTGCGTAGCTCAGCGTGTTGATGCATAATTCCTCAACATGTGTATATAACTGTAGAACCTAAAGAAGAGGTTGTCGAAAAGATTATTCTTTGTTCACTCAAATGACTTTTGAATTATAACGGGAATTTTTTAACGATTTGAAGAGATGAGTTTCGGAGATTAATTTCTTATTACCGTATAGTCGCAAATGTCTGCATTTTATGTATAACTATGCTGATTTTGATTCGTTCCAGTCCTTAAAGCCATTCTTTGCTTCACTGTGTTCACTTCTTACTTTTCTCGACTACTGTAACTGTGAACTGCTTGCATATACAGCAGTTTGTATATATTTCGTAATGTCAATTAATTTTCATTATACTTTGGTTCCTCATTACTCTGTATTATAGTTTTAAAGATTATTGGAAATAAACTTGAAATTTTGATGTTGTTTACCTGTTACCACATTAAGAAACCGCTGTTAACTTTACCGCTCTACATGGACACACCCAAAGCATGCATAAATTTGCGGTTATGTAGTTCCATGAATTAAGTCATCGAAAAGAAATCAGCGAAATATTGGGTTTTTCCTCCTCTAATATCCTAATAGGTATTTCTCAGATAATAAAATCATCTCTGCTTTGAAAAACAGGTACTTAATGTTACTAAAAAGCATTTATCGTTACGCACTGGATTCAACATGACAATCGGTTGAGATAATTTACTCAGTATAATCAATTCATAGTTAAGTAGAACAGGTTCACAAATTAGTTGTTGTAAATTTCCCTTCTAGTCACCAACAGTTGTTAAGCTTTGATTATCCCTGTAGTGAGAATCCCCATTGTAAATGTAATTTGTTTTGATAATCCTTATTGCCTCACACAAGAATGAATCGAAACTATAAACAAATATTCTATATGTAACCCCATTAATTTGAAAGTACATAATATGACATTTAAGCTGTTATGTATACGAAACCAAGCAAAGAGTGAACATTGATTTGTATTTGCACAGTTGCCAGGAAGGATTTCACTTGGAAAAGATTGTGAATAATTAGAACTAGGCTGCATTAAATCAAAGAAACATGTTTTGCACATGTTACCACTTATCAATAAAGTAAGTGGACTAATATTAGTTTAGAGATCCAACCAACCTAAATGAGTTTGTCAGTAAAGTATTACAATTACAACTGGATAACTGTATGATTGAAATAAGTACGCCTATTAGAAACTTAGTAGAAACAACGTTGTGTTGTCCACTTCTAGGTGCTGATAACAGTCCCACACTCAGATATAAAATTCCATTATCATACTGAGCAGTTTGACATTCTGATACACTGAATTTTTCATTGAATGCTTAGAGGTTATCTACGAAAGACGTACAACTTTGACAGTTCATTGATTACCCATTTGGTTACACTGAAGACTTATTTAGTGGAGATAAGTCAGCATGATTCCGCTTGTTCTATGTATCATCTTCAATTAACTGACGGTAAACTTTGGAAAACCAAGTTAATAATGAGTGTGACTAGAGGATTTTTCCGTGCCACATTATCAACTTGAAGTAAAAATCGACAAAAGAATTTGAAATGAAGCATTCCCATGCATAAACAATCTGTCTTTCTATAAATAAGGTCAGCTGCTTCATTAGCTGACAGCTGAGGAAAAGCCGTGTTATTGAAACTTATAATTCTCCATTGTTGTACGGTAGTTAATTGACAGATCTCTCTTGGCACATTGTTGCTTGTTTAAAAGCCACAATATCGTCTGAAGGTTCTGTAAGTCATGATTTTCTCTATGGCAAATAACGGTGAAGGTCGTCTTATTCAGCATTTGTCATTCGGATCTATTTATACTCCAGTGAGTCATGGTATTCTTACTGAAGCTCAAACCCAGTTCCGATCGCTTCAAACGTAACAGCTCTATCCGCTGAACCAGAAATTTCTCAAAATGTGAACAGTTATAAATTGATGCACGTACCAAGACGAATTTATAGCATTTTTATCATATCATGCAAACAAGTAGTGTAATTACAGTATTCACTCATGATGAAATAATCAGAATTGCTAAAACATCTCCTTCTTCTATGAGATTACTTGGGAAGTTTAATCAATTTAATATGCTCTTGTAGTATAAAGTTCTTTGTTCTATTCACCGCGGTGATTAATTCATCGGGACAACAAATCGAGAATATAACCAATATGTTGTCGGTATTTTCATTCGCTCCTGACAACCTGTAACAAAATCAAATTCGAGTACCGTATTTCGTTCACTGACCTGTAATAAATTTTCAAGTCTTCAACAGTTGGTTTCATCAGAACCTATCTGACCGTATGTATTACGAAGATGTCCTTTCATTCTTCAACTTCTAATGGGAAGTTAGGATATGCAGCTCACAGAAATACAGCTACAATAATTTTATTTTCCTTGGACATTTGTTAACAGAATAGTTATAGTTTACAACCCATTTTCCCAAAGGCATATTCTCTCCTATTTTCTTGATTTTCCCAAATTATTATCCTCTTAGTCAACAAAAATGTTGATCAGTTGTTGTTGTTGTTGAGGTAATCAATTGTCTCTATTCTTTATTTGATATGACCTTAGTTATCCTGTCCTTGTTTAGTAAAAAGCCTCAAATATCACTGAAAATCGACAAAAGTAATTATATTCCAAGTTGTTATTCATCGTAGACTGACATCAGTTGGAGGAACAAAGGAAACCTGGGAGCACTGGACAGCTGTTTCGTCCTAGTAGGGGACTCCACAGCAGTGCCCGCCCACGACCCCGCCAGGGATCGGACCCGCGACCTTCAGGTTCCGCGGCCGGCGCGTTGCCATTGAGCCACTGTATCAGAATCCAGTGCTCCATATTTCCATCTTCTGTTAGCTCGCGATACTAGGACGAAACAGCTATTCAGTGCTGCCAGGTTTACTTTGTTCCTCCAACTGATGTCAGTCTACGACGAATAACAACTTGAAATATTTCCAAATCTCCACAACTCCCGCAATTTAAAAGTAATTATAGTTGATATCACTCATCACTTTGTTAGTTTCGACTTAGCGGTTTTGACACTTTTCTCTACTAAATTTATTGCTTTTCAGTTGGATCTAATGTCGTGTTCAACTATATTCTGCATGTTTGGAAAGAAAAAACTGCTTTGGCTTTTTTGTACCTGGTTAAAATCAGTAAAACAAAGCAACTTATTTTATTGTTGAAGATTTTTCTACAGACACTTTTATTTGTAGAGGAAATGTTGTATGCAAATCAATATGTCCCCCACGGTACGGGCTTTTGTAAGTCTAAAATGTATTCATGCAATTATTATTATTGTTATTATGTATTAATTGTCCCTTGGGTTCCTAGTGGAACATAGAGCTTCAGTAGCACGTCTCCATTCCACTCTCTTCTCTGAAATCTTTTCAACCTGGCTCCACAACTGCCCAAAAACTCTCATTCCTTCTTCACATGATCTCCTCCATGTCACCCTCAACTGGGAAGCCAAACTCATGTCTGCCCATCGGGGTTCTACTCGATGGACCGACCTGGTGCGTGATGTCTCCAAATGGTCTTCTCAGTGTATGCCTAATCCATCTACACTTCCTTCACCTGCATATTTGTTCAGCGATAGGTTCTTGCTTCATTGGTTCCTTGTTGTTTATTCTTATTATTCTAGCCATCTTATCTTCAGTAACCTGCCAGTATAGGCAGTTGTTGATGAATGTATGTAGTTTGTTGGAACTCCCTTTCGTAACGCACCAAGTCTTCGAGCCATATAGCTTCACTGACTTGACGGTGGTGTTGAAAATCCGGATGTTGTTCACGCTTTACGCTGAGTGCAGAAGATCTCCACACTGGTTTCAGGTTAATGAACGCCTGTCTTGCTGTGTTTCCGATCCTGGCTGGCTTTGACATCCTCGTCTGTACCTGTGCTGTCTGTAGTCGAAACGATGCTGCCTGTAGTTGAAACAGTGCTGCCTAGATAGGTGAAAGAGGATACTTCCTTCAAGTTTCTCCTATTGATGGTGATTGGAGCTTGTTGTTGTTGCAGGTGGGGTTGGTTGGGCATCTTCATCACCTCTGTCTTCTCCATATTCACTAGAAGTCCCGTCTTCGCTGCCCTGCCTCTTCTGTCAACTTGTTAGTTTTCGCCTGCAGATCTTCAAGTTTATGTGACATCAGGCACAAGTCATCGTTGGCGAAATCCAAGTCTTCTAGGTTCTTTTCCGCAGTCCAGCCAGCGTATCCCCCTCTTCTCGCTCCCCACTGTTTGCTGCATGACCCAGTCCACCACAATCAGGAATATCATGGGTGATAGTAGGCAACCTTGTTTCACTCCTTCCTGTCTTCACTTCAAAAACATCACTGAGCTAAGCTTTCCATTGTGAATTACTTGGCATGTGGCATGTGGCGTCTTCATATAGTTGTTGAATGAGATTGCAAAAGGTTTGTAGTACACCGTTGTGCTGAAGCAGTTCCCAAATTACTTCTCGATCGACGGTGTTGAAGGCCTTTTGAAAGTCAATGAAGTTTAGGTAGAGAGTTGACTGCCAGTATGTGCTCTGTTCTATGATGATGTATAATGTTGCAATTTGATCTACACATGATTTGTTCTTCCTGAAACCAGTAAATTGTTCCAGCCGTAATGCAGTTGAATTCAGAGCATCCTTTAGTCTTTCCAGGATGATGCGGCATAATATTTTGCTTGGGGTGGCCAAGGTGGAGCATGATTCCACTTCAGGCTTAGGTCATCCTTCTTCGGGAGTTTGACAAGGTAGCCCTTCTTCCAATAGCCAGGTACCTTTCATGCAATAATAAAGCAAATTTATGCTTACTAAGTCAGATCATGGAAAGAAAGTAAACTACAGAGCGAGAGATATCAAAGTAATTGGGTACTAATTAGGAAACGGTTGAAGGGGACTTTTATCTAGGTACTGAACGATCGACTGTTTCATATAAAGGATTTTATCAACACGTTTTGAATGTAAGGTAAATTTACTTCGTCATTTTCAGATCTATAATAATGTTTCGAACTTGATATGCTGAATTTCTGGGTGACTTAAGAGACCACTCCAGCGACAACTGAAATGACCGAATAGACTTCTCTATTTTGTGAAAATCTGACTTCTTAGACGAAATGGAGAACCCTACCTGGTTATTTCGATCATTGTTAGGGTGACCTTTAAAGTAGGTCAAATTCTGTTAAGTATTACTTATTCTTTTCATAATTATGAAACACTTGACTATCGAATCAGTGAGTTTTATCAAATGAATGCTTTATATTTTCACATGTTTATATTTATGAGAAACGTTGATGTCGACATTATCGCGAGACCAAGGTTACTTCAAAGTTTGTTATGGCTCATTCCTATACATGAAATTCCGAAGTAATAAGCTGATTGTGACTGCATTTACTTCGTACTCTGACTCATGATATGAGGAAGAGCAAGGTAAAAAGCGATTTTGACTCAGGATTGATTATAATTTTGAGGGATCATATATTTTCTGATTTTAGTTGAGTGATTAAGCTACTGTCATACTTATGACAATCTAATGACTCCAGATACCCAAATATTCCTTTTATCAACGCTTATATTATCTGATAACCTATAGACTTGTTTTACAGTCATCCTTTTCGTTTGGTGAACAGGTTTAATGGGACCGAGATGCTATTTTTGTTCATGATATTATAGTAGGCAGTAATAAACCTCCAAAACGCCTATTGGATTGTTCTCAGTTACCTGTTCAGCTTAACATATCTCACTAATAATTTTACATGATAATCTGCTTACTTCCTGAAACAGTGTTATTGTATCTGTAAATAGCTGGTTCTCTGAGATATATATATTTCCCAATGTACACACAAATTATCACTTACATATAAATTTTGTTGATACTGTTTATACACATTCATCTTAACTGTACAAAAACAAATATGTATGTATCACAGAATTCTACATGTACATAGAAACAAGTACTTTGAGTATTTACATGAATATAAGTTCATATGAAAGGTCATATATCAGGCGTTTTGTTTAACATGTAATAAGATAATCAGCTTTACATGAATTAATGTTCAAATATTGCACGTGATTTTCAGTTTGACAAATGAGATAACATACATAGCAATATGTCAGAATTTACATTGAATTATAAACCGCATGAGATTTTTACCAGAATAGCTGAAACTCGTAAGCAGTTTTGTCAGAGTAAGACAGGTTTCAAACCTAAGCGTTAGTGTTTCGGTCAGATATTATTCATCCACCGAATTGCAAAAAACACATCTTGGTGTTAGATACCAGGATTCGATCTACAGGATCCTCTGAATCTAGGTTGTATGGTTTCCGATACTCACCAGCAAGGCTATCCGCAGATACAACTTGACAGATGCATAGGTTGTTCACTGTGGACCAGTTGCTATCACTATCTGATCTTAATAAACCCTGTAATCCAGCCTATCGTTAGGTATGCTATGTAATACTGCTTTTGAAAGAGGGGGTTGTACAGTGCCTCGGATTCGTTTCTCACCACGTAAATGCAATTTGTTGTTCCTGGACTGGTCTGATTTGGTGCATTATCAAGCAATAGGGAGTTAAATAGTTCAGTGCGTTGACTACTTCACTTACCTGAGAAGTCGGATCACCCCAGGCTGGTTAGGGACCGATGAAATCTCTGCACCGAGACAAAAGATTGAACTTTCTTTCGTCAACGTACACCGTTTATTGCTGTTCTGTGATATCAACTTTTTTGGTAAGGGTCGAATTTACTGCGTTACAGTTTGATCTATTCTACTATATAGTTTGGAAGCATAACCGCTGAAAGTAGAGGATATGAGAAGGCTTTAGGAATTCAATCAATCTTGTCTTCGTACCATAGGCCATATATCGTGGTACCTTCAGGTCAAAAATTTAAAGATCAAGCGTGAAGTTTCAGGTAGAAGAAGAAATCCAGTTGATAAGGTTGTGAACCTTCACGGACTCAGGTGGCCGGATTATGGGTTACCCATGCCTAACCAACGTTTTCTTCATCACACTATGTTGGAAAAGGATAGAGGTGGTCAGAATAAAACATGCTTGGGTCTATAAAATCTTTACTGTTGGTCTGAGCCGTGTAGGGAAATGTATACTTGGCGGTTCTGATCCGCCTGACAAAAGAAACCAGTGATGGCTCAGAGTGGCTGTCAGTGGCGCAGAAATTTAAGCATGTTATATCAGTTGTCCTACTGAATCTCAGTTTTCTCTCGTTCTTTCTCACACTATTTTGGTGACTTTCTACCATTTCTGACTGTTTTCCTCTTTGTCTTTCATCTATGTGCATTCTGGCTTCCTGTGCTGATATAAGGTGTTACAATTTGCACAGTAATAAAGTAATGCCAGATGCTACATTGATTTTGTGTGTTTGGTTGTTTAGTAAATATATCACCTCAATAAAGACTCCGTTTTCAAGCATGACCTCTGAAGTCTGTCAAAATAGGTGTCTACACAGTGGTGTTTTCGTCAGGGGTATTAGATCCTTTTGGTACCACTGGTGGAAATTATTTTTAATTTTAGAGATAGCCTGTTTTGAATTTAAGTGATTGACTTTTTAGATACTTCTTCATCAAGCTGGTGAAGTTAATAAAGTGCATGCTTTTAAAATCTCTGAGTGACACTGCAAAAAGGTTTGATATACCTTTGTTTAACCTCTAGAAACTTAAACTGATAAGTGAATTATAAAGTAAAGTGTGAGCTCTTTACTTGTGGCGTACAAGATAGTTTATATTAGAACATTTCTAACCGAAAGATTATCACGTTCATAAATTTGAAAAGTAAAAACTGTACACCATAAAACAAAGTGTCAAATTTACAGGGTTTATGAGTTATATCAGTTAAAGAGAAGCCAATAAAGGCGTAAAACATACAATTTAGTAGATTTCAGTTTGTTTATAAGAAGTTTCATATTGTGAAGCGGTATTATCTACCGGACAATGTTTCGACATAATTAATTGTTCTCAGTAATATCAAAGTTACTCCTTAACTTTCAAACATGATTTATGTAACTTCCTTGCATATCCATAAACAGTAATGATTTATGTAGTTGTAATTCTATTTACTGCTTTGTGACATGGGTAATATAACATATATATATAAACAACTAAACTAATTCTTATAGAAATGAACCTCAGTTGTTCAAACCTTAAGTGTTATTCGTATGGATATTTTCATGATAAACAACTCTAATCCTCAGTTTTTAGAGTAAACGCCACAGTAGAGAGAGACGTTTCTAACACAAGTGAAAATGAAAAATGCACGAGGACTAGATAACATGACATTGGTTGCTGTCGAATAACAAACCAATTCCAACTTAATCCAATCTAATGTGACGGCGTTTGGGACTTGAATGGTTCAGTGGTAACGCCTTTAAATGCAGAACTGAATAATACGTGTTCGGATCTCTCATGTGACATAAATTTCTTTGAGATAAGCCTTTCTGATGAGCGCCAACAACCACGAAAACTAGATTCAGAACTCGCCACCCACTAATCCTAACCATTTAACAGGCATTTCTATTGTTAATATGACTGCTGTAGATATTATTTGATGCAAGTTCTATAAGGCGGGAATTACAGTGACACTGTAATCAATTATTTTAACGCGTTTGAGGTAAGTAGAAAATAACAAGTTTACTGGAAATGAAGAATCAAATATAGATTTGACTGGTGAGGATGTAGAGTATAACTTGCTAAAATTTTATGAACTGTTGTAATATGGTGTCAAATTCAATGAACTGTCTTCAGTATCATAGTTAGCATTTCTTATAAAGTGGTGAATTCTAATTAATAGGTAGTAAAGTATAGTTGAGTTCTGATTTGTGATTTTAATTTACTTGTGAAGAGTGAAACTCAACTACCTAAGTGAAACTCACTTAGATAAGTATTCAGTGTATATAGATGATCGATTCAGATATGTTATCGAATATGATACTGTTTTGAAATCTTAGTCTAAATCTAATTCAAACAGAACAGAAAAGGGAATAAAATTTCTATGGTACTTTGGTGTGGATGTTCTTTTATTATATATAAACAAATGTTTATATAATACTGCATATCATTCAGAGGATGTTGTCAGGGAGGAGGAGGAGGAGATTGGTTCCCACTGCATGAGAGCACTCGATGCTCCTGTTGACATCATGATAGCCACTCCGTAGCTCAGTGTGGTCATGGTTGTCATCTGGGTGACAGAAACCGAGTAGATTATTGACTCTCCTCCCCAGTTGACAGTTTGGAGAGTCCACTTCCATTCCATCTGTAGATTCCTCACAGATTCCTAGTACTTCCATGCTATAACTTCTCATCTCTTTGGCACACTGGGCAGCCTTGACAGCCAGCTTCAAGCATGGTGCAGACATTCCATGTCAACATTCTTAGTTTTGCTTGAATCGAGGAAGAGAAGGCACATCAACTAATTGGCTTCCCGAATGCTTTCACCAACTGGCGTCATTTCGTCTCCTCTATTCCAATGAGGAACAATTTTGTTATTATTCTTTATATTTTCCTTGTGTTTTGAATTTTCTGTAGCGACTGGATTGGTTTTCCGTGTTAGGGTTGCTTAGGGAATGCGCAACCTTTCCTCTTTCTCCGGGCTTATGACTGGCTAGTAACTAGTGAAGTCGTTAACCAGAAGACGTTGCCGTTGTTTCTATTTGAGTACTTTTTAAATTTTCGCGAAACTATATTAGTATAGCAATTAGACTTTATTATCGATTAACAAACAAATGAAATGTTTTTCCGAAAGATGTTCGTTAAAAAGATGAATATGTAAAAATGATGTTCGATTTGAGATGAGTTTTTTTACCTATTATTTTTTAAATTTTGAATTGTACTGTTATTAAACTGAAACATTCGAGAAAATACGCGCATTGTAAGCTAACTTCCTACTGAAATTTCATCCTCTGTTCCTTAACACTTCAATTTTCAACCTTAAAGTGAATGCAGCCTTAAAACTCAACTGTTAGTTCTGACCCTAGCATTCGAAGATATTATTTTAGGATTAACTTTGCCGTTCTGCCAGTTCATTTCCAGATGCTTGGTGACTATTCTTCTACCACATCGTTGTTATTTACTTCTCACATTATCAAGTTCCTCATATTCACACGAATATATTGTGGTGTGTTATTGTAAAAAAGTAGGACAGCATAAAATCTCATTTCAAACATGTACTACTCTTTCTTATGCTTGTCTAAGGGTTTGATGCTATAATTACATGAAACACTGAGTCAACAACGCCAATGCTACCTAGCGCAGCGGTGTATATTGAGTTTGCTAACCTAATATAAAGATTTGTGACGAGAAAGTTGCCATAAAGTCACTAGGATAAAATATATTGTCACACATTTCCTATCGTTTGTCAATATACAGCATAGAGTAAATGCTATAAAATGTCATCAGTGGGTTTATTCCATCTCAGTGAACAGAAAGATATTTTTGAATGAAAAAGTTGAATGCTGCATACCTTTTCGATGGATTGATGAAACCACAAAAATTATTTGTGAAAAATCGTTTTATTAAAAGAAGCTAAAATACTGAAAAACCATGGTGAAAAATTATTTTGTGTAGAAACACCTTTAATTTTAGATAATGCTGTACCAATGTTTTCACATGCGAATATTATTTGTTGATTTCATTGTCACCTCTGTGCGAGCACTTAAATATTCAACTTTCTCATAAATACAATGTGAGTAACTAAGTGAAACACTTTGGTGGTCGAACAAGAATTAATGCGGTATCCTTGAAATAAAAATTGGCACTCATTCAACGTAAAACTTCAGTTTTATTAAGATTTTCACCGTTTTTCGCGATCATTCACGATGTTACTATCTAGTAAGACTGACGTGTACATAAAAATAACCGACATATTCTATAAATGATCATGTTTTTTACTACATAAAAATGTTTTGAATAAAGGCGACAGTCAAATGCAAAATAACTTCATGATGTGTAACACTATAGACATTATAAAAAAGGGTAAGCAGTAGCTAAGTGACGAAATCGAATAGAAATCCTTTTCAGTGATTCAAAAAAGACATCTCAGGAAAAGACAGAAGGTAAACAAGAAAACATAAGCTATAAGAAGGTTGAAAAACATTCTGTTAATGATGTAACACTGTGATTACTGTGTGCTTGATTTTTTATTCCGATTGTTATAAAAAGAAATAGTGTATGCTTATCTTAATGATAGTTTGTTTTTGAGCACTCAACACTTAGAAGGAAAATACCCTGAGATACGTAATTATAAAATGATAAATAATTCACATTCGTTTTGAATTCCATGTAAATTCTCTGTCATCTCACTGCAAATGGATAAGGTAACCCACTTGGGTGACATTCAAACAGGTAGCTTTTTGCACATTTTTGTACTTGTAGAAGACTCAAAATTTGTAATTGCAGGTGTATATTTGTAAGACTTTTTCCACTTCACACTTAGGATAATAGCAGTTTTTATCCATAAATTAACGGAAGTTGAGCGGGAATAGGCTAGACTTCGTTAATTTATGGATAAAAACTGCTATTATCCTAAGTGTGAAGTGGACAAAGTCTTACAAATATACACCTGCAATTACAAATTTTGAGTCTTCTACAAGTACAAAAATGTGCAAAAAGCTACCTGTTTGAATGTCACCCAAGTGGGTTACCTTATCCATTTGCAGTGAGATGACAGAGAATTTACATGGAATTCAAAACGAATGTGAATTATTTATCATTTTATAATTACGTATCTCAGGGTATTTTCCTTCTAAGTGTTGAGTGCTCAAAAACAAACTATCATTAAGATAAACATACACTACTTTTTACACAAAATTTATCTGTGAAAACTGAGTAGAATTAATAGTAATTTGTTTCGCCAGAATAATGACTCCATGCTCGATAGTCAGTGAATGAAGTGAAACTGTCGAAATTAGGTCGACAATCCAATGTGTATGAAGACGTATTATAACATGTAGCACAACTACTATCCGTTATATTCAGTAAGTTATTGTCTAAAGGCGTTTCACTGACTGGTGAAATAGATGCATCCGAAGAAGGAGATGAAAGCTCTATGGAATTATTTGTCAAGGTTGCATTAATCCACAGTGGATGAAATCTTCTCTGTTCAATAATATAATTTTTGTTATCATAATTATCCCAATATTCGATTCTCTGGTCGTTATTTACAGTAGAAAAGCAAATGGCAAATTCAATTTTCTCTTTTAAATCAAAATATTCCTTATCTGGTTCAATCATAATACTGAATATAAATGTATCATAACGTCTTGGACCTGACCATGTACCAGATGATAACTGAGCACTGTAAGTTGCTTCATAATTAGTAAATGTTTTCCAATTATCTTTGGTTAGACGTAAATGTACAGATTTTTCGAAGAAAATATTTTTCACTTTTATAGTACCTGAAAGCTTAATGTAGGTTGGTCTTGGTTTATCAGTCGATTGTGCAATGCTGATACTTTCTAGTGAGACAGAATTCTGTTCAAGTTTTTGTCTAAATTCATAGTATTGTGATGCTGGTTGTGTAAATGTAAGACTCCATGTATAATGAGGTTCAATGTCTGGGCTGCATAGATGCTTAAATGTTTTAGCATTTTCATAATTGCATACTTTGGTATTTTGATCACATTGTAAATAAGTTTCACCGTAAATATTTCAAATTTGGAACGTTTGTTTTGTGAATTCTGAACATTTTGTTGTTTATCTGATCCAAAATATGAATCTTCGTATAATTCGTCGCATTCTAGAAGATTGAAGAAGACAAATACTGTTTGTGAAAATATATATGTGAACATAATACATATAGGATGACTTTTTTAAAAGATTATACTACAATCAAAGTAGAACAGATAAGTAAGTTATGAATCGATTTTTACAAAAGTGTTATCAATCTTTCTTTTGGCTTAGTTCCTTATAAAACTAACCATTTTCAAAAAAAAATTTTATATGTCTTCATTTTACGAAACACAACTAGCTTCTTAAAAATTCAACAATCGGTAGTTTACTGACCAAGAGGAAGTATGCCATTCTTTACTAAAACTGTGTAATCCAGAAGTTTTCAGTCAATAGGTCAATCAACTTGAAACTTCGTACTAAAATACATTAGTTCATTTCTTAAAGACTAAAACATATTAAAAGGAATCAAAGAGATAACAGGATATGAAATAACATAAAGAAAGAAATCTATTTTCAGCTGTCCCAGTTGTTTTACTCAAAACATCAGAAGAATCTTATGAAGTAAGCAAATGAACAGTGAGTAGTTTGACCGTGTTCTCTTGGTTTGGCCACTATAGTTGCTTTTTGTAACTGAGTATCACTCCAGGTGACAGTTCGAGTGAAAACTGATGGCTATTCGACTTGGATGATATTTATATTGGTCAACTCAATCACATAACGTTATGGTTTTATACGCTGATGTACCAGCCTGGTCTACCATCCTATCTTTGGCCTCACTAATGTTAGCCTTCTGATTCTAACGAATATTGCTACTATTTCGACTGAAAAAATATGCTACTCATTAGTTACGTCAAAGGCGTTCAGAAAAACAAGACGAAATGCTTAGCGGTTTACTTTATCTCTGATATGTAGTTAGATTTGCCGCCCATACCAGAGATACTGTCACCTGAAAACAAACCAGTGAAGAAATACATCATTCGACTAGATGAATAGATGTTTAAAACTTCAGTACCAGCTGATCCTACAACTCTGCCAAAAAAATACACCTTTACGTCAAGTGGTTTTATCAATTTTTAGGTATTTAACACTTGGTTAGGATAAAAAGCTACCTTAAATTAAACAAAATTTCCTCCTCTCTAAATCAAAAGATAACATGTTTTCATCTTCAAGATACAAATAAAGACTATCTTAAAATGTTTACAGAAGCTGATACTAAGTGAATTTTTCGGCTTATTGTTTATCTTTCTTCAAATTGATCCACTAATGTGAGGTGAACAAATAACTATGATTAACAGTTTATACAATATTCGGCTAATGTTATATGGTGGAATAACACTGCTATATTTCTTTAGCAAAAAAAACCTTTAATCCAAAGTGTAAATACCAAAAAAATTTTACAACGAATATTTATATAAGATTCTTTTCTTTCAGTTTGTTTTAATCATTTAAATATGTTCACCGAATGTATTATGTACCCTTGCATGCTGTTAAAATGTTTTCAACTCATCGTTTCCAGAGTTAGTAACAAAACAGAGAAAGATATGCCACATTATATCGAAATGGACCTTTCAGTGAGCAAAAGTACATCATATTTCTGTCCCACCGATTCTTAGCTTGAGTTGCAGATTCTTGCACTGGCTGAATGAAGCGGCCACTACCGAAATTACGCTCGTGTTTCTGTTGATTTTTCATTATGGATCGGACGTGAATTTAAAACCAGCTGGATGTTTCACCTTACTGCCTTGAATACTGTTATTATTACCACCATTCATATGCCATAACCTTACCGTCTGAGAATATTGTTCTGGACTGACTTTGTTGAAAAATTGCATGCTGAGAATTTCAAACTGTAGTATGCATATTGTTTGAAATAAAACGATTATTATTAATAAAAAGTATCAGATGGGTTAGAGGGACGAAAATCAATAAGACATTCAAATCTAGAAAGGCCTGGAAATAGTCAAGGTAATTGTAAATGCATACAAAGCCTTGTATTTTGTGCACACACCTTCTGTTATTTTGTCGTCTTTTCCGTTTATCAAGAGACTGAGTGAATATGCAGCTTTTATTCTTCATGCGTCTACATGTACATAATTTAGGTTATATCAGTTAGCATATAACGTATCCACAAAATACAGTGACATTACAAAACCCAAGTCTAGTTACCACATTTAGAACGGAATCCAAATATGTTACGTCTAGAATCTAGCTTGAGTTATGGAAGCAGTTTGGTAAAGTTTTCATAGTGCACAATTTCAAATGCATTAAAGTAGACCGTCACACTTATTAAATGATATGTTTATGCCTAGTAAAGCCAATATAGGCTACGTAATACACATATGTTCTCATACAGATTTCTACAAATTTAGAGTAGCATTTAGTACATTGCTTCACATAAAACTCGTTTTTCGCACTGCTACTCTAACCATTATGTTGATATGAAATGCATCCTTTTGTTATCCGGAGAAATCTCCAGGTTTTAAACTAAATTTTAAACATTAGAGAAGCTGGTATAAAGTTGTCTACTTTCGTCAGTTTCTAAGCTCATAAATGATGAAAGAGGAATGGAGAAAAAAAACATTCAGCATAGTGTTTTCTCACAGCCCATAATGTAGTTTCGTAAGCCATTATAGGTTAATATACTAAGGCAAGAATTGTAATCGGTCACTTCTAATGAAACTATTCGATCTTCGATGGCTAAGTAGGTAAGACATGTTTGGACCTGTAACCTCGTAAAAATATTGAGAAAGAGATTTCTAGTTATATAGGCCACACAAAGCGTGCACTTTCAAAACGTATCTCTGGCCATCATCCTGCATGGTTATTGAGAGGAGAATGTAAATCAATTAACAGTTCAATTCTTCAACATCTAGTCAACTGTGGATACATGACTACAGTCCTTCTTCAATGTCATTTGTAAAGTCTATGGGAATACTTCGTAAGGAGTACGCCTTGGACAGAAGCACTGGCAATTAGT
Organism: Heterobilharzia americana; assembly: GCA_944470555.2. Classification (NCBI taxonomy): domain Eukaryota; kingdom Metazoa; phylum Platyhelminthes; class Trematoda; order Strigeidida; family Schistosomatidae; genus Heterobilharzia; species Heterobilharzia americana. Next base: position 32,262,971 of record OX104129.1, on the reverse strand, counting down.
CAATTCATACCTGATCTCTGCCTGCAGAACAATCTCTTATCTTACCATGGTCTTAACACTTTCACAATTTTTTGATTTTGTTACAGCTAGTTAATTACTACCACCTTCTTTATATCTACGTATCAAGTTTACACTCAACATTCGCATTTCTCATCTACCAACAATTTTCAACCTTGTCAAACTCCCTTTCTCGTTATTTCCACTGCTTAAAAGATTATTATGTAACTACTCTCTATTCTTGATTTCTGATTTTTTAGTCCCAGCTTAATAATGCAGTTATACACTACGGTTTAATAGTAGAATGTTATATGTTTATGATATATAAATACGATTGTACAGCTTTAGAAAATGATATCTTTTAGAAGAAAATTTTCTTCGCTGAATTATCTCTTTTTTCTCTATGAAAAGATTTCTGCTCGTTTTTCGGACTTCTTTTAAAAGAATAGCAAATAAAGCAGATTCTTTTACGGTGGAGTATTAATAAATTTTCAAAAAACAAAGCAAGATATATATTTGCTTGGACTGAAATTATATTATTTAAGTATTCACATTCACGCCTTTTTGTCTTTTTTTCAGTAGTAATAATTAACCTTCTTAATCACATGATCTGAAATGCTTCAAGGTTATTTAGTGCTTTGAAAACAAGCAGAGTAATAAAAAGGCTAAGCTAAGAAAAAAGTGAATTCAGAAATAGTGTTTGTACTTTATATAAAACAATTTTCACTATTGATAACCCATAGAATCCATTAATCCATGGGGAATATGGTATACGATCAGGAGTAAGAATATTTCTGTGCGTGTAAAACCTTGTTATTCTACTTCTCTCTAGCGTTTGCTACTATAAGAAAAAAATGTACTATAAACCAGAAATAATAACTTAAGTAAAATTAAGCACATTGAATATAAGACACAGCAGAGAACTCAGTGATCGAGTAAGAATATACCCTGATTATTCACTAAATATTCCTTTTAAGTGGTCCGAAAAATTACATTATGAAGCTATAAGTGAGATGTATGAGTGAATGGAATTACACTTCTATAAGCTTCATAGATAAAAATTTGCATGTATGTGTTGTATATTTCAGGGTAATTTCCACCACAGACTGACATCAGATGGAGAGTCACTGGAAAAGTTGGATAACTGAAAAGCTGTTTCATCTTAGTCAACAACTCCTCAGAGACGCACACCCACAGCTTCAGGAGGGACTGAACCCAATGTCATCAGGTCCTGAAGAAAGTATCTTACTATTCTGTTAGTGGGTTGAATCAAATACTACACATCTCTATCTCCGTGAGCTTGTGATATAGAATGACCAGCCTAGTGCTCAGTGGTGTGTGAATCGCCTAAAATTTTAATGATTACCTATGGGGTGAAACAACTTCGATGTGAAGATAAGAACTCGCCCATGGCATCAGATGAAGTTTGCTCTAAATCGAATACTGACAGAAGTAAGAGAGTGTTAAACATTGGATTCCAACCCTCAGGGTGGATCTTAATAAGTTTATCCCAAAAAAGCATGATCTTGGGCTTCACCCCTTGCATTGCAAAGAAGTTGATGGCTCTTGAATGATTCTCCAGTTGATTTCACTATGTTATGAATACTACTTTGAAATCAATCAGTCCCCATAAACTACTTACTGAATAGTAATGATAGATAGTAGCCAGCAGTGGGATGTGCATTTCGTTCTATTTGAGACTCTTAAGCTGGATGTACCCACCTCCTAATGAGTGATAATACAAGCAATTATACTATAAACTGAATGTTGGAAATTCTAATGACTGTATCCACATATGTAGAAATAACTGATTTATTTATTCCACAGCAGAATAAATATTTTTTAACCATTTGAAAATGCTAGTTTATTTCATTTGAAACGCTGGTATAGATCAAACTATAGTTACTGCAAGCAACGTTTAAATGACATCAACTTTATCATGAGTGCAGTTTCATGAGGTCAAAATAAGAACCAAATGATTCAGGACATTCTTGTTGATAGTTTCAACTACCAAGATCAGTTAGTTGCTATTCGATCATAAATCTGAAACCATATCCAGTAAATGATACTGTTTTACTGTGTGACATTTCTAATATACAAAGTGGAATTACATTATTCATAAATAGGAAAGTCATTATGAAAAATTTACTCGCTCACGGTTATCAAAAAATTAGCTCACAGGTGCCTAAATGATTCTGACTTCATTTGTTTATCAAAGTACAATTTTACTCGTACTTTCAGATACACATTTCATCCATAGCTGATACAAATCTAGAACTAGGACAGAAAACAATGAACAAAACTGATTTCCGTCCGACCCGAATTGTTGATAAAGAATGCGATGGTTTATCTGTGTCCCATCGGCAAAAGAAGGAAATTCAACTCACAAAGAAAACGCATTCCGATTAAATCAATGAGCCAAACTAGGCAGTTGGATTCAGTTAGTATATTTTAGGAGAGACTTTAAAACGCAAAACCTTTTTGAAAAACTGATTTATGTAGGTTTACCACCTGAGTACCCTTAAAAAGGTAGTCATGGAATAACTTGAAGTGAAAGAAAACTTCCGAATTAAAGACAAGTATACAATCTGATATCCTGAACATAACTGAGGCTTGTCTTTTTTTCACAGCAAACAAGTCACCTTGGCAGTTTTTGTAATGATTAACGGCAGCATTAAGCAGATTCATGAGTTGAAAATTTCCAAATATTAGTCGTATATTGAAAATAATATCTGTACATATGGTTACAGTTTATTTTAAACCAAATCATTTGTTTTATTGCTACTTATTGAATTAAGTTCCTTTTTTATCAAACATAGTGAATCTTCTCCTGTTATATATATAAGACTATAAGCGTACCTTACTATCTAATCTCCAGAGGTGTGAATGACAAGTAGCACAAACTAGAGTGCTGGTTCATACCACTTTCGTCTAACTTGTGTGGTGCCTCATGAATGTTTCAGTAACCGTTAAACTGTAACTAAGTAATGGCAGAAGCACCTAATTACGCTCCTTCAAACTGGTCAGTGAACCCCTCCCTCCCAGCTGTCGGCCATCAGCGCACTCTCGTTCGCTAAATAATCGACTCGTCGACGGTACTCACTTCCTGGAGGACAGACATGTGTGGCATACGTCTCACTGATTACCTGCGATCTTGCAGAAAGAGATGAAGCTGACCTTCTTGGGGGCTGATAGTCCTTCTCTAACCGACGTTTCAAACAAGAAGGCTCCTACAAGGGTACCTACCAAATTGGTCAAAGCTAAATGAACGGCACTCAACATCCAGCATGGAATATCACCCATCTCAAAGTAAAACACACACCACCTCTCTTAGGGCTACTTCCACAGCAGAGACTGTCAAAATTAGGAAGTTGAACGCTTTTATTATTAGGCTGCACTGCTGTCAGCGCGCTGGGCGGAATCCTGATAATCAGTTGACAAGCTCGTGCTTTGAAGGTTCACAACAATGATCAGGGCTTATGCATCTTGTTGGTCGGTATTAAAACTAAGTCAAATGCTGCGGTAAATTGGTTCAAATCCGTGGAAATTCACGGGTGTTGCGTAGCTGGGATCAACCAGTAATAATTTATCCTTATACCATCTCCGGTTTTGCTGACTGGCAGCTCAGACACCCATACCACCTCACCGCGCAGTGAGCAGCCCCTTGGCGTTGACACCCTGACACGTAATTATAGCAGGGCATTTGCCTACCTTAGAAGAGCTATTATTTTCCCCGCCATTAACTCCTCAACTATCCATTTCAGTAGTATACCGAACTGTAGAGAGGGAGTTTTAACTTCCCACGTGGTTCTACCAAAACCTATGTGGTAGTGATGGACAGTGGCTAGCAGTGGGACCCAGGATGTGCATTTCGTCCTATTTGGGACTTGTCAGCTGGATGTACCTGCTTCCCAATGAGTGATGTTGTTCCCACCGGGATTCGGACTCGGGAGCGATCGTTTCAAGCTTTAGGGAGTTATCCACTACACCATTGAGCCACGATAGCCACTTCTTGTGCAACGAGTACAGTTTTAGTGAAATTGCTTGCATTAAGCCTTCGTTGATTGGACCGAATTGATCGGTCTGTATTTGCACATGGGCCCCTATGAAATATATATATATATATATATATATATATATATAATTCAAACACAGGTAATATCGAGGCATGTGTATTGGAGCCCATGTGCAAATACAGACCGATCAATTCGGGCCAATCAACGACGGTATAATACAAGCAGTTATACGAAAAGCTATGTGACCTAGTGATCTGACTGCTGTTACCTTTTTTACACTGAAAAAGTGTGCCCAACACAACACGTTCAAGGCCCCTTTTACTGATTTTCCTTTATTACTTTGACATCGTAAAAGTAATAGTATGGCCCAAGAGTGAACACTAACGGCCCAACCTGGGATCGAAAGCAGGGTAGTCAGGTTTCATAATCAGCAACTTACAATTCAACTACGGGGTCGAAATCCATAGTTTGTGCCTTTCAATTTCTCCCAAATGACATCACAGCAGTACTGTCATTTAATATCATTCTTATCTTTATACACAACTTAGTTGCCGTAAGACTTTGGGATATGAATACATTTTCTAAAGTGGTAAGAAAAATCACCGTTAGGCCTCATTATGTTTCCTTTACAACTATTCACTACTTGTACTGAAAGTGTTTGCTTACAATCATACATCAATACTTTATGTGCAATATAGAAAGTAAACTCGCGTTTAAATGTGTTAGCAACAAGTAAAGGTTAAAAATGAGAACTAGTGAGCTCTACATGAGAAAAAAATTGATCCACTCTCATAGACAGTATTTAGCTTTTAATACTTATATGATTTATTTTCATTTATGCGAAGAAAACAGCAAAGGGATCATAATAACATTTTAAGAACATTTAGTAAGGTAAACCACTATAAATAAGGACATATCAGGGGTTCATATGTGCTATCGAGAGCCTCAGTGGCAGTGAGAAGCCTCTGAAAGACGACTGACCATTGTGCATAGGTAGCATGGTAGATGACTAGTTGAAGTTCAAATAACTAGGGGTTAGAAATTGGCAATAACTAAAACAGTAGACTATGAACACAACTTAAAGCGTCTTCGTCAATGAGGCTGGGAGATAACCTCAATTGGTAAAGCGGGATGTGATTCTGTGAATTTCTGCTTGAATGTAAATGGAATGGCAACAAATACACCGTAAATTTTACCTTAAAATTCGAAATTAAACTCAGTCTCATAGAACCGATTTTGATGCAAACTAATCCATCTAGATCGGTCAGTTGCGCTGTCTGCAGTTGCGTATATTTAGTGATAGTTGAGTGGAAAACCAGTTGTGCATTCTAACACTGTCTTCTTATGGAAACTGTAACTACTAAATTTCACTGTTACACCATATTAAATGCGATCCATAACCACCTCGGTCATAAGGTAAGAATAAGTGTGACAGGCATTTGTTTCTCACACCCAAAACCAAAAAGTACTTGAGTAGTTCAGAAGAGTTTTCCAAGTAATTCACAGACTTATTACTCCCTTTTTTTGATTTGTATTCCACATTGTGAGCTTAGAAATGACTTGTGTTGATCGTATATATTTCATATCAAGCCCACCAGTAATGGTTACTGGATTTTACTAGCACCGAATGAAATCAAATCTATACGTTTCTTTCCTAAACTAATAAACGAAGTCTATCATTTTTTTGTTTATCTTCAAGTGATCCGTTTGAAGAACATATTTTCTACTACTTTTATCTTCACCCTGCTTTCCAGGGTGTTCATTCTTAGACAGGTGGTTGAAGATTGAGTGTTTATGCCGTCTTACAACATGTTGGCAGTAAGCAGTTTCAGTTCCACATTATTACTTGTGTTCGCTTGATTTCTGGAAGCACCAGTTAAGTCATATGACTAGTGGCATAAGTTAAAAAAAGTCGCTTAGATTACATATAAAGGAAAATAAGTTCGCTATGGAACGCTTCAGTTTGAGAATTTCGTTGGATACAATTCGAAATAACTAATTTCCCTCTTTTTCTCTGAATCAATAATTCAGGTCCATGACCTTAAAATTCATAACATCCACTATAATATAAGCAGCATATTCTTAACTATAGTTAAACAACCCGTGATTTAGTACAACACTGATCAATCAAGAAAAACATCATAAAATAAGGTTGTATGTAAAACGTGTTCAACTGAATTACTTTGTACGCGGTCATGTTTTTACACAGAAACTGATTTAAGCAAAAAGAAACAGTTGACATGGTAGAAAACCAGTTTGCAGAAAAATGAAGTAAACTAGTGGATAGTGTTTTGATGTTTGCAGAGACGGACGAAGAGACTGAAAATCAGTCAAGGTTTATGAATACTCGCAGGAGTTGGAGGGTGTACAGTTCAATAAATCCAGCTCATTACTAAACCTTTAAGAGGTTTGATGAGCTTGAAGCTGCCAGTGACCAAAAACGCTTTGCGTGTATATGTATAACTCTAGTGGACTTATTCAGTTAAGTTGATTGTAGCAAAAGTTAAATATTTGGAAGCGAGTTAAGCGCCAGATGTACTATGAAGTAGTGTACTGTGAAAGACATTCATTAAAGGCAGCAGATATCTAAAGGCTTTAAATTTTCGATCACCATTATTTTCACAGGAACGCCCAAATTGGGTACAGTGACCATGTATGAGTTGAAAAGCCAAGGTGAAGAGCACTGGGTAGAGTCAGACGATATGGTAGTTAACCTTTTTCGATAGAATAATTGCTGGATTTTCGAAGGTGATGTGACTCATAACTGATGCATTGACATGACAGTCCATTTATTATCTTCTGCTCCATGGTTACATTACGAATCTGTATCCCTGTATCTTCTTTCTTTGTCTTGTGGGTTTCTATGATTGTTCATTAACATCTGTATTATTGTGTTGATGTGAAGTGTGACAACGTGAACTGAAATGTAATGTTACAATGTCCTATGTTGTTGATAACTTTTTTTAACATTATCAGACTGGTGGGCTGTATTATTTTTTAGGACATATGTCGTTAATACACATATTCGGTGAATTTGCGCTAAAACACAAAATATATAGCGGTTGTATGTGAAGGCATCGTCCTCGAAATTATTCATAAGCGGTGGTAGTTTGATTTATGAAAGTGTTTGTGAATTGTTAACAGGAATAAACGTGATGTTTACATATCAAGTGGATATGTTTTTCCATTAAATTGGGTCATCGTGTCACATGCTTATCCACAAACATGATGAAACGTTTTTACCAGTGTATACGGAAAACAATAAAATCTGATTGTGATTATCATAACTTTTATATATGTTCACTCAGTGTTTACAATTTAAAGGTGTGTCCAAATTTTACACAGGATCATAACTGAGCTGAAGGATCTAAATTTCCTTTGCTGAACAGTATTTCTCACTAGTACAAAAAGGGTGCCTTCTCACTTCACCATCATCAATTTGGAAATATGAATTTCAGTTACACTGATTTCTATCATCTAGCGATTTCATCTGATTGTTTAACGTATTTGAAATGACAAGGTGTTTTTGTAGGAGAAGGATATATTTGCAATCATCTATCCTACCAACATATTAAGATTGCTGAAATGGATATTTTGTTGATAATATTCATTAACTGTGGGCTCATAGCTTGGCCTGATGGTATGCTTTGCACAAATATATTACTTGAAGAGCTAATTTGTTATATTTGATCCTCAATCAGTCTTTTTCAAGGTTAGACAGATATAGGATGCTTATGGTCTCCCTAAGGATATGCTTCAGTATAAGGCAAATTTCATACTTATAGTCATAACTAGATCACTTGGCACTTTCTCCAAACATGTTATGTTTCTTGAATGTCAAGATTAATACATGTGATATGTAATTGCTGAAAAAAGAAAATGTATAAGAAATATCTAATTTCGTTATAGGATCTGCTTTCATAAAGTTAGTGACCTTAATCCCGTTTATCTAGTGAAAATTTAGGCATAAGCAGTTAATGTTTTGTCAAACTTGACTACAAAGAAGTAAAGAAAAAGGTAATCCAGGAAAACATCACTCAGTAGATAAGTGAAGTTTGGATCAACAGAAGTGACATTATGATCATTGTTATCTTGAAAAAGCTGGAAAAGAGTGTCTTTGGATGTTTTACTGCACGTTGATTTTAGTCTGGACAGACCATCATCTCCAAACAAAGGATTTATTACTATTTTCTAGTCATTTTCCTGAACACGAGTAGTACACCTGTTATTCATTGACTTTGTTCAGCTATTTACAAGGATGGATGTTAAATAAAAATATCGCTTCAGTTACTACAGTTTTGATAAGCAGGTAATACCATTATTCTTCACAAATTATGGCTTAGAACCTTATGCATATACTTGTGAAGTTATTGAGCAGCATTCTTTCACCATCATGAGTTTCAAATCTGTATATCTCATAAGACCCCTCTAGAATTCATTTCATCCTAAACAGAATTTGATGGACAACTGAGCATTCGTAGTATCCAGCCTTAATATTTGTGTAAGCGTGATATTCATTCATTAACCTCTCCCTTCAAATAATATATGCCTCTGTGAAACATCTGAAGTGTTTTACATCAATTATTGCTAGAATTTTATTTTCATAATAATTTTCATATAACTGGTATTCAGTGAGGAAAGATACTTCGAAGACTTAACGATTTATTTCTAAAAACAAGTTTTAGTGCGCTTCTCTATCCACATTGTACATTATACCCTGTGCTCTTTCTACTAACGCATCAGTAGCTTCCTTTGGTCTGAATGATGCTTCGGATTGCTAACTGACCGAAAGATAGATGGGTGAAAGAATACCACCCACAGGAGTTGATGGTGTCACATTGTCAGAAGTAATCGCAACATGACAAGATTTAACCAAAGTGAAACTCATAGCTATTCAGTGGAACAGTTAAGATATTAGTGGAGGGAGAAGAACAGAATTATAATATTAAGAGATGCAAGACTTTAAAAAAATAAAAATAGGCATTCTTCTTGTGTACGCGATTAGTTTCCGAATCCTTTAACCTGGAAGTCTCAAAAAATTGCTTCGTAAAATTTGAGGATTTTCAACCAGACTATTCATACTTCCCTAATAATCTCAAAGCGACCACTAGTGACTTCATGAAGTGTTGTTTTATCCTGGCTTGGCAGTTAGTAATGATAGTACTTTCCATTTATCCATCCTAAGTTTCTGAGAGGAAAAGGATTATGTCATGTTAAAATCTAAGTGCAGTTATCTAAGCAAATAATGGTATAAACCATTCTAGAGAATTTACTTTTTGGGGATGCAAGCAAAATATGCACTTTTTTCAAACTGAAAATATCCCCCTACTATACTGATTATCAAGAGGAAACATTTAGAGAACTCATTCTCCTCATTAATTCCACCATATTTTGTTTTAAAGAGATTCAAGAAAGCATTCCTAGAAGATAAATGGCATCAAATTTTGAAAATATTGAGAACAAAGTGACTTAGATGAGAAGTTGATAAAGTCCAAATGAATCAAATGTTTGATCAACTTCCATGTTTAACTTAAAAGCCTCATTTGTGATCATTTCTGTCGAAGAAGTACGACACCCTGCAAAAATCTTCGAAATGACAAGACCAATCTCTCCCATAAGAAAAAGGTAAGCTACTAACCAGGAATAAATGAGATACCATTTTATGTACTTATGATGAGTTACTAAGGCTGCGAAAAATGCGAGCTGTGACATCGAAGTCACTTGTGTACGAAGAAAATAAATCAATAGTCAGCTGTTTTAGTATTTTTATGGAAATCTATAACACATGTAGAAAATCGAATCTGGAATAAACAAAATAATAATAGTAGTAATAATGATAATAATAATAAGTCACTACTTTCACAATATGACTAACTAAAACCCCTATTGAGCAAATACATAGTATTCAGTAATCTATAAGTATTTTAATGAGTGGTTAAGTGGGTCATAAGTGACTAAATTAATCACTTTGTTTTACAAAGAATTGAATAAAAAAATATTATAACCCTATGACCGACACTTGGCGATGGTATGGGCTTGAATATCATGATGACCCAGTGTGATGTGTCACACAAACAATAATTTCTTGAGTTATTATCATGCCAGAAATGCAGGTTAAGTACACATGGAGACGATGGCATTTATAATTCTGGCGTAAATTACTCACATTTTAATATAAATCTTAAGGTGAAGTATCACCAATTGTGTGACAGCTGATTATGGTGATAGTAGAGGGTTTCCTTTAAAATCATCAGCTTTTGAAATTCACTAGCGTTCTTCTTGGTGATTAGGCAGTTTGTATTTCAGCTTCTTCAGGACATCAACTCTGAGTGAGTGGATACAGTGATATTGTATGTGTGCTGAGCCGATTAGAAGGATGTCTTAGGGTTATATTGATACAAATCATCACAGAATGATTCCAGTGTTTGAGTTTTAGTTCAAACACGTTTGATATTAAACTTGAAAACATTCAGGAAATAAGTAGTTGTAAAGCTTTTCATTGTTTGGCGTGAGAACATCAGTTACGTATTAAGAATGGATAAAGAGAAGCGTATGTGTGAACAGTATTGGGATTCTCATCTGACAGAAGGCTAGAATCATGATAGATCTTCTGTAGAAACAAAAGTTGAAGTACTTATGGACCTCGAGTCGAAGGCCATTAAAATCCAGTGGATCTCTAAAACCTGGTGTAATGAGAACTGTGCTTGAATCTAACTTTACAATCTGTGTAAGCCCTTAAGCAGATTCGGTGCCTTATGTGACCACATCAAATTGTGTCCACCTCAAATATCTCCTGTGAACACTCCAATTTAACTTCATTATATTCGATGATAACCTCGCCTGGTTAACTAGTTCACTAGTTAATAGCCGGTCCTAAGCTCCCGTAAAGAGGGAAGGTTGGGCATAGGGCTTGCAACCCCACCCCGGAAAACAAATCTAACCGCTAAAGAAACTTCAAAGCACAAACGAAATATAAAAAATAATAATCACAAAATTATTCCTGGCTGGAATCGGAGAGGCGAAATGACACCAGTTGGTGAAAGCCTGTCTTCGGGAAGCCAATTCACCGATCTGTCTACTCTTCTCTCGATGAAAGCGAAAGTAAACGTGGGGACACGGAATGTCCGCATGATGTTTGAACCCAGCAAGTCAGCCCACCCAGATTGCAAACGAGATGAGAAGGTATCAAATTGAAGTGCCTGGAATTCGCGAAAGCAGATGGAATGGGAGTGGACTCTCCAAACTGTCAACTGGGGAGGAGAGTCAATAATCTACTCGGTTTCTGTCACCCAGATGACAACCATGACCACATTGAGTTATGGAGTGGCTATCATGATGTCCCGTTGAAGAGCATCGAAGGCTCTCATGCAGTGGGAACCAATCTCCTCATGCAGGATCATGGCAGCAATATTCAACTCAAAAGGGAGGAAGGTCACAATCATACAATGCTACACTACACACCTACAAATAATGCAGACGCAGATGAAGAGAAAAAGGAGGAATTATACAGACAACTGCAATCAACACTGGACAAGATCACAACCCAGTTGGCGATATCAAAATTCTAATGGGTGGAGCGACATGAATGCCAAAGTGGGAGGGGACAACACAGGAAGAGAACTAACCATGGGTCGAGAAGAGCTCGTTGAGGTGATGAACGAGAATGGAGAATTGTTTGCAGAATTCTGTGCATTCAACGATTTGGTGACTGAAGGTGAGGCAGTGTGTTCAAGCACAAGGATATCCACAAGTCAGCGACATGGAGTTGATTTCACCAGATGGACACACTAAAAATCAAATCGACTTCATCTCAATCTCAAGAAAATGGAGATGGAGACGCAGTCAGCCTACTTGACACAAGGTGAAGAAGAGGAGCAGATGTGGGTTCACACCACTCGATATCTAGTGTAAGGAACCTGCCTTCAAAATCAAGTTGAAAGCCTTCGAGAAAGCTGGTGATAGACCGCAGTTCAAGTACAACACTCGGAAACTGACGGATGAAACTACACAGAAAATTTTAACGGCAGCCAGTCATCAAGACAAAATGGGAGATATGGAGGAACATCCGTGAAGAAACCTGTGTAGAAGAACACTGGAAGTCTTTGAAAGCTATGTGGAGAGAAACCTGCACAACCGTATTAGGACGGAAGAAGAAAGAAGACAAGGAATGGATCTCGATGGATACATGGAAGCTGATAGATGGGGGAGAGGAGGATGGTGAAGCAGAAGATAAACCAGTGCAGTGCAAGGATGAACGACGAGAAGAGGAACTGAGTACAATGTATAAAACACTATACTGGACAAAGAAGTGAAGAAGAGAGCACGGGAAGACAAAAGACACTTCTACAAAACACTGGCAAGTGAAGCAGAACAGGCTGCAGGCTGGTGAGAGAGACCTGACAACATTGTATCAAATAATCAGGTTGCTATCTGTTAGGGAAGAGATCAACGCAGACGAAACCAATAAAAGATGATGATGGAAATTTAATTACAAAGAAGAGAAAGAAAGGGAACGATGGGCCGACCACTTCAAGAAGCTCTTGAATCGACCACCACCACCACCTGCGCTTCGTCCGGGAATACCACCTGCAGCCCAGCCGCTGAACTACAAGTGAACATAAATCCTCCAAAAATGGAGGTTCTGAACGCTATAAAGCTACTGAATGTGGGAAAGCAGCATGACCAGATGGGATCTCGCCAGAAGCACTGAGAACCGACGCAGAGACAACAGCGGACATGTTCACACCACATCACTATTGCAGAAGGTGTGGAAGGAAGAGAAGGTACCAGGAGATTGGAAGAAAGATTACCTTGTCAAACTGCCGACTTCGAAAAGGCTTTTGACAGCGTCGACCAAGAGGTAATTTGGAAACTGCTTCATTACTATGGAATACTACAAACATTTATCAATCTCATTCAACAACTATATGAAGACGCGACATGCCAAGTAATTCACAATAGAAAGCTTAGCTCGGTGATGCTTTTGAAGTGAAGACAGGAAGGAGTGAAACAAGGTTGCCTACTATCACCCATGATATTCCTGATTGTGGTCGACTGGATCATGCGGCAGACAACAGTGGGGAGCGAGAAGAGGGGGATACGCTGGCTGGACTGCGGAAAAGAACCTAGAAGATCTGGATTTCGCCAACGATGACTTGTGCCTGATGTCACATAATTTGAAGATCTACAGGCGAAAACTAAAAGAGTGACAGAAGAGGCAGGGCAGCGAAGACGAGACTTCAAGTGAATATAGAGAAGACAGAAGTGATGAAGATACCGCACCACCACCACCAACAAGAACAACAAACTCTAGTCACCATCAACTTGAGAAACTTGAAGGAAGTAACCTCCCTCACCTATCTAGGCAGCAATGTTTCAACTACAGGCAGCGCAGGCACCGATGATGACGTTAAAGTGAGAAGCGAAAAAGCAAGACAGGCATTCATTAGCCTGAAACCAGTGTGAAGATCTGCACTGCACTCAGCATGTGGAACAACATCCAGATTTTCAACACCAACGTCAAATCAGTGCAGCTATATGGTTCAGAGTCTTGGTGCGTTACGAAAGGGATTTCCAACAAACTACAGACATTCATCAACAACTGCCTACACTGACATGTTACTGAAGATCGGATGGCCAGAATAGTCAGAATAAGCCACAATGAGCTCTGGCTGGTAACGAACCAACCAAGAACCTATCACTCAACAAATATGCATTGGAAGGAAGTGTAGATGGATTGGGCATACACTGAGAAGGCCGACTGGCGACATCGCGTATCAGGCCAGGTCTTCGAGTGGAATCCCCATGGAAGCGACGAGTTTGGCGTCGCAGTTGAGGGTGTCATTGAGGAGATCGTGTGAGGAGGAAGTGAGAGGTTGTGGGCAGTTGTGGAGCCAGGTTGAAAAGATTTCAGAGAAGAGAGTGAAATGGAGACGTGCTACTGAAGCTTTATGTTCTATTAGGAACCCAAGGGTCTAATAATAATAATAATAATATTCGATGATAACAGCAATTTTTTATACCGCATGTTTCTCAAGCACTGAATAACCTTTTGTGAGCATAGAATATACAGATATCACTGCTATACTAGAAATACATGCTGACAAATGTAGGGTTTTCTTAGCGTCCTAAGAGGAGACGTGAATATGTTTGGCATATGAAGTACGTATCACATTTAAGATGATACTGTTAGACTGTAATTAACCGTAGCTTATTTCTAAGCGAAGCTAGAGAATTAATGAACTTTAGGTTGCTTTATGTTATTGTTTGTGATGAAATCGTAGATTAGGTAATGTCGGGGTTAAACACAAGTTACTAAACAGGAAAAACAAGTAAGTTGTTGAGGTTGTAAACATTCACCGATTGAGATGGTTTGAAAAGATATTAGTTAGTCTCAGCTACTACCTATTTCAACGTTCAGGATGAAGTCGAAAGAAGGTTAAGTTTTGTCACACCACGATGCAGCACCACTCCATGAAGTCTATGACTATTTATTTTAAACATGTAGTGATGCATGAGCTGCCTAGTTGATCTTTTAAGTAGCAGGAATAAACGTTAGAGATACCAAAAGATATCAGAGTCGAACAAAATGGTGCAGATCCATTAATTCTTTGTCGTTTTTGAACTTACAGATATCTGGTTGATCCAGATTCGTTTGTATTCGATTTTATCATACGCTTCTCGTGTATCACTCTAAAACTTGACAAAGTGAACCGATGTACTCTTGTGCAAGGTTTTAAATATGGCGTTCGTGTCTGTCTATCAATTTACATGCTTTTTTTGTTAAGGTAATTGAGAAAATTTATATGGTTTAATTAAGAAGTAGGCTCGTATAAAAATAGACCATTTTATTACAGTTATTACTACAGTTTATATTATGGGGTCTATTATTCTATGCCGACTAATCAATTGTAAAATTGAAGAAATGGTAAGTTACCAGATAAGACTGTCTAAGGTAGTTAGTTCAAAGCCAATCACAACTCAAGTTTTCTGTCAACACTAACCTTATTGATCGTAAATGACATACTCTGATAATTTAATCATCAATCTTATGTCCTAGTATCCAAAAAATACTTCTGTCAATATGTATAAGCGTACCAAAATGCTTTCTGGAGAAAAAGCCAACTGAAAAGATCATTTTATGTATCTTTTTCAAAACAGCGTAGGGCATTTCAGTGTCTATCGTTTCCCAAATAATTAATTGCAAATTCTCCTGATACAGTGATTTCGATGTATCTATTGTAAGACTTGTTAAGGAAAATGTTTTTACTGAATCATACAGAAGTTTAACCGTTTAGATGCGAAACTGAGGACCTAGTCTTTGTTGTAGGTATGAAAGACGACACTAATATGATAAAAAGAAAGCAAAAGAATGAAAAAAGTACACTCTAATGTCAAAAGAAACACATCTAAAAAGAAGTGAGAGGTATAAAAGTAATAAAATGTTCAATATATTGGGGGGGGGGGGGAGGATAAATAAAAATTGCATGTCCAAGTAATGCAACAAGTTTTCAGGTGTATCAGTTTAAGTAAAAAACTGTTAATGTTGGTTAGTCAATTAACATGCAGTCAGAAAATGCTAAGTTCATGACTCGTTACATGTTGACTACTATATTGTGTGATTGTTAAACCGTTTGTTCCTCAGTACTTCTTTACGGAGATGTGAACCAAAGCAAAGTACATTTAACACACCTTTCAACCACTTTTTCCAATATAGAATCAGCAATAAATAAAATTATTTACTTCTACGGATCTTCATGAATTTATTCGCAAAGTGAGATACTCAGTAATGCTGCTTAACTGGAGCAATACTTTTAACATACTGCCTATTAGCAGTGGTACTAAAATTTTGACACCAACAGTAAAGAATATCAAATTTTCCTAGAATGGACCCCCCGTTTTGCTGTTCCCCTATTATCCCTAACTGTCAATAATTTATTTCTGCAAAAAAACCAGTTGCATATTAATACCGTCTATTCAAAATATAAATATATATTGCTCAATATATATTTGACTGACGTCATGCACTGGATCTCTCTGAACTTCCTATATCAGTGATAAATAAGCTGTTAATTAACACATTCTTCTACCATATCTATGATTATAAGATTTATTTTTTACATGATCTCTTAGAATTCATAAAAGACTATACTTCTCACTTTCTGATTCAGTCTGTAGAAAATATTCTTGTTTCATTGCAGATAAATGAGGAACAAATTTAAGGGATGTAGGCAGGAGCTGTCACTATGCTGTCAACACACAAATTATATTCTTCTTACCTTCAGTTATGACTGAAAATAGAATATCATGATTTTCAAAAGAAAATTATACTGTCAGTAATGTAGTGAATAACAGACAGAATGTTTTCAGCCTTACCTGGTGGTTCATCATAACAGCCTTCATCATAGACGATGAACGTTTCAGTTAAGGATTTGCCAATTTCATCAGCAAATGATACAGACTTAATCAATTTGAGATCCAGTTTTGACTGAGATGTGGCAACAATTGACTTGTCTGATAAATTGTTTGTAAATACTTGATGTTCATCATGTAAGGTTATCTGATTCACAGTTGAATCATTTGATTTCGTGAGATTAGGCAATGAATTCATTTCTTGGAGTTGATCTGAACAAGTTGATCCTTCACTAACAGTTTCTGGAAGACACTGAGCAAAATTTTCGATTGCGTTGACTGTTAGTGCATCAATCTCACGTTCCCCAGACAATAGGTAGTTTTCTTGACATTCATTCTGAGAAACTGCCACTTCACTGTTTGTATCATTTGTATTGATGTCTGTGGGTAACATAGAACAGTTTACTTCTTCTGGATATCCTGATGATAAAATATCTTTAGATAATCGGCTGTCACTTTCACATTCAGATTTCTTTTCATTTTGATGTTGGGTAACTGTAAAGTTAGCCTCGGGTAGAAATAAACCACTTTCACTGTTATAGTGACGACGCTTACATCGAGTGTATGTAAAAGTTTCTAATAGATTCTGCGTACATTGACCATTTGAACCTGTATATTTGGGCTCGGCAATACATGTTAAACTTGCATTCAGTGAACTTGAATGAGAAAAGGTTTGCAATATAGGATAATGACCTCGTCTTCTTGCTTTTTGTTTTAGTTGAGCTTGAGCAAAGATATAATCAGTGAAAGAACTACTATGTGGATTTTCACTCATATTATCATTTTTGTTCCACTGACGAGATTTGTGCATTATGAACTTCATGAGGCGGCTTAATCCTATTAACTGAGTTACGCCAAGTAAATGTTTGGTATTTTGCACATCTGACCTCTCAGAAACTAGCGAAGATCCAGAAAAGTCCCGCACATCCAAAGCAAAAGTGTTCAAAAGTGATGATGTTTCTAAATGTGCCTCATAGGCATCAAAAGTTCGACCACTTGTAGACATCCAAAAGGGCACTGATAAATCACTTGGTTCACTGCTCCAACTTTGTTCCGTTGAACTTTTCATATCATCAAACTGATCTTCGCAGGTGTTGGTCGAGTATCCGCAATTATTCAGTTCCACTAAGATCCAGTGTAGTTGCGTCCTAGGCCATATCTCTGTCCAACAAGAGTTCCCATGACATTCGGAAATAAATAGTGATGAGGTGCGAAATTTTTAAATGTGTAGTTATTCTCTCCTCAGGACAAGACCGTAAGCTGATGATGGATAACAATGTCTATTATGACAAACCTAGAGGTACGCTCATATATACAGTATTGATAGGATGTTCATGTCATTATGGAATTCAATCGTCAAAGATACAGTGCAAAATATACCATTTGTTTTCAATCTACGTATTTTGATTGGTTAGCTTAAACTTCTGCCACATGAAAGGCTTATCAACTGCTGCTCTGTCATTGGTCGACAGTAATTATTAATCCAATCCTGTTTGTTATATGTAAATAACCTTATTTCGACCTTCACAAATATCTGTCTGTCCGTATTTCCATCTACTTCAGTATATTGAATAAGTTTGGTCGGAGGTCCTACAAAAAAGGGTGTGGCTGGTTTTTAGATAGAAACATCGTGGAACTAATACGCATAGTAGGACAAAAATAATTTCGGAATTGCCGTATAATTCCGCAAAAGCTACCATGTTGCCATAAAACAATAAAATAAGGATAATTTTTCCGGTTAATTCGTTTCATCTTGTACAAGTTAAGTTGTATTTAGAGGAAAAACGCACATCTTCATCAGGGGTAATGAACAGATTATCGGATAGTAACGAAATGTTTTTCAAAACATAAATCAGAAGAATCAAAAAATGATATAGTATATTTTAGGGAGAATCTAATAGTGCACCGAATAATGCAATTACTAAGTGATGAGCATGGTTTGGTAGTGACTGTTTCCGCTTCAAAGCCAAAATCTAAAAATGTAATATCATAAGAAAATAACTGCTTACTTCGAGGAAGCTACGTAGAAACGCCACCAAAAGTAAATTTTAAGAAAAATTAGAATGCTCAAAACTTCAAGAAATACAAGAATTTAGGAGTTAGAAAATGCCTTCAAACCTAAAAACTAAGGTTACTACTGTATCGAGATGGTATGGAAGAGGTTCTTCGGTGTGACTTCCTCCCACTTCATTGATAACACTAAATGAAGTTTCTGCAAACGATGAATTATGAAGTAAATATATTGTGTTACAAGACAGTGCTGTAATCTCCAGTTGTATAATCAAGCTCTTAAATGCTCATGAACAGATCTTAGCAATGTTCTGTTGTTACATTTCGAATTCGGTTCACTAATTTGACAACACAATTATATTGTATTTGTTACTGATAAAGTTATGCAGCTTTCAGATTGAGTCAAAGTTGTTGTCAGTGCATCATAAGTTGTTTTAGTTTTCTGGGTCTTCCCCGGTTTTCCAGATGAACTGAACGTCACCGCCTATACAGATGGCTTCTAATTAGGCGTAATGCTTGTAAATGGTGTACACATCGGGCCATTCACTTCTACTAACAGAGAAAGTGCTAAAGTTTAGGATATCTACCCTTACTATATTAGCCGGGACGGCGTGGAGTGACTGGCTTCGGTTATCCCGCTAAAATCAGGTCAGTCTACTGCTCGTTGCTCCTTTAGCATCACCTCTCCTTCCACCATGATAAGACAGTGGCACCCAGGCATTTCAACCTTTTCTGTCTGTATGGTTAACAGACAATTTACCGGGTTCGTGAGTCAATGTATTATTAGCTACTTAATAGTTCTTTTGTCTACTAACAGATAATTATGATTTCATTAGTACAGTTTTTTTAACTAAAATAAGAAGGCAAGCATATACTTCAGAATTTAATCTGCCCAAAAATGATGATGATTGTATTTTAGAGGAAAATATGAAATAATTCGATTTTCCCTTTTACATATTAATTAAACACCGGAATGAGCATGGTTCATAAAATTCTAGAAACATTTGTGGACCTACCTTTTTCTCCTCGAGTCACAGGTCCACTTCAAATTAGTGATCATATGAGCAATAACTAATTACACTGACTACCAAGTGACAGAATAACTGAGTAAATAACGATACTTCATACACTAAAGTACCTCATCAGTTTTATACTAATGACTGTTTCTTCTAGTACCCTATACTTGAGTGATTTACGTAAATTTCTCCAGTTGGAACAGCAATCTCTTTGAGGCAATCACTGATCATTCTTCAAAATTATAACTCATTCCGAAAGATAACTTTCTTTACAAGTCGTCATAAGGCAGATAGATAAATTTAGTTTCACGAACCAAATAAAAATTAATCATTTTAGGACTTGAAATGCAAGGGAGATTGTGTACATATAACGGTTGAAATTTACACGTGTATCAATCAGTAACTTATCAGGCTTACTAATCCGAAGACGGACGGCTGGATTTGTTCGAATGTCACTTGGATCAATAGTCGTTTTTCAACTGGTTTTAGTTGAATGACATATGAGTCTTATAAAAATCCTTAATAATTCGTAAAAATAAATGCACATAGAGAAGAATCACTTACTCCCTCCTGTAGTACTGTTCTCAAACTGTACAGTTACCTACGATTACCTATATTGCGTTAGTTTTGAAACATTTTATTCTGATCTCCATTGTATACGATAGGTAATGTTATTCGCCGATCTCCTGGTCTGAATTTCGTTAAAAATATTTCTTGGAATATTCCTCTACTATCACCGATTAAATGTGATATTTTTATTTTACTGCATTGAGAACAGTGATTCTTCTCTGAATTCGTTTCTTTGTTTTATGATCAAGTAAAATTTATCAGCCCGAAGTGACACGAATCTAAACTGTTGTTTAAGAGTGGTTGAACAGATAGTTAAATAACAAATGTTTTGGGGTTTAGGTGGATCATTACTGAGGTTTAATGTCAGAGGGTACACTAACATGAAGTGTGGCACTCATATATCCAAATCACATGTCATAGAGCCATCATTTTATTGATATGGTTTCGGGTCTCCATTTGACGCAACACTCATTACCCGTTTTCTTACGTCGAGTTTAGTAGTGATCTAAAAATCACCTGAGAAACAAATGGATTAACCAATTAGAGCTCTATATTTCGTAAGAAAACCATCTTCTCAGCTGAAATGAAGAAAGTAAGTTGAATATTTTAGTCTTTGCTAGGGTGGATATCAGGGTTACTCCAATTTAGTTTTCTCGGTGTAGGTTTGGTACACAGCTCAATCAACTAATCTCTACTTTGTTCCTGAAATGTTCTCTTCATACCTTACTAATCTTAGAAAAATCACAGCAACTTTAAAGACCACCCTAGCAACGGTCAAAATAACCGATTACGTTTCTTCATTTCGGCTGGAAAGGCAGATTTTCATAAAATACAGTAATTTAATTGGTTACTTCACTCGTTGCTAGGGTGGCCTTTAAAGTCGCCCGAAATCATATTGTTTAACTATCTCTTGTGTGTCAAAACTTCGGGTAGTGCGTAAAATACTGTTACAACTAAAAAAACTAATTAGGTTTTTTTGCATTGACTGAAAAGGTGGTTTTTCACAAAATACAGAACTCTCTTTGGTTAACCCAATAGCTGTATTGCTAATCAACAAGTCGTTTTCCCTATTTTCTAAAAGTAAGCAATATTCAAAGGATCAATACAGTGAAACCCGTTTATAAACATTAGATATATTTCTCATTTCCATAAACTTGTTTGATAAAATCACGTGTTTGTCAGTGATGCTAAACACAGCCTAAAGACAAAAGACGTTTTAATTTTAATTTTCCTTCAACTCCTTCGACAAACTAAGACCGTGTAATTATATAATAGTAATTAAACGGAAATTATATATATATATATATATATATATATATATATATATCAGTTTAACTGGACTTGTTGGGCTGGCAACATATGGTATACTTCTACTAACATGCCAATGGCTTGAAAATCATACTAATAGAGCCTTACTGTCCCATTTGGTGGACAGCAAACATCTTATACTTTAAGGCTCGGTGCAAGCAGGGAACGGATTAGCCTGTTAGAAAGTGAAGCATAACAAAGCCAGTCATAAAGTGTCTAACTTTTAGTCTGACTTCACTGCTGTAATATTCCTGCTTTGATGCTTGGACGTGTTCATTGCTTGGAAAATAGTAAGCAGAGGTCCATGGGAATACGGGTTGGATGGGGTATGAGAATCACACTACTTACGTGGCATATCACATGATGTTCTGAAGTACTGAACTAAGTAGGCAAAGTAATCGCTTGAATATACGATATCTATTTTATGAAAGCTATCGATAAGATTTGAACTAATTTCACGAAGAGGATTTTTCAACGCTATGAGACGTAGTTCATAGTATTACTCACAAAATATAGTCATTAGGTAAAATATGCTTTATTTAATTCAGGTATATGCATCCTCTAGATACTTTTTTTAAAATAGTTTAGGTTTACTAAATGATTTCCCTACAACCTTTCATTGTTTAAAAAATAACCACAGTGAACTCTTTCAATAAAACTAATACATTGATGTTTGGATTTCGCCGATGATTTGTGTATAATGTCGTACAAACTCGAAGATCTACAGGTGGATACTAACAAGTTGACAGGAGAGGCAGCGAAGACTGGACTTCAGATGAAGGAGGTAGAGAAGACAGAGGTGATGAAGATACCCAACCAACAACACCAACAACAACAAAAGAAGCTGAAATCACCATCAATGGGAGAAACTTAAAGTAAGTAGCCTCCTTCACCTATCTAGGCAGCACTGTTTCAACTACAGGCAGCGCAGGCACCGATGATGACGTTAAAGTGAGAAGCGAAAAAGCAAGACAGGCATTCATTAGCCTGAAACCAGTGTGAAGATCTTCTGCACTCTACTGCATTCAGCATAAAGCGTGAACAACATCCGGATTTTCAACACTAACGTCAAATCAGTGCAGCTATATGGTTCAGAGTCTTGGCGCGTTACGAAAGGGATTTCCAACAAACTACAGACATTCATCAACAACTGCCTACACTGACATGTTACTGAAGATCGGATGGCCAGAATAGTCAGAATAAGCCACAATGAGCTCTGGCTGGTAACGAACCAACCAAGAACCTATCACTCAACAAATATGCATTGGAAGGAAGTGTAGATGGATTGGGCATACACTGAGAAGGCCGACTGGGGACATCGCGTATCAGGCCAGGTCTTCGAGTGGAATCCCCATGGGAAGCGACGAGTTTGGCGTCGCAGTTGAGGGTGACATTGAGGAGATCGTGTGAGGAGGAAATGAGAGGTTGTGGGCAGTTGTGGAGCCAGGTTGAAAAGATTTCAGAGAAGAGAGTGGAATGGAGACGTGCTACTGAAGCTCTATGTTCTATTAGGAACCCAAGGGAAAAACAATAAATAACGATAAAAATACGTTGATAAAAATATACTTATTGCAAGGATGGTTTTATTGGATCTTTGTTCATATTCAGTATTTTGATTGGATTGACTTTCACGTGTCTGTTGACATCTTGTGATAGTGTTTACGGTTAAATTTGTTTACCGTAACCCAGTATCAGTTTCTAGCATGACATATTTAGTTTTTGTAAATACTACTTGCCGTAAATAGTTGTTGAAATTAGTGGCATGATTGTAACTAGAATCATTCCATAATGCACAGTGTTTAATTAGTCTCGTTTTAGTTTACAGAGCATTTTCAACCTAGTTTGTTAGTTGTATCCACAGGATGAATAAACACCAGACTGTACTTTGGATTTATAAACACTGGTCAGCTCTTGTAGATTTGGTTTTAATTCCCGAAACAGTATAATGTCTGCAGTGCTCGATAAAATAACCTGTTATCTCAATAACTGAGATTATATAATCATTACACTAAATGTCTCAACAAAATGACAACATAAGACGGTGGTTGGTGGTCGATCCCCGTTAGCAGTATATTACGGCAGTGGATTTTAAATTTTAAAATTTTCTGTAGTGTAATTTGGAAATATGGACCATTGGATTCAGACCTAGTAGCTGAATGGTAAATTTCTGGCCCTGGAACCTAAAGTTCCTTGGTCCGATCTCTGGAGGGGTCATGGGTGGGCACTTCTGGGAAGTTCCGTTCTAGGGCAAAGCAGCTTTCACGTGCTCTCAGGTTTCAAATGTTCCTTCAGCCGATGTCAGTTCATGATGAATACTAACCTGGAAAATCACTAAATCCCTACAAATTCCAAATTGAATTAATCTACTGCTCATTGGTGACTAGCCTGTAGAGGTGATTCCTGAACTTTCGATGAGAAGTCGTGACCAGTGGGGCAAACATGGTGGCTGTGGGGACAAACAATCAACAACAACTGACATTGGGTGATGGTCGTGCTAAATCGTGAACTGACAGAGGTAGGAAATATAGACCATAAAGTTCCGACCCAGTGGCTCAGTGCTGACGTGCTGGCCACGGAAGCTGAAGATCCTGAGCTCGATCCCTGGAGGGCAGGGTGATGGGTGCGCACTGATAGGAGTTTCATAATAGGATGAAACAGCTGTCTGGTGCTTCCAGGTTTCCTATGTTTCTACAACTCATGTCAGTCCATGATGAATGCAAACTTGAAAAATTTCAGATTTGATTACGTTTCTTGTCAAATAGTCATCATGATAACGGTGACTCTGAACAGATCTTAAATGGTCTATCATTTTTTAAACAGTGTAATGAGAAGATGAATATCATCTGATTCATGTGACGTATTAATGCAGTACATTCCGAACAATCTGATCACACATGGACTTGTCAAACTGTTTGTATGGAAATTTTAAAAATTGTCATTGAAGTCAGTAGGAAACATAGAAATAGGAAGGGCAGAGGGAAAAAAAATCAAAATCACATCAGTCATGGCGTGAAAATCAATTCCAATACTATCAAGGTATGCTTAACATGAGTATAAAGTGCTTTTCTACACATAAGATGGTTTCGAATTTACGGACGGAAACAGCTTCAATAATTTTAAGCACTGCGTCCTGACTACATCCGTGCAGTACTTTAAAAGATGTTTTCATGTCTACCCTATGAATAGTTTCTAATATATGCTTGGCAACAGATGACGACGGACGTTTGTCACCTGCACTTATCGACTGTGTTGAGGTCTTGTTCAGCATTTACATGACATGTTCATGTTCAACCATTCACATATACAAGTAAATCGATAAACCTAGTGAGATGTGATACAATCGTTTATGTTGTTTTGGCTTGTGTTGTAACATGAACTTTAACTTTGGTTGTTTAATATGTTTTAGAGATGGCTAAGTCAGCTCTAAATGTTAATGGGATTTAGACATTTTTTTATTAACGTAACGTTTGGACCTGTTGGTGAATTTCAACGGGTAGCCATACTATATCACTGTTGTTGTCAGTTAACTAGTTTCTTACTCCTGCGTGTCATCAGCACAGATTCAGTTTATCCTGTTGAATAAGCACCTAAATAAATCGCGTTTATATTGAACTGGACAACAGCCGTGGAAACTAAGATATTGACATTTCCATGTAAGCTTTCTATGGATCGAAATTCCGACCAGATCATTCTCCAGTCGATGAAGCACTATGTCTAAGAACTGTAGTTGATTGTTTGCCTCTTGTTCACAAGTAAAAATCGACTGGTTAACTAGTTCACTAGTTACTAACCAGTCATGAGCCCGGAGAAAGAGGAAAGGTTACGCATTCCCTAAGCAACCCTAACACGGAAAACCAATCCAGTCGCTACAGAAAATTCAAAACACAAGGAAAATATAAAGAATAATAACAAAATTGTTCCTCATTGGAATAGAGGAGACGAAATGACGCCAGTTGGTGAAAGCATTCGGGAAGCCAATTAGTTGATGTGCCTTCTCTTCCTCGATTCAAGCAAAACTAAGAATGTTGACATGGAATGTCTGCACCATGCTTGAAGCTGGCTGTCAAGGCTGCCCAGTGTGCCAAAGAGATGAGAAGTTATGGCATGGAAGTACTAGGAATCTGTGAGGAATCTGCAGATGGAATGGAAGTGGACTCTCCAAACTGTCAACTGGAGAGGAGAGTCAATAATCTACTCCGATATTGTCACCCAGAGGACAACCATGACCACACTGAGCTACGGAGTGGCTATCATGATGTCAACAGGAGCATCGAGTGCTCTCATGCAATGGGAACCAGTCTCCTACTCCTCCTCCACGATCATGATAGCAAGATGGATCCAACTCAAAAGCAAAGAAAGTCACAATCATACAATGGCACGCTACGCTACGCACCTACAAACAATGCAGACGCAGAACAAGAGAAGAAGGAGGGATTCTACAGACAGCAGCAATCAGTACTGGACGGACGAGACCCCATCTCCAGTTGGAGACATCAAAATTCTAATGGGTGAGGTGACATGAATGCGAAACCGCAGGGAGTCGACAAGACAGGAAGAGAAGTGATCATGGGTGGAGAAGCACCCGGTGAAATGATGAGTGAGAATAGAGAACTGTCTGCAGATTTCTACACATCCAACGATTTGGTGATTGGAGGTACTATGTACAAGCACAATGATAATCATAAAGTGGCATGGATTTCACCAGACAACAGGACACACTAAAATTCAGATCGACTTCATCTCAATGTGAAGAAAGTGGAGATGGAGACGCAGTCTACTGGACACAAGGTCAGCTGAAGAAGGGGAGCAGATGCAGGTAGTTCACACCACTCACTATGTAGTGCAAGGGACCTGCCTTCAAAATCAAGTTGAAAGTCTTTGAGGAAGTTGGTGATGGGCCACAGTTCAGGTGCGACAACCAGAACAGAAAGTGAAGGACGAAACTACATGAGACAGCTTCACGTCAGCCAGGTGTGAGAACAGAGTGGGAGACATTAGTCAACATGCCCGGGAAACCTGCTTTGAGGAACACTGGAACTCAGTGGAAGAGATGTGGAAGGAGACCTGCATAACCGTGTTAGGAAGGGAGTAGAATCAGAGGCAATACGATCAATGGATGCCAACGGACACGTGGAAGCTGACAGAGGCAGGAGTGGAAGATGGTGATGGTGAGTCAGATGATGAATCAGTGTAGTGCAATACAGAGCAGTGCAGTGCAATGTGGGAATGAGCAACGTAAAGAGGAACTGAAAGCAACCTATAAAACACTGGACCAGGAAGTGAAGAAGAGTGCAGGGAAAGACAAAAGACACTTCTGTGTTACACTTGCAAATGAAGCAGAACAGGCTACAGGTAGGAAAGACAGATAGATAACAACATTATATCAAGTAACCAGTACACTATCTTGGAGGGGGGAGATCAATACAGATGAAAACAATGAGAGATGGTGAAGGTAACCCAGTCACCAAAGAGGAGAAACAAAGGAAACAATGGACTGACCACTTAAAAATCTCTTGAATCGACCACTACCTGCAGTCCAGCCACAGTATTGTCAGTGAACACAATCCCTCCGACAAAAGCAGGAGTGAAGTCCTGAACGCCATAAAGTTGCTGAAATCTAGGAAAGCAGCATGACTAGATGTAATTCCCCCAGAAGCACTGAAAACAGACACAGAGACAACACCGGACATGCTCACAACACTACTGTAGAAGTTTTCGAAGGAAGCAAGGAAGGATTGTTACCTGGCCACTGATTGGATGAAGGACTACCTTATCAAACTTCAAAAGAAGGGAGACCTAATTCTTTGCAAGAAGTGGCACAGAATCATTCTCCTGTTCACCCCATCCAATAAATTAAGCCGCATCATCCTGGAGAGACTAAGAGATGCTCTGGATTCAACTGCATTACTACTGGAACAATTTCCTGGTTTCAGGATGAACAAATCATGTGTAGATCAAATTGCAACGCTACACTACGCATCATCATAGAACAGAGAGTAGAATGGCAGTCAACTCTCTACCTAAACCTCATCTATATTGAAAAGGACTTCAATCGAGGCGTCACAAATTTCTATCAACCTCATTAAACAGCCGCCATTTGCTATTTGATGCTACATGCAAAGTGACTGACAATGGATAGCTCAGAGAGGCGTTTGAAGTGAATACAGGAGTAAGACAAAGTTTCCTACTTTGACCAATCACCTTCCTGATTGTGGTGGACTCGACCATGCAGCCGGAATCTGGAGGAGTGAGAAGAGGGACATACGCTGTTTGAGTAGACCAATGAAAAGACTCTAGAAGATTTGGATTTCGCCGCTGATGATGATTTATGTCTAGTGTCTTGTTCCACAATTTCCAAGATCTCCAGGCGAAAAACCAACAAGTTGACTGAAGAGGCGAGGCAGCTAGGGAAGACGGGACTTCCTTCAGGTGAACGTAGAGAAGACAGAGGTGATGAAGTCAGTGATGAAGTCAGTGCTTCTGTGTGATGGTTGGGAGACTTGGCGCTTCACTAACAGCATTTTCAACAAACTACAGACATACATCAACAACTGCTGCTTACGCCTACGCTCACTCGACACTGATACTGAAGATCAGATGGCCAGAATATCAAGAATAAGCAACAAGGAACTCTAACTGGCTGGCAACCAACCAATCAATCAACCAAGAACCCATCGTCCAACAAATATGCAGAAGAAGGGAGTGGAGATGGATTGTATTGGACATACACTGAGAAGACCGATTTGGGACGCGCCAGGTCAGGTCAGGCCGTCGAGTGGAAGCCAAACGGGAAAGGACGAGTTGGACGTCCGAAGCGAGGTTGACATGGAAGGAGATCATGTGATTAAGAAATGAAGGGTTGTTGGGTAGTGGTGGAGCGAGGTTGAAAAGAAGAGAAAGGAATGATGACGTGCTACTGAAACCGTATTTTCCACTAGGAACCCAAGGAACAAATAATAATTATAATAATGTTTACAAGTAAGGCTAACATGATTTTAGATCGTGTTCATTTTTTCTAGGCAGCAAATTGCATGGTCAGGTTTTTCACATTTAATAACTATATCATTGATATATCTCTTTTAAAGTGAAGCCCATCCAATGAGATTGCCAAGTATGTTTTCAGTATGTGACATATATAGATTGGTTAACGGTGGTCCTAATGGACCACCCATCATGACATCAATCTGCTGAATGTATTCACCTCCAAATATGTACTGAACTTTGTAAGTACATAATGATCAATCTTTAAAAAAAGTAAAGACAGACAATGAATATAAGACTGTTAGGAGAAATATAGTCAATATCAATTGTTTTCACCAGCCTCACATTAGTAATGAAAGAACTTGCATCGAGGGAGTACATATTCTTATTCTAGGTACTCATATCACCTAAATAGTCAACAAGGTCGAATGTATCTTCCAATGATAGCTAACATAAATGGCTTCTGACAGGACTCGAGAGCCTTGGGAAACATTTTAGCCACATAGACAATATTTATCAAATTGCATGTATATATGTAACCTCGCCTCGTTAACTAGTTTACTAGTTACTAGCCGGTCCTAAGCCCGGGTAAAGAGGGAAGGTTGGGCATAGGGCTAGCAACCCTACCCCGTAAAACAAATCTAACCGCTAAAGAAACTTCAAAGCACAAACAAAATATAAAAAATGAAAACAAACTTATTCCCCGCTGGAATCGGAGAGGCGAAATGACGCCAGTTGGTGAAAGCCTTCGGGAAGCCAATTGGCCGATGTGTCTTCTCTCGATGAAAGCGAAAGTAAACGTGGGGACATGGAATGTCCGCACGATGTTTGAACCCAGTAAGGCAGCCCAGATTGCAAGGGAGATGAGAAGGTATAACATCGAAGTGCTTGGGATTTGCGAAAGCAGATGGAATGGGAGTGGACTCTCCAAACTGTCAACTGGAGAATCAATAATCTACTCCGGTCACCCAGACGCCAACCACGAGCACACTGAGTTATGGAGTGGCTATCATGATGTCCTCAAGAGCATCGAAGGCTCTCATGCAGTGGGAACCAATCTCCTCCAGGATCATGACAGCAAGATTCAACTCAAAAGGAAGAAAGGTCACAATCATACAATGTTATGCACCTACAAATAATGCAGAGCAAGAGAAAAAGGAGGATTTCTACAGACAACTTCAATCAACACTGGACAAGACGTCAGTTGGCGATATCAAAATTCTGATGGGCGACATGAATGCCAAACTGGGAGGGGACAACACGGGAAGAGAACTAACCATGGGTCGAGAGGCACTAGGTGAAATGAATGAGAATGGAGAATTGTTTGCAGAATTCTGCGCATTCAACGATTTGGTGATTGGAGGCGAGGCAGTGTGTTCAGGCACAAAGATATCCACAAAGCGACATGGATTTCACCAGATGGACACACTAAAAATCAAATCGACTTCATCTCAATCTCAAGAAAATGGAGACGCAGTCTACTTAACACAAGGTCAAGAAGAGGAGCAGATGTAGGTTCAGACCACTACCTAGTGCAAGGAACCTTCCAAATCAAGTTAAAAGCCTTCAAGGAAGCTGGTGATAGACCTCAATTCAAGTACAACACTCGGAAACTGAAGGATGAAACTACAAAGGAGATCTTCAAGGCAGCCATCAAGACAAAATGGGAGACATCGAGCAACATCCCTGAAGAAACCTGTGTGGAAGAACACTGGAAGTCTTTGAAAGCTATGTGGAAAGAAACCTGCACAACAGTATTAGGAAGGAAGAAGAAAGAAGACAAGGAATGGATCTCGACGGATACCTGGAAGCTGATAGAGGAGAGGAGGATGGTGAAGCAGAAGATAAACCAGTGCAAGGATGCTCAACGACAAGAGGAACTGAGCACAATGTATAAAACACTGGACAAAGAAGTGAAGAAGAGTGCACGCAAAGACAAAAGACACTTCTACGAAACACTGGCAAGTGAAGCAGAACAGGCTGCAGGTAAGAGAGACCTGACGACATTGTATCAAATAACCAGGTTGCTATCAGGGAAGAGACCAACACAGATGAAACCAATAAAAGATGAAGAAGGAAATTTAATTACAAAAGAAGAGAAACAGAGGAAACGATGGGCCGACCACTTCAAGAAGCTCTTGAATCGACCACCACCTGCACTTCGTCCAGAAATACCACCTGCAGCCGCTGAACTACAAGTGAACATTAATCCCCCAACGAAAATGGAAGTCCTGAACGCCATAAAGCTACTGAAATGCGGGAAAGCAGCAGGACCAGATGGAATACCGCCAGAAGCACTGAGAACAGATGCAGAGACAACAGCGGACATGCTCACACCACTATTGCAGAAGGTGTGGAAGGAAGAGAAGGTACCTGCACGATTGGAAGAAGGGTTACCTTGTCAAACTGCCGAAGAAGGGAGACCTCAGTGCTTGCAAGAACTGGCGCGGAATCACTCTCCTGTCCACCCCAAGTAAAATATTAAGCCGCATCATCCTGGAGAGGCTAAGGGATGCACTGGATTCAAAACTACGACCGGAACAGGCAGGCTTCAGGAAGTACAAATCATGTGCAGACCAAATTGCAACGCTTCGTATCATCATAGAACAGAGCATAGAATGGCAATCACCTCTCCACCTCAACTTCATCGACTTTGAGAAGGCCTTTGACAGCGTCGACCGAGAAGTAATTTGGAAACTGCTTCAATACTACGGAGTACCGCAAACCTTTATCCGCCTCATTCAACAACTATATGAAGATGCCACATGCCAAGTAATCCACAATGGGAAGCTCAGTGATGCCTTTGAAGTGAAGACAGGAGTGAAACAAGGTTGCCTACTATCCCCCATGATATTCTTGATTGTGGTGGACTGGATCATGCAGCAAACAGTAGGCAGCGAGAAGAGGGGGATACACTGGACGACGGAAAAGAACCTAGAAGACTTGGATTTCGCCGATGACTTATGCCTAATGTCACATAAACTTGAAGATCTGCAGGCAAAAACTAACAAGTTGATAGAAGAGGCAGCGAAGACGGGACTTCAGGTGAATATAGAGAAGACAGAAGTGATGAAGATACCGCACCACCACCATCAACAACAACAACAACAAACTCCAATCACCGTCAACGGGAGAAACTTGAAGGAAGTAACCTCCTTCACTTATCTAGGAAGCACTGTTTCAACTACAGGCGGGACGGACGAGGACGTCAATGTCAGCCAGGATCGGAAAAGCAAGACAGGCATTCATTAGCCTGAAACCAGTGTGGAGATCTTCTGCACTCAGCATGCGGAACAAGATACGGATTTTCAACACCAACGTCAAGTCAGTGCTCTTGTATGGCTCAGAGACTTGGCGCGTCACGAAAGGCATTTCCAATAAACTACAGACATTCATCAACAACTGCTTACGCTCGCTGCTGAAGATCAGATGGCCAGAAAAAATAAGCAACAAGGAACTCTGGGAACGAACCAACCAAGAACCTATCACGCAACAAATATGCAGGAAGAAGTGGAGATGGATTGGCCATGCACTGAGAAGGCCGACTGAGGACATCACGCGTCAGGCCCTCGAGTGGAATCCCCATGGGAAGCGACGAGTTGGACGTCCAAGGGTGACATGGAGGAGGTCGTGCGAGCAGGAAATGAGAGCTTCTGGGCTGTCGTGGGACCAGGTTCAAAAGATCTCAGAGAACAGAGGTCACTGGAGGCGTGCTACTGAAGCCCTATGTTCCACTAGGAACCCAAGGGACTAATAATAATAATAATAATAATAATAATAATAATAATAATAATGTATATATGAAAACAAAGTGAGGAGTAATCGTGATATGCAACTAAGGATGGTTTAACATGTACCTAAGTGGCTTCAAAAACAAATGACCTCAACGGAGCTGATTAGTGTAGGTGAGTAACGTCCATCTTTATCTATTTCTTAAATTTATTGAAGCTGTTTCCATCCCTGGGTTCAAATCCCCTTTGTGTATACAAAATTTGTATGCATTGGTCCTACCTTGGTAGTATTGAATTTAATTTTCATACCATGATCTGACTTTAAAGGCCACCCTAGCAACTGCTGAAATGACCAATCAGGCTTTGATATTTCGCCTGTGGAAGTAATTTTCCATAACGTAAAGGAATGTAATTAGTTATCTTATCAGTTGCTAGGGTAGTCTTTAAAGTCACCCGGTCACCACCCTAGCAACGATAGAATTAACCAATCAATTTTTTTCATTTCGACTAGAAAGGCAGACTCCCATAAAATACAGAAGCCTAATTGGTTTCTTCAGTTGTTGCCCAGGCTGGCTTTTAAAGTCGTCCTGTTACTGACTTAATTGGTCGTTTTTTTTATATTTTGATATAAATAGTTTGACAGGTCCATGTGTGATGAGATTGTTCGGAATGTACAGCTCTAATACACTATATATTTCAGACAATCTTCTCACCACGCTGTAAAAATTCATCGATGGGACAAGATGCTTTTTAATCATTTTTTTCTTTCCACTTCTAAAATGGATGGAACAATACAGAATATGGCACCAAAATGAAATGTTTCAAATTAAGCTTTTTTACCACAGAACAGCATTGATAAAATGGTTACCAATAGGGTTCTGATGGTATCTACAATTTATGCTATCAGTTAGCTGAAATCTTACCTGTTCCACAACCTTTGTCTGAAAAGAATATCCC
Source organism: Heterobilharzia americana (assembly GCA_944470555.2). Taxonomy (NCBI): domain Eukaryota; kingdom Metazoa; phylum Platyhelminthes; class Trematoda; order Strigeidida; family Schistosomatidae; genus Heterobilharzia; species Heterobilharzia americana. The sequence continues at coordinate 32,229,974 of OX104129.1, read as the reverse complement.
AGGTGATAAATTAGATTTCTTAGGTGGTTTTGACAATTTTAATGATTAGCAGATATTCTGAAACGTTTAGTTAGTCATGAGTCATTTGATTGCTTCCAAAGATCAAATCATAGTCATGTAAACAAAAGTTTGGTTTACTATAAAGGACATGAGTCATCTTTCGTTGATGTTTTCTTCAACTAGGCTTACCATCTTCTTCATTAAGGAATGTTTTCTGTTCTTTTTTATTTGAATAGAATTTAATTTCTTTGAAGTTCTGTAGCCTATGTTGAAGTTACCAGTATCAATTCTCCTGAAAACAGTAAAAACAGTGACGCACATGAGGTATTACACTTTGAATTACATAAGTTAACTCGAAATATTGCAGATCAAGTGCTGAACATGTCTCCATGTTATAATCATGATGAATATGAATTTGTTACATATATATCTTATTAAAGTGGTTTAGAGGTCAAAAGTATTACAATAAACTTCACCTTGCTACAGTTAATTCTTAGTTTCTTTTCGGTAGACTGTAGAGACTATCCTGAAGTACTCTAAATTGTTATTATTAGACAAGTGTCCAGCTTAAAATATTTGATCTTCACCCATTTCTAATTATTATTCGTTCAGTGGTGATAATTTACTGCTAAAAGTATTAAAGAATTAACTTTCAACAATGAGAATCCCCGATCCAACCTTAACATAATCAGATTGCTGGCAATATCGAGGCATCCACACAGGAGCCCATATGCTATATATATATATATATATATATATATATATATATATATATATATATATATATATAAATATATATATATATATATATATATATATATATATATGAGGAGTATTTATATCGAAGTCATAAATCTATCCGGGTTCATCCATCAGAAGAATTGTTCAATAGTCCCAGTAGTTTAAATAGAGCAAGAAAAACAGTTATAGAAGAATGATAGGAAACTATTATATTTCTGTGTGTCTCATCAGCCGTTTAAAACGTAACAGTTTTAACCCGAATTTTACAAAAATATTGGCACACCTAAAATCAATTTGTTAGAGAGTTATTGGCTTCAAATAAAGATAACAGTAATATGAAGTAATTGAAAACACGTGAATTGCGTAAATAATTTCACAAGAATTAATGGTAAATTTGTCAATATATCAAAGGGTCAGATGAATATTCCAGAGCGGATGTTGAATGAGAGACGGAGGTAAATTTGTTCAGCATAATGGGAATAGTTGCACAAAATATGCGTAAGAAAGCAAGATGAGTAGAATTCAGATAATTGAATCACGGTTTTGAAATAGAAAAAACAACAAATGTGAATCGATAATAAAAGGTGAAAAAAACACATAAAGATTGTCAACAACACAAAGGTTTTTCTAGATAAACTGATTCAACTAGGCTAAGTTTTGTATAAATTAATGCTAAAATCCTTTCTAAAGGTTTATTAATTGATTTTCGGTCCTGACCAGTGGATCCAAGCAAGCCGAACGTAAAGACTGTCACTCAAATACAACATTGGATGTAGGTCACGCTATATCGTGAACTGACCGAAGTAGGAAACGCGGGCCATTGAATTCCGACTAAGCGTTTCAATGGAAACGTGCTGGCCGTGGGACCTGAAGGTTCTGGGTTCTGTCCCTGCAGGTAGGGGTCGTTGGTGCTCACTGCTCTGGAAGAAACAGCTGTCCAGTGCTTCCACATTTCCATCGTTTCTCCAATTGATGTCAGTCCATGATAAATTCCTGACCATAATGCTAAGATTGTTTTAGTTTACAAGCAGCTGATGAGAAAACCCGAAATCAGATGGATCCATGTTATTATGCTTGAACTGTTGTTCTCGTTGTATTTAGATTTGCTAAGGGAAAGAATTATACATGAAACTTCTATGGAAAAAACTCCCAGTGGTCATTTGTTCATAGCTTATAATGTGCATCGTGGATTCCACTGGTAGCTATCACCCATCATTATTATTATTTATTATTATTTGTCCCTTGGGTTCCTAGTGGAACATAGGGCTTCAGTAGCATGTCTCCATTCCACTCTCTTCTCTGCAAACTTTTGAACCTGGTTCCACGACAGCCCAGAAGCTCTCATTTCCTCCTCACACGACCTCCTCCATGTCACCCTCGGACGTCCAACTTGTCGTTTCCCACCAATGCATAGTATTACAGGGTCTGGTTTGAAAATCCGAAAATATAGAAATAGCTATCAACTTCACCATTATTCATAAATAATATTAGCCAATCCCTTGGACATCAAATTAAAGCAATCCATTACAAGTTTTCTATTAATATATCTTATTTATGATGGTTAGAAGTTCAAAAAAGAATTGCACAATATCCAGGCAATAAGAGATTTCATGAAAAATCGGTGTTTTGACTTGGAAGACACTATACAAGCTAATTATCGTTCACTGTCTAGCTGAACTGATGAGGGACTGTATACTTAGAAATAAGGAGTATTTTTGATTGAATTTATAACTTTTGCCACAAAACTGTCACTCAGATGGACTAAGCTCAAATATTTTCCCCTGTAAAAAACCAAATGTGAGTAAATCAATCAACAATCATTTATTCAATTAGGAAGTTTGTGAGAATTTATTGATTTCAAATTAGTATTCATCATGAACTGACATCATTTGGAGAAACACTGGAAACCTGGGAGCACTGCACAGTAGAATCGTCCTCAGTAGTGTGCACCGATGACCTGTCTCTCCAGGGATGAAAGCCGGGAGCTTCAGGTTCTATGGCCGGTACGTTATCACTGAGCCACTGGGTGAAAATCCAACGGTTCTTATTCCCTACCTTTGTCATTTCACAATATAGCGCGAACATCACCCAGTGTCATCTTTGAGTATTTGTCTTCACGGCCACTAGGTTCGCTCCACCGGTCACTTCTTATTGTAACTTCATGAATCACGTCTCACAGCTAGACACCAGTGAGTAGTAGATTAATTCAATTTAGGGGTTAGTGGGGATGAAGTGATTGGTTTCAAGTTGGTATTCATCAATAAATGACATCAGTTGATTGGACAGTAAAAAAGTGAAAGTACTGGTATGTATGGGACTCCTCGGAAGTGTGCATCCATAACCCAGCCAGCTGTTTAGTGATCAGTTGGTAGACTGCTGTTAAAGGAATAGTAAAACAGCATTATCTATTTCTTGAGTATAACCTGACTCTACTCCACCAACCATCTACGCAGTTCACATCACCTAGGAAAGATATGATTCAAGATGTTATTGGTTGAAATTTTGCTTTGAGTAAATCAACCCATGTTTCGTGTTTCTAGACTTACAACATCACATATTTCTAATCAGTTTGAAACCTTTTATTGAAGTGATGAAATGTTATGTGATGATAAATCTTTTCGACAGATATCTTGATTCATTTTGTTAGTGATTGAAACTGGTCATTTACTGAAAGTGCTTTATTTTTGTTCCTTTTATATAATTAGTTGTTCAAATACCGTCTTTTATCATATTTTAAAATCAAAAACAACAATAAATAATATAACTGTATTCACAAAGTTAACTGAAGTGCAAAGTCTATTTGCAATAGTCTTCACTAGCAGACTATTATTCATATACACTTGAATGAGAACTGCATCCCTCAGCAAACAACTAGATATTCTAATGATTGATCAATGATAACCATCTCCGAATCATTTTGGAAAATCACTTTACTCAGATATCTCTTAGTACGATTCCTTTCTTCCTCACCCTTGCGTAAATCGAAAAGTTCAAAGAATCCTGACTTTCAAGTGAACACTAATCTAATTATAATTAGGAGGTTGTCATTTAGAGACTTTTACAAGGAATTCCAGTAATTCACTCCTGTGGTCAGAAGTATTGATTTCTTAATGGCAAAATCAATTTCCCTCACACTTTAGAAACCTAGATATGAAATTCTAACTACTCATTAAGGGTGTAAACGAACTAAGTGAATCGAGTTCTGCATAAAATAACCCAATTTGAATTTTATAGTGAAGTTCTAACGTACCAATCACCACCGAGTTGAAAGTACTCAATCTGATTTGATACAGAAGGGGATATCACTTGCAATTTGTTACAACAGCTGACAAACTTCTTAATTTATTCACGCTTTGGCAGTTTATAAGACGTTCTTCAGAAATTCATGTCTGAATAGTCATAGCAAACTTCATGCAGTAAACCAAGCAGCTGAATAAACAAAAAACCCCAACATTTATGGTTTTCGTTAATGCCGATAGAAGTTCTACTCATGTTTTACTTTTTGAGTATTCAGTGGAATTCCAAAATGACATCTGCTAACTGGAAAGAAGATTTGTTGAAGACTAAGAAGGAATCTCAAAAGTGTTTAATCAGGAAGTACAGCGTGAGAAAAAACAATCACAACATTTGGTTCGTTCATAGCAATGATGAAAGCTACTCGAAGATACAGAGCTAATCAAGGTCGTGAACCCCTTCAAAAGTAAGTTGTAATTCTGCCACTAAACTGAATACCGTATCACCAAACAGCTTAGAACAGAATTGATTCCAGAAAAAAACACAATAGCCTAAATTGTTTTAAAACTACATATGTGATCAGTAAAGTAAGAAGAAATTAAAAAAACACGTCTGTCACTGACACGTTTTTGCTTAAAAAATGAGGTGGACTGATGTCTACACTCACGTGCCGAAAACGAGTTACGGGTCATGACTACTTTTCATTGTGCTTTATGCAATATTAATTCATCACACTTCAGAATTAAACATGCACTGGATCGTGTAACACAGCATGTTACTTCAGGAAAGGAAAAACAGATGTTGAATTATCATTCACCAAGATTTTGCTAATAATAAACAACAGTATGTTCTGAAGTAGTAGAGACTACGATAAATTAAGCATCTTCAGGAATAGCTCAACAAACGACTGCTGCTTCAATATTGTCTTGACGTATGACTCATGAAGGAAGTGAAACAGTTTAGTTAGAAGAGATATCATTCTCAGCGAAAAAGTAGATCAGTAAGTGATGAAGTAAACTCGTATTGTATAAATGAATGAAGGGAGACTTCTGTCAGCTAGCTAAGGTTACTATAACGTTAGACAATTGCACTAAAATGTTGCTTAGTCAGTGTAAACAAAAAAGTGGTAGGAGTGGGTGATTAAGGTAGAACAATACCAAAAGAGTCACTGAAAATAGAAATCACTGACCTCTTGAAATTAAGTATAAGTGAATGGCCGTAAAAGTGTGCAAAGACAATAAGTCTCTGTAAAATAGATAGTTGTATGGCAGAAGAGAAATATGAAATGAGATATGAACTTTTAAAGTTATTCACAAATTGTATATTGGCATTTCTAACATCCAACACTTTCTCCAGCTTATCAGCAGTGGTGTTATGAACTTCACAGTAAACATCAGTAGTTGTAAATTGTGACAAAATAGTATAGAATGCCTTCACTGTAGTCTGCTGAACACCAGCAAAGCCACTACTGGCTGATATTTATGTGACATATATCGAAAATCTGGTTGGTCATCTCATCGCTGAAGTTCCTTTTTACAAGAGATATGTTGATGACATCATAGTAATTTGTGAGAGGCATGAGGCATGGCTTGTCTACTAAGTAGACTTAACGCCGTACAAACACACATCAGCCTGACATGTGAGAAAGAGAATAGTAATCAACTGCCATTCCTAGATATACTCCTGGGTCGACGAGAAGATGGTTCAATAAGACGGTTAGCTTACAGAAAGCCCATATAAACTCGACAGTACCTGATTTTTCACAGTTTCTGTCCAATCCAATACAAGCGAGGTCTAATACAATACCTGTTTAATAGGATCTACAGTATCAGTACACAGGATACGATGGACAAGACAAAAAATTACAGAGCAAAGCACTTATGGAAAATAGATATCCGATGAAGTCTATAAACCGTTGTGGAGGTCAAGTAGCACCAAAGCCAACTCTATACACGGTCCTTAAGAAAAATGTCCATATCACTCTACCATACAGAGGGGAGCTAAATAGTATCATTTTGAGACGTAGGCTGACATCAGCCATTAAGAAAATGTATTACGCAGCGAATCTTACCATTGTGGAGAAAACAAAACACATGCTTCACCAAAAACCTAAACACTGCATCAGTGATTACGTCACATCCCACTGTGTTTTCCAATTTGCATGTGTGTCTAGTCACACATACATAGGGAGGAGTAATCGAGTTATGCAGTTGAGGGTGGAAGAACATGTGCCTAAATGGCCTCAAAAACAAATGGAGTGTGAAACAGTGATAAACACTGGTGGGAGACGACCCTCTTCATCTATAGCCAAACATATCATAGAAACAGGTCACAAAGTTAATGTTCAAACAGCTTTCAAAGTTTTATATAGAAACAGTCAGGGACGTATTCTGAGATTTGCGGAAGCCATAGCCATATACAAATTTAAACCACCTTAATGTGTACAAAGCCATACATATATGAGTTGAATGGAGATTTTAATTCAGAGGTAGTGTTTATCAGTTAGGGAACCGCTGAAAACTTGGAAGCACTTGACTGCTGTTTTTTCTGAGTATGGGACTCCTCAGCAGTGCGCATCCACAACCCGGCTAGGGACCAAACTCAGGACCGTCAGGTTTCACAGCGGATGTGTTAACTATTTAGCCACTAGATTGGTTTTTAGTGGTATACAGTCTCCAACTTCTGTCACTTTACAACATAGCATGACCATCAGCCACTGTCTTTAATTGGCATCCGCTTCTCTTCCACCTGGTTGACCCCCACAAGTTACGGCTTCTCATTAGAACTTCGTGACATACATCTGGAAGCATTTCACTAATGAGTACTATACAGTAATTAGTTTTTGAGATGAACGGGGATTTTAATTTAGAGGTAGTATTCATCACGTAGTGCTGAGGAGTCCCATGTTGGGAAGAAATAGCTTCCAGTGCTCCCAGGTTTTCAGTGGTTCCCTAAATGATGTCAGCCCGTGATGAATACTACCTTTTTCTATCTGTATATATATATATATATATATATATATATATATATATATATATATATCTTAAGATAAGAGTTTTTCCTATTTACTTCAAATAAAATCAAGCGTCGTAAAGTGTACGCAAAAAGTTCTTTGGCTTTGGATTGTTGAATAAGATTGACATACATTTTGTAAGTATAGGTTTACACCTTTTGGGGTACATTAGTGTTGTCTATCTGCATGTTGATGGGAGATCTAAAGGACCCAAATAGATAGCATTCGAGATAGCTTTAATCAAAGCCAGTCAGTATCACAGGATCTAATTGTATCAACCTATTTAGCTATAATACTAAGCCACCTTATTTCTAATCTTTATAAGAATGTAGATATTATACAATAAACTTTACCGTTCAGTGTTAATGAAACATAAAAGCAGGGTGAAGAATTGATCGTCATTTTAGTTTGGCTATTCAAGACTGAATACAGCTGGAAGTGATGTTGAATTCTTTTTTTACAGATCATCTTGCAAATATTGTATTTATAATTCCCTTAACATTTAGAAACAGGTGACGTTCACAGTTGACTTTGGTTATGCATTATGTGAATGAGCGTAAAACCTATTCACCACCAATACAGCCAGTTTTTTATTAACGCTTTAAAGTCTAATAGTGGTGATGATTCATGGCTAGCAGTGAAACCTAAGAGATGCTTTTTATCATATTTGGAACTCGTCAGTATAATATACCTGTCACCTAGTGGGTGGTGTAATTCCAAGTAAGACTACAACTCAGCATCGATTGCTCGAAAATGAAGAGCGCTATATACTGAGGTAATAACTCCTTGTGCAACGGGTATAGTTTTTATGTCATTATCTGCAATTTCCAGTCGTTAAATAGAAACCTCAATATTGTCTATAATTCCAGAAGACGAGTCTCAGAACATACGATTTCTGGGTTGCACTGCTAGCCATTATCCATCAATAATAGCAGAATAAAATTACAGGCAATACCGAAGCATTCGCGCAAGAGCCTATATGCAGTTAGAAGTTGATCAGTTCGGTTTCTTCTACTAGTCAAAATTACAGGCAGTAACGTGAAAAGCTTGAAAGTCAAGAATGTCATGATATTCTTCAAGGTTTCTTTATCTATAAGTTAGTGATATCACTGCCCGATGTAGCCTTGGTTTGGCATACTGATACCACCATTATCGACTGATGAAGGAAGGTGAAATGAAAACCTCGGTTGTAGCAGAAATCAAACAGGTGATTTCTGGATTAATGGTCAGGCGATCGACCGGCTGAGCTCCTAGATAGTACTGCTAACCGGTAATAAATTTGTCCCAGTGACCAAGGCTTTTGCTTGTTTATCATGTGTCTATAGGATGCGTAACAGTCTGTTCATCGTAATAAACTAGCAATTCTAATTCCAAACCAACAGATTTGAGTTAAAGAGAGAAGTATTGTACTGGTTGTTAACTTGGCAACCAGTCGCGGCAAATTGGTTACATTTAACATAATTTGATGACACAAAATTAAAACGTTACTTTCAATGAAGCTAAGACTTTCTCAACAGCTATGTGGAAAAATTCAGCTGATAGATGGCTGGAATGTTAATTCAGAGGTCAATTGTTCAAATCCAGCTACAACAGAGACTTCCATTCTAGTTTTACTCACCACTCAGCAACAATTATCGATTAAACAATCTAACTGTCTTCACTGTCAACTTTCAGTTACCTTTAAATCCATATTCTGAAATAATATACTTCAAATAAGCGGCCAAATATCAAAAATGCAAAAGGAAGAGTTTGAGCATCTCAAATCAGTCTTCACTACAGCGATGAGCTAATAAGTACTACCAGTAAAAATTGATTTCTCGAAATAATAAAGTGGACACTTGACTATTTTGTTAGAAATCTAAGCAAATTTCTTTGAGATGAATTTTTGTTGTGTACAAGTGATGGTCTCATCGGAATTTACATGTTACTTTTAATATTCATATCTGTGAGGATAACAAAAATGACCTAATGTGTTACGATAGTCATTTGGCCTCTGAGATAAAAATCTATTCAAGATTTGATTGAATCTGTAAAGGTGGTGAGGACAGTGAGCTGTTATGGTTGCTATAAGCTGAATGAACGTGATATGAAAGTGATCAATATTATATGCATATGTGAATCCTAAACGTACATGAAATTCATCAAAAGTTTCGTTCCAAAGCACTGACTGCTGTATAAACATAGTAAAAACATACCGCCAGTGATTCACAACTGAAAAATATAGTAAGACATAGATTAACTAACAGAAAGTACTAAAATATCACTGCACTGATCTTTCCGAAAATTTTGAAGTTTACATCATTTTAATGTTAAAAGATAAATAATTAAACCGAAATAGGATGCTACTGAAAAATATATTCAACACGTCAGATGGTCAAAATATCACGTGATTGGCAAAGATATTTATAAGTCTACGCCGGCTCACCTAAGCATAAATTCACGTGATACTTTCCATGCCATTCATTAAACCAACCCACTCACAATTGTAACCTAAAGCATAGGCTGATCGATTAGGCTATATAAATCTTGTTTACGAATGTGTATTTGAAGAAAATAACCGCTGAATTAAATTCAGTATTTCAAGACTGAAGCATAGAACTCAAAGTTTTCGTGATTATGCAACAATTAAACGTTTCTATCAGCAAGTACCATATTTTCTTATAAGACAACCTCCACACTCACGTGAAAGTTAAGCTTCTTAGCCGTATACAAGAACGCTGAATGGCTCATGTTCAGACGCCTCAATACAGCCAGTAGTTTCATTAAGATATCAAAATAAATAGTGCGTAGAAGTGGAATACAGGTGCTTTTTCTGTTAATTTGAACTCCTAAATCATACGTAACCATGCCGCAGTTCAGTAGCCTGTTAAACGAAGCTGCAAGTTGGAAGCAGCGGATTCTAATTTCAAGTCTTAGTGGGAAAATGTCACACCCTGTCCTAAAAGAACATCCCGTTAATAAATTTTCAGACGTAAGAAAAGCACCACTAGGATTACACTGTGGGCCCTAGTAGATTAACAAAAGAAGAGAATGAAAGCAATAAAGTATGCAAAAATCACAGAAGAGGCATATGATATCTAAATGGTGAAAAGAATAGGTTAGGGATTAGTCTTGGCACGTATAAATATTTTTCAAAAATTTCCATGAAAATATCACTTGAAACTCAATAAGGTACAGTAGGAAGGAGAACCACACCGAATGGTATTACTCAAACACATCTAGCATAATCTGTCATGCTTAGCCTCGCCAGAGACGCTGTAATAAACACATCTCTCAGCACCCCTAAATTAGCTCCATCTGGCAAACAAACATAACAAAACATGCAATCCAATAAATGCCATGAACAGGAGTCCACATATAGTAGGCACGTGTTTCACAACTGTCAAACTCACAATATTGCTCGTAGATCAATGTACGAATACACACCCTAGAGTTGCATCAGTACAAGTGTGTCGTGTGTTGAAGAAATCTCAAATCAAATGCAAAAGGCTCACTTCCCATTTGACGAATAACGCGACCTCCAACACCAGCTTTTAAGATATTCCACTACCTAATATTGGACGATAACACTACACTACAATTAGTTCACTCTGTCTCACTATACAGCTGTGAAGCCTTGTCGGTGAGACTGGAAGAGATGGCGAGATGACAGCATTCCACCACAGACATCTTCACTGTATTACTCACACATCTTGAAACTGTCATGTGCATAATGTCAGGGTTAGGAGTAGACTGTTAGGAGGAGACAAGTCAGATAAGGGGATCAGTTTGCACTGACTTCTGTTTCGTATGCTCAGGCGACGCCCTACTCAATGTACAATGTTGGTGGAGGAAGGACTATTTTGTAAGGAGACTGAGAGCAGCTGGACGGAGATGCGGCTTCAGTCAATGAAGCTTCTGAATGCCGATATCACCTGAATAAGTATGTGTAATTTGACTGGTTGTAGTTGTCGTGATAATAGGAATCAGTGATTACAGAACCTAAGGTGATGTCTGAAAATGGACGACACTATCAGTGATGTATTTATCAACTGATGTTTTCAGAAGCTTGACTGCTTTCACAAATACTATTTTAGTTTTGATGAAGATACCCAGCCAACAACACCAACAACAAAAAGAAGCTGCAATCGCCAAGCTTAAAGTAAGTAGCCTCCTTCACCTATCTAGGCAGCACTGTTTCAACTACAGGCAGAGCAGGCACAGACGATGACGTCAAAGTGAGAAGCGGAAAAGCAAGACAGGCATTCATTAACCTGAAACCAGTGTGGAGATGTTCTGCACTCCACTGCATTCAGCATTAGGCGTGAACAACATCCGGATTCTCAACACGAACTCCAAGTCATTGCAGCTACATGGCTCAGAGACTTTTGGCGTATAGGCTCATCACTTATCTGTCCACTTTTTCTTCACCTATTATTATGTAACTTGGGTGCTTCAGCCTATTTCAAAGTTACTACGTGAGTTTTTCTTTTTTTTAAGTCCTTCCTAACTGTTTATTCATGTCGGAAACCAGCGATTTTAGAATTTTAACCCCATGTCATAACTTTTGTATCATATTCAATTAGTTGTTGCCAACTTATTCGGTTCGTCTAAAATATGTAATAGCTGAAACAACTGAATAACACAAGCAGGTTTTGTGTATCTGAGTCCATAATATGATACTATGCCTATGAAACAAAATATTTGGCGCTTTAAATGCTATATTATTGCATGAATCGTTAGTTAAGATGGAATTTTAGTTTACTCTTGTTCGGAATCAACCTGACGGACTGAAAATGAAACAGCTGGAAGATGGTAGTAAACGTTAAAAGCTACACCATGCCAACTGCTAGACGATGACTTTGAAGTTTACGACAGAGAGTGTTACGAGAAATCCTATTGTTTAAGAATCCCTCAGTTGTTTACTTTATATGGTATAATACCAAAATATGAGTTTGACCTGTTTGAGAATGTAAAGCGCGAGGAATGCTTATTTCTCAGTTTTAAATTCAAATGGGGCTAATAGTTAAGTCCACTGTGAACTGTGTAAAATGGTGTTATTTAATTCTGGAATATCATTTCACAAAAACAGAGTGATTCTAAAGGCCACCCTATCAACAACCGAAATAACCAATCAGACTTTACTATTTTATAAAAATTCTGCACTTACAGCTGAAGTGAAGAGACCTGATTGGTTATTTTAGTCGTTGGTAGGGTGGCTTTTAAAATCGCCCAGATCTGACTGTGCAAGTAGTTTGATTACCACTAGCAGACAATTGAGTATAACGGGAGAAATACCGAAGCTTGACTGGCCATTTCAGCAGTTGCTAGGATGGCCTTTAAATTCACCCTCATATCTGATTGACTTTATGGGCCACCTTGTTAACTACTGCAATAACCGATCAGGTTTCGGTATTCTATCTTGAAAGGTGGTTTTGCATAAATTGGGAAACGTAATCGTCTATATTAGCAGTTGCTACAGCGGCCTCTAAAGTCATTCTAAAATCTCCCAGCTTTAATTTAAATACAGCGGAGTTTCCTTTACGTTATTAGTTAGAATATGTCAAACAATGGTTGCAAGAAAGGATCGGCTTGATAAGATATATCTTTATTTTTCAGTATCTATCTAATATGATTTGACAACGCCAATAGAGTCTAAAACACGGATTTCATTTTATTTTTGGTTGACTGAAACACTGAGTTCACTGTGCCCACATTCGAGTGGTGTATAAAAGTGTAACCTTTTCTCAAACAACTAATAGCTTACAAATGGCAGAAAGTATTTGTGTACAACAATGAACAACGAACAATTCAGTAATATCAATAATTAAAACAATTTGAATTATATGGATGTCAGAAATTAATGGGTAGTTAAGTTGGTTTTTCAGTAATGAGAGATTACTTACAGCTCAAATGTTACTGCTCGCTTTTTCATTCACTAGTCTTCCGAAAATTCTGTTTATTTCAAATGGTCATGTTTTATAATTAGAGCAGTTATTACACCATGTTTGCTATCAAAATGACGATACATATGTGAGGGAGAGAGTTTCGTTAGAATTGTCCGTTCCTGAATGACTGTCTACATTTCGGTCACAATAATAATCATTTAGCTATATATATGTTGAAATTCGTTCATTTTTACCACCATTAAGTAAAATTTAAATTCCAAGCAAATGTAAGCACGTGAATAGTACTTAGCAATAGATTAACAGAATTATTTAGTATTTGCTGATTTATGAATCAAATACTTGGTAATATTTATAGGTTAAACGATTTTCATGCATGTACCTCGTAGTTCTATTTATAGCTCCCGATTGAATATGACCTTTAGAATCATTTCGACTACTTTGCTCTTTCTAATTTGTGATATAAATAGAATGAAGTGACTAAAATTTATAATTTTCGACACAACAACAGGTAATCATCTGATGAAATCTGCACGGCCCATAAGATGCGAAAACATTCATGTTTTCGTCAAAAAATGAAGAACGATGCGCTGCATACAATAAACTAACATATAATCTAAGCATGTTTAGTAAATCAAAACAAGATTTTCCCAAATGTTTCTCTGTCCATGCGACATTAACTGTGGCATCCTTTGTTTTCGATTTTTTTTTAACATACTGGGATTATATTAAAACTTACAGATACGATGATTAAACCGGACTCGGTGATCAGCTTCCTCCAGGACAATCGTAACAACTACGGTTTGAATGTTCATACTACAGACTGATTGTGTTAGCTAGATCATTCACCTTAGATCGGCTGAGTAACTGCACCAGGTCAAAAACTATTGCACTTGCTGATTAATAATGTGCCTGAAGTCCCTTATTATCAATTTCATGTTCTTACTTTGTCTTTTTATCACCTAAAGGCTGTTAACTGTCAGTCTTGCCTGTTCGTCAGTTTTTTTAATTTCAGAACAATGCAAACCATATCTTCAGGTTGTGAATTTACCTTGATGTGACAATGGAAAATAAATTACGTTCGAAATACAATCCAGTAAGCTTTGCTGCTTTACTTTGTGATATATCATATATACAAGTCAACTGAAATTATATCTTCCACTTCAGTATTCAAGATTTACTTTAGTATTATTGAACTTTGCACAAAATTCATTTGACGAAAAACTGAAATGAAGAAAAATTATTGATATTCGCAATTTCCCGTTGCTGTACCTAATTGAATTTATTGACGTATGTAGGTGTATAAGCTCATGTATGGATGGCCCAACGTCCCCTGAAGATGTGTCATGTCACGACTTTTGATGGTAGCTAGCAGCTGAGTCCAAGACATGTGTTTCGTCCTGTTCGTGAGTCGCCAGATGGATTACTAGTATAAAGCAACATTTTGCCTCGCTTTCTTTTCTCCTTTCTCCAACCTTCGGTTTGGTCAATTATTTCTGAACACTGCTATGGTGAGTTATGCAAAACTGCTTTACAAAATATTTAAGACTAGAAAGTTGGTGTTGAAAATCTGCATGTTGTTAACGCTTTATGCTGAATGCAGTGGAGTGCAGAACATCTCCACACTGGTTTCAGGTTAATGAATGCCTGTCTTGCTTTTCCGCTTCTCACTTTGACGTCATCGTCTGTGCCTGCTCTGCCTGTAGTTGAAACAGTGCTGCCTAGATAGGTGAAGGAGGCTACTTACTTTAAGCTTGGCGATTGCAGCTTCTTTTTGTTGTTGGTGTTGTTGGCTGGGTATCTTCATCAACTCCATCTTCTCTACATTCACTAGAAGTCCCGTCTTCGCTGCCTCATCTCTCCTGTCAACTTGTTAGATTTTGCCTGTAGATCGTCGAGTTTGTGTGACATTAGACACGAGACTTCGGCGAAATCCAAATCTTCTAGGTTCTTTTCCCCAGTGCAGCCAGCATATCCCCCTCTTCTCACTCCTCACTGTTTGTTGCATGATGTAGTCCACTACAATCAGAAATATCATGGGTGATAGTAGACAGCCTTGTTTTACTCTATCCTGTCTTCACTTCAAAAGCATCACTGAGCTGAGTTTTCTATTGTGAATTACTTGGCATGTGGTGCCTTCATACAGCTGTTGAATGAGAATGATAAAGGTTTGTGGTGTTCCGTAGTGTTGAAGCAACTGCCAAATTACTTGTTGATTGACGCTGTCAAAGGCCTTTTCAAAGTGGATAACGTTGAGGTAGATTTGAGTTGACTGGCATTCTACACTCTGTTCTGTGATGATGTGAAGCGTTGCAATTTGGTCCACACATGATTTGTACTTCTTGAAGCCAGCCTGATTCTCAACGAAAATAGTAATTTTTGTAGTGAAATATTTGCTATGAAACACAATTATATTTCATCAGTAATTTTATCGTTCCGGTACTCTAAAATCAACGAAAACAAGCAGATGTAAACAGATCAAATAAATAATCGAAGCAGAAACAAATCAGTTCAAATCGCCAAATTAAACAACCACATGCAAGTAAAGTGGTTTTATAATAAATAATATGGATATCAATAAAAGAGTATGAAAAAAGAAATATTGAATAACTGAAAGTCCATATTGGTCTCTTTGTAGCGAATGTCGCACACTAAAATAGTATTTGTGAAAGCAGTCAAGCTTCTGAAAACATCAGTTGATAAATACATCACTGATAGTGTCGTCCATTTTCAGACATCACCTTAGGTTCTGTAATCACTGATTCCTATTATCACGACAACTACAACCAGTCAAATTACACATACTTATTCAGGTGATATCGGCATTCAGAAGCTTCATTGACTGAAGCCGCATCTCCGTCCAGCTGCTCTCAGTCTCCTTACAAAATAGTCCTTCCTCCACCAACATTGTACATTGAGTAGGGCGTCGCCTGAGCATACGAAACAGAAGTCAGTGCAAACTGATCCCCTTATCTGACTTGTCTCCTCCTAACAGTCTACTCCTAACCCTGACATTATGCACATGACAGTTTCAAGATGTGTGAGTAATACAGTGAAGATGTCTGTGGTGGAATGCTGTCATCTCGCCATCTCTTCCAGTCTCACCGACAAGGCTTCACAGCTGTATAGTGAGACAGAGTGAACTAATTGTAGTGTAGTGTTATCGTCCAATATTAGGTAGTGGAATATCTTAAAAGCTGGTGTTGGAGGTCGCGTTATTCGTCAAATGGGAAGTGAACCTTTTGCATTTGATTTGAGATTTCTTCAACACACGACACACTTGTACTGATGCAACTCTAGGGTGTGTATTCGTACATTGATCTACGAGCAATATTGTGAGTTTGACAGTTGTGAAACACGTGCCTACTATATGTGGACTCCTGTTCATGGCATTTATTGGATTGCATGTTTTGTTATGTTTGTTTGCCAGATGGAGCTAATTTAGGGGTGCTGAGAGATGTGTTTATTACAGCGTCTCTGGCGAGGCTAAGCATGACAGATTATGCTAGATGTGTTTGAGTAATACCATTCGGTGTGGTTCTCCTTCCTACTGTACCTTATTGAGTTTCAAGTGATATTTTCATGGAAATTTTTGAAAAATATTTATACGTGCCAAGACTAATCCCTAACCTATTCTTTTCACCATTTAGATATCATATGCCTCTTCTGTGATTTTTGCATACTTTATTGCTTTCATTCTCTTCTTTTGTTAATCTACTAGGGCCCACAGTGTAATCCTAGTGGTGCTTTTCTTACGTCTGAAAATTTATTAACGGGATGTTCTTTTAGGACAGGGTGTGACATTTTCCCACTAAGACTTGAAATTAGAATCCGCTGCTTCCAACTTGCAGCTTCGTTTAACAGGCTACTGAACTGCGGCATGGTTACGTATGATTTAGGAGTTCAAATTAACAGAAAAAGCACCTGTATTCCACTTCTACGCACTATTTATTTTGATATCTTAATGAAACTACTGGCTGTATTGAGGCGTCTGAACATGAGCCATTCAGCGTTCTTGTATACGGCTAAGAAGCTTAACTTTCACGTGAGTGTGGAGGTTGTCTTATAAGAAAATATGGTACTTGCTGATAGAAACGTTTAATTGTTGCATAATCACGAAAACTTTGAGTTCTATGCTTCAGTCTTGAAATACTGAATTTAATTCAGCGGTTATTTTCTTCAAATACACATTCGTAAACAAGATTTATATAGCCTAATCGATCAGCCTATGCTTTAGGTTA
The DNA here is from genome assembly GCA_944470555.2 of Heterobilharzia americana. Taxonomy (NCBI): domain Eukaryota; kingdom Metazoa; phylum Platyhelminthes; class Trematoda; order Strigeidida; family Schistosomatidae; genus Heterobilharzia; species Heterobilharzia americana. The sequence continues at coordinate 32,212,860 of OX104129.1, read as the reverse complement.
CAATTGTGAGTGGGTTGGTTTAATGAATGGCATGGAAAGTATCACGTGAATTTATGCTTAGGTGAGCCGGCGTAGACTTATAAATATCTTTGCCAATCACGTGATATTTTGACCATCTGACGTGTTGAATATATTTTTCAGTAGCATCCTATTTCGGTTTAATTATTTATCTTTTAACATTAAAATGATGTAAACTTCAAAATTTTCGGAAAGATCAGTGCAGTGATATTTTAGTACTTTCTGTTAGTTAATCTATGTCTTACTATATTTTTCAGTTGTGAATCACTGGCGGTATGTTTTTACTATGTTTATACAGCAGTCAGTGCTTTGGAACGAAACTTTTGATGAATTTCATGTACGTTTAGGATTCACATATGCATATAATATTGATCACTTTCATATCACGTTCATTCAGCTTATAGCAACCATAACAGCTCACTGTCCTCACCACCTTTACAGATTCAATCAAATCTTGAATAGATTTTTATCTCAGAGGCCAAATGACTATCGTAACACATTAGGTCATTTTTGTTATCCTCACAGATATGAATATTAAAAGTAACATGTAAATTCCGATGAGACCATCACTTGTACACAACAAAAATTCATCTCAAAGAAATTTGCTTAGATTTCTAACAAAATAGTCAAGTGTCCACTTTATTATTTCGAGAAATCAATTTTTACTGGTAGTACTTATTAGCTCATCGCTGTAGTGAAGACTGATTTGAGATGCTCAAACTCTTCCTTTTGCATTTTTGATATTTGGCCGCTTATTTGAAGTATATTATTTCAGAATATGGATTTAAAGGTAACTGAAAGTTGACAGTGAAGACAGTTAGATTGTTTAATCGATAATTGTTGCTGAGTGGTGAGTAAAACTAGAATGGAAGTCTCTGTTGTAGCTGGATTTGAACAATTGACCTCTGAATTAACATTCTGGCGATTTCAGCTTATGCTTTAGTTTTCAATTGTGTTTGGGTGGATTTAACTCTTATTTCGTATCGAAAAATACGAATTTAGGGAAGAAGTATATATTGCTTTTCAACTAGGTCTTTGCCTTGGCTCTTCATTTATGTGTAGTTTTACACTTAATGAAAATTCCAATCAGGTGGTCGGGGTTGGTGAACAATAGTTATAGATTTTTGGTTAGTCATGAATATGATGTTTTAGAAATTAAGATGTAAATAATCAGTAGAACTACTATCCATCATTACTATAGAGTAATTAAAATTGGAAATATGAAGCAGGTTATTTTTAGGTAAGTGGAGTAACTTTTGATGAGTGTTCAGTCATAAACAACGAGTGATTACGCAATGATAGGAAGACCAATGAATATTGATAAAAACAAGAGGAAGAATTAGTGTGTTAAGTAATACTAGAAGTAACATCTTGTTGACGACCACGGTAATGAGAGTGGTGCAATAAACTTTTTTCGAATACACAGTTTAGGTTTGTGAAAGTGGATTGCAATCACCTCTACTCTGTGAATGAAGTACGCGGGAGGGTAATCCATGTTGTGAATTAATTGAAATATGATGAATAATTCTGAAAGCTTTTATTGTATCTATTTGATATTTTTTGTGAACTTGATGTACAAGTAAGGAGCTTTTATTGTTCCAATTTGTACCTTTCTGAACCATGACGGGTGGTGCTCGGAAATTCGATGATGGAGTTGCCTCATTGTACGCCGAACGTAACTAGCTCCACAGGAGCAGTTGAATTGGCAATTGCACATGTAAGCGACAGAATCAGGCAGTTTGTCCTTATTTCTTGCACCTAGAATCACGCAGGTGTAGAAGATAGGATATTATTTAGTGGCTTGAAATACGTTTTCAAGACTATTTTTATGCTTTGTATGATGATCTCACTGGTATTGTCACTCTTGAATTTCAGCTTCAAGAAAATTTACTTCTTAGGAACTGTTAGCGTTCTGGTCTTAACCCTCGTAACATTCAAATGCTTGGTCTCAATCTTGTCCGGATAGTCATTCCTACTAGACAGACCACGAATGGAGGGGAACTCTTTCACTGTAGCATCATCTCAGCATATAGCTGTGGCGCAGTATGTTAGGCACTTCACCAGGTTCTTTTTGTATTGGGTGGGTACAGAACTAAAAACGTTCATGAATTGGCCTGTTGATATTGGTTTTCTATATGCATTTCTTTTCAGAGTTTCATCTAACCTTCCTACCAGCAGAACATCAAGAAACGGGATACTGTCATTTTTCTCCTCTTCCGTTATGAAGTTGATTGCAGGATGAACCCTATTGAACTTATTCAGAAAATCATTCTTATCAATCTCACTTTCAATTGACTGGCGGTCCGCTTGAATCTTGGGCTACTAAATTTATGCACCGAACATTCTTCATCAAATTCTTTCCTTGTAATTTGTTTTAATCATTTAAATATGCCCTTTGAACGTATCATATACTCTTGCACATTATTAAACTGTTTCCAACTCTCCGTTCCTCGAGTCAATAAAAAACAAGAGAAAAAAATGGTGCGTCAAATAAAAGTGAACTTTTCGGTGCAAAAAGTACGTTTTATTTTTATCCGTCAGGTGGTTAACTTGAGTTGCAGATTTTTGTATCGTCTGAATAAACCACCACTACCAAAATTACGCTTATGTTTCTGCTGATTGTTCATTATAAACCCGCCTAGAACCAGCTGGCTATTTCACTTTATTGCCTTGAGTACTTATATTATTATTATTATCATGCAGATGGAATAACCATTTTGTCTGAAAATATTGTTCTGGTAGTGAATTTGCTAAAGAACTACATGCTGAGAATTCCATACTGTCATACACATTGTTTGGAATAATGCGATTATTATTATTTTCTATTTTAAGGACTGTAAAGGTATCATCCATATAAGGACAGTATAGTTCTAAAAGGGCTAATAGTTTCGTTTAGTGGATCGTTCTCTAGTTTTGCTAGAAAAAAAACTGTCTGTAATGTGTGCTATTGAAGATAAATGTACATTCATAGTATATCTAAGAAGCAACCTCTTGGGGATGTTCACTAGAATCCCGATTTTGATTTTCCTTTCCGATATTTGTTGACACACAAACTCTTCCATCTCCACCAATGGCACATTAGGGAATAGTGATGAGACATCAAGATATATCATACATTTTCCGTTTACATTCATATTATTTATGTTGGAAATATATTCAAAGAAGTCTTTTAAGCTGTGGTTATATTCATAAGATGTTCTGTATGCTTTCATAATTAAAACTGTCACATTTTACTCGATGCATGTCTTCAATTTTCGTGACTGGTATGAAGTTTATTTTATGCGTGAATATTCTTTACATGGAAAATGCCCAAAATGTTTTGAGGTAGATAAAATATGTTCATTTTATTTAGTGTTTCACCTAGCTTTTAAATCATCGCATGGAAGCACATATTTTGAAGTTGCAGAAGTTCAAGAGTTTTGAAGAATATTATGTGGACAGAAATAAAATCATATCAGACTAACAACTTGTGGAATATGTTGTTACAGAATGCCTCAAAAGTGATGTACACGTTGTTTTTGGGATTATAAATAGAGAAAAAAATTCGCTACGCTGATCGATTTTGCATCATACTAAATTCTAATGTCATTTTGGATATCAACACCGTAGAATACGCACAAGTTAGGTAATCAATTTTCGTAGAGTCATTATTTTTTAAAGTACAATCACAGAGAATTTTTTTGAACACAAATTGAAATTCATAGCTACATCTAATCACCCAGTATTAATACACTTAGAATATTGCATTTCTGCCGATTTGATAGATATCTTAAACAGTGATAAGAGACGTTCTACTGAATTATGTTTCAGACACAGATTACTATCTAAGGTAAGGCATAACTGTACTTCCAGAATAATCTCCACGAGTGTTTTTCAATTTCAAAGTGAGACAGACAAACAAACAAATAGAAGAAGTTGTCCTAGGCATCACCAATATCATCCTAAATTGTAGCACTCATATTTATGAGTAAATGAGACGGGTGGATTCGAAATATTGAGTTACGCTTTAAAAGAAACCTGTCGAGATATTTTGATTAGATACTCATTGTATCGTAATTGAAGGACGCAGACAGGTTCTTTACACATAAATGTAGTAGAGAACTCAGTCTTACCTGTGAATTAAAATGATGAAATCTATGAAGATCTAATAGAACTTGATAGTCTCCGTGGCCATCATTAACTAGTTGAAACGATAACTTGATCTTCTAAAACCTGCATGAAAAATCAAATGTTAAACTCTTAAGATTATCACGAAAAATAGATTTTATGGTTTCGCCATATTTTATTAGTTACATTGAATGAACTTTAATATCTTGCGAATTGATTTCACAAAGACAATTATAAATATTGTGAGTATATTTCGGAAAATTTCTGCCTGGATGGTAGCAAGGTCTTTACAAGTGCAATCAACAGGCATTTGTTAGAAATAGGACATCAAATAGATGTCTCTCAATCCCTTAGGATTGTCAACAAACAAAGAACACCATGTTTATTACGGTCTAAGGAAGCTATCGCTATCAAATATTTTCAGCCTGACCTATGAACTCAGAAGGAGACTGTAATTAACCTTTCTTTACCTTGGTAAATGTACATACTTTTTCGTGTGTATGTACTGATTGCATCATCTCTTCACTAATTACTTACTGAATATTAATCACTTAACGATGCTTAAATCCTACATGTGATTACATGACCTATTAGCTCTTAAACAGTCCTTTTTTTGATATTGATTTTCGGTTATATTGTGTTCTCTGAGCTCAGAGAACACAATACAACCAAGACCATCCACCTGAGCTACCAATATACTGATTTTTGTTTGTTGTCCGTCCACTCCACAGCTGCAGAACTTTCTGTCTCATCAGATACAAATAGCCAGTGATTTTGACTTAAATTTGTAATTATCAATCCTGTGTTTCTTTGACTTACTACCTTTTTGCTAATCCTTGATTTCAAATCTCCATTTATTTCTGTGTGTTCAAAGTGTGTTATGTTATTACTTCTAATATTTCATTTCAATTGTTGGCTGTTTCCAGTTGATGAAAGGCCATGAAATAAAATGAGCTCATTTTATTTTGTAAATATCTTTGTTCTTGCATTGTTCAAATAAGTAAGATTTCTTTTGATTAAACAAATATATTTCAGATTGTAGCGCATATTGATTATCATTTTGACTATCTGAGACAGCTGTAGTTCGGCAGACTAGTACTGATATCGTGTGATTATTGAAAGTGAAATGAAAGTTTGAACCACGGTGGTTCTGGTTTGAATCCCGCCACTGTCTAAATTTTCATTTCACCTTCCATCATCACCTAGTATAAATACTTGTCTGCCGAACCCCGACTATTTCAGATAGTCAAAATTATTATGAGTATGACGCTCCTCCTCTCTAATTAAGTTAGATTTGGATTGGGATGAGAAGTTCTGACTAAGCAACCAGTGTGATTATGATCAAGAGGTAAAAATGCATCACAAATTCACATAATAGTCGGGCGAAACCCTTGGTGATTGAAGTGAAAAAAAAATCTGGTCAACAGTCTAGTGTCGTAGCTCAGTTGGTCGAGGACCAGGCAGGTAAGGCAATGGTCTGTGGTTCGAATCCAGCCTCGGTTCAAATTTTCACTTCACCTTCAATCATTACCCAATATTGTTAACTACTTAATGAATGTATTCACTCAAGCAAATATATGCTATAATATTTGAAAATTTAATATATTTAACTCAAACTGGTGAACTAAAGAGATTTTTGAGTTTAATTTTATGCCAGCAATTATATCATATTTTAATTTTTTCAGAATTCTTCTGTCTTGTTTCTAAAATAAAAAATCCAATGCATTGGACTAAGTTTTGACATGCCCTCTGATATATTGCGCAAAGTATGTCTTGTGCTTACCACTTATAAGGTTAAGCTTCATACTACTGCGGTAATGCAAAAGAGTGCTGTATGCGAACAAATTAAAAAGAGGCTGATACTTATGAAGAAAGCATAAATTTTCAATGAACAGATTTATATTTATAATCAGTCTTCTTTGAATGAGTTTCGCAGATCACAGTTTTAATCTCAGGCACTTAAATACTCTGTATTGTTTTTGGTAGTAGCTAGCAGTAAGGTCCATGACGCGCGTTTCTTCCCATTTAAGACTCATCAACTGGATTTACCTACACTCCAGATAGTGATCTTGTTCTTACCGTCGCGCGTATCAAGCACCCCTTGCTTCAACTATCAAAGTTTTATTAGTCATACACCCTAAAAACCATTTCTGAGATGCCATAATACAGCAAATTATGAATGACTTAACTGTATTAAGTTTTGCAAATTTCGCTAGTTATTTTCCTATTTTGTATAGTTCATATTAGTAGCGTTTAATGTCTCAAAAATATAATATCAGCCCTTACTTACTTAATGTTGTGATTACAGTTTATGTTAAACAGTTAGACTCGTGTTATGACCCTACAAAGTAATCGTATCAATATTGTTGAAAGTATTGATCTTGGTAACCTTACTTCATGTTGTTTCCAACCTGATAACATAGCGAAATATTGAAATAAACTGAATAGTCTTGTCACAATAATGCTCGCACCAGATAGTGTATTAAACGCATGAAGAAGGCATGTTTACCGTTCGCATTCTGTGCATACAAAACTTAAGAATAAACAAGTGTTTATAATTAACAAGAATGCAAAATGTTGTTGCCCTTTAAATCTAGATTTAGGTCATGAAAGTTATGTATGATGTACTTAATGTACAGGTGAGATGAACAATATTGATGAAGTTTATTATTTACTGAGTAATCCAATAATTTACATCTAGTATGTTATGATAATTATATTATATTTACTACGGTTAACAAGATGTAATATAAATGGAATTACTTCAAGAATTGATTTTGGTCATATTTCTCAGCGAAATCTCCCGTTGAAGATGATATTCCTTTAAATTTCTATAAACAGATAGAAATAATTAAAATCTATAGATCAGCGTGAGAAATTTCTAGGTACTCATTGTGTTCAGTAGTATATTTCGTTATTTTCATGTTAAAACTAACAGATAATGCATGATATGTCTTTAACTTTGTGAAAGCTGTTTTGAAATTCAGATTTTGAATATCGATCAGCACTTCTAGTTATACCGTTTCAAGCTGAATACTTTTTCATGCTTTAATTTCTAAACAGCGGATATTTATATTTTAAGACGTTATTGAAGTGAGGTTTCGTTGGAATAAAGTTAAAAGTAGTCACACCAAGACATTGTACTAACGTATAAAGTATCTGACTTTCAGTCGCAGGTATGTAAAAAGATATGGAAGCTACCTGATTGGATTCCATTAAATTATAGGGATCGATAGCTGAAGAATGTCGATGCCAATGCCTAAAAGTGGTCAAAGGGGTGCACAAGCATTAATTATTTTGTCAACTCTTTACTTTTTAGCATTTTCACTAACTCACTTTCTCAAGCATTTTTATCTTGTCATAACGTCAGTCATTTTCGATCAACTTCATATTTCTGAGGTGCCAAACTTTTCATTGATTTATATCTACCAGTATCTCTGAAGATGTAGTGTACCTACGAAATACGGTTTCAATCTATGTGATGAAGGATGGTCTGATGGGATTGGTTGACTTGATACCTCTGACTGTCTTTTTCCTGATTCTGTTCAGTGGACGTAGATTGAAAAAGTGCTTAGCTGTCTTTTAAACTTATAATCACATGAAGTGTATCTTTGTATAAGAAACAAATTAAAACGTATTATGTGTAGAAAAGAATGTCGTGAAAATTTCTTCCCATTGTGGTAAATTATGGTCAGATGAGAGGAGATATTGTAATATACGACATTTGATGTAAGAATCAAAACTGAAGGATCATTTTGCATGCATTATAAGTCACTCATACATGCCAAAAATCTTAATATTTGTATATGGTACGCGGCGTATGTAACACAAAAGGTATTTTATATTTTTTTGATGAAAAGTACATTTCGTTAACCGCTGTAAGAGTTTGTACATAAGTTAAAAAGTGTATGGACAGATGAAAGATATCACATGTTTTGTTTCCTTGGAATTTATTATGTAATACAGGACGGTACCGAAATAAAGTAATGTAAAGCATCTTTAAGTAATCACAATAATGGGTGCATGTGTTGCTGAGACAGAACCATCATATAAAATCTCTTGGAAAAGTGATTTCAGTTTGAGGTCAAATAAGTACCACGGTACATGATTCCATCAACCGTTTGGTAACCAGTGTAGGTATCTAGACCTAAGAATTAGGCACTGGCTACAGTAAATCATTCAAGTTCTGGAGTGTGTCCAGTAACTGAGGCGACAATACACTACGGTGCACCATAGTGTGGTGTTAGATTATGGGAGTTAGTCAGTATAAAGCCCTGAAACGAGGATTTATGCTTCTTAGTACTCATCAGAATTTCTGATCAATATGTAGACAGTCTAATTCCACGGGGAATGCTTCGTGATCTTATTAACTTAGTGGTTATATCTCAGACTTCACCAGTGACTATTGTAGGTCCCAATCCCCGAGAAAACAACACTTTCTTCACAGTCACTACTGACAAGTACCAACAAGCCTGTCATCTAACACGAAAATTCGACGGTATATGAAACGATTTAAAAGTTTTGAAAATAAAATCGGGACTCAGGGATAACATATAAGTACTAGTAAGCGGAAGTAAACCATACTTATTGTAGGAAATTCGAATTATACTTCTTGGCTTCCCAGAACTTGGTAGTTGACGTAGATTCGAAAGTATAGCCCTTTGATTGAAAGTTGATTGCTTAAGTCAATGCGTTATGGCTCAACTTTGGAAAGACAGTACAATGTCATACAAATCAACTAAACGTTTATGAATTCTTGTAAATGAGCAGCGAAAAGTCATGAAGCTAGTTATTATTGTGTGTTGGTCTAGGCTACCTTAGTTCTCGTGAACATCCTGAAAGGGAGAACGTGATAGGATTAAGTTGAAAAGGAACAGAAGAATAAGAGAATAAATCTTTTAGAAGCGAGTTCCTGCAAATTTGCAAACATGACCAACCTATGCCAGTCAGTAAGCGTGAAACCTAGTTCCTGGGATTCCTTTAGATAGAATCTTTCTATCTAACGTCAAAGCTTAGATTCTGTTCTCACTAACTTCACAACACATTCATGCAGGTAGATATGTTTACAGGTAAGAATTTTAACGCTGACTTGATGCTAATTAACTGATATACTTGTTTTCAGGTTCTGATCTTTGTTCTGTAATTACAATAAAATCGTTTAATACCACTGCTGGTTATTCTCCATACCCATCACCTGCTCTACTAAAATAATTCTAGGACGCAATGACCACTTACACCAACTACACTCATAAGACTGAAGTATATGGGGAAAGACAAGTCGTGGAATATCGCCAAGGAGCATTCCTTTTTCATTTTTATGTCGTCAACATTATTGAATGATAAGCTCAAATCCTGTTGCAGCCTCTTCGAACAGAATCAGCAGAAGTTCTCATACGAGTTACACAGAAACATGTTTTATACGGGATACATATTTCTTGAAATATGTTGGAAACAGTTGAATAACAGAATGGGTTTGATATGAGCGGTCATCGTCTTGCAAAGTTGAATTATTACAATACCTTTGGCAAAGTTCATTTTCCAACTGTATATTAGTCATATCGTGAGATATTTAACCGTAATAAGTATTAGTTTTAAATCTCTTAAGAAATAACTGGAGGGTATTTTACCCAAAGATGGGATCAATATACCACCCGCTCGCTGAATTGTTGTCCGGATGTCAGGACGTTACATATGTATTATTCATTTGTAACTTGTTTAGACTTCTGCAAAGATGTTAGACAACACAAATAATTTAGTTATCTTTTTTCACTCCACTTTTCGCAGGCACGTGTGATCCAGTCCAGATTTTATTAAGTTGCATTGAATCAGCTGACAAATGAAAGTTGATTATTTTAAAAAATACCCATGTAGGGTTCGAACAGGATTTCCGTAATGCAAAGTAATCACTTGCAATAATAGAAAAACTTTCGTGAGCTTATTTAATATATGATCAGCTGTGTTCTTGAAAGCAGGAACCTACTCACCATTACAGTTGGCTAATTAAGGGAGAAATCAGTTGTGCAAAGTATCATTGTTAGCCATATAATTTAAAATAAATAAAATGGGAACGACTGAGGTTTCTGAGCACAAACTTATGGTCATTGAACCTGATCATACTACATATATTCGATATCTAGCCACCTGCTCAAACAGTCCAACCACTGAATTTTCTATGTGACTTATTGCATGAAATCTAGCCAGGTTTTTGATTGCCTGAATGATTTTTATCTATCCTCTCATCGTATTATATCTTTTCGAGCATCTTTTAAGATAATCACAACTTACCACAATGCTTTCATCAAATAAAACAATGAAAAATATCACGGTGAAGGGTGACTAGCTTTGAAGAGAACAAGGTCATTTCAAGTCGCTTTATCTGGAATTCTCAGGACAAAATGGGGGGCTTTGGAGGGAAAAGTTGATTTATTAAAAACTCTTTTATCCTCTTACGTTCACAGTAATGCTTGATAATTTGGTTTCGCTAGATGGTTTCAAAATATTCTTTCAGGATAAATGAAGCTCGATAAATAAATGCGGATTTGTTGTGGATACTTTCATTATTGCTCATTGGTGCACGTTGAGTTGCATATGCTTCAAGTTCTGAAATGATCACTTAGACTGTATCATTTTAAAATGGCGCACGAAACATTTAGACAGGTACCGCTTTATTTATATTCCTCAAATCTGTGTATAACTTCTTGTTGTAGTTACTTTGAACTATCAAGTTTCTCTGATTTATTTAAAGAATATGCAGCTCCTAGGATAAATGGTCGCCTGTCGATAGTGTGTGGTGATTTTTATTCTTGTAATCATAGCTCCCTTAATACTCTTGTTGATCATAACCTTGTCAGCTTCACAACACGTCTGGATGGCACAGTGAACTTGAAATTGGTTAGCACCACTGATGTATAGATCCCCAATGCCCAACTCATATCATTGCATTTTAAGTGTTTTACGGAAAGTATGTGACGAAGTGCACATAGTAGACTTAACATACACACAAAAGAAAAGTGTGCTTAGAACCTATTCATGAAATAAGATACTCCAACTTAACGGAATGTAATACGATACAAAGTGGAATATATTTAACAGTAATTTTTAGGATCACAGGATAGATGGAGTGAACCTTATCTCACGTTTTATGTACATATTTACTGCTCCAGTGGAAAACAGTTTCCACTCCTTCATCGTCTAGCTTTGACTCAACGTTTGAGACTAAGAAGACAGAAAAAAAGTCCACTAAAGTTAAAAACTGTAGTGCTCGGCGGCTGAACTACCTGATAAAGTTAGTGATTAAACGTCCAAATCTACTATTTCACCAGAAGTTTTTTAAAATGTGGCAATTCTTCCGGTATGCGGAAGCATTTCAAAGACATTGTTGGTAATAAACAAGTTAGTAAAGAAATATGTGATAACGTTTTCATCTCGAACAAATCGTTTAAACTCCAACCCAGCTATGTCGTCCCATTTCGTTCTTCCAGTTCTATTGAAGATTGTTTTCCAAAATTATGAGAAAATAATGTTTTTAGGTGTCTCAAATCCTGTTACCATATGCTGTCATAAGAAGCACCATAAATCATGATGTCAGGAGGATTTTTGTCGCTTTTCAGCTTCACAGTGAAAAAAGTGCTTGAATTTGTATTAACCATGGTGGTCGTCATTAACTACTGGCATTCTTTGTGTTGGTTTGAAGTATAAAGCATCTTCGACGGCAAGACAGTGCAAACTCCATTACTGAATATGCAGTCGAAAAAGGAGTGTGAGGCATGATGGATAGAAATTTCCGCATCCCAAGTGATTGGTGCTTATCCAGTATTGTGAAAAGAGAGGAAACCTTCATCGATTAGAACTGCTAGTTTTTGATTGTCATTACTTTTCAAAAGTTTACATTTCATAAGAGGACTCGACTTCGGCAGAAGACATTAGGTTCTGTTGAAATCTGGTTCAATACTTGATATTGAACGTCTAGGCACTTATTTTCCATCAAGATAAAACTGAACAATTACGAAAGCTTCAAGGAAATGCAGAATTTGAGCTTTCAATCAAACAATCGATGCTGTAAAAGTGCTTTGGTTCACACAACTCTTATCGCTGGACAAGGTTGAGTTGTATAGGTCCCAATATCCATAAGATTTAGGATTTTGTGGGGTAATCTTCACTCATGTTTAAGAGGATTAAAGCTACACAAAACGAACTTTAAAAATAATGCTGTCACATTCACAAAGCTAAAAATACGAATGAATAGTTGAGGCATTTCACATCGTGTTTCATATAAACCGAGTAATCCGTTGGAAGTTCTGCTGTTCTAACAACTTGTACCATATGCTCTGACAGGACATCTTTGAAATGGTAAAGTGGTCAAATTTTAAAAGTATGTCGATTCAGAAGAACTTCATTTTTCCACCTAGTTTTTCCGTCATTCACTCACGTAATCACTCACATATCCATACTCAATAATAATTCACCTCACTACCATTAATCCATAGATGATGATGCGGACATCTATAATCCTTCTATTTTTTTCAAATGTGGACAATTTTTTCTCATTCTTTACTAGGGGCGTTTAATCTGGATACCAAACGAATAATATGATACTGGACAACTAGCTTAGCTGAAATAAGGAAGAAGACAGTGTTAGACTGAGGAGAGCCTACTTTAATCGAAAAGCATGAACCCAGGGTCACAACTCTTTCGTTTATATACAACCTGGGCTTCTTTGCAGCAGACAAACAAATTTGGTATATAAAGTGGAACGAAAAAGTAGTAGGTAAATAGTGTCTTTAAAAATGGTACACTTCAGGAGGAAAAAGGCGTGAAAAAGATGAATTCAGATTTGTTTCCAAGTGAATTTATGAATTTTGGGCATAAACGTTCGTTTTTAGGGATCTAACAATCCCAATACTAACTCATGTGGTTAGGAGATATTCTCTTATATATGCAATAATAAATCAAGATTTTATTTCGAGTTATGTTGAACTTACATGATTCAAACATTGAAACTTTATTAAAGAACTACTGTACTGAAAGTTTATCCTTTTTATCTACTTGATAAACGTTTCCATGGATTAAATCTGTGAGACCTTTTGTATTAAAAACGAACCACTTTGTTATAAATATCATTCTAAAAGAAATGTTCACAAACAACGTTCAGATTTATAGTTTTGGTAATATTTAGAAGAAAATTAATGCAGGTGATCATACTAGTAGTTGGAATTTTAATCCAACTATTGTGGTGATCCGGAGGAGTAATTTGGCTTGAGATGTTAGAAAAACTAGAAAGTTTTGTTATTATGTGTAAACGATCATTTAAACTATATCGATGATAACTTCCTAACGGATTTCTATTTTCATTGGTTTCAAGGCAAATGAAAACTGATAATCTAATTTACAGCAAATTGTAGAAAGTCTGACTACAAATCTACTATCATGACTATACTTGCAATGTATTTCAGCCTTGAGTAATATATGAAAACGAATTCAATGGCTTCGACTTATGTATACGAAGTGAACATTTCCCAGAAAGGTCTGTTGGACAATGGTAAGACGAAAAGCAGTTACCATCGTAGTGTAAACTACTATATTATGATAAGGGTCTTAGGGGGAAAGTCTTACTGCTACCAGCTGGATGGGGTGTGACAACAGTAAGGTGTCCCTCTTGCAAGACAAGCAATGGCATGCTTATGCTTCCTTCCCAACATGAAGCAGAGGATAAAGAAGTTAACCGCCAAAATAACACCATTACCCTAAGGTCTTTCAGTGCTGGCGGTATTTGTCCTCTCTAGGCAGCGTTGGAACAATGAAACCTTAAAACTGCATCCCACCAAGGCCATGTGTTACAGACATCAAGCAGATATCCCATGGGCTTTGAGGTCACACAACGTTTTCCCCTTCTAGGTACCTTTAGAAGAAATAGCTTTCCACGGTGTTGTTAGTTGGGAAGTGTCAACCGCCCGCATGCTTCCAGTAGTACCAAAAACCAATCAAACAACTTATCCTCTTTAACTCTGTCTCCTCATCTGCCTTCATCTCCTGATACTAATATTAAGCCTATTACGCCTTATCCAACCTCTGATTTCGCAACATCGACAAAGATCAGAACGATCGAAACCTCATTCCTAGTCTCCTAAAATCCTACTATCGAATTCATGTAGGAGCTTTAAAAGTTCGAAATGTATTCTATATCGGACAGCAAGTATCGCTCACCAAAACTCTGGAATCTATAGATATGGATGTACGCTATGAGTATACAGGATCAGAGTCTGATTATTAAACTTACTTCAGCTAGCCATAGTAGTGAATCTTTAAAATTCACCTTACGAGTCTCCGGAGGCCTAGTGATTAACTCTCGCGGACTCGCTGTGTAGGTATAGCACTTAGTTTTGGAGCAGAAACTGCGCTTCTCGATTGGATATCAGTCAACAAACGTCTATGTTTTGCTCGACTGAATGGATTCGCAAGGTCCAGGATGGATTGTAAAACTAGGCTACGCCTCCACTACGTACCCATCAACTGCAGCTAGGATAATGCAAATGATGAATTCTATGAAAAGCTGTCATTTTGCTCCAGAAAGCAAAACGTTCAGATGCAATCGAGTAGGAAAGCTGAGCAAATCGGAGGGGTAACTGCAGAGCGTTAACAGAATCCCACGCTAACAAACAGACAACGGTGATTTTTTTTTGCAATTTTGCTACAACAACCACTCGTTTCTGATTAGCTCTAACTTTATGCATAAAGAAAGACACAATATCACATGGTGTCTGCCAACTTCAAACTAACTATCATAATGCTATAAGCCATCGTTGTAGAGCTTCGGTGGAGGGTTGCCGTTCTTTCTGGCAATTAAGACTCCGATCACACGCTAGTACGACCTCGTGTTTGTCTGCGCCTTACTGGTCGCAGGAAACATGAAGCAGTAAGGCCTATATACTCTCGATCAGTAGATAAGACTGGCGAGTAAGCATTTGGAGAGGAGTTAGTTAGGCATTCATGTGAACGTGACAACATTGAGCATTCTGAGGAAACCTTGCGTGATATTTAGTCTTCCATGGAAACAGCGGTAGAGACAGTTAGTAACCAAACTTGAAGGTTAGGCAGCAGCGCTGGATTACCACGACGTCATCCGGACTGACTAATTAGAAAAAGATTGATTCCAGATGGCTCTGGCCGCTATGGAGAGCGAAAGTGAGTTAACGTAAGTTGATCAAGAGCCTTCACATCGATCATGAGCAATGAGAGAGATGGGGAAGGCATCAGTGATGGGTAACAGTCGGTTACTCTAATATGTGTGTGAAACTTGGGCACTGAAGTAGAATGTAATTTCATATTACATTTGTTTGTTTAACTGATAACACAGTGATACAGTTTTATTTACTTCATGAAGTTTTGAGCATAAATTGTTACTCATAATCATATTGATATAATCACACTACTCTCGAAATCTGATTTCTATAGTCCTGTTACCTCTTATTCTTTGTTTTTATTGGTAGTAAAACTTTCTATATCTCTGGTATGGGTGTTGCGTCATTCCTCTTATATGTGGTGGGCGTTGATTCAATGAACAAAGATTCAGTAATCAATCTCTCTCTCTCCACCTAATTATAATGCACTTGAGTACAGTGGCTTTATCCCACCGTATGGTGTGGTTATGTGTTAATGTATGTGTTGCAATAGCCACTTTTTAAGATTCTTGATCTTATTGGGGTCTGTTATTCTATATTTAGCTTAATTCCTATATCCCACTGTTCTAACTGACCCTGACCGGTTGGTCTTACCTATGCACTTGACATTACAGTCACTGCATGGAATTTGGTAGATTGCATAATTGGCTCCATCGATTCATCGAGCCTCAGTTACTCTTTAGGCTTATTGGAGGACACTACCAAGAAGAAGACAATGGTGAGTGAAACCAACTCCGGAAAGTGTGTGACACTGATAACCCCAGGACAGGTGGCTAGACGTTGGATAGAACACTCTGAAGCAAAGTTCAACTGGGCCTCGGCAACTCTTTGGTTGCCTAGCATCCAACCAGAACCTGAATAAGACGCACATGTCAGTCTTTCGTCTCTTTTGAAGGTGGGAAAGCTGTGTATACCCGGGAAAAAATTAGGCAGCAGGGCCTGACAGTTTGCCACATGACGTTTTCAAGGGTGAAGGTAGGAAGTTGCTAATTAAAGTGACGGAGGCACTAGGTAGTGTATGGGAACCAGAGTTAGTGCCGTCAAACGGGTCCACCTCTCCAGTTATCCGAGTTCTCAAAAAAGGAGAATTCTACCTGTGACAATCATAGGGGAATTAGTTTGACTACTGTTGTGTTCATGGTTTTAGGATCCATAGTTATACGATGCCTAACTACAGCTTAAGAACAGCAAACTCAAGAAAATCAGGCAGGTTCCAGACCTGATTAAGGGTGCATCAATCATATTTTTCGCCCTCCGATAGATTCTAAAACACAGGCATATCCACTGGTGACTGATACTAGCAATATTTCTTGACCTGAAGGCACCATTTGACTATATCGACCGGTAGATGTTGTGGCAGTGTCTTACTGTGAAGGTAGTGCCGAGAAAGTATATCACATTCATCAAAGCTCTCTACTCAAATTCAGGCGTGCAAGACCTTATGGAGAGCCGTCAAGTGAGTTGATAATAGCTAATGGTGTTCAGCAGGGATGTCAACTGTCACTGTTCTTACTCAACTTCGTCAATTAAGTACTAATAAACATGATCTTAGGCACTTCTGACTTCACAGGAACTGACCCACTTCCTAGAGGTCATCTTGTTGACTTGGAATATGCAGACGATATAGTTCTGCTAGGTGAAGACGCCAACAAAAGCATGGTCTTCTAAACGCCTTGGACAGAAATCTGAACACGTTTGGCATGCAGTTGTCAAATGTAATAAGATGCTCCAGGAATGGTGTGCAACAACTCATAGTTTAATGTAGGGAGTGAAGTGGTAGACGCTGCATCAGTTGATGAAATTTCAGATCAAATTCAGAAGGTCCTTTAGGCAACTGTCAACTTGCATCATCCATAACACCGACTGACCATCTGTCATAGGAAAAGTATACTGCACTGCGGTTCGTTGTCAGGTTGTATAGCTGTGAGGCATGAGGGTTAAAATTAGAAATATGAAGCGGTTACAGAGTTTTGATCATAGCTGTGTTCATAGCATTCCTCGCATGTGTTGGAATCACCGTGTGAGCAGTGTTGAAGTTAAGCGAACGGCACTAAGCAAAACAGCCAAGTCAACCAACCAGGTTGCAAACCGTAGTCGACTGAGATAGCTTATATACATACTACACAACTTACACAACTTTGTTTACTTTGATATCTTTCTTTTTCCGTTCTCCTGTCCTATTTGTATTTCTGTGAAGTGTGGCAACTTGAGGCGATGCATTCGTGTGCGGGGTTCTACGTTGTTTTTGTCTGTCAGTCAGTCAATCTGAAACTTCCTTCATTGAGTCATTATCTATCAGGTTTGTTGCGTAGAAAATTCTTACGTCATTCATACTCAAGTAAGATGTATATATATATCATTTCAGATGAAATGTGATTTCAACCAACAGCTGACGGCCTTGAACTACAGTCTTCAAGTATCAGCAGTGAGTTCAGAAGATTCACAAAAAGAAGGATACCTTAAGCTTTTGAACACTTTTGCTTTCGAAATATTCCAATTCTTATTTAACTTACGCTGTAGACGTAATTCAGGTAGCATATAGAATATGAATCCACCTTGGTCCAAAGCATTTTTGGCTGATATCATTACACTGAAACACAGCATCTTCTAATTTCCTACTGTGAAATTTTAAACACTTTTTAGTTCAGAAATGTATCGATGAAAGATTCTGTATGCCTTATCAACATCAAACAAACTTTTGCATCATAGGGAACTAACAGAATTTACTTAGTCAATATTATTTGCGATTGTGATTGAATTGACCATCTGTTAAGATTTTCTATGCATTGCCTGATCCACAGAAATATAAACTTTGTTTAGTCGAAAATATTTCCAAACTGAAAGATATGTTTTTATCAAACACTTGAATGGGTTGTTGTAAAAATGTAACACACGAAAACATATAAATCTTCGTGTCAAACTGTTAACTTCCTGAATTCACAATAGTGTAAACGAAAAAATAGGGATGTAGATAAGAACTGTCGGTTTTACACGGAAAATGATTTACTTAACCTTTAGTATATGATGTAATAATATGAAATTCTGATTTTTAATTCAGTTCTGAGTAGTACTGATTACTCGCAGTTTCATAAGATAAAAGGTTACCCTATTGTTCTTATGAAAGGAATACTTTCCAGTCATTTCTCTAAGATAGGGGAACAGTGGTTTAATTTTATTGACAGTTACGAAAAGATGGGATTCACTACTGAAATCTCCCATGATATAACAAGATATCATTTACTGCTTATAAGTAGTTGGAAATTAACACGCCAGTTTACGCTACTTATCATCCAAATGAGAGCAAGTTATCATGGATGTTCCCGAAGTTTTGTGGCCTGTCGTTAAAACTCCAAAAGTTATGAACTTGAGAGCATTGTTTTCTCTATCAGGGTAAGAAGTCATGGTTATCTTAAATATTTTGACATTCTTTTCCGAAATATTGCCCTATTATGGAAGGCAGCCATCAGTATACAAACTAAGCGCATTTTGAGTAGATTTCACAAAATCTGAGGTCCATTGTATACAAAACCCCACAAGTATAAAACTTATCTTTAGGTGACTCAGAAAAATAAATCTTCCTACAGACAACCACAAATAATTCTTGAATAAAAGTTATGATTTTTTATAACACTAGTCATTTTTGCTTATCGTAGATAGCTTATAAAGTAACAATAGTAGTATATTGATTCCTTGCATGAGTTCTGAAATCATATTGTTCTCAGTTTGATATTCAAGAATAAGATGACATGTAGAAGCAGTCCATAGTAATGTTTATTGTGAAAACATTTCGCAGGGGTTGAATATTAATATCAGTATGGATTGGATCTGAAAATTGAGGAAAACCTGAAGCATAGTAAAACTAAAAGCTAAAGGGCTTTACGTCTAACTCTGCTTCCAACTAGACTTTTTTCCAAGTCATCATGCTTAAACGCAGTGATCAGGAAAGTAATAAGTAGTTAGATGCGTTTCATGTACCACTAAAAAACGATGTTTACTACTAAAGGTTCTATATAAAAATCCTCAATAACTTCATTTTCTGTACTTTATTATACTGGAAAAATTCTATGAATTTCGACTGGTATTTCTTTTGTTTACCGTAACAACATTTTAAATTTTCTCAAAGAAAGCATTACAAGTTCTGTAGAGTACTGTAAAATTTATTCCTTTCTTACTGACTACGAACATGCTCAAAATAAAAATAGATAAGTGGAATAAGAGAGATTACTCCTGTTTCAAAGAAACTGATAATATTCAACTTAGTGTTTTTATTTCTGAGTGACATGATACTCACTTAAAGATTTAAAAACAAAACTTCTCTGCCATTTTATCATTCATCGACCAGTTACATAGGTTTTTTAAATAGGAATGCAAACACAACTACCTATAATCTAATTTTAGGTTAGAACTCATCATGGACTGACATCATTTGGAGGAATATTGGAAACATGGGAGCGATGGACAGCTGTTCCTCAGCAGTGCACGCCCATGACCCCACCCCGCCAGCGACCGAACCTAGGTCCGTCGCCTGCACCTTAGCTAACAAATTGACTTGACTTTATGTGGACTATTTATTTACCTAGTGCAGTATAAACTGCTTTGTATGAATGCAAAGCGACATATTTCCAACTTAGGAGATGAATATATGTATACATTTCTCTGAAAATATTATTAACACAAACTGTATATAAAAATTCTCTTCATGTTCTTTTTAAGTTCCGACTGGCTTCATGAATTCCTAATCTTACGTCAAACAGTTGAAATGAAGGAATAAAAATTTTTACTAACTTTTTGTTGATGTACTTGTAATTCTGCGTTGTTTTGCTGGATCGAACGTCCTGCCTTGTTGGCATACGGGCTAGTATGAGGATACCTCAGTATTGCCGGAATATGGGACTAACTAATCCCCGTTGTACAAGCGGTGTCTATCGAGCCCAGTGGCCTAGTGAATGGTGCTTTCGGGCTTCAAGTGATGAGCATGAGGTTCGAGTCCTAGTGGGAATAATATCACTCACTGCGGTGCAGGCACATCCAGCTGACGAGTCCCAAAAAAGGAAAAAGCGCTCTTGGATTCTTCTCCTAGCTACAACGAAGTAAATTACCGTAATAAAAATTTTGTTTAACACTCTAGCTTTGTACAATAATCAAATTGGATTTTCATTCTTTTCACAGTAATTCAAACTGTTGTCATATCCGCTAGTAAACCATCACACATGATTTCTCAGACTAATCGAATACTGAAAATTAACCATTTTATCGTACAGTCTAATTCAAAATTATAAGTGAACTTTGTTAAGCAGCTGTATAATGCGGTCATCAAGATGGCAGCATTCTTGTCATGATGAACTCTAGTTTTAAGGATACCTCAAAGAAAGTCTACATTTGACCTTTCATCTTTTGTTATTGTTTAAGGATAAGGCTCACCTGAATAAAGTCACGCTTTTCCAGTCATCTACATAGTCATAATCCACTTATCTAGTCAGAGATGTTACCAAAAGCTAACCAAATGCAAAAACTCCTGATGAATGCCCAAAATTTTAATGTTCAACACTGTAAAACGCGTTCCCATCGAAATATTTGCAATTAATCGTACTAGTTTTTCATGTTACTGTTATTGCTAGCCATCAGATTTCCTCTATCACAACAATTAATAATAATACATTTTTGAGATGATCTAATCTAAAAATGTCATTCACATTTCAAACATCTTCATGACTTCACCTTTGACTGTGAATGAGGTCAGCTTAATCTTATAGACAGCATCAATTTTATTCATGATACATGTTCATCTAGCTGACAGAGTTCAGCAGTCACAAAATAGTCTAAGTGACTCCTTACTATACAACATTTTATATCACTAAGTGGCTGCTACTGATAACGTTACGCTTAAGTAGTATATAACGTGGTGTCACTAAGATAAGTAACATGAATTGGAATTCAGCAGGTGATAGTTCTTGCTAACATATCAGACACAGTAAAGAAAGTACACAGAGATAAATCAAAAAGCTGTGGGAACCGAATGACAAGCTTTTGTGAAATATCATGCAGATTCTATTTTCATAAAGTGTATCAAATGCAAGGTTGTCACTACTAGCCAATACCGACGAATGATGGTCATTTCTGTGAGCAAATGTGAATCGTGTTCATGTATTAACACTGCAGATTATTGCTTAGAGAAATGGCTAGAACAAAAGTATTTTCTCAACAAATTTAAGGAAATTTGAGGCCTCAGGTATTAGAAAGTTGTGTGTTCATAAACAATTTGTAGTCATTTTTGAGATGAATGGAGATTTTTTTAAAGTTAGAAGTAGTATTCATCATGGTGATAGTCGCACTATGCGTGAATTGACGGAAGTTGTAAATTGTGAACCACTGGAAGGCTAGTCAGTGGCTGAATGGTTAGCGCGTTCGCCATGAAACCTGAGGGTCCTGAGTTCGATCTGTAGCCGGTTGGTGGTGCGTACTGCTGAGGAATCCCATGCTAGGACGAAACAGCTGTCCAGTGCTCCCAGATTTCCAATAGTTCCCCAACTGATGTCAGTCCATGATGAATACTACTTCTAAATTAATAATAAACCTACCTTTGAAATTTATATTGTTTGTTTTTCATTTGGTTTCGTTTATTATTAAGTCTAGCTGAAGAGTTCATCTCACTTAAATTAGCACTTTCCTATTGTTGTTATACCTGACATTTTTCACTAAATTTGTTGTCTATGAATGATCTCAAGTTGATTATTATTTGATGAATAGTGTAAATTAATTTTTATTATAGTTAATTGCATCCTTTGCTTTATGCGTCTAGTAATTCGAACTAACAAAATATTTAACAGGTTTACCATAAAAACAATTTGTTTGTTTAAACCTCATTAGAAGTGAAATAGTAAAAATGATTCATCATAATCATATTCATTTGTTTATTCTTGCTTTCTCTATGCGTAATAAGTAAGTAGTTTAAAGGTTTTTACTACAGGTGAATCATTACGATAAGTCTAGTGCAATACATTTACTCGGCCTGAATAAGAAAAGTGATCACATATACGCTTAAATTGAATGTATGAAGTAAATTGAGATTTTTGTTTTTGTTTATTTATTCTGAAGTGATAGTCAGAAATAATGATTCATATTTTATTGTGCACACTAAGTCGGGACTCTGAAGAAACTTCAATAATTTAGAACTATGCAGGGTGCGGAACACATTTACCATCCTGAGTATGAATTGGAAAATGGCGCAGTCATTTGCAGTAAATACAAATGGTCGTTTTTATATCCATAGTATCATGCATAGTTACCATGTCTTTACGATCAAATGATATCCACTTGATTGACTTTCAGTGCATGTGAGGTTTTAGTCCAATAATCAGTAGGTACTCATGATTGGTTAAAAAAATCCTTGAAGAACACTTGAAATTTGAAGTACTAGGCAGTGGTTTCGTCTTAGTGTGGGACGACTCAGCAGTGCGTACCCAGTCGAGAAACGTCAGAAATTTGTTTTTCTGCTTCAATAAAGTCTAACCATCATGTTTCCTTTACAAAACGTTATACAATACTCAACTTATTCAATATATTCCATCAAGGCAAATTTTGATTCCTAAAGTCTCCGAAATCCCTTCATGTTTTCATTCTGAATCCAATTGCATTAGATTCCAATCATTCATACTATTGGTTGTCATTATGGCTAAAAATAAAACGACAAAAAAACATGTAGCTGATGAGATAAATATTCTCGTCCTTTAGTTTTCCAGATAATTAAAAAATAATCCTGTGAAAGTTAATCAAAATAATGTTAGTCGGAGGTAGTCAAAAACCTCTTCATCTTGAAGCCAACTGCTAAGTATTCTCTGTTTACCAGATATGAAGTATGATATCTTGTTTGCTGATATATTTCATTTTTCTTTCTAATCATACTCAGGTTAAATTCTTTTGAGTAGAGTAGGTGTTTTTGCAGCAAAGTAAGAGTCTGTAACTCGTTGAATCATGAGCGAGAAAAACTGATATTTTTTCTCTGCTGAATAACAGATTGTTGACTGTATGAGGGTTTTAGCTATTCAGGGGCATATTTGTGAAGATGAATGTCTTTTATGCTGAATCCTTCAAAATGTTTTTAGAGGGAAACTGGCAGTCGAAATTTCGGATTCACTGAAAAGATTGCTAACATAGTGAAGTTTAAATGCTTGGTAGTGGTGCATACTGTGAGGTGGGCGGCTTGATCGTGAAGCTTTCACTGCCCTTCTAGACAAAGTTATCACCACCACATTTGATATGAAGTGAGTGATCAAGATTTCTGTGTGGGTGATTCAGTAGCTTGCAGTGACAAGGTCCTTTGTGACTGGCAGAAGAACAGCCAACATGAAAATCTATGCAATCAATGACACACAGATCAATGGGAAGTACTGGTCACAATCAAAGCCGCCAGAGAAAGCTAACGAGTCACACACGCAGAAATCCTGACTGATCACCTGATGGTGAAGTGAGTGCTCATGATGCTGTCTATAAAAAGCAGTTAAAGCCTAGCTATTATACCACCAAGCTCAGAGAAAGCAATACAACTAAGATCATCTATTCAGGCTATAAACATTCTCCATCGTTTAAAATTTTAATGCTTATCTAGTGTGAATCAAGCTGAAACATGATCACATGTCGTGGAAGTGCAGTCTGCCTGTCACTTTCGCTTATCAGTTACTAACCCAGGATGCCGGTTAAAAACAACTCCTGAACCTGGTAAAAGCAGTTCATAACTCCTTCTCTGAGAGTGAAGACAGAGAGAAACTCTTTAGTCAGAGATACTTATGAGGTAATCAATAGAGACATGCTGTTGGTTCCCAATTGTAATGACAAGCCCGAAACAGTTTGACTTCCTCTTATTTCGTGTCTTCATATTAGTCTAATTCGAATGGAAGGCTTTTAAGCTCAAACAATACTTGATATCAGCCTACGTAGTTGAGTATATTCTGTTATCTGCATGGATTCTGTTCCATGACTCATACCTTAACTTAGACTTCTTCGTTTGAATCTTTTCTTATATTAAAACATGACAACAGACAACAAGAAGAACTTTATCAAACGGTAATTTCATACAGGAAACATCTATGTTACCATCAGTTGTACTTGGATACAGAACAGAAGTGATACACATTTCCTGAGATCATGTGTGTTATTTTTGCTGATTTCACATAATGTATTCACTGTTTATTGCACAGTTCTACTGGATGCATAGCTTTAGGAATGAAAGAGTGAAAATTTTGACTTGTACAGAAGGAAACAGTGAATAATAAATACAGTCTATAAAATAACTAATCGACTTTCAAAATTTTGCAGTCTTTCTCATTTTGACATCTAATGTTTACACAGGACGTTTTGCATTAGCAGACAGACGAGTGTAGTCATATGCACAGGAACGATGCAGTTCATGGTTTCAATTTGTGGTACAAATTCATCATCATCATCATGTAAGGTAGCAGCAGAAAGAACATTCAGATAGATTCTGTGTTCTTACGTGACAGTTCTAGAACCATCACATCGTAGTCATCTCTGGCTTACACGCCTGCAATAATATCGATAATGAAGACACTTATAGTGGAGGGAGTTGAGAGTACATTTGCAATTATTCTATTGTGCGTACCATTGTTAAGATAGGAGCAAACCAGAATTCACAATATCCCTTTATGTATACGTCTATGAAAACTCACATAATGAGTTTTGAACTGCACGTTTCTGAATTTCTCATATGTTTCAGTGCAAATGGTCTAAGTGTACAATATCTTGAAAGTGAAAAGTAAATTCGAGTTCATCTACCTGAATGCTCTTCAAGTACAGTCTTTTTAGGCTTCCCAGAAAAGGAATATCTGTAGAATTTTTGACTCATTAGATCCTCATTTGGGCTGATCTTCAACATAAATGAAGATCCAGTTATTGATCTTCTCAATTCTGCAATGCAAATTTGGAATAGACCAAATAAAATATCCTCCAATTCTAACATTCTACCCTATAGAAGCTGAAAAAGTTATTGGTTCAGTTGGCTTAAATTAAACCAAAATGAGACTTGCAGCGAAATCGTCATTACCAATACACACTCACGTAAACATAATCAACTCATGCAGACTTTCTACCATATTGCAGTCACAAGGTGAATATGAAAACATTTCATATAATGTAGTGAAATTAAGCATTTGAGACGTCACATGATATTTCCCGATAACATTCAAATCTGACACAGGATGTTGATAATAGTACTCGTATAGTGGAAACGGGGATTAAACAAGAAAAACATTCGTCCAATTGTCTAAATAAAGTCGATATTTGGCCCAGTTTATCTATAAAACTTCTAATAATAGTAGATAATGTTCTTCAGATTCAACAATATTATGTAATACACCACGGGCAACATAAATGAGTCCAGACATCATATGATATGGCGTCACGTTTGGTTATTTTTGGAAAACTGTTAAATCACTTTAGCCACACGTTTGCCACTTCGCCGCTGTTGATCAAAACAAGCGTTTGTTTTCCATAACAATTCAATTTTTACTTCTAGACAAACAAGCTGTCAATTGCGTGACTATTTGCTATCAAAATGCATGATAAACAAAATCTGTTTGTGGAACGACACGATTTCTGATGGGATTAAGTTAACTAACAAATGAGAAAAACTAAGAAATTAGGGAGAAGTCATGAAAGTCAATATGAATCTGTTTCACCTCGCCACAGAATATGATTCACTGCTAAGTATTGCCACATAAGTCAACCATCAGCAGCTAACATGCATTTCTCCATTACGTCAAATAAAACTGTGTAGTTACTGAAAGCTGATGCGAAAATCAAACACCCATATACTAAGACATTCAATAGTAGCCATCATGTAGCTCACAACAAGACATATAAAAAATATTAGAGTCTTCAACTTTATCCTCCACAGGCTTTACCCTAATATCGATGACTTATTCAATTGAAAAAAGAAATCAACCGTGTAGATTTGTTGATCAAGTATAAGTTTGAAAATAATCGTGACGATAATTATAATCATGAGTAAAATGACTCTGACAATCAAAATGAGAATGTTAACTAGAGTAGTTGTATTGCAGATGAACATGATGATAAAAAGCAAGCAGACGGCATACTAATTGAGACACTTGAATAATCAGATGTTTGGCAAACTGAAAGTAGCATAATTCTGAAGTAACAAGTAAGTGGACAAACAGTCTAAACAAACGTAGTAGGTATACGAAAGAGGTGAAGAATTAGAAAACGCCAGAAACATTCCAACGATTAATGTGTTCAGAGAGTACTCCGTGTCCAAAGGAGACATCAAGGATGCACAGACTTCTACTGGATTTCTACGGACTCTGCTGTGTGAAAAAGACAAGTTCGAATGCCTTTCAGCAGATCAGGTGGCATGTGGTCAACAATGATGAAAGCATTTTTCTTATCTACCAAGTGACCACTATCAACCAGATGAGATAAAACAGAGACTCCTTTGGGTATTTTCTGTCCCCTTGCCAAACAGTAAGATAGATACCCGATAAAACGTCTGCCACTTTATCTAGAGGTAGGCATAATATCGCCTCCTTCACAGGAGCAGCTCAACCTGTCCGCACAATAATACACCTATCTTGGTTCTTATCATCATCACATGTTATCACGACTAAGTTGGTCAACACTGTCATTATGACTACCAGAGTTACTGTAATTATCATTACTATCACCATCAATATCCTGGAACAATTACCACCGAAGAAGAGTCTACATCGTTGGTTTACTTATTATTTCAATTCGCTATTCTATATTAGAGTAGGATATGAAGAGGATATAGTTGGAAGCAATATTAACCACACATAGATTGATATATTGAACACATTTATGTCGTCGCATTTATGTCTCTTTGTGAACACATTCTGATGCCTTCCCACTACACATATGTGGACATGTCATGGTGTACCACGAAATTCATCGCTTGTAACAAGAAAGAGTCACGCATTCCAATAGAACCAAGGATTGGTTAACACGTCAAAAATATATGATGCAGTTTGGCCGATCGAATGTCGATTCGGGTTAGACTGAACACTTCATTCAACTCAGCTCAATGCATCTTACATGTAGACATGAACACCTCTGTAGAATGTAAACTGACGAATCATCACTTTCAGCCTCGTCATATAGTAGATGTAACATATGTCGCCACGAATAAGAACACATTGCTTTGTTTCCTAATCCAAGTCGTCAAATCAACAAGAACACAAAGTCCAAGACATTAGCTTTCACTGAAATTAGTCATATGAGCAAGGAACTAAGCACTACTTCAATGACGTATCAACTCCCGAGTTGTATTAATCAGCGAATATTCCTCTGTGACTGAGTGGAACAAAAACATTATCTAAGGGGATTCACATGAAACCCTCAGAGTCAAGCGAAACGAATGACAGACACTGAAATCAATTTATCGTTATCATTAACACTCACAACTATATTAGAGAAGATTTATAGTACAGGATAAGGCCAACACATATTTGGAGTTCTCCGAGTTTGAAAGGTAAATACTGGTCAAGTCGTCTAACCCGATGACGAGGCTTCTGAGGATGGACCTAAAAGCTCACAGAATACTAACCATTTGTCATTCACAACTACGTTACTGCCAGTACTGCACGTCCATCACAATTTGATAAGAATGTATACTTGACAATGAACACCACAAATTGACATCATATTTCAAAGTGAAAAGTAGAAATCATTGAAATTACCATCGTCAGTATCTTCTTTCAATTACCTTGTATATCACTGCAAATATCACTTCCTTCAGATATGCACCAGACTCAAACTCGGAACGCATTAAACCAATAGTCGTTCCAACTCAGTGTTTAGGCATAGCCAGTAGTTTTATTGAACTAATAAGCCCATGGAAAGGACAGCAATATTATCACCATTTGCTTTGTCTTACAAGATCTCAGTGATATTACTCACTAAAACAATTACAATGGTGATGGTGGAGAATAATGCTGCAATTTGGTCGACCAGCTGTATGTACTCCACACAAATGTGAGAAGAACGAGATGAGTGGTGAGAATAACTTCGATGTTACAATTAGGTGTATGTAGAATATGTGTCGTTATGTTGCAGCGTACGTTTGAACAAACTTGTTTAGTTATTATGAGAATGAAGTGAACACAATGTAGGTTAGTTCACATATATAAGAATGGTTGTGTTCTGCTATTAATAGTGTCTTATTTGATTCATGAAACTGATGAAATGTAACATCAGTGCTAACATATTTCATTGAAATGAACGCTATACAGGAATATATCCACCACAAGCACAATATAGTTTATGTAGTATATCGGAGATGGTAAATAAACTTGAACGCCATAATCAGTCAAACATATCGGATAGATGATGGCTCAGAGGATTTTTGTTCAAACACACATGTTTGCATGTGAAATTCAATTATCAATTGCGTATAGCGTTAAATTCCTCGCTTAGGTTCTTGATTCAAGACTTTCTTTAGATACCGTTTCTGCAGTCATGAATATTATTATTATTATTATTTTTCGCTTGGGTTCCTAGTGGAACATAAGACTTCAGTAGCACGCCTCCACTGCACTCTCGTCTCTGCAGTCTTTTGAACCTGGAGCCACGAGTGCCCACAAGCTTTTATTTCTTCCTCACATGGTCTTCTCCATAACATGCTCGCCTCGTACGCTCAACTCATTCATCGTTTCCCCTTTGCATTCCACTCGACGGCCTGATCTGACCAGGCGCGTGATGTCCCCAGTCTGGCTTCTCAGTGTATGCCCAATCCAATCCATCTCCACTTTCTTCTACATATTTATTGCGTGATAGGTTCTTGGTTTGTTTGTTGCCAGCCACATTTCCTTGTTTTCAGTGCACTTATTCCGATGGTCGGTTGTTGAAGAGTCTGGAATCTGCATAAGATGTCAAATTTAGCATTTAATGTTATTGAAGAATAACTTGGAATAATTTTGATGCAAATGTGCGTTCATTCTTGAAAGTAGTGTGCCTTTCTTAATGTCTTGACAGAAAATTATTGTTGAAATTGTACGATGATATTTGCTGTCTTCTGCAAATGCAATACTTTTTAACTGAAATCCCAGCAACGCGTATTCCGTCGGTCACTTAAGGGTTATATGACACCGAGAAACAGTCTTCAGTTTTGAATTCATTTATTTCGTTTTGAAAGAGTTATATGGACAGCATGAGATATCTGAAATGCAGTTAATCAAAGCCTTTGTTACTGAAATGTTTACTCAGCGACCAAGCCACTTCCAGAATATATTTGTGATCAAGTGATTTCTATCGCTTTTGATTGATGAGTTTAAAGGTTTAGAGATGTACTGAAAATTATATTGGTCAGGGTGAACAGAGGTCCAGACATTTGTAGGCTTCTTCTTAAGTTAGAACCCAGTAACCAATCTAACAAGTTTAGTTGGATATTCTCGATGTGAACGCATGTTGTCCATTTTGCTGAAACCATTAATAAAATTCTCAGCTAAATATTTAGCAAATGATCATCATTGATATTAACAGAATAAACGAAGAATCTCCCTTCAACCGCTTCTTTTCAGGTTCCACGCGTATAATACAGAATTTTCATCGTAATGCTGGCTAACTTAGTGATAAATACAGGAGGCGTATTCTATAGAGAGCGTCATGAAGCTCTTGGAAGATTAAGAATTAACTAAAATATTTTCATCACTAGGATTGACAAAGTGACTGCAGAAGAAATTTTGAACGAGTTGATTATGTATGCAAAATATATTCAATATCGCAAGAGGAATGGGAACTCCAAAACGACAGACACTAAAAGACTTATTTGGTAAGAAGAGAAGGGTTTGTTCGGATTTTACGTTAATGTACAGTAATTGGTTTCAAAGTGGAACTCATCATGGATCGACATCAGTCGAAGAACCGTCGAGAAATTGAAAGCACCAAGCAGTTGTTTTGCCTAGTACTAAAGTCATTGGATTCTAACTAAATGTCGGAATGGCAACACGCTTACCGCGGGATATGATAGTTCTAGATAAGTTCTCTAGCATAATCTTAGATGTGGATTGCTGACGAGTCTAATACAGGGACAAAACGGTTCGTTGACGCTCAAGTGTCTTCAGCGATCCTCCAGATGATGTCATTTCGTTAGATAAAAGCCTGATTTTTCCACTAAAACTCCTAACTAAAGACATTCACATTTACTACAAAACATTTGAGGCAGCATGGCTCCATAACTTTGTGGCTGGCTGAAGTCCGCAGACTTGACGTGATCGTTCATCCTGTTCAAGGCATGTTAGACTTGTTTTAACATGTGATCAAAAGTGGGTTGTTACAGTTTCTTCAATCACTCTGTGATGAGTTTGAGAAAAATAGCGTTATAGAGACTTTTAAGTTCATTGACAAAATAAAAGTACACTGTCAAGTGAACAAGTACATGGCTTCCTAGGATGTCATAAATGTGTTTATAGTTTTACAATTATTGAAACCGCGGACTACGTTTGTGAACAGTAATTGTGAAGTTCCCATCATAGATTTGAAGGACATTTTTGTAAAATGCACAATGAATGTTCACTTCATGTTCAACAGTAATCCATGCAGTCTAAATAAAAGAGTCACTGTGGAATATCCCGTCAATTCGTAGGTGCAGACATCTTTTTGACGAAACTGGAGAACAGTTTTGTTGAAATGCTCAACTGCTAATGTGGAATTTTAATGTTCATATATGATTGATGCCCATAATCTATGACTCACTTCTCAATCAGTTCATTAGCGTTCATCCAGCAGTCCGATCATCTATGAAGGTGAACTAGAGGGATCTACACATTTTCTTCAAGTGATAATGACAAGAAAACAATAAGGTTGCAAACAAACAAGTATACTCGGAATATTGACGACTGAGACTCGGTTTAGACATTGCGAGTTTTGTAACAATGAGTTCCGAACCTAACATAATCACGTGTTTAGGATTTACCGTAAAACTAATCTCTTTGTGAAGTGTACGGATTAAGAAATACTTTGAGCATCCATGATATTCTAAGTAAATTCTCACACGTTCGCTATGTTCCTCAACTTGCGTCAGTCCTTGATAAATACCAACTTGAAGAAAAATCTTCTGAATCCCACAAACCCCCAATTCCAATAAATAGGGATTCTTTAAATGTTCATCAGATGAACTATACTTTATAGAAAGCATATACGTGAAATGAAGGCAGCATAGGAAAAATCTTTGTTCCTGCTGCTATTATCCAGGGATGGCGATGTAAGGGGACTTGCGATAACGCCTTACTACATCAGTAAACAAGATATTCTGCTCACGAAGTCTTGTGCGTCTTTCTTTACTTGCCAGAGCTCAGGTCAATAGTAAAAGATGCCTTATGCAATCATAGTTCATAATCCTGTATATACCAAATTAACGAGTCCTGTATAACAAGTTTCTGTTTACCGAAAATTGTCAACTTCGCTTGAAAAAATTCAAGTCAGGATGACAAAAATCATATTTTAAGACATCTGACTGACAGAAAAGTGGTGCCACATAGATGGTGATAAAGTTTTCCCCATGATGCTCCATATTCTGAAAAATTTTACATCGTACAGCTTGCTAAGACCCTCAAATAACTGAAGCTAAAGTAGTTAGATCGATATAACCTTCAGAAGCAACATGTTCAGGCGTTACTCCTCCATTAGACTTCCAAGTACTGAAGCTATTTCCTGAATCCTTGGGCTTAACTTCTTATGACATAGTTGTAGCCTGACATAATATTTCGCTTCTGCTTGTTATTTTTCTTCCAACAATCCTTTAACGATTATATTTCGCTATCAATGTCGTTGACTTTCTTCTTAGATTATCATTTCCACTTGTCTCTTCACCATTATCATAATAAGTTCTTCATAACATTTGAAGTATCGCATCACTGCAAATATCTTATTCATCGACCCTCTCAATATTTAGGGTTAACCACAGTTCCGTTATTTCTAGTCACATTCATATCTCTATTAAACTAACTGTCTATCGAACATATACTATAACCCTGAATTGAAGTAACAATTTTCCTTCCTCTTCACTGTTTTCAACCTTTACCATTAGTCATCATGTGTTTAACACCATTTACTATCACGCCCAATTCATGATGAGATTCTGTATACGTTTTTCAATCGACATCAGGATAAAAGTTTCACCAGATAGAACTGAATAAGTTGAGCAATGGGCAAATACATTACAAAGAAAATATATTTTAATTTGAAGGCTTGTGGGGTTTTTCTAAATTTCAGTTAGGTATTAATCATGGACTGTAAACGGATGGTTAGACACTGGAAACTTGGGGGGGGCCGACAGCTGTTGCGTCCTAGTCAGGGACTCTTCAGTAGTGCCCACACATGAATTTACCAGGAATCGAACCAACCATTTTCAGGTTGCGCAGCCAGCACGTTAGCATTGAGCCACCGGGTTGAAATCCAGTGATCCATTTTCTTTCAAGTTAATGAAGTCCCAACAAATTTTCAAACAGAATTATTCTACTGCTCATTGGTGCTTAACTTCAAGAGGGGATTCTTGAAGTTCTAGTGAGATTAAGTTGTATCTTATTTATTATAAGTATGAACAATGTGTTATTTTAGATAAAATGTCATGTTGGTTAGAGAGGTAAGACTTAATTGAGACGTAGCGACAAAAGGCAGCCAATACGGGAGTTGTTTTCAAGTCATGATCAGATTATGTTTAGGTCGTGATTTACGCATGCGCTGGAATGAGAACCTGATTGGAGAAGTTCGACCTCAAACGAAATCGCATTGGTTCATTTATGGCTTCACTTTCTGAGAGTTTTGTAAATGCATGTAAGTCATGTATTTGCCTGATAAAAGTTGTAGCTGTTCTTGCAGTCACAGGCCGTTTTTGTCTTCTGATTTTACGCGGCTCGGTGAAGCAGCAGGTACTGAGGGAGGTCAGTCGTAAAGGTATTCGGTTGAGGTGTCTATTGAGTCTCAGTAGCATTATACCCACGCATGCAACCACCACTCTGTCACATCACCCTTTACAGTGAGTGCATTCTGATTGATTCAAATAAAAACTTTTTCATGTGTGGTTCCTTGTGTTTTGAGTACCTTTTTTGAATAACTATGTTTTGAATGTCAATTCTGTGACTATAAAATGTCGCATGTTCAGTTATTTCAGATTCGATTTGCAAATTCTTCAGTTCTGCGGCAATATCTGGTGATCATTTTGTGTAGCTTACATTCTGTTCAGCAAAAGTGAGGACTCCGTAATATGATTCCCCGATATGACAATTATCAGAGTCTTCGCCGCGTAATATGTAGACATTTCTCTGTATGGAGTTGAAAAGGGTCCTATATTTTAAGTGAACTAAAACATTCTTGAGAGTGTTTGTTGGCCCGTACAAAGCTTCTTTATTTCTCTAAAATCCTTTGTAGCTCTTCAGTCGTACCTTGGTAGAACAGTAGAACTACTCTACTGATCCAGGAGCCATCATTTGATTTTCCTTGTGGACTCTTATGCCTTCACTCCTTCGCACCCATTCACATGTAAAAACACATTCACATTTACACCTTGGACTCACGGACTAATAAGTGATAAAAAAAACATTTGTCCTCATATCTTTATCGTGTATGAACAAAGTGATCTGATTTGTTGCCATTTTCTATTAAAATATACGATAACTTAGATTTTATTGTTTAAAGTTGTGGCTTTCATGATATTGGGAAACATCATAAATTCATTTTTATGCCTCATTAAGCTTTTATAGATATATTTTCTTTGTATTTAACATACGTATATAGGTCAATCTAACACTTACAACCTATGAATTATTGATACGTAGCGATGAGGGATGTTGAGATGAACATTTAGGTCATGGTAGGATTGGATCCAGCGATCCTGCAGCAATCACTCCAATGCTCTACTAATCTAACTGAGAGAAGTTTGGAATTTATCTGTTCACAATTTAACTGACATTCTTCTTTTTAGAAATGTACTTGCTAAAAAGCTTCGACTGGATTGTGGTGGAAAACCCGTTTTTAAAACTGTAAAGCTTGGAAAGGATTTATTGCAAAGAAATTATCGTTTCATATTGTCACTTAGCTATTCTCACCGAAAAAACAGAAGAATATCTTTGATCAATGCAGAGACCGTTGAGCTGACTACTCAGTTTATCCTTATACAGTCTATGGTACATATGATATATTCATTCCTTCCTTTGAACTCTGAAGAGCGTTATCACAGTGCTGAAAATTGATCGACCTAAAGCATGATCCCTTTAACCATAAAAATTGGGGAACAAGAAGAATACCCGAGTAATGTCACTTGACTACTTTACGTACATCAGTAATTTCTTGGCAGGAAAAATGTGTCATACAGCATCAAACCTTGTCCAAATTCAGTAAGAAAACTCCTAGATACATCTCATAAGAAAGAATCAAGTGTCTCTATGCGGGAACCAGATCAAATAGTCAAAACTACGCAGAGAAAGTTCAAGTATCATTCACAAAGAAGCCTTATACAGAGACCGTTGTGTTAGTAAAACACCACTGTGAAGGACTTTCGAAGGAAAGTGAATCCAGATGACTTCATCTTATCTGATAATACAGGTGAGGGGAAGGAAGAAAATTTTGATTGCAAGATGGAAAAACCAACCCATAAGCCCATTAGGAAATTTAGAAACCGATGAAGTTGTGTTCTGAAGAAGCAGTAAATAACATAGAGTGAAATGAAATATTATTTTATCTGGAATGCACTATATACAGGTTAACACAAATCACGGGTGATTCAGATCCCTGTTAATCCAAAAGTAGAATAAATTCTAACCACAGGAAGCAGCCAAGGTCAGCATTTTATTTTTCTTGCATGCAAAGGCTGACTGAAAAATGAGAATGCTATAAATTTTATCAATGATTGAACTTCCCATCCGTGTTTGACAATCGTCTGTTGTTTTTGTAAACGTGTGGTCACTCTCTTAACAAGAATCACTATAAGTAACAGTCGAGTAAAATTGGAACGTGTGAGCACTTATTTAGAATATCATGGATGCTCAAAGTATTTCTTAATCCGTACACTTCACAAATTAGATTAGTTTTACGGTAAATCCTAAACACGTGATTATGTTAGGTTCGGAACTCATTGTTACAAAACTCGCAATGTCTAAACCGAGTCTCAGTCGTCAATATTCCGAGTATACTTGTTTGTTTGCAACCTTATTGTTTTCTTGTCATTATCACTTGAAGAAAATGTGTAGATCCGTCTAGTTCACCTTCATAGATGATCGGACTGCTGGATGAACGCTAATGAACTGATTGAGAAGTGAGTCATAGATTATGGGCATCAATCATATATGAACATTAAAATTCCACATTAGCAGTTGAGCATTTCAACAAAACTGTTCTCCAGTCTCGTCAAAAAGATGTCTGCACCTACCGAATTGACGGGATATTCCACAGTGACTCTTTTATTTAGACTGCATGGATTACTGTTGAACATGAAGTGAACATTCATTGTGCATTTTACAAAAATGTCCTTCAAATCTATGATAGGAACTTCACAATTACTGTTCACAAACGTAGTCCGCGGTTTCAATAATTGTAAAACTATAAACACATTTATGACATCCTAGGAAGCCAAGTACTTGTTCACTTGACAGTGTACTTTTATTTTGTCAATGAACTTAAAAGTCTCTATAACGCTATTTTTCTCAAACTCATCACAGAGTGATTGAAGAAACTGTAACAACCCACTTTTGATCACATGTTAAAACAAGTCTAACATGCCTTGAACAGGATGAACGATCACGTCAAGTCTGCGGACTTCAGCCAGCCACAAAGTTATGGAGCCATGCTGCCTCAAATGTTTTGTAGTAAATGTGAATGT
The DNA here is from genome assembly GCA_944470555.2 of Heterobilharzia americana. Taxonomy (NCBI): domain Eukaryota; kingdom Metazoa; phylum Platyhelminthes; class Trematoda; order Strigeidida; family Schistosomatidae; genus Heterobilharzia; species Heterobilharzia americana. The sequence goes on along the minus strand of OX104129.1, from coordinate 32,176,698 downwards.
CTTTAGTTAGGAGTTTTAGTGGAAAAATCAGGCTTTTATCTAACGAAATGACATCATCTGGAGGATCGCTGAAGACACTTGAGCGTCAACGAACCGTTTTGTCCCTGTATTAGACTCGTCAGCAATCCACATCTAAGATTATGCTAGAGAACTTATCTAGAACTATCATATCCCGCGGTAAGCGTGTTGCCATTCCGACATTTAGTTAGAATCCAATGACTTTAGTACTAGGCAAAACAACTGCTTGGTGCTCTCAATTTCTCGACGGTTCTTCGACTGATGTCGATCCATGATGAGTTCCACTTTGAAACCAATTACTGTACATTAACGTAAAATCCGAACAAACCCTTCTCTTCTTACCAAATAAGTCTTTTAGTGTCTGTCGTTTTGGAGTTCCCATTCCTCTTGCGATATTGAATATATTTTGCATACATAATCAACTCGTTCAAAATTTCTTCTGCAGTCACTTTGTCAATCCTAGTGATGAAAATATTTTAGTTAATTCTTAATCTTCCAAGAGCTTCATGACGCTCTCTATAGAATACGCCTCCTGTATTTATCACTAAGTTAGCCAGCATTACGATGAAAATTCTGTATTATACGCGTGGAACCTGAAAAGAAGCGGTTGAAGGGAGATTCTTCGTTTATTCTGTTAATATCAATGATGATCATTTGCTAAATATTTAGCTGAGAATTTTATTAATGGTTTCAGCAAAATGGACAACATGCGTTCACATCGAGAATATCCAACTAAACTTGTTAGATTGGTTACTGGGTTCTAACTTAAGAAGAAGCCTACAAATGTCTGGACCTCTGTTCACCCTGACCAATATAATTTTCAGTACATCTCTAAACCTTTAAACTCATCAATCAAAAGCGATAGAAATCACTTGATCACAAATATATTCTGGAAGTGGCTTGGTCGCTGAGTAAACATTTCAGTAACAAAGGCTTTGATTAACTGCATTTCAGATATCTCATGCTGTCCATATAACTCTTTCAAAACGAAATAAATGAATTCAAAACTGAAGACTGTTTCTCGGTGTCATATAACCCTTAAGTGACCGACGGAATACGCGTTGCTGGGATTTCAGTTAAAAAGTATTGCATTTGCAGAAGACAGCAAATATCATCGTACAATTTCAACAATAATTTTCTGTCAAGACATTAAGAAAGACACACTACTTTCAAGAATGAACGCACATTTGCATCAAAATTATTCCAAGTTATTCTTCAATAACATTAAATGCTAAATTTGACATCTTATGCAGATTCCAGACTCTTCAACAACCGACCATCGGAATAAGTGCACTGAAAACAAGGAAATGTGGCTGGCAACAAACAAACCAAGAACCTATCACGCAATAAATATGTAGAAGAAAGTGGAGATGGATTGGATTGGGCATACACTGAGAAGCCAGACTGGGGACATCACGCGCCTGGTCAGATCAGGCCGTCGAGTGGAATGCAAAGGGGAAACGATGAATGAGTTGAGCGTACGAGGCGAGCATGTTATGGAGAAGACCATGTGAGGAAGAAATAAAAGCTTGTGGGCACTCGTGGCTCCAGGTTCAAAAGACTGCAGAGACGAGAGTGCAGTGGAGGCGTGCTACTGAAGTCTTATGTTCCACTAGGAACCCAAGCGAAAAATAATAATAATAATAATATTCATGACTGCAGAAACGGTATCTAAAGAAAGTCTTGAATCAAGAACCTAAGCGAGGAATTTAACGCTATACGCAATTGATAATTGAATTTCACATGCAAACATGTGTGTTTGAACAAAAATCCTCTGAGCCATCATCTATCCGATATGTTTGACTGATTATGGCGTTCAAGTTTATTTACCATCTCCGATATACTACATAAACTATATTGTGCTTGTGGTGGATATATTCCTGTATAGCGTTCATTTCAATGAAATATGTTAGCACTGATGTTACATTTCATCAGTTTCATGAATCAAATAAGACACTATTAATAGCAGAACACAACCATTCTTATATATGTGAACTAACCTACATTGTGTTCACTTCATTCTCATAATAACTAAACAAGTTTGTTCAAACGTACGCTGCAACATAACGACACATATTCTACATACACCTAATTGTAACATCGAAGTTATTCTCACCACTCATCTCGTTCTTCTCACATTTGTGTGGAGTACATACAGCTGGTCGACCAAATTGCAGCATTATTCTCCACCATCACCATTGTAATTGTTTTAGTGAGTAATATCACTGAGATCTTGTAAGACAAAGCAAATGGTGATAATATTGCTGTCCTTTCCATGGGCTTATTAGTTCAATAAAACTACTGGCTATGCCTAAACACTGAGTTGGAACGACTATTGGTTTAATGCGTTCCGAGTTTGAGTCTGGTGCATATCTGAAGGAAGTGATATTTGCAGTGATATACAAGGTAATTGAAAGAAGATACTGACGATGGTAATTTCAATGATTTCTACTTTTCACTTTGAAATATGATGTCAATTTGTGGTGTTCATTGTCAAGTATACATTCTTATCAAATTGTGATGGACGTGCAGTACTGGCAGTAACGTAGTTGTGAATGACAAATGGTTAGTATTCTGTGAGCTTTTAGGTCCATCCTCAGAAGCCTCGTCATCGGGTTAGACGACTTGACCAGTATTTACCTTTCAAACTCGGAGAACTCCAAATATGTGTTGGCCTTATCCTGTACTATAAATCTTCTCTAATATAGTTGTGAGTGTTAATGATAACGATAAATTGATTTCAGTGTCTGTCATTCGTTTCGCTTGACTCTGAGGGTTTCATGTGAATCCCCTTAGATAATGTTTTTGTTCCACTCAGTCACAGAGGAATATTCGCTGATTAATACAACTCGGGAGTTGATACGTCATTGAAGTAGTGCTTAGTTCCTTGCTCATATGACTAATTTCAGTGAAAGCTAATGTCTTGGACTTTGTGTTCTTGTTGATTTGACGACTTGGATTAGGAAACAAAGCAATGTGTTCTTATTCGTGGCGACATATGTTACATCTACTATATGACGAGGCTGAAAGTGATGATTCGTCAGTTTACATTCTACAGAGGTGTTCATGTCTACATGTAAGATGCATTGAGCTGAGTTGAATGAAGTGTTCAGTCTAACCCGAATCGACATTCGATCGGCCAAACTGCATCATATATTTTTGACGTGTTAACCAATCCTTGGTTCTATTGGAATGCGTGACTCTTTCTTGTTACAAGCGATGAATTTCGTGGTACACCATGACATGTCCACATATGTGTAGTGGGAAGGCATCAGAATGTGTTCACAAAGAGACATAAATGCGACGACATAAATGTGTTCAATATATCAATCTATGTGTGGTTAATATTGCTTCCAACTATATCCTCTTCATATCCTACTCTAATATAGAATAGCGAATTGAAATAATAAGTAAACCAACGATGTAGACTCTCTTCGGTGGTAATTGTTCCAGGATATTGATGGTGATAGTAATGATAATTACAGTAACTCTGGTAGTCATAATGACAGTGTTGACCAACTTAGTCGTGATAACATGTGATGATGATAAGAACCAAGATAGGTGTATTATTGTGCGGACAGGTTGAGCTGCTCCTGTGAAGGAGGCGATATTATGCCTACCTCTAGATAAAGTGGCAGACGTTTTATCGGGTATCTATCTTACTGTTTGGCAAGGGGACAGAAAATACCCAAAGGAGTCTCTGTTTTATCTCATCTGGTTGATAGTGGTCACTTGGTAGATAAGAAAAATGCTTTCATCATTGTTGACCACATGCCACCTGATCTGCTGAAAGGCATTCGAACTTGTCTTTTTCACACAGCAGAGTCCGTAGAAATCCAGTAGAAGTCTGTGCATCCTTGATGTCTCCTTTGGACACGGAGTACTCTCTGAACACATTAATCGTTGGAATGTTTCTGGCGTTTTCTAATTCTTCACCTCTTTCGTATACCTACTACGTTTGTTTAGACTGTTTGTCCACTTACTTGTTACTTCAGAATTATGCTACTTTCAGTTTGCCAAACATCTGATTATTCAAGTGTCTCAATTAGTATGCCGTCTGCTTGCTTTTTATCATCATGTTCATCTGCAATACAACTACTCTAGTTAACATTATCATTTTGATTGTCAGAGTCATTTTACTCATGATTATAAATATCGTCACGATTATTTTCACACTTATCGTGACCTGGTTAACTAGTTCACTAGTTACTAGCCGGTCCTGCGCCCGGGTAGAGGGGAAAGTTTGGGTATAAGGCCAGCAACCCTAACACGGAAAACTAATCTAAGCAGTACAGAAACTTCACAGCACAAAGAAAATATAAAGAATATAAAGAAATTTATTCTTCGCTGGAATCGGAGAGGCGAAATGACGCTGATGGGTGAAAGCCTTCAAGAAGGCAATTGGCCGATGTGTCTTCTCTCCATCAATGAAAGCGAAAGTAAACTTGGGGAGATAGAGTGTCACACACTGAGTTGCTTGGATTTTGCCAGAGCAATTGGAATAGAAGTGGACTCTCCAAACTGTCAACTGGAGAAAAGAGTCAATAATGTACTCTGATATTGTCACCCAGACGACAACCGCGAGCACACTGTGTTATGGAGTGACTATCATGATGTCCCCAAGAGCATTGAAAGCTCTCATGCAGTGGGAACCAATCTCCTCCATAATCATGACAGCAAGGTTTAATTCGAAAAGAATGAAAGTCACAATCATTGAATGCTACGCTATTCACCTACAAATTATGCAGAACAAGAGAAAAAAGAGGAATTCTACAAACAGCTGCAATCAACACTGGACAAGACCTCAGTTGGCGATATCAAAATTCTAATGGGCAGCATGAATGCCAAACTGGGAGCGGAAAACACAGGAACAGAGCTTACAATGGGCTGAGAAGCGTTAGGTAAAATGAACGGGAATGGAGAATTGTTTGCAGAATTCCGTGTATTCAAGCATTTGATGATTGGAGGCAGTGTGTTCAAGCACAAGGATATCCACAAGTAGCGACATGGAGTTGATTTCACCAGATGGACACACTAAAAATCAGATCGACTTTATTCAATCTCAAGAAGGTGGAGATGCAGTTGTCCTGCTTGACACAAGGTGAAGAAGAGGAGCAGATGTAGGTTCGGACCACTATCTAGTGCAAGGAACCTTTCAAATCAAGTTAAAAGCCTTCGAGGAAGCTGGTGATAGACGTCAGTGCAAGTACAACACTCGGAAACTGACGGATGAATCTACACAGGAAATGTTCACGCCAGCCAGCCATCAAGACAAAATGGGAGATATCGAGGAACATCCCTGAAGAAACCTGTGTGGTGTGAAAGAACACTGGAAGTCTTTGAAAGCTATGTGGAAAGAAACCTGCACAACCGTATTAGGACGGAAGAAGAAAGAAGACAAGACATGGATCTCGACGGACACATGGAAGCTGCTAGATGGGGGACAGGATGATGGTGAGGCGGAAGACAAACCAGTGCAGTGCAAGGATGCTCAACGACAAGAGGAACTGAGCACAACGTATAAAACACTATACTGGACAAAGAAATGGAGAAGAGTACATGGAAAGACAAAAGACACTTCTACAATTCACTGGCAAGTGAAGCAGAACAGGCTGCAGGCTGGTGAGAGAGACCTGACAACATTGTATCAACTAACCATGTTGCTATCTGTTAGGGAAGAGATCAACGCAGACGAAACCAATAAAAGATGATGATGGAAATTTAATTACAAAAGAAGAGAAGAAAAGGAAACGATGGGCCGACCACTTCAAGAAGCTCTTGAATCGACCACCACCTGCACTTCGTCCAGAAATAACAACCACCTACAGCTGCTGAACTACAAGTGAACATAAATCCTCCAACAAAAATGGAGGTTCTGAACGCTATAAAGCTACTGAGATGTTGGAAAGCAGCATGACCAGATGGGATCCCGCCAGAAGCACTGAGAACCGACGCAGAGACAACAGCGAACACGCTCACACCACATCACTATTGCAGAAGGTGTGGAAGGAAGAGAAGGTTCCTGGCGATTGGAAGAAGGGTTACCTTGTCAAACTGCCGACTTTGAGAAGGCCTTTGACAGCGTCGACCAAGAGGTAATTTGGAAACTGCTTCAATACTACGGAATACCACAAACCTTTATCATTCTCATTCAACAGCTGTATGAAGACACCACATGCCAAGTAATTCACAATAGAAAACTCAGCTCAGTGATGCTTTTGAAGTGAAGACGGGAAGGAGTAAAACGAGGCTGTCTACTATCACCCATGATATTTCTGATTGTAGTGGACTACATCATGCAACAAACAGTGAGGAGTGAGAAGAGGGGGATATGCTGGCTGCACTGGGGAAAAGAACCTAGAAGATTTGGATTTCGCCGAAGTCTCGTGTCTAATGTCACACAAACTCGACGATCTACAGGCAAAATCTAACAAGTTGACAGAAGAGATGAGGCAGCGAAGACGGGACTTCTAGTGAATGTAGAGAAGACGGAGTTGATGAAGATACCCAGCCAACAACACCAACAACAAAAAGAAGCTGCAATCACCATCAATGGAGAAACGTAAAGTAAGTAGCCTTCTTCACCTATCTAGGCAGCACCGTTTCAACTACAGGCAGAGCAGGCACTGACGATGACGTCAAAGTGAGAAGCGGAAAAGCAAGACAGGCATTCATTAACCTGAAACCAGTGTGGAGATGTTCTGCACTCCACTGCATTCAGCATTAGGCGTGAACAACATCCGGATTTTCAACACCAACGTCAAATCAGTGCAGCTATATAGTTCAGAGTCTTGGCGCGTTACGAAAGGGAGTTCCAACAAACTACATACATTCATCAACAACTGCCTATACTGGCAAGTTACTGAAGATCAGATGGCTAGAATAATAAGAATAAACAACAAGGAGCTCTGGGAAGGAACCAAGGAAGCAAGAACCTATCACTGAACAAATATGCACTGGAAGGAAGTGTAGATGGATTGGGCATAATCAGAGAAAGCCGACTGGTGATATCGTGCGTCAGGCCCACGAATGGAACCCAGATGGGACGTGACGAGTTTGGCGTCCCAGTTGAGGGTGACTTGGAGGAGATCGTGTGAGGAGGAAATGAGAGCTTGTGGGCTGTCGTGCAGCCAGGTTGAAAAGATTTCAGAGAGAGAGGAATGGAGACGTGCTACTGAAGCTCTATGTTCCATTAGGAACCCAAGGGACAAATAATAAATAATAATAACTATTATTTTCACACTTATAGTTGATCAATAAATCTACACGGTTGATTTCATTTTTCAATTGAATAAGTCATCGATATTAGGGTAAGGTCTGAAGAGGATGAAGTTGAAACAGTAATGCTTGTTTATATGTCTTGTTGTAATCTCCACGATGGCTACCATTAAATCTCGTTGTATATGGGTGGTTGATTTTCGCGTCAACATTCAGTAACTACACAGATTTAATTAACGCATTGTAGAATTAGGTTAAAAAAGTTGATTGTGGTTTTCTTCCACAATGAAACTCACCAGAGAGTCACATTCTATAATAAATTAGATTGAAGCGTAACCTCGCTAGGTTATATAGTTCAATAGATACTCGACAGTCCTCAACTCAGACAAACAAGGAAGGTTGGGTATAGGGCTAACAAACCTAACACGGAAAACCAATCTAACCACTACAGAAACTTCAAAGCAAAGGAATACAAAAGTAAATTAACTCATTCCTCGCTGGAATCGGAGAGACGAAATGACGCCGGTTGGTGAAAGCATTCGCGAAGCCGATTGGCCGATGTGTCTTCACTCCCTCCATTCAAGCGAAACTAAGAATGGCGACACGGAATGTCCACACCATGTTTGAAGCTGGCTGTCAAGGCTGCCCAGTGTGCCAAAGAGATGAGAAGGTATGGCATGGAAGTACTAGGAGTCTGTGAGGAATCTGCAGATGGAATGGAAGCGGACTCTCCAAACTGTCAACTGGAGAGGAGAGTCAATAATCTACTCCGATATTGTCACCCAGATGACAACCATGGCCACACTGAGCTACGGAGTGGCTATCATGATGTCAACAGGAGCATCGAGTGCTCTCATGCAGTGGGAACCAGTCTCCTACTCCTCCTCCACGATCATGATAGCAAGATGGATCCAACTCAAAAGCAAAGAAAGTCACAATCATACAATGACACACTACGCTACACACCTACAAACAATGCAGACGCAGAACAAGAGAAGAAGGAGGGATTCTACAGACAGCAGCAATCAGTACTGGACGGACGAGACCCCATCCCCAGTTGGAGACATCAAAATCCCAATGGGTGAGGTGACATGAATGGCAAACTGCGGGGAGTGGGCAAGACGGGAAGAGAAGTGATCATGAGTGGAGAAGCACTCGGTGAAAAGATGAGAGAGAATGGAGAACTGTTTGCAGAATTCTGCGCATTCAACGATTTGGTGATTTCAGACAGTTTGTATAAACACAAGGATATTCACAAAACGACAATCATTTGATTTTAGCAGATACACACAACAAAAACCAGATCAACTTCATCTCAATGTGAAGAAAGTGGAGACGGAGACGCAGCTTACCGGACATCGGATCGGATGAAGAAGGGGCGAAGGTATAGGTAGTTCACACCACTCACTATCTAGTGCAAGCAACCTACATTCAAAATCAAGTTGAAAGCCTTTCAAGGAAGTTGGTGACGGACCACAGTTGTAGTTGAACCTCTAGAACAAAAAGTGAAGTCAGTCAGTCATCAGGAATAAATGGGAGACACGTGGCAATATCTTGGAGGAAGCCTTCGTGACATGAATGGCAAACTGCGGGGAGTGGACAAGACAGGAAGTGAAGTGATCATGAGTGGAGAAGCACTCGGTGAAAAGATGAGAGGGAATGGAGAACTGTTTGCAGAATTCTGCGCATTCAAAGATTTAGTGATTGTAGGCAGACAATCATCAACAGCTGCCTACGATGGCTCGATACTGAAGCTGAGATGGCCAGAATAATAGGAATTAGCAACAAGGAACTGCAGCTGGCAACGAAATAACTAACAACCTACTGTCCAATAAACATGCAGAATTTCACAATATCGAAGCGCATATGTGACAACTTGACAAGCGTTCTTCTGCATAAATGATTCTGTTTTGTCAGAACTGTAGAATAAATATATCTACATGTAGTTTGTCGTATCTGAAGTGTGTATGAATTACAGATTGAGATTTATATGTTCGCATGTATTGATTTTTTTATCTTCTGTGTTTGAAGGTTATGTCAATGTTCAGAGGTGGGTTGAGACAAAGTCAAACTACTTTTACTCCACCATTCAAATTTATTATTATTGGTATTTTCCGCTTGGGTTCCTAGTGGAACATAACACTTCAGTAGCACGTCGCCATTCCACTCTCTTCTCTGCACTCTTTTCAACATGGCTCCACCACTACCAACAACCCTTCATTTCTCACTCACATGATCTCCTCCATGTCAACCTCGCCTCCGACGCCCAACTCGTCGTCTCCTCTATGAATTCCACTCAACGGTCTGGCCTGGCATGACCTGGCGCGTGATGTCCCCAATCGGTATTCTCAGTGTATGCCCCAGTCCAATCCATCTCTACTCCCTTCTTCTGTATATTTGTTGTGCAATGCGTTCCCGGTTGGTTGGTTCGTCAGTTGTTTGGTTGCCAGCCAGTCAGAGTTCCTTGTGGCTTATTCTTATTATTCTGGCCATCTCATCTTCAGTATCAGTATCAGTATCGAGTGAGCGTAGGCAGCTGTTGATGCAATGTTTCTCCGCAGTTCATTGGAAATGCTTTTCGTGACGCGCCAAGTCTCCCAACCATCACACAGAAGCACTGACTTGCTTGACTGACTTAGTATGTTGTTCACGCTTTATGCTGAGTGGAGTGCAGTAGATCTCTGTTAAGGTTCCGAAGGCTACGGTTACATAAATATTCCGGATTGAGTATAATACGCGCGCTTAGCTGACAGCTAGCTTGGTACGCAAGAGTCACTGACTGCAACCCCTGGATGAAGACAGAAGACAGAAGCTTGCAGATGGGAGAGTGTATTATTCCGAGAATCAATCCAAAACAGGTGACTAAGTATACACTAAGTATGTACACATGACCTTGTCCGCAATTGGAGAAATCCGCATGGTAAGAGTAAAAGTTAACCAATCAGCGAATTACATTACAATGGGGGCAGAAAATAGACTATTAGTCATACCGTAAAAATGGTGTGGGAATGACACGTTAAAATGATCGATCAATAACATTGTTTTCTACGAAACTGGGGCATCGCAACAATCTTCACACTGGTTTCAGGTTAATGAAGGCTTGTCTTGCTATCTTTTTGATCCTTGCCTTGACATTCTCATCTGTGCCGCTACCACCACAGCTTGTAGTTGGAACGATACTGTCTTTGCAGGCAGGTGAAGGTCTCTACTTCCTGTTCCTGGTGATTGGTGCCTGTTGTTGGTGGTGGTGGTTGGGTATCTTCATCACCTCTGTCTTCTCTTCATTCACTTGAATTTCCGTCCTCACTTCCTCGCCTCTTCTGTCAACATCTTAGTTTCTGCGTGTAGACCTTCGAGTTTGTGCGATATGAATCACAAACATATGGCGAAACCCAAATCTAATAGAACCTTTTCGTTGGTCCACCGTAAGCCTTCTTCTCACAGCTCCTTGCGGTTTACTGCATGATCCAGTCCAGTCGAATCCAGTAGACCACAATCAGGAAGATGATCAGTGATATTTTGCGGCAACCTTGTCTTACTCCTGTCTTCATTTCAAACGCGTCACTGAGCTATCCATTGTCAGTCACTTGCATGTAGCATCATATAGCATATGGCTACTGTTGAATGAGGTTGATGGAGGTTTGTGGTTCCAAAGCCGAAGTGTTGAAGCAGCTGCCTGCCAAACTCCTTCTCGGTCGACGCCTCGATCGAAGGCCTTTTCAAAGTCGATGAAGTTGAGGTAGTGGGTTGACTGCCATTCTACTCTTTATTCTTTGATGATACTTGGGGCGATGTTGCAATTTGATCCGCACATTATTTGCTTTTCCTGAAGCCAGTAAGCCTGTCCCGTCAAAATTTTTTAATCCAGCTCATTTTCTAGTCTCTCTTTCTCCGCGATGATGCAGCTTAATATTATGTTTGGTGTGGACAGGAGCATGATTCCTCGCCACTTCTTGTAAAGTCCTAGGTCACACTTCCTTGGAAGTTTGACAAGATAGCCCTTCTTCCAATCAGTGTCAGGTACCTTTCCTAGCTTCCTTCCCTTCAAACTTTCTGCAATAGTGGTGTGAGCTCGTCCACTGATGTCTCTGTGTCATTTTCCGGTGCTTCTGGAAGAATCGCATTTATCCTGCTGCTTTCCCGGCTTTCAGCAGCTTTATGGCATTCAGGACCTGACTCCTGCTTCCATCGGAGACTTTGTGTTCACTGGTGATTCTGTGGCTGGGCTGCAGGTGGTGGTGATGTTCGATTCAAGAGGTTTTTGAAGTGGTCAGCCCATTGTTTCCTTTGTTTCTCCTCTTTTCTAACTAGGTTTCCTTCACTATATCTCATTGGATTCATCTGCATTGATTTCTTCCCTAACAGATAGCAACTTGGTTATGTGCTATAATGTTGTCAGGTCTCTGTCTTTCCTACCTGCAGCCTGCTCTTCCTCACTTGCCAGTGAATTGTAGAAGTGTCTTTGTCTTTCCATGTACTCTTCTCCATTTCTTTGTCCAGTGTAGTGTTTTACACGTTGTACTCAGTTCCTCTTTTCGTTGTTCATCCCCACACTGCACTGCCTGACTCATCATCTGCTTCATCATCACCATCACCATCTTTCTCTCCCTCCTCTATCAGCTTCCATGTGTCTGTCGAGATCCACTTCTTGTTTTGACTCTTCTTCTTCATTCCTAACACGGTTATGCAGGTTTCCTTCCACGTCTCTTCCACACAGTTCCAGTGTTCTTCCACGAAGGCTTCCTCCAAGATATTGTCACGTGTCTCTCATTTATTCCTGATGACTGACTGACTTAACTTTTTGTTCTAGAGGTTCAACTACAACTGTGGTCAGTCACCAACTTCCTTGAAAGGCTTTCAACTTGATTTTGAATGTAGGTTGCTTGCACTAGATAGTGAGTGGTGTGAACTACCTATACCTGCACCCCTTCTTCATCCGATCCGATGTCCGGTAAGCTGCGTCTACGTCTCCACTTTCTTCACATTCAGATGAAGTTGATCTGGTTTTTGTTGTGTGTATCTGCTAAAATCAAATGATTGTCGTTTTGTGAATATCCTTGTGTTTATACAAACTGCCTGAAATCACCAAATCGTTGAATGCGCAGAATTCTGCAAACAGTTCTCCATTCTCTCTCATCTTATCACCGAGTGCTTCTCCACTCATGATCACTTCTCTTCCTGTCTTGTCCACTCCCCGCAGTTTGCCATTCATGTCACCTCACCCATTGGAATTTTGATGTCTCCAACTGGGGGTGGGGTCTCGTCCGTCCAGTACTGATTACTGCTGTCTGTAGAATCCCTCCTTCTTCTCTTGTTCTGCGTCTGCATTGTTTGTAGGTGCGTAGCGTAGCGTAGCACTGTATCATTGTGACTTTCCCTCCTTTTGAGTTGAATCCATCTTGCTATCATGATCGTGGAGGAGGAGGAGACTGGTTCCCATTGTATGAGAGCACTCGATGCTCCTGTTGACATCATGATAGCCACTCCGTAGCTCAGTGTGGCCATGGTTGTCATCTGGGTGACAATATCGGAGTAGATTATTGACTCTCCTCTCCAGTTGACAGTTTGGAGAGTCCACTTCCATTCCATCTGTAGATTCCTCACAGATTCCTAGCACTTCCATGCCGTACCTTCTCATCTCTTTGGCACACTGGGCACCTTGACAGCCAGCTTCAAACATGGTGTGGACATTCCATGTAAACATTCTTAGTTTCGCTTGAATGGAGGGAGCGAAGACACATCGGCCAATTGGCTTCGCGAATGCTTTCACCAACCGGCGTCATTTCGTCTCTCCGATTCCAGCGAGGAATGAGTTTAATTTACTTTTTGTATTCTCCTTGTGCTTTGAAGTTTCTGTAGTGGTTAGATTGGTTTTCCGTGTTAGAGTTGTTAGCCCTATACCCAACCTTCCTTGTTTATCTGAGTTGAGGACTGTCTTGTAACTAGTGAATCAGTTAACTAGGCGAGGTTCAATTCGTGATACTGCGCAACCCCAATCCAATGCTTTTGGTGAGTATTTATCCTCACATCTGACATGACAGTAATGTACCATGAATTAAAAATGTGAAGAAACGCAGACCGTTTGTGTCTAACAGTGTGGTGGAGTTGCATAGATCTTGTTTGGAAACTTGAAAGTTGATTGTCCAATCTTCAATCTAGTCTCAAGTGCGAATGACTGAGGATTCCTAAATTAGAAGTAGAGAGAAAGTGAGTGCGTTCAGGCTTTCAATGATTCTCTACCTCTTATTGGTTAGTGGTAAACCACCTCTGAAATAAGCGAATTTCTCATCAACCTTCCAAAGGAATCTTTACAGTGAATGTAGAACCGCAGACTTTGATAGAAATTTACAGATATGTTACTTCTTAAATAAATCATATTTAGATTCTCTAAAGGTTATGGAGAAGTCAAAATAAAGTTCTTTTCGGTTCATGACCCATCGAATTATTCATGGTCAATAACGCCAAAAATAATGTAAGGATTATTTATTCTTCATACAAGGAGCGTCAATTATGTAATAGCAATTACGTTCCGGTCATATCATGCTTCCTTATCTCTGAAAGAATAATAACCAAACATTTGATTCCATATAAAGTATACTTCCTGAGGTCCTGATGTTGAGATCATTCTTATCACAATAGACTATTTACAAGTGGCGAAATACTGTTTCTAACAACGTTTTAGAAAATTCACGCTTTGTAAAGATTGATTTTGTTTTGAAAAGAACTCAAAAAGAATGCAAGACTGTGAATAAAAATATCTAAATTTTCTCTATTTTTCCTCTTGTAAATTCTGATAGTTCAGTCATTTGTTAAATACACCAAATAGAGTTAGTTTGCTCCACCTCAGAATACTGATCACATAGTCGAATGAAATCAGTCTTTCTAATTTCACAGTGCAAGAATGTATAGTGGTAGTTGGTTAATAAATTCAAACCCTTTACCATAATAAAACTTTCATCTTTGTTAATAGTGAACTGTGTTCACTAGTACAGGAATAGATAGTATAGTACTGATAAACGCTATTACAAACAATCAGCAGTCTGGACAGGAAATTCCACCAAAAAGCAATATATATTGACCTGCTTCTTCTGCCAATAGTAGATGTCTAGGGAGTTACAGTCTGTGAGCAACTCATGATCATTTATTATGCCATTTCAGATATTCGTTATAGGCTAAAAATGTGATCATGTCTGTAAAATAGTCGGTAGTAGGTTGCATTCTATATGATTGACAGTTAAAATTTCAACCAAGCAAAACAGGGATGAAGGAAGATCTGTAATTAGGGTCTCCTTTTCATCATATTTTCAGATATTTTTCTTGAAACAGGACTGTTTGAGACTGCTGAGAAACTTTGAAGTAAAATGGATTAAATTTTTCATTATAGTTTTCCTGTTCAAATCAATGAAACACTGCAGGATTTATGATGTGTTTTTTATTATTGAAGACAAGCTGTAACAAGCTTATGGTTGTTATCGTTTGTCGTTAGAAGGCATAGTCGGCATCGGTATACTGGTACTTATACTGACATTCACCCTCATCCTCATAGAGTTCTGCAATTAACCAACATCGGTACCAACCTATATTAATCTCATCAGTAAAACATGAAATTTAAAAAACAATTAAAGAACAGTTTTAGATCAGTGTGTTTGTATCCAAAGGATTCCGGCCTAGCAGATAAGTCTGTTATTTATAGACTGTAGACTGTAATAGTATGAAATTTTAAAAAAGGAATTATTGAATGATCTCGACATAAAATTTCTTATTTTGAGCATTATTAATCCACGTATATAAAATTCATGAATAATAGAACAAGAGATCAGATGATGAATGCATCGAACTAAAAGTTTGGATTACACATGGTTTTAAATCACCTAGGAGTAGAGATTAATTCAATCTATTCAAGCAAAACCATGTCATCTGACTTGAGCTTACACTAGTTGAGAAGGATTTATTTTCAACAATAAAACATGTAGTGATAAGAATTATGAGGTAGCTCATCAGAAAACAAGTATTGAGCGAAATGTTAATATCATAATTTTCGACTTCAAAAAGCACCTACTGCATGATATTGATAAATATTCCTAAAGGGAAAACAGAGATTCAACAAGCCAAAACATATGTGTATGCATTAAAACTTCAATGAAAAAAGAGAAAGTTATGTCTTGGAACTTCAACAATATTACGTAAAACATCACAGGACAACATGAACAATTCCAGACATCACACGATATTTATTTGTAGTAAACTTTAAAATAACTTAAGCAACACGTTTGCTTTCTCGCCTCCATTGGTTAAAATAAGCGTTTGCTTTCCATACCAATTCAATTTCAACATTCATACAGACACGTGATCAACTAGTAGACCGACAAGTTTTCTGATGGGACTAAGTGAACTAACAATTCACAAAAACTAATCATTAAAACAGAGCTCACAAACTTCAATCCAATGTTCATTATTATTATTCCTCCCTTGGGTTCCTAGTGGAACATAACACTTCAGTAGCACGTCGCCATTCCACTCTCTTCTCTGCACTCTTTTCAACATGGCTCCACCACTACCAACAACCCTTCATTTCTCACTCACATGATCTCCTCCATGTCAACCTCGCCTCCGACGCCCAACTCGTCGTCTCCTCTATGAATTCCACTCAACGGTCTGGCCTGGCATGACCTGGCGCGTGATGTCCCCAATCGGTACTCTCAGTGTATGCCCCAGTCCAATCCATCTCTACTCCCTTCTTCTGCATATTTGTTGTGCAATGCGTTCCCGGTTGGTTGGTTCGTCAGTTGTTTGGTTGCCAGCCAGTCAGAGTTCCTTGTGGCTTATTCTTATTATTCTGGCCATCTCATCTTCAGTATCAGTATCAGTATCGAGTGAGCGTAGGCAGCTGTTGATGCAATGTTTCTCCGCAGTTCATTGGAAATGCTTTTCGTGACGCGCCAAGTCTCCCAACCATCACACAGAAGCACTGACTTGCTTGACTGACTTAGTATGTTGTTCACGCTTTATGCTGAGTGGAGTGCAGTAGATCTCTGTTAAGGTTCCGAAGGCTACGGTTACATAAATATTCCGGATTGAGTATAATACGCGCGCTTAGCTGACAGCTAGCTTGGTACGCAAGAGTCACTGACTGCAACCCCTGGATGAAGACAGAAGACAGAAGCTTGCAGATGGGAGAGTGTATTATTCCGAGAATCAATCCAAAACAGGTGGCTAAGTATACACTAAGTATGTACACATGACCTTGTCCGCAATTGGAGAAATCCGCATGGTAAGAGTAAAAGTTAACCAATCAGCGAATTACATTACAATGGGGGCAGAAAATAGACTATTAGTCATACCGTAAAAATGGTGTGGGAATGACACGTTAAAATGATCGATCAATAACATTGTTTTCTACGAAACTGGGGCATCGCAGCAATCTTCACACTGGTTTCAGGTTAATGAAGGCTTGTCTTGCTATCTTTTTGATCCTTGCCTTGACATTCTCATCTGTGCCGCTACCACCACAGCTTGTAGTTGAAACGATACTGTCTTTGCAGGCAGGTGAAGGAAACTACTTCCTTAATGTTTCTTCTGATCCTGGTGATTAATTATAAATAAATAATAAATTACCAAATTATAAAAGGGTCAAGTTGGAGAATTTCTTCGTACTGAATTTATAGGTTTCTAAATTGTAATGATTGAGTAAAAGTAGTTTGGTCTGTTCTCAAGCCACCAGGATACATTACCGTAAGCATCCTACGCAGGAGATAAAAGCTATCTATATGTGTGAACATACAAATCTGAATCTGTAATTCATACACTCTTCACATACGACACACTACATATGGATATGACTAACAAGAACAAGGCATGTATCATCGAAGAAATATTTATTTTCTTTTGAAAAGAAATATGATCTTTATTCTACAATCCTGACAACGCAGAATCATTTACACAGAAGAACACTTGTCACGTTGTCATATATCACAATTTTTCAAAATGAACCCAAAATTCTATTATATCATTATCTCGTTTTCATAATATTGTGGTTGTGACCGTTGTTTTTTGTCGAGAAAAAGGTGGGAAACATATGTTTATTCATCTGGTCAGTAATTCACTGTCAATCGTGAACTTGTTATTTCTGCCAAACTATATGTGTTTCCACATCTCACACCATTACTTTGAAATATAAGGTGAAGAGACATAATTCAAAGAAATCTTACAAATTTAAGGAGGAAGCCTCAGATAGCACATCGTTGCAAATCATTCCTGAAGCAACGACTTGGATTTATGAGGTAATAAAGAAAATTCTAAAAGTCCTTACATTGTTACTCTGCATCTTATCTAATTCTTCACTTGAGAGGGCTACGTCTTATGTGAACTCTTAGATGATGAAGGAATTACTTGTCAGTAGATCAGTTTCATTAAAATCAAACGTAGCTAATATGATCTCTTGAAGTATATTTATGAGGCAGGCATATCCAGCTGACGAATCCTAGATAGGAAGAAATGCGCATCCTGGATTCCACTGTTATCCACTACCCATCTTTACTAAATCTAGAACACAGGTATATCAAGGCATCCACACAGGAGCCCATATGCCAATAGAGACAGATCAATTCGGTCCAGTCAACGACGGTATAATACAAGCAATCACAAGATTTATGATAGTTATTTAAAAAGCATGCTTAATTCACATGAATCAGCTGATCTGAAAAGTATTATTCCATGTCATTTCATGAGTATTTCAAATAAGCTTAACTCATCAGAATGTGACATTTTTATCTATTTCTTTATGACAGAATGAATAACTCTTTTTGCTAACATTCAGACATTCATTGACCAAAGATACGTGAATTTGAAAAATTGCAACTCTCTAAAAGTGGGTCAACCATTGTCTGTCAGACGATTACAAACGTGACGGCAATAAGAGTCAAAATCAGAGTTCAATATCATTGAATATATATTAAACGATGAATTCATTATAAATGAGTAATTTGAAAACTTTAGTGATTCTCACTTGGAGTACACCAGAAAACATAAACCGAAAAGGGAAAGGAGAGTTATTCAAGAAAATCATAATTCACTTATACTGAAAACTAATGTAAACGCTATTATGCACGTAAACGAATGCTAAATATATGTACGCTAATATTTCTGTCTGAAAATTACTCATGAATTAAAGAATAATCTTCTAGACAGTCTGAATGTACTTATTGTTAATTAGCAGACATAACCTGATAACAGCCTTATTGACGAATTGATTTATTTGCTCAAATACCTGGCTAAAACTTATGGTTACTGGATGATATTATAGGAACTGTCTAGTTTGACCTAATAATTTTATAGAAAGCAAGAACGCTGAAACTTGCGGAATGAAATGAAGTCATTTCACTGCTAGGCTTTTCATCAACTGTGAGCACTATAAAACTTCAATGATTTTAGGAGTGTTTCAACTAGATAACATAGCACACTTTAACTAGAGAAGGTTGAATGGGCATTCAGAAGAAATTGTAAAATTGCTAGATTCAGATGTTGAAAAATTACAATCGAAAACTATGATTCAAATCTTGCGCTAATTTAAATGTGATTAAGTTCAGAGTTAAATAGTTATAAGGAGGACATAAGCGTTGGAAGAAGAATAGCGAATAATGTATTGAAATTGGCAGGTTTCACATCTCATGCACAAGTATGGTTTGGTTGCATTTCATTTATCTAATGTACCCTGAAAAATATATTGACTAATTTTCCTTATGTCAAGAAATGACTTAATGTATGACAAAGTCTGTTAAATTCTTCATTTTCCGTTCATGTGCTGGCTTTTATTTGCTGAGTCGATTTTTACCATACTATAATCGGTAATTCCCTCATATATTCTGTAAAATTCTATTTGCAACTACTTGAAATGGTATTCACAATATTAGAATAGGCAAATTTAGCATTTCATCTTATTGTCTTAGCTCAGTGTCGCTTGTATCATTTCCCAGTAGATATCAGATTTTATTTGAACCACACATGTAATCCACCATTGATACAAATTTACATGTAATCTAGAGCCTCACTTCATTCAAACAGACCATTGTGAAGATTTTGAATTTCAAATTTTATATTCGTAATGACTAACAAAATCAACATAGAACCTCACACACAAGTGTATCGGCTCAAGTTGCCACACTTCATAGCAGTATACAAAGAACAGGTGGGTAGAAAAGGAGTTATATCAAAGTAGACCAACCTGTGCTAAAGAATAAATGGTTTGAAGATAACGGTAATTGGGTATATTTAAGCCTTAGATGTTCAGGAGTGAATACATTTGCGCCATTGTGACCGATTTTCGGACGTCATGAAAAGCCCTTAACCTCTGATTTATTTCATCCCCAGGACCCCAACCAGCTAGACTACATCTCTCCACATGGCTATGACCAAGAGTAAGGGACTTTGTTAACTGATGCCTCGTCTTGGTCTGACCACCAACACTAATTCAACTTCTAGCATGACAAATCGAGGAAAGCAGTGGCTTGGCATGCTCAGCGCGTGTTCCAGCCATCTCAGTACACTAATGTTCACAATTTCGTCAACTGACTTGTCTTTCTTGCTTAGTACACTTCATCGGACCTGAATATTGCTCACATGATGATTTCACTAAACGCGGGCGATGCTACGAAGACATCTGTGATTGAAACCTTTTAATCGCTTCACATTTTCTACTTTCAACGGTTATGTCTCACAGCCATACAACAGGACAGAACGAACTGCAGTGCAGTATACTCTTCCTTTGATAAATAGCCAGATATCTTGTCGACACTATAGGTGATGCAAGTTTGCAGATGCCAAAAATCACCTCCTGTATCCGAGCTCCAATTTCGTCACCAACCAGCCTGTTTGGGCTGATGCAATTCCCCCAGTAAGTGAACTGAATTACCATAACGATGTATTTAAATTTATTGCCATCAAGTAATGTTCCGAACTAATTAGGAGTGACTTCCCATCGTCTTTCTCTTTCATCAAATGTATTTCATAGAAATAATGGGAGCTCTAATGAGTAAGCTAACGAAATGAATCACCTTCAGAAAAAATGAAAAAGGCTATTACCTAAGTTCAGTGTAGTAACATTTCATTTATATTGGGATGGATTATGAATTTTAGAAAAGTTAAGCATTACGTGATTTCCTCTATCACAAATTATCTTAGCCTATAAAATTGTGTGCAATGAATTGTGGGAAACAGTTTGATATTGAATTGATCTTCATCGTAATCTGATACGAGATGAACTATTGAAAAGCACGGAGGTCTAGACAGCTTCTTTGTTCCAGTCCGAAACTCTTTAAATATATGGCCACGTTAACACATTCTTAGATTTAAAGTGAAAGGGATAGCACTTTAGAGTTATTCCAGATCAATGGTCAAAAACACTGCACAATTAAAGGAAATTCCGGTAGTATATATATACATATGAGAAATGAACAGTTGCTTAGAAAATGAGGACACTACTGTGTTAGCAGTTGTCAGTCAACTTTTAACATCTGTAGATACATTTTTATCATTTAAAATGAAAGCATAAACCTTCGAAACCCACTTCATGCTTTCAGTAATGCTTATTTTTTCAGTCATTTCAAAAGGAAAGTGAAACTCAAGTTTCCATTTCTTTGACGGCCAACCATAAATAAAAAATGGTAATTTGATCTTTAGATCAATTTACACATAGCTTGATTGAAATGAACAGTTTATTAATGTCTAAATTTAGTTCTCCCCCAAGAATCAGAAAAGCATACATATGAGCACATAACTTGATTCGCTTCTGCTGAGCCAAGTACACCGTCATATCATGCGTCAGTCTAGAAAATATGTTCATGAGCAATATCGTGACCTACTGACATAGAAAAAGAGGAATTGTATGCTCAGCCTTGAAACACAATACCAAGTCAACTCAAGATGTTGGACCATTGTTGAGTCTTCTGGAAAGAGTAGGGAATAAACCACAGGGCATAAGTGAACCATTAACTTTGAAAATTTTGAATCATCATTGTGCATTAAAAAGAAGTATGGGTGCCTTGCTTGTTTACCATTGACAGTATAACAGAATGGATCCTTCTAGATAATTTCTTTACGATATAATTACACTTCATTTCCAATTCATTTGCTGATTTCATATATATATATATATATATATATATATATATATATATATATATATATATATATATATATATATAACTCTCTTTTCATTATGTAATGTATTTTGTCCGCTGACCAGGAATTACTCTGTCATGATATTGGCAACCTGTTTTAAACCGCTGGGTCACCAAATGTTTCCATCCTATATATTGGATCAAATTTGCTGTGTTTCAATTTGACCTTAAATTGTATCAAGGACTCACGTGCACTTTTAAAAACCTGTCAACCTACCGCTAAAACTTGAAAAATGTAATAAAGAAAAGATATCCTGGTGGACGGCAGGGAGCTTTAAGGGGAACGAAGCTACTATTCAAAATACTCAGCTAGAACTGCAGATTTGTACTGCATAAAGTAGACTATTTGCAATGCCTCTGATGTTTTAATGTTTATGGTAATAGTGGTGAAATAACATTACGAGAAACTTGGTTTCACAACCTATATGATAACAATTTCATTTCTTTAAATGGTTTTAAAATGTTTCACCAAAATCTGTGTTGTTCAACAAAAATGTGCTGTGGAGATTTAACTACCTATATCAATACTCAGCTGTGTTCATCAAACTATATATGTTTTGTCTGTTCTAATGACAATATAGGCAGCATCATCCCAAACATCTAGACAAATTGCAGTTCGTTTACATTACCAATGTTCATGTGACTACTGTTTGCAACTATTCTTAATTATCCAGATTCACTGATAAATTCACAGAATTTATTACTCCTATTATGGGTGGTTTATTGCCTATTGTTAGTCGTGATTTTAACTTTTATGACACCTGCCTATTTGTTTTCTTGATCGCAGTAATTTAATCAGTTTTTCAACTCATTTTGACGCCACATTAAACTAGGTCTTCGTGAATGAATCTGGTATATATGAATCTTGAAAACGTGCACCACTACTGATTTCAACTCAGTGTATTATACGTGTTCTGCTAAACATATATGGCAAACTGCAGAAAAATACTTTTAGATGCCAATCTCAGAAGGCGGTACATAGGAGCTTTACGTATGACAATGTACACAAACTAAAATGCATGTTAAAGAACTCAGAGTGAGAAAGATTTGAAAAAGATGATGGATGACATTATTGATACTGTTACATGCTACCTTCAGTTTTACTTGTGTATTTGCTGCCAAACTGAAATAATTTTCCATGGTTTGATAGGCTTCCTCAGCAATTAAAAAGATTGTGAACAGAAAAAAACTGTACAGATCTAAGGATAATACCAGTGTTAAACGACTCAAATGCCTGATTAAGTTTGAAATAAAACGCCTAAATTTTATGTATAACCAGAAGATTATGTCACTTGAAAATCTTTCTAGTATCTGAAGACTTTTTAATAATCCTTCTCACAACAAAAAACTCCAAAATGAAACCTGCGGAAACGTCTGTTTTTAAGTCAGCCACGTAAACCTGATAGTATTATCCTATAACATTTAACAGAAGGCAGTTTTCCTAAATTCAGTGAAACAGATGTGTACAAATGCCCAGAATCATTAAAACCTTCGCAAAACAGCTGACCAGATGGCATGCCAGGTGTTCTGTTCAGCAAATGTGTTGATATTTCGTGTCATCCACTGACAAACATTATCAATGAGTCTTTTGTCAAAAATGGCGAACCAAACGCTTGAAAATGAATTGACCTAGTTTCAGTACTTAAGCCTATATCTTCTGGAGCAAAACAGAAATTCCAACTGATCTCAGTAACTTCACCACTGTTGCTTCGTTCACTGTGACCTCCTTTGGAGGTTTTCAGAGATCCGAATGAATTTGCCAGTAAACCTAGAAGGAGTACTTTCGATTTTGGAGTTGTTTTACATCAATATGTCATTTCCAGTCTATACAAAGATGCTAAGTATGTTAGATATGCCTTCTTAGATTTTCCTCCCCCTGTGAATCTGTGCCTAGGTCCTTTTATTAAATAAGTGTCTCCAGGTGCAGTTCATTCTCTTTTGCTTTTCTCTTTCATATTGCATGACCTACCAACCTCAACTAAAGTTAACTTTGTTAAGTGCGCAGATAACCTAAAAGTATACATGACATTCATTTCCTCTTCAGATTATTCTCAGTTTAATCACTTCCTAACTGAAATCGGCCTCTGGTCTTCTTTAAGTGGCCTCATACTCAATCTCTCCAAATATGAGATGGTTAGTCTTAGCTTAAGAACCTTGTCTTATATATATGGGTTCATTGTAGAGAATGTAACAAGCGTGGCCCATTTTGACCTATGATCTCTGTTTATCTTCTCATACCTTACTGACTTCAAAAAAAATCTTTCACTTGACCTTCGAAGAAAGGAAATTCAGACTACCCTGCATAACATAACCTTTACTCTTACGCTACATCGATTCCTGTGTTTTACATATACTTATTGTTCCTCCCCAATGTTTCCTGGACTTAGGAAAAAAAGACTACGCTGTATTGCATAGGATTTTGAAGGCTTTAGGTAGCGCAAGCACCTTACATCACTGATAAGTGCAGCCATGAATAGGTATATGGACTGTTGTAGACTACTGTCTAAAATTGATTTGATGATGGGCATCATCTGCATTCTCACATCTCTTCATATTCGTCCTCAGGGAAGCCATGGAGCAAATATGGTGAACTCTATGCACCCACAACTTCATACAAAAGTTCAATCATACCTTACTTAGTTTGTATGTTGTGTGAGGAAAATAATGTTAGACATAGTTTTATAATTCAACTTAGTAATAGAGAATAGTTGTCTTGACCCTGAAGTCATTAAACATTTTAACAATCATGTTATACTTAGTTATGTATTGTTAAACAGCCCCACTATTGTATACATCTGAAAAATATTGTACAACGGGTGAACTTATGCAGTTTCACATGCTGAGAATTATGTAGTGTAAACATGATTATAATTTGAAACAAAGCAAAGATATTATTATTCTTTCTACTATCTGTTCACAAACTTACAGCTAAGAGAATGGGTTGTTCGGAATGGGAAAGTCTCTTGATTTCAGTCGTCTCCAGTTTAGCAGAAATACAAGACACACTCATACGGTTACTTCAACAGTAGTTAGTGAGCAGATTGTTATAATAAATCAAAAACGAGATAAGTAATTGAATTGATCATGTTAATGAATTTTTGTTATGTTTAAACAGTTCAATTTCGTACAGACTGAATGTTATCACAGTTAGTAGACGACTTATAGAAAAATCGTTTTTATGAAATAAGTTAATGGTTTACAAAGTCCAGTTCAGGTTATTACGAAAGTCATTAACCAAAATATAGACAGGTCCTCGTAGAGGTCATACCTCTAGATCGGATAGAACCGAAAACGGATAGGGATCTTAAACTAGTCTATCAATAAAAATATACGAACTTTGCTGTAATCCAGGTTCTCGTCACCTCTTCAACCTTCGTTAGGCATATTTTTAAACTACTAAGTAATTCTACAAGACTTTAGAAGAACGTCACTTATGCAATACTGAAGTGACTACTATTTCATTCAGAGAACATAAGATTGTTTTGTGGACCAGAATTCCACATACTGCCATGGTTACAAGCCGTTTCTAACTTTGTTTTTCTATTGTCGCTTGTAAACCTCTTGTCATGGTTAAAGTTAAGCGCACAGTCTTGGAGACATTTAATCTTAGGAATTTTCGGAATCTCCACTTTAGAACAAACTAACAAATTGAGTAAGTGTTGTGCTATCGAAATAGACACTCACCCATGTTTGTTTGACACCATTAACATACCGACTACCAGTATTTTTTCCTAATTACGTCATTAACTAAATAATTTGCAATGAAGTCATCAAACTTTGATGGATCGAATTTTATCAGTCAATTTTCATACTTCCACTACAACCTCTTCACTTATATTCTTGGCATCTTTTAATGTTTTGATACCTATAATTTACTATTATTGCACTACACTACATTGTCGACCACTTCTGACATACTGGCCTTTGTGCAAATTCTTCTCTATTGGCCAAAGATTATCTCAGTTATATTCCTCTTGGTGGTGTCTGGTACGACACGTATTTTGGTCCTGTTTGAGGCTAGAAAACTGGATTTAACTGCATCCTAGCGATGATGTTGCACTACTGGTTGTCACCAATGAAATCATCTCCTTGACACTGGAAAGAAGCCTGTATGTTCCCAAGACATGTTCGCTGTCTTATTTCTAGATAAATAGGTGTGTCTCAAGTATGTAGTATTTATGTATTCAGTTGACTTCTGTCAAGATTCTGTTGGTGGACTTATTCCTGTTTTGATACATGAGGAAAAAGCAGCCTGAATTTAGAAGTATCTGTCTTCAGTTAAATGTTCACCAATGGCTTGATGCTAATATATAGATTTCTCAAAATACGGAATGACATACAAGTCTGGTGGTGATAATTAGTGAATAAAAGATTGCCAATGCCAAAGTATCTAGGTGTGGTAATTAGTGAATGTAATTTTCATACTAGCCAAGGTATAGAATAATTACACCGTAAAACTTATGAAATTTTACACACTATTGCGTAACTAACAGTTTGTATATTCGTGACTGACAAAAAGTAAACATGAATGATTATGTCCAGCGGTAAATTGCTGATAATAATTGTGATCAACACTTTATTGAACAAAGAGGTTGCCCTCTTCACCTTCGTTTACATGGACATCAACTGGCTGCTAAACTTAACTACATTTCATCACCTATTTCAATATACGTAGATAATTATGGGCATGAAATCAATTTTGGCAATGTAGAAATGTTGAACAGAGTGAGGAAACGCAAAGAATGTCAGAGAGTTCGTAGGTGCTTGGCATTCAGGTCAGTCAGCAGTCGACAGATGTAGTCTATCTACCAATAGGAAAGATGATACACGATAGAAAGGTCAGAGGTCAAACAGAGAATCAACTAACAGGAAAATCTGTGCAGTCAGTGACATGACTGTCAGAGGAAACAACCAATCACAAACCAGTTCTTTAGGGTAAGCTACTGAACCACTCACAGAAAGATATTGACAGCTCAATTCTGTTGAATTTGGTGCTGATGATGTCTAGAAAGACAGTGGAAGCTTGAAGAATAATCAACCCAGTTCAGAGAACAACACAATCAAGAATGTCTATTTGTTCAAATTCTATACTTTTGTTCAATGTTTAAAATATTACCTTCCTCTTATATGGCTACTTAAACAATAGTAGTAGCTTGGCTCATGTTTCAATAGTTTGTCAAACCTTTTTACGGGTTTTTGTAAATTGATAGGGGAACTAAATGATTTTTAGGTTGGGATTTGCAACTCCTGTTTTGCAAAAATTTATTCATTGTGATGTTTTAAACAAAATGCTGATATATTTTACTTACTTCAAGTTGATTGAAAGCCCTGGGAAACTAAAAGATTCTAATTAATGAAGTACGAGTTATCGAAGGTTTTTTGACTGAGAAACAAGATACCGAAATTGGATGTTGGCTATACCGATACCGGCGGAAATGGCGGTGGTGAAGGCATTATTATAACACATAGTATAGTTTATTGATAATAGTTCTAGTGATTAGGCATATGATTCATATCTTCTAATGGTACTGCGTTTGGAAGACTGTGATTACTGAGAAGTTTCCAACCCAATGAACTAAAACGCCTCCCCACATATAAACTATGAGGGTTTGATAAGGTATGAGATGCTACATGATCACTTATGAAGTGGAAAAAAACTGTATTTCATCCAACTCAATCCGGTCTGCTTAGAACTTGTGCTACCTAAAATTTTCGACCGAATTAATTTCATTAAATTCTTCTTTGTCAGTTTGTTTTAATATCCTCATCTTGTACTGTCGCACATTTTCAAACTATCAATTCTCAAGCTAAAAAACAAAACAAAGAAAACACTTTACGCCAGAGGGAGATTGACTTTAAAATGCTCAAAAATACAACATATTACTGGTCCTACGATACCTAAATATAATTAAGGATTTTTGTACTGGTTGACGGGACCATCACCACCGAAATTGCACTCTATTTGTGTTCGTTCCTTAGTCTACACCAGACGCTAATGTAACGCTAGTTGCCCATTTCACACTCATGCCTTGAATACTATTATTATTAACATTGTTCATAATTATTTCTTTTAAAAATACCATGGAGGGAGCGTATTTGTTCAAATATTACTTACTGAGAATTCCACACTATATAACTTGTTGTTTGGAATAAAGCGATTATTATTATTATTATTATGAAGATGAATGTAAATTATTTTTAATTTTCGGAAAGGACAATATAAGGAGCTGATATTATAAAGATAAACAATAATGATCTTAC
The DNA here is from genome assembly GCA_944470555.2 of Heterobilharzia americana. Classification (NCBI taxonomy): domain Eukaryota; kingdom Metazoa; phylum Platyhelminthes; class Trematoda; order Strigeidida; family Schistosomatidae; genus Heterobilharzia; species Heterobilharzia americana. The sequence continues at coordinate 32,149,027 of OX104129.1, read as the reverse complement.
GCTAAATGCCTTATTTTCGCTTTTATAACCAGTTAAGTCAGCCGGCGTGATCGTTTATTAGTTAATTGGAATGTAGATAAATTTGTCAATCCAGATGAATACAAATCTACAATCCTTTTCTGATTATCTTAAAATCATTTTAACAAACAAAAGTTACTCGTTCTCAAGACAACAATAATATTTATCTACTATAGTAGTGAAATTTATTAATACTGTCTGTCTTTCAGCATGAAGCTACTAAGAAGTGACCTTTCTAGTAAAAACTTTCATTTCCAGTTACTAAAGATTAGATTGATGTTGCTTAGTTAGAAAAGTACCTGCATCATGTGTAAGATCAGATTTCATCAGTCCATATTAATACATACAAATCAGAAGTGAGACTTAAATTTACTGTCCGTTATAAAAGGAATAGTGATCAAATGTACTGGATCTGATTTAACCAGTCTTAATGGTCAATAAAATAACTGTACATAAGTTTAACATATAAAGGATTTAGTATAGTAATTACGAGCGAGTTGGCTATTTTGAAGGCATTCTGGTTATCAACATCCTAAAAAAACTTATGAAGGTTGTAAGTCTACACCGATACAATTTGTTTTGCATAATAGACTGAACATGTTACTAATTATGTGTCAAATTACTTTGACTTGGTCAACAAAATTGTGTAGTTTTATTTTCAAAGCTGTTAGATATCATTTTTACTTGGATCTATGAAGTTAGTGACTTCGTGACGCACAGAATTCCTTGGTAGTTCTTTGCCGAAAGTAGTAATTACCTAAAAAAAATCCTAGGCTTTTATATCTGTTCCAGCATTTCAGAAGAGGACCAATTCATTACCATCCTAAAATCTTTGAATCCATCCTCAGTTTATTTGTGTTGCGATACTAAGAATACCACTGCAAGTATGGTTAGAGTATTTACGTTATGTTACTTCTAGAGTATCATTAAATGATAGCAGGTGTTTCTAAACTGGTAACAATTAATGTCAGGTTGGTATTCATCACGGACCGGCATATTAGAAACCTTGGAGCCCTGGACAGCTGTTTCGTCCTAGTTTGGGTCTTTTTAGCAGTGCTCACCTACGACCCCACCAGGGATACTCACATACTTCCAAACTGAATTGATCTAGTGCTCATTGGTTACTAGCTTTCAGACGTGATTCTCGAAGTTTAATAAAAAGTGATGGTCAGTGGGGCCCACCAGGTCAAACATGAGAACAGGTACTCGACAACGGTGCTATATTGTGAACTGATAGAAGTAGGAAATATGGACCTTTAAATTTCGATCTACTGGCGCAAAGGATAACGTTATGATGACGGGCTCGATCCCTGGTGGAATCGTGGGTACGTACAGCTGTCCAGCACTCCCGGGTTTCCAATCTTTCTCCAAGTGACATCATTTCATGATGAATAGCAACCTGAAATTAACAAAATTCGATAAGCTTCAAATGAAGTACTATAGATAGTATGCTGTTTGAACGAAGGAGCTACAATTTTGTGGGTATAACTGACACACAGGTATTGTATATTACTGCCCCATAGGAGTTTAACTTCGTATGAAACAGCAAATGTATAGTCAGAATTATTAGAAGCACAGAAATCGAATTTAGCGATAAATTTAATATTTATAATTTTTCTACTGTTAGTAGTACGGTTATTTATTACAAATATTTTGCAGACTGCATCAGATATATATACTAGGTATTGAACGTGTTTTACAGGCGTTAATATCATACCAGTCACTATATTACTAATGGTATCACTATGTGTGAGATCAGGAGCTTTATTACTAGAGCATTTACAATTTTAACGATTCTAATCTTATTTGTGTCTTTGTTTCGTTATGTTAGGAACGGATATAAAAAAATGAAGAAGGGACGATTAATCCCGTGTCACGATATTATTGAAATGATCGATGATCTTATGTTCATTTTTTTGAGAACATTTATCAGTTGATTTTTGATGGAAGAAGTCTCCTTATATTGCTGTTATGTGTTCGGGATTCATAAGCTTTAACGGTGGTACTATGTGCTACTAAATCTGTTCACGAGGAAAGTGGAATCGACATTTACATGTGTAATTTAAACTAGAAAGCATAATAAACCACTTCAAAATGAAATATTATCAAAAATGCATAGGTGAAAGTAACAGTTTATTCTGAATAATGATTAAATGGATTGAAAATGGCAAATATTTTTGTTTAACAATTAAGATTTCTGAAGTGAAAAGAGAAACATTTGAGGTGGTTCACGGTGAATGCAAGTCTCCGAATACATTACACGAAAATCTAAATCATCGGCAGTAAAGGAAGACTATTATTCACTGCTTGGCAGCGCATTTCGGAACATAGTGGATGTCAATGAGGTGATGAACTTCTCAATCATAATAGTTTTTAATTGAATTGGCCAGAACTACATTAAGTGATACAGATACATAAAGATGGTTAGATACAAGACTTTATTAGTCAGGCCAGTAGAAAGTAACGCCTAACTTGAGAAGACCACTCTGAATATTGGCTCAAGACCATAATAAGTTTGAAATCCATCTCTTTGGAATACAAATAGTTGGATCATTTTTAATGTACTGATTTTGAAGTGTGATAACCTGTCTGAGGTCTGGCCATCTTGTTTTATCAATAAAAGGACCTGAATATTTCATTTTGTTTAAAATTTCCTATAAAAAGGTTATTTCTTCCTTTAAAGCATTGAGATTGCAAACGGTCACATGAATGTGAGATATAATAAGGCTTACTTATCGACGAATAAAAAGCTAGTTAACCGATCGTTCCATGCGGTCGTTCTGTGAAGTGGAATAATCATTGTGGCAAAAATATTGTCGACGCATGTTGGTGGAACATTTTAATTACGGAAATCGTAATATTTAGTTATTTTTCGTCACATATAAGTTGCCTACTGTAAGCATTTACGCATGAATTAGGTAGTGACGAGTGAAGACAGAATAAAATGGAAAGAATATGGAGGTTTGACGATGGTGTCTACATAAACCTTTACACTCGACTGCTTTCTTACTCTTCAATTCCTGTACTCATTTTCACTTAGTATAAGCTAGTTGTATGTCTAAGCAACAGACCTGAAAGGTTGAACTGAAAAACAAGAAATGTAAGTAATCAAACACATGAATGATACGTTACGCATCAATAGTCAGAGTGAATTTAATCGCCACTCTAACAAGCACATAACTGCCAAAAAGGTAGTTTCTTATAAAATATTGAAGTGATGAAGAAGATTTAGAGCTCACGATTAGGATGAGGATGGTTTGGTGTTTTATGAACTTTAATATTGTGCTGTGAACGTCTCATCATCAGGCTTAGTGATATTTTTGGTACTAAATTAATAAAGAAGCGAAGCATATTCGAATGTTTTGGTAGTGGTTTTATTGACCTTGTGTGTTGTTCGGTTGTAAGTTGGGGGGGAAATTTTTTATCTCATCGGAATCTATTTGATCGTTAACTTCCTTCAGTCATTTCATTAAATATTCTTTGATGAAGTGAAATTGTGCTGCTTTTCGCTGTCACACTGTACATCATTATTGATGTGTCCGGCCGATTTGCCATTGGTTGGTGGATGACTGTTTCCTCCCTAAGTAGATTGTAGATTGAGTCTGTATCCATATACCTGTTAACTGAGATTTCGTTTGAATGGTATGCTTCTAGAAATTTTCTTACAGCTTTCGAACCGGTTATTTAGAGGATTTCCACATTCTCCAAGTCAGATTTTTGATCCTGATCGTCTGCATGCATTAGAATCTAGGAAGCTGCGTTATGTCACTTTACTTCTAGTTGGCGTTAATGAATTCTTTGAAGAAAAGTTACACGGTATTATCAAGAAAGCAAGGGTAAGAGTATAAATATGTGGTGTTGGCCGGGAAATCCTACCGAGCCAATTTGGCGAAGTGATTAAAGTACATACCCATGGCATATTTTATACCCCTTTCAAACTGGTAGAATCCGAAAACCGTATTTCACTTATACGAAAGTTACTATTAAAAACAGCCACTCACAGATGATTAACAGACTGTTGTACTGTAAATGTAATGTTAGTGTTAATAGTTTATATTTCCGTCAGTACTTGGCATCACTGTAGTCGCAGTTTTTGACAGAAAGACTGTTGACATTATAATCGGGGACTTGCGCAACTACCCATTTATGGGAAATGTCAACGTGGACCGTTCAATTTATCAATCAACTACAAGCTGACCTTCGAACTTCTCGTTTGTCAACTCATTCAAGCATGCAAGTGGGGTTCGGCTGATCTGAACTATATAGTTATATGAGCTGAATTTATTCAGGTTCTCACCTAATGAACTTGGCTTTAAACGTGTAAGACGTTCATCCAATTATTAGGTTACTGTGGTCTGATCAATTAAATCTTAAGATTAGCGTCAGTGATCTCTAGCCAATCATCACATTGTTCAGAAGTATGCAAAATAATATTCTCTAGTAAACAACCCAATGAATAATTATGAAATGAATGAATATCTACTATCCTGACCTTCACTTGTAATGACAAAATCATTTGAAGCAACTAAAAATCAGACTATGGAACAAACAGCAAGTGAAGGAAACAGTTGGTTGGTGTAGATGGTTTGAAATTATGCTGAATTTATGTTATATATCTGGAGCATAAGGGATAAGGGAACAGTAGAAAAAAGGTAACTGAGTTCAGAAACACATTGAAGTGTATCCTATCAAGTTTCCTTGGTCGAATACGTCGATCAAGCCGAAACACTTCACAGGGAAGACAAGTAGACTAACTTCAGCTAGGTGAAAAAACTTAAGGACAAGTAGATTAATCCTTCAAGTCGGTATTCATCATGAACTGACATCAGTTAGGGGAATACTGAAAACCTGGGAGCACTGGAAGACGGTTTCGTCCTGGCATGAGACACCATTCAGCAGTGCGCAACCATGACTCTACCCGGTTGGTATTGAATCCAACAACTTCAGGTTCAATGGCCCGTACGTTTACTTTAAGCCACTGAGTCGGAATCCAGTGGTCCATATTTCCAACTTCTGTTAGTTCACCATATAGCGGGGCCATCACCCAATGTCATCGTTCAATATTCGTCCTCACGACCAACTTAAAAAAATCACAAAATACCCACCAGCTCCCAAATTAACTGTATCTAGTGCTCACTCGTGACTGTCTTTGAGAGGTGATTCTTGAAGTTCCAATTCGATGTTGTGAACGCCTTGGCTAATCTTGTGGTTGTGAGGACAAATACTCAGCGACAAAATGGGGTGATGGTTACGTTTAATCGTGAAACAACAAAAGTTGGAAATATGGATGACTGGATTCCGACTTAGTGTCTCGAAGTCGACGTACTAGCCACGGCACCTGAAGGTCTTAGGTTCAATCCCTGTAGGGCGTTGTCATGAAAACGAACTACTGAGAAGCCCTGCACTAGGACGAAACAGCTCTTGAGTGCTCCCTGGTTCCTAGTGTTCCTTTAACTGATGTCAGTCCATGGTGAATACCAAAATGAAAAATCACTAAATCCCCACAAACCCTCAAATTCATCTAAAGTTAATGCAAAAGAGGTACTTGTCATTTTAACACAAACAGAGTGTGTACAGAAATATGAATACAACATCATTATTCATGAAATGAAGAGAGTGTAAGTCAAGACTGATTGCTGAAATGCAATAACATAGTTCTCTGTAAAAGATACGTCGGAACAGGCGGAGTTCTGTTGAATAAAAACGTGTTTCACATTCGAAGGAGAGTTATACCAACAAAATGAAGGATTATCCATGGGATAACCTAACTAGCCGACAAGTTCTTGGAGTTTTGGAAGGCTGGCGCTTCAAATCTATCTATATCTTCAGTCAAAAGTTGGTGAATAAATGTGTGTGACAGATTAGTATCAATGAGCTAGGAGGATACTAAAACATTTCATGTACATATAAAGAATCAAACGGATTTAGCATAAAAGTGAGCGAACTACAGACTTTAGACTGCAAAATTCAATGTAAGATATAAGGTAGTTTAAAAACCACTATCTATGGAAAAAGAGCTCACTCAGGAAGATCTTCGAATTTCCACCCAGTGTGTCCACTAAGTGTAAAAGTAGATTTGTTGAACAGAAACTATAGTTTAACAATATCCCCTCATGATCAACCAAGAGAAACGAACGGTTTGTTCAAAATGTTATTAGGAATCACTGTCCGTAACAATTCGCGCAGACGATTCCATGTAAGGCTCAAACTGAAGGTGGTAGGAAAGATGATTATAACATGACTATAGTATGGCCATATAAGGAAGGTACGTCAGAAGAAAGTGAATAGAATCTCGTAAGAGAGGAAGAGAGAGAGATAGAGTGGACTGCATTTAAGTCAATGAATCTGACTGAAAGTTATGATGTTTATACACATATGATATCTTGTGCTAACTGGATGGTCAAGTATATGTTAGACGTCAACGTCATTCAAAAGCAATCTAGATGAACATCGGTGATCGACTAAAGATGAGTCTATGAGGAACAAAATATGAATAATTAGTAAAATATTTAACCAGTAACAGCTCATATGTACGATAATGAACACAATATTGATTGGGGCAATGCTTGCATCCGTATATTCATACAGGTCACTCCTGATGTATGCAACCAAGATGACTGAATAAAATTGGAATGAGTTAAACTCGATAGAAACTGGTCAATGTTTTACGAAAAGATGCTAAGTTGTACAAAGAACTGTTGCTTAATGTACACTCACAAGTGTAAACGTTGGTGTAGATGAGATACATTACAGTTAACTGTCATTCGACAATTATTACGTGATAAATGGAAATGACAATGTCAGAAGTTACATAAACTTCCAGTCTTACTTAATTACTTTCAACACCAACTCCAAGGTATAATATAATCCGATTACATATTAACATTTGTAATCTATCAGTGCTGCATCTAACGTACACCACGATCAAAAATTAATATTATCAGCTCACTCTTTAGTCTAACATACAAACAAATGATATGCTTACCCTGACTGGTCATCATTCAAAAAATAATAGCCATAGCGACATGCAGCATTTTTGTTCAATACACTCAGTGTGGGGTATCATGAAAAACAACACAAATACACTAAACAATTTCACATTGAATGACTAGTAGTCCTGATTAGAAAAGTTAATGATTCAATCATCAATAAAGGATCAAATTTATCAAACAATCTTGACCCCAATCATATATTCTTGATAGTTCATTCGATTGTTATTATCCATTGACAAAATCAGGGGGAAGAAAAACTGGAAGCTTGGTAGGACCAGACATTCACTTTATTCAAGGTAGTGTGAAGCTGCAGTCAAAATGCGTCATCTAGGCCTAAACAGTCGTATTTCACTACAACCACCTTATCACCCACTCAACAATTTGGAACCGGATGCCTCAACATCGACCGAGTCCTTTAATTCGTGATTACCTATCTATCACGAGGTTGTGGTTATGAGAAACCAAGGAGTAGAAGATTGTAAGGTAATATTTGAAGTTGCCAGGCCTTAGATGGATGAAAATCTGACTTTTATTTATATTGCTTACAAAGACATGTTGAAAGGCCAACTCATGAACATTTTCCACCTAGATGTATCGTAATCAGTGAAAATGTAATCAAAATCGTAGTTTTAGTGGGAAAACATGAATGTATAGCTTTTCTATCACAGACACTCAGCTCTATTTAAAATTTCATCACAAATACATGTGAGAATAAAGTGATACTTGCCTAATATTCTTGGATACATTTCTTAGTCGAAGAGGAAGTGGTTCAGTAAGAAAGCCAATCTAGAGAAAATCTACTTGGATCGAGTTGTAAAAGTTTTTACATCTACTTGTGAAACAGTAGAAGCGAAGTCTAGTAAAGTAGATACAGGATAATATCAAGTATCTCTCTTTGTTAGACAAACTAGAAAACACTGAAATACAGATTGAAATGCTAGTGGAAAATGGATGTCCACTGAAATTACCAAGGTTTGGCGGAAATAAATCAACGTTGAAGCGTTTACTGTAATAATAATTTCACTCTGATGAAGTCAAATAGTATGAATTTAAGATAAGGGCTAAGATTTATCACTAGGAATACCTGGTTTTCGAATCAGGTTAATCCCTGCTGAGAAAAGAAGACATGCTCCATTATAAATCCCGAGATTAAATAAAGGATTACGAGAAGGTCTTTAAAATTGGAGTTAGTTCTCTCGAAGTTTTGGGCTTACGATTCGTGGTTGTCAACGATCACCGACAAGGTATATTCACAATCATAAGGAGACTTGCTCCTTCGGTGATTCGAACTTGTGTCATTCAGTGCTGAATTCAAAACTTAACCACCAAGGTATTCAGTACATAACTAACACTTTGTAAGACTAAATTACGTACATTATATCGTGTATGCTTAAATACTTACACATTCACATGTGCGGGCAACGAAATTAGGCAAGCGAAATCGAAGCATGAAGATGTTAAAGATTAAACATATCAACAGATAGCTTCGAAAATATCTGAACTCTCAAATTTTGATAAGTGCAGGTAGTAGATAACACTTAACTCACAGCCAAACATTTATTATATAAATTTTGGGTAGTCATTCCATCCGACGAGGTTAAATAGCATAAAAGGAACATAATTTGCAGAAAACGGTGACGTCACTTATTTTAAAAGGTTTTCTTCAGCTGTGCACAACTGAAATGAATGATCAAAATGGAAATGTAAGCATACATGAAAGTATTTTTAATATATGTTCGAACACTGAATAGGCAGTTAATGGAAATCCTGTGAGATAAATGATGTTACCATTCTGAAGATGTTGTTTCATTTTCATTAATCACTTTCATGAGGAAGAATCACTATATCGAATTCTTGAAGTATAGACTTCCTCTACAAAAATTTGAATAGTTGAATAACTTGAAAACTATTAACTACAAAATATCAAGATGGTTAATTAGACCAAAGAATGTCAAAATTAGCTTGATACCTTCTGATGTCCATTTTTGAAAACTTTATGCATAAAGCAATTTCCAACTTCTCATAGAAACCAGTGTGCTTAACAATTAAGTTACATAATGAATGTATTAAAGCTATCGTTGGCTAGGTGCTCGTAATTTCTATACAGGATCGAATTGCTCGACCTCTGTTGGCAGATGGGCTTATATACGAATGTCTCAATCCTGCTGGATATTCATGTTATTATACTCATCCTGGCAATTAGCAGTGGTATCCAAGACGCTCATTTCGTCCTCTTTGGAACTCGTCAACTGGATGTACCTGCACCCTAGGGAGTGATGTTGTTCCCGGTGAGACTCAAACCTCGCACCCATCACATCAAACACTGAAGCTGTGTCCACAAGGCCACTTAGCCATGATAGCCAATCAAGCTACGGGTATCAGTCGTTTTTTTGTTACTTGTAAGGGCAAGTATAAATAAACAACAACTCATAGCCATTGCACAAAAGCTGACTCTCGTGCCCCACTGGCCAAACGGATAACGTTCTAGGGTTCGTAGCGATGAGTAATGGGTTAAAGTGTCAGTGGAAACATTGTGACCCACTGGGATGCGGGTACACCCAGCTGACGAGTCCCAAACGGGACGAGGCGCGCATCATTGATTCCACTACTAGTCACCAGGATAAATAAAAGATTTGTTTAAAAACCTGCAACCAAAAGTGGCTCAAGTCAGTCAGTATGTCAATGATTACTGAGTCGTATCTGGTATAAGGATAGTCAGTTACTTACATAATGTGCAACTGAAAGTAAGTATGAGTGTGTTGAAAGTACAAATTTCTTTGAGATGAAGATTACATACCACATGAACATTCATATTTAAAGTTAAAAACATCATTTGTCGATGTTAGGTTTGAATTGTCAGAAGTCAGGAGGTATTTAACTTATCTTGGTGACTGGGTGTGGAGTCCAGGACACGAATTTCGTTTTATTTGGGGTTCACCAGCTGGATTTACTCGCACTTCAGTGAGTGTTGTTCACATTGAGACTCGAACCTCGTACCCTTCGCTTCAAACGCTAGAGCGTTATCAACCAAGCCACTGGAGTATGATAGCCAGTATCAATTGTTGTGATGATATTTGTAGTTTCTTGTTGTTATACGGCGCCGAGCTGCCCGACCTTTGTTAGCAGATGGACTCCTATGCGGACACCTCGATACTACCGAATATTGATGGTGTTTTATTGATCTCGGTGACATTATGAATATTCAACAGTATCGAGGCATCCGCATGGGAGCCGATCTGCTAACAGAGGTCAAGCCATTCACCCCTCTATAGCAGCGGGAAATTACAAGTTTTCAACTTAGTTTGCACGCTTGATGACACTAAGAAGCAAAACAATCGTGTTCTCAAGAATAAATTCACATTTGTTTGTTGATTCCAGCTCACATCAGTTAGTTCTAAAGTGAAAGGATTTATCATCAACTGAATCTTGACTCTGAACACAGACCATTTGTAAAATATAGACGTTAAAGGAACTTCGCTGTGTTGTCTATAATAAAAATAAATACATCAACGCGATCTTGAAACACGGTCGTTTCTGGTCGTTATTTGCATTTAACTGTTAATTTACCAGCATGTAAAGTTCATTTTACAGGAACTCAGAGGGATAACTTTTAACTTATCATGACACTATTATTTAGACAGTGCTAAGTGAACCAGATATCCTCTGCATTGTGTATTTTTCAGTTAGGAAAACGTCAGCTGAATATTTTCTACGTGTACTGACAATTTTAAAGCAAACGACTTTATTACATACTTTAGTTTTGAATCATCAGAAAAACGGTACTGATTAATAAACTTATTATGTAAAGATTTTGCTTCAGCGTTTCCTAATGCTGTTCATAACAGTGTCTTAACTAGGTTGAGTAGAGTATAAGCTGTTCATGATAGTGATCATAATACAGTAAGTATTCTAAGACAGAAAAGTTACCCGATATATATAAAAATGTAGCCATGGTTAATCTTGGACTTCGGAGCTCCTAGATGGCCGCTGATTTATGTTAACTTATTCAATCACATGATTATACTCATAGTTGTGTGATTGTCTGAAAATTTCCATTTAAGTCTGATTAGTGTTGAACATTATTAAAGATAAAACGTTCTCCAGCTTCTCATAAATACAGTGAGGAAAGAAAAGTTAAATGAAATCAGTTTTTAGATGAGTGAGTAGACTGTAGATAGAGTATGAGTGAATTTTACTGACAAATATAAAGTAATGCCAAACATATTTTGTAACTCTGTGTCAGTCAACTACTGTCATCCATCACAACAAAGAAAATAATAACTTTCTAACTAAAATGTACAGTTTTTGCCAATCAGTGAAGTTATCTAACCAAGTTTGCTTTTATATTATGTATATGTACATATATGGTGAAAAGAGTACAAAAGTAATTATTAACTAGGAATAATGTTTCTGTAGCACCGTTGGCTGATATTTTCCACTTAAATACGACCAGTATATTATTAATCATCAATAAAATACAGGAAGAAATATATCTCACTGTAAATAAAAAAAAACAGGTCAGTGAATAAATTATCCAATTGAAGTTATATTTCTCACAATTTCATTTCCTTAAATAAAAAAGACCCGTTGTATAATAACTTGTTTGCAGTTCGTTTTACACAGTTTTCTGACTTTCATTATAATTACAACTGTCTACCTATTTCTGTGGATTTTACTTTTTTAACCTTACTGTCGAATCAAATAGCTAGTAACATGATTTATCTGATCTCCCTTCAGTGCTGATTCTATGCTTAATCTAATAATAATTTAATTTGAGTTTTTTGCAATCAGTTGAAGTAGAAAGTGAAAACGATTTGAATAGTGCACATTCCGTAGTTCAGTGTCATGATGACAGAATATAGATCATTTTCAGGCCAAATAAACTGATTTTGGTGCTGTGTATCTGTTATACTCATAATGCACTAGAAAACCCAAACCATCTAAATGTCATTTAACCTCCAGTCGTACCAGGTCATGTCATACCATCAAAGAAGAGAAATTTAGAAATGTAGAATAGTAAAATTACTCACTGGCATTCAGCCATGTCATGGAGATCTGGTACAAACCTAGACCTGAGTGTTCTTCATAATTGCCTTCCAATATAACTTCGGGGTTTGTGAGGATTTAGTGATTTTTCAAGTTGGTATTCATAATTGACTGACATCAGTAAGAGGAATATTGGTAACCTGGGAGGACTAGACAGCTGTTTCGTCCTAGTGTGGAACTCTTCGACCGGCCAAGTGGCTCAATGGTAACATGCTGGCCACGGAACCTGAAGGTCCTGGATTCGATTACTGGAGGGTGGGGCCACGGATGTACACCGCTGAGGAGTCTCACACTGAGATGAAACAGCTGTCCGGTCCATCCTGATTTCCAATATTATCTCAACTAATGTCAGTTTGTGATGAATACATTCCAGTAGTTTCCTTTTAATAATCTAAAAGCCCCCACAGATTATTCAGAAGAAGAATAATTTAAGCTAACAATTGTTTTCAATAACTTCTCCTTCAGGCTCTACAGTTATAAATTCATGAGAATATGGGAAACGCAATAGTCAAAATAAGGCATGATGTACAATTATTACTATATTGAGACAGTCAGTGTTATAGAGATAAAATCGAATGGAATGGTGGAATAGTGCATTAGCTGAGCAATCAAATCAGGATTGACGAAACACTTACGAAATGAAGCAACAAAATCTACAGATGATAGTTCATTCATATACACTTATTGGAGCATGAATGTGTGTGCTTGTTTACTAAAGGTCAAATAATAATTATGTAGTGATGACTTATATCCAATTCGTATGTGAATACTATGACAAAATCAAGGATAATAAATGTGGTGTTACATCACGGTTGAGAATGACTACTGGTTGTGGCATGAATAAAAAAGGGCATGAAACTAATGAGATAAGAAATCGAATTTTTGTCAGTGTAATAACAATCTAGAAGAAAAGGGTGGGGGTGGGGTGTGGGGGGTTGAAATGTGCAATTTGTGGTAGGAAAGTTCATGAATAACGTGTGGATGTAAATGCCTCATTTGAAAATATAGGTTCCCTTTTCTTGCTTTGATACCTATGGCTTCGGCTATGGATAGGATGCGTAGTTGTACACCTTTAGGGAGAAGCGTTTTACCGAAGTTTATATTTACGCTATGTTTATATATAACCACATGTACTCTTTTTTAGGTTCTAGTTTGTTATATTAGTTTGGACAAAGAATGTAATACTTTGGTCATAAAGCCACTTGACAAAGTGAATGAATAGTTAAACTACATGAATATAGCCAGGCCATAGTTAGAAACGTAACAATATTTCTCTCTGTATATTTTTACTGTTTATATCACATAAACAGTAGGCATTTAGACCTGACTAAAGTTAATTTACAATCCAATTAGGAAAATTATATTTTATTACTATTTGTTGATATGCTTGTAATTCTCCCTTATGATACTAGATCTAATTGTTCAGCCTTCATCAGCATAGAGGGTCCTATGTGAATGTCTTGATATTAATTAAGCATTTGTTATGGCAATTTACTTGGTTGTCGCTGGCAGAGGAATTCATGACACTCATTTCGTCTGATTTGGGACTCACCAACTGGATGTCAGTAGGAACAACATCACTCACTGGAATGCAGGTGAATCTAGCTGACGCTTTCCAAATAGGACTAAACGTGTCTTGGATTCCCCTGTCAGCCACACCCAAGTAAATAATCATAATTAGAATTACATTTTACCCATTATTTAATATGAAACAATTTCCTGAGAATTATAACAATAGGCGGATGGATCGTAAAGTTTCCGGATTGGTAATAATTTTTTCTTGACCACCTCAATTTTGTGGTTTGAAGGCGACACACACCACTTTGGCCGTAAGCAGTAAGGAGGTCGGATTATTATATCAGCTGTTAAACAGAACACTCAAATCACCATACACACGATTTGAGTTTTGATATCTCTTCCTGATAATCCCAAAATCGCCTGACAATTTTGAATAACAATAATAATGATTATTTTGTTTCAGACAATGTATGTCATGCAGTATGGAATTTTCAGAAGGTAATTTTTTAACAAAGTCTCTCTCTGAATAATGTTTTCAGACGAAATGGTTATTGCACATGAATGATGTTAATAATAACAGTACTCAAGGCAACAATATGAAACAGCCGAGTGGTTTTCGATTACCGTTAGCTGTGTATTAAAAAATCTACAAAAATGTGAATATAAGTTTGGTGATGGTGATTCGTTCAATCAGTACAAGAATCTGCAACTCAAGCGAAAAGTTCACTTCCTTAGGATGTGACATTTTTTCTATGTTTTGTTATCAACTCGAGAAACAGCTAGTTGGAAACATTTTTAAAAATGTGCAAGTGTGCATAATACATTAAGTGGGCATATTTAAATAATCCAAACAAATTGAAAGGAAAAAAATTGTTAGTTATGTTAGGTGGAAAATTTCGGTAGCCCAAGGTTCCAGCAGGTCATCATCTTTGGTCCCGTTGCTCAATGAACTGATCAGTAAAGTATTCTAATGACTTAAACCTACGATACATGACACGAACATTTCCAATACCTCGTCGCTGGTCTTCCTGATACTCAGGATTGATAATTCAGAAGACAAGCGATTTAACAATCCAACGTGCAGAATCCAAAAAACATAAATGAGAAATTTTCATTATTCTTCTTTTCATAATTTAATCACTTTGTAAATTGTGAAGTTTCGATAGTACATTTTAAAAATCTAATGATATTCTGCAGTTGGATCAGATGAAATTTATGTACCAGAAATATGAGATTCAAAGTTTTCAGCTTCTTGGTTAGTTTGACAGTTAAGAATTTTCCTTTTATTGATTATAGAAACTAACAGTTATGCAATGTAATAAAAGTTAAATTAAGACTTCTGAAAGCGTCTGAAAATAAGTGAGATGCAAAAATAATTTGCAAATTTCTACTATTTCGTTACATTCAATTTCTTCAGTGAAAACGATTTTCTTCAACTACAAATGAATACTACCAAAATGATGAGAAGGAAATAACGAATGTACTCTGTTGTTTAGTTCAAAGCAAAAATATCGATTGGTCAGCGTCTCAGGTACAAGTGTTCATCATTAATCCATTAAAACAAAATGATCGTTTTTCACGTAAAAAGCCCTTAATACCTTGTATATTGATGTAAGTGAAAATAATTGCTTTTTTTTATCTTGAATGTCAGTATTCATTTCAACCACTTCATAGATTTGAGCTCAGTTACCAGCGCGTCTTTTCATATAACGTCTAAGTTACAAGATAGCTGGAAAATATCATGGGATTATCACTTTAACTATCTGAGATAGTTGTGATTTGGCAAACTAGCACTGATACTGAGTGGTGACTGAAGGTGAAACGAACACTTAGACCGTGACCGCACTCGAACCGGCCTGATGCTGTAGCAATTGAGCTACAATATCCGACTGCTGACCAGATTTTGTTTTACTTCAGTGACCATGGAATTTGCCGGACGTCTATTTGAATTCATGATCTGTTTCAACCGCTTGGCTGTACTCACATTAGCGGGCTGGTCAGGATTTCTCATCCCAATCCAAATCTAACCAAATTAGAGACTGGGAGTATCATAGTGATTATCAGTCTGACTATAGTTTGGCAGACTAGTATCTATACTCGGCAATAATTGAAGGTCCAGATTTTCATTTCACATTCAATCATAACTCAGTATCAATATCATAGGACATAACCATGTGCTAGTTTCTTCAGAACATATCTGTACATCATTCGTTAATTTATCACTCATTTTTTAGTCTGGTTTGAATTGTGGGTATTTCAGTTTCCATAGTTAAGTCGTAAATGTTATTATTAATTAATTAATTTATCCAGAGATTTAGTCTTGAGAAATGAAACTGAAACTTTGTGCCAGATATTAAATTAAAACAGTTTGGAATTTCTGAAGTAAAGCTGAGTTTAAACCAACTTCTAGCCTAATGTAAAATAAGAAGGACTTTAAAAGTCATTTTAGTAACTGATGAAGCAAACAATCAGGTTTCTCTATTTTATGAAGAATTGTCATCTTAGCCAAAATACCGCAGCCTGGTTGGTTATTTTGGTACCTGTTAGGTTGGCCTTCAAAGTTACCCAAAAATGAAGGGCAGCTAGATACGAATTTAGTAATCAAAACCAATCCCAATATTATTTATTGGACAAGATCGAAACGAAAGTATAGTGGTTTATTATTGTTTATCTCACACAGGGTTGAGTAATTTTCATAGCAGAATGTGTTTAAGGAGTCACAAAATGCACAACACATGATCTTGAATCGAAAAGAAGAGAGTTCTATAAAACTGTTAATCTGCTGTAAGCTAACATGAATAAGATAATATCTGAGTCTTTGCAGATTTGTCCAATGCAAAACAAGGAAAATCGAGTAAGGTGCTGATTTAATAAAAGTTGAAAAATAATGGGTTAGTGACTGAAGAACTAATAGAAAATGGATACGCACAAAAGTCAGATGACACTAAAGATCACTTTATACTTTGACTATAAGTAAAACGTTCGTATCACATAACATACAGATGGGAGTTCAGTGGTATGATTTCGAGATGCAGACATAGGTACATCACCAGTAAAGCATAATAAGCAGCATAGTTTATCTCTGTTTAAAAAGGTAATACATTTATCATCACAAATCTAAACGAAGCGTGAGCAAACACGTCACCACTCATTGCATTCATCAGCTTAAAGTAGTGTTTGGACGCAAATACTTCAGGGGTAGTAATCAGGTTATGTATTTGCTTGTGGAGAAACATGCAGCTAAGTGGTTTAAAGACAGATGAAATGTGAAACTGTGATAGGCAAAGGTGAACGACAACCCTCTTCAGAAACGGCAAAACATGTTTGTTGGGATTGGAAGACTGATATATGCCGTGGCCACGAATGATGCACGAAGACAGTCTGTCAACCACCAACGTTCAACTAATTCCTACTTGATTCCCAATTTGATGAATTAATGGAGAAGATACGATGGACGTTTGGATTCATGCACTGAGGTCGAAAAGACCAAAGACCAAAACAAAGGAAAATATATCTGATATGTTGTTTGCTGTTTAAAACAATCCTATTGATTGGCTGGTCAACCATCTGCCTGTCTAATTGGAGGAGTGATAACATAAAACACATTTTAATTGGTACCTCTTCAGACTAGGCTTTTCTCTCTATCCCCTTACCACCTCCCTCTTTGAAGAAATGTTATTTAGGGTTAGACTGGGTCACCCTGTCTTCTTGCATCTATTTGACATACGCAGAAGGAGTTCCTCCTTGTTTACTGGGGAACCAGTAGTCTTCTCGATATTCTTTCGGCGGGAGATGCGTGGGCATAAGAATCAAGAGATTTGCCTACTGATCGAGAAGCAGATCTGTGGTGATATCTCGAGGATGATATTTGCACATGCCATTGCGTGTGTTAGTGGTAATAACCATTTTTATGGCCCACAGCTTCACAGTTCTGACATCGATGTTGTTTAGATGGAGAAGGTTTGACGAAATGCTAAGCACTACAATGCCAGCATGGTGATGTGGGTGTCTTTTTCGAGGGTTGGTTAGTATTGCACGAGTTACTGGGCCAATCAACAAGCGAGATAAGGTCAGAGAATGATACCGAGAGATGAGATGTCTGGCGAACTGTATGTACTTCAGAACCACCCTAGCGTCCGGATTGGCTAAGCTCATATCACACTGCAGGTTATCCAGTCGTTGATATCATATAGACATGTCTTTCAGTGCCTGGAATGCGGCATCCAAAGTGCGATAGCTTGGGTCCTGCGACGAAATCATGTCGCAGTCAGGTTAACCGAGTTTTCGAAGTAGGAAGCGTATCTTTCAGGAATCATTCCGGCCAGAAAAATTCACTTTAAAGTAGTCTTTGAAACTTCCGAACCAACTGTCGAAAGTCTAATTGGCATTAGGATAGTAGTGAAATTCAGTGATGCTACTGGAGATGCCATCAACTAAAGGAGCTAACAAAAGTTGCATAGTAGGTGGTGACTAGTACCAGAAATTTTGCATTGCGTGAGTTTCTCGATAATCAGCATTCGTTGTCCGAGGAAGTGGTCCAACTTTGAAGAATTTGTTTCCCAATATTCCAGTTCCATAGCTACTGTTATGATTAGAAATTGCTATGTGATATGGCTGCCAGCGGTGTACAGATATTGAGTGTCAGCCACCAACGTTTAACAAATTCATAGTTGAGTCCCGATTTCGATTGGTCGCTCTTCAAATCAGGCTTTTCTCCCTATCCGCTTATCAATATTGCCGAGATGGGTTATTAAAATAATAACTTTTAAAGCCAACTTAGGTAAAGGATAACAGAAATATTATGAAGGTGGGATAAATAAAGGAGTAAATTCCTTTCAATTATTAAAGAGGGACTCCAGTTTAACCGTAGCTGGCACATGGGCAATCTCAACAATTAGTGATGAAACAATTCACAAAATGTTTAAAAGATTTTTTGAGAAGCGATGGCCATATGCGAGTTGAAACCATATTGTCTGTACAAAAGCAGATTATACTTAAAATAAGCCTACTTGGGTAAATCTTGTGCTTATTACTACGGTTACAACCAAAATATGTCATTTTCCGTCTGTTACATTTCTTTATGGTAATCCTTTATTATTTTGTTAGTTCTACCATTTTTGGTTTTATATGAACTGACTTAACAAGTAAATATATGATTCGATTGTTGGAAATGCGTAGCGGAAATACATCAGATTATTCCGATGAACTTGATCTTCTAATTAGACTGTCCATATTGAAAATTACGTTTGTTGTCAATTTCAAAGGATAAAAGACATGCTGGTGATACCGTAGGAGAGTTATATATCTTGATGACTAACAGTTATGCAGCAACGGCATAACGCCGCCTGTTCTTTCACGGTTGACTGAGAACGTACCTTTCCTTTTTTGAACTAACAGTCTAACAATCCTTGTTGTCATATTAGGTAATCTTGAATGAATTATGCAACACTGTATTAAAGTATTTGTCTACTGAGACATTCCATATATATTACAAGTATACATGTACAACGTGGACTGAGACAGATTTAGGAATAACAACATAGAAATGAACAGTTTTTACAAATCAGCTGGTAATGCAAAGAGTAGAAATGTATCTGCGAAATTGAAGGGGTTGGATATAGGTTACATGGTTAACTGAGTTTGGATAATAGCGGATTTCAGGTAGGAAAATAATGATAATGAGAACTGAATCGATTGAGCGTAGATCACAGCACTCAAAACAATGTAGTTAAAAGTACTTATGCATACATAATAAGAAAACCATGTGAGATGATTTATAAGGCTTCGATTTCGCTATTACATATAATAAATATGTCGTTCATGTGAAACTGGTATAATTCCGTCCGATCTATGAAGCGCTTCAAGTTACTGTTTTCTAGACTTCATATAAATAAGTCAGTGGAAAAGCGAACCAAGGGGCTTTCCATTGTGACTCCATTATTTTGCGGAAATACTGTCCATTGAACTGGAGAATGAATTTAGAATTTTCCTGAGCTCATCTGTTGGAATAGGAGTATTATTAGCTTCTCGACGATTAAACTCAATGATTTTATCAACTACTAAATTTGTGAAAAGCAGTACAATATCAAATGAAACAAGATGCTTACCAGTACAATTGAAATCGGTGACGCTTTGAACACAACACCTTAACAAGTAAATGTGTAACCAGATTGTTCGAAATGTATAGCACTAATACACCACATTTTTCAGATAATCTACGTCTTCTAATTACATTATTCAAATTTATAAAAGGGACTAATCTTTTCAAATTGGAAGGTATTAGAAACAGTGTGTTCTCTCAGACATTTGCACAATGGTTCGAGAATTTCGCATAATCATTAAGCTACTTTTTGACAGGGTGAATTTATCATCGATAATATAGGCCCTAAAGACAACTGGCTTATGTATTTTGGCATATCCATATAACTTTGAGATCGGTGATTCAGTCGGTTTAATGTTTTAAATGTGGTTACATCTCTTGATTTAGCCTTGAAGAGCTACTTTAATTGCTGTACCATCTGCATTTCCATACATGATATTTGATTTTTAGCATTACTATCCAATTTAAATTTCAAGTTGTCAGAGATAATTTCGTGTATCTTTGTAACGTTATCTATATATATTATTAGCTTCTGTGATCAAAATTTACTAACGTTAAAATAATTCACTTTCTCGCTGATAAGCAAAAGAATAATTATTTCTTTATTTTATAAATATTCTTTTATTGAATGTGCTAAACGTTTTACCCTGCTTTTATCATTATCTATAGCCAAGAAGTCACAGATTTTTTCGATCCACTAAAAACTACATTTAACAGAATAGTGTAGAAAGTAAGAGTGAAAAAGTCATAATTTACTGTGACATACATATATATGGTTGCAGAATCTGAGATTATTCAGTTGTGCATGGATTATAAAGCTTACAAAATACATTTGTTAAATTAATAGAAGACAATTCAGTGAAGGAAATTTTCTTTCCGACGGATCATTTTCAAAAACTTTACGATCATAATCATGCTGAAAACAAAATATAGATGTCTGTCACTGGCTAATGGAAAAGTACAAGGTCATCGAAAACGGTCAATAAAATCGCAAGGTGATAAGGACTAGAAGGTCAAATCAAGGTCATCCAAAAATTGCAGTAAATAAGCAAAGAAAGGAATAAATTTCCGAATAAAGACTACGACACATGCAAAATTAAAAATTGAACTTATCTTTCTTTAAAAGGAGATCAGGCTTTTAGCGCTGGATTGCCGCAGCCTCTGATGTTTTGAGATGTCCAAATACGAAATATAATTATTTTCAGCAAACTTTTTGACACAATATAACCTTTATAACCATATCATACTGATACAGGGAAAGTTGCAGTAAGTTTTAGTTATCTGCTTTATCGTACTTGTTTGTTTGATGCGTTATTCTACTTATCGCTCAAAAAAGTACACATTTCTATGATATTTTGAGATCTATAACCCTTTCACTCCAGTTTAGCATACTAGAATTGGCTAATCTAAGATAATCATATTTTTCACATTCAGTTTGCAAGCTTGTGGGGATTTATTTATTGGTTTTAGGTTGGTATTCATCATGGAATGATACTAAATGCGGAACCATTTGAAGCCTGTAATCACTCGACAGTTGTTTCTTTCTAGTATGGGACT
Source organism: Heterobilharzia americana (assembly GCA_944470555.2). Classification (NCBI taxonomy): domain Eukaryota; kingdom Metazoa; phylum Platyhelminthes; class Trematoda; order Strigeidida; family Schistosomatidae; genus Heterobilharzia; species Heterobilharzia americana. Next base: position 32,127,796 of record OX104129.1, on the reverse strand, counting down.
CCTTAACCCAGGACCTTCAGGCGCCGTGTCCAACGGGTTACCGCTGAGTCAGTGAGTCGACATAAAATGGTACACATTTCCTACATTTCCAGTCCAAGATAAGGCGATACCTTACTCATGGTCGGCATTGGACACAGTCCACGCTACATCTTGAACTGATAGAAATAGGAAACATGAACCACTGAATGCCAACCCAGTGGTTCGATTGTGAAGTGGTGGCCAGGGAACGTGAATGTTTTAAGTTCGATCCCTAAGGGAATCACGGCGCACACTGCTAAGGAGTCCCATACCAAGACGAAACAGCTGTCCAATGCTCCCAAGTTTCCAAAGGTTATCCAACTGATGTCAATCAATGATGTATATCAAGCGAGCTTTCTATACTGTTGTGATCACATCCCATATTGAAAATTATTCATAGCAGTCTGCAAATTAACCTGAGGACAAAAATAATCGCTTATGCATGACGATTTCTTGTAGAATACACTAGCTGCAACTAATTAGTATACCCGTTGTCCATATGTAGTTTAGTTTAAACAGCATCATTCGACTTCAGATAAACGTATTTTCTTATCCTTTTACCTTGAGAAAAACAAATGTCTTTCATTAAATTTCAATTGACTTTACCCTCGATTCCGACAACATTATCATCAGTTATGTTAATTATGCTTTTGTTGGTCTACTATTTCAGTTTTTGTTTTGTACCACACAGCATAAAAAGCCTCGACATACATAGACGTAATAAACGCTGTTCCGATAATGGTTGATGGTTTATTCATCTTTTATTGCTAGAGACATCAATAGAAACAATTGTCAGTTGCGTACAAATTAGAATATAGTGACTTAGATAATGATGAATGTGATAGGAACAGAATTCAATTAACTCTGTTCGAGAAAAGAAACTAATTGGCTTCTGTTAGATACTAAAAACTAGTGTATCTTTTTTTACTTTTTGTAGCGTAACTAACTTTAATAGTGAATACATATCTTGCGTAATTCATTATTACGTTTGACATTTCACCAGTCAAAGTAAAAAAAGTAATCAGTCTGAATCTCTCAACTGACGCCAGTTAAACTAATATTTCAACAGCTATGTAAGATATGTAAGTGTTTTCGAAGAGCTATAATGCAAAAATATTTCTATTTGGAGCAACTGAAGTCGTCATATCGCTTAATTATTCTCCACAGTTACTCGAGTTTCATTTTTAAACTTGCGGCATAATATCTGTAACAGCTAACAGAAAGGTAGAAAGCAAGAAACGTCAAAATGCATAACCTTCTGTAAAGCAATTCGACATATATTCACTTACTCAGTCAGCTCCGTAAGATTAACCCGATTCCCATATATCCATCATCTTTGATCTTACCAAGATTTCGTTTGCGTGTAATTTATTCGTTTGAATGAAGACGTGCATTTGTAAACTCTACAGCTTATTCAATCTTAAATTGAAAAAAGCGTCATAGATAAAATACACACTTCTAGAAATTTATATGAATTATGATCAAGATTTAACTGAATAGTATCGCAGATATTGGGCGCTGAGTAGAAGATTGACATTAGATATAGTTTGCATTTATGTAAGTCAAAGCGTGTTTGAAATGCAATAATTCCAACTTTTCGCATGGAAGTCAGGTTCGAGATTCTTCAGGCAAATAATCAAAATTAAAATAACAAGGATATATTAATGAATCCAAAGACGTGCATTTAATATCCTTGACCCATCCTCTCCATATAGTCATTGTCTTTCCAAAATATGATAACTAATCATTTATTATTGATACCGGGTGATAACTGGAGATGGAACGAAGATATGAACCGCAACCGGACTCGAACCAGAAACCACCGGGTTTCTGGCTGGATGCTCTAACAACTGAGCTACGACTTCAGACTGCTGACCAGATTTTTATTTCACTTCAATCACCGTGGAATAGGCCCGACTCCCATATGAATTCTTGACGCGTTTCTACCGTATTTACACTGACTGTCTGGTCAGAACTTCTCGTCTCAATCCAAATCTAACTGAGTTAGAAATCTAGTCAGTAGTCGGACCTCATAGCTCAGTCTGTAGAACACAGCCGGAAACCCGGTGATCCCTGTGTCGAGTCCAACCGTGGTTCAAATGTTCATCTCACCTGCAATTATTACTTAGTATCTATACTAGTCTACCAAATTACGACTATCTCAGATAGTCAAAATGATAATCATTTGCTGTGAAATTGTGTGTTTCTTCTTGCATGGCAGTTTTGTGTATGTGTGTCTGCGTGTTTTACCACTCTCTTGGATTGTAAGTCTGAGACAAAAAAGGTCACAGGTAACGTTGTAGTCATTCTGTAATTTTATAAGTACAAAAGGATATATGCTCAACTTCATCGACTTTGAAAAGGCCTTCGACAGAGTCAACCGAGAAGTAATTTAGCAACTGCTTCAACACTATAGAATACCACAGACCTTTATCAATCTCATTCAACAACTAAATGAGGAAGCCACATGCCAAGTGATTCCCAACACAATGGAAAGCTCAGTGACGCCTTTGAAGTGAAGACAGGAGTAAAACAAGACTGTCTACTATCACCCATGATCTTTCTGATTGTGGTGGACTGGATCATGCCGTGAGGTGCGAGAAGAGGGGGATAAACTGGATCGTAGAAAAGACCCTAGAAGATTTGGATTTCGCCAATGACTTGTGTCTAATGTCACACAAACTCAAAGATCTACAGGCAAAATCCAACAAGTTGAGAGAAGAGGCAGGACAGCGAAGATGGGAACCCAGGTGAATGCAGAGATGACAGAGGTGATGAAGATACCTAATCGACACCACCACCACCAACAACAACAACAATCTCTAATCACCATCAATGGGAGAAACTTAAAGTAAGTAGCCTCCTCCACCTATCTAGGTAACACCGTTTCAACTACAGGCGGCGCAGACGAGGACGTCAAAGTCAGCGAGGATCGGAAAGACAGCAAGACAAGTGTTCATTAGCCTGAAACCAGTGTGGAGATCTTCTGCACTCAGCGCGAAGCGTGAACAAAATCCGGATTTTCAACACCAACATCAAATCAGTGCCTTTATATGGTTCAGAGACTTGGCGCATTACGAAAGGCATTTTCAACAAACTACAGACATTCATCAACAACTGCCTACACTGGCTCGTTACTGAAGCTCAAAGGGCCAGAATAATAAACAACAAGGAACTCTGGCTGGTAACGAAGCAATCAAGAACTTATCACTCAACAAATATGCAGAAGAAAGTGAAGATGGATTGGATTGGGCATACACTTTGAAGGTCAACTGGGGACATCATGCGTCAGGCACTTGAGTGGAACCCAGATAAGGAAACAGCGAGTTGGGCGTCTGAGCGACGGCGACAAGGAGGAGGTCGTGTGAGGGAGAAATGAAAAGTGATGGGCAGTCGTGAAGCCAGGTTCGAAAAATTGCAGAGAATAGAGTGCACTGGAGACGTGCCTCTGAAGCCCTATGTACCACTAGGAACCCAAGGGACTAATAATGATATAATAATAAAAAAAGTCATATGAGGTGGATTTGTATATCATCTCAGTTCTTAGATGGGGCTGATAAGTTTTTACTAATTTTTTATTGATTTGTCGGAATAGAGAGGAGATGAATGATGTGAATGTTGGAAGTGACGATAACAATAATGAATCAGATAAATCTAGATTGTGTGTTGTTCCTGGTGCAGAGATGATAAAGTTGAGACTGATATTGAAGATAAGCCTTAGAGTCACTCATTCTGCTTATTAATTAATAATTGCAAGAAGGCAGGTAGCTGTATTCCCTCTCCTCTGTTCAAACTATCTGGATTTGTCTATATATGTAAGGCTGTGACAGTGAGTCCTTCTGGCATGACCCGAAACCGTTTTGTACAACTTGGTTCCGTCAAAGTCGATTTTGTTGCCCACTTATGTGGAGTGTTGCATAACTGCCAATTGGTTTTACACCTTCTTAACTTCTGCCGAAGGTATAGTTTATTCTCCTTCTATCTTGCATTTACCTGCCTGTCTGTCTCCCCTACATATACTACAGTCCTATTTGCGCATTTGATTGCATAAAAGCAGTTCTGTTGATCTTTCTTAAGAATTGAAAGCAGAAAATTCACAAAACGCTGTTTAAAGTAAGTCGGTAAGTGCTTGAATTCACTTAAATATGATTTTTGATGGCACTTGAGGCAAAACAGCCTTATGAGTTGAATTCATTTCAGCTCCATAAATTACAGTCAGATTGTATTTCCAAATGAGTTTGAAATTAGCCATCAACTTGTTAGTTTTTACTCACCATCGATACCCAGTTAGACACAGATTACACTTATTTACTATTCAAGCACATTAGTAGTTGATATCTACAGAACTATGAAAAATGTAGATTTTATAATGGTTTATAAAATTTCATATATTTCATTGCATAGTCAGACTCATATCGTGAAGTGATTTTATTTTATTTCACGGATTATGATTAGCTGAAAAGAACCCCAAACTACGTATCCTTTTTGCTTGGTTATTATCTTGAATGTTTGGCGGATATCTGGTTACCAATTTTTATCAAGTGTTTTGTCACTACCCCTTTAAAACATTGCCCCTTCCAAGCACACATTTTTAGGAACATGTTCGTAAATTCGAGCAGATATCCGTCTCTTAGTCCTGCCCATATACTTGTCTCTACAAAAGCAAGTTAACCACTGGATAGAGTTACAGGTGACGCGAGATGATTATTTATCTACTTCGAATTTACTCAGTCAGTAGGTAGTATTATTAAGTGACATCAACCTACCAGATATGGAATTCCTCTTCGGTGCTCGTCTTCAGTAACTGCTAATGATGTAGACACAGAAGTCCAATTTGAAAACCTAATCAACCAAAAAATGACCTTTTACCAGTTTTAAGCAGAAGAGTCAAACCGTTCAAAACAACTGTCTTTAATTGCTGTCGTAAATATCTTAACAAGAAGCCAAATTGCAAACGACTGTTAACAAGGGAGTATAGAATGCAACTGTGTGAAGTCTTGAAAAATAAAGATTTGTTGCTGGTTCGTCCTGATAAGGGCGCTGGTGTTGTTCTTGTGGATCGTTCGGATTATAACGCAAAAATGGCCTCTATCTTATCTCATAGAGTAAACTCTCCAAAGAGCCTGTTCAAAATGATGCCACTGAGAAAACTGAAAGAAAGCCCACCTAGATTCTCAAGAAAAAGGATGAGTCTATCACTAGCCCCGAACTATTCTATTAGTTGCAACCTTCTGGTTCTGTTACTCGTCGCTTATATGGTCTCCTAAAAGCACACAAACAAATTCTTTCTCTGCATCTAGTTTTGAAGATGAACAGTTCACCATACTATCTTATTACCACGTGGCTGTCGCACTTCCTTCAACCAGCGAGAAAACAGCTAAATGCTCATAGCGTGTTCGATTCCGTCAACTTTGTCGACTCAATAAATAATGTCAATGTATCCAGTAAGCCAGTGATTTTTCTGCATGTGGTTTTCCCCCCCCCACTGTCCGTCTCACGGAAACTATCTGTTTTCTATGTGATTTCAATGAAGATAACAATTTTCACGTGAGTGTCTCAAAGCAATTCTAAGATGTGATTTCAACATATAGTTCAAGTTCACAAAAGAGCTATATAGAAAAAAGAATGGAGTCACCACTTGCACCACCGCTCGCTAATTGCCTTGTAGCATACCTACAGAATAGTGTCTTCCACTCAACAACTGATAGTTTTTACGTATATGAAAGATATATGGATGATACGTTCATCATAAGCTATGAAAATACGGGTATTGGAACTGTAGTCGAAAAAATTACTGACTGTCACCCATTGGTCAATTTCAGACCAGAATTTCAAGAGAACTCAGAATTTCATTTTTTTCGATATCTCATTGAAGTGGAGACAAGATGGCTTTCTTCAGAGGTCGATTTACAGGAAGCCTACAACGAACTGACAATGTTTGGTGTTCCATAGTTGGGTGCCTCTTAGCCAAAAAAAGAATTTGGTCTATTCTTTATCATCCAGAATCGGAAGAGTCTGGACGAGTGATTCTGTTGATGATGAATAAGTCAAACTACGTAAGATTCTCATGCAAAATAGATGCTTATCCGGATTTATTGAGAAGAACTTGATATTAAAACGGAACACGGAGCAAGTACTCACAGTTTCAAAGAAGACCTTGTTTATGAACCTTGGTTCCAAAGGCAGCAGAAATTCTGAAGAATCGGCTGTTCAAATCGCTGCCAAGTCACAGATCAGCTCTGTAGTCAGCAATTGGTTCCGGAGTGTGTAAAAGATAAGTTTAGGCTTTAGGCCACCTCAGTAGGCATTTACAAATTTATCTGCTCCTATAGAGCTAGTTATATAGGCTGCACAATACGCGTACTTCCCAAATGTATCTCTGAGCATTATCCTGCCTATTTGTCGAAAGGAGAACGTAAACCAATTAGCAGTTCAATTCTTGAACACTTTGTCAACTCTGGACACACAGACCCCTCCATTACTGCCATTTGTAGAGTCAAAGAGAGCAAGACTGCAGCAGTTGTGCACAGCAGAAGCACTGTCAATTCAACAAATTTAGCCTGATCTCTGCATGCAGAACAACTATGTTCAATCTTTTATCTTACCATGGTCTTAACACTTTCACAATTTTTCCATTTCATTATAATTAGTTAGTTTAGCATTATCACCTTCCTTATATCTATCCATCAAGTGGATACTCAATACTTGCACTTCTCATCTACCATAAATTTCCCCCTGTCGAACTCCTTGCCTTCCTTGTTATTCTCACTGTCTAGAAGATTATTGTGAAACCACTTTCCATTCTTGATTTCGATTGTTTTAGCACCAGTTTGAAATGATGAAATTATACGCTATTGTTTAATAATAAACTTATATATTTATGCTATATATAAATATGATTTAACAGATTTCGAAAATGAGTTGTCTCTTTTTTCACCCCTCTACCTATTCTTTTTTACATCTTGTCCTTAAATTTTAGACGAAGAAAACACAATTACTTCATAACAGTCAAACATTTAAGTTTTTTAGTGTATTTTCTTCAATAATTCTAAACAAATTTCGTGAGGTATTCTTTCCCCCTATAAATCTCAAAAATATATGATTCCTCTTCTAATTCATCTCTTGAGGATAACTTCCTTACTCTATTGAATGGAATTCTGACCAAATCTTTTTTACAAGTGAAAGAACGAAAATTGTTGTAATCGTGACACTGACTTATACGGTTTATGCATGGTTTTACCGATTGTATCACTAATTCTAGGTACTGCACTTAGATTGAATAAGATGAGTTTGTTTACTCTTTCATATTTATTGTGAAAATCTTACCGGGATTGGTTTGAAGAAAAGCTCCAATCCTGGTGCATATTGTGAGAAACAATAGGAGTACCCTCAACATACCTGTGATAATATGTTGCTTGCTTGATAGCCCCAAGAAGAAATGTTTATTTGAGATGAGCTAACGGATACCAGCTAGAACAGTACCAGTCGATGATACCATGTTTAGTCCATCAGCTACTCAGCATAGTTTTTTGTTGTAGTGCAAATGAACACCCTTGTACCATAAAAGCAGCAATTGTTTCAACTCTCTTCTTAATAGTGACACCGTAAATATTATTTAAACGTATCTTCTTACAGGTCGTGTATAAATTCTATCATCAAAAATTCAAAAATGCAGTATTCTTATAAAATTACTAGTGAAATTCATTGGAGATTTGACTGCATCTCGAACTGACTGAAGACTAATGAAATAGACAACTTCTGCAATCACGTATCCTATAATAATCAGAAAATGGAGAAATCTTGCCAAAGATGCGATAAAGTAGCTGGAAATATTATACACTGTTATGTAATGAAATAGCACAGAAGCTAATCTAAAGACCTAGATGCTAATGTCACATATTTGATAGGAAGACAGTTCATAGAGCATTCAATGAAATGAAAAAAGAAATCTCAGGCAAACAATACTTGCGGTACAGTCTTATTTATTCTTAAAGATATTGTAGAGAAGAATTATTTTGTCGTACCCTTGTACAGCTCAGCTCAAAAGCTTTCTATTGACGTCTAATTAATTTGCACGCATCTCATTTTTCTAATTGCTTGCATGTTCAGTGGAATCAGCTATCGTGCAGTATCTTAATTAAATTAGTTATTTCATTTTTACAGATTATGTTAGCTTGTGGATATGTAATTTATTTATATAACTTAGACTAAGTTCGCATATAAAGCAAAGATATTGGATCATTAGTCTTTATCCTTAAATATACTGTGAAGCAAAAGGAATAATGATAATTGAATTTATTTATTTATTATTTGTCCTATGGGTTCCTGGTGGAACATAGGACTTCAGTAGCACGTTGCCACTTTACTCTCTTCTCTGAAGTCTTTTCAGCCTGGCTCCACGACTGCCTATCACCCCCTTCATTTCTTCCTCGCATGATCTTCTTCATATCACCCTCGGAAGCCCAATTCGTCGTTTCCTATATAGATTCCACTCGACAGCCTTGCTCGGTTCGTTATATCCATAAATGGTTTTCTCCCTGCATGTCTAATCCAATCTATCTCCACTTTCTTCTACATAATTGTCGGGCGATGGGTATGATAGTTGAAAGGGCTGTAAATATCCCATCTTGCGCTCAGTTCAGTCAGTGATTCACTGACATGGATAAAGTGCGGCCATTGCAGAGATACTCAGAAAGCAAGGTATGTAGAAATTCTGGACCCCATGGCTGTGTCAAGGTCACATATTTCACGACTATCAGCTTTGGCATGTGATCCAAGTCATATTAACTGTAATTCGGAGGCTTGCGAAAATTTATTTTTTGAATTCAGGTTGGTATTCATCATGAACTGGTACCGATTCGAGAAACACCGGAAACCTGGGAGTCCTGAACAGCTGCTTCGTCCTTGTATGAGGCTCCTCAGCAGAGTACACAGATGTGGGACCTAAATGATTGATTACTTCATATTCTCTGATGTCCCTGTTTGCATTACAATTATGACTATGCCTATGATAAAAATGAGCACTAAATCACACATATACTTCCAATAAAACAGTGGGCTGTAAATAAGCTTTATATATACATATATATGCATAGTTTCTGGCTGAGTTAATGCCTAGTGTTTACGTTTCTAAAGCAAGTTATAGTCTAAAGAGATAACTAGTCACATTATGTTCAACATCATTAGGATATCCAAACAAATTTCTAAATATGTTTGATGGTGAACGACATACTTCATAAACATTATTGGCTTTTTTGAACAAAATAATCATCACACAATAGGGAAAAACAAAGATGTAAACAGGTACTTAACTCTCTGTGTATCATGTCTCAAATCTACGAACTAATATGAACTCACCACCATTATTATATTTTTGACATGGAAGACCTATGGTATTTAACAAAATCATCTAATATTAAACAATCATTGACAACGATACTGTCTATTTGTACAATTTGCTTACGTTGAACCACTTGAATTATTCTTTTTAGGCACTGTGCCTGCTTAGAACAAAAACAGGTATCAGATTGGCCAGATAAGATACTTGTGTCTGTCATTACTTAACTGAGAGATCTTCAGTTCTGCAGACTGAATATCTATTCGGTGGTTGAACGAAGTCGGCATAAAGTCTTGGTATCAGTTTTCATGTATGTTGACTTCAATCAGCCATAAGTTTTCACCGTGACTACTAATGAGTTCATAAATCGTAGCCTGTAAGACCTAGTGATACAGTCATAAACACCAGCACTAAAGTATTAAGTCAGTGACCGATCTCCTGTAGGGTCTAAGCTTATCAGCCGTAGTACCAGAAAATTATAAAATATTCGCTCAATCCATCCTATAATTTTAATGTCCAACTGTTAATTTTTAATGTGCTAAAATCGTCTGAGCATAGAACCGCATTAAAATATATGTAGCATAGCATGGGGCTTATTAAAGAGTTTACTGTGGGTTTTAATAAGGAATGTATTGCAGCAAACGGTTATCCAAAACATTAGTAGACATATTTGCGTTACTCAAGAGTAAACCCAATGGAAGCTCTGTAAAGCATTTTTTCCTTAATGAAACTGATTCTCAGAAGTTTCACGCTAATGAAATGCTGAGAAATATTACAGAAAAATTTCCTAATGTTGATGAACTGTTTCAGAACTTAAAACAGTTCTCAGACGATATGGGTTAAGTCATCGGGAAAAACTGCGAAAATGTACGTACTAAAAGATCAAAAGTTTAGAAAATGACTCTGGAAGTGAGGTTTGCGTCAAATCCACACCACAATATACACAATTTCACCAATTTTGATATATGTCACTCAGTAAGAATCATAATGTCTTGGTACTAAGTTTTATGAAGGTCATTATGCAGCTGTTAAAATACTTATCGAAGTCCGGTTTGAAAATCTTTATTCACACATAGAAGAACTTATATCATCACCGGATGAAGTGGCTTGAAGTCTGAGGACTACACTTGTTAACAGCTGTTATGAGTTTATAAGCCGCAGGAGCATAACAAATAGCAAAATGTGATTTCAGAAGGCATTTATGTAACAGTCACACATGCAGGGTCATTAAAACTCAAATTTATGGTTTTCTGAAAGCACATGGAAACGGACCACTTCATCGACTATTTCTTGTCAAGTCTAATTCATTATACCGTGAATTAGTGTAACTGCTGGCGGAACTCCCGAAGTCACTTCGCTAAGAAGTTAAAAAGCACGTCTTTAGGATTCTTTTGAACTTTTTGAAAGGAACGAATAACAAATTTATGATGTCATCTGATGTCTCATATCATTTTACTAAGTTTCCTATCCAAGAAACAGTAGATTTTATATGTGGTGCATTGTCCAAAAGCGAAGTAGAAATTGGACTTCCTGTCTCCTTCTCCAAACTGCTTTTTCGAGATGCATGATAGATGCCAACTTTTTCTCTAACAGTGAATTCTAGACTGTGATGGTGTGGTCAGGGGGTAATCACTAGGTCCGATCTTGGCAAACATTTTCGCAGCAAAACCTGAAAACTGTCCGCTTGAAGTAGTGGTTAATTAGATGGAGTTGTATCGCCGTTATATGAATGATACATTTATGGTTCTCCAAGATAAAGCCGACAAGAATACTATTCTTGATAAGCCTGATTGATTTCATCCAACCAACGCCTTCACAACAAAAGAAAAACAAAATGACAGCATATATTTGCCAGATGACTTAATTATTACGAAGATCAGATGGAACAATAAACAGAGTGTACAAGGAAAGCCAAACTTGACTATCTAATCCCTCACTTTTAAAGCTCCGTATCAATGAGGTAGGATCGAAACTTGCTTAAATTCTTGATCTGTTGTACAGAAGTCATTCAAATTAGTAACACCGAAAGAAAAACACTATGTTACACGTAACCTACTCAATAAGAACGGATACCTCATCTCATCCATGATCAAGCACATGAAGAAAACGAAATTTTAATCAAAGATGATCTCTAAGTAAGCCTAATTTCTTGAAACGAGAATTCAAAGGCAATATCATTTGCGAGATTATAACGCAAAATTTGAGAAGAGCTTATCAGAGAACGCACAATGCTGTAAAATTATGTCCTACCTTCTGCAGCTGGCCAACAATAGGTTCAGGATACAAAAATAAACTTTATGATTCTCCCTAATCTGTGTGTGTTTATCATTTTAAATGTTCTTATGGCGCTAGCTAAATGGGGCATACAACCAGGCAAGTTCATTGTAGATTATCTGAACAACATCCAGAATGCTTGAGTAAAGGTCAGATAAAAAAATAAAAAGCCCAATAATTGCATATCTGGTAGGTACTAGTCATACGGTAAATGCACGCAAGGCTTTTACAGAAATTGCTCGAAAAAAGTTTTGTTTATTCATATGAGTAAGTTACATCCTTTATTTTACATTTTGCTTGAGTGAAGAGACCACCCATATGTATGCAAAGTATAGTCCGAGTACATTTGTCAATATAGATAAATCTCCAAACTACTAACAGGCTAAAAATCTCTTTTCATGTTCATGTTTCATTTCAAATATAATGGTAAGACCTCAAATAGTTGTGAAATAAATCAAACTTTTCTTACTAGGGCGCAAATTTACTTTCTTTACAGAAGTATAAGATAATACTAAGCTAATATCTTACTACGTCTCTAAGCATATGGTTTCTATCACTGTAAAAAAGTTCCAAAGATGTGCTTCAAGTATTTTTAAGATAGGTGTTTTGAACGCAAGGTCTAAGTAAAGGTACGTGTATGAGAAAGCATTTTATGCAGATCATTAATTCTTAAATTTATAAAGAGAAAAACTATAGGAAGCAAAAACCTACTACTTCTGGGATTCTGGATAGTGTTTCTTGTTTACCAGAGATTAATCGTTTTATGAGCAATAGTAATAATAATGATGAAATTATATTAGTTAAAGAAAATTTAATAAACATGAGAAATTTGAACGGTCCTAGAATGATCGACTTTTATATTGCGGAAACATCTTGAAAAAAGATATTTACACCTATTTACAGTTCTTAAATTCTAAAAAACACTAACTTATTAAATCTGTAACACAAACGCCAGTAAAAACTAAGTTAACGCAGGCAAAGAGTTTTATTCATTTTCTTTGTGATATATCTGTAACAACTAGATGCGTTTAATTTTCTCAGAATATAAAATGACAATTGCTACTTATTGATATGCTTGTAATTCTCCGTTGTTAGACTGGATATAACTGTTCGACCTGTATTAGCATATGGGCTCCTATGAGAATGCCTCGATATTGCCTGAATACTGACCATGATAATTTACTTGGATGTGGCTAGCATAGGAATCCAGGACGTGCGTTTCATCCTGTTTGGGACTCATCAGCTGGATTTTCATGCACCCGAGTAAGTGATGTTGTCCCCACTGAGACACGGACCTCGTACTCAGAGGCCTAGTGACTTAGTGGATAACGCCTTGGCGTTCGAAGCGATGGATACAAGGTTCCAGTCTAAGTGGGGACGATACCACTCAGTCGGGTCCAGGTACATACGGCTGAGGAGTCCTAGATAAGGTGAAATGTACATCTTGGAAAACTATGCTAGCTGCAACCAAGTAAACTATACAGAATGATAGTTTAAAAACCGCCGCTAAGTCATAAAATACAAGACATTTTGAGAACAGTCACGCTTTTCAGTGATATTATTTGCAAGCGGCGGAGTCTCATGTGAATGTTCTATTCACACAGTAACAGAAAGGAAATGTTTCAAGGAATATTTTGAATGAAGTTCAGATTTGATTATAAATCAGGAGATCAGAGGAAAGAATTACACAGTGCTTGAAATAGTAATAGCAAGAATACTTATAAAGACCGAACTAATATTTAGTTACTAAGTTGAATGATTTAACACAGTGAATATAAAGAGAAATCAGAATTATAGGGGTAGAGGAGTGTAATGCGTGAGATGTGAATGGACAGTTTTTGAAGGCAAAAGTTTTCTTATAGGTTATGTTCACTGCAACTCAAGTGCCTGCACAAATTTCTTTTGAATGCGAGTTCATGCTTCAAAATATTAATTGCCATGGTTTCTGCACTTTGAAAAAGTTTTAGGCATACACCTTGCACGAGATTTGCACGAACTCTACTGATGACATTGAAGTTGTTTTCAGCATTTACCGGGTGGTCATAACTGATCAAATATTCTAAAATAGATCTGTGAAGTCCGTTTTCTGCTTTGTGGAACCAGGCTGGTATTTTTTGGAAATGGGCTTGGAAAGCGGACCCAGAGTACCGGTAATATACTTCACTCCACAGAAGCAAGTGAATTGATAAACAAACATAAAGGTGACCTAGAGAGCTAGCCAATACTTTACTTATAATTGAGGCATTGGGCCAGTGGAAAAAGTTAATCTGAGTCCCAATGAACATGCCAGATGGTTTCCCGATATATTTGCTGATGTGTTTCCGCTGAACTTTAGGCTCATGAAAAGAGGCTTCTTAGGAGCCTTGGAAGTGAAATAATTATTTGTTTTCAGTTACATAGTTCTTGAAATGAAAAGCTCAATTTACTGGTTTTCAATCAAAACATTTTTGAAAAAAATTAAGTTCATCTTCCAAAGTATCCAGACTACAGATAGTGTGGATGCCATGACACATTTAGAAAATCAAATTTCGTTTGATGCATAGAGGCACCCAGCTATGAAAACTCGTTAGTTGTCCGTTACATATGGGTTTTCTGTGGATAGATATTTTGAGTAATCCATCGTTTCATCTTTTTAGCTGCACATCTAAAAAGGATATCTTCGAATTAAGTCCCTCCTCTAATGCGAACGTGATTGAAGGGTGGCAGTTACTTAATTACTGTTGCCGTTGATATCTATTTTTATCGAATTAAAATATGCAGCGACTTTCCTCGAGCATGTTCCTAGAAACCGTTTCAAATAACATGTGAACCACAGCTTGCAGTGTGCAGGAATATAAAATTATAGGAAATATGTGTCTTATCAAATCATCTTGGCTTTGTTGGATCCGTAAATACAGCACCATTTTCTCTTCCGTAGTGTTTATGAGTCACTTATTTACTTTGCATTCATTCAAAAGACTGTCTTTATACGCTCTGAACAAATACATCTGACACTTGAACAGATAAAGATCTGCCGTCACTATCGCTAAGTATTTGGAGAAGATTTTTCTTGAAAAAGTAAACCATGTAGTAAATCGGCTGTTTCATCGAGTGGGATCAGTGGGAGTCCAGTGTTCACAACAGACTCCAAAGAACTTCATAGACCACTCCTATTAGACATAATTACTGGAGGAGGAGTCCACCTAAACGAAGTGAAGTTGAGATGGCTTAACTGCCATTGCAGCACCAAAGTCAACCAAACGTACGTATTTCGGCTCAGGGTTATCAACCTGTGACATTTTTTCATTAAGGTTAATTTTCTCATTGTCTTTTCTGTAATCTTGCCAAAAGACCTCATTCAGTGACTGACTGATTTGCTGCTGTATACTGTCCATCACAAATCACGGTGATATCCGCTTACTTTATTCAACATTCAGTTATAGAGTAAAGATCGAATTCATCCGGATCAGTAGGCTTTAAGAAATAACTGTGATAATATGACCGGTAGTATGACCTAATAGTCCACAAACAATATGAGCCTAGCAAACTGCGAACGATACGAACCTAACGCACAGACGAATCGACTCGTACGCAAATCAAAACATCAATCGCCACAACAACAGTACCACAGACGCACAAAGACAAGGAGAGGAGATAGACCGTTGACAGACAGATTTTTACAGTCTCAACAGAAATCAATACAGTTAGCAGCAATGCTGAATACATACATCTCCAAATGACTTTGACAACATTAAATCCACAAATAGCTGAAAATAGTTAACAACCAATGAGAGTTCAGCCTTGAGAGCAGAGGGATGAAAATCTAATAATGGTATGAAAACAGCCATGCAGGTTATTTTCAGGTCATATGCGAAACAGCAGGCAAACGTTATGCAAAATTAGGGGTATGTAGCAGATGAGCACTCTGTTTCATTGTAACTTTGATGATCAATATACGTCGACACAAAAAGGTTTATTATATTTAGATAAAAGCCTAAGAAAAGATGGACCATTTCAGTGGAACATAATTTGGGGAAATTAGTAAATCAAATGAACAACTTCTGAAATCACTACAAACGGTTCACTTAAATATAGGATACGTTTGCATTTATCATCACGTTAACTTATTAGAGGGAAAGCCAGTGTGTATAGCAATGACATTACCACGCTAAGTACTAATTAAGATATATTGAAATAGACTTGTTATTATTTCAGATCAGCGAACACGATTTGAAAATTACCTAGAGAAAAAATTGGTGAATTTTGATGTGTCTGGATGTAGGTGATATAAGAATTGGCTGCAATTCAACTTTGAAAATGTGAAGTGAATTATGATGAAGCCATTCACACTAATTTCGTTTCTGATCAAAAGAAAGCTTTGGTCTTTCTAAGCAAGCTCAACTTCCGTCTGAGATTCGAACTAGTATCTTTTAACGTCAAAATTATAATTCACCACTAAGTCATTAACTGATAATTAAACTACGTAGGTGTCGAATTTGTAGAAATAATTGGTCATCAAATGAAACAATTTGGATATTATTCTCAAATATCCATCAAGTGTACTTCTTGGTAAAAATTCTGAGTAACAGTTCGTTCGAAGAAAACAGTCTTATGGTCTAATTCCAGTCCTTAAAATAGATTTTATCATATAAGGAATACACTTCGCTAACAGGCCTTGACCTGAGTTCAGAACTTCTCACTTAATAAATGAGAATGTGTCAAGTTATATCAACTGACTGTAAATTTATGTCACATAACCTATTAGTCATCTAGTATGGCTAAAAACAGTTTTAACTTGTCTAAATAGTCTGTGTTTCGTTTAATCATATAATCTTCAGGGTTATTCATCAAATACGCAATGAATGCAGACTGAAATGCATAAATGGTTACTGATTTCAAAATAAACTGAGAATTACGCATCATGATGTCGATACTTTATCTGGTGGTTGGAATCTCAGCATAGAAAAAAAATGCGAGGCGAGAACTAAATAACTATGGAATTGAAAATTGTTGGGAAGGAAAATGTCTAGTCTATTATTATTTGTTGGTCCTTTGGCTATCAGCTTATCTCACCAGAATACGGTGTCCTACGTACCGTATTATTCATTTTACTGTCAAATCGGAAGTTCTCTCTATAGATTTCAATGAATGGTGAGGATTCGGAGGTCTAAATCTAAGTCGATTATATTGCGGTAGCTAATTAGTGTGCGAAGTTTGTATTGGTTTAAAATATAAAGCTAATATTGTGCTTTTATACAGTTACTTCTGTTGATTATTCGAGATTTCAGCAACCAACGATTACAACCGAGGTTTAATGAATCTGGATTGTTAGCAGTTTTGGGTTAGCAAGGTGTCATATATCTGAGCAGGAATTGTTTGATATAGCAGATAATTGATAGAATCCTCCTATGGTCTAAATCCTTTTTTTATCACTCTAAAGTAAAAGCAATAAGTTAGTGAAAAGGGTTATCTTTCATACTCAACTTTCTGGTAATAGTTGAGATCATTTTATTCCAGATAACTGTTAAGAATTCTCAGCACGTAGTATTGTAACAAAAATGAACTCCCTTACAATATTTTCGATAGTAGTAATAATATGAATTAAAATATGCATATAATATTAGTAACGATTATAACGCCTGAATTATTAGAAGGTTAGCTGTTTACTAACTGTCACAAAGTTTATTATTAGGTTTTGTTGTCTGCTCGAAAGTGTTTGTCGACTGCAGTTTTAGCCAAGCAAGTCAAAGACATGAAAATGAACCTACTTATGGACCTCAGGAAAATAATAAATCTGCCAGTTAGTGACCCAAGACTAAGTGTGTACAATAGCCGCTTATTTCTGTCACGCCAAGCATACGTTTCTTGTATTCATCGTTGCATTGCTTGTAGAAATATTTTCTGGATCTCATCTGTTTAAGTTTTAATACATTTTTCCATTTCTAATCATTTACTCAATAAAGTAGCTATTTTTCTTGATAACTTCCTGATATATTACGACTTTTTCATTGCAGTCAGGTACTGGAAATGAATTCGAATATTGCAAGCATAGCTTAAGGCGAGGTTTATAGTCACTAAAGTTGGTGATATATTGACAGTTTCAACTTATTAAATAACTTATATGTTTCGCTGTCATTTCTAACGATCTTTATTTTGTAACATAACTACTAGTGATTTGATTAGATTCAATCAGTCTTGAAAGCTAAGTTTTAATGAATACATGATAAATTCACCAAGATATATTTAAAAGCCAAACTGAAAAAGGAATACTCAATTGAAACAAATAAAGAAATAACTGGGTGAAAAGTAAGGCTTCATTAATATAAGTGGAAAACTTGGGCACTTTGGTAGAATGTAGTTCCATATTAGATTTGTTTATTTGATATAAAGCGCACAGTGATACAGTACTATTTAATTGATTACGTTTCGAGCATAAATTATTGCTCATAATCATATCAATGTGATCACACTTCTTTCGACATCTGATTTTATAGTCCTGTCACCTGATCTCTCTTTGTTTTTTGATTGGTAGTAAAGTTTTCCATATCTCTGGTATAGGTGTTGCGTCATTCCTATTACATGTGTTGGGTGTGGATTCGATGAACAATGACTGTGAAGTCAAATACATAGGTCAAACTAGCCGGTCAGGGTCAGTTAGATTAACAGAACATAGGAATTTAGCTAAACATAGAACGACAGATCCCAATAAGATCAATAACCTAGAAAAACACTCAGCCATTGCATTACATTCATTAACACACAACCACACAATAGGATGGACAAAACCACTGTACTTGAGTCTAATATAGCTAGGTGGAGAGAGAGATTAATTACTGAATTTTTGTTCATCGAATCCACACCCAACACATGTAATAGGAATGACGCAACACCTATACCAGAGATATGGAAAACTTTACTACCAATCAAAAAACAAAGAGAGATCAGGTGACAGGACTATAAAATCAGATGTCGAAAGAAGTGTGATTACATTGATATGATTATGAGCAATAATTTATGCTCGAAACGTAATCAATTAAATAATACTGTATCACTGTGCGCTTTATATCAAATAAACAAATCTAATATGAAAAGTAAGGCTTTTCGTGAGAGTCTTGTCAACCGAAGGTACAACAAATAAAATGAATGATAGAAGTTAATTTCAAAAAAACAACTTTAAAACTGAAACACCACAGTGATGCAAACTGATTTCGTTTAAAACGAAGTATGAGTACTTCCTGGGAAATAAAGGAAGCTTTTCGGCACAATAATAATCATATTCCAAGTCAAGGTATTATTTTAATAAAATCAAATGTAAAACGATAAAATTTGGTTAATTAAGTGAATATTTCTATAAGATTCACTTGTGAAATGAATGTCACATTCATAAGAAATCGTTTTTCTAACTCCGAATCAAGCTCTGTATTAGTAGGCAAGG
This sequence comes from Heterobilharzia americana, assembly GCA_944470555.2. Taxonomy (NCBI): domain Eukaryota; kingdom Metazoa; phylum Platyhelminthes; class Trematoda; order Strigeidida; family Schistosomatidae; genus Heterobilharzia; species Heterobilharzia americana. Next base: position 32,108,753 of record OX104129.1, on the reverse strand, counting down.
AAGCAAGTTACAGATAACTGGAATGAAAAAAGCGTTAATAGACTCACCGTAAATGACATTCACTTCAGGATATGATGAAACCTTTTGAAGCATACTCTAGTTGTCTCATAAAACTCTTTCTAAATCTCACTGTCCGTTTGGCGTAATGTACAGAGATTATTATTTACTCAAGCAATGCCATAACATGTCAAGATTTTTGAACAGAAATGAAGTATTTTTCATTAAAGAAATTTTAAAACAGCGATTTCATGTTCCGAACAAGGTGTGTGGGTTAAGGAAGCCTGAAGTGCTTGGCGGTAATCGAAGTATATCGATCCACACTCCTGTATTTGTCCTCCTAATTCACTCGATATTCGACTGCTGACCAGATTCTTATTTCACCTCAATCACCAATACAGGTTTTGCCTGACTACTATGTGAGCTCGTGATGCGTTTCTACCGCTTGACCATATTCAAATTGGCTGACCAGTCAGGACTTCTCACCTAAATCGAACTGAATTAGAAGTGAAATAAAAATCTGGTCAGCAGTCGAACCTCGTAGCTGAGATAGTCAAAATGGTAAAAGGTATTTCTGGTGTAAATCCCTAAATTATGTACATAACAGCAAGCAGCTTCATGATGGTATGATACACTTCAAAAATTTCATTTGTACCATAATTCATCTTGGTTTTATCAATGTCTTCATCATCTAATACTTTTACTGGATTAAATCATTCACTGAAATATAGTGCAAAGGAGTAACTGTGCATTTACAAGTTTTACACAACATTAACACTCGCCATATGTATTATAGGATTTCCATGCAATCTACGAAAGGATCAGTTTTTAGGTCACAGCATTTACTGTATGTGAGAAAGGAAGACGTATGAAAGCTGTAACAAGACTATATATATATATATATATATATATATATATATATATAATGTAATTTCTAGGGGAAATTTTGTACGTAAAAATCGATCGCGTAATCTTTAATTTTCGCTGTTATTATCAGCAAAACATTTTACCCTAGGTTTCGATGGACACGCAGATTGCGATATAGTTTGTTCACTTAACACTATCTGGAACTTAAATGTCTTAAAACCGGATATAATAATGAGCTTTCCTTAGTTCGTGTGTGAACAACAATATGGTCACTTGAATATGAGGCCTTATTTTAATTAGGAAAGCAAAATTGTTTTCGTGTATAAAACGGTTTTAAGGGTAGAAAGGAGGAATAACTCTGTACAAACCTACGTGTAAACTACCTGTGAAATAAATAATTCCCTGCGTAATTGTCCAATCCAAAAATTTATTTCAATTGTAGAAAATATTTATTCTACGTGATTTCCATCTGGGGTTTTATTTATTGGTTTTTCAGATTGCCTTTATGAAAACCTAATAAAATGATGTTATAATATATGCACCAATATTACTGGAATGCCAACAGACCGATTTACCTCTAAACAGCTGCATTTTCTTTCCTAGTTTTTCTAAACACAGTCTCTTAAAACTAGTCGCAGGTTAAGCTACTTTAACATTGGTGGTTGTTTCACACGAATATATGGTTTGTTGACGATTCGGTTCCTTGGAAATATAAAATTATAATACAGGTCAACTAATTTTATACTCGACGAAATGTTTGCTCCCTAAATCTCATATATTAAATAGCTGATAAAATGAAAGCTTAGTAAGAAACACAAACTGTTGAGATGTTAAATTGCTGATTTTGGGTTTTGTGGATGTAAAAATATCTATACTAGATGTCCCCCTCATCGATGAAAACGGATAGGTGTATAAGGAAGAATATTTTTCGTAAGAGTGCATGGACTGGTGAATATATTCACTTTTATATCTTCAAACTAATTCAACATAAAGCAAACCTGATCAATTACCTGAGGTACAGAATAAGAAACGTTGTTGTAATGACTGTATTGAATAAAAAATAAATAGACTGAAGACAACATTGCAGCAAAATGGTTATCCGCTAAACTTCATAAATAAACACATGTTGAAACCTAAAGAGAAGATAAACAAAGATAATGTTACTTGGAAGTCTTTATACCTTAGACTAAGTTTCAGAGGTGATATAACTTATGACATCTTAATACATCGATTAAGTAGATCAATCGAAAAGACATTCAGCTTCCCGATCAAACCATCACTGACACATAGAAACAAGGATAAGTTACCAATGATGGCCGCTTCAAGGTGAATTTACGGGTCCAACTGCTCCTGAAGAGCTAGTTACCTAGGCCGTACTGAAAGGGCTGTACCTACGCGAGCTCGTGAACATGCACCATCTTGATTAAGAAAGGAATGACATCAACAGGTATCAACAGTGCAATCCTCTCACATCTAGTAGACATCAGATTGAGGTAGATCAAACCTTTTCTGTGATATACCACATGCTTTGCAATCTCCCTGAAGCTGCTTGACTACGCGTCTTATCCATAGCTGAAGTCTCAGGTATGAAAACAAAAAGCTGGAGCTGTGTTCAAAAGAAATATGTACACATACTTTGTCTACTTTGGCCCACAATAGGGTTGACACGTTCTTTATGAATTTCTCTACCACAAATTGGACATTTTAAACTCCCCCTCTTTCTTCTATATTGTCATTACATTGGTAAACACTCATTTTCTTATGCCCTTCTTTATTCGTGTCACAACCGGTAGTCATTTCCAACCACGATGTAACACTTCACACTTGTTATTCTTGATTTCGTTATAGTATTCACAGGATTTTTATCCCGCTTGACTATAATTCATCACTACATAATTGTTATTTGACCCTTAGTAAACAAACACATACACACACACATTCATACCCCAATAGATGTAAATGTAGATTTTGTCGCCTCATTTCGTAACTGTTCTGTCAATATTGATGTCATGGCACAACGAACAAACTAGACTGTTTACCATTCCACCATTCCATTCGACTTGATCTCTATTCACCTATAACACTGTTTCAACATAGTAACAATTATACATCATGCCTTATTTCGGCTGTTGTACTTATTCTCATGGATTTATAACTGTAGAGACTATAGAAGAAGTTACTGGAAATAATTGCTAGCTCAAGTTATTATTGTTCTGAAATATCTGTGCCCAAGACAAAACAGTATCATTTCAGACTTTTTGTGACATTGTTACCTAATATTGTGTCAATCTCTGCAAAAGTTTATGAGACCCTCTAGGAATTTACATCATGATATGAATTTGTAGTTTTCTGATTAAAAAAACATCTTTAATATTCAAGAAATTATATGGCATTATTCGAAAAATTGCGTGACACAGAGTGATTGTCAAGGATAAAAAGTCGCTAGGCATAACCTTCCATTGAGGAAATAAATATGAACTTCTAGAACTGCTGAATTAAACCAACCACAACCTATAATATCAGGGCCATAGTCTTTCTGTGTACACCCGTTTAAATTTATGAGTTCATTTTAGACTAGCGCGTCACCATTTTTAAAACAAAATCCATGTGTCCAAAAACAAAATCAGTTGAAATAAGCAACAAGCTTCGGTTAACATTTTTTAATGAAGCAAGACGATAGCTTTTGTTGAACTTCATGTTTTTCGTACTACAGTATAGGAAGATGTGGGTTCGAATCTCAGGTGGGACATCAGTTCCGTCAAGGTTGCAGATACGCCTTAATCACAAGTGCGAATACGCACCAAACCTAGATCCAAGGCTTTCTGAGGATTTCCTCCATCCAAATAACACTATTGAAGTGCAACGCGATACTAAGCTGCTTAGTCGGATTACCACATTGCAAAATGATCTACAGAATTTGATCAGCACTTTGGGCCAGACAATATGAAGTTGATTACCCTCCAGCGACGAATCAGTGTGCTTTTAAACTAACGTCCACATATGTTCATGATATTCAGCGGTTGATGCTCGAATATAAAATGTCATTAAATTAATTGTGGCTTTACTGGGTTTCATACACTCGTTAAATTAAACAACTCAGTTTTATGAAATCGCTCACATGCTTATCTGAAAACTCTTTCACTATTCGGATATCGGTATCAAGCATTTTACTGTTTCAGTTTAAAATTGTTAAACTAATATACTTTTCCAATGATAAAACATGAAAATAATTGGACTGAGCATTTCAGTGTGTTGAACAATGAATCAGTAACAGAAGTATATTTCACTAAAAGGTCAGAATATCGGAAAATATGTCACTCGAAAACTGAATAGTATGACTGTAAAATGTTCCCTTATGGTAAACGACTGACCTGACTATATTCCTGTTTCTCTGAAAGGAAGTAACATGCTGTTCACAGAGGGAAGCGCTCCACATCATTGCTTACTGTGACGGATGTTCCCCAGGGAGTTTTCCTTTCTTCCTGTCTTTACTTTTTTTCTGGATGGCTTACTATCTTCAGGTGGTACCGATTTCATTAAATATGCTGATGAACTGACTGTTTTTATACTTGTCTCCTCTTCAAGAAACTGTTCCCAACTGAATGACTTCCTATCTACTGTTAGACGATGGTCCTCCGCTAATGGTCTGATGCTTAATTCTTTAAAATATCAGACTATAAACTTTTTTAGATATGAATACAACCTACGTAAACTGCTTAGTTCTCATGATTCCTGTTCTATCCATAGTCGTGCATTAGATAATGTTACAAGTATGATTTATCTCGGCATGTGATTTCCTTCGGACCTCTGCTGGTCCTCCCATATATTACTAATTTTCAAAAAAACTCTCCATGTTAAGAAGCTAAGAGTATCTGGTAGAACTCAGCCTTTCCTCATGTGTTTCACAAACTCCTACATCTAGCCTTTTTTCCCCTACTGTTCTCCTTTATTCTTTCCAGGGTTGCTAAAAAAGATTATGGTATATTGCATAGAACTTTGAAGGTTGTCAGCAGAACTGGTGATATACCTCTAAACCTTCTAGTTAAAACAGTTGTGGACGAGCATATTAACTCATGTAAACATCTGGCAGGAGTTATTTTATCAGGTAACCAGCATCCTCTTCGCTGACAGGTCTCTGATTGTTGACCATCGGGAAAGATAAGGAGCAAATACATAAGATTTATGCATGTACTACAAAATATAAAATCTCCACAATACTACATTTACCTCGTCTGCTATAGATTAAGGAAGCATTAGAAATGAACCAACTAATCAATTTCTGTTTTTGAAAGCAAACAACTGATGATGAGCATGCTACTATTTATGTGCTATGCACCTAATTGCTAATGTGAATGTCTACCTAAATTAACTGCAAATTTTCAAGAAAGTTGTAGACAAAGTGAATATTCTTATCTCTTTTTGTTTATGTAATTTATACTTATTTCATTTTGCTATGTGTACATGTACACTATTTCTGTCCAACTGATGCTATATGACGTGCTGAGAATTCTGTAGCATATTCCCGAAATAGCTTTCAGAATAAAGTTATTATTATTATCCTTATTAATTGTAAGTTTATTCAAACATCTAATTTCTAAAATGATCAGTTTAAATTGGGAACGTTATTAAATCTTTAGTGACCAATCTAGTCTTATCCTGTGCTAGATAATGTGCCTTATAATTCAAATTGCTAAGTGACAACGTCTCTGTTTATGGGTATAGTCCCACTGCTAGGATATCTATATGAGCATCATTTCTTCAGAAGTTACACATAAACTTAGGAGTACATTCAAGTATAAAAATTGTTTGATTGCTTCTAAGTGGATGCTGTCATCTCCTCATTTAAAAAAAGAATGTTGTAATATGTACTTTTTCAGCTTTGTGAATGCATTACGAAGCATGACCTACGCAATTCATCAGTAGCTGAAAACAGACCACTATAATCTTTACTTGTCACTGACTGATCAGTGTATATTTTTCCCATCTTTTGACAGCTAATTCTCCTTAGGTGTCAGATTCGAATTAATTTTTATCAGTGCCTAAATTTAGTATTACTATCTCATAAGCTGTCAAACGATAAGTTAATTAAAGAGAAAAAGTAAAAGTAAAACAAGTGAAAAACGAAACTGATATTGGAAATAAATGTAATAGCATTTTTATGGTATGAGGAAAATTTCATAAATAATTACTGTAAATACATGAACGGAATATAGAACTAGCAGCATGTAGCTGTTATATAAATTGAAAAATGTAAGAAGGCAAGTATAACAACAGCATATTTCAGTTCTAAAAGAAGTAAGTGTTTGAATAAACTTTGTATCAACATACCATTCTTATTTCATAATGTTGTCAACAGTCTGGAACCTACGGAGAAGGAAAATGTAAGCTAGACAACTAAAAATCCTATGCAGTACCGAATACTACTGAATGATTTCACTGAGTAAGAGATACTCATGTAAAATGAGGGATTATCTTAGGTTTGCTTTTTATGCAAAGAAGCAGACCAGTAACTCTTCTTCAATCGAAATGGATCTGCAAAATAGATTCTAAGTGAATAGCTGCACAGATATAGCTAAACGTGCGGATGCTTACAGACTGAGACAAGTAGAAGATTTCTGCTTAACAACTTCACGTTTTTAACTGTACATCACTTACCAACCTACAAATTTCTAATGTGTATACTATGAGATTATAATAATTTTATGTGTTAAAGTTAATAATGATGAGACTTCCATAAGTAATCATTCTATGTTCTATTGTTATCACTGTCACTAAGCAGACATCAAGTTTTCACTTAAAACTAATCAGAATACACCTTATAAGACAATGTGTAACTAACTGTTTCTCATAGTGTCCTTTTCTCTTATTTGCTTCTATCGCCAAACTAAGTTTTAACTGGTTAAAGTGCCTATATTCCATTAAAATATATTATCAGTATTCTTCGCGTTACACTGTGCTGTAAAGATACTCTTAATAGATTCTTCCAGCAACATTTAAAATAACTTCCATTCACTTAACAGTGGTTAGGACACCTGAGTAAACAGAATTCTCGTCATCATTCTATATCCCATCAACCTCTGGATGATTTAATAAGCATTATAGTGAAACATTCAGTGAACGCTTATACAAATTTCTAGTGGATTGTGCATGAATATCTTAGACATGAATATGCATATCATCTAGCAAAGATTATTCCAGACCTAAAATTATCCTAACTTCATACTGAATTCAGTGAATAAGTAAAAAAGAGCGGAAGTCAAATCTCAATGAAAATGCTTTTGCCTACATCATCATTCGTGCATTTCTAAAAAGGAAGTCACAATTGTTCTTTTATTTGACACAGCGTAACAAAAATGACTCCATTTCTGCATATTGAAATGTAGTGAATGTTTTATTATCCGATTGACATTAATAATGATAAAATCACACACACATATCTCTCTTCGAATGGTATTAGTTGGATTTGAAATTGAGGGAGAATGGTATTTTTTCATTAACTCTATACCATTTCTGTCATGATCATTGATTGATGCACGTATCTACATGCAAACAAAAGAGACAAGATAATCTATGAGAATTAGACTGTTCTGTGTGTAGAATGAAGTGATCATACCTTTTATTTTCATCTGATTAGGATTTCAATCAGGTGTGAATGATACCAATTTTTATACAAATGTAACAATGTCCAACCAAGCATAGGGATGAAAAAGCTTACAAATAATTATCCATTTCTGTCTATCTATGTACCATGATGTTTAGTTTGGATTTGACTAAAGAAAATATAGCAAAGATGTGAAACCATTTCGCTAATAACTAAAAAGCGTAAAACTAACTTAAAACATTCAGATATTTTAATGAGAATATAAAGTTTATCTGAACAACATGATGTATTTGTGCAATACATTTCGAACAAGCTAATCATGCATTTATTTGTCAAGTCATGTTATATCAAACCCGAAAATAAGAGGATGAACGGAGAACAAGTGAGATGATAGGGGAATGAAATTAAAAGAATAACGCAACAAGGAAGAATGAAATAGTTGATCCTAATCTTGATAAGAAAACAAAATTCACTAAGGTAGGTTTAGCATAAGAACGAACTGCCTTTTTACAAATAAAAGTAATTTCAATTTTTGTATACCTATCGCTTCCTCAAATCTCAGTATTTATCTTTGACTGTTTCTATGTAGAATTTCGAAGGCTGTTTAAACATCAGTTCTGTGACCTGTTACTATAATGTGTTTTGAAAACAGATGAAGAGCGTTGTTCATTAAAAATTCATGTTCTACATGTTTTTGAAGTCATTTAAGAACATGTTATGTGACCCTTAAATGTATGGGTAGATTACTCTTCCCTATATATGTGTGACCACAAACAAAAATTGGTAAACGCAATGAAATACGACGCAGTCATTAAGCAGTAATTAGGTTTGTGGTGAAGCATTTATTTTTCACAATGATAAGATTAGCTGCGTAATATGTTTTCTTAATACCTAATATTTTCCTACGTCTTAAAATAATACTATTCAACTCCTCTCTGTTTGAAAGAGTGGTGTAGATGCTTTTATTAGGAACCAAACATACAGTTGACTTCAGAGCTACCTTACTTCTACAGCGATTTATAAGCTCCAACAGATATCCATTTTCCATAAGGGTTCTGATCAGTGTTTGATAAATTCCTCCATCAAATCTGATTTACAAATATGATAGATCCTAATTAACATGAATTTTATCAGACCTTACTCCTAATGAATTGGACAAAAACTTTAAAAAATCAGATATTGTCCTGTCCATATAGGCTTTCTGTAGACTGCCAATCTCGCTGAGCCATCTACTAGTCAACTCAAGAGGACATCTTAGAATGACAGATGATTATTCTTCTCTTTCTCACAAGTCAGGTTAAAATGAGTTTGTGTGGCGTTAAGTACTCCCAGTAGTAGAATAATCATATCCTCATGCTCCTCACAAATCACTATGATATCGTCAACATAATTCTTGTGTGGGGATCTGTGGAAAAGAGATAACCAGTTAGATTCTCTATATATGATATATAAATATCAGCTACTAATTGTTCTAGGGAGCCTCATGTTGCCACGTCACCAACTTGCCAAAAATGTTCACATCCAAATGTGAAATGAACTTTGTGGGTACATATCAATAATAGTTCTGTGATAAAAGTTGAAGTAATAGGAAACTGGAGGCTTCTAGGGGATATATAATCACAGAGAATGTTGATAATACACAATGGTAGGTTAGTGACTAAAGAGTATACATTGAAAGAGTACATTGTCTATTTTTTAATATTCATATTATTGAGATAGTCAATAAGTTCAAAAGTATTTTTCATTGAAAACCACACAATTGATTTCAAACTGGATTTAAGCTATTTGCCTATCATTTCGGTAGTCTGTGTTGTTATTAGATTATTATTGAGGTAGTATTCATCACAGACAGACATCGCCTGGGGAACTACTGAAAGCCTGTGTGCACTGGACAACTGTTTCGTTCCCCAGCCGATATCTCAAAAATACATAACTGCATAGTGCTCATTAGTGGTACGCTTCCAGATGGATATCATGAAGATCTAATTGAAAGTCATGACCTATGAGGTCATCCAGTCGGAAGGGAAGCAGGCGCCATCTGAAAACCTTGAGTGGTAGTCAAGCTATATCGTGAATCGACAAAAGTTGAAAACTGTGACCTACTGAACTCCGTTCCAGTGGCTGGATGGTTAACGTGTTCACCATGAAACTTGAAGGTCTTGAGTTTGATCCCTGGCCGTTTCGTGGATGTATACTGCGAAGGAGTCCCACACAAGGATGAAACAGCTGTCCAGTCCCCCCAGGTTTTCAATGGTTCTCCAACTGATGTCAGCGGGTGATCAATACTACCTGGGAATTTAAACTGCTATATATCTAAGAAATATATTGCATAGATTATTAGTTTTGTGAATCTTAGGTAGTGAATATAAACTTGGAAATTTAGTTCCTACACATTTCTATAAATTGAATTAATCTTTACTTATAGCATTCATATTCAAAACTTTTAATAAATTAGGGGTTAGTGACATATGACAGACATGGACTAAACGTTTCGGTCAATTTATTAAAGTGTGATATAGCAAACAAATCACAAAAAGCACTACACTTAAATGAAGGAGGAAATTTCATTGAAATGTTTTTAGAGTGTTAACAGTTTGTAACAAGTGTTAAATAACAACTAATAATTCACAAAGCACAGCTACTTTTTCACTCAAAACTTAACTTCTGAAGTATATTTAAGATTATTCGAACAATGAAGCATTTAGTGTCTATACGTTTGGCTTGCTTATCATATTCTCAGTTTATGGTGAGAAAAATGTGCAGGAAGAAACTCACGATTATGGGTCATACCCTGATGGAGCAATCTGTTAAAAAGATGCATTGTATTCTTATGTTCGAAATCAACTACAATATGCATTTATTAACTTAATAAGACTTTTTCTCTCGTAAGTGATAAACCAAAACAGTGTCAATCTAAGTCTATCTGTCAATTTTGAAATTATTTCGTTGACCAAAGCGAGACAACACTATGATGAACTTTATTTGCTATTAGGAATCTTCAGTCTATCGGCAGTAAACTATAATAACAATAATAAGGATAATAATAATAAACGCTTTTTTCCAGACAACGCGCCGTATAGTATGGAATACTCAGTAGGTAATATTTCAGCAGACTCATTCTCCTTTACAATATTTTTAGACGAAATAATAAAAATATCCGAAAAATGGTAAAATTAACAGTACTAGAAAGAATAATGTGAAGTGGGCTGCTGATATGACATCAGCGTCTGATCTGAACTGGTCAATCCATTGAAAATCGGGCGTAACTTTGATGGAGATAGCTTATTCAGCCAGTGCAAACATCTGAAATTCTACTTAAGTACTCTAGAAATAGCAATAAGCTGTATTTTGTGTATTTATAAGTTCATTTCCCACCGGCGTAACGTTTTTCTTTTCTTTTGTTTTTGGTTTGAAAAACTGCAGTTTGAAAATACTTTAAAAATATGCTAGAGTATATGATACATTTAACAGACTTATTCAAAGGATTAAAACAAACTGAAAGTGAAAAATATGATGAAATATATTTGGTGGAACATTTTCGGTAGCCCAGTGTTTACTCAGGCTGCCATTGTTATTTGTCGTTAAACAGTCGAGTTTGCGCCAACAAGTATCAGTCACCATGTGAATAATTTGTTGACAAAACTCTAGGTATTATCACAGACCAGCACAAGCTATTTTTACTAAAGAAATATGAATTCCTTGATAGACGAAGATTCATAAAAATATGAAATGTTAATTAAGTAGGATTTATTATAAAAGCTCTCTAAACATTTATCAGTAAGACTGCCTTAGCACATAGTAATAGCTAAAGGTTTCAGAAATATGCGGATAAATATGGATGTAGTGTCTACTAAGCATTGAGATGTGCAACATGGTGAAAAGTTTACGAACAATTAGCTTAATCTTAAATCTGACAGTCGAAGAAGAATCATCTATCTAGAGGACTAATTGTATTTTTAAGTTCGAAATCAACTGCAATATGCATTTATCAACTTAATGGATATAATTTTTTCTCTCCAAAGTTTGATTTGAAGTTTATGGTGTTCAACCGATTTCATGGTTCCATTGACTGCAGCTGTTTACACTGCGTTTATAAAAAAATAAAATATCATGTATCAATATGTGCCGTTACTGCTGAAGCCTTTAATTTGAGTGATTAGACTTATTACCTAGTGGTCATTTTTCATACTGAGAGTGATACTAGAGGTGTTTTTTCTTGTTGATGTGATGAAGTATTTTCAGGAAGCAAATGGCTTTGTGCAGATTGTGATAAAAAATTCTGCAATCAGTTTGCAAACCATTTGCGTATTTTACTGTACACAGTTTTTCCACACTGAGTATTATTTCTACTACTCAACTGTCATTTCGAAAGGATTTCCCTTGGTTACCAACTAACCAAAGTAACAATGTGACACCTAACTACAAAGATTTAAGCATTAAGCAAAACAACCAACACAGTTTTCCGATATTTAAATACCTCTACTTGGAAAATTAAAAATTAAACGACAAAAACTCTCATGAAGTCATGGAGAAGTGAAGGTTACATAAAGGATAATCATCTTTTTAGTAATACATTTTTATAGCTCTACATTCAAAAGTTATAAATAATATGATAGAATATTCCAGTAAAGTCTCCTGTCTAAGGACAAAGTTAGTCGACAGGTCTATAGAGAGAAGGAAATGATATTTCGTTGTGCTAGAAGTCGTTCTTAAAGTTTAATGAAATGCACAGTTAGATTTGTGATCTGATAAAAATCAATCAATTAATAAAATTTAAAAAATAACGCATAAACATAGCTGCGAGTATCTGTTTTTAAAGGCCATGGTAAAGAGAGTGCTTATGCATATTGGCCTTGAAAGTAAAACTGAGTATTAAAGCTGTGAGAAGCCAAAGCTCTGGCTATACATAAGTGTCTGACCTCTACTGCTTATAATCGGATTATGTCGGACTTTGTAGACAGTTTTGAGCAAGGTTTTTAGAGTAGTTGAGGTTAGGAAGCTTAAAAGTGTTGTGCAGTGCAACTGTAGACGGTTTTATTTCCCCGTTTCAGCAACCAATCTGTATGTTGTTAGAGCGCTTTTGGTAAGTAACTACACAGTACGCCCTTCAAGATTTTAACGACATCCAATTTCCAATCAAACTCAGACTCGTAGGTGATTCGTAAACAATGTTACATTTAATCCGAAAACACTTCAAAGGAGATCCGATAATTCCATTCACAGAAGTATTCTTGGAAAGAGAAATTGACTAAGTTTCAAAGCTGAGTGCTATTAATTAGGAAGGTGGACCTTTTGCGCTCCATGCATCAAGAATAATAAAGATATACATCGATTATACACCTACTCATGAGTTAGAACCTCTCCGATAAATACTGTTAGTGTGTTGTTTCCGGGTTTTAAAACTTTTCAAAAAACTTCAGAAGTATGAACGAAACAGTTAATGAACAAAAAAGAAATGAAGATGGAATCCGATATTGAAGTTGGCCAGATTTACAGAGTCATTAACTTGACTTTAAGATAAGTTACATCTTGTTTTAACACTTCGCTAAGTTTTTATACAAGCTTCCTTGTTTTTAGGTTTGGTCGCACTGAAACATTTTACAAAAATCCTATAGTGCCTTTTACTTAATCTTTGGTTTGACCATTTTAGTCTGTGACAGTCTTTAGAATGAATTGTAAGGTTTAGAATGTCGTCTTGAATGCGTAACAATTTTGGTCTACCTATGAGGATTTATATAGTTGGGATGTATTGTTAAAATATAGAATATTCCGCGTATCAGGTGAAAACGTTGGTTAAAAGATTAAGAGAATACATGATTTCGTTTCATCTCACACAGACGGATATTCATAAACCGAAGTCTTTTAGTAGATGCTAATGATAAGAACTGGCTGTGGATGCTTCTTTAACAAATTCCCAGCACAAAACTGAATAAGTAACCAGAAAGTCCTAATTATGACCGGAACAGGCCAGCCGAATACCTTCAGGAAGAACAAACCGTGTGCGGGTCAAATTGCAACATCGCTCTACGCATAATCATAAAACAGAGTATAGAATGGCAGTCAACTCTCTACCTCAACTTTATCGAATCTGTAAAGGCCTTCAACAGCGTCACCGACAAGCAATTTGGCAGTTGCTTCAATACTATGGAGTACCGCAAACCTTTATCAACCTCATTTAACAGCTATTTGACGATTTCCCCGCCATAGATTCACAGGGCAAAGCTTAACTCAGTGACGCCTTTGAATAAAGACATGAGTAAGAAAGAAGTCTGCCTACTATCACCGATCATCTTCCTGTTTGTGGTCGATTGGATTAGACAGAAAACTGTGAGGAGTTGTGAGATGATGGGCATACACTGTTTGACCGACGAAAACATCCTAGGAGATTTGAACTTCGCCACCGATGATGATTTATGTCTAATGTCTTGTCGCACGAACTCGAATGTCTACAGGCAAAAACTAAGAAGTTGACAGAAGAGGCAGGGCAGCGAAGCAGGACTTAAAGTGAATGTAGAGAAGGCTGAGGTGATGAAGATATGCAACCAACAACAGCATCAACAACATGAGACACCAACCACAATTAACGGGAGAAACCCAAAGTAATTAGTCTCTTTCACCTACCAAGGCAGGAAGCATCGTTTCAACTACAGGAGGTGGCATAGACGAGGATGTCAAAACCAGGATCGAGAAAGAAAGACAGGCCTTCATTAATCTAAAATAAGATCTACTGCATTCATCACCAAACGTGAAAAAGATCCGGATTTTCGACATCAACGTCAAGTTAGTGCTTCTGTGTGATGGTCGAGAGACTTGACGGCGCGTTGCGAAAAGCATTTCCAACAAACTGCAGACATTCATCAACAGCTGCCACCTACTCTCACTCGATAATGATACTGAAGATCAGATGGCCAAAATAATTGAATGAGCAACAAGGAACTCTGGGAACGGACCAACCAGGAACCTATCACCCAGCAAATATGTAGAAAAAGGGAGTGGAGATGGATTGGGCCTACACTGAGAAGGCCGATTGGGGATATCACTGGCCAGGTCAGGCCCTTGAGTGGAGTCCGAAGAGGAAAGGATGAGTTAAGCTTCTGCATGAGGGTGACGTGCAGGATGTCATGTGAGGAAGAAATGAAAGCTTGTGGGCAGTTATGGCGCCAGGTTGAAAACAGTGCAGAGAAGAGAGTGCAAGGGAGGCGTGCTACTGAAGCCCTACGTTCCACTAGAAACCCAGGGGGAAAATAATAATAGTAATGTAACAGTATATAACAATAATATAATTGTAATTATAATATTTATTATTATAATGATGTAATTATAGTAATATAATAATGATAATATCATAACAATCTAATAATTATATAATAATAGTGCACTTCAATGTATAACTTCGACGAAACTCCGTCCCTCACACATATTTTCGCTGTATCAACTAAGGGGCTCTGAATTATAGTTGAATTCGAATGCCTTGTGATAACAGAGGTTTGTTGGGTGGTTTCGAACTCTCCTTTGCATTTTTCATACATTCTTTACTCAATGGTAGCCAATGGAACGAAATTTAACTTTTCCATCTACTACCTTGAATCATTCAGTACACATATGTTTTATCGAATATTAATGATATTACACACCTTCTTTGTCCTTTTTTCAAAAATTGTGGAACTCTAAAGTGACTTGAAGAAACACTTACTTCAATATAAACATCCCGTTAAGTTGAATGGTTTTGGGTAGGTAACATTATTTTTTCAGATAATGAGAAAATGTCAGAACCAAACATTTTAGTTAGGAGAATATATGGCTGTTTAAGTGATCGTTAAGAATTAAGTGACCTCATCAGACACTTGTTTATAAATCACCACTTTTCTGCCAAACTCAACATGATGTTTTGTACTTATTATAAAATAAGAATTTCATTTATATCTTGACCCCCAAAAATTTTTGATGAAATATATATCTAATCAACGAATGCCAAAATTATTAATTTTATTGTTGGACAGCTAGCTGCTTCTGATGTATAATGATCTCATACTTACTTATAGTGTAAGTAAGTCAAATGAAGTGTTTCACCAAAGGTTATAATGTCACTCAATTCGTCGTATACATTTATATAGTTTTAATAGGTGAATTTATGACAAGGTATATAAATAAACACCATGCTACTGAATAACAAATTTTGTTCCATTTTCTTACATTATCATGTCACAAAGATATTTAAGATCTGAAAAAAGACTTTTGGAGTCTAAGTGGCCAATACACATAGTCATGACGTATCTATAATGAAATTCCCAACATAGGAAAATAGTTCTTACTACAACTGAGTACTTATATATCGAATCGGAAATATACCTATTTCGAGAATTTTATCTGTTTTCAGCATGCAAACTTGAAAGGTAAACTTTTGTCGGCTTTAAGCTTTAAGTTTGCAAGAGAAGCTAACACCATAATTTGAAGAGAGGGTTAGTTTTTTCTTGTCGGACTAGATTAAAATCTATCGAAGAAAAGATCGTTGCAGGTAATAATGAATATTACAATCCTACACATCACTGTAGATCATTTTCAACCATCTCTGTGTGGGCAGATGAACATTTTTGTTTCATGCAATCCTTTCCTTTGGTAGGTTTGAACAGAGCGAGAATAATTGTCTTAACAAAATATCACGGATGCATTTTATTTCGCTGCTTCTCATCAGTTGCTTGCAATCTAAAACAATTTCACCATCAATTAAAGCAAACATTTCATACTTGAATCAGTCTGATAGATAATTACCGACTTGAAATGAAGATAACATTGATATGATATAATTAAACAAACACAAAGTGAGTGAATAAATATGCTGAACTAACAGAAATTTTGTCAATATAAAGAACAACTTGGTGAATATTCTAAAGTGGAAGTTGGATAAGAGGGGTAGAAAAATGTATTCAACAAACTGAGTAATGTTATATAAAATATGAGAGGAAAAAGGTTATAACATTTACGTTAGCTTAAAAATAAGATTACTAGATCCCTGATGAGGTCATGGGAATCTCATACTAGGACGAAACAGCTGTCCAATACTCTCAGGTTTCCAGTGTCTCTTCAACTGATGTCAACCCACAATGAATACCAACAAGAGAATTTAGGTAATTAGGTCAAGAATATCAAATAGAAAAAGCAAACTAACAATGTGTGTGAATCGGTAATACCATGTAAAAAAATTATGATTGTCAGTGACAGTTATTATCACGGTAGGCACAGATTGATAACAGTTTTTTCGGAGCATGTACACTTGGTTTTAATCATTTAATGGCTAATGCTTCGGAGAGATGCAAGAACTTCGATTTCATTTGTTTACTAATTATTTCAAGCAATTTCTAAATATTCAACACATGTCCATGATATTTTACACATTCAAGGTGATGATTGGTCATTACCATGTATGAGTGTACCACTTTACAAGATTGCAGTTATCTCGGACAGTCCCATCAGGATTTCAAATAGGTTTTGAAAATCAAGAAGAGCTGTGGTGAGCTACTGGATAGAATGTATGCAGAAAGTATTTCGTCCATATATAATAAGATTTCACGAGTTTCAGTCAAATGACCTCCGTGAAACAACGAGCAAAACTCAAGACACATTTGTATAACCAGTGTTCATCGAGATAAATAACTTCAATTTGAAGGTTGAAACTGAGAGGTCCTACACCTCATTAATCGGATCGAACTGTTGAGATAATGGAAAATATTTGTAGTTCAGGTAGATGATTTTCTTTACAAATGACTTAGTACCCTGTCATGGTGACTTAGTGTGCAGTTGGTTGCTTCTTCTGTAGTTTGACATAGTCTTCATTTTTATCTCGATTGGTTGTCCTGCTGATTTGACATTTGACCTTCTTGTTAGCCCAGTCTATTAACAAACAAGTAACAACAAGAAGATCAAACTTCATGTGAGCAGCACAACTAATTGAAGTGAATAATGAGAGAGTGACAAGATATCAACATAACCAATCACACTGAAGGTCGCCATGACAGGGTACGAATCCACGTATGGAAAAAACCCTTTAAATCACTTTCTTTCAAAGTTTATGCTGATGTTGTTGTCTAGGATGACAATTAAAACTTCATGATTAAGCCATTAAGCCATACTCGAGTATACAAATAACAAGTGGTTAGAAAAGTAGTGATATCAAAATAGATAAAGTAGTGTGAGAGAATATATAATTTAAGAATGAAGGTCAGTGAGAATATTAAAGCTTTAGAAGATGTCATGGAGTGAATACATCCTCACCATTGTGACCGATTTTCAGTCACATCATCTAGAGTCATCAGCCACTGATCCCTTTGGCCTTGGGGACCCCAACAAGGCAGTGAACATATACCCACAAGACTCAGACTTCATAGACTGGTGCTAAGTATTACTGTAGCCACTCTGAACCCTCTTCCAACTTAATCCAACCTCCAACAGCTTGCAACGTCGAAGTAGACTGTTACCTGGAATGTGCGGTGGATATGGAAGCCATCTCAGTCGATTTGAGATCACAGTCTCATTGACTGAATTTCCTACCTTGCCTAGTACTCTTCGCCCGACCTCAAGATTGCTCTCACAGATTTCGCCACACACAAGAAATGGTACGAAGACATCTACGATCAAAACCTTGTAAACACTTGATACCTTCAACTTTAATGGCTGTGTCTCATAGGCGTGCAACAGGTTAGAACAAATTGCATCTCAGTTTGCTCGTCCTTTGATAGGTAGTCGGATATTTCTACAGCTGGCACCACGGGTGGCACAAGCTGGCAAATGCCAAACGAGCATTGTGTATTCAAGATGAGATTCCGTCAGCAACCAGTCTTTTTGGACTGATGTAATCCCTTAATTAAGTGAAGTGGTTGACACATCCCACCATTTCACTCCCTATCTTTAAACTGAGAGTTCATGTTGCAAATTAGTCGTGGAGAATCATCACACATTTCACAGGTGCCAGATTTCTATTCAAATCGTTGAGAATACCCTGCATTTTGTCAGCATTTTCACCTGGAAGGACAATACCGTCTACACACTCCCCGTCAAACAAATGATCACCAGGAAGTATGTCAGTTCCTATGAAGTCAGACGTACCTAAGGTTATGTCCATTATTACGCAAACGATGATGGGGGAAGCCACTACTTGTCATCATTTCCAATAACAACTCCTCCATAAGCCTTTACACGGCTGCATGAGTTTGAATAAAGAAGGTTGACCTAAGTTATATGCTTGCTTGGTACTTCCTTCACAGTGAGACACTACCACAACACCTCATAGTTGACCGAGTCAAATGCAGGTTTCAGGTCAAGAAATATGGGTGTCGGCCGCCGGTAGGTACTTATCTGTCCCACAGCCTGTCGGATTGTGGAAATATGATCCATGTATCCGAAACCTGCCTGGTCTTCTAAAATCTACTGTTTTGGAGCTTCAGTTAGGCGTCAGATAACCATGCAAGCTAAAATCTTGGACAAAATATTATTCAAATCAGTTACCTTATGGCTGTCATATGATTTCTCCCTGTTCCTATAAACTGGGATGATCAGTGAAGTACATCAATCTGACGGCACTACCTTTGATTTCCATATATCACATAATACCTGTATCAGTCCAGTGATTTTCTACCTCCATTCTTGAAAACCCCAGCTGACAAACAGTCAAGTCTTGCTGATTTTCACAATTTCACGTTTGATACATTCTACTCAGTTTCAAAGAGACTTAAATGACCGACTACTACGCCTCTTTCAGGTTCAGACAGCATGTTGGGCAACTGAAATTTGTTGAGAACCAGTAGAACTGTGCTTCAAAGTGTTCTGGTCAATGTTCTAGCCACCTGTTTTGGAAGGATATCAGCATTCCATTTTTCTCGGTGATGGTTTCAATAACCATCATCTTTTTGCCAGTATCTCTAGTTAGCCCTAATAGATGTGGAGTGTTGTCGACCACTGATGCCTTCTTCGTCTCTCCTGCTTCCATCTCTCGCCACTGCTTGCAATCGATGCGAAGACTGTTGGTAAGTTTACGTTTCAATTGCTTCCGCTCTTCATCTTCAATAGTGCTAACTGGAATGAGTCTTATCACATTAATCAGTTCGGGTGTAGGTTACCTACTGTCCCACGTATGATGACTTTCAATGTATTTCGGAATAATTGTGAACCATATTATCAAATCTTGGAAAATTTTGAGCATGTCTGCGGGAAGATTTATGTGCATCCGTGTAAATGTAAGAGATGAGAAGTTGCGCTGTTGTAAAGCTGAAGATCAATGATCTGAACATCAGGCTTATAGCTAGTCGGTAACGAGTTTAGTATCTACCTCACCTACCGATGTCTGTTCAGCCAGTTATCTTCATATCAGTAGTTTTAGCTTCTAACATTGAATAGCAAACAAAAAGGGACTCCGTCACTTTGCACAACCTAGTATCACCTGTCCACTTCTTAAATTTGGAATTGTAGTTAAAAGATGAAGTTCTGCTGAATAATTTGACGTATCGTTTTTATGCAGACAAATGTGACTTCAAACCTTAAGTGGATATCTATTCCATAAATTTCACTGTGCGCCCCTAAAGTTTCATTTTAAGAGTATTTTTACTTATTCTAATGCAATTTTTGTGCTTATTCATTTGCTACCCATACTCAAACGTAAGCCTCTGTTGTGAGGTTGACACCAATTTATCTTAACGCTAAACTTATCTCGTCGGTACTCCTTTTATCTTGTTGCCAAGATCGGCCTTGAGACGTAATGTTTTATGAACCTTTTTGCAATCCACTTGGCCATAGATGGAAGGGGTCATTTCGTACATGTCGCTATCAAAGTTTTACATTCCAGGTGTCATAAAGTCACTTAGGCACTTGTTTCGTAACACTCATATGTATGACCTGGTTACTTCTTCCAAATACTTGTGTCTACAAATACATTTAAACTGGTAAACACAATGCATTGTGACATATTAGTTTAGGTGGTGTATACATTTGTGATGAAGCATTTATGATGTTTCTTAAAATGATAAGTTATAATATTTACTGTTTTACTGATGATAGATTCTTGCATGCTCCTAAAAATCGCACTTTTGTGCTCCATTCTATATATTAGTGTAACATGAATGGTTTTTTTACAGAGGGAGTATAAAGTGAACTTGAGCGATACGTGATTTCTAAAACACTGCAAACTTCTGTGCATATTCGTTCTGTAAAGGTGTTTTCGTCGGTTAGCTGATATCTTCATCAGTGGTATGTGATGTACAGATGCGACGGACTTTATTAAATAGCCATTTATTTGACTTTCGTTGTTTGGGTGGGGCAAACCTGCGAAAATTCAGATATTATCTTGCTCATGTAAGCTTTCTGTAAATTAACTGTTCTATGTAATCATCTTATCTTTAACTCAGATTATGTCTAAGAGTGGCAGATTATCATGTTTTGCAGCTCCGCATGTCAGAGTAATATGACTTTACACAGTGTTGAGTCTTTTCAATAGACTGACCGTATTCTGGTGCTCAGCACATACGTATTTATTGTTTTCGGCATGTATGTAGTAAAGGAAAGCATTTGTAATTGGATTACCCGCACGATTTTCGAAATATGAAGTAATAAATATCGTCACTAAGGGTTGTAAAGGACTTTGATAGCTATACCATCAACTCTCCGAAAATGTTTGCCTTCAGAAGTTAAATAATTTAATTGTCATATAATCAAAGAAACTGCTTCAGATAATATATAGTAGAACAATGGGTTGACAAAATACCATAGAACAGATTGTTATACGTATGAATCTAAGCTGACCCATTTAAATTAGGAAGTTCAGATCTCAAAGGTTCAAGTAGGATAAATCTCTCTTTGCCAGCCACACTTATATTACAGTTTCAGTAGTTTAGTGTTGACTTCCTCTTGTATTTTTCTAGTGTCATCTATTGGTACATCTGTTATGAGTTTACTTTCATCGATGAGGACATAACACTTTACTTTTATGGCCACACCTATTCGTCACAACCTCACCTTTGCCTTACTTGGCTTAAGAATGATTATAACAAATATGCTGCATAATTCTTTTAAAGACTTAAAGTGTTCGGATTTTGAACTCTCCCTTTGTCTTGGTCCTTAAGTACGGAATCGCTTGATAATATAAACTTACTTAACCTGTAATCAACTTTATCTGACTAAGTTTTAACAACAGGACACTACTGATATTTAAAATAATCGAAGTGGCATCGGTATCCAACTCAGGAACTTTCCTGAGAAAAACTAAATTAGATCGAAGAAAAGTGCTTCCCTCTCATGAACTACCTATTCATCTAGATTGACTGAAAATCAGCTAGTATGAATGTCATTAGGAGCTGTATTAGTAATAATAAAAATAATAATAATAATAGTTGTAAAGCTAAGTGAGTGGAAAATATTTTCCTATCAACTGAATCACTTTCAGCTTATCAGAATTTATATAAGTGACACTTATTCTACTTAGATTATTCATTTGAATAATTAGATCGAATAGGACCTAACGAATACCAAACCTCTTACGTAAAATAGAAAATCTGATTATTTATATCCATCAAACTATTGATACCTTCGTTTAAAGAATGAAAATAACAGATAGCCGTCAATATGCAGGGGTGATTATTACTGGATTAGCTTGTAATTATATAGCAATTATAACATATTTCGCGAAAATAAAACACTTAAGAAACGATTTTCTCATTTGTCACTTATCATTAATTTGAAACTGCAGGTAGAGAGAATAAAAATTTTTCCACGTCTTTGTTTTTTTCTAGCTGAAACTAAAATAATTTCCCTTCATAAATCACAAATGTTGCTTGCGAACAGAAAATGTTTAAGTTGATGAATGTAATAATTGATTCGAAACCCTAAAATGGGCACTGATACCATTGTGAAACAATCATCTTTTTGGTGATTTTTTAGAAAAATTAAGGTGGAAGTCGGCATACACATTTTACATCATTATTCAAAACATTTCTAAAAGACAGTAAGTGTTCATTCATTCCAACTTTATTGACATTGTGAATAGCTAAATAATTATGCTTCTGCTTTTGTGAATCTTGGAAGATAACTATTTGATGTTGAAGTTAACTTGATTTCTTTCTGATGATCTGATGACCAACATGAATGGCTTGTAAATACTAAAAACAGTAAGTTGTACACATTTGATAGCTAACATTCTATTTATTTCAACTTCATTAAATTACTCACTGTCTTCAAAACCTCAACTTTGACTCTGAAATACTTAGAATAATATTATTTTGTCACCATGTGTAAATATAACTTTCTATTCTACTGTCAGTTTTGTTAGACATCATTTTTTGATATAACACTAAGTGTATATCCAAGACGTGTGATGAAGCTGAGTGTAGTAGCCTTAATTTACCTTCTGTTTGTTATTATTTCAAATAATTACCTTCAAATATTGCGCAGGCAATGAAGAGTGAATGAATTGCACAAGATTCTACATAAAAACAAATGAAGTTAACACTGACAATGTCACCAAGCCTGATGACGAAATGATGACAGTGGAATATTAAACTTCAGTGAAGTCGCCATCGAAATGTTTTCAGCAACCGTGTGGACTACAGTTAAGTAGGTGATGAGCCATAACTGTTGTGTAAAGGCTAACGATATTATCCGACTGTCTACACATCAGTAGATGGAGTGGGTTTCGAACCTGTGACTATATGGTTGAAAATCAACCACCTAAACCACAAATAACACTAAATCATCTTCATTATAACTTAACGGCAAATATTTTCTTTTTCACTATGGGTTAATCTAATCAAATATTTGACAACAAACGTGAATGTTTATTAAGAATTTACAGTCGAAAGATGTGAAAAATCTCAAAGATTAACACTGACTGCAATTTTACAGACGCTTTGCGTTACATGTTCAAAAGAGTAAGCAACTTTGTCAGCTGATCACTAAGTAAATTTGAACCAGTAGTTAAGAAAAACAAAATATAACGCTAGCCAAATTATATCAAGAATTGTTTTTTCCTCAGTCACATGGAAACTGAACACAAGATTGTATTAGGTATTCAAAGGTTCATAAGGATCGAATCAAACGCTTCGTGTGATATCGTTCACTAAGTGTTATGCATCATTAAAAAGTTTGTTGAATGCAAATGAGTGGTTTCAGGTTGTTTAACAAGTAATAATTAACCTTAAAACATACCCTATTCCATTCGATTCAAAGTAATTGCTTATTCTGTGTAGCATAAATTTATTAAGTGTTTGGCTCTGGAAAACGTTACCTATACTTTATTTGTTCAACAATATCTAATGAGATGAGAGAGAAACAAGTAAATTTTTATGTTAACAGACAAAAATCGCAGAATAACCCCTCTCTAGCCTGTCTTACTATTATTATTTGTCTTATATGATAGAAGGGAACGATGATATATTTTACAAGCAAAGAAATTACTTACGTATTCAAAAAAAACAAGTGAAGAGCGGGATTCATTTGAATCTTATGTATCAGATGTGATGTAAGAATTAAATTACTGATAAGTTTTAAAACTGCTGGGTCACAAGACAATTTTTCAGACGCACCGCAGAGATACGTGTTTGACCACTCCAGTATAACCCTGTCAAACATTCAGTTACAGATTTTGTCTTTGGGACCAAAGTTTTGTTATGCCTCATCCAGAGAACTTGACACAAAAGTGCAATTTGAAAATCTTATCAGCCAGACTAGAAACTTAATCCCGACGTCCACCGAAAGCTTCAAGCCTTTCATATCCATATTATTACATTGTTGCCACCAATATTTGAAAACACCATGTTGACAACGAGATATTGTTTCGAAAGAGCACAATTGAAAGAACTACTAAACAACAAGGATATTATACTTGTACGCTTAGACGAAGGATCTAGTATCGTGGTTTTGATCGGTCGGATTATATTGATAAACTATGCCTAATTCTCAGCGATGATAATAAATTTTCTAAAATTCAGAGATCAGAAGGATAGAACAGAAGATGTTGAAAATCAAATATCGAAAATCTTAAGAAAATTGGAAGAAGAATGTTCAATTACCCCAGATATGTATGAGCAGCTTAGACCATCTGGTTCAAACATGCCCCGTTTATATGGTCTGCCGAAGGTGCATAAAGATGGTCTTCCTCTTCGTCCAGTACTGGATATGTTTAATTCACCTTATCACTCATTGGCAAAGTGGCTTGCAAAAATGCTTGGACTGGTGAGATTAAATCTATGCAAATATAGTTTTCCTGACACATTTGGTTTTGTTCGCTGCATCGGAGCTGTCAACGTAACGGGTAAGCGTATGATATCGATTGATGTTTGTTCTTTATTTACCAACGTTCCACTTGTTGAAACCGTTTGTTATCTATGTGATTACATTGATTCGAATAGTATTAACATTGAATTACCAACGAGCCACCTAAAAGAACTAATATTCAGATGTACGTTTAATGTACAGTTTAGATTCAGTGATAAAATTTATAATGACTGACAGTGTTGCAATGGAGTCTCCACTAGGCCCTGTCCTGGCTGATGTCTTTATGGCAAAGCTTGAAAACAGGCCCCTTAAAGAAATAACTTCGGAACTTTATTTGTCCATAAGGTACATGGACGACACCTTTCCGATTTGCGACGAAACATGTTCAGTGAAAGAGCTGTTAAGACGTTTCAATGATTGTCACGCATCCATTAAATTCACTGTAGAAGAAGAGTTAAACTCATCATTCCACTTTCTAGACGTAATGTTAAAGAGAAGGGATGACGGCTTGATTCAAAGGTCACTCTATCGAAAACTAACTTGGACTGGTCAGTTCACTTACTTTTATAGTTGGGTACCTGTTGGTTGTAAGAGAAATCTCATTCACTCACTGTATTCTAGAATCTATGGAATATGTTCAGAAGATACGGTGGGTGCTGAAATCAAAACTCTTAGAATAATACTATCTAATAAAGGATATCCTAAAAGATTTATTCATAAGAATCTGAAGAAGTAAACCACATCCCATTACAGTCCCTAGGAAAATTTTAACCATGAATCTAGAATTCAAAGGAGACACCACAGTCGAAGTGCTGAAAAATCATCTGTCAAGATTTATCAGTAGTAGCTTCTATGCTGCTGGACTGAGACTGATATTCACCAGCCGCCGTCTGATTCGACAATGCGTGAAGGACAGGCTTCCACTTATGTCCACATCTATGTGTATCTACAAGTTCACATGCTCCTGTGGAGCTGACTATATTGGACGTTGTAAGCAGGCCCTCCGAAAACGTGTTACTGAACACTACCTCGTTTGGCTTACCAGAGGCGAGCAAAGGAAAACAAATTCATCCATGTGTGAACACATTCGATTGGGACACTCAGCACCTCCAGGTTCATACTTTAAAATAATTTACAAAGTTAAATTAAACTACTCCAAAGGTTTACGTTTCCACCACTTATGCATAGCTGAAGCATTAGCTATACATGAACACAAACCGAAACTTTGCACTCAAAAAGGTTTTGGGAAACAACTTTCTCTACCTTAGCCTTGACAATTCATTTTGTTGATTTTGTCAATTTTAGTCCACTTTGGTATACTCCTCTTTTATTATCATCATTATCACCAATTTTCACTTCATTGACAACATTTGACCCATATTTCACTTTTTAATATCAATTCATTCCTTGTTCATTGACCTATTTTACACGTTTCAGCTTAATTATCACCGTTTTACAATTCTTTGACAACACGTGTCTCTTATCTTACCACCTGTTATTAATTCTTTCTTTTTTCAATGACCCATTTTCTATCTCTTTCAAATGAACAAATACCACCACCTCCACCGATTGTATATTTTACATACTGACTGAGCAACTTTTTAGTGCAATTATCTGTCACTTTACTGAGTATAAATAGGACTGTATAGCTTGATAATGAAGTCGTTGAAAAGAAATATTTCTTTGCTGATGAGTGCGTTGCTGTTGTTAGTGAGTAAATGGGTATATTTCGTCAAAATCTGGTTTTACTGAATAAAATCTCTGAATAAGTGGGTCGATTAAAAATTGAGATTGAAGTCCTCTTATTACTATGTAAAGTCATTATTTACCCATTGTTAACTTCATCAGACCTAGACGATAGATGTTATTTAGCAACTCACTTTTTACAGTTAGTTTCCACTTGTGATAGACTTTTCTAAAGCAGAAGTGTTTACAGTCATCAAGTCTAGACATATTATTGACTCTGTTCAACAGCTGTCATTATAGTCTTGATAATCTATATCCAGATGAAACCTGATAGAATCTTCTAATGATTATACGCTTAACAAACATTATGGAATATAGCGTTTTCGTATGTATGGTTCGTATGGTGTAATGGTTGTGTGATGCATCACTGTAATTTTGAAAGAGATAGTAGGTATCAGTGGTTCGGATGAAGGTGGTTTATTTAGATTACATTTGTTTTCAAAGGCAATTAATTAGTTCGATTTTAGGTAGTATTTAAACTTTTAGGTGAATAAAATGGCTTCGTTCGCTTATCAAACTGATGTATTTATATATTTTTTTGGCAGAAATTCTCTTTCAACACTGCGATTATGCTTTTGTCAACTGCCTCATATCTTGATTACTTCCATTAAAATCTTTCGCTTGGTATATTACATAAGGGAGCTGAAACTATTTGGTGTAACTCACCCATCACTTTTTCAGTTCATTAATACCTACATTTTAAACTATTTTCTTTATTAGTTGCTTTTAATTTTTCCTGATCTAATAAGAATGACCTATTTTATTTTGCTTAGTGCTCTGAAAGCTGACCTAACTGAATAACACTGTAGTTGATAGACATATAAATTCAAGAAAGCAACTACCTGCAGTCATTTTATTTGGCAATTAGCAACCACTTTATTCACAGCTGTCCCCTTGTATTTTCTCAACAAGGATAAGAATAAAATTACATCAAACTATATGCTGGTACGGCTAAATATAAGAATCCAACTGTTTGTTACCTAGTGACGTGTCTTATGTGAGCAAAAATATGTTAGAACACAACTCACTTATCAACTTTTTAACAGTACAAATTTGTCAAACCTCAGCTATCTCACATACTCAAACTGATTATCATTATGATGTTCCTTCTCTCTGATTACAGTGGACTGGGACTGAGATCAGAAATCCTGACCGAGCTGCCATTATAAGATCAAGCGATAGCAACACGTCAAGCATTTACGTGGCAGTCAAACAAAATCACTAGTGGTTGAAGTGAAACAAAAATTTAGTTTACGGTCAAGTCGCGTAGGTCAGTTGGTAGATCACCAGACCGAAAACCTGGTGGTCGCTAGATCGAATCTCATTATTGGCCAAACTTTCATTTCACCTTCAGTCATAACCATGCATCAATAATAGTATTAAGAATTAACTGGTAATTTAAATTGCTACAATTAACACTAGTCGAAATATTGTTAAGGGGTATATTTTTGTTGCCATGTTACATACTGAGAATTCGAAATAGTATCAAAATAGTTTGGAATAAAGTGATTTCGACAAAGTGGCTCATTAGTAACGCGCTCATCAACAAACCTAAGGGTCTTAAGTTCGACTCAAGATAGGGTCATATGTATGGACTAACGAGAAAATCCGCACTGGGATAAAACAGCTGTTTTCAGTGGTTCCGCCAGAATACCTTATAAAAGTAGTTAGTCGAATACGTTCAATTGAAACATAATACTGACTGAAATATTTTATAGGCTTTGCTCTTGCATAATTATGTAGTCCTGAGTGAATCACAGCATAAAGATTAGAAGAATGCCTAACAATTATAATGTGAACATAAAATCTCTTAGTAAAATGCTTTTTGCTTTAAAAGGCGACAATTTGTACATCTACTTTTCGTATTAGAAACTACAATCAATTTCCTAACTGAACTAAATCCAGCCAAATCAATACCGAGTGGAGAAAAGATTCAACAGAAACGAACACTTGAAACAATCTGTCCATCGTATAATTGGATAAGCAGGGAATGATATTCCAGAAGAAAGGCGCAAATTCAAGATGACCAGAAAGCCTTTGAAAAAGATGGAATTAGCTCCAATTTTGAGACAATCTTTATCGCTTCTGCTGAGAGAAAAAACAAAGCAGTATATTATTAAGTTGGAGCTATTGCAGTAAATTAGAACCATGGGTCCCAGTCATCGCGAAGATTTAGGTACCCACTTCCGAAGGATCCCATACATGAAGAAAGCAGCTATTCGGTGCCCACAGGTTTTCAGTGGTTCTCCAAATGATATCAATTCTTGAAGCATGTGAAGTTGATATCAGAAGCCTCCTGCTTCAAACTTAACTAAAGTCAAATCAACTGATTTGAAAACATTAATATTCGAGAAATCAATATTCATAAGGAAAGCACATAAAGACAGTGTCACAATCGTTCTGATTAAAGAAGATTATGAAGGAAAAACATTAGAACATATAGAAACAGAACAGCATCAGCTTTTTTGAGGGACTAAGCATTCCAGCATATTAAATAAAATGAAAGCTGAAACATGAAAGTTACTTAGTGAAATGAAACTTAAATTTAAGAGTGCAACACAGTTTTCATCAATTTCTAAGACGAACACAGCTTCTAGATTCTAGAGCAGACGGAAATTCCACAAAATGTAAAGACTCCCTTGATTGAATTTATAAGTTTAACAACTTATCGTCTATCGAAATATGACAAATTATACTTGAAGCTCTTTAAATACATCTCTTTAAATGTTAAAATCAAATAATTCTAACGTTTCTCATAGAAGTCTGGTCCGAGCTTCTTCAAGAAAATAGTCAAAACTAAACTATCAAGGACATATAAATGAATCCAAAAATATTTATTTAATCTCCTTGATCCATCCTCTTCTTATAGCTATCGCCTTTCTAAAATATGATGACAAATCACTTAGTAAAAATATTAAGTGATGATTGAAGGTGAAATGGAAATTTAGACGAAGGCCGCGATCACTGGCATTCCAACCCGATGCTCTAGCAAATGAGCTACGAGATCCGACGACTGATCAGATTTTATTAAATTTCAGTCACTTAGGCTTTACTCGACTCTCATAATCTTTTCATCCTACCTTCAATCATCACATAGTATCAGTGCCAAATATTTGGTTATCCGATTTCGAAAAAAAGTGACTATACAAAGAAGATGGGTCAGGGAGATTAAATACACATCTTTGGTCTCATTTATACATGCTTGATATTTTGACTTTGATTATTTCTTTGAAGAACCTCGAACTAGACTTCCGTGAGATTCATTGGAATTATTTGATTTCAAATTCCCTGTGACTTTCACAACTACAATCTTTATCTAATGTCAAACATTTTAATCAGCGACCAATATTTACCATACTGTGTGGTTAAATCATGACCATGGTCTGTATGAATTACTTTGCAATAGTGTCATATGAAGAAAGAGTTTCCGGTTCGGGTGAAAAAGATCAATCTCTGAAGTCCAACAGCGTCAGCTGCAATAAGCAGAAGAGTTGAAAAAAAATAATTATAATTAATTGTCCCTTGGGTTCCTAATGTAACATAGGGCTTCAGTAGCACGTCGCCATTTCACTCTCTTCTCTGCAATCTTCTCAACTTCGCTCCACAACAGCCCACAACATCTCATTTCCTACTCACACGATCTCCTCCATGTCACCCTCACCTCAGACGCCCAACTCGTCAATTCCCATCTGGCTTCCACTCCAGCAACTGGTCTGATGCGTGATGCATATTTGTCCAGCGATGGGCTCTTGCTTTGTTGGTTCGTCACCAGCCAGAGTTTCTGGTTGCTTATTCTTATTATTCTGGTCATCTGAGCTTCAGTGTCGAGCCAACGTAGGCAGTTGTTGATGAATGTCTGTAGTTTGTTGGAAATGCCTTTCGTAACGCGCCGAGTTTCTGAACCGAACAGGAGCAGGAGCACTGACTTGACGTTGGTGTTGAAAATCCGGATGTTGTCCATGCATTATGCTGAATGCAGTGGAGTGCAGAAGATCTCCATACTGGTTTCAGGCTAATGAACACCTGTTTTGCCGTCTTCCCGATCCTGACTAGCTTTGATATCCTCGTCTGTGCCTGTACTGCCTGTAGTTGAAACGATGCTGCCTAGTAGGGTAGGTGAGAGAGGCTACTTGCTTAAAGTTCGTCCCGTTGATGGTGACTGAAGTTTGTTGTCTTCTCTACATTCACTAGACGTCACGTCTTCGCTGCCCTGCCTCTTCTGTCAACCTGTTAGCTTTCACCTGTAGATCTTCATGTTTGTGTGACATCAGACATAAGTCATCGGCACACTGCAAATCTTCTAGGTTCTGTTCCCCAGTGCAGCCAGCATATCCATTTCTTCTCACTCCTCACTGTTTGTTGCATGATCCAGTCGACCACAATCATGAATATCATTGGTGATAGTAGACAGCCTTGTTTGACTCCTTCCTGTCTTCACTTCAGAAGCATCACTGAGCTAAGCTTTCTATTGTAAATTACTTGGTATGTTGACATTAGTCTGACAGAACCATAAATGATTTCTTCTAATTGAAACTTAACAATGACACCAATTGTACATTAATAAATAATGGTTTTTGTATAAAGCATATGAAACAATACATTCTACAACATAGGTACCTACGTAAACACGCTTTATCTATCCTCCATTTTTCATTGGAGAATGACAATATGAAATATGAACTTTTAATGAGAAATGATAATTACTTGCTCTGGATAACTAGCCATTTATAAAATGACTTACGTACAGTGAATACTTGATGTACTGCTTGAAAATATATTTTGATGTTTAATAAAAATAATGATAATAATGACCACTTTATTCCAAACAACGTATGTGATACATGATAAAACTTTCAGTAGGTAATATTTCAACAAATACACACTCTCCGTAATTAATTTTTTTTAAAGAAATAATTACTGGATCTGAATAGTAATAGTTAATAATAGTAATAACAGTATTAAAAGCACTAGTGTGAAATAAATAGATGATGTTAAATTAGTGTCTGGTCTGGACTTGGGTATGAACACAAAATCAGGTGTAATTTTGGCGATGTTAGTTCACTCAGCCAGTGCTTTTATAGGTGATTTCATATAGGAATCCCAGGAATAGTACTGTGCTGTATTTTTGAGCAATTTATGTGCCTATTTTCATCCAGCGTAATGTTTTTTTCAGTTTCATTCTTACCTTGAGAAACGACAGTTCCAAAACATTTTAAAACCATGCAACAGTACGTTCATGCATCTAGAAAATATCTTTAAAAGTTTTAAACAAACACAAAGGGGATAATATGGGTAAATATATTCTGTGGAAAAATATTTTGGTAGCTCCAGGTTTAAGCAAGCCGCATATTCTGCTGAAGAAGCTGTAGGCTACACGGCAAAATTTTTGGAACGACCTTTCTTTGATGTTGCAGATATGTTGGGAATATATGTAAATATACCCATTCAATGATAAAATGCAGGTTATTTAAAAATTCCTCCTGTATTCTTAGAGATTCCATCGAGGTACATCTGTAAACTTCTACATAAATCAGATTAAAAATGATTCTCATGTTGGAATCCTGTTTGACACAAGGTGATCAAATATAATTCTACTAAATATTCCTTTTTTAGCTGTTGTCTACTCATTCATTACTGTCATCTTTCGAATTGAGTGTTTGTTTTATTTTTTTCCTTTGCTTTCAACTATTTCTGGTAAATAAGATACAAGCGTTTAAGCTTTCACTCAGGTAATATTAGAAAAATGTGAATTATTCATTTGTGAAGAAAAAAAACGTTAATAGAAAAAGCAAATAAACTGAAGTTAGGTCAGAAATAAGCCCTTAGGCAAATTTATTCAATAATCTAAGTAGAAATTAATAAGTACGCGAAAGTTAACAGAGTATGAGAGGATAGCTAAAAAATATACCGTGGTTACCATATAAGCATTAATTAGGTAAAGTTTGACAAAAGATACAGATTGATGCTAAAAATCAGTCTATTACTTTTCATATCAGTGGCTTTAAATTACATTGGCTTTGCTCTGAAAGTGACTGTTCGTTCGAAATTATTTCCATACAAAATTTGAATAATCCATCTGTCGCAGGAATTCTCAGTTGTAGTATTTTATTTAACTGCTCGTTCAGTTTTACTTATGCTTATGTAACACGTTAGACGAAAATGAAGTAATATTCAGTAATTCTATGCCACTGATTGACACTTTTAAGTAAAAATTATAAGCATTTAGAAAAATTATGAAGACTGTCGTTTAAATTTCGACTGTTAATAGACTAAGTCTCTGATCTTCGCAAATTGAAAACCAGAATAATCCTAGATGCTCTTATCAACATGATAGTGTATACCACCAATAGCTGTCTACTATATAGTTTTAAATAAATCAACTATTATTTGGAACAAAAATAAATGTATACCGCTCATAAATGGAACAAAAAGCCTGAGATCAGAGGAAGTGTTCTTTTTTTGAATAAAAATAGTATTTACGAGG
The DNA here is from genome assembly GCA_944470555.2 of Heterobilharzia americana. Taxonomy (NCBI): domain Eukaryota; kingdom Metazoa; phylum Platyhelminthes; class Trematoda; order Strigeidida; family Schistosomatidae; genus Heterobilharzia; species Heterobilharzia americana. The sequence goes on along the minus strand of OX104129.1, from coordinate 32,075,808 downwards.
ACAAGGCGATGGACTTTAAAACTGTATATGGATAACTTTAATCTGATTTTATTACTGGAACAAGTATTCATGAGAAAAGCATACGCTTCTTTTTGATGAAAAGTTTCGTTTTATTGATGAAAAAACTGATTATCATGTGACAATACTTTTCCTTGATTCACCAGTTTTTATTTCCAGAATACAGAGATTGTTTTAATGATTAGAAAAGGTTATTTTACTGACTAATCTCACAGGAGATATTATTCTAGTGATAAGAATTTAGATCATTCTATACATACTATCGTGAACTTGAATTTCTGTTATGGACTCCGACTGTATTTATGAAACAATTTTCAGTCCCTTGAATACTTAATCTACGAACGGAGAATAAAATAACAAAACTTTATAATACCTATTGGAAAGTTTATAAGGTAGAATTACTTATATGTATACAAGTTTTTCTAAAATTCTTGTTTATTCGACAAGTGAAATTCCTATCTTCACAATAGGGGAAAAGTTCTTTAGTAACATTTACTATAACTTTGAATCATACGGTATCAAAGGATTTGTCTTGAATTCCTTCATTTAAAGAACATAAGACATGATGCGATCACAAATCTACTCACATTTCCCACCAGTTGAGTTTAGGAATCAAAACTATAACTGAAGCATAGAAATGAAAACATTGAGAATTTATTCTGCCTAGCTTCACAATAATATTGAGCTTCTTAAAATCGTGTAGCAGCTTAAGTGCGTCAAATATCGTTCAAGTCATAAGGAATTAAGACTAGTAAGAGCGGAACTGGATAAAACACTTGATCATATAAACGTACGTCATTAAAAACATACTATTGATAAGTAATCATGTGTGTTTGATATAGCATAGTCAAACATGAGACTTTGGACCACCTGAGTTTCAGGTTGTTATTCATCGTAGACTGACATCAGTTGGAGGAACAAAAGGAACCTGGGAGTACTGGACAGCTGTTTCGTCCTAGTATGAGACTCCTCAGCAGTGCGCACCCACGACACCACACCAACAGGGATCGAACCCCTGACCTTCAGGTTCCGCGGTCAGCGCGTAACCACTGAGCCACTGGGTCAGAATACAATGCTCCATATTTTCAACTTCTGTTAGCTCACCTGAGTTTACTAAACTTTACAGTTTACTTCTGGGAGCGAATAGGCTTCGAAAATTTTACATCCCTAAAGTATTATTCCAAAGACTCTGGAATCTATAATCACGTCTTACCAGGTAAATATAATGAAGAGTAAAATGCAGTAAAACAAGCAGTTTTTAGAATCATCCATGTGGGTGCAAGCTTTTGTCCTGAACCATATAATGGAGTACATGTATTGTGGCTAGATCGTAACAACTAGTAATACTTCAGGTTTGTATGATAGCTTCTCTACCACAAGGTCGTGATGAAGAAGTGGGTTGCACTGACGAAGCTTGTTCAGCTTTGCCAACTTTACTCACTTGTACAATACATGTTTCTCCGATGGCTATAGTTATGAATGGTCATGTGGAGTAATATATATTCACTGATGTTAATAATCTTGGTATAGTCGATCAATATCTTGTTTACAAATGTCATTGAACAGGAGGTTCGAATACTTTGCTCACAGATACTCTCACATTACCTTGACTTCAGATTATCATAATCTTCTTATTATTACTTGCCTAAGACACCTGATCATGCCTCCTCGAATACTAAAGTTGGTTGTTAGTTTGCTTGAAAACCAAATGTACTTGTACTGTTTGCGCAGTTTCGACCAGTCTACTTTGTCTTTGACTGAGTTTAATATCTGCTGCATAACTTGTTAGCTATTCTACTTTTATATCTTAAATTTGGGTGTAGATGTACCTTTGCGCATCAAATCCTAATTTTTAATTGGACTGCAATCTTTGAAGGTAAAATTCAGGGCTCATTTCGCTATCCTACATAAGGATCTATTTCATATGAGCATCTTTTCTGTTTTAGTTATCGCTTTAACCACCAAATATGTAAGTCAGACTCGTTGATACGTTCTACGCATTGAATACATTTCGGCGACAGGCTTGTGTCTTCCAGATGCAAAGTGAATTTCACCTGTAAAGGAAAATTTTTTCTAATCGCGTCCTATATTTCCATATTGATTCATTTAAAACCTGGGTAAAAGTGTAAAAAAACCAAAGACATACACAAAATATATAATTTATTATTTATCCGTTGAGTTCTTACTGGAAGATAAAGCTTCAGTAGCACATCGCCATTTCGCTCTCTTCTCTGCAATCTTCTCAACTTCGCTCCACAACAGCCCACAACATCTCATTTCCTCCTCACACGATCTCCTCCATGTCACCCTCACCTCAGATGCCCAACTCGTCGCTTCCAATCTGGCTCCCACTCGAGCAACTGGCGTGACGCGTGATGTCCCCAGTCGGCATTCTCAGTGTATCCTCAATACAATCCATCTCCACTTCATCCTGCATATTTGTCCAGCCATAGGTTCTGCTTTGTTGGTTCGTCACCAGCCAGAGTTTCTGGTTGCTTATTCTTAATATTCTGGTCATCTGAGCTTCAGTGTCGAGCCAACGTAGGCAGTTGTTGATGAATGTCTGTAGTTTGTTGGAAATGCCTTTCGTAACGCGTCGAGTTTCTGAACCGAAAAGGAGCAGGAGCACTGACTTGACGTTGGTGTTGAAAATCCGGATGTTGTCCATGCATTATGCTGAATGCAGTGGAGTGCAGAAGATCTCCACACTGGTTTCAGGCTGATGAACACCTGTCTTGCTGTCTTCCCGATCCTGGCTGGCCTTGACATCCTCGTCTGTGCCTGTGCCACCTGTAGTTGAAACGATGCTACCTAGTAGGGTAGGTGAGAGAGGCTACTTGCTTTAAGTTTGTCCCGTTGATGGTGACTGGAACTTGTTGTTAGTGGTTGCGTTGGTTGAGTAACATAGTCAGTTCTCTTCATGTGTTGTCCGCTCCCACTCTGGCATTCATGTCACCCATTAGAATTTCAATGTCACCAACTGCGCTCTTGATTGCAGTTGTCTGTAGAACGCCTCCTTCTTCTCTTGTTCTGCATTATTTGTAGGTGAATAGCGTAGCATTGTATGATTGTGACTTTCCTTCCTTTTGAATTGAAGCTTTGCTGTCATGATCCTGGAGATTGGTTTCCACTGCATGAGTGCCTTCGATACCGTTGAGGACATCATGATAGCCACGCCGCCACCCAGTGCGCTCGTGGTTGTCGTCTGGTTGACAGAAATGCAGTATAATATTGACTCTCCTCTCAGGTTGACAGTTTGGACAGTCCACTTCCATTCCACCTGCTTTCGCAGATTCCTAGCACTTCAATGCTACACCTTCTCATCTCTTTTCAATCTAGGGAGCCTGGTTAGATTCATACTTGGTGCGGACATTCCATATCCTCATACTTACTTTCGCCTTTATCGAGGGAGAGAAGACACATCGGCCAATTAGCTTCCTGAAGGCTTTCACCAACCGGTGTCATTTCGCCTCTCCGATTCCAGCGAGGAAGATATATATATATATATATATATATATATCTATGTTCAGCTGGGATACTAAATTATTCTAAGCCAACGAAACTTAGCAGTATACAAGTTGTTTCACTTATTAGTGATATGCTAAATTTCTTTAGAGTAATAAAAAACATTTTTTCTGGAGAAATCTATTTACCCTCACCACTTTCACATGAATATGGATTGTTGCCTCGTTCCCTAATTTTCGATGATAACAAAAGTGAAGTTGATTCCACTAGGATTCATTAACACATGAACTAAAAAATTTTAAAAATTCATCTACGTTTGTTCGCTTTGTTCGCCTTAACTGAAATTATCAGATGAATTTGAGGCCACATCGATGAATGTCATTTATATCGAACTTAAAGTGCAAAACTGGGGATCAGTCTTCCTCATACCATTTTATTACCTTATATTTCTAGCTAGAAACTTTCAATGAACCTGACTTTCGTCAGAAATAAACTGTCTGGTTGTTTTTTTATTGATAGGCAAGTCTAAGGTAAGAGAAATATGTTACGATCAAATATCCTATCAACGTTCTAACATTCTACAAAATATGTCCACCTGACCTAGGCTTATTTGGGTTGTGAAGAACAACGTAACTAAGAAAGAAAGAGCTGATTTTGAAGAAAGTTACGATTAGTTCAACTAAAATAATTTATAAAGCGTGAAATAAGACAGTTCATATGCTAAAAGCACTATACATTAGAAGGGCTCCTTTAGTGACTTGTCTCATAGTAAATATTCACAGAACAGCCTTTCTTCTAAAAGGATATCATATAGATTTATAAAGTTAAGCTAAGATATAACGGCTAAAAAATAATTATAGTGTGAAAGTGTGTGACTAGAATGTTAGTACAATTACCAACCAAACAGACATTTCTTGATGCAATATATTTCCTATAGAACCTTGAACTACTTCAGTAGACATTTTAACACTGGTATGAAAAACGTTTGCTGAATTTCCATCTAGGCGTTCATTCATCTGGCTACAAATACTCACACTCCAACATAATGGTCATAACTCCAAGAAGATCACCTTTGACACAATATAAAATAATATACCTGTCACCTGTTAAAATATTTAATGGATGACATCAAAATGCTGCATTATTTCTATATTCCATTTCTCGAATACATATCAAGCTTTACACTACAGGTTGATGTATAGCGTGTATGGCATGAAAGCATGTCTATGGCAAATGTTGCATATAGCTGGTTGCAAACAGTGATATGAATTAGGTAGTATCAACCAAAAGTCTGTTTTTGTTGTCATGAACTACTTTTATATCTAAGAAATAATATTTGAGATAATAGGTTATTAAAAGATACAGACTAAAAAATGAATATAATGTTACTAACTTCATTTAGCTAATTAGGTTGCTTGCAGAAATTGATATTTTATATCGGATAATGGAAATTAATAAGAGACAATTCAGCGAAGAAAAGTTTCCTTTCCAGGAATTATTTTCCAAATCTGTACATAGTAATCATAGTTACAACAAAATATATAAAAATATATCTACCACTGGCTAATGGCTGAGTATAAGTCACAGACTCGTCCGTCATGGCCAATCTAGAGAACAGTCAACAGTGTCCACTGATCGGCCGATTCCATGTAAATAAGAGACACATAGATAACACTTTCATCATTTGAGAAAAGGAAAATAACTTTGAATAAGTACCCACTAGCCAGTGGTAGATATATTTTATATATTTTGTTGTAACTATGATTACTATGTACAGATTTGGAAAATAATTCCTGGAAAGGAAAGAATAATTTAGTATCCCAGCTGAACATAGATATATATATATATATATATATATATATATATATCTTCCTCGCTGGAATCGGAGAGGCGAAATGACACCGGTTGGTGAAAGCCTTCAGGAAGCTAATTGGCCGATGTGTCTTCTCTCCCTCGATAAAGGCGAAAGTAAGTATGAGGATATGGAATGTCCGCACCAAGTATGAATCTAACCAGGCTCCCTAGATTGAAAAGAGATGAGAAGGTGTAGCATTGAAGTGCTAGGAATCTGCGAAAGCAGGTGGAATGGAAGTGGACTGTCCAAACTGTCAACCTGAGAGGAGAGTCAATATTATACTGCATTTCTGTCAACCAGACGACAACCACGAGCGCACTGGGTGGCGGCGTGGCTATCATGATGTCCTCAACGGTATCGAAGGCACTCATGCAGTGGAAACCAATCTCCAGGATCATGACAGCAAAGCTTCAATTCAAAAGGAAGGAAAGTCACAATCATACAATGCTACGCTATTCACCTACAAATAATGCAGAACAAGAGAAGAAGGAGGTGTTCTACAGACAACTGCAATCAAGAGCGCAGTTGGTGACATTGAAATTCTAATGGGTGACATGAATGCCAGAGTGGGAGCGGACAACACATGAAGAGAACTGACTATGTTACTCAACCAACGCAACCACTAACAACAAGTTCCAGTCACCATCAACGGGACAAACTTAAAGCAAGTAGCCTCTCTCACCTACCCTACTAGGTAGCATCGTTTCAACTACAGGTGGCACAGGCACAGACGAGGATGTCAAGGCCAGCCAGGATCGGGAAGACAGCAAGTCAGGTGTTCATCAGCCTGAAACCAGTGTGGAGATCTTCTGCACTCCACTGCATTCAGCATAATGCATGGACAACATCCGGATTTTCAACACCAACGTCAAGTCAGTGCTCCTGCTCCTGTTCGGTTCAGAAACTCGACGCGTTACGAAAGGCATTTCCAACAAACTACAGACATTCATCAACAACTGCCTACGTTGGCTCGACACTGAAGCTCAGATGACCAGAATATTAAGAATAAGCAACCAGAAACTCTGGCTGGTGACGAACCAACAAAGCAAGAACCTATCGTTGGACAAATATGCAGGATGAAGTGGAGATGGATTGTATTGAGGATACACTGAGAATGCCGACTGGGGACATCACGCGTCACGCCAGTTGCTCGAGTGGGAGCCAGATTGGAAGCGACGAGTTGGGCATCTGAGGTGAGGGTGACATGGAGGAGATCGTGTGAGTAGGAAATGAGATGTTGTGGGCTGTTGTGGAGCGAAGTTGAGAAGATTGCAGAGAAGAGAGCGAAATGGCGATGTTCTACTCAACCCCTTTATTCGAGTAGGAACCCAAGGGACGAATAATAATATCAAATGGTGTCTTTAGTTCCTGTGATTATGTAGACAGTATATTTTTACATGATTTTATTTTTGCAGCTGTTTTCATTGAAGTTGAATCTGGCGGTTGTTATAAATCTAAATCTTTTTTACTGGAAGTGCGATTTCATTGATTCATGATATTCATGACACTGTAACATTATTTTCTACTGTATCACGTTGCGGACGTAATTTTTTCTGCAAAATCACATCAAGATATCTGCACAATTTGGAGAATTCCCTTATGTCGTCATAATCTCTTTGTGTTTTTTGGATATAGGTGTCACCTAATTTTTTCTCACGATTAGTAACACAGATAATAATAGTGGTAATAATATTAGTAACAATAATAATGTTGGTAGTAGTGGTAGTAATAGTGTGGAGAGAGAATTTAAAACCTCTACAGGATTACCAATCAAGGAAGGCAACTCAGAAACAATACTTAGGATTCTCAATAAGGCTGGCTGGGATTAGAATACCATTTAAACCTACAAACTCAGAACTAAGCTTTGTGTTTTAAAAGATCCTATTAATCCAGTTAAGTAAAATAATTCAGTTTACCAAATCCCTTGCAACGTTACGCGGTCAAATACGCAGGTCATAGTAGTAGACCATGATCAGTTATGCCATCAGAGCACGAAATCTAAGTCAAAATTGGTAGATCCTAATTAGGGAAGAAATTTAGAAAACTGCTAGGCTACAGCTATACCTGCTGTTGCAGACAACCACACAATATGATGAGTCAGAGTGAAAATCCTTATAACAAACATAGGAGGGTGGAGGAGGAGATTGATAACTGAATGTTTGTTGATTGACTTAACTCCTAATTCACGCAACAGGAATGACTCAGCACCTGTTTCGCATATGTGGAAAATCTCGCTACCCATATCACAAAGGGTGAGTAGAAATTAGGACTATGTAAAAGATATCTCACAGCTGAATAGTTGTCTTCATATGACTATGGATAATAAATAATGTCCGAAACGTAATCCATTAGTTATACTGTTAATTTGTGTGATAAATATAATAACTCAGTAAAAGTGGAGTCAAATTTATGAACTTTGGAAATTAATAGAAAACTACTCATCTTCTAAAGAAGCAAAATTAACTAGATGAATAAAACTCACCATCAAACAGTTAAACATATTGAACAATTCAAGGAAAGCGTTGTAAAACAGAATGAGATGTTTGTATTTCGGCAGTAAAATATAGAATACGTAACATAGGATAATGAAATGATTACTACAGATATGTTCAACTTAAAAAAGGTAGAAGGCATTTATATTTTATTTTCACAGTTGTTTAACTGCGAACTTTGAATTATGCAACATGAAAAAAGCTGACTAAAAATTTGAACTAAAACATTTATTTGAACAGTCTTCGTTAGGAATTTTTTCGCCATAGGTGATAAACACATCAGGTTATAAACATCCGTGTTCGAAAAAAAGTTATAAATAACGAAATCATAGATTTGCAGAGTAAATAAATGTGTATCATATAGGTGAATGATGACTTATGTTAAACAGAGTTCCAAGACTAAATCACCGGCAGGTAAAATTAACTGGTTTCTCGAGTGACTTTAAGGCCACTCTAGCAACAACTGAAATAAACAACTAGACTACTTTATTATATGAAAATCTAGAGTGGCTTCAAGAGTGATTTAAAAACCGAGTGACTGTAAAGGCCTGTTAAGATAACAAAGTATGGCTGTCTAGAGTGACTTTAAAAGCCACCAAAGTAACTGATTAGTCAGTTTATCAAATTCCATTATTTTGTATAAAATACTTTACCAGGCTAAACACCGAAGCCGAATCAGTCATTTCAGTAGTTGCTTCGATGGCCTTTTAAGTCAACAAAATCTTCATTTTCAGCCAAAATGGTCAAAACATATGTGGTCATTTCCATTGTTGCCCGAGTGGCATTGAAAGCTTCCCAATTCGACAATTTTTCCAGCTATACTAGATGAGATTCAGCCTGAAAAATTCCTGTTTCCTGGAAAATAAAAAAAGAATTCCGAATTCGACTATACTAACCGATTTCATATCTTATACAAAAAGATCACACGAGGACTTGAAACGCAATAAATTTATTTTCTACCATAACAGGATGCATTCGGAAACAATGCTTTACTTCCTGAAACTAATTAGCTCATATTTTGAAATGAAGTCTGCGAACCTGCGACTAACCGCAACAAGTCGTCAGAATGAAATGTGATTATATCAACTATAGCAAAAGAAGATTGAAACGATGTGGACCCTACAAACTGTCAACCGGAGACAACAGTCAATAATATACTCCGTTTCTGTCAACCAGACGACAACCACACTGTGTCCGAGTGCCTATCATCATGTCCACAAGAGCATCAAACGATCACTATCATTCAGTGATAACCAACCTCCTCCTACACAATCACCATCATCACAACAAAATTCAACTCAAAAGCAAGGAAAGTCACAGTCATACAATCATACACCACGCACCTACAAATAATGCACATCAGGAGAATAAGGAGAGATTCTACAGGCAACTGCAACCACTACTGGACAAACGTCCAGTTGGCTACATCGAAATTTACTGGGTGGGGTGACATGAGTATCAAAATGGCAGCAGACAACAGAGAAACAGAATCAATCATGGGTTGAGACGAACTCGGTGAAATGATGAGAGAGAGGGGAGAACAATTTGCAGATTTCTGCACATTCAATGATTTGGTGATTGGGTGTGAGGCAGTGTGTACAAACACAAGGATATTCACGAGGCAGAAACATGGATTGGATTTCACCAGATAGACCAGGACACGACACACTACACTGAAAATCGGATCAACTTCATCTCAACATGAAGAGAGTAGAGATGGATATGCAGCACACTGGACTCAGGATCAGATCGAGAAGTGTGGGGTGTGGGGTGGGTGCAGATTTAGGTTCACACAATTCACTATCCAGTGCAAGCAACCCACCTTCAAAATCAAGTTGAAAGCCTTCATGGAAGTTGGTGATAGACCAGAGTTGAAGTTGAACACCGAGAACAGAGAGTGAAGTGGGCCAGGTAACTACAAATGACATCTTCACATCAGGCAGTCAGTCAGTCGGTCAGTGATGAGGAAGAGATGGGAGACGCGTGACAACATTTTCGAGGAAACTTGAATGTAAGAACACTGTAATTGTGTGGAAGAGACGTGGATGGAAACCTGCATAATCGTGTTAGGAAGGAATGAAGGAAGAAGAAAAGGAAGATGTGAGACATGGAATGGATCTCGACGGACACATGGAAGCAGACAGAGGAGTGGAGGAGGATGGTCAAGAAGAAGATGAACCAATGCAGTGCAGTGCTTCCGTATGATGGTTGAGAGAATCGACGGCGCATTGAGGAAAGCATTTACAACAAACTACACACATACATTGCATCAACAAATGCCGCCCACAACAACGACCACGCACACGCTCACTCGATACTGATACTGATACTGAAAATCAGATGGCGAGGATAATAGGAATAAGCAGGAAGGAACTCTGGTCTGTCAACGAACCAACCAACTAACCAACCAACCAAGAACCCATCGCCCAACAAATAAAATATGCAGAAGAAAGTGGAGATCGATTGGATTGGGCATACACAGAGAAGACCGATTGAGGACATCATGCACCAGACATGGCCATGCCAGTCCAGTCCAGGCAATCGAGTGCAAGCCACACGGTAAACCACGAGTTGGTCATCTGTGGTGAGTGTGATATTGATGAGATGGTGTGAGTAAGAAATGAAAGATGATGGATGTTCAGTGTTGGAGCCAGGTTGGCAAGAGTGTAGAGAGGAGAGTGAAATGTAGACGTGCTACTGAAGCTCGTCGTTCCACTAGGAAACGAAGGTACCAATAATAATGATAGTAATACGTTAATATCTGAACAGTAAATTTAGCGGAATGTACTGAGCGCTTAAGTATTGCAGTAAAATATGCTTCATTTGTTTTCCTGAAGGGAAGTCCTAACATATGCACTGTTAAATTGGAAATGTATGATAAAACCGTAAAGAATTTGTGTGTGTAATTAACCAACTGTTTTGCGGAAAGTTACACCATTTAGTTCTTTCAGCTTTCATTTAAAGAGGAAATTATTATTTGAAAGCATCTAAGTACAGACAACTTAGATAGCTTGAACAAACGTAAAAAGGGAAAGAGGAGAAAAAGGAGGAAAACTTCACCTCACCAAAAATATTTACTAATTTGAAAGCTGTTTTCTATTATTCTATGGGGATGTAACAGATTTTTAGACTGATCTATTTAGTAAAGTTTCAAATTTTAACTTCACTAAGAAAAACTCATCATTTTGGAATTGTCACCTGCTATAGAACCAGTACTAGAACAGTTCCTGACGCCAGAAAAACAAGTAAATCTACCGAAGAATATTTTAAAAGAAGAATGAGTAAGGTTCTGAAATCTTTTAAAATAATACAAAGATGAGTACTAAAACTGATGAAGGGAATGTAACAGTGATTGTTAACAAAATGGATTATTATGGTAACGCATGCTAACAACTCTTATTCAGTCCCTATAAAGAAATTCACTTGCTAAAATGCCAAACAACGAAGAGTACAATGAAAACAGATGGTACATTAGCGAATAAATCAACTGAAATCGTTTATAGATTTATTATGGTTTTAATTTGCATCATGCATCATGAATGCAATCACGTTTCTGAAGGTAACTGGAAATTAAGAAACCTCATGTTTCATTAGAACATATTATGAGCTTTAAAATTCTCCAACGTGTTTAATCAAAAACCGCCACATCTATATTTGGGGCTGTCTAAATTTCTGTTGTCACTTTAAGCAAAGATTCTTATTGTATGAATTCAAACGTTTCGAAATCTACTATTGTTGAAAATGAAACAGCGGTGAGTCTTTGATGTCACTGAACTACACAACCGAATTTCTGTTACAAGGAGTTACGATATCATTAGTAACTTGCTAGTAAATGATTACAACTTGTTGAGCAAATATCGTTTGAGTTTCACTTCAACACCACGTTCACAGGATCATTGTAGCAATAGATACATGGAGTAGCACTAGGTTCTTTGATGTTATCTGTCCTTGAAAATCTCTGCATTCCTTATATTGAATCCATAGTGTCTACCATCTTTATCAAACCACCTATTGATTTCAATATACTTATGGTATATTCACAGTCTTAAAAAGACCAACCCTGGGAACATTTTAGGAATTAATTATTACTCAATCATCACATATCGAAACCACATGCAAATATGAATTCGCAAGTGGTGAAGTACCATTTCTAGACTATTTAGTCAAAAGGAATAGAGATGGAAACCTTTGTTTACCGATTTATTGTAAGTTCACACTTAGATTGACGTCTTTATATCAACTTAGCACATCCACTCATTGCTAAACTTTATTTGCTCGAAACTTATTCAGGAGGGTCAAAAACCTCGTCACGGATGAAGACTAAAGTCAAACAGGAGCAAATACATAGTCGGTGTGTTACATCGTAATGACTACTATGGGAACATCCATAAGAAGAATGAAAATCGTGAGCATAAGAAACCAAGAAGAAAATGATGAGTCCTGAAGTCATACAATAGTTGTACTGTTCCGTCAAGGTACAACTGAAGACCTACAAAAGAGTTTATTATATTATTTATTATTAGTCCCTTGGGTTCCTAGTGGAACATAGGGCTTCAGTAGCACGCCTCCAGTGACCTCTGTTCTCTGAGATCTTTTGAACCTGGTTCCACGACAGCCCACAACCTCTCATTTCCTCCTCGCACGACCTCCTCCATGTCACCCTCGGACGTCCAACTCGTCGCTTCCCATGGGGATTCCACTCGAGGGCCTGACGCGTGATGTCCTCAGTCGGCCTTCTCAGTGCATGGCCAATCCATCTCCACTTCCTCCTGCATATTTGTTGCGTGATAGGTTCTTGGTTGGTTCGTTCCCAGAGTTCCTTGTTGCTTATTTTTTCTGGCCATCTGATCTTCAGTAGCGAGCGTAAGCAGTTGTTGATGAATGTCTGTAGTTTATTGGAAATGCCTTTCGTGACGCGCCAAGTCTCTGAACCATACAAGAGCACTGACTTGACGTTGGTGTTGAAAATCCGTATCTTGTTCCGCATGCTGAGTGCAGAAGATCTCCACACTGGTTTCAGGCTAATGAACGCCTGTCTTGCTTTTCCGATTCTGACTTTGACGTCCTCGTCCGTCCCGCCTGTAGTTGAAACAGTGCTTCCTAGATAAGTGAAGGAGGTTACTTCCTTCAAGTTTCTCCCGTTGACGGTGATTGGAGTTTGTTGTTGTTGTTGATGGTGGTGGTGCGGTATCTTCATCACCTCTGTCTTCTCTATATTCACCTGAAGTCCCGTCTTCGCTGCCTCTTCTGTCAACTTGTTAGTTTTTGCCTGCAGATCTTCAAGTTTATGTGACATTAGGCATAAGTCATCGGCGAAATCCAAGTCTTCTAGGTTCTTTTCCGTCGTCCAGCGTATCCCCCTCTTCTCGCTGCCTACTGTTTGCTGCATGATCCAGTCCACCACAATCAGGAATATCATGGGGGATAGTAGGCAACCTTGTTTCACTCCTGTCTTCACTTCAAAGGCATCACTGAGCTTCCCATTGTGGATTACTTGGCATGTGGCATCTTCATATAGTTGTTGAATGAGGCGGATAAAGGTTTGCGGTACTCCGTAGTATTGAAGCAGTTTCCAAATTACTTCTCGGTCGACGCTGTCAAAGGCCTTCTCAAAGTCGATGAAGTTGAGGTAGAGAGCTGATTGCCATTCTACGCTCTGTTCTATGATGATACGAAGCGTTGCAATTTGGTCAGCACATGATTTGTACTTCCTGAAGCCTGCCTGTTCCGGTCGCAGTTTTGAATCCAGTGCGTCTTTAAGCCTCTCCAGGATGATGCGGCTTAATATTTTACTTGGGGTGGACAGGAGAGTGATTCCGCGCCAGTTCTTGCAAGCACTGAGGTCTCCCTTCTTCGGCAGTTTGACAAGGTAACCCTTCTTCCAATCGTCAGGTACCTTCTCTTCCTCCACACCTTCTGCAATAGTGGTGTGAGCATGTCCGCTGTTGTCTCTGCATCTGTTCTCAGTGCTTCTGGCGGTATTCCATCTGGTCCTGCTGCTTTCCCGCATTTCAGTAGCTTTATGGCGTTCAGGACTTCCATTTTCGTTGGGGGATTTATGTTCACTTGTAATTCAGCGGCTGCAGGTGGTATTTCTGGACGAAGTGCAGGTGGTGGTCGATTCAAGAGCTTCTTGAAGTGGTCGGCCCATCGTTTCCTCTGTTTCTCTTCTTTTGTAATTAAATTTCCTTCTTCATCTTTTATTGGTTTCATCTGTGTTGGTCTCTTCCCTGATAGCAACCTGGTTATTTGATACAATGTCGTCAGGTCTCTCTTACCTGCAGCCTGTTCTGCTTCACTTGCCAGTGTGTCGTAGAAGTGTCTTTTGTCTTTGCGTGCACTCTTCTTCACTTCTTTGTCCAGTGTTTTATACATTGTGCTCAGTTCCTCTTGTCGTTGAGCATCCTTGCACTGGTTTATCTTCTGCTTCACCATCCTCCTCTCCTCTATCAGCTTCCAGGTATCCGTCGAGATCCATTCCTTGTCTTCTTTCTTCTTCCTTCCTAATACTGTTGTGCAGGTTTCTTTCCACATAGCTTTCAAAGACTTCCAGTGTTCTTCCACACAGGTTTCTTCAGGGATGTTCCTCGATGTCTCCCATTTTGTCTTGATGGCTGCTTGAAGATCTCCTTTGTAGTTTCATCCTTCAGTTTCCGAGTGTTGTACTTGAATTGAGGTCTATCACCAGCTTCCTTGAAGGCTTTTAACTTGATTTGGAAGGTTCCTTGCACTAGATAGTAGTGGTCTGAACCTACATCTGCTCCTCTTCTTGACCTTGTGTTAAGTAGACTGCGTCTCCATTTTCTTGAGATTGAGATAAAGTCGATTTGATTTTTAGTGTGTCCATCTGGTGAAGTCCATGTCGCTTTGTGGATATCCTTGTGCCTGAACACACTGCCTCCAATCACCAAATCGTTGAATGCACAGAATTCTGCAAACAATTCTCCATTCTCATTCATTTCACCTAGCGCCTCTCGACCCATGGTTAGTTCTCTTCCCGTGTTGTCCCCTCCCAGTTTGGCATTCATGTCGCCCATTAGAATTTTGATATCGCCAACTGACGTCTTGTCCAGTGTTGATTGAAGTTGTCTGTAGAATTCCTCCTTTTTCTCTTGCTCTGCATTATTTGTAGGTGCATAACATTGTATGATTGTGACCTTTCTTCCTTTTGAGTTGAATCTTGCTGTCATGATCCTGGAGGAGATTGGTTCCCACTGCATGAGAGCCTTCGATGCTCTTGAGGACATCATGATAGCCACTCCCTCAGTGTGCTCGTGGTTGGCGTCTGGGTGACCGGAGTAGATTATTGATTCTCCAGTTGACAGTTTGGAGAGTCCACTCCCATTCCATCTGCTTTCGCAAATCCCAAGCACTTCGATGTTATACCTTCTCATCTCCTTTGCAATCTGGGCTGCCTTACTGGGTTCAAACATCGTGCGGACATTCCATGTCCCCACGTTTACTTTCGCTTTCATCGAGAGAAGACACATCGGCCAATTGGCTTCCCGAGAGGCTTTCACCAACTGGCGTCATTTCGCCTCTCCGATTCCAGCGGGGAATAAGTTTGTTTTCATTTTTTATATTTTGTTTGTGCTTTGAAGTTTCTTTAGCGGTTAGATTTGTTTTACGGGGTAGGGTTGCTAGCCCTATGCCCAACCTTCCCTCTTTACCCGGGCTTAGGACCGGCTAGTAACTAGTAAACTAGTTAACCAGGCGAGGTTACAAAAGAGTTTAAGGAAACCTCAAATTAGAGCGTTCGGCAAGACTACCAGCACTCACAGGAATGCTGGTTAGTTACAGGCAGTCGAAAGGAAGCTCTGATCTACCTTAGTTTTGGGCTTGTTGGTGCTTGTCAGCAAAACGTTTCTGCAACCTTGGCGGAACTGACGTCCTGCCTGAGATTCAGGCACCCTTCAGTCAGTGTTGTAGTCAGCGATGTCACCACTGAGCTGTTCGGATCACGACTGACCTCCTATAGGACTGGGTTACATACATCGATTGATCGCTGGAAGGCAACCAGTTTCATTTTATCTATTTCTCAGGGCTGGCAGAATTTAATTAGTCATTTTGCAATATTGCCAGCCAGCAAGAAGGCCCATCATCTTGGTGCACTTCCTGTCGATTGCCTCTAAGCAACTAACATTTATCGAATATGAGGATCGGTTGCACTGCAGTGGTCATTAAATGCATATTCTCAAGAATTCACTAATTCGCATGAAAGACAGAACTACATTTACCCTCACACATTAGGCTCTGTTGATTTTGATGCTTACTATATTATGGAATCTTTCTGCGAGATCATCATTCGTGACAAAGTAAGTGAAAGTTACACAAAACGACTGTCAAATTATCCCGTAAAACTACCGAATTTAAACCATTAGATCAATAATTGCTTTTTCTGCCATCTTGTTAACTTACAAAATTGACATTAAAAACATAAAAGTGATTCAAAACAGACGGTTAGTTGAGGCATTTCACAGCATGTTGAATCCTAACGCAATCAACGTAGATGAAGGTCCTAATATCTTACCAACTTGGACAATATATCGAAATGCTACTTTGTGCACACTAACTATAAATAAAGTATATTAATTACTAGAAATAACCATCAAGACATTAGGAAACACGATAAGTTCAGCAGAGATATCTTTCTCGGTGATTTCATTCTCAAAAGCTATACAATCGTAATTTACACATTATTGTTCAGCTATATTGGATAGTTACAAGAATTATTTAATTGAATCTAGTGACGAAGATCAAGCTAAATGACTAAAGATTCACAAATGTGATGTGAAGTGAAAACTAATGGCAAAAGAGCATAGAAACCGCAATAATGACCCTCAAGAATGCAGTATAATAAAATGAAACAAAATTATGCATAATAAGCAAGAGATAATGATGGATGTATTTTTGACGACTTACTACTTCCAAATTAGCATAAAGGGTTGGACGAGTTTCTTTTAAACACATAACTTTCAGTTTTGCATGCATGTGGCAAGAATTTCCGCAATACAGGGAAGGTGAAATCTCACTAGTAGATGACTTTGAACGCTGAACCATTTGTGTTGCTGTGGCCAGTGTTGATGAGGTGTTTAATAATTGTGCTTACCATAGGCCCACTTGTGCCTCAACTTGATCTTTGTTACTAGGTTCAATTATCTAATATAGTTGTATATAAAATGCGATTCTACAGCCATGGTGAATGAAGTTTAAACATGTGATAACTTCAACAGCTTGTATTCATTGAAGATACCGTTTCCACAGGGTGAAAATTCATTTTTCTAGCTCATTAGGATTTTAGCAATATATATCTTTCATAAACCATTTACCTGATGCTCAACTTATTCAATATTACTCAACAAAATTTCATCCTAAAGTTTATAAAATCCCTAATTGTAGTTAGCAGTGAGAAGCATCTTGTGATATTCGTTCTGGATTGTAAGCAAATATACATATGGATACATTCGTTTATGTTTGCTATCATTTTACCAACGCAATATTTCCTCTTTATACGTTGAGCAACGTTTTATATTTATCTCCCAGGCAAACAAATTTAAGATCTATCAGAAATAATTTTTCTCGTCTTTTCATATATCAGAATAAAACATTATGATTACATTACAGTTCAAAATGAGTGAACTTGTCAAACATAAAACCATCTTAAGACACATTTTTTCATAGTTTATTGAAAAACTTAAGAATTTCTCAAATATAACTTTAAAGTGTTTATGTTTTGACATAGATTTAAGCGCTGGCTGAAATAATTGATCCATAAAAGTCTAAACTAAAGCTTAGAGGAAGATACCAAAACAAAACAGTGATTCCTAAAATTTTATCATACTTATTATTTGTCCCTCCGGTTCATAGAGAAACAAAGGGCTTCAGTAACTCGTCTACATTTCACTCTCCTCTCTACACTCTTGCCAACCTGGCTCCAACACTGAACATCCATCATCTTTCATTTCTTACTCACACAATCTCATCAATATCACACTCACCACAGATGACCAACTCGTCGTTTACCGTGTGGCTTGCACTCGAGTGCCTGGACTGGACTGGCATGGCCATGTCTGGTGCATGATGTCCTCAATCGGTCTTCTCAATGTATGCCCAATCCAATCGATCTCCACTTTCTTCTGCATATTTTATTTGTTGGGCGATGGGTTCTTGGTTGGTTGGTTGGTTAGTTGGTTGGTTCGTTGACAGACCAGAGTTCCTTCCTGCTTATTCCTATTATCCTCGCCATCTGATTTTCAGTATCAGTATCAGTATCGAGTGAGCGTGTGCGTGGTCGTTGTTGTGGGCGGCATTTGTTGATGCAATGTATGTGTGTAGTTTGTTGTAAATGCTTTCCTCAATGCGCCGTCAATTCTCTCAACCATCATACAGAAGCACTGACCTGACATTAGCATTAGTGCTGGAAATCCGGATCCCTCTCACACTCTATGTTGAATGCAGTGCAGTGAAGTGTAGTGCAGTAGATCTCCACACTGATTATTTCAGATTGATGAAGGAAGGCCTCTCTTACTGTCTTTCTGATCCTGGCTCCGATATCCTCGTCTGTTTGATGAGTTTGATGAGGTAGCCACTCTCCCTATCAATGGCAA
The DNA here is from genome assembly GCA_944470555.2 of Heterobilharzia americana. Lineage (NCBI taxonomy): Eukaryota > Metazoa > Platyhelminthes > Trematoda > Strigeidida > Schistosomatidae > Heterobilharzia > Heterobilharzia americana. The sequence goes on along the minus strand of OX104129.1, from coordinate 32,057,371 downwards.
GTAACTTTCCTCCTTTCCTTCCTTTCTTCCCTGTAAACCTTCTGCAATAGTGATGTGAGCATTTCGGCCGGTGTCTCTGCGTATGTTCTCAGTGCTTCTGGCGGATATCCAACTAGTCCAGCTGCTTCCCCGGATTTCAACAGGTTTATGGCTTTAGAACTTCATTCACTTTTGCTGTTATCGGAGGGTTTGTGTTCACTGATACTTCTGTGGCTGGACTGCTGGTGGTATTTATGTGCGACTTGCAGGTGGTGGTGGTGGTCGTGGTGATCGATACATGGGAATTCCTAAGTGGTCAGCACTTCGTTTCCTTCGTTTCTCCTCTTTGCCGAATGAAGATCCTTCACTATCTCTCATTGCTTTCATCTGCGTTCATCTGTCCCCTCCCAGATAGTTGTTACCTGGTTATTTGATATAGTGGTGTCTGGTCTCTGTCTCTCCTACTTGCAGCCCGTTCTGCTTCACTTGCAAGTGTGTCACAGAAGTATCTATTATCTATGCGCGCACTCTTCTTCACTTCAGTGTCCAGAGGAGTGTTTTGTGGTTTGTACTCAGTTCCTGTTTACTTTGTTCATCCCTGAACTACACTGCACTGGTTCATCTTCTGCCTCACAATCACCATCACCATCCTCCTCTCACTCCTCTGTCAGCTTCCATGTGTCCGTCGAGATCCATTTCATGTCTCACATCTTCTTCTTCCTTCATCCCTCTTTCCTTCATTCCTTCCTTCCTTCCTTCCCTCACTCCTTCATTCATTCATTCATTCCTAACTCGGTTATGCAGGTTTCCCTCCACGTCTCTTCCACACAATTACAGTGTTCTTCCACGCAAGTTTCCTCGAGATGTTGTCACGCGTCTCCATCTCTTCCTCATCACTGACCGACTGACTGACTGCCTGATGTGAAGATGTCATTTGTAGTTACCTGGCCTCACTTCACTCTCTGTTCTCGGTGTTCAACTTCAACTCTGGTCTATCACCAACTTCCATGAAGGCTTTCAACTTGATTTTGAAGGTGGGTTGCTTGCACTGGATAGTGGATTGTGTGAACCTAAATCTGCACACCCACCCCACACCCCACACTTCTCGATCTGATCCTGAGTCCAGTGTGCTGCATATCCATCTCTACTCTCTTCATGTTGTGATGAAGTTGATCCGATTTTCAGTGTAGTGTGTCGTGTCCTGGTCTATCTGGTGAAATCCAATCCATGTTTCTGCCTCGTGAATATCCTTGTGTTTGTACACACTGCCTCACACCCAATCACCAAATCACTGAATGTGCAGAAATCTGCAAATTGTTCTCCACTCTCTCCCATCATTTCACCGAGTTCGTCTCAACCCATGATTGATTCTGTTTCTCTGTTGTCTGCTGCCATATTGGCACTCATGTCACCCCACCCAGTAGAATTTCGATGTAGCCAACTGGACGTTTGTCCAGTAGTGGTTGCAGTTGCCTGTAGAATTTCTCCTTATTCTCCTGATGTGCATTATTTGTAGGTGCGTGGTGTCTGATTGTGTGACTGTGACTTTCCTTGCTTTTGAGTTGAATTTTGTTGTGATGATGGTGATTATGTAGGAGGAGGTTGGTTATCACTGAATGATAGTGATCGTTTGATGCTCTTGTGGACATGATGATAGTAGGCACTCGGACACTCAGTGTGGTTGTCGTCTGGTTGACAGAAACGGAGTATATTATTGACTGTTGTCTCCAGTTGACAGTTTGTGGAGTTCACCTCACTTTTATCGCTGTCGTATTATTCCTAGCACTTCTATGCCAAATGTTCTCACCTCTTTTGCTTTCTGAGCAGCCTCGCCAGCCATGTTCAATCTTTGTTCGGATATACCGTATCCCTATTTGTATTTTACTTGCATCGAGTGAAGTGTATGCAAATTGCGGATTGCCTTCCTTATGCTTCTACCAAGCGTCGTTTTGTTTTCTCGATTCCAGGGAAGAATTAGTTTTTACTTATATTTTTTTTGTGCTTTGATTTTTCTTTAGTTATCGTGTTGAATTTTCTGGCGTTGTGTCGCTAGCCCAGCATTCAACGTTCGCTCTTTATCCTTTATGAGGACCGGCTGGTTAGCTAGTGATCTATTAAACTTGGCGTGGTTAATGATTTCTAATAGTGAACTGAAATCGAAATATGTCACATTGAAACCGTAGATTGGCACAATAGGCAGAATTGATGAATAGCAGAATAGGTGAATTCATAAAATCTCGTTTTAAAATGAAGGGAATTTTCAATTTGTATGTCATTTAAATATGGCCAAAAATCGGAATAATTTACGTGATTAGATTGAAGAAAAAAATGAGTTGAAATGAATGTAATTCATATTTTTGTTTAAAAAATTCCCATATGGGATCAGACATTAAATCTGAAATATTCATGTTACGATATACTGCGCATATATTTGTTCGGATGACAAAAATAACCACAGAAAACCACAAGTATTTTCAGAGAATACTGAAAAATTATGAAAATGTCTGTGAAACAGAACTATTATTCGAATTAACTAGTGTTAGAATGATGGATGGAAGCAGTCACTGAACGATGGTTGAATTCTAAAGAACAAACTAGTTTCAGGTGTATCAGTTACTTCTTTCTTTTAGACTTACTACCGTATGCTTTCAAATAAACTATTTGCACATAGCAAAATTAGTGTCTAACGCTTTTTACTTTCATCAAAAATAGTTTTCATAACAGGATTAATCAAAAGATAAAAGGTATTCAAGACTGGCAGGAAAAGGTTCATAATTTATGAGTCAAACTGCTTCTGTATTTTCAAATAAAATGTCAGTTGTTGAGAGGGTTTGTAGACTAGGATAAAGATAGTAATTATCTTATGTTCACCAACTTTTGATGATTGTTCTTTGATATTTCACCATCCGGATGGATGACTTCATCATTACCTCATATTGTCCCATAGCAGTTTTCCCCTTTGTGTTAACGTTTCCAGAAGGAGATATGGCTGTTAAGTAGACCGAGTGTTTGCAAACTATGAATTCCTGACACCACAGCAACGTGAAGACAATCCTAAACTAATTCTATTTCCTGACCTATTTGATATTATCCCATTTCTGCGAGTTTTTGCTCAACTAATTCATGTATCAGGATACTCTAGGTAATAAGTATTTCCTTTTCCAATAGATAATTACCAATATTGATATTTTTTTCACGTTAAGTTTCTCAAAGTATCATTTTTGTTTATAATATTCCGTTAATCACGTAGAAGAGTGAAGCAATACCATGATGATGAAGACATTGCCCACTTTCTGTCAACTTTGTGCTGGATAATTCTCCTAACCACTGGTTGTTTTTTATAACTTCCACTATATGGGGGAAAAATGTACTGTTCTATAGAGTAGTCTATGAAATGATTCATTTCCAGAGGTCAATAAAACAGTACTACGCATATTCAATTTTTCATAGCGCTAAACCGTTAACTCTGCTCATAGTGGATTACGCAATTAACAACAAATTATCATTTACGTGGAAGTGGAATTCTAGCATCGTTGAATAAACAGATTTTCATTTTTCGATGGTTTTTTTTCTTTTTTGTCTGAGTACTTTATCTATTAAGGTTCTATAGTAGAACACAGCAGGTATATTTGATGTGCATACGAGATTTACTCAAATTTCACTTGTATTTCTCATTTGTATTATCAAATATTCAAATCCACCATTTAACCTCTGAGTTATAAAAACTAGAACTTGAGTACATGAGTTGAGTTTTTTCTGTTTCACTGTGTTTATTTGACATATAGCGCGGTGATACAACATTTATTATCCCTTCCATATAATTAATGGATGAAGACACTTATAACTTATTGTATTTTAACTCACTAACTTCCACAGTTTGTTAGGTGAATACAGTTTACTTACAAAAATAGTTAACTGCAATAAATTAGGGTGGACATATGGTTTCAGATGCATTACTTCAGTGAGTGACTGTAAAGACTACCCTAACAACTGTTGGAATAACTAATCAGATTTCAGGATTTTGGTTAAGAATATAGTTCTCCATAATATGCAACAGTTGTTAGAATAGCCTCTACTAGCACATTATTAATCTGCTGCTAATCGTTTCAAAATCCCACCAATTTTTCACTTTACAATGTCATCTAATATTATCTGATGCCTGAAATCAAATCCACTTTTGATGGTGTTTCACAATTACCTATTAACTGAAAAGAGCCAATAAGTGAATCAACTCTGTACGCATATTCATGCACGCCCTTCAGTAAATTAACCACATTTCAATAGAGTTTTAAAAATAATAACTATAATTATGATAATTATGTTTTTTTAACAGATACGGTTAACATGGTAACTGTATTGGATTTACAACATATGCGACTGGAGCAAGCAACCAGTCAATAGTATTATGAAAGTAGGAATAAAGAAAAAAGTCCAAAATCTGATACAGTTTTCATAAGATAACAATCACTTGTTAATACTTACAAAGATTATAGCTCTAATTTATTGTTCACATATTCCAGTTATCGCCTCTATTCCTTTTTAAAATATTTATGTTTCTGGAACTAAATCGTCTATTTTAATTTGTATGCTTATATTAGAAAAGGTGTTTATATAAACTATGTATTAGACTGTTGCTCACTTTGTGGATTATAGTTGTATACGAAATCAATATTCCAGTGGATATAATTTGTCTCAGCATTACATAAAGCCTAAAACGTTTTCTGAACATGTAATAGATTTAAATTAATGTAAATCCAAAAGTGAGCGTAAAACAGACTTACCAATTTCATTCGAAAGTATTTTAGACAACATTTTGCTATCTTTTGTGGGCGCTTTGCTTTACACAATAATTTAAAATCCTGATTATGTTCTCTTCTCATCATTATAATTAACTTAATAGGATAAATATCCTTCTGTAATTAATTACAATATTCTGGGACCAGTTAACCAGTACAATGTACCTTATTGTGATTGTTTACAGTCAATGGTACTCATCAGCTGAGATGTTAAAGCGTTATGGTAAGCAGAAACGTGTGCTCGACATTAAGCATTATTAAATGAAGTACCAGACGGACGGCAGCTAAGCAGTACCAGTAAGTTTGACGTTACATGACATTCCTGAAACAAGTGTGAAAAACGTTGTGGCTATATATTGGAATATATATGGATTATTCTGTTTCTTTCTCAATCGAAACACATAAATAAAAAGGATTTTAAGAATATGTTATCATCAAGAAGTAGTAAGTTATTGTCATCTAATTTATAGAAATTTTAAACTTTATTTTTGGTTCACAGCCTTATTATTTTCTCATATATTGGCTTCTGTGTTTACGTAATCAGATTACTTCAACATTTTAAAACTTAATTGACAGTTGAGCTTAATAATATTTTTCATGTTTGCTGACAAAAATAGTTTTCCAAAAGCATGCTGTGACATTTAAGCTTTTCTTGGATTATCGCATAATGAAATTTCGCCTTTTAAAACTAAATTGACTGTGACATAAAAGGGTGATTCTCTTGAAAATTAGCTCAAGTCCTCAAACAGAATTTAGGTGAAACTGGTACATATTTGCTTAGTGATATCGCTTTCTTGCTTATCAAAATACTTATGGTTACTATCAGCCCTTGACTCATTGTAAGATTTAAGTAATTATCAATCAGATGTGGCATGGTGTTTTATTACTCCATACCTTCTCTATATAAACATCGATATTATGTGTTTATTAAGGGAAACTCAGTATCAGTTCAATTTAAAAAGTAAGGAGTTTTGTCCCTTCACATTTTCTACGACTTGAAATCGTTGCTACGATCTTATTTAACTTTTGACTTTGTAAAGAGGAGGGTCTGTTTAAGAGTCACTTCTGTCACGTTTGGACGAAAAAAAATGACGGAGTAACACTCTTTATTTTAATCCTAGTACCACGTAAGAACAAGTTGGGTTTCTTGGACTTTAAATAAAATCACAGTTCACTTCTAAAACATGCCACTATAATTTTTAAAATTTGTGCATGAAAAATCAGGTCAAAGCAGTTTTCACATTAAATCATAAATAACATGAAGTGCATAACTATTTATAATACACATTTGTACTTTTATATCACTTTTGATACTACTGTAAAAATTTAAGAGGTCATCAAAACGTATCTTAATACATTATGGAATTATTATTTTACTGTTGTAATTCCATAACCTCTATTTTTTAAATCTCTCCTATATCTATAGGACACGCCTAAATTATCCTCATCAAGCTTTGAAATTTATTTTTTACATTATATTCATAAAAAATTTAATTGCCTGCCTCCTTCTTATCAACCAAGTGGTTTGTCATCCATATAATGGATCTTATCACTGAATAAGTCTAAATTTCCTCTCAAATACCATATTATTTTAACAGCTGGCGTCATAGGCATGTGTATTATCTGAAATGTTAAACTTAAATCATGAGCAACTTTGAACGGCCACCTTTGCAACGCAGAAATAGTCAGTCAGGTTGATATTCATCATGAACTGGCATCAGTTGGAGAAATATTGGAAACGCGTGAGCGCTGGACAGCTGTTTTGCCCTATTATGGGACTTCTCAGCAGTGGGCACCCATGACCTCATCGGGGACCGAAGCCAGGAAAGATAAACATGCACAAAACAGCAGGTTCTGATTGCCTATTTCAGTTCTTGTTAAGGTGGTCCTCAAAGTCACTCCAAATCATGCTGACTTGAGTTAAGAGTACACATGGTCAATTGACCGTTATGTTAATGTATTCAGCGATAAACTGTTAGTTAAAAATTGTCAAGAGTATTGGCAAACCAATTTTCGTTGTTAACTAACACACCATTTCAGAGAAGAACTAATTTAAACTAATTTACACATCAAGCTGATGATAGAAAATATGGATGATCCTAAAGGTTATCCCAGCAGTCGTCAACCCAACAAATTATTTCTTTCGATTTAGGCTTGGTTTATATTTTTGATAAAATAAAGTTACCTAATTGGCAAATTTTCTAACTGTTAAGGTGCTATGTAGTTACTCGTTCATACAATCCTTGCAAGTTGAAATGAATACATTCAACTAAGGCCAGAGTACTAAACTATATATTTATTTAACTTGGGATTTTAGGACATTGCTTCTCGAAACACTAATCAATGACCTAAAAAGTACCAATAAGAATCCTTTCATTTCTGTCTGTTTTTTAACAAAGAAATGGAAGGAAATTTACGGTAAAAATAATTTTCTAAGAATATTAAAAAACTTTTTTTGACTGGTATTTTCTGTTCAGAACAAAGTTACGTACGATGAAGATATTCATCTATGTGACCATAAATAAGGCGTAAATAAAGCTTCAAGTGGTCTCCTATTCCCTGGAAATTATTTGTAAGAACTACTGCTGAATACCCAGGAATTCTAGCTCAAAATGTTTTCAAGGACATTACATTTTGACAATAGAAAATAGGTTAAAAGATATAGATTTGAAAGTAAACACTACGGAAAATAAGTCATAGTGCAGCAAACAAAATCGAGAGCATCCTTGAGTGTCAGTACTGAAAAGGGGTGGATCACTAATTTATTATTTAAACTATCCTCAGTCCTTACTATTTATTGACATGCTTGTTATTCTCCGCTGTTTTGTTGAATCGAATTGTTCGACGTCTATTGGCATATGGGCTCCTATGCGGATACCTTGATATTATCTGAATGTAAATTATGATAAATTGGTTGGTTGTGGCTAGCAGAAGAATCCAGGATGTGCATTTCATCCTATTTGGGACTCGTCAGCTGAGTGTACCTGCACCCCAGTGATGTTGTTCCCACTGGGACTCGAACCTCGTGCCCATCGCTTCAAACGTCAAGGCGTTATCGACTACGTCACGGAGGACGATAACCACTTCTTGTACAACGGGCAGTAGTTATTACTATTTATTGACATACTTGTTATTCTCCGTTGTTTTGTGGGGTTGAATTGTTCGACGTCTATTGGCATATGGGCTCCTATGCGGACGATTCTGGATTCTGCTACCCTCAGTCCGACTTAATTTTTAACTTTTGCCTACAGTAATTCCGAAATAGTAAAAACACTGTCTAGAAGATGGTTGGCTACGGATTTTTCATGTGATTTAATGAGTCATCTGTTCATTTATGTTGTCCAGGGAAGTAAATTTATTTACATTTTATTAACACTCGGCTACAGAAATTTTGTTTAAATTCCTCTGGATTTTGATGTATAAAGCTGTAATGATTAGCCTTTTAAAGTATGGTTCAGTAAACGCACAACTCTCCACTTCTACTAATGAAATCTTGCTTACTCCTGTTACTGTTTGGCAAAGCAGTTTTAGGATAATACTCTAAACTACTAATTGGTAAATTGTGAATTGAAGTCTCAATGAGAACACGAGAATTGAGATATAAAGATGGGTTTCGAAGTGGAAGAATGTAATTTTCAGTGGTTACTAAATATATTAGTAACCAGCATTTTGTTAAAGAAGAGATAATTCATCAATTACATCTACCCAATAGTTATTTTTAGGTTACCTCAAGATTTTTTTGTAACTTAGCAAGATAAAACAAGTACATGTTTCTGCAGAATAATCAATATTTATTTTATCTGTCTCTCTCTTCTTTTTTCAGGGTATCCTGTCGATTCAACCAACAAGTTGTTTACAGTTTTACTTTTGGTCTCTTCTCTTTCAAATGTCTAAAAATGAGACTGTTGTGATGAATGAATCTGACAATGGAAATAAATTTTTATTTATCCTTAGAGATGAAAGTGAATTCATAGCCAGTGTCTTTTCAGATATTAGAAAATTGGAAGCAAAAAAAATCGCTCAATTAGTAAAACATGTGAATATGAATGCTATTAGCAAGGAGGAATTTGATTTATTACAACATATGGGATCTGAACTGCCAAATTAATATGGCTTACCTAAGTTTCATAAAGCTAATAATTCTTTACACCTTATCTTGCCTGTGTCGTTCCCCCATACATAAACTGACGAAATGGTTGTCTAAAAGGTTAAATCCAGTTCAAAATGAATTCTGTAAGTTTTCATTGAAAGATACTTTTAGACCTCAATTTAGAGGTTTGTGGGGTTTCGTTGATTTCAAGTCGGTATTCATCATGAACTGACACCAGTTGGAGAAACATTGAGGATCTGGAAGCACTCGACAGCCATTTTGTCCGCGCATGGGACTACTCACCACTGCTCACCGATGACATCACTAGGGATCGAGCCCAGCACCTTCAGGTTCTACAACCAGCAAGTTACGATTGAGCCACTTGGTTGAAATCCATTGGTCCATATTTCCAACTTCTCTCAGTTCGCGACGTAGTGCAGCAATCTTCCAATGCAACGTTGATTATTTATCCTTACGTCCACCAGGTGTGCCCCACAAATACCATAATTGAACTAATCTAGTGTTTATTGGTGATTAGCTTCGAGAGGTGATTCCCGAAATTCCAATGAGAATTCGTGACCGGCAGGGTAAACTTAATGCACATGAGACAAAAATACTCAGCGATGACATTGTTTGATGTTATTAACTAGCAGAAGTTGGGAATATGGATCAGTGGATTCCAACCCAGTGGCTCAATGATAAAGTGATAGCCACGAGACCTGAAGGTCGTTGGTTCGATCCCTGTTGAGGAAGAGTCACGTGTGTCCAATACTGAAGAGTCCCATACTAGGGCGAAAGAGCTATCCAGTGCTCACAGGTTTTAAATGGTTCTCCAAGTGATGTCAGTCAGTGATGATAACCAACCGTTTAACTTGCTAACTGTCCTAGTAATATGAATATTAAAAAAAGACAATGTACTTTTTCAATGAAATGCGGTCTATCACCAGCTTCGTTGATGACTTCCAACTTGATTTGGAAGGTTCCTTGCACTAGATTGTGAGTTGTCTAAGCCCACATCTGTTCCTCCCCCTGACCATGTGTCAAGTAGACTGCGTCTCCACTTTCTTCACATTCAAATAAAGTCGATCTGATTTTAGTATGTCCTGGTGTTTGGTGAAGTCTGTGTCGCTATGTGGATATCCTTGTGCTTAAACACAGTGCTTCCAATCACCGAATCATTGAATGCACAGAATTCTGCAAACAATCATCCAATCTAGTTCATCACCTCACCGAGTACTTCTCGGCCCATTGTAAGTTGTCTTCATGTGTTGTCCGCTCCCACTCTGGCATTCATGTCACCCATTAGAATTTCAATGTCACCAACTGCGCTCTTGATTGCAGTTGTCTGTAGAACGCCTCCTTCTTCTCTTGTTCTGCATTATTTGTAGGTGAATAGCGTAGCATTCTATGATTATGACTTTCCTTCCTTTGAATTGAAGCTTGCTGTCATGATCCTGCATGAGGAGATTGGTTTCCACTGCATGAGTGCCTTCGATACTGTTGAGGACATCATGATAGCCACGCCGCCACCCAGTGCGCTTGTGGTTGTCGTCTGGTTGACAGAAATGCAGTATAATATTGACTCTCCTCTCAGGTTGACAGTTTGGAGAGTCCACTTCCATTCCACCTGCTTTCGCAGATTCCTAGCACTTCAATGCTATACCTTCTCATCTCTCTTCAATCTAGGGAGCCTGGCTAGGTTCATACTTGGTGTGGACATTCCATATCCTCATACTTACTATCGCTTTCATCGAGGGAGAGAAGACACATCGGCCAATTAGCTTCCTGAAGGCTCTCACCGACCGGTGTCATTTCGCCTCTCCAATTCCAGCGAGAAATAAGTTTGTTTTCATTGATTATATTTTGATTGTGGTTTGAAGTTTCTTTAGCGGTTGGATTTATTTTAGGGGTTAGGGTTGCTATCCCTACGTCCCACCTTCCCTCTTTATCCAGGCTTAGTACCGGCTATTAACTAGTGAACTAGTTAACCAGGCAAGGTTCGTCCTCTAATTACATTATTTTAATTAACAAATGAGCATTCTATTGAATAAATGTCAATTGAATATATATTAAACCGAGGGGTGGATGGACAACTACCAGACATAAATGAAAAAGAAACTCTGCGTAATATAATCTTCGTGATTTTATAGTTGTCTATTAATAAACTGATGATCAGTTTCTATGTTTCTTTATATTCCTACGTCTTTCTGATCTTATAGTTTTTCTCTGATGCTTACTTTTAGTCCAAACTAAAAGTGAAATTCTTAGGACTTCCAATAAAAAGGGGAAGAAATTTATTTCTTTCCTTGACTTTGGACATATTTTACCATGACAAATGCAATTAAAAGATTAGTATACCCTTTTAGTAACCTCATCTACAAACTTCGAATATGAATTCATTATTTCTTAAATTCACAAAAACAATAGTGATTTAGGTCACTATTCTAGATTACAATTAAATATCAGTCATTATTTTATCCAACAAACTATAGGTCAAGTCAGCGAGCTTGTAATACAATAAAAACATAAAGTTGAAACATATACATTCGTTATTTATCTAGAAAGTGGTTTTATTTCTCAGAATAAATTGATTATGCAAACAAAGTCTATCCATCAACCTATGATATAGGTGCATATCACCGAGAACAAAGGAGAGACCTGGTTCTTCACCAGCTTTTCATTTAATGGCTAATGTATGCATAATTCTACAAGCCATAAAGTTAGTTTGTTCATAATATGCTTTAAAAGAAGACAATATGTGTGTTTATATTCATGCATTAACCGTGTCATCCAAAACGTTAATAACTGGAAACACTAAGATATCCAAACGAAGATAAATGTTAGATTGACATTCTAAACATTCACGTAATGCATATTATTAATCAGTCCGTGATAAAAAATCTTCAACTAAGCAATTTTATAAAGAATCACTCCAGTAATCTTGAATTGAATGGTCATCCTTCATATATTGTTATTAGTCCCTTGGGTTCCTAATGTAACATAGGGCTTCAGTAGCACGTCGCCATTTCACTCTCTTCTCACAAATCTTTTGAACCTGGCCCCAAGACAGCCCACAACATCTCATTTCCTCCTCACACGATCTCCTCCATGTCACCCTCACCACAGACGCCCAACTCGTCGCTTCCAATCTGGCTCCCACTCGAGCAACTGGTCTGACGCGTGATGTCCCCAGTCGGCATTCTCAGTGTATCCTCAATACAATCCATCTCCACTTCATTCTGCATATTTGTCCAGCCATAGGTTCTTGCTTTGTTGGTTCGTCACCAGCCAGAGTTTTCTTGTTGCTTATTCTTATTATTCTGGTCATCTGAGCTTCAGTGTCGAGCCAATGCAGGCAGTCGTTGATGAATGTCTGTAGTTTGTTGGAAATGCCTTTCGTAACGCGCCGAGTTTCTGAACCGAACAGGAGCAGGAGCACTGACTTGACGTTGGTGTTGAAAATCGGATGTTGTCCACGCATTATGCTGAATGCAGTGGAGTGCAGAAGATCTCCACACTGGTTTCAGGCTAATGAACACCTGACTTGCTGTCTTCCCGATCCTGGCTGGCCTTGACATCTTCGTGTGTGCCTGTGCCACCTGTAGTTGAAACGATGCTGCCTAGTAGGGTAGGTGAGAGAGGCTACTTGCTTTAAGTTTGTCCCGTTGATGGTGACTGAAGTTTGTTGTCTTCTCTACATTCACTAGAAGTCACGTCTTCCTTCGCTGCCCTGCCTCTTCTGTCAACCTGTTAGTTTTCACCTGTAGATCTTCATGTTTGTGTGACATCAGACATAAGTCATCGGCACATTCCAAATCTTCTGGGTTCTTTCCCCAGTGCAGCCAGCATATCCCCCTCTTCTCACTCCTCACTGTTTGCTGCATGATCCAGTCGACCACAATGATGAATATCATGGGTGATAGTAGACAGCCTTGTTTCACTCCTTCCTGTCTTCACTTCAGAAGCATCACTGAGCTAAGCTTTCCATTGTGAATCTCTTGGCATTTGGCACCTTCATATAGTTGTTGAATGAGGCTGATAAGTGTTTGCGGTATTCCGTAGTGTTGATGCAGTTTCCAAATAATATCTCGGTCGACGTTGTCAAAGGCCTTCTCAGAGTCGATGAAGTAGAGGAAGAGATCTAGTTGACTGCCATCCTATACTCTGCTCTATGATGATGCGTAGTTTAGCGTTGCAATTTGGTCGGCACATGATTTGTACTTCCTGAATCCAGCCAGCCAGCCTGCTCCGGTCGTAGGTTTGAATCCAGCGAATCCTTCAGTCTCTCCCGGATGATACGGCTTACTATTTTGCTTGCTCTGGGTGGACAGGAGAGTGATTCCGCGCCAGGTCTCGCCCTTCTTCAGGAGTTTGACAAGATAACCCTTATTCCAATCGTTGAGCAGGTACCTTCCCTTCCTTCCACACCTCCTGCAATAGTGATGTGGTGTGAGCATGCTCGCTGTTGTTTCTGCGTCTGGCCCTGCTGCTTTCCCACATTTCAGTAGCTTTATGGCTTTCAGAATTTCGACTTTCGTCGGAGGGCTTGTGTTCACTTGTAGTTCTGTGGATGGACTGCAGGTGGTATTTCCGGACGAAGTGCGGGTGGTGGTCGATTCAAGAGATTCTTCAAGTGGTCGGTCCATTGTTTCCTTTGTTTCTCTTCTTTCGTAATTGAATTTCCGTCATCATCTTTTATTGGCTTCATGTGTGTTAATCTCTCACCTCCCAGATAGTTACCTGGTTATTTGATACAATGTTGTCAGGTCTTTATCTCTCCTACCCGTAGCCTGTTCTGCTTCACTTGCCGTTGTTTCGTAGAAGTGTCTTTTGTCTTTCCATGCACTCTTCTTCACTTCTTTGTCTAGTATAGTGTTTTATACATTGTACTCAGTTCCTCCTTTTGTCGTTGAGCATCCTTGCACTGAACTGGTTTATCTTCTGCTTCACCATCCTCCTCTCCCCCATCTATCAGCTTTCATGTATCCATCGGGATCCACTCCCTGTCTTCTTTCTTCTTCCTTCCTAATACGGTTGTGCAGGTTTCTTATCATATCTCTTTCAGAGACTTCCAGTGTTCTTCCACAGCACACAGGTTTCTTCACGGATGTTGGTCAATGTCTTCCATTTTGTCTTGATGGCTGTCAGTTTGTGTTCTGGGTGTTGAACTTGAACTGCGGTCTATCACCAGCTTCGTTGATGACTTCCAACTTGATTTGGAAGGTTCCTTGCACTAGATTGTGAGTTGTCTAAGCCCACATCTGTTCCTCCCCTGACCATGTGTCAAGTAGACTGCGTCTCCACTTTCTTCACATTCAAATAAAGTCGATCTGATTTTAGTATGTCCTGGTGTTTGGTGAAGTCTGTGTCGCTATGTGGATATCCTTGTGCTTAAACACAGTGCTTCCAATCACCGAATCATTGAATGCACAGAATTCTGCAAACAATCATCCAATCTAGTTCATCACCTCACCGAGTACTTCTCGGCCCATTGTAAGTTGTCTTCATGTGTTGTCCGCTCCCACTTTGGCATTCATGTCACCCATTAGAATTTCAATGTCACCAACTGCGCTCTTGTCTAGTGTTGGTTGCAGTTGTCTGTAGAACGCCTCCTTCTTCTCTTGTTCTGCATTATTTGTAGGTGAATAGCGTAGCATTCTATGATTATGACTTTCCTTCCTTTTGAGATGCCTCATTTATCAATAGTATAATTGTTATTTGTTACGCATGGAACAAATAATGCTTTCAAACAATGATGTTCACTTTAAGTGTAAGCTGGAAAAACTATATCATGTGACTTTCCGCAAAATAGTTGGTTAATTACACTACACAAATTCTTTACGGTTTTATCATACATTTCCAATTTAACAGTACATATGTTAGGACTTCCCTTCAGGAAAACAAATGAAGCATATTTTACTGCATTATATAAGCGTCCAGTACATTCCACGAAATTTACTATCCAGATATTAAGTTATTGCTTTTATTATTATTGGTGCCTTCGTTTCCTAGTGGAACGACCGGCTTCAGTAGCACGTCTACATTCCACTCTCCTCTCTACACTCTTGCCAACCTGGCTCCAACCTGACCATCCATCATCTTTCATTTCTTACTCACACAATCTCATCCATATCACACTCACCTCAGATGACCAACTCGTCGTTTACCGTGTGGCTTGCACTCGAGTGCCTGGACTGAACTGGCACGGCCATGTCTGGTGCATGATGTCCTCAATCGGTCTTCTCAATGTATGCCCAATCCAATCCGTCTCCACTTTCTTCTGCACATTTGTTGGGCGATGTGTTCTTGGTTGTTTGGTTGGTTGGTTCGCTGACAGACCAGAGTTCCTTCCTGCTTATTCCTATTATCCTCGCCATCTGATTTTCAGTATCAGTATCAGTATCGAGTGAGCGTGTGCGTGGTCGTTGTTGTGGGCGGCATTTGTTGATGCAATGTATGTGTGTAGTTTGTTGTAAATGCTTTCCGCAATGCGCCGTCAATTCTCTCAACCATCACACAGAAGCACTGACTTGACATTAGTATCAGTGTTGGAAATCCGGATCTCTTTCACACTCTATATTGAATGCAGTGCAGTGCAGTGTAGTGCAGTAGATCTCCACACTGATTATTTCAGATTGATGAAGGAAGGCCCCTCTTGCCATCTTTCTGATCCTGGCTCCGATATTCTCATCTGTGCCGTCACTACCGCCACCTGTATCCTGCAGTTGAAACGATGCTGCCAAGGTAGCCAGGTGAAGGAGACTACTTACTTTAGGTTTCTCCTATTGATAGTGATTGGTGCTTCTTGTCGTTGTTGTTGTTGTTGGTTGAGTATCTTCATCACCTCTGTATTGTTCACATTCATCTGAAGTTCCGTATTCTCTGCTTCACCTCTTTTTCTCACTTGTTATCTTTCTCCTGTAGATCTCCGAGTTTGTGCGACAAGACACTATGCACAAATCATCACCGGTGGCGAAATCCAAATCCTCTAGTGTGTTTTCGTCTGTCAAATAGTGTGTGCCTATCTCCTCACAGCTCCTCACCGTTTCTTACATGATCCAGTCATGTCCTGTCCTGTCCTGTCCCGTCATGTCCCATCCAGTCGACCACAATCAGGAAGATGATGGGCTGTGGTAGGCAGCCCTGTCTTGTTTTGTTCCTGTCTTCACTTCAAAGGCATCACTGAGTTGAGCTTTGCCTTGTGAATCTCTTGTCATGTGGCGTCATCATATGGCTGTTGAATGAGGTTCGTGGTACTGAAACCGTGGTGTTGAAGCAGTTGCCTACCAAATTACTTGTCGAACGACGCTGTTGAATGTCTTTACGATGTCGATGAAGTTGAGGTGAAGATGCACTTGACTGCCACTGTATGTTGTGTTCTGTGATGCAGTGTAGCATAGCGTGGTGTTGTAATTTGATCGGCACATTATTCGTCCTTCCTCATACCGGTCAGTCAGCAGTCACTCAGGCAGCCAACTAGCCTGTTTCGGTTGTAATGCTGAATACAGCGCATATAAAACATTTAGTCTCTCCAGGATGATGCGAACTAGTATTCTGCTTAAGGTGGACAGGAGCATGATACCACACCACTTCTTGCAAAGACAAATGTCGCCTTTCTTTAGGAGTTTGATGAGGTAGCCACTCTCCCTATCAATGGCAAGTAACTTTCCTCCTTTCCTTCCTTTCTTCCCTGTAAACCTTCTGCAATAGTGATGTGAGTATTTCTGCCGGTGTCTCTGCGTATGTTCTCAGTGCTTCTGGCGGATATCCAACTAGTCCAGCTGCTTCCCCGGATTCCAGCAGGTTTATGGCTTTAAGAACTTCATTCACTTTTGCTGTTATCGGAGGGTTTGTGTTCACTGATACTTCTGTGGCTGGACTGCTGGTGGTATTTATGTGCGACTTGCAGGTGGTGGTGGTGGTCGTGGTGATCGATACATGGGAATTCCTAAGTGGTCAGCACTTCGTTTCCTTCGTTTCTCCTCTTTGCCGAATGAAGATCCTTCACTATCTCTCATTGGTTTCATCTGCGTTCATCTGTCCCCTCCCAGATAGTTACCTGGTTATTTGATATAGTGGTGTCTGGTCTCTGTCTCTCCTACCTGCAGCCTGTTCTGCTTCACTTGCAAGTGTGTCACAGAAGTATCTATTGTCTATGCGTGCACTCTTCTTCACTTCAGTGTCCAGAGGAGTGTTTTGTGGTTTGTACTCAGTTCCTGTTTACTTTGTTCATCCCTGAACTGCACTGTACATCACATCACATCACAGCACAGCACTGCACTGCACTGCACTGCAATGCACTGCACTGCACTGAACTGCACTGGTTCATCTGCCTCACAATCACCAACACCATCCTCCTATCACTCCTCTGTCAGCTTCCATGTGTCCGTCGAGATCCATTTCATGTCTCACATCTTCTTCTTCCTTCATCCCTCCTTCCTTCCCCCCGTCCTTCCTCCATTCCTTCAGTCCTTCCTAACACGATTATGCAGGTTTCCCTCCACGTCTCTTCCACACAATTACAGTGTTCTTCCACGCAAGTTTCCTCGGAGATGTTGCCACGCGTCTCCAATCTTTTCCTCATCACTGACTGACTGACTGACTGCCTGATGTGAAGATGTCATTTGCAGTTACCTGGCCTCACTTCACTCTCTGTTCTCGGTGTTCAACTTCAACTCTGGTCTATCACCAACTTCCATGAAGGCTTTCAACTTGATTTTGAAGGTGGGTTGCTTGCACTGGATAGTGGATTGTGTGAACCTAAATATGCACACCCCACCCCCCCTCCACACTTCTCGATCTGATCCTGAGTCCAGTGTGCTGCGTCTCCATCTCTACTCTCTTCATGTTGAGATGAAGTCGATTCGATTTTCAGTGTAGTGTGTCGTTTCCTGGTCTATCTGGTGAAATCCAATCCATGTTTCTGCCTCGTGAATATCCTTGTGTTTGTACACACTGTCTCACACCCAATCACCAAATCATTGAATGTGCAGAAATCTGAAACAATTCTCCCCTCTCACCCATCATTTCACCGAGTTCGTCTCAACCCATGATTGATTCTCTTTCTCTGTTGTCTGCTGCCATTTTGATACTCATGTCACCCCACCCAGTAGAATTTCGATGTAGCCAACTGGACGTTTGTCCAGTAGTGGTTGCAGTTGCCTGTAGAATTTCTCCTTATTCTCCTGATGTGCATTATTTGTAGGTGCGTGGTGTCTGATTGTGTGACTGTGACTTTCCTTGCTTTTGAGTTGAATTTTGTTGTGATGATGGTGATTGTGTAGGAGGAGGTTGGTTATCACTGAATGATAGTGATCGTTTGATGCTCTTGTGGACATGATGATAGGCACTCGGACACTCAGTGTGGTTGTCGTCTGGTTGACAGAAACGGAGTATATTATTGACTGTTGTCTCCAGTTGACAGTTTGTGGAGTTCACCTCACTCTCATCTGCTCTCGTATTATTCCTAGCACTTCTATGCCATATCTTCTCATCTCTTTCGCTTTCTAGGCAGCCCTGTCAGCCAGCTTCAAACATGGTGCGGACGTTCTATTTTCTCATTCTTACTTTCGCTTTAATTGTTTGAGATTAGGTACATTGGCCAGTTGGCTTCCTGAGGGTTTTCTCCAACTGCTGTCATTTCGCGTCTCCGATTGCAGCAAGGAATAAGTTTAATTTTGTTTTTGTTTTTCCTTTGTGCTTTGAAGTTTTGTTAGCGACTGAATATGTTTTACAGTGTGGGATTGGTAACTCAATTTCCAACCTTCCCTCTTTATCCGGGCTTAGAATCGGTTAGTAATTATATAACTAGTTAACCAATTATACAGTTCTGGTAAATCTGATACTTCAACTTGAGGCACCTTTTTTTTAACCATCTCTTATGGATGCATAGATTTACAGATCACATGTACTTGATTATTATAAAGTTGGGTTTTTTTCTGAATACTTAAATATAGAACCAATAAAATCTTGTGGAATTCACTTTATGGTTTGACGGGCTATCAAGCCACCTCTCTGTGCAACACTTTAGTGATCACAATAACTCTGAAAGTTTCATTTTGACTGTGTATATTTTCGTTAGGATTCTAGCACATGAAAAACAAACCAACTGACTACAAGCAATGTTATCTTCTCTAGTTGTAAGTGCTCAATACATATTGTCGATCAGTTTCAAAATGTGTTCTATGAGACGAGATACTCACTATCATATAGCAGTTTCATTAATGCAGCAGGATGCATCTTCGGACCTGGGGTGCACGTTTGTTGGCATTTGTCAAAAAAATTTAACTGAAATCTGGAAGGAATATATTTCTCAGTTATTTAGTGTAATCCTCAAAGAACTTGACAATATCACTCATACCTAATTGTTAATGTCTTTGACCTCAGCCTCAATTAAACCGAGTTTGGACCTATGAAAGGATATCAATTCTCTGAAACATTTCATATTTGCCTTGCTTACAAGTGAAGAAATTGGGTAACATGGCTTCAGAAGGCTTTTAGATTCACTTGTTTCTAACTTAAAAACATTGTGAATGAACTGATGGAAGTTATTCTGTGTACTTGATTGTGATGGTTCTAGAAACCACACAAATATTGTATCTTCCTTCTATTTAAGCCAGTCTATTTTAGAGAATGCTTTTCTTAGCTTTCACAATGGTTTCTAATGGTTGTGCATAGTGCGCGTTTGATGTACACCAGTTAAACTCAATTCGAGGAAAGTTATATTTCAGTATTTTCATTTGCTTTGATAGGTAGGGATGTTTACTCGATTCCCATTACCTATCAGGCTGATCAGAAACTCCACTTGTTGTTGCCTTATATTCCAGCGATAACTATAAGCAATGTATAAACTAAGTAGACGCCATTAGACAAGATAATGAAAAACAAGTAATTTACTTTGAAGTTTTGTAGGGATTTTATTGATTTAGAATTCGCATTCATCATGGACTAATGTGGAACCTACGGAACCTGAATTTCCTAAGTTCGATCCGTGACACGGCCATTAGTGCGCACTGCTGAGCAGTCCCATGCTAGGATGAAAAAACTGTCCACTGCTCCCAGGTTTCTAATGTTCCTCGAACTGATGCCAGTTCATGGTGAATACCTATCTGAAATCACTAAAATCCCCACAAACGTTTAAACTGAATTAATCTAGTGTTCATTGGTGACTAGCTTCGAGAGGTGATTCCAGAAGTTTCGATCAGAAGTTGTCACTAGCGGGGCCACCCAAGTCGAATATGAAGACAGGTATTCAGAGGCGACACTGCACTATAACGTGAACTGACAGAGGAAGGAAATATGGTTCTCTGGAATTCGACCCAGTGGCTCACTGGTACCGTGCTGGCTAAGTAATCTGAAGGTCCTGGGTTCGACCCCTGGTGGGGCAGGATGAGTAAATCAGAGGTTGCAAATCTATTCACTAGATAAGCTAGTTTGTGTTCCTATCGACTGTTTCATAGTAAACAAATGAAGCCACGAATTAAATCTAACGTTTAGTTTCTACAAAGCATGACATAATGAATACAAATTAAGTGAAAAAAGAATGATTCATTAAATATAGATGAACTTTTGACCGATACTGTATTCACCAACTATCATACACACATAAATTCGATTGACTAGACCTTATCAGTAATAAAAATAAGCTATACCAATAAAAAAAACATTGAATTGATGATAAGGTTTTCATATATTTTCATTAGTGTGGAAATATCTAACCACAAAGTGATAGTATTAGTTAAAAAACAAGAGCTTATGTATGTCGTTTTCAAGAGGAATGCCAGTAACAGTATGCACTATTGAGTATATCAGACCCTTTTCAATGCACATCAATAATTCAGTCAATATGATACGAAAAATAAATCACACTACTAATATTATTTAGATAAGCATTTAATTTAGCTTTTCATGATTTTAGAGGTAATCGGTATTCTACTCGTATAGATGTATGTTTGAAGAGAATATTGTGTTTACTTTGATTAGTGAGATCGCGTTCAATGAGATAGATGATTTTAATGCGAAGCAATATAACTCAGAGAGTAACAAAAAACCCAGGAGCCTTGGACAGTTACTTGGTCACAAAATGGAACCCGTGAGAAGTACGCACCCACAACCCTGTCACAGATCACAGGTGACACTGACTGATGGGCACGCTATATCACGAACTGACAGATGTAGAAAAAAACAAATCTAGTTGCTGGATGGTAGTGACCTCGATGTGAAGGCTGTAAATCTTGGCTTTGATTTATGAAAACATCATGAGTGCATAGTGATGAGGTGTCTCACTATAGGGCAGAACAGCAGCCCAATTCTTCCAGGTTTCCGATGGTTTTTCAGTATATGTCAATCTATGGTGAATACCACTTTGAAATCAGTCAGTTCCCGGCAAACCTCTGAACCTAATGATAGTTGACTGTTGGCCGTCAGCTTATCTATTTCATTTCCATAACGACAAGATCAAAAGCATTAAAATCAACTTGTGCTAATTTCCTATGCACTTTTGAGGAACCAATTTACGATGAATCTAAACTATGTAACAAATGAATACATTTTCTATGGATTATTTGCAAAATATTGATGATGGATAGTGTTTAGCATTGGAATCCAGGAAGCAGGTTTCGTGCTATTTTAGACTTGTCAGATAGGTGGGTGTGCCTATCAGTGATCGATGTTGCTCCCACTAGGACTCCAACTCCGGACTGGTTGCAGCAACATTACTCATATAATTAACTTGTAAAGTTCGGTGTTAAAGGTAATTCATATTGGATGAGTCTATTCGATAAACCGCATTCTGATGTAGTTTTATTTACTACAGGACATTTCGGGCAGAATTTTTCGCTCATAACTATCTCAAGTTCACTGTGTGCTATATCAGACTGACTGATCCAATATTGATGTACATTAGAACATAGTGTCCAAATTCTACACTGCCTCCGGTTTGAAATATTTTGTTCTTTTCTAGTTTGGTTGTATACACTTACTCAAGATACCTTATGTAAAAATTTCAGAAATGTAAACAATTAGATAGTTAAAAAAAATGAAAGTATAGGATAATCTAAATAAAACTTGCTACTTATAAATTTCGCTTTATCATTGAAAACTGAGTATCCATGTCTTAAACTGCTATTAGTCAACCTGATGCCATGGGCAACAAAGTACAGAAGTAAAGTGATTTTTTGAGTCACATAACTTCTTTTATAATTTAATCTGGTTGCAAATGTTATAAATATGCAAATGTTTAAGGTAGCATTCACAACGGACTGGCATCAAATGGAGAACCGTTAAAAACCTGGGAGCACTGGACAGCCATTCCGTCCTCGTATGAGACTCTTCAGTGGTATGTACCCAAGACCTGGCTAGGGATCGGAGTCACGGTCTTCAGGTCTGACAGTGAACGCGTTAACCATTCAGACCTTGGGTTGTGGGTTCGTGCCGCTGAGGAGTCCCTTACAAAAAAGAAACGGCTGTCCAGTGTTTTTAGATTTTTAGCATTTCTCCAACTAATGTTAGTCCACTATGACTGCTACCTTAATTGCGGATTTTTTTATGCATTCATTGGAGGCCTACAGGTAATTCACGTCGTTCTCAATACTAATCACTCACCCGATACACTGAAACCTTGGACTTTACTAATAATTCTCCTTCCGTATACTGTATACATTCACTATGTTTGATTACCAATCAATTGAAAAGGTTTACGCTCAACGTATCACCGCAGTTGATATGCATATATATGTTGCACTACCATCCATAAACCTAAATAATCTAATTGTAATTATTATACCATATCCATTCCAAAATGTGTCAGCTACAAATTTTTGCTTCTAATATGTTTGCGAAACCAATTTTCTATCTGTAGAATCTGACATGAAGTTAGTGAAAAGAATATTTTTTGTTCATAGTTGACTTTTCATTGTGAAATGCTTTTCTTCTGGAAAGTGTGTAGACAATAAGTTTGATTTTATTGTACCTAACAGTTTAAACGAACCTTTTACAAAAGTTTAAAATGATTTGGAAAGTTTGAAAATGAACTAAGGATCTAGTCAACAGTTGAGTCTAGTACATCAGTTAGTAGAGCACCCGACTGGTAATTCCAAGGCCGCTGATCCAAATACTGATTTGTGTCCCACCTCCAATCGTCACCCACTATCAAATATTCTTTTTTATCAAGAAGTATAAATCCAATTTTTGACAAACTGACTTTTATGGACTGTATGGTGGAAAGATAACAGAACAAAAGTTTAAAGACGAACATTTTGACATGGATTGTACAATAAAAAGTAACCATAAAAGTAGCTCTTTTAGAAAACATCAACATGTTATTCTGGATAAAAGATGATATAACGAAGCGAGAATGAAAGTTTAAATGTAGGTTTAATAAAAGGATTATGCAATCATGTGAAAGTAAACGATTGGACTAACCTACCCAAGGATAGAATTGACTAATGATAGCTGCTTTTGAACATATGGAACGGGTTTCATGTGTTTGATGGCTATGGTTTCAGCAAAATATACCAGATTTCATTAAGTTTATTTTTCTGTTAAGCATTTTAAAGGACTTCAACATACCCATTTATTATCCTGTATCAGTCAAATGCTGAGTAATTGTGCTGTTGAAATCTTTGTTTTTCTGAGTCTTAGGCATTTTGGTGAGTGTTCAGAAAATCTTATTAAGCAATTCGTTTCTTGACCATATCCATCTGTTGGCTAACTAACAAAATACATATTGTTGTAAAACCAACACACTCTCCAGACATGTAGTTTATCCATCTGAGTACACACTTTCACTTCTAAATTAACAAAGGTAAGAAATTTGGTCAACAAAATCAATTGTCTTGTTAAAATGGAAGTAGTTGCAAAAGAAGGGTTATATTTAGTTTCCTGTAAAATGGAAGTAAATAAGAAAGTTACGAATTTCTAAAAGAATCTTCAGAATAAATCTAAGAGATCACCGAAATTCCCCTCCAGTAACTTAATTCCAGATTGTGGGGATAATTTAGAAGAAATGAGAATCAGTATGAACAATTATAATATTATTTAAGTTTTGTTACTTGCACTGTCCTGTCGTTGAGTATACCGAACTGATCCGTCCCTATTAGTATATAGGCTCCTGCGTGGATGCCTTGATATCGTCTGTGTTAGATCTATATTTTTGGATGAATCGCGGGTAGCAGAAGAAGTGGCCATCTTGACGTTTTGGTCCACTGGACAAAGTTTCGGCATTTGAAGCAACTAGTTCCGAGTTCGAGTCCTGGTGGGAACAACATCACCCCTGGAAGAGAGGTACATCCAACTGATGAGTCGTGAATAAAACGCGAGGCGCTTCTTGGATTTCACTACTAACCAATATCCATCAGTCATAGATTATGATATGAGTTTGTTTTCGAGTAATGAACACCGTATATTTTGGCCTGATGAAGGTTACAGAAGTAATAGGGAATAAAGATCGAGTGAGCTGATGGTAAAGCAGTATATATCTTAGGGAAGACATCCGGACAGGTAAATTTAAGGGTCAAGTGGGATAGGCTACGCCTGAAGCAGATCCGCAAAACCCTAACAGATTTGAAGGAGCAGGGAAGCAAATTGGTGGTTGCATTGTGCTCGATAGAGATGGGCCACAAAATTGATTTTGATTAATCAGGTCTCTACAAACTTCCTATCTTCTAAGTAAGAAAGATTGACTTGAAAGGTTCAAAGTATAAGGAAACGTCTAGGTAGTGTTAAGAGACAATACTTAATACAATTAACTACCTCCTGATAACTAATAGTTAACGACTAGAGAGGATGACTTTTATATACATTGATTTCAGGTTGGAACTCATCATGGACTGACGGTAGTTGGAGGAACATCAGAAATCTACGAACACTAGACAGGTGTCTCCTCCTAGTATGCGAGTCCACAGTAGTGCGAACCCATGATCTCACCTCGACAAAGATCGAACCCAGGACCTTCAAGTTCCGTGGCCAACATGTTACCAGTGAGCCACCTGGTCACAATCAACTGATCCATATTTCCTACCTCCGTCACTTCACAATATAGTACAATCCCCGTCCAATGGCGTCGCTGAGTACTTGTTCTCATGTTTGACTTGGTTTCACTGGTCACCACTTGTAAAATTAGAACTTCGGGAAACACCTCTCGAAGCTAGTCACCAGTGATCACTAGATTATTTCAATCTGTGGGTCTGTGGAAGTTTATTATGTAGGTTTCATACTCATTATCTTTTTCATTAATAGCAACACACGCTCTAGCTTTATGTGGTGTACCAACCTTTGTTATTATTATTCATTTCCGTTTTATTCTGATAGTAAAGTTTAGGTTTATCGTTTGTGATATCATCGGTTTGTAATACTGTTTCAATATGTGATACAAGAAACATAAAGAATACTAATAGATTTATGTGTATAAATTGCTTTTTATACATCGAGAAAGATGACACACGTCTATCTCATATGTTTTATTATACGTATACTACAATTCAGTGTCTACGACGTTAGCTGTGAATAGTTTCGCTTGGAACTTGGAACGAAGAAGATTAAGAACAACATACATATCACTTAACAAAATAAATATATAATTCCACTCTGAATGTTTAGTAATCATATTACGAAAACGATGATTATTCACACAGGACAATGATTCCTTTTTTCTGTTTCTTATGTCAGTTCGTGAGATAGATCCGCCATCAGCTAATATCATCGGTAAGTATTTGTCTTTACAAATGACCTGGTCCAGGGTGTTCACTGGAACTCCTAATGTACCTGGGAGAATGTCACTAATGACCACTGGTCAATAATTCGACAATAGTTGATTAGATGAACAAAGATTCAGCAATCAATCTCTCTTCCCACCTAATTATATTGAACTCAAGTACAGTGGTTTTATACCACCTAATTATGTGGTTATGTGTTAAGGCATGCATTAAAATAGTCGGGATTTTTTCTAGATTATTGACCTCATTAGATCCTTTTGTTCTGTATTTAGCTAAATTCTTATGTTCCGATGGTTTGGCTGACCCTGACAGGCTAGTTTCACTTATGTACTTAACATCACAGTCACTGCATGCAATTTAGTAGATTAGATTATTTCACCAAACAGGGTCTGTCAGGTCCTGAAGACGACACAGCTTTTCTCTAAGTGAGTTTGTAGGTTTTATTATCACACGGCAACACAAGTAGAAACAATTTCAATGCCTCTATTGTATCAACTTATAAGGAAGGAACATCAGAAACACTTCATAAGATTCTCCAGACATCTGGAATTCGGGTGGGATTTGAACCTGCAAACTCACTCAGAGATAAGTGTTATCGGCTTAAGGATCTGACAGATCCTATTTAGCAAAACAACCTCACCTATCAAATTGCCCACAGTGACTATGATGTCAAGTACACGGTCCAAACTAGATGATCGGGGTCAGACTGGTTATTGAAACTTGGGAATTTATCTGCACAGAGAATGACAGATCTCAATAAAACCAGCAATCTAGAAAAAACTCGTCTATTACAGTGCTTGCATTCACATACAACCACACAATAAGGTGGGATAAAACCATTGCACTTGACTACAATATAATTAAGTGGAGAGAGGGATTGATTACTGAATCCATGTTCATCGAATCAATTACCAATGATGCAGCACCTAAACCAGAGTTATGGAAAAATTTACTATCAATAATAACAAAGAATATGGGGTGATACGACCAAAAAAATCCGATGTCGAAAGCTGTGTCAATGCAGTGATGTAATTACGAGCAGTAATTTATGTTCGATACGTCGTCAAGTAAATAGTACTCTTGAATATATCAAGAAGAATGTCAGGATTAGTATCATTTTCTGTATACTGTCATTCATGTTTTTACGATAAAAAGACAGTTTAACTATCATGTTACACAGTGGTGCACTTTCCACTTTTGTCATAAACATGTTGGCTAGAAGAGTGCATAATAGTAAACCCGTTGCCATATCTGCTATTGAAAGACGGACATCTGCCATTTCTAGATGTTTTGCTATCAAGACAAACAGATGGTAGTATCAGATGCAGTAGTTATCATAAGAAATCATGGGTTGGTCAGTATGCACATTTCCGATCATTTGTCCTTCTTACGTAAAAAAAATAATACTCTGCTATATCAAATAAACAAATATGATGTGAATTTTTCAATCGAGCGGTTAACGACAGGATGTGGTGAAAAAACCAACACAGCTTAAATTATCTCTCGAACTCATACAGAGTTAGAGAAAATTGTGCCTCTCAGTTAGTAACGCTACTTTTAATTGTATGAGAAATACTCTTTAGGATATAAAATAACAGAATCTAGTAAATAGTTTCAAAACTAGACTTTTGCTGTTAAAAGTTACTTATCGATCACATTTTTCATAACGAATTCTTCACTAATAAACAATAAGGGAATATTTATTGTACCCTTAGGTTGAATGTGATGACCAGTTCATCAGTGTGAAGATGATATCATATTGATGCGTCCGTAAACAGTATACAGATCCCGGTGCATAGGAACAAATTATTCCCAGGCGGTTTAATGGTTGTTCACTGCTGAGGAATCGCACACTAGGATGAATCAGCTGTCCAGTGCTCTTAGGTTTCTAACATTCCTCCAAGTGATGTCAGTCCATGATGAATACCAGCTTGAAATCAAGAAATCCTCACAAATTCCTCAAACTGAATTATTCTAAAAACTTAGAAACTACACACCAGTCATATTGACGACGAAGGAACCATCAACACAGTTATGCAAATAAAACTGATTAGTTGTTTTTTGCTAATTAAAACAAGTGAATTTACTGATGTCAAAACCTGAAATTGACATTCACATTTGTTATTTTTCCAGATAAAATGCACTTAACCTTTTTTTCGCCTACTGTGCTAAAATTTGAAGCATTTACTGAGTGATACATCAGCTGATAAGGTATAGTTACTTCTCTGAGATTTCAATTTAGAAATAACACATTCTTCAGTTTGTACCACTGTTTAAACGATTGTATCATTGATAAAAAACTGTGAATTTTCTCTTCATTTATTATTATTTGTTGATATACTTGTAATTTCCCGTTGTTATGCTGGATCAAATTGACTGATATCTGTTTGTAACTGGGCTTCTATTTGGATACCTTTATATTACTTGAATAATTATTATTATTATTTAGTTGGTTGTGGCTAGCACAGGAATCTAGGACATGCGGTTTGTCATAGTTGGGACTCTTCATTTATTATGTAAAACATTTTAGTTGATGAATAGAAATCAGTAAGCAATAAATGTCATATCATTTTGACTATGCGAGATAGTTGTGGTTTGGCAGACCAGGATTGATACCAGGTGATGATTGAAGGTAAAATGAAGATTTGGACCACGGCATGTTAGCAACGCTTGATCACCTTTACACTGGCTGCCCAGTCGTTGGTTCGAATGCGGTCGCGGTCCAAATTTTTATTTCACCTTCAATCATCACCCAGTAGAAATACTGGTCTGTCAAACCACAGCCATCTCGCATAGTCTAAATGGTAATCAATATGATCCTCCAACTCTCTAATTCAGTTAGATTTCGATTGGAATGAATAGTCCTGACTAGGCAGCCAATATGATCACAGTCAAGCGATAGTAATGTGTCACGAATCCACGTGGTAGTCAGGAGAAACTCCTGGTGATTGAAGAGAAATGAAAACCTGGTCAACGGTCAGACTTCACATCTGATTTAGTTGAGCGCTGGAGTGGTAATCCAGTGGTCTCTGGTTCGAATTTGACCGAGGTCCAAATTTTCACTTCACACACAGTATCAATAAATGTAGCATTTATTTATGTAACACTTTTCATTGGATTGTAGAAAATACTGCGAATCTAGTTTTCAGTAGTTTTCTTATATTGAGACATTATAAATTAGTAATGAATACAAACTTGATTATTCAATCAATTAAGCGGATAGCATCCCAATGAAAACTCATTAATTATATCTAAATTTACAACATGAAGGTTATTCATACTCATTGGTTTTACCAGAAGAACTAGATTTTACTGGAAGAGAAATGGATCGTTTGGTGTATGGAATGACTGACTAAGCAATACTTATTTTTTAATTCACTAAAAACCAGACACTATGTCGTACCTACGATATAACATGTCTCAATGAGTAGTTGAATAGCAGAAAAGACGGATGGAAAGATAATATCAGTTTATGTATTCACGCTAAATGAATTCAACATAATTTTGAAATTACATTTTATAGAGTAACTGAATCAATTTTTCATAAATAATGTAATTGCTATCAGTGAATGTAGTTTAAAGTTCCCTACTTTGACCAGTAGTTGGTTAGCTTTATTCAAATACTCTGAGACTAGTTTATACTTATTCAGACCACTTTTTGCCAACAAGACTGCAGACTCTTTTCAAAACTTCTTTGTTAAAGCCTAATTATCTTCAAATACCTATGCTATAAATGAAAATACACACCTATTACACTTGCTACTCAGTCAGTAGTACTATGTGTACGTTTGCTAGTAGGCACTTGTTTCTTCTTTTTATATGGCCCTAATTTTGTCTAACTTTTACCTGATATTTACCTATAACCCCAAAATAACTTATTAGTCGCCATTTTAGCTCCATTTTTGTACCCTTAGTACCTTTTTGTTTTTTGACTGCTTCTGAAGGTTGAACTCCCATTGGTTGTTTACTCTTTTTACTCATCAGTAAGTTTAGTTTTGTCAAAGTCAGTTAGAATGCGTATATAAAGCAAAACTCTCAAATATTTTGGCTGCTGTTAGGATAGATAAATCTGTTTGTTAACGGTCTATCTTCCCTTCTTGCTTGAAATGTCAGTAGAATTGTGGTAGTAATGGTAGTTCTGATTAACCATGAGAATAGATTCTTTGAAGTTTAGGTTCTTATCGTTCGCACACAGTTAGGTCGCATTATCGAAAAACGAAAGAAATCACCTGATAGCAAGAGAGTCTAAAAAACGTTTTCCAGTGATCAAAACGTTTATTATTATTATTTGTCCCTTCGGTTCATAGAGGAACATAGGGCTTCAGTAGCACATCTACATTTCACTCTCCTCTCTACAGTCTCTCCAACCTGGCTCCAACACTGAACATCCATCATCTTTCATTTCTTACTCACACAATCTCATCCATATCACACTCACCTCAGATGACCAACTCGTCGTTTACCGTGTGGCTTGCACTCGAGTGCCTGGACTGAACTGGCACGGCCATGTCTGGTGCATGATGTCCTCAATCGGTCTTCTCCATGTATGCTCAATCCAATCCGTCTCCACTTTCTTCTGCATATTTGTTGGGCGATGGGTTCTAGGTTGGTTGGTTGGTTGGTTCGTTGACAGACCAGAGTTCCTTCCTGCTTATCACTATTATCCTCGCCATCTGATTTTCAGTATCAGTATCAGTATCGAGTGAGCGTGTGCGTGGTCGTTGTTGTGGGCGGCATTTGTTGATGCAATGTATGTGTGTAGTTTGTTGTAAATGCTTTCCTCAATGCGCCGTCAATTCTCTCAACCATCACACAGATGCACTGCACTACACAGCACAGCACTGGTTCATCTGCCTCACAATCACCATCACCATCCTCCTATCACTCCTCTGTCAGCTTCCATTGTCCGTCGAGATCCATTACTTGTCTCACATCTTCTTCTTCCTTCATCCCTCCTTCATTCGTTCCTTCCTTCCTTCCCTCACTCCTTCATTCCTTCCTTCCCTTCTTCCTTTATTTCTTCCTCCCTTCCTTCCTCCATTCCTTCAGTCCTTCCTAACACGATTATGCAGGTTTCCCTCCACGTCTCTTCCACACAATTACAGTGTTCTTCCACGCAGTTTCCTCGCAGATGTTGTCACGCGTCTACCATCTCTTCCTCATCACTGACCGACTGACTGACTGCCTGATGTGAAGATGTCATTTGTAGTTACCTGGCCTCACTTCACTCTCTGTTCTCGGTGTTCAACTTCAACTCTGGTCTATCACCAACTTCCATGAAGGCTTTCAACTTGATTTTGCAGGTGGGTTGCTTGCACTGGATAGTGAATTGTGTGAACCTAAATCTGCACACCCCACCCCACCCCCCACACTTCTCGATCTGATCCTGAGTCCAGTGTGCTGCGTCTCCATCTCTACTCTCTTCATGTTGTGATGAAGTTGATCCGATTTTCAGTGTAGTGTGTCGTGTCCTGGTCTATCTGGTGAAATCCAATCCATGTTTCTGCCTCGTGAATATCCTTGTGTTTGTACACACTGTCTCACACCCAATCACCAAATCATTGAATGTGCAGAAACCTGCAAATAATTCTCCCTCTCTCCCATCATTTCACCGAGTTCGTCTCAACCCATGATTGATTCTGTTTCTCTGTTGTCTGCTGCCATTTTGACACTCATGTCACCCCACCCAGTAGAATTTCGATGTAGCCAACTGGACGTTTGTCCAGTAGTGGTTGCAGTTGCCTGTAGAATTTCTCCTTATTCTCCTGATGTGCATTATTTGTAGGTGCGTGGTGTCTGATTGTGTGACTGTGACTTTCCTTGCTTTTGGGTTGAATTTTGTTGTGATGATGGTGATTGTGTAGGAGGAGGTTGGTTATCACTGAATGATAGTGATCGTTTGATGCTCTTGTGGACATGATGATAGGCACTCGGACACTCGGTGTGGTTGTCGTCTGGTTGACAGAAACGGAGTATATTATTGACTGTTGTCTCCAGTTGACAGTTTGTGGAGTTCACCTCACTCTCATCTGCTCTCGTATTATTCCTAGCACTTCTATGCCATATCTTCTCATCTCTTTCGCTTTCTAGGCAGCCCTGTCAGCCAGCTTCAAACATGGTGCGGACGTTCTATTTTCTCATTCTTACTTTCGCTTTAATTGTTTGAGATTAGGTACATTGGCCAGTTGGCTTCCTGAGGGTTTTCTCCAACTGCTGTCATTTCGCGTCTCCGATTGCAGCAAGGAATAAGTTTAATTTTGTTTTTGTTTTTCCTTTGTGCTTTGAAGTTTTGTTAGCGACTGAATATGTTTTACAGTGTGGGATTGGTAACTCTATTTCCAACCTCCTCTCTTTATCCGGGCTTAGAATCGGTTAGTAATTGTTTAACTATTTAACCAGGCGGTTTTTTTGAGAATTGTATGTTTATGCTAGGCATGTGAAGGATACTAAAACGTCTCAAGCTTACTTTCAGATGCATGAATGTGTTTGTGTGTTTTTTTTCAGGCGTTACAGTAAGAAATACAACTTTTTACCGTTGGTTTGCCTTTGCTTTCACTCTGATTGCCAGCAACTCCATCTGTTTATGTTTTTACTTCGATATTTATTAAATGATTCGATGGGTTACAAATTGTCAATTTAAAGCTATTCTTTAGAACAATGAAAAACTGAACTCCTGTGTTATGAAAGAAGTGAATGTTGATATTTTTCTTTTTGAACACATCTGGGGTTACCTTATTGGTTGTATGAGTGTCATCGACACATGAAATTTGAAGATATTTTGTCTTCGTATGTTTTCATCACTTTGTAAAAGATTCGAGTGAGTTCTCGCGAACTGAGTAGCTGGCATTCACTGAATTTCGGTTAATGAGATTCCTTATTGATTCAGTACTACCCTGCAAATATCTCAGTAATTTCTTGATCTTTGAAATAAAACTTACATCTCATAGAAGCCCATCTACCTACAGAGGTCTTACAATTCGGTCCTGCATAGCAACGGGAAATCACAAGTATCATTAAAAAAACTGAAAGCCGTTGCACAAGATGTAGCTATCATGCTTCAGTGGCTTAGTGGATAACACTTTGGCGTTTGAGGCAAAGGGTACTGTGTTAGAGCCTCATTGGGGACATCATCACTCACTGAGATGCAGGTACATCCAAATGACGACTCCCAAATAGGAAGAAACGCGCATGTTGGATTTCCTTACTAGTCATCAACGTCAATGAAACTTGTATCAAATAACTCGTATGCCTGACTTCACATGAACAGTTAATTTTACGTAAACAGTTAGATGTGATAGTCCGTCTAGTGGGTTGTCAGAAGACAGCTAGTCAACGGAGAACACTGATAACGTCACTATCGAATAGAATGCTCTTTCTAGAGACTTCGATATCCTGAAGGACATTTAAATTTAGAAATCTGGCATTGATACAGGGCTGTCTCTTCAAGTCTATGGCATCTTATCTTTGTCTGTAAAAAAAGTAGAATTTTAGTCCTCAAAACCTGAATTTCTGCTACTGGTACATTATTGCTACAGATGTTGCTAGTTCATCAGTTGCATAGTCCATATGCATATTCTTCTAACTGATTTTAACATTCTTCTTTGTCGGCAACATATCGAAAAAGTGAATATCTTATGAATTTTACCCTTTCTAATTGAATTTGATCATTCTGTAACATTTCGTGAATACCTACGGAATAAAACTCAAATCATACAAGCGATATGTTACTTGGGATGATGATGATGATGGGTTGGGGTTCTCTGAGCTTTGGTATTCTGTTGTGCAATGAGATACCAGAGCTCTGAAAACGCTAATTCCCGACCACGATTCAAATTTTATTTGTTATCACAGGAAACATAAGCACTATAAAACGAAAAAATTCACCAGGGAAAATAATCAGCTTTCCAGTGAATAGGTCTGTTTTCAAATTAAAGTTTAAAAGCATTTAACTAGTCTTAAGCTTAGAGCAGATCACATGACTATTTCCTTTTTTAGTGTGAAAACCACTTTATTGAGTAAAAACTAAGCAATAAAAGTGCACCAGAATAACAGTCCTTTCAAATATGAGGCTGGTATATCAATTGTTAAGTTACTACCCTCTGAGTAACTGCA
This sequence comes from Heterobilharzia americana, assembly GCA_944470555.2. NCBI lineage: Eukaryota > Metazoa > Platyhelminthes > Trematoda > Strigeidida > Schistosomatidae > Heterobilharzia > Heterobilharzia americana. The sequence continues at coordinate 32,023,682 of OX104129.1, read as the reverse complement.
TAGAGAGTTGTTTTTTGAAAGCTGAACATTTCTGAAAAGTGATTTGACATTAATGAAGATGTAATATGTATGTGTAATGGAATTAACAAATTCAAAACCATTGCCAAAATAGTTAACAAATTACGTCTAACTATGTGTATAGCTAACTTCTTTCCTATCAGATGGTAAGGAAATGTAGACAGCGTTTAGAATGGTATGACCTGCCACCTATTATTATTTTTCTTTTGAATCACGCTATCCCTACCTCTTGTTAAACTACAATGTTCATTTCTTTCTTCTCACCTGACCTAATTTTACTGGAACAGTATTTTACACTTTGTTAAATTTAAATTCATAAGCCATGCCATAATCAACAATACAGTGGCCAGTCTTGGGGTATTTTCTACTTATATATTATTATATATATATATATTATTCACAGACTAGTTCGCTGTATTTAAAGTCACGTTTTAACTATACGTATCAAATAGTAGAACGGATCAGCTTTATTCTCAATTCTTCTCTACGTTATCAATTTATGCCAGTCCGCCTAGAAATTATTTCCGATACTATCTTCCACTTTTATCACCCGTCCTAAGCATATAAGCTTACACGTGATACATATCTGAGAATACTCGGTAATTATTTATCATCAGCTCATCAGCTGATACATAAATTTTCATTCAACTGAAGCTATCTAGATTTTGAAATAAATAATTTTTCAGCTAGTTAACAAACTATACCCACAGTTTTTTATGGGAAATCTTGTCAAGTGACTTTTATTTTCATACTTACTAGTTTATATACTTCCAGTTATATTAGCCTGGTTCATTTCAAAGAAAGAAGAGGAAATACAAAGGATTTGATTTTTATTTTAACGATTTACATCTACTAACAAGGTCTACATAACAAGAATAGTCTTAGTGAACGATAGCTTTCAATAACTTTTTAGCGTGTATAGTCATAAATCTGTGAAAATACCTTAAATATAATAGTCAGTGTAACACAACAAAATTCTTTGAATGCACAAAATGTCAGTGCTTCGGTAAACGGAGATATAACGAAATAGGTGTGAATACTTTCATGTGGAATGTTGGTCAATCTAGTGTCAGTCAAGCAACGAATTAAATGTGTACCTAATAATTCGATTGCTTTTGTGAGGCTGGTCATACACGGTATGCTCATATGATTTTATCCATGTGCGCCTGTAAAAATGTTCCAATTTGGTTACAATAAAAAATAAAAAAATACATTTTAAAAAATGAAGCTATTTCGTACTCAGTAGATGGTAGGCGTCAAATTCAGTTAGAACAACTGGCTGTTGCCGTATATATATATATATATATATATATATATATACCCTTTAAAATCACAAAATGTTCCAAATTTACAGTGGTCTTTTAACCTTACCACAAATATTATTATCAGTTCGACTTCTGATTGTAAACCTAGAAAAGGTCTTTTAAAAAACGTACTTCTTGTTCAAAAGTGAGCTAAATTATGCAATATGTTGTGCCATACTCACAGTCCCTCACCGTATGTGGTACCAAGTTCAACGTAGTAAATAACTTTTATTTAAACTAAGAAATAACAAATGGAGTAATGTTTTGATTTATTTTCGGAGAATATGCTAAACCAAACTGACCAAGTAAAATAACTTGATAAAGGAAGGATTTATAAACAGTTTATGCTTTAACCGGTGTTCAGATTTGCAAGTTATCTAGACTATGCTAAGAAAATAAATACTTTCTTCAATTCACCAATATATTTAGTCTCTGTTAGAATTCTGCCATGTGGTTACTGATAAACTTGAAGATATGTCACATTTTTGATTCATTACGTTATTAAAATGTACATATTCGCCACTTGAGTCGCTATCAACCAGAGCAGTACTGTGTAATTAGTGTGTGTTTACGTAAGCATTTATATTTGGTTGAAAGTTCATTCAAATAAAGGGAAGTGATAACTAATAAATTTCAAGTCATATCTTGGAGGTAACGCTACCTATGTTTTACTTGAACGTTCTGGCATCAATAAGATATAAAGCTGAGAGTTCTCATAGCTACGGAATCTCAAATTAGAGCGAAACAGTCGGGTAGGATTTCGCTTTCTGTTTGACCACATTTCATAACTGCAGTTGTGGTGTATTTATAGGATACAATGCTAACATCTTCAAGAGAGTTTTCTTCAGTTACCTCAAGACGCAGATGACATTTCAGTACCAATAGAAACTTTCTTTCCAAGATTTAAGGAAGCAGTAAATTTTAAAAAAAATTCATTGAAAGTTATCAATGAATGCTACTTCACAACTCTAAATGTTTATCTATTAGTTCACATTATTGTAAAGTCGAAAAAACTAGAAATGATCGTCTCACAAGTGGCTGCAATTTAGTATAAGTACGCGTATCACTTTTTCGTGCCCTGGCACTTATCATAATGATCTCAACCCTAACATTTGGCTTGAAGGAATCTGAAATTCCCTATGAACTTACATGTGAGAAAAAAGTTAGTTAGGTAGCCTTCCTGACTACTCATGGTCAAAATAAACTTTTGGGATCTGATTTCAAACTCGTACACTTTTGAAGTTAAACAATCGAACTTGGTCATGACATCTAGTTTTAGTCAGTAAGCAGTAATTTGTGAACTTTGTAAAGTAATTGTAACTACGGCTGTCAGTCTGATAGAAAAATACTGATTTACTGTCCTCAATAATAATAATAATGATAGTAATAATAATGTACTTGCTGTATTCAGCACCATAGTTTTGCTTACAAAATGACCTGAGTTAATTCTATATTATGCATGTCACAAAAGGAAATAACATACTTGCCTCTGACTGGTCGTCTCAGGACAGTAGTTCAATCATTATTACACAGAAATCTTACGCTTACTTCCAATTCCTTTTGCTCCATTATTAGTACGTTAAATAAACATAGAATTTTATTTTATGCCTAGTTATACTGAACTGAGAGTTCTGTCAAAAGTTATGGGATTTCTGAAAGAGGCGGATTTTTGTTTACAAAAAAAGTTATTTGTTGCAAATCTCAAACGATGTTGAAATTTTTCTCTTCACTATCTGTCAGTTCTATAAATTGTTGGTTAGAAAAATTTCAAACTGCACGCTGATGTTTTAACATCTGGACGGTAATGAATTCATGAAAAAATAACTAATATATATTGTATAATGGTGGAAAATGAAAAACTTTTGTTGTAAAATATACGGTGTCATGCTAATTCTAGCCTTGGTGTGCAAACATATTCTAGTTCCAAGGTGGTGTTCATCACAGACTGATATCACTTTGAAATCATTGAAAATCTAGGAGGACCGGAGGGCTTTCTCGTCCTACTATGACTTTGCTCAGCAGTGTGTAGCCATTAGTCTTCCAGAAGTCGAATCCCGGACATTCAGGTTTCGCAGCAAGCATGTTACGGTAAAGCCGCTAAATCGAAATACATTGGATCACGTTTTCTGACTTTTGTCAATTTGTGGTGTTGCGCGAATGTCATAGAATGCCATCGAAGAATATTTGTCTATGATGTCCGTCTTAGTAGACCCCTTAATTCATGGGTTTTCATTATGACTTCAGAAAATCTCGTCTCGAAGAGTATCACTCATGAGGACTGGACAATAATTGAGTTTAAAGCTTTGTGGTTCAGTTCATCCTTCAAAGTGAACGGTGGTGATATGAGTTTATCAAACATAAGATTGCAAATAATATTTATTTTATCATGTGATCAATCATAAGAGCATGCTTTATCTGTTAAGCGGACAGTTGTTCATTTACCGAAGCTTGTAAACGCACTGAAACTGTCAAATGATAATTATCGACAGCATTCAGAAAATATTATTTAGTTATAATGCTATAATGACTTATGAATGGAAACAAAAAATGAATGTGAATAAGTGGATTAGGAAAATTTTTATGATCAAAGAAATAGAGCCAGACGAATTCGATATGATCCTATCCATCTGAATTCGTGTAAAAATATGGCAATTATTTCGGAATCTTCATTAATGACCACTTCATAAATAAGAAACTCCTAAGAATTTATATAGTTTGTGTTTGCTATTTCATCTCCATTTGTACCGAAACTTACACGCGAAGAAGTGCTCTTGCTAAGTGCATACCTCTTAAGTTAAACTCTCAGACATAAAGACGGAATTCTCGAAACTGCTAATGGCTTCTCTAAAACATCATCCAGTAATAGACTAGATGGTATAGTGTGTTAGACAGTTTTCAAGTGTCATTTGACAAATTGAGGGTTACTGGGATATATACAACTATTCTAGTGCACCAGGATGGTGAATAGAAGTCAACAAAGACGGTCAAAGTAAGACATACGAATGAGATAATCCCGAAGAAGACAACTTATCTGCTCTGGTCAGACCTCTGTTGATTAGAGTCTTCAATTATGATGATTAGAAGGAAGAATAAATGTCCCTGCTAAGTAGTCAGCTACTAGCCCTAAACTTAATAAAAATTTAAATAAGAACCTTGAAGTTTGACAGGACGAGATATTATTGCATTTGGCTTCTAAACTTTTCAATGCTTTGATACAAGCCATTCGTTTAGGCAACTAGCCAGGTCGAAGGGGAAAAATCGTAAACATTCCTCACATTTATCTGGATTGTTAGTGTCGTACTGAATGAAATCCTAACCGGACAAACAACTAAGATTTCATAACCTGGAAATTTAACCGTTCGGTATACTCAAAGTAGGACAGTAGTTAAGACAAGTATATTTTTATTGGTGAGAAAAAGTTCCTGATCTCATTCATGAAGATAGCTTGATAAAAGTAGATAGTCTTACTACTATCATTTGATTATCTAAGATAGCCAGAGTTTGGCAGACTTCTACTGACTCTGGGTGACGATTGAAGGTGATGTGAAAATTTAGACCGCTCTCGGAAGCCCTATGGTCGCTGTTTCGAATCTGACCGTGGTCTAAATTTTCTTTTCACCTTCAATCATCACGCATTATAAAGCATTAATATTTGCTGGAAGCATTTCATGATTTCTCTGCGCTGAGACAGAATCATCAGAAAGAACTTTTCGTTTCAAAAATAACTTCTATAAAATGTACAACAGATTTTTTTAGTCAAATGTAAATCTAATTGAATTCCCTCATTTTTCACGGGATTGCGTGTGCACGAATTGTATGAGAAAGGTAATTGAGTAATGAAATGTTTTCATTTCAAGAAAAAGAATCTATCAGAACGGCAATTTCAGAACAAGAAAAGATAATTATAATTAAACTCGCACTCTGGTATGAAAACGAAACACAATTGTTTTCTAAAGATTTTACCAAGTTTGGAAGATGGGAAAATGATAGTAAAATCTACTGATAAGGACAGCAGTAATGTTCCAGATAAGAACATTCACCAAGAACACATGGTATGTTTGATTTCAATTTGCTTACACTCTGTCTATATACTTTTCAGTTGGCAGTAAGGTTTCATCACATACCATTTGTTTGAGCTCTGTTACCTTTAGTGTTGATAATTAATACTTCAATATACACGTTACAGATTTCGTCTGCAGCTGTTTCAAAAGCAGTGAAGGACTCTTACACGGCAAGTATCGACGTAGAAATTTCGCAATATTCAAAAGTCATCGTATCAAAATATCTCATGCACTATATCTTTCATTCACAAATTTAAGATCCACATAACTGAGAAGAACTATTCCCACAAGTTCCATAACCTGAAAGTAAATCAACATAATATTGTACTTACGGGGTGAATAAATCTTGAGGTAAGATGCTCACGGTGGAATGTGAAAGAACGGGGGATTTTAGTTGAATGGTGGCAGTCGGTAGAAGGCCTCAGACCAAGGTTTCTTGGTTTTGGGAATTCCAAAACAAGGCTTATCTGCAACCTTTATAGAACTGATATCACTCCTTAGGTTCGATACTGCGTCACTGAATGCTGCAGGTTCGAAACTCATATCAAACATCGGTTTCTTTGAAGCTGCAGTTCCGCCTCTCTGACTAATGCCAGAAAGCAGTTAATCTAGATCAAGGGTTTCCTAATGACTGCCTCCATCCAACTAACATCTGTCAAAGTGCATCGCAATGATAAGATAGCTAACCTAGAGTTTACATTGCCAAATTATTGACAGAATTCAACCAGTACTCAACAGTCAGTAAGAAGTTGGTTACCCTCCATTGACCAGTGGATGTACATCTGAGGACAATTAACCTGAATTATTCTCATTCTAATCCTCAAGGCAACTACTCCTTTGTTTTCAAGTCATATATTTTCACCGTTACCAAGCAATGGTTTTCTCACAAATTTTCAGTAAGAAGTATTTTGTATATTACGATAAGTTTTGCTGAAACTATTGTACTCCTTTTAGTTCACAATGAAAAACCGGTATACGTGTGTTGTGTGATACAAATTCAAATTTGCAGCACCAAATGAAACATTGAAACGTTTCCACCATAATAAACTGTTCACAATCAAGTCGATTTAGTCCCAGTACTTTCAACAATAGTTTTTATAATTCTATTAATCATCATTCCTAGGAAACTGTAGTAAAAGAGCTTTCTTGCAAGTTTGAACGCGCTGTTCAACGAACGGGACTCAGTAATCAATCTTTCTTCATACCTAACTAGGTTGAGGTTTTCCTACTTATTTGCGAAGTGCAAGAATGGCTAAACTGAAGCGTTTTTAAATTACTTATTTTGCTAGGATGTAGCACTCACCAAACTTAGCTAAATTTCTATTTTCTGCTAACTTGACAGAATCTGATCAACTAGTACGACTTATGTACTTGACTTTGTAGTCATCATATTGCATTCAGTAGGTTTACGCTGTGATATAATCCTTTAGTAGGATGGGACGAGATGAAAATCTCAGTGATCAACAAACTTGGGTAGAGAAAGATTATAATTACAGAATCTTATCGTTATGATACTGTAATTTCCCGTTGCCATACAGAGCCGAACTGAATACGCGGATGCACCAACTGATACGCGTGACACAAGAGGTAGCCATCATTTCTCAGTGGCCTAGTGAATAACACTTAGGCGCTTGAAGCGATGTGTACCAGTTCAAGTTGCAGTGGGAACAACGTCACTCACTGGGATGCAGGTAGGGCAAAACGCGCATCCTGGACTTCACTGCTGGACATCAAAATCAATATTACAGAATTTTAGTTTATTGAGTCAACATAGAATGTACGCAACAGAAATAATGCAAAATTTACCTTGGAAATATAAAAAATCTTATCACTATAGAAACCAATGAATGGTAATTGACAGAACTATGAAAACCAGGTGTTGAAGGTTGTTTGATTACCTTACTATAACTGTGAGGAATGAAATGTTCTGAAAATGCCAACCAGTAAATTATATTGTTTCACATAATCTTGTTTAATGTGTTATTACACCCAAATTCTACTCCTTCTTGAACGGAAAATTTATAAATAGACCACTGAATAGCATGTTAAGTTGACTTTGTTATCCTCCTTCAGCTGCGAAACATGGATTACGGAGAAATGTCGTTATGAGATAATAGAAAAGATTTATAGTTCAGGGTCAGGATGTTAGTTATTTATTTATCCCCTAAGCTGTCTGTATTTAGAATCAGCTGAATTTCTGAAGTCTACTATAGTAAAAGAAATGCATTGTCACATGAATGAGAATATGAAGGAGATATAATTGAAAGCCTGAAATTAGTACAAAAGTATGTAGATAGATGAATTAAGATTTTTTGAGGGAGATAACTGAAGTTTGTTGAAATGCGAACATAAATCCAATTAAGCTTTGCTTGACTGGAAGTAAGAGTTGAAGTCTGTATGCGCAGATGGCTAGACAACATGACAGTGTAACAAAGCAAGGATAATATAACAATTTTCAGAATATATAATTCAAGACATTAAATGAGACAGCATACATACAGCTTTCGCTTTTAACTGTGTATCGATGTGTACCTTCATAAGACGGAAGTTGTTTATTTTACTTTGTAAAAAGTTGGTTTCATTTGTACCAAATAATCAGTGAAAAAATCTTGTCATTATTGACCCAGATTATGAAATGCTGAGTCCGATCTTTCTTCTTTTACTGTTATACATGTATATGGACAAAGCAAGCAACGCATCTATCCTCTCATCTGCACCATTTTCTTGAAGTTACATTTTTGAAGTCGGTCGACAGGAAGTCAAGGGTTTAAGGTTTGATTTTAATGGCATTTGTCAGCAAGACACATCTGCAATTTCGAGGGAACTAATGTTCTTACTTAGATTCATATCCACTGTACACATTTCTACAGTCAAAGACCTGATCATTGAACTATTTTGGCTGCGACTGACCAATTGTAAGGCCGAAATGAATACAGTCGTTGCCAACTGGTAAAAAATAAAGTTCGTATTTTTCAATGGGGATTACTGAATTCCAACATACCGGTAATCCTTTTGCCCTTTCTGCTTATGTACTAACTACGACATTGCACTTTGTACCGAGCACTGAAAAGGGTTTTATAAAGTGGCTTTATGACGATACTAAAGGTGTTCACAAATATATGAGTTTTTGAAAACAAAATTTTATAGTTCTGATAAAATATTTGCCACCTTGTCAGCACCACTAATATGTACGCTAGTTCGTATTACTGAACGAAATGAAAACGTTTTTGCATTGTGAACTCGATGCCCAGTGGCTAGGTGAATTATGCACTGCTTAACATGATGACAAAAGTCATTTTGTTGAATAATTAACATTTTATGTCACATGAGGCGGAGCCTGCTTGTGTCAATGTACAACGAATAGTTGATTTATTAGATTTGTCGCAACAGAACTTTATTGCTTACTGGATTACGTTTCGGACATAAATTATTGTCTGTAATCATGTCAAAGTTACTTCATCGCCTCCTATAGGATATGGGTGGTAGGATTTTCCGTATATCTGGAAAAGGTGCTGAGCCATTTCTGTTGCATGGATTAGGTGTTGAGTCGACAAACAAAGATTCAGTTAGCAATCTCTCTCTGCGTTCTGCGGTGTTAGTCCTAAGGATTTTCACTTTGTGGTTGTGTGCACTTGGATGTATGACTATGGTCGGGCTGTTTTCTAAATTTCTTATCTACCAGTTTTGGCTTAGGCTTTTGTGCCTAATTTACTGTGGTCGACTATTTGACCAATGTATGTGACCTTACAATCGTTGCAAGGGATTAGGCAAACTAAGTTGTTCTGCCTAATTGGATTAATAGGATTTTTAACCCACAAAGCTTGCAAATGAGTTTTTAGGTCTAAATGCCACTCTAATCTCAGCCAGCCTTATGGAGAATCTCACCTGTTGTTTCTCAGGTGTCTTATTTGTATGGTATGGAGGTTTCCAGTTCTCTCTTTGCAGTATAGCCACGGTCATCATTAACAATAATATTGCTGCCATTAACCCCTGTGTTACTAATATTAGTCACCTTTTTCTTACAATTCCCAAAGAACGTATAGATTAATTTAGGAGGGTAATTGGTAAAGAGTGGGGTGCCTTTAATATATCGGGTTTCTTATCTTAGATCTTCTGTCTCCATTGATAATTTCTCTCGCCCTGTTACTTCGATAATTCACCAAGCCAACTTTAACTGATATATAATGAGATAATCTGAGGTCTAAGTAACGATTTAAGTGCGAAGGTTTTCTATAGGCACTAGTGTCTACCATAGTGCTCAAGTTTTATTCATACATGAAGTCATTCATCCTTTATTTTCTGAAACAAACTTCTGGTTCACCTGTGCAGAAACTTTGATAATCCCCCGTTATAATGTTAGTAGTTACGATTTCATCTGGAAATAAAATACACTTAACCTAGCTAAATACTCCAAATTTAACCAATTAACAATATCAGAATATCCCACTGACTAACCCACTATCTAGCTACTATGGTTTTAAAGGTATATGAACCTCTTCTTTTCAGGAGCTTCATATTCATGTTACAGGTTTGCTGAAAAGTAGTTTTTTGGGAACTTCATATATCTGGTCAACAGATATTAATCTTCATTGATGACTAATTAAAGCTTGTTTCCATTGGCTGCTTGAGTTATGTTTCCGATAAAACTGCAAGAGGTGAAATAACCTGGGATTCTTATTTCGTGAGAATATTATACAATTAAAAATAATACGTAATAAAATTCAAGGCAGCCTGATTGTCTTAATTTCAAACAATTGCAGATATATTCTAATGAATATCTCACCAATAATGACGGTACGACATTCTGGTTAACTGTTGCATGATGATAATTATAAAACATTTTGATGATGAACGTGAAATCATCATAAAATACAGTAGAGAAATGCATTGACTTGTTTAATTTGACAAAATTCATGATAAATGAAATTGACAAATGTTGACTGAATGGAAAAAAGCAAAGTAGTTTGTATAATATCTTGGCTTATCAGTAATTATTTCTCAAATGATTTTAAAAATTTTGTCTCGGAAACTTCTAATAATTAAAAGTAATCAGTGTCTGAAAGATAACATAGCGTCAGATAAATAACACTATATGGGATACAATATATCACCCTTTAAAGTCTCCTTCATCTTGTTTCATTTTTCACTCGTCTTTATCCAACTGGCTATTTTAGATTGCTCGGATTTATCTTCAGAGACTTTGAAGATGTAAAACAGAATTTTTTCTGCAAAATTACCTTCAGTGTTATTTATCACCTTTAAGTATAGATAATCTGTTTACTGGACTCAACCTTACTAAGAAGTAAAAGTAATGGACTCTTAGGAAAGCCTACTTTGAAGGATCCTTTGTTAACCCATACAACTGGCAAATGTTGTGAAAAATATTACTTTCTCTCCATTCAACCTGACTTACTCTTCCCATAAAGATTTGCTTGCTACCTTATTTTGATGTTAACATAAATGAAGATTTGTGGCGGTATAGCAAAATATGGTAATATAAGCCTTAATTTCACTACATTTAAATCGGCAACATTATTCATTTGGTCTGCATCTCTTTGACATGCTAAAGGCAACATGATATACGAAGATCGGTGCCACAGTTTCCATCTACATTGGACATCAGAATAGTAAGCAGCTGCCAAAAAAGGATTACAGTTCACAATGACTTTTATATTTTTGAAGTACAATCATTTTACCTGAGTATAAGGATTAAATTGTCAGCGAAATAATCTTCTGAAGCTGTATCATTGAGAGATGCCTTTGCTACAGATTATATGGTGTGAAATCCCCTGAAATGAGGGTATGTAGAAAAATGTTTTGATGCGATCGGTCAAAAGCTTTGCCTCATCTACGTTTGATGTTTTCTGAGATTTTTCAATGAGTCATATCTGTAGCCTTGCGTGAAATGATATCATCTCAAATATTAGAATCCATGTTATCCTAGACTTTCAGTCGGAGACATTACCACTGAGCTTTTCAGGTTACGATAAATGGATAGATCCACACAACATAAAATAGGTTACTCTCCAGTGACTAACCAAAGTATCAATATACATGTTAAACACTTAACTGGCACACACTGTGCAGGTTTGATTCAAAAAATGTTTCCAACGTTTCTTTGTAGATCCTGTTGAACAAGACTTGTACGGTCAAAAACTGATTTTTATAAATGTTTTCTTTTCTTAATGGGTGACTTCATTCATAAGTATGTTACCTGTTTTTTAATAAATATGTACATAAAAATTACATAATCCTCAGCATTTAAACCTGTTTAAACTATAAAACTGCAATTTTCGTGGTCATTACATTGCTTTCCATGCAAAAAGTAAGGAATCAGAAAGTTAAGCAATTTACTGCGAAAAATTCATAAAATTTCTGGTTAGAAACTGTTTTTCATCAGGATCAAACGGTGAAAAAATGAACAGCTTCTGATAAGGAAGTAATGATACCTTTTAATTAGGCGTATCCTTATAAATTCCGACAGCCAGGTTATTATGTCATTATTTGATAGAATTATTTTCATTACTAAACTTGAATAGGTTTCACGGAATTGTGGAAGTGGTTTCGAACATATGGTGCTCAAGTCCCTTAAAATACGGCTGAACGCCTAAGTATCAATTGACATAATCTTATTAAAGCCAATAGTTGGAAACACTTGTTCAAACGGAACTGAAATGTTATTTATATGATTTAAAAATTATGTTCTTAATTTACTATCTTGAAAACTATACATTTACAAACAGTGCATAAGTTATATTTTGCTAAGTTTCATCACACATTAGATATCACCTACGCTTTTATTCATGACCTATTCCTAGAGAACACTTCAGATTTTGTACATAGAATTAACAACGAGTTTACCATTCATCTACCTTAAAGAACGAATACCAGTTTTCAAGATGCAGAGCATCGTAAATTCATCATACTTACAATGTTAAACAACTTTTACGGAGATCTGCCTGAATTAGCTTGCAGCATCCTCAAAACGGTAGTTATCCAGTATAATAAATCTACTTTATCATGCATGTAAAAGCTATAGGTGTATAATATCACGTTCATTTGCCTAAATACTAACTACTTTAATATAAAGTTGTTCATGAGTACAAAACAGTGCTAACTCGCTAGGTGGAGTTAGTAGGTTCAGAATAAGAATCGTGAGACAGCCGCTTATCAAAAATCCAACTATTTTACGAAAATGTTTGGTTTGAAGTTGCTTTTGGGAATCACTTAAACAGTTCTTGTGTAATATCTTACTTTTCAATTTTTCAAATCATCTTTCAGAATAACTTTTCACTAAACGAATGGTTCTGACCAAAAGCTTCAAACGTTTCTACATTAAACAACTAACAAGAACAGTGTTGTCAAAAGTGGAATTGTTTATCAAGTCCAATGTTTGTTCTGCAATCTTATTGCAAAATAAAAAGACATAATTAAAATTTTTGGCATTTTAATGCAGCTTGCAAATGGTCTATGAATTCGACAGTCCATGTTGACACCTCAACTGTCCTACTGCGGTGTCAACAAGATTTCCGCTGAGAGCCACTCACCTGAAGTTGTTTCTAATTATTCAGATTGTTTATTAGTAGTAGCTTTCGCTAGTTTATGACACTTTTGTGTCAGAGACCATACCTTTTGATCTCGGCTTAGCGATTTTCAGCGAAGACTCTTTGATACCACAGTTGTGTAGTTGAAAATCTACTCATCTTTGAGAAGTATCAGCACTGACCGTGTTGTTTGTAAATTGACCGCCATCTGATGTTTAGATCCGGGATACGGCTAGCAAAATATTACAACTCAGCCTGAGTGGTTTTTAACTACTCAAGTTGTTCAGTCATGGTAGTTTAATGGAGCATTTTCTTACTTCACACCTATTGTTTTACCGTTAGACTAAGCATAAACTGTGGTGCAGTTGAAATTGAACAAGATCTAGTACTCCAGACTGATGAACAAAGAAAAAGGGATAGAATGGCATTGTAAGCATTTCAATAAACAGATCAAGCACAAAGTTCAACCAATTCAATAACACATTATGAAATATTTACATTTACACTAGCATAGTCATAGTAACATTTGCTCTTGTCTTAAAGATAGCCAATAGAATTGTATCATTTAGAAAAAGAGTCACAGGGCAGCTATAATCATTGGAAATATCATTACACCATGCTGGTAATGCAAGCTCTTATGCTTGCAGTGCATGCCTATCTGAACAGTAATGAATCACAATATAAACCATCCTCACTTTTCGAGGTAGTGAATTAACCTTCATTTCAAAAACCCATTAAGACTCATCAAGGTCTAACAGCCAATTCCGTGGCAAACTATCATTTGGTATTTGAACTTTCTGAATGAGGAAGGGTTAGGTATAACTTTTGTAACTGATTGATTAGATGGTGAGAGACCGGCAACAAAAATAACCGCTTTATATATATATATATAGACTAAAAACGTTTTTCGTAAATTTTTGTGATTCTCTGTAGTTTGCCGGAAAAGTGATACAGACTGAAAACTTCCACCAAATACAAAAAAACATTTTTTGATCCGACAGTAGGTTGATGCCAAAAGTAAATGTCTATTATATTCTATGACAAATGTAACAAGGCAAAGTAACAAAATGTGATAAACGGTAAAGTATGGATAAAATACTTAAAAATATTAAAATGTTTGGTTACTTAAAAAGTGTTTTTAGTCAAGTATACAACACACATATTTCAGTAATTCAAATATAACAGTCTGGTGACATAATGGCGACAAGCTAAGAAATATCATGATCAAGTGGACTCGGATATATTCGTAACGAGGAGAGACTTTTCATGTAAAATCTCCATAATGATTGGTCATTTTTCGTTATCAAACATTTCATCGTCACACTAAACATTAGGGTGTTTAGAATTCAGTTGAAACACCTGCCAACTATTAATCCATCTCAGTCAACAACTCCATTAAACTATCCAAACCATAAGCTACAAACATTCTCAACCGCATAATACTATATATATATATATATATATATATATATATATATATATTAGACTATTCAGTCAAGGTACTAGTTCTTCATATCAAGAAAATCCTAGTGGATCCTTCATCATTTGAAGTTACATTTCTATAAATCACCTGTTTTGGGAGACTTCTTTACCGATGTTTAGAGCTTTTCACTGCTCAGCTTACTGTATTCACAAGTAGTTGAGACATACCCGTCTATTGTAAAGAAAAGTAGAGATAATTCCGCGAAGAAAAATTTCTTTTTCGCCGACTTCATTTCCTAAAGCTATACAATCGTATTTGTACATATATCAAAAGTATATAACAGTCTATTATTAAAAAACAAGGTATAATTGCCTCATTAGGTTAGTGCTAAAAAATGAAAAGTATTTGCGCAACAATCTTCTGGAGGATGGAAACAATGAGAAAGGTGAGGAGTTTGACAAGATGAAAATTGTTGGTAAATGTGAAGTGTGATGGTTGAGTGTCCACTTGATAGATACAAAGAAGATGAAGAAAGAAATAAGCGTCATAGTGAAGATGTCGGTGATAAACTAACTAATTATAGTGAAATCGAAAGATTAGAGATTTAACATACTTCTGAATGCAGGAATCAGATATGATTTGATGAACTGGCAGTGCTCCTACCATGCACAGTTGTCGAAGGCGTACTCTTTTTGAACTATTCGATTTAGTTCTACAAATGATATCGAAGGAGGACTCTCTCAGACCTATATCTCTAGAGTTGACAAAATGTTCAGGAACTGAATGAGTATTTGATTTACGTTCTCCCGTCGACAGACATTGAGGATAATCCTCAAAGATAAGTTTGGAAAGTGCGCGCTTTTTGTTGCCTGTATAAATGGCTCCATGGGAGCAAGTAAGTGTGTAAGCTTACGTTAGGATGACCCAAAGCGGCACCAGCACACTTAGCAATCGACTAATTTCCTTTTTAAATGATACCTATCACTTCTTACAGTAATGTCATCCTAACCTGTGGAAAAGTATAAAACAAAATTATGCTTCTGGTTTTTAACACTGGATTGGAATTTTTAATTACCATTTCTCTTCAGAATACATACAATTGAACTACTCACAGGGTAGAAGGGTTTACCTATCCTAATTTTCTTAACATAACACTACAGACTGTTTGATATGCTTATTAGGTGAAAGAATAATGATATACTTCTATTTACGGTGATACGGTGTGAATTCAACTTCACTAGTCATTCGTCTTAGCTTTCTCAGTATCATTCCTGATTAGCTTACGTTTTCCATCATAAGGCTGTCAAGTGTTTCTTTTCTCTGCTTTTCTAAATTTTGCTCGCCTTGTGAAAAGAATTTTCTCCATAATTAAACTAAGAGAAGTGATTGACAGTTTTAAATATTCAAGAACATACATTAAACTGGGAGTAGTTTGTTTCTGACTTGTTGTAAGGGAACTAAAAAAAATAATATAAATAAACTCTTTTTCTAGCTACGATTTCTAATGAATAAACGTCTACAGCATTGAAATGTACTTCAGTTGTGTTTCATCCTTCATTTGTAAGCAATTAATTATTCTGCTCTACGGTGTGTTGTGTCAGTATTAACTGACGGATGAAATTAACTTAAATAATGAACAAAAAGACTAAAAGCCCCTAGAAATGATTGCTTCATGTCTACTACTTTGATGTCATTCGATTTCAAGCAGTTAACAATAGTCTGTACATTACTTCTCACTAATTGATTTCCAAGACTTTATCAGAAACCCCGAATATATTTGCGCTTACGAGCAAAAATATAGAGCTTTATGCAAATTTCGAAATAAAGCATTGCATTTCGTTGTGAGGGGATAAGTGAGAAATATATCATGTGATGAACCAAAACAAGAAATAAGGAAAATGACAGAATAGTGATAGAGTCTTGTGTTTGACTTCTGAAAAGTATTCTGTTTTGAAGATCTAAAGCAGAACTATAAGGAAGAAAATATGGGAACGTCGAATTACCTTAACGGCCTTTACTTACACTGACGCCCTGTTTAGAAAGTTAATCACTTGCGGCTGATGTATAATTATCTAGATTCTTCTATTAAGGCTTATTGAATTTTTTCCGTCCAAGAGCTTGATTTCAGGCAGCGCTGTTAAGCTTGTGTTGAAGTCTGTTTTAGAAACATTTTAGCCAAATACGAAAGCTTATATGAGGCAGCAATCACGAGTACCAAATAGTCTACTGTGATTTGATAATCTGGATTGCACAGCTTATTTCAACTAGTTTATTCCCTTATATACCCCTAACTTCATGAAACTATGCAAATAAGTATTCGTCAGTTCAAAATTCATATTCTGGAGTAACGCAAATGAATGAGAACTGTGTAAGCCTTCTCCTGTGGGATGTCACGCAGCTAATCTTGTTGCACATACACCTGACCAAATGGTTTAGGTATCCCAGAGTATTTATAAGCATCTAAGTAGCCCTGCCACTTCATGCACTAGATAAATTTCTTCATTTGAAAACTGTAGCGCTGCCCAACAGCTCGAAAAATTAGTCTGTCAACCATGGTTACCTCATATAGTCAAAAGGAAATATTATTGTGATAACTGGACGGCACATAAACATTGTTTGTGTACATTTAACGATATTAACGACTTTCATATAAAAGCGGTTAAATTTTGGTCAAGTTGAAAATATTTTTATATTTATATATTTTATATATATTAAAAAAGTGAGTGTTGAATGTATGGTGAAGTCGTACAGGACTGTGACTCAAAGGTTAACAATATTTTCTTTCTTAACACAAGAATCACATTATGTTCACAAATGAACGGAACTGACTTTATTTCAAGTGCAGAGTACATAAATTTTAGGGTTATTTAAACATATGAAGGAGTTGACGGTGCATCGTATGCATTTTATTTTGGTACCTTCGTTACTAAGCTTATAGGGAAATTCCACGATCATGAATAATTTATTATTTGGGTTTTTAATTTTGGTTTACTCTCCTGAATACTTTAACTGAGGACTAAAAATATTCCATCAGGTTTGACTTCAATGCATATGCATATACATAATTCAACAAAGTTTTGTTTAAATTATGTAACCATTCTTCGCTCACCGGATAGGACTTATGTTTTGGAAGGTGAGCGCAAATAGTGGGACATTTCAGGTATACAAAAATAGTTCAGAAAACATCTAGACAGAATTTGTTGAAATAGACATAGAACAAAGATTTCAGAATGGACAATTCCTCATTGAAGAAATATTTCCTTTCACCGACTTAATTGTCAAGCTGTACAGTCCTATTCATGCTCAGTAAAATGACAGATGATTGCATTAGGAAGTTGCGAAGTTAATGTGCAAAGTATACCATAGGTGTATTATTTTATTGTTATTGTTTGCCCCTTGGGTTTCTAGTGGAACACAGGGCTTCGGTGGGACGTGATCATTTCCCTTTGTTATCTGAAGTCTTCTTAACCTGGCTCCACGACTGCAAAAACGCTTTTATTTCTTCCACACACCACCTCCATATTACTCACCAAAGGCCAGCTCGTCGTTTCACTTGACGGCCTTGCCTGACCTGACACATGATGTCCTCAATCGGTCTTCTCAATGTATGTCCAACCCAATTCATCTCCCCCTTCCTCTGCATATTTGTTGGATGATGGGTTCTTGGTTGGTTGGTTGGTTCGTTGACAGACGAGAGTTCCTTCCTGCTTATTCCTATTATTCTCGCCATCTGATTTTCAGTATCAGTATCGAGTGAGCGTGGGCGTGGTCGTTGTTGTGGGCATCTCTTGATGCAATGTATGTGTGTAGTTTGTTGTAAATGCTTTCGCAATGCGCCGTCAATTCTCTCAACCATCACACAGAAGCACTGACCTGACATTATTATTAGTGTTGGAAATCCGGATCTCTTTCACACTCTATATTGAATGCAGTGCAGTGCAGTGCAGTAGATCTCCACACTGATTATTTCAGATTGATGAAGGAAGGCCCCTCCTGCCATCTTTCTGATCCAGGCTCCGATATTCTCATCTGTGCTGTCACTACCGCCACCTGTAGCCTGCAGTTGAAACGATGCTGCCAAGGTAGCCAGGTGAAGGAGACTACTTACTTTAGGTTTCTCCTATTGATAGTGATTGGTGCTTCTTGTCGTTGTCGTTGTTATTGTTGTTGGTTGAGTATCTTCATCACCTCTGTATTGTTCACATTCATCTGAAGTCCCGTATTCGCTGCCTCACCTCTTCTTCTCACTTGTTATCTTTCTCCTGTAGATCTCCGAGTTTGTGCGACAAGACACTATGCACAAATCACCATCCGTGGCGAAATCCAAATCCTCTAGTGTGTTTTCGTCTGTCAAATAGTGTGTGCCTATCTCCTCACAGCTCCTCACCGTTTCTTACATGATCCAGTCATGTCCTGTCCTGTCCTGTCCCGTCATGTCCCATCCAGTCGACCACAATCAGGAAGATGATGGGCTGTGGTAGGCAGCCTTGTCTTGTTTTGTTCCTGTCTTCACTTCAAAGGCATCACTGAACTGAGCTTTGCCTTGTGAATCTCTTGTCATGTGGCGTCATCATATGGCTGTTGAATGAGGTTGACAAATGCTCGTGGTACTGAAACCGTGGTGTTGAAGCAGTTGTCTACCAAATTACTTGTCGAACGACGCTGTTGAATGTCTTTACGATGTCGATGAAGTTGAGGTGAAGATGCACTTGACTGCCACTGTATGTTGTGTTCTGTGATGCGGCGTAGCGTAGCGTGGTGTTGCAATTCGATGGGCACATGATTTGTCCTTCCTCGAGCCAGCCAACCAACCGGCCTGTTTCGGTTGTAATTCTGAATGCAGCGCATTAACATTTAGTCTCTCCAGGATGATGCAGCTTAATAATTTGTTTAAAGCAGATAGGAGCATGATTCCAAGCTACTTCTTGCAAAGACAAAGGTCTTCCTTCATTTCTTCCGTGGAAACCTTCTGCAATAGAGGTGTGAGCATGTCCACTGATGTATCTGTCTCAGTTCTCAGTGCTTCTGGCAGAATTCCATCTGGTCCCGCTGCTTCCCGGATTTCAACAGGTTTATGGCTTTAAGAACTTCATTCACTTTTGCTGTTATCGGAGGGTTTGTGTTCACTGATACTTCTGTGGCTGGACTGCTGGTGGTATTTATGTGTGACTTGCAGGTGGTGGTGGTGGTGTTGGTGGTTGTGGTGATCGATACATGGGATTTCCTAAGTGGTCAGCACTTCGCTTCCTTCGTTTCTCCTCTTTGCCGAATGAAGATCCTTCACTATCTCTCGTTGCTTTCATCTGCGTTCATCTGTCCCCTCCCAGATAGTTACCTGGTTATTCGATATAGTGGTGTGTGGTCTCTGTCTCTCTTACCTGCAGCCCGTTCTGCTTCACTTGCAAGTGTGTCACAGAATTATCTATTGTCTATGCGCGCACTCTTCTTCACTTCAGTGTCCAGAGGAGTGTTTTGTGGTTTGTACTCAGTTCCTGTTTACTTTGTTCATCTCTGAACAGCACTGCACTACACTGGTTAATCTTCTGCCTCACAATCACCATCATCTTCACCATCCTCCTCTCACTCCTCTGTCAGCTCCTTCCTTCCTTTTTAACACGATCATGCGGGTTTCCATCCACGTCTCTTCCACACAATTACAGTGTTCTTCCATGCAGGTTTCCTCGGAGATGTTGTCACGCGTCTACCATCTCTTCCTCATGACTGACTGACTGACTGACTGACTGCCTGATGTGAAGATGTCATTTGTAGTTACCTGGCCTCACTTCACTCTCTGTTCTCGGTGTTCAACTTCAACTCTGGTCTATCACCAACTCCCATCGAAGGCTTTCAACTTGATTTTGAAGGTGGGTTGCTTGCACTGGATAGTGGATTGTGTGAACCTACATCTGCTCCTCCTCTTGATCTGATTTTGTGTCGAGTGTGTTGCGTCTTTACTTTCTTCACATTGAGATGAAGTCGATCTGATTTTTGGTGTTGTATGTCTATCTGATGAAATCAAATCTATGTTGCTTTGTGAATATTCTTGTGTTGGTATATACTGCCTCTAATCTCGACTGTATGCTGAGGAACAGGAAACCTGCAACCAGATTTTCTGCGTAGGACGAGAAGTTTGTTTATGTTCGAATTGCTTGTCACAGCCAACTGTAAACAACTATGATTACTTCAAGTTACGTGACAACAAGATGAGTTTAGTCACGCTATAGATGTAATCACTCAATTAACCTTTAACATTTTCCTATGCTTATGCCTCATTTAAAATGTGTTTAAATTCTGTTTAGTCTTACGTTAGTGAAAGTTATTTTCCGTGGCACACGTAGCTAAACTTTTAAGCTGTAAATAGATGAAGCACATAAGAGAAGCTTCAATTTTTAGTTACCATCCTTTTGAATTTATTCGAGAATACATGAGAAGATATAAAACAGGAGACGTAATGATGTCACCAATGATTGCAGCATAAATATAAAAGGACTCAAGGCCTCTATACCACTGCCATATAGGAAGGGGGATCCATAACCCTATGGAGGACTTTCTGTTATTCTGAAATTGAGATGCCACTCAAGCTCGGAAATTCATACAGTTTTCCTACTCAACTATTTGACTGACCCAAGTAGACAAACTGGTTTACTTTGTCAAAAACCTTTTGATAACTTTGAGTTCACGTACACGGGTGATAAGCAGATATGTAGAATATCGGAACTTAGCTAAGTCTAAGTTGATTAACATCAGTAAGATTAACATTCAGTCGCAGAATTCATCTGCTTTTGCGAATGCGATAACGCATATCTAAGCAGTAGGATTGTAGAGAATAAGAGTCTCATATAATAATATGGTCAATTTGAGAGAGAGGTTGATCACTGAATCTCTGTTCATCGACTTAGTGCATTACATGTGTAATAAGAATGATTTAGTACCCGTTCTAGGCAATGTGGGAAAGGTTTATTTCCAATAAAAAAACGGTGGAGTAGTAAGAACGAAGTCAGCAAGTTGCCTGATTACCGTGGTGTGGTTGTAAGCAGTCCAGTAAATACTGCTGTGTTTTATATAACAGATTACATAGTATGTAGTATCACAGTACTCAATCTTTGTACTTAACCTCATCTTATCTCTTTCATACTTTGTTCTACTTTCCATTCCGTTATTTGCAGTTGTTAAGATTTACTTGTTGTGTCAAGTATGGAAACACGAGGTTGCATGAGTCATGTATCACAACTCTTACTGAGGATTTCGAAAAAAACACTTATTTATGACCATTTGAAAGTATTTTTAAATTGTATCTCTCAGTTTGATCACAAGAAGCTACATATTTTTACTCGTCTTTTAAGAGAAATCTTCAGCTTAACACTATTAACTACAAGTATCTTCAGTATGAGGAAAGTAAAAAGAAAGTTTATCTTTTGGATGAAACCTGAGACTGATTTGTTGGTAACTGACAACCTTAAACTGATATTTATTTTCAGAAGCACTACATGCACTTATTAGCCATACCATAACCGGAGCAGTAATTTGGTGTCTTTATAAACTTGCCGTTCTGCTCTTGAACGTCACAGTAATCGCGTATCCCTATGATTAACAATAAACTGTTGTTTGTTTTCTGTGATTTCAACTACAGCTGTACAACTTTAGTAAAATAATCCGTCAGATATAAAATTTTATTGTCTGTCACGTCCTTACGACATGACTGTTTTTATTGTTCATTTATATTTACATCTTTCCTACCAGACGTTACTGTGAAGATAATAAATTTGGCAGCAAATTAACTGTCAGCAGCACTATTTTTATTCCGAAACCTAATCCGTGGTGAGATAGACTAAGGTATATATGTTTCGCACAAAAGCATACTTTCACAGTTTAAACCTGATTTCAATAATTCTTTCGACTTATTTAGCCCTTGTAGATTAAAAAAGCCACTTGAGCCACATGAGCTGTATCTGTTTTTCAAAAGTTGTGTTACAAAACGTCCTAGTTACACAAACGCTAGTAGTTAAAAGGAATTCCAGATTTTTGACTAACCATTTGAAAGTTGAGTGTATGATCATCTCTTTTAAGCATTAACAATAAATGTGGTATTTTATATTTTTCTATCCCCTTAGATTCACTTAGTTTAACTATGCATTACGAAAATATATGCAGTTGACGTCTAAAAATAAAATAGCTTATATCGCTTGTTCTTATCGGTGGTTATGATAACAAAAATTAGGACAGAAATAAAAGCATATTTCAAAACTTTGAGCAGGATAGCAGTTTTTCTCATATTCAATTAGTAGTATAATGAATATTTTCCACCCCGATGCCTCCAACTATGAGATATTATCTCGAACATAAAGTCATTGGATTATTCATCAGAAATCTGCTAGTTCGAAGTTGACTGTGACTTTGATTTCATATGAATGCCAGCATCCCATTCGAAATACTTATACGGTAATTTTACCCCAGTTTATAAAAAATCTTTCGCAAAAAATGATCAATAACTTTTATGACCTAATACACATGAATTTATGTAATCATTTCCAGATGTCTACGTTTGGATGAAACTGTCTTTCTCATTTAGGGTAGCATCATGTCTTTTAATTTGTTAACATGTAATCATCTCTTTTAAAACTTAGAAGCATTTCCAACTCTCCAATTTCTTTTCTGCTTCCAAAACTTCACCCTCTAATTAAGATCAAAGAAGTGTATGTGCTTGTGCTACTGTTATCAATAAAAGTATTCTTTAATCTAAATTTCTAATCCTTTTGTCAAATAGATTCCATATCTGAAATGATATAGCACAGTCTGCCTAAAACTCCCAGTTATTAACAATCTACATAAGAAATCCTACAAAGAAGTGTCAGCAGGAATAATTAAGAAAAAAACAAATAACATCAAAATTTGTATCCAAATTTCTGGTTTTCTTCTGAGTTAAGGAATGCATTGTAGCTAAGTAGATGAATCCACTTGTCTTCTGACTTTTACTTCTATAAAATAACAAAAACTTTGTCACAGGTTGAAATCGTCTATTTATAAAATACATCCAAAGAATATTTGAAGAAGGGTTCTCAGATCCAATGCGCTGAAATAAATCTTATATCTATACCACGAGCATTCATTTTGCTATTTAAAGCGACACTTAAATTGTGACTTGTTGTCTTTCATATAGAACCATTTAATAACAAGTGAGTCTAGTTTCCATTTAGATGTATGGACGATGTTTCGAGACATGATATCACCTACAGCCGTACCAAACAGTTTTTATGTGTCTACAACTAATTGATTTTTGGGTTATTTATCTGACGAAGTCCTCGATAGAATGTTAGCAGAAATTTAGGGCTAGTTTTTCTACAAAAACGGTCAGATGATATTTAAATACTATTTCTCTAAATAACACTATAGGGAAGATATTTTTTAATAGTCTGAAAATTAATATTCTCGCCAAAACCTATATTGGAGTGAAGTTGGGACCTACTCAATAACTGAGACCCGTAGCTCATTTGATAGAGAGCAAGTGATATTGTTCACAAAAATGCTGTTGATTCGAATCCTCTTGTCATTTGGGTTTCTAGTTCACCTTTAATCATCACCCAGTATCAAATCTCATAAACCTTAAAGCTTATGACATAAGATTTAATGACTGGTCTTGAAATACTTAATATAAACTACAGGTTGTTACCGATAAAAGTTGATGACTTTGAGTCACTCTCGTTCACAAGTTGTTATAGGAATAAAGGTGCAGTAATGCTGCAAGAAACATGGCCTCATAACCTGTTTGATGATGATTTAGTTTGTCTAAATGGTTTCAAGTTGTTTCGACAACAATTATGTTTTTCCACCTTCAACTATGTATCCTTTATCGTCTATAATAAAAAAATGGAATGCATTGACATTAAATGTCGTCCTAAACATTTGAGTGTATACAAACACATATACATAACAAACGCCTATGTCACATCTGAATGTAGTTTCTCAGATTTGCCAAATTCTGTTGATAACTTCACTGAATTTGGAGCTCAGATTTGCCTACAGCCTGTGGAGACTTTAAATCATGTGACTGCAGTTTTCTTATATCATTGGGTCACAAAAATATGGTTAACGTTTCTATTCGTCTTGACAAAATATTAAATTAAGCATTTACAAATGACTCTGGCGTATTTGAAGCCTGCAAACAAGCTTTGTTACTGAACTCTAACCACTTTATAGTGCGCGTTTCGCCCAAAATGTATGTCAGATAACCTTAGAAAACTATCGGACACATTTCAAAGAAAGTTCAGTATAGGTGTTATTCACGGGAGAATTTACCAGATTTAAGAAGGATACTTAAAGAAGAAGACTGAGTTATATTTGTTGACGAAGTTTTAGCCAACGCTATTAAAAGCTATCTCAGATTGTGTCTGGAGATATGTTCCACTGAAGGGACAATCTACATGTGATTTGACAGACTTCCCCTTCCTCATCTCAGAAGGCTCCAGAAAGATAAGGAAGAGTTGAATAAAGTAAGAGATCACCCTTGCGTTAAAGTGCTTACCATATATGTAACAATACCATCTAAATACTGTGTACAACTACAATTTTCTATAGTGTAAAAGCTCTTCTAAAATATGGAAATTATTCAAAGGGCTATCTTCTACAAAATAGATAACAAAAAAGTTTTTTATTATGTCTGCATGTTAAACAAGTCATTCATACATCAGCAAGCTGATTTCATAACATCTAGTGTCCATAGTCAAATGGAAAGTTGCTTACCTGGTTTGGTAAAACTGGCATATTTGCGTCCTAAATTCGTGAATCCATCCCAAAGCTTAGGTTCTCATGATGTTTCGAGTATTGTAGATAGAAGACGCAAATATTTCATATCATTCTCTTGCAGATATCTTCAGTGCACTGTTTTCTAAAAATGAAATACCCCGCGCTGTACCTGTGCCTGAATCATCTAGATCGGCTGTTAAGGCTCGATCCCCCTTTTCGAAGACAATCGAGAAATTACTTCTCCTTGAACCTGAACCCTCACTAGAGGCTTTCAGCGATCCAAAACAATTTGCTTAAAAACAAAGAAGAAGTACTTTAGATGCTGCCACTGTCTTTAATCATAATAGTATTTCTAGTTTAGACAAAGTTGCTAAGTATGCTCCTTGTATTTTCTTGGATTACTCATCAGCCTTTGGTTCTGTACCTACACCACTCTTATCAACTAAGATTGCCATAACTCATTCTGAACTGAATTACAAAGTGTCTGTATTCCTAATTTTCTGAAAGGAATGAGTATATTGCCTATAAGAGGATACACTCCGCTTCACTGCTTACTGAAGGTGGTATGCCTCGAGATGCAGTAAATTCCCGTTTCTGTTTTCGTTCTTATTCTGTTGAAACTTATTTCCTCAATAATGCTGGTGACCTGACGGTTTCTATTTCAGTTAATTCTCGCTTAAACTGCTCTGAATTAAGTGGTTTCCTATCTGAAGTTGACCAGTGGTCTTGCTCAAACGGTCTCAACCTTAATCCTACTGAATGCTACACTGCTACGTTTAACTTCAGGCATAAAGAAGAATTGTGTGAGCTGCTTAAGTTCCATGACTCCTGTCGCATTAATAGTATTTTTGCAGAAAGTAGATGGAGTGTTAACTACCTTGGATTGAGATTTGATCCGTATCTTTGTGGATCATCCCAAATCTTATCGACTTGACGGAAAATTTTTCGTTTAAAGCATGACATAAAGAAACTAAGACTCTGGTATAACTCAACCTCTACTTTTACAGTATATTAGGTCCCACCTTTTGTTTATTGTTTGGTACTGTGTTCCACTAATCTATCCTGGTTTTACCCAGAAGGACTATATTGTATTACGTAGAGCTTTGAAAACGTCAGTAGGGTGTGATGTGCCCCTGGCTAAACTCACTAATACTTTAGTTGACAGACGTTTAAGTTCGATACGGCAACTAACTTAAGCAATTTTAACTGACACTTAACATCCACCTTGTTTACAGTTCTATTCTTATATCATTTCGGGAGAGGCAAGAAGAAATTTCAAAAGACTACACACTCGTACAGATAAATATAATAATTCGATTATGCAATACTGAACTCACATGTTGTGTGAGGTGAAAAGGGCAAGAATAGAACTCACTTATCGCATTTGCAACGATAAATGATCTCTTTCCAATATTCTAACCAACAACGTAAAATTTTCCCCGTTATAAACATTACATTACTTAAATGCTTATAATAATACTATTGGAAATGTTGTGAAAAAGTTTATACGTATGTACAATGATTGGTTGCTGGAGGATAACCAACTTCATGTTGTCTAGTCCTATATCTATCCATTATTTTGCAGTGTGCATCACGATGATGAGCTGAGTAGTCGGACGGCCACATTACAAAATGTTCGATAGAGTTTAGTCAGCACACAGGACTAGACAATATGAAGTTAGTTACCCTCTGCTGACCAATAAATATTTCTAATCTGGTTTTACAGGAGGTCAGTCGTGGCCCAAATAGCCTACTTATAAGATAGCTAACTACAACAATGGGTGACGTGGGTTCAAATCTCAGGTGGGACATCAGTCCCATCGGGGTTGCAGGTACGCCTTGCTTGCGAGTGCCAGCAAGCATTAAACCTAGGTCAAGCAGCTCTTCCCGCCGATTGCCTCCATTCAACTAACATATATATATATATATATATATATATATATGTATATATATATATATATGTAGTTTTTTCGTTGCAATTCACTATGCTGAAAAATTCCAAATTGTACCGAAAATTGTTTAGGATAGAGTGATTATTATTACTAAGATCATGCTATAAACGTAATAAGTTTGTAAAGCCCAAGTGAGGTAGAAAAATAAACTGGCGTGTAGCAACTTTATGGAAGCCACTTCTTCAGAGAATAAAACACATACAAGTTGCGGAATATTTAAACAGTAAGTGGCGGCAAATCGAATTACCTTGTTGATACATGACAATGATATGGGAACAAAAATTATGTTTATCAGTTATCAGTCCGTGAGTTCGAGGTAGAGATGTGAAAGTGTGTGCATAAGTAAATGAATTTGAATGTAGATGAGAAGTAACTTGACTGAGAAATTCAACTACAATTAGCCTGTGCAACGTACTATTTCAAAAACAGCTTCCGAGTTTGGTGGATATTTAGATCTTTCCTTCTGTTTGAGTCAATTAGGTATCAAAATAATGCCAAAAGACTCAGTAATTCATCTCTCCTAGTCGTTTGGTGTACGTTGCATATTCCTCAACTCAAATGAGGGTTCCTCAAAATGATTCTTTAGTTTAACTGTCATCAAAAGGGACACAATGTGAAGTCCAGACACAATTCCATGTGAATGTAAAGGGAATTCTACCTTTGAGGTGAACTGAAGCATTCCTTAGAGTGACGGTTGACTTTTAGAATGCTCTGACTCAGTGCTTTCTTAAAATCATTTATAGCTCTTCAGTTTTATCTTGGCGGAAAAGTAGAACTATTGTAACAATCCAAAATGCATCATTTGGCTTTTGTTTTGGATTCTCCTGATCATGGTTTTTAATCTTTTGAATGATTTTCTCGCGCAATTTATCAGAATGCAAGAAATTGATTATACTTTTGCATTTGTTTTTTTATCTACTACATCCATGACAAGCTTTGTGGTCCTCTTGAACAAATTTTGACCAACTGTAAGTCTAGCAGTGAGTAGATGTGATGAGTATAAATAAGGACGTCAATGTGAAAGTAGACTTACAATAAATCCATAAACTAAAGTTTCCATTCCTTTTAACTAAGTAATGTAAAGGTGGTAGTTCAACACTGGCATTTTCATATTCAGATAAGAATTAGATATATCAGGAATGAGTATTCAATAATTTCGTCAGCGTCCTCCTCTTAAAATCATAAATATATCATCCACGTAACTAAGCTAAATGCATAGTTTGATAGAATTGGCACAGATCATGAGTTGAATCTGGGATTTAATGAATATATTTCTCTTATAATCCGTTTACCAAGTGTCCAACTTATTCAACTCTATCAGGTCAATTTTGAACAGGAAGTTTATGAGGTTATTTCAGCTTGTTTATTAAATATGTCACAAAGTAAAACAGTATTACTTACCGAAAAATTTTCGGACACAATTTTTTATTCATATTTACATTAGTTCAGGAATATAAGTATAGAACTATGGATAATAAATTGTGTCTGAAGCCTTATCTAGTAAATTATATTACCTCACTTTGTAATACATCTTATAAATACAACAAACTAGATTATAGTACGCAAATTCACTCCCGTTTTGTAAAAGGAGATCAATCATCAACGGTTTATTTAAATGCTGTGATGAAGTATATTGGAAAGGAG
The DNA here is from genome assembly GCA_944470555.2 of Heterobilharzia americana. NCBI lineage: Eukaryota > Metazoa > Platyhelminthes > Trematoda > Strigeidida > Schistosomatidae > Heterobilharzia > Heterobilharzia americana. The sequence goes on along the minus strand of OX104129.1, from coordinate 31,994,996 downwards.
GAAATTAACATTTACTATGGCTCATGATTCAACGCTACCACAAATGAATATTAAGGGCTTTTGAGAACAAAGTGATAGGCCAATTTGATGTAAGTAACACAAAAGCCAACAGATTTCCATAGGCTGCAAACTGGGTTAGCCGACAATGTTTAACAAGCACAAAGCTCAGCTGAAGTCTCTTTTTGAGCACATATTTTTGACCATATGGCCAGTTTTTCGTCCCCTTCGAACTGCGACATAATATCTCACGGAAGGCGTTGACTACCGTAGATTTGTCTTGAACTACGCAATTACATTTCTACTTTAAAAATCATATGATTTTATTTCCACTCCTAAAGGTAATTTGTATTAATTAACTTCGTTTCGCTAGTCAATACATTTTTTCAGAAATTACAGACATGCGTGATTTTCTGTTTCATTTCGTAATGTCTTAGGGGTGCTTAAAAAGAATTTCAATTGTTAAAGTTTTCATTTTCTTTTCCTTATTGACTGCATCCTTCAGAGAGTGTATCACAAATCCAGTTACCTTATTTTCCATCTAATCATGAATTCATGTTTCATTTTGGTATGACTCTAGGTGTATTTGGGTGATACCCTTTAGCCACTGACATTTATACATTGATTTATGGAAAAACAACAAGATTGGTTACTGAAACTACTCAATTAAATAGGCTGAGTAACACTGTTGTTAACACGATAATAAAACAAGCAACTATCACAATGGATATTGTTTCTTTAGTTAGTGAGAAGACTTCTACAGCTACTCATTATCTCATTTAAGTTGAAATGGAATTATTATAAAAAGCTAATGACTCATCATTAGAAGCTATAAGCCGATCTATCCACCTGACACTAGTGTAGATTTGCCAAGTTCTTTTCATTATACCACGACATTTTTATCCACCTTTCTTGCACTTGTTTTTGGTTGGTATGAATGAGGGGAATTGTTGTCCTATCGTATAGTTCTTGTGAAGAAGACGTTTTTCTCAGAATATAATTAATTTTCAAAAAATGAAAGTATTTTGTTTTCTTTTGGAAATGTATAAGCTAGGAGGATATTTTATCTATGCATCGTTAGCAAGAAACGCTGTCAACATCTGTACCTTGATGACACTTAATAGAAGCAAATTATCAGGAACAATAGACTAGAACACAACATTTAATTTTTATCTCTTCCCGCACAGATATCATGGATTTCGCGCAAACTTAATATACATGCATTCACTCTTCAAATAGAAAGTTAGAATGATATGACGCGAATGTTGATCAAGTCATTTAGTCTCGTTATAAAACGTTTCAGAACAAATCTCAGAGTTCAGGAAACATCAAAAATTTACCTTTCTCATCTTGAGCTATCAATCATCTCTATATTTCAGTGTATTGTGTCTTAAATGATAAACTCACAGATTCAGTTTAAATCAATGTAATAATGCCAATTTGTTGAAATGGATAGGAAGCTTGCAAGGTATACACAGATATTCTTGTACTACTTTCCACATTGTCACCATAGGGCAGTTTTTCTTTCACTGTGGTTAACTGCCCAATATGTAATTTCAATAAAATTTCCATTTTTTGTTTAGATTTCAAACGGATAGTACACTGACAGTTTTGTAACTCGATAACTCTGTTATTTTGAACATTCATCATTCTTTGGTTGGTACATAGAAGTCCAGGGTGTTTTTTCCATCTCACTTCCGTCCAGGTATCTAGTTTTGCTCGCATTCTAATAATCGACAGTATTTCCACCGATAAAGTGAAATGAGTAAACAATATCTCATGAAATCCAGTCACAAGAAATGTGTTACTTGCTAAGGTCTTCATTTTATGCTAAATGTAAATCTCGATGTAGACGCTTTCATTATAGAAAGCAGGTGTTCTGACTTAATTAGTTTTAAATGATACAAAATGTACGACTTGGATTCCACTCAAGCCAATCAGTATACAAAAACCCTTGAATTTACATCCATGTCACTGACTGTAGTTCACAATGTTTTCTCTTATTGAAGGAAGCATCACTGGAAGGTGTCATATATGAGATTTTGTATAATAACTACAAAAGCATAAACTTTGCTGCTCACCTCCATTACTCATCACAATCATTCTGTTTGCAGAACCAAAGGGTTAAAAAGTAAATAAGTTTGTGATATCATCTAGGTGTTAACTTCAGTCTTATTTTATCAGTGGAGTAAGCTAATGCAAACAGATATTCTAAAAACGCTCTAACAAATTGATGAAAGTTAATTTTTATTGAAGTTCCAAGATGAGTTGGCTTTAGAAGGGAAAGAGTAAGAGTGGACCTTGGATATTTATAATAAAATATACACTACGCTTCATAAGACTATGCTTACACCAGCTTGATAAAGTGATAAAAAAGGGAGTGACTTTGGAGGCCAGCTTAGCAAAAAATAAGATGACTAATTAGCTTTCTTTTTCATCTGAAAAGGAGGTTTATCAAGAAATAAATACTTTTAGTCGGTTGTCTTAGTAGTTATCAGGATGCCCTTTCATAGTGACCCTTAAAAGGCAGCTAACATTTCGAATTTTACCAACCCAACTAAAGTAATGGGATACCTATGTTTTACTGCACAGTAAAATGGTAATTAGGCTTACGCTTTTTGAAGTAACTCGCTGATTAACGTAGCCAAGCCCAACTGTAAGAATAACACAAAACAATATACATTCAAGAATATATATGAGCTGAAGATATTTGTAGGCCTTATAATCAATTATGCATCCCTTTCCTTGTTGTTTGGTTACTGCATATCCTAACAGAAGTTGGTACGAAGCAATAAAACAAAGGTAAGTATGTGAGAGGTACATTATATCAGTTTTTCTGTTGCATAAGAGGTTTATGGCAGCAGTATTCATTTATAAGTAGAGTAGTGCTAAATGCCATCATAAACGCAATTAAAATCATAAATGGAATAGTCTTCTGGGAAAAACTAAGACAGAGCAATTTATATGCGTAATCAAGAATATGACTATTTACTACCTAAAAGTATCTTTGATCGGGTGTCAAGCTAAAGTATGCGTATAACTTTTGAATACTTTCGCAAAAGTTCCAAGTTGGGCCTGGTTTAAATTCTGCGGCAAAGATTCATTTACTCAGCTTGTCACCTGAGAGACAGTAATTAAAGCAAAAAGAAATTGTAACTTGATGAGTGAAACCACATTGTTATATCCAGAAAATGAATCAAATTTGTACGAGAATAATTTTATATATATGTACAATATACTCTTTGTTACTGGACATTGAACAGTGTTTATTACAAATGATTAGCGAAGCAAATTTAAAAATAATCAAGTCCTTCGTTTTTGAAAAAGAAATTATAATACACACAAATCATACATTATACTTTCTCTTCTGTATCGGTTAGTATCATCAGTGGTTTATTGAGTATAACTGACTTATTATTAGTACTACTATTACCGCTATTACATCTCTGTGGGGGAATTATTATTCTGTGCCCATATGGGATACCAGCTGCGCCTAAACCAGCTAGTACTAATCGTTTTAGAGCTTTTTTCTCTTTTTTCACTTTACCACAATGTAGAATGAATCGTTTGAAAGCTTTACGTAGATCTTCTGAAGCTGACCCATAAATAATTGGATTAAATGCTATGCATAAAAATCTTGACCAATAGAAAAAGTCATAAATTGTAAAAGAAAGACATACATCTGGCATAATATCTGTGAATAATATCAATGTATAAAATGGTAACCAACAGAGAATGATTGAACTGATATTGATGAGAAACATACATATAGCTTTTATTTCGATTGTATGCTTTATTTTAAATCCATAAATATGATCACTACCATAACTACTAAAATTAATAGGATTATTATTAGATCCTGATGTTAAGGGTACTTCACTAGATAATATCGATTGATCAATTGGATTACTATTTCTTGGAGTTATATATGTTGCAGACAAATTTGATATATTTTCAGAATTTCGTGTAGAATATGTATATTCATTACTGATAGATGAACAAGCTGCACTTCCATGTAATGGCATCAGTGCACACCTTCGTAGTGTACTTAAGTCAGTAAACTTGGCATCTTTATCATTTTTTCCAGTGGAACGTCTTGATTGCATTAGATCGATCGGCTTTAAATTTTTATCTGATGACAGATTATGAAATGAGTGTTTACGTAATATATTTTTAATTTTTATCTTCAAATATTGTTGTTGTTGTTGTTTACTAATATTTTCCTCTGTTTTACATTTATTCACTTTGAATACCATTTCAGATGGTGTACTTGAACTTTTTTTGCTCATCTTTGATTTATAATTTGTTTTAACTAGATCTGATATAAATGGATCATTACATCTATGTGTTGATGTACCACAATCAGATTCATGTCGTTCTTTTTTTACTAATCCAGTAGTTAGGCATAGTTTTGGTTGTTTTTCTGGTGATTTATTTGTTGATGAATTAATAATTATTGATGAACCATAGTTTTTGTTATTTTTCCAGTTTGTTTCTTGTTGTAAATCATTATCATTAGTATTATTAATATTTGTACTACTACTGTGACGATAGTTCATATTGGGTGTTGTAGTATGAAGATTCATATTAAATGGTTTACCGCCAACATGTACTCTGAGTAGGCCATAATTTGATGACTTAGTGTTTGTTTTATTGGTTTTATCATTGTCACTACTGTTATTATTATCATTGTTATTATTGCCATTTTCTTGATCATCAGAATTTTTATTCTCATTATTATTATTCTTACTTACACTGACTTTTGGAGAGGAAACTTTTTTATTATTTTTTTTATGATTTACTCTTTCATTATCAATTAATAGGCCAATTGAGATTCCTCGCTTATTTACAACAACTTTAGAGAATACATGAAAATAAAAATAGCATATTAAAACAGTTGGCACATATATTGAACCTATTACAATAAATATGCGGATATATACACTTACATTGATCAAACTACATGGATAATGTGAACATTTATTTCCATAGTAACAGGGATATACAGATTCTTCGGAGAGTTGGGAGGCGGTTGTCTGACTCCAAAGGAGACTGACAAAAAGCGGTGTTGTAATTAAAAGTGCTAGTATCCATATAAGTAGGATTAATAGGCGTACACGTGTGTTCGACATCATTTGATTATATCTTACAGCATAATTTACAGCCATCATTCTATCCAGTGCAATAACAGCTAGATTAAACATGTTTGTTGAGCCAAAGTAGACATCAGATATAATCCATAAATGGCATATGATATGACATGGAATCCAATTCACTTTTAAGATAATATAGGATATAGAAATCGGCATCAAAAAAACTGCGAAGCCGATATCATTAACAGCTAAATTTATTAGAAATTTACGTGTTGCATCAAAACGTTTGTTCTTACTGGTTGACAGAATAATTATTACAAATAAACATGAACCAAACATCCACAGATTAATTGAAGATGCTACACCAAATGATATAATCATCGACGGTGAACTAATTAACTGAGAGAAATTTTGCGTCTGATTGCATTTATTTACATATAAACCTAAGGAATTGTTCATATTGAAAAAATCCATAGGTTTTCTTTCTAAGGATTATTCATGCAAAATTAGCATTTTTGTATGCATTTATTGAAAGTAGTTAAGTTTAGTGTTAAATGAAATGAGTGAAATCTAACATAATCATAATTTTGGCTATATAAACCTATCATAATTTTATAATAATTATAATCATTTCTGATTGGTTTGTAAATGAGTCGGTTGTGTAGGCGTACTGTTCGATGAATAGGACATTTCGATTAGTCTTTTGTCTCGACCATTAAATTATTAATTTATCCAGACAAAAAAGAATTACAAAATACTAATTTGCATCTATTGTTCAAACATTGGTTTGACACGCAATTTTTGGTGGCTTTTCAGTATATGGACAGTAAATATATATTAATCACCATAAAAAATTTAGATGAAGTAAACTGACTGTTATTCAACTTAATAATAATAATGATAGTAATAATAATCGCTTTATTCCAAACAACATGTGTGATATATTATCAAATTTTTAACAGGTAATATTTCAAATGTGCTCCCTTAACAATATTTTTTAATAAAAGCGGTATTAAAGATACTAGTATGAGACGGAAAACTGGTGTTACATTAGTGTCTGTACTCAACTTAGTGTAATTATGGTGGTGATAATTCAGTCAACTTGTAGAAAACTCTGCAGTTTGACATAGATATGTAAGAAATAGCGTTATTTTTTAATTCCGAGTATTACTACGTCCATTCCTACCCAGTGTAAAGCTTTTTATTTATTTTATTCTTAGTCTGAGAAATGACAGCTAGAAAATATTTTAAAAAGATGCAAGAGTATTTAGAAGATTAAAACAAGTAGCAGGGAAGAACTTAACGTGAGATATATTCGATGTTTAAACAGGCCGCTGTTCAATAATCATGTTGTTAAAATCTCATAATATCTTAGTGTAGGATTATGCACAAAACTTGAATATTTCTACTCGGTGTGCCTAAAATTTAGGCTATCAAAATGTTTTCATCATACATTAAAACAAATATCTCCTAATGTACTTGTTTTAAATATTTAATTGTCAGCTTATCGTTAAACGCAATCTTGTGCCTCCTAAAAATGTCTCCAACTGATAGTTTTGCTGGTTAACAACAAAACTCCCAAGAATATCATACAAGGTGGTAGTGCACCCTTAAACTAGACAACCTAAAAACATTTGGTCGTTGTATATTATTGCTTATCATCCTGGTAATATAAACACCATTTAGTTAAGATGGTTATCTAACTTGAAATATTATACAAGGAGTAAATTTTTAACCATCACACTGAGAACTTGATATTAAAGATACTGTCTGGAATAAAGTGATTATCAGTGTTATTGAATTTTGAGGGATTTGTAGGGATTTGGAAATGTTTCAAGTTGGTATTCATCGTAGACTGATATCAGTTGAAGGAACAAAGGAAACCTAGGACCACTGGACAGTTGTTTCGTCCTAGTATGACAAATCATTTGGTAATCAAAGTTAATACAGAAAATGTTTACACAATATATGATTTCATTAAAACTAAACAAAAAAATTCAGCCAATCAAACCATAAAAACGATTTTTTTTAAAAACATCTGGATGACCAGAAAAATGTTATTCATCAACTTCCCCAGGCTACTAGAGATATTCAGCTGTTTCATGCCACTAACAAGCACTCTGCGTTTAATAATGATTTATTAAACATAATGGCTGTTTCAACTAACTGATCACTAATCTTTGTGAAGGACACTCTTTAGTCGGATGGAGGCGATCGGCAGTAATCCCTAGGCCTACTTCTCCTGCTTTTCGACACGCGTCAGCAGGGTGCATCTACAACCTCAACGAAGATTCAAACTTGTGTAAACCAGTGCTTTAGTCAGAGGCGGTACCAGCAGAGTATGCTAACTGCATTTGACCTGTCATCTCATATTCTTTGCCTTCAATAACAAGAAAATTTTCCACATCTTTAGTAACCTGCCTGATGCTTTACCAACTGACCTGCAAGATCCCAGAGGGCAGCCACGCAAACCTCTGGTGGCTGAAGTAAGGTTAAGGTCTGGTCAGAGGTGAGATTTCACAGGTCAGTTGGTAAAGCATCAGGCAGGTTACCAGAGATGCGGAAAATTTTCCTGTTAATGAAGACAAAGAATATGAGATGACAGGATCATAAAAATCCGATTTTAATAGGAGTGTGATTACATTGATATGGTTACACTAGCCCAGCCAGGTCATTTTGTCTCAATCCAAATCAAGCTGAATAAGATAGTGGGAGAGTCACACTCATAATCAGTGTGACTTACTGAGATAGCCGTGGTTTATCAGATTCATATTACGGAAACTGAGTGATGACTAGTGGTAGCTTATCAGAATCCTGCAGTTGTAAAGGTATTCATCTCACCTTCAGTGATCACCGAGTATCAGTTATATGAGTATCCCAAACCACGGTTATCTCAGATAGTCACATTGATAATATGCTTGTTTATCAGAACTGATTAAAATGGACAGTATGAAAACAGTTTATGTTGATAATGAATCAGAAAGGAAATGTGTTCTCTACACAATGAAGTGCACATCTAAGATAACACATTACTTGTTGTCATTCTGCTTGCATATTATTCACTGCTAAAATAAAAATAAATTCCCCTGAGATTATCCTGGTTAAACCTGTTCATCACCTTTTTTATACAATTTAACCATTGAACATTGAAAATCTGACGGCAATATGATATTTCGTAAGCATTAACAAAACTGAAACTGTGAACTATCAGTGTTTAATAAACAACTCACAAAAAGTAATAAATTCCCTGAGGAACTCATATCTAAAAGTAGGTTGACATTTACAAGTTAACCGATCACTCAAATCAAAGATGAAAATATAGAAAAATACTTTCACTCAAAATTAATACATCAAACTGAAATCTAGAGAAGGAGTATGAAACAAAATAGGCAGATCCCTATTGAGCATTAGGTTCAATAGGCACAGCATAATAAGGGATATGAGGATAGTCCAGGATTACATCTGATGTAGCATTTTATGTTATTTCTAAGTTTTGCTGATGACCACATAACTTTTCTACCTAGTTCTTAGTGTTTTGACCTTCCTTCTTCCAGCATTATGAGTATAATATAATTCTTCAGGTACCTGAAAAAGCCGTCAAAACATCATTTCAGGAAATGTGTTTGGCACTGATTCAATAGTCACAGTTCCTGTTTTTACTCATTTGCTGATATGAATGAAATTAGTCCATTTCTCATCATTATTAAGCTGTCGAATGATATTTCGCGATTGTTATTGTTCTGAGTTTACTACTGTCCATTATAAGAACATTATTGGGCTTCTGCATCTAAGGTAACTTCATAGAGTGGTTGGGCAATAGATGTTTTTACTTGAAGATTACAATCTTAATATAAGAGTAAAACTTGTGCACTGTGGAGAATGTAATTCCAGTAGGATGTATGGTATTATTAAAATTCACAAGCCATGTTATCCTGTTAGACCCATAGTAGGTCCAAGTAGAAACCATTCTAAATCGTGATTTACTGACTCCGATGACCTGAAGCATAGATTAGATGACATACGTTTAGATGATGAAAAAACGGTTAGTTTTGATGTAGTTAGTTTGTATACTAATATACTGATGAACATGGCTCTGGAAGTAGTTGAAAAAGAGCTCAGTAATGACCATGAGCTTACACCACGAACTAAGGTACCAGTAGATGATATTATGCTAGGAGTACAGTTATGCCCTACCTCCACAGTATTTAGGTTTCAGGATAAAATATACAAACAAGCAGATGAAGTTGCCGTGGGATCACCAATATACCCTATTGTGGCTGACATATTTAACGATAGTTGGGAACGGATGGATATTGAAAAATTTAGTCCAGCTCCAAAAATATGGTTTCAGTATGTAGATGACACGTTTACAGTGTTGAAATCAGAGTATATACATGGTTTTTTCATACATAAATTTAGTAGCAAATGCAATCCAATTCGCCTGCGAATTAGAAAGTAGTTCTTGGGACAGTGATGTTGGATTGCACAATAAAAAGGAAATGAAATGGAAGTTTCTATACTCGTGTCCACAGAAAACCTTCAAGTGGAAATCGTTGCTTAGGCTTCACATCGTTCGCACTATGTCAGTTAGAGTTGGCTCAGTAGAGTGTCAAAGTGACAGGGCCAAAAACGTACTAGTGAAAAAGAAGATCCAAGGCAAGAAACTAGATAAATTAAAGGCAACCTACTCATCAGTAATTACTTTCGAAATCAATTTATAAGTTCCTTATGAATCGTAGGAAGAATATCAGTAACACAGATATTAATGTTGGTAATAATATTAGTAATAATAGCGATGATTATTGTAATAATAACCGTAGTAATAGTAGTAATACTAGTATTGATAATAGAAGTGGCAATACTGTGAAGAAAGAATTCAAAACATCTACCGTATTACCATACAAAGAAGGCACCTAAGAAACAACATGTAAGATTATCAATACGGTTGCGTTTAGAATGGCATTTGGAAGTAAGCTTTGTAGGTTAAAAGATCCTTTTGATCCAGTTTAGCAGAACAACCTAGTTTAAAAAATCCCTTGCAACGACTGTCAGATCATATACATTGGTCAAACTAGTCACCCAGGGTCAATTAGGCCATCCCAGGACGAAAACCGATCTAGGTCAAAATTCGTAGTTCTTAGTAAGCTAAGAAATTTTAGAAAATCTCAGCCATAGCTATGCATGAGATTACACACAACCACAAAAACGGATGCGACATGGTGAAAATCGTTGAAACTAACATAGCAGAGTGGAGGGAAAGATTGAAAATTGAATTTTCGTTCATCGACTCAACATCTAGTGCATGCAACAGGAGTGACTCAGCATCTGTTCAGGATATATGGAAAATTCTACTACTCATATCACAAAGAGGGCGAGAAAATTAGGACTACGTAAAAGATATCTCAAACTTGTGTATTTATCTTGATATGATTATTAACGATAAATTATGTTCCAAGCGAATTCCAGTAAGCAATACTATTCCACTATGTGCTTAGTCAACAAAAGTGGAATTACAGTGTATTCTTGATTATTAGAATCTGATTGCCACGTGGTAGGTAATAAGACAGTGAACGGTCAGATCATATATAAATTTTAGGGAAAAAAAGGATATACACTGGATTGTTGATCATCTTCCGTGAGACAAAATAATCCATATACACAATGATTAGGTTTGAAGACTCATGAGTAAATATATTTTCCTACCATCCAGTTGTTCATGACTCTATAGTTTTATGTTAACCGTCTTCATCAAAAGTATAAGTATCATTAGTTATTTTTCAAACTATCTATGGCTGCAATACTTACTTCTGATAATTTGCAAACAAACTTATCGAAATTCTTCATATTTCACTCAGTTCCTACACAATATAACACCTCACTTCGAGTTTCATGACTTAACCCCAACCGAACAACTTCAAAAGTGACTAAAATTGTTGGTCAGTTTTTATTACAGTACGTGAATTGGAAATAATACTTCGAGTTTTGGTAGAATATTTATAAGTGACCTCCAAGTAACTGATTGTGAACGCTAGGCAAGCAATAAAAGTTAGCCTTCAATCCGGTCTCAGTTACCTCCCAATCAGTGACGTTTTCTACCAGTCAGCTGTAAAATTTGAACCATCTCAGAAACCCTTATCAAATGCCGATCAATCTCTGTCGATCTTCTTCATAAAAAATTCTAATTGGAACAAAAATTTGACCAGACGTTGACTATTATAATGGCAAAAGAATAATGAATTTCACTCACATGACACCTGAAAAGGCAGCTAGTTCCTGAAGTTAAGTTGAAACCTCATGGAACAATAAGAGCGACCTTCGGGCGAATCATTCACTCGCTTTTAGCTTCCACTCACACTTAAAAATGTATTTAGCTTTGCCTAATAGCTGGTTTAGACTGCTGTCATCCTTCCAGATTCTACTATTTCAGAAAAGGTTCAACAAACACCTTGATTACTATTACAATTTTGCTCAATGAAAATGATGATCGAAACCATCCTTCAAAGTAGGCAAAAAGGTGAGAAAATCCTTCGAGATTTACTTCGATACAAGAAATTACTTGCTAGAAGGAAATATAATTTCAGTGAAGCTGTCTGTGATGGGACTATGTTGTGTGGCTGAACGACTTCATCTTCTAAAACGCAGAGTAAAATGACATTGGCATTCACTTCGAATTGCTGGAACCGTGAATTTCTTCAATAATTTCAAAAATGTACGTGATTTAAAATCAGATGTAATGAAAAGATTTCAATAGAACAGAGTCTAATTATCTCAGATAAGCCCGTGATCAATTTAGGTTTTCAAGTAAATTGCAAAAAACCCCCAATTGTCATCAGTTGAACTCCTCATGCAGTTAGATAATTTAGGAAAGGTTCCGAGTATAAAAGCAACCGTCGTAAAACTGTACTTTAAAATGATACGGTAAGTAGTCAGTGGTTTGGGCTGTGATTCACATGTGTGCCTGACACTGAGTTCTATATATTTTAAGAGACGACTATAATATAGACACAACGTGGTACTTTTTTGGATTGTACACAATATTAGTTATTACCTTATGTATTCGAAGAGGAGTTAGTTTTGTATCTAACACCATTCATTCTGAAAACGTAACATGCAGCATATGTTTAAAGCGACTGCACCACTCTACATTATTGTTTGGACAATACAGAGCTTCTTAAAGTTTTATGGACCTTAATTTTCAATCCTGACGGTTATAAAAAGTGTTATTTCAAGTTACGGAATACTTTCAGAATGATGGCAATCCAAAATCTGAAAAGTGAATTGTATGTTTGCTTTTGAACTTTATTTTCTGAAGTCAGTCAGAAGCAAATTAAACGGTCACCAGAATGGTTAGAATGATAATTATAGGGCCTTCATGTTTATTCGGTGTGGCATGATCATTCAAAGCAATGAGCGTGTTGCTCAGTATCAATTTCATGAATCATAAGGATTTTGATGAATTATCATTTCTACTAGGTGAGAATTAATCCTCAAAGGAGACTATTCCTTAAGACGTGACCTAACAAGTAAAATAAAAGTTGACAAAAATTCTGAAGACAAACAATAAATCTATCATCAGTGCTGAGCTACTTGAATGGCTGAAACTGTCTGGCTCAGTATTTCCCAAAACTCTTTCGTTTTCTCAAAATTCATAAGAAAAATATGCATTTATGTAGAATAAGTTTTTATCATTTGATCATGAATTATCGGATGTCCACTAAATCACTGAAATTTTTCTATTCAGCCAAAAAGATTGAAAGATGAGATTACGACGACATACATTTCGCTTGGGATCTACTTGAATTCTGCTGAGATTAGAAGCTTCGTTAAGTGATTAATTATATCTTTAAACTTTTAAGTGGTAACATAAATTTTCGAAAAAGAAAAACTCCCCTTACCGGGGTTTATAACACTACAAGCTTTTTTGATCAAACATTTAGTTCTCACAAAAAAACTAAAAAGAAGTAATCAGACTGATTGAATTTCAATTTAAGTGTATTCGGTATTCAAAACAGTTTTGTTCAACCACTTACTGATTATTCAAGTATCCTATAACAGTAATTATTAGTTCGCGTAATCAGACAAGCAGTTTTCTGAAATATTCAATCCATTGACTTATTAGTCATTCATAAAATTACACAAACACACTTTGAGTACAAATCACCATATTTAAATGATTCATAACTAAGTGGGTACCACATGAATGAATACAATCATCCAAAACCATTGTCCTCAAGAGGCTTTTAGTTATCCGCAGGAATAGGAGAAATTTAGAATATCTTTTTTGATGATTATGCTTAAAGCCGTATGAAATACTGACCAGTTTATTTCTGGGCAGTTTTATTCAAAAGTCATAATGCCAAGTCTTATTACTAATTGTGCAGGATAATACAGCATAAAGGTATTTCCCAAGAATAATCATCCTTTTTATAACGTTGTCTTCCCACTTTCAAAGTAGGGATAAGAAAAGGTTAGCCGTAAAAATAGGATACCTTCACAGCCTGTGGTTTTCTATCACCTGTGGTATATTTTGCTATTTCAAGGGTAAGACAATGAATAAAAACCAAAATTTCTCCAAAGTGCTTTTTCTGATCAATCCAGAACAGATAGGTTCTTCAGTCATGTCAGCCAGGTAAACGCCTTAAAGAGCATACAAAGCCCATCTAACCGGAACTCAATTTTCTTAGTATTTTCTCTTGTCTTAAGTATCTTAATCTGTCACTACCACAGCCTCTCACAGATTAGTTGACTGTTCATATTGTGGTCACTGAAAGTGACGTAGACCACCAAACACCAGATTTAGTCCTCGTAGACCATATTATCAATTTCATATTCAACGATTAATCCCCACAGCTCTTAGAAAGTGGAACAATAGCCCCTAATTCACAAACCTCAAGAATCTCAGGTAACAGAAATACTCAGTGCTTCTGAGATACGACTGTAATATCTTGTGTAGTTATTCTACTTTGCCTACCTCGGCTAACGTATTTCGTCCACAAAGTTCTGTATAAGAGATTCTATGGCTTTTTCTCGAGCACGCTCGGGTATAAGAATTTTACTTATTTACAGAAGAGAGATATGCAATGTTTGCTCGGACGCCAGATAACGATCATTGGGCTATCTCTACTATTGGATCTCCAAACCTAGAAAAGATAGGTACATTCATCCATTACTGCTTGAAGTACCAGCCTACGAAATCACTAACTTCACTTTGAATGAGCCAAAGTTTTACTTCTATCAAAATCTGCCCGTTTTAATACCTGAAGTTATGATCATATTGGAAGGCAACTTCAGCATCTAGGGAAGTAAACTAGGCCAATCGGAAGCGTGTTTTGCCGGCATCTTCATTGTTCCACTCCAACAAACTGACAACACTAAAAGTAAACAAAGTTTTCTACCGACAGTCACTTGCTGCTGGTCAGAACTGATTTTAGACATAAGAAAAGAAGCTTTTTCATAAGGCATCTACTGACAACAGGCTACCGATGGATACAAATGGACCATTCCAGGTTGTTATTCATCGTAGACTGACATCAGTTGGAGTAACAAAGGAAACCAGGAAGCACTGGATAGCTGTTTCGTCCTAGTATGGGACTCAGTAGTGCGCACCCACCACCCAGCCAGGAATCGAACCTGAGACCTTCAGGTTCCGCGGCCAGCGTGTTATGACTGAGCCACTGGGTCAGAATCCAATGCTCCGTATTTCCAACTTCTGTTAGCTGACAAATAGACTATATTGATATGAGCGATTAAAAAGACCGTTGAGGAATCGTTGCTTTCCTCAGAATACCTCCCTAACTTTCGACAAGTTAATAAGGGCAGGTGTAAGTTCGTGCCTCAATTGAAGTAGAAAATGCTTAGCAACAAAGCTCTTGTGAATGTGGCTAGAAGGCAAGAATATTTGACGTGTATTTAAGGAGCAATGGCTAGGAATTTGTCTGAACATGGTGGTCAACATTACAAAGACGATATCTAGCATAATATTAAGCGTGGTGCTTAAGGAGTGCTAATGACAGTTGGTAACTTAAAACTAAAGTTTACCAAGAGGCAGGTGATTTCTTTAACCTCTCAAGCGATAATTCATGTTAGATTGGACCATAATGAGGGCTGAAAGATGAAATGTAGACTAATTAAGGACCTTTATAATGAACACAAGTAGTGAACTTCGATGAGAACGAGACACAGATAGAATCGATATTAGGTATTACTTGACAGTAATTTATTCTTAATAAGGAAACTGAGATAAATTAGATGAAACTGAGCGAGAAGTTCACAGAAAAAGTAGAAGCCCTTGTGCTCTCAGTAGAGGTGGTTAGAACTTTGTCCAGAACATATCAAAAAAAAGTTACTGTGACCAACAGTCACGCTTTATTTCATGAACATTCAGCGATAACTTGAACAGGATGTAGATATTTATCCTCAAACTTTCTTCTTGGTTGGGAAAGTTATTTCGAACTTAAAGCCATAAAATACAGTGTGACCATAGGGTTTCTATCAGATTTGGTGTAGAAGAAGTATGAATACAGTAATTTATGTACTGGCCACTGTGTGAGAATCAAAGGTAGTTGCCTCACACTGGTCAACGTTGTCTGTGGTAAGTACAACTGTAACGGATTGACTACCATCATTTCTCAGATTTTGAAGTTAATATTCTTCGCCAATTGAGTATAGCCAGGGGTAACAAACTTATGAAAACAACAGACGTCGCATATAAAGCAAGGAGTGGGTCATTTGAATATTTACTTGTCATTTTTATCTATCAGCTTTCCAAAAACCACCACAAGTAGTGGCTGCAGTTGCTAGTTGTATTAGTTAACTGGAAGGTGGCATTCTGCCCTGCTAATTAACTGGTGCATTTAAAATGTTTCAATTTAAAGAAAGTAGTGAGAAAGGATATAATATTAACCAGGGCTTTATTCTGAAACCTATGCATCCGTGAAAAGACATGTAAATAGTTGCTGTCTGCAGTAAAGACAAACAGAGCTGTCAACCAGAAATAAACGATAGGACCACTCCTATTTTTTTAAAGATGTCCTAATGAGTAACCCTAAGAAATTAAAAGTTTTCCAGGAGGCAAATGTTGAATTACAAGTTAACTGGAAAAATTAGCCCATTAGTTAAAGACGATGGACAGATGCAGTCTTCATATTGGCATGAGAATACATCTAACTACGATTGTTATTCGTCTCGGACCTGTCAAACATAATACGACCGATGCTTGAGCACTAGTCAAAGATGACTTCTGTTTCGAAGATGAAAAGTGAAGCGGAGAAATGTCTTAATCACTTTATTCATTTGAAGAGTTGTATCACCTCAAATTATTTCGTAGCTGACTAAATCTCGGTTCAGACATGAAAGAACTGTTAAGTAATTCACGATTTATGCCATTTTTGACCTCAGTGAGATATCCGTCTAAAAAGAGGATAAATAGTATAGTATACAGAAGCAAATCTTTTGCTCTCAACATTATGGCCTTGAAATATGGTCCTTGGAGGTACAATGTGTGGAAAGACCACTGGTTTTTGAACATAGGTGCCTTCGTTACACTCCTCATTTGTGGTGAATTCACCATATGCGCAATGCTGAAGTTAGACCTAGAATTCCGGGCAAAGAAAGCAAGTTGGTTGACGAGTTCGTGAACTTTTAACGTCTGAAGTGACTTGAAAGTGTGTCACATATGCTAAGCTCCTGACTTACTAGACGATAGAAGTATGATATAAGAGGATTATTTACAGAAAAAGCTAAGGATAGCCTAACCACAACACGACTCTAGTCTTTGAAATCTGTGATTAGTGGTCTGAATCGTATAAGGAGGTAAAGGTTGCATGATTTGCGTCCTCAAAATGACAAGAGTCATACTGTTAGTGAGTTAAAGTGAAATCGACCAAAATAGAGCAGATGTATGTGCTCTTAATTGTCTTTGATTTCGTGAATATTTTCACTAACCTCCATCAATTTGCTCATCGTATTCTCATAGTCTGTTGCTAACTTCAACATCAGTCGTTTTCTATCCACTCCCTCTTTACATGGTGCTGTGAAGTGGGACAGCTTGAACAGATACACAAATTTCGCATGCCTTTTTGTACCGATTTGTCTGTTGAGTCGGTTAAGCTACTAGTCTGTCACATGCTTAGATACGGTATACCTACAAGTGACACGGTCTGCATAAGTAGTCAGTTTGGAAGTGTTTTTACCGGTCTAGTTACAGAATGAGTAAGATTACTAGAAAAACAAGAATAATTCCAAGACGTAGCTGTCATGCTACAGTGGCTTGGTGGATAACGCTCTTGCATTTGAAGTAAGGGATACTGGTTCTAAAGCTCAGGGGAACAACATCACTCACTGGGATGCAAGTACATCCAGTTGACGAGCCCCAAATAAGAAAAAATGCGTATCCTGAATTCTTCTGGTAGTCACCAGGATGAATATGATTTCAATACTTTTCAATGAAATTTTGACGCCTTTCTGAAGCCTGAGAATCTGTTGAAAATATCTTACAACAGCTGAACTTGTTTTAGGAAGTCAATGATTTTTAATCCTGACTGGAAACTAAGAGATACAAATTGTTTCCACTTGTTCAAATACCAATTCATTGGTATCGATCAGTAATTTTTAGCTGATAAAGTTTAAAGGTATACTAAGAAATTTATATCAACTCCATCTCTGACCTACATAGGTAATTATGAGTAAATTTATGTCAGTCCCAGCTGTCTCCTTAAATTGAACACATTACTGTGTTTCGGATATTTGTTTGTACGGGTCACTTCAATAACGTCAGGGTTTTATTACATCTTAAGACAAGTGATTAGTATCCTTGTTTCACAGCAATCTCACAAAAAGATTCGAGAGATCAGTCGTGAGAATGAGAAATGATGTGAATTATTTGTGTTCTGTGAAGTTTCTATCAGCTGTCTGCAATCATTAAATGCTATAAATGAATTTCATGAATTGTTTTTACTGAAAAACAAAGATGGATTAGAAAATAATGTAGGTGAGTTCATGTAATATAAATTTTCATATGCCTGTAGCATGACTATACGAGCATTTTAAAAGCCATCAACTGAACTAGTAAGAGATTGGATATGAAACGTTCCATGCAAAGGAAAGTGATCCATTATACTTACTGATGTTAAATAATATGTTTTGAAAAAAACAGCCTTCTGGTAATAACATATTTTTAACACGAATCTCTGTTCCTGGAACATTCATTTCATTATCAATAGAAATATGAAAATTCTATTGGCGATCCACTTAGTTTCTATGTCTACTTCAGTTTTACAATGTCAGCATTACAAGTAAATAAGAAAGTTATAACGGTAACAACAGTCTAGTTATAACTATGAAATTCCCTACATCTCGTGTAGAATTTTTCTCAAATAAACAGAGTACAATATTTTTGCATCTATGGTTATTTAACATTGTGTTTACTTCTGACAGTACCCGCTCTCAACCATTTTTTATCTGCAAAACGTGAAAATTCAGAATGTCATTGTGAAAGAGCATAAAGGAAAATCTAATACTGACAGGAATATAACTTGCCAGGTACCAGGCATATATCTAAGTTTGGACAGCAGCCAGATTCGAAGTAGCCACCACCGGGTTACTGGCCCGGTGCTCAACCGAATCAGCTGCGAGGTTCAATTATTGGCTACATTTCTATTTCACTTCAATCACCAAGAGTTCTACCCTAATTCGGTGTGAATTCATGATGTGTTACAACCACTTGGTCGAACTCATACCGGCTTCCCAGTCAGGACTTCTCATTTTAATCTAAGTCTGACTGAATTAGGAAGGTAGGGAGTACCAAGTTGATTATCATTCTTTTTCATTTCAGTTTCAACCACTACTTAGTATAAATAACGTTCTGTTTAGCTGTGGCTATTTCATATAGTTAAAATGATATACCTAAGTACATCATAGTATGAATAACCAAATTTTCATATACCTTTTTATCCTAGCCAACCACGTGTAAATATCCATGCTCTGAACTGAGATTGATCTCTGATTTTCATTTCTGTGAGCAGCTTCCTTGTTCACAGTTAAAATATTTACGTATATATGATAAAACCTGATATAAACTGCTTGGATTGTTCTACAAATTCACTATGCCTTGTAGAATATAGTGAATCTGTGTTGATCTTAATATTATTCAGGCACAAATTAATAAAAAAGTAAAAGTTGAAAACTCAACCTACGACTTGTCACATCTATGTTCTTTTGATTAGACAAACAAAATCTTAAACATATGATGAATTTCAACTTAAATCCTAAAATCTTATTCCTAAATCCTTTATATACAGCCTTAAAAGCTGAATGGAAAAACTTACTCTTTAGAACTGTAACTATTTAGATAAAAAATAAAATAACTGAACAAAAGTAAAATTTTCCCTGTGGCATTTCTGCAGTCATTCATGCATCAGTTCTTCTTCACAACTGTCAACTTCAATTATAATTTCGGGATAAAAACGTACAAACCTGAAGAAATTTTTTATTGGAAGGCAATAAGCTAAATGATGAAGGGAACTGCTTTCACTTCGGGTTGGATTACTATGCTAGAAAGGAGAGTATAGATCGAATTCCCACAAGTATTATTTAGCTGAAACACTGAAAAATTTGAAACAACCTACTAAATAATTATACGATTTCTCAGTGGGAGTGTCAACATGTTTTTTGCTCACCTGCATTCCTAATTAACTTACCATGCAATCATAAACTCTGTCAGGAATAGTTTTGAATGGATCGAAGGCGTCATGTTCAAGTTTTATCGATGTTTGATGCTTTCAAAAACAACACATTAATTCCGAATGAGAATAAATATTTCCAAGTGAATTTTAGTATTCATATTGGGATATATATTGCTGTTATTTACCATCTTAATTTAATTAAACACAGTTATATACTACAATGTTGGTAGATGTAGGCTTTGAGAAACATTCAGAAACTATTGACTTCGTTGTAGTGTATTAAGACCAGTGTATCATAATAATTTCACATACTTTTGATTATAATCTAAACGCCTTTTAATATTTTCCCTAATTGCATGATCAATAAGTTTTATATGCTTTTTCGCAGTGCTTGGCAGCGAAATGCAGGATTCGCGTTTTCTCCCATTTTACTTTATTTCACTGGAATATATTGCTATTCGTTTAAAAATTACCTATTAGAGTAATATACTTTTTTAATGATTACTATTGTGTGATGGTTGAAAACAAAATGAAAATTTTGAACCCGGCCAGATTCGAACCAGCGACCACAGGGATTCTGGCCCGATGCTCTACCAACTAAGTTACGACTGCTGACTGCTGACCAGATGTTTATATCACTTCACTCATCATTTAATCGTACTCATACTGGCTACCTAGTTAGGAATTCTCGTCCCAATCCAAAACTGAATTAGATAGAAGGAGCATCACGCTATTTATCATTTTTGACCATCTGAGTTAGCCGTAGTTAGGCGGACTAATAATTTTACTGGGTGGTGAATGAAGGTGAGATGAAAATTTGAACCCCAGCCGTTTTCGAACCAGAGACCACCGGATTTCCGGCACTATGCTCTACCAACTGAGCTACGAGGTCCGAAACTAGGATTTCTATCTTGCTGAAAACACTGCATATGTAAAGTCTTAGGTTAATGGTCTTCCGACTGTAGAAAAGCATAGAGACTTTTTATGTCGGCCCGAGTCTGTCAATTCTGTAAATTTTTTCGTTCGGTAACTTTGTTTCAATAGTCTGCTTTTATTGTTTGCATACATATATCTGTCACCTTAGAAATAATGAGCTTCAGGCAGTTTATGTGGTGCACTACGTGAGCGGAATCTAACTGAGAAATATACATATACTTATGTGGAAGAGGCAAGAGTTTCCCTCATACAACCTCAGACTAATTGATTGTCTGGAGAATAAGCTGAAAAGTCTTTCCAAAAAAGATTGTGTTGTTGAGATTTTCGGAATTAGCTTTGCAAATCCATCCATTCCGCTGAATTAAGCCTTGGAGTCTGAATAGGATATAGTTGGTATAATTGTAGAAAGCACAACTGACGTGCTGATATCCATCCTACCAGATTATTTACCAAGAAATTCCCTACTTCTACATAGCTATAAACTATATAACGCTTTCTTTCGCTTGTTTTTGTTTGTTTGTATCTACCAACTAGTTTTAGATCACCTTTGACTCAAATGTAATCGTCTTACTGCATCAATTAACTCGATAATAAATAAGTAAGATGGAAGAGAGAATTCATTCCAGTGACATCAACTTCGAGTTGAAGTTGACTTGTGATCAAAACAACTTTACTCATCTGTAATAAATATTACCTGGACTGCATCATTTTTCAACACATTATGCCTGAAATTTATGAACACTTTAAAAACCAAGGTAAATGACTGAACAGTGAATGAAGTCTGAATTTCTCTTCAGTTGTCATGATTCACACTCGAATCTTGCAGTGAAACAAAAACGAACTTGTTCATGAGAGATACTTTGATGATTCAAACTGAGTGAATTAGTGATTAACTTAAAAAAGCATGACGTTTCTACAAACAAATTTAAAAAAGAATAATAAAAGAAAAATTTTTGAGGAAGATTTTCTTTTTGACGTGTCATTTTCGAAAGCTTTACATCGTAATCACGGCTACAACAATTTATATACATCCATCAGTGGCTAATAGGACAATATGAGGTCAACGAAAAGGGTCATTAAAGTCACAAGTTGATAAAGGCTGGAAGGTCAAATCAAGGTCGTCAAAATTATTTTAAGGATTTTATTAAGGAGATTACGACCAAGGAAAAATTAGAGAATAAATGTATTTTTTTCGGAACACAGTGAGCAGTCCTGTAATGCTTGGTTAGCAGAGCTTCTGCTGCGTTGGGGCGGCGAATACCCACTCGCTTTGAAATGTTTGCCTTCATTTTATAAATGACTGAAAAAAGACTTTTGAAACACAGTGACTAGAAATAACCAAACGCTCAAGAATCAAGCTGTTGACAGCTTTACACTGTACTTTAGCCAGACATGAAAGATAGTGTTTAGAGATGCGTTTGGATAGGATACGCTTTGCGCGGCCTGTATAACCAGTTCCACAAGAGCAGGTCATTTGGTAAACATACAAGAAGATGGCTCAAAGCGTTAGTTTATCACTTACAAACTCCCGAATCGGTTGAGGACTGGAGAAAACCATCCTATACTAAGCAGAAAAGAAGGTCTTCTTCCGAGCTTTGCACATTTGATTCTTCATTACCTCCGTCAGTGTATCTCTCTTGAATTCAATATTCATATCAGTATCTGTTTTGGAACCGTAGGGTTCAAACTGCACTGATTCACCAACAAATTGACTTCAAAGAAGTTAGTTTTTTATGAGAGCTTTCATTATTTGAATGGTATTCTTTTTGCTCAATTTTCTGAGGCAAGTTCACCCAATGGTGACTTCCGTTGCATCCCTGGTACACAGTAAACCAATTTACTAGGCGCTTTCGCCTTTAAACCTACCCAACGTTCTTAAGGTTATGAATGTCATTTGAAAGCGTAAAACGCATCAGAAGTATAATCATACTTCACAATATATATTCTGACCACGTTTTTCATATTGATTGATATGTTAGGGAGGAATTCTGCTATCCTCAAACGTAATTATCGTGTTAGTGTTATCAAGTACAGAAGTTCAATAAAACTTATCGAAGTCAAAGTTTTCCGTGTTACTATCTTTCTTAAGTAGCCGACACCGCTAAAGAATGCAATATAATGCACTGCATAGACTCTTTAGTATCTTAGAATGGTAATGTTAGTATCATACATATACTTCGAATGAATTCTTTGCCGTGAGCGTAATGATCGTTACAATATTATTTTGCACTTCAGAGTTTGGTTGGAAAGAATGTGTAGTATAAAAGGCCCAATGAATTTATTACATTCATGTAGTTGGTCACCTTATGACATATACACCATAGAATAATTGCTTCGTATTGCAGTACACCTTACAACTTTGAGTTCTTGAGTTAGGTTGAAGAAAACATATCCCTTGGAAACTAATTTTAAGCAGGATGACCGTGTGAAAGTATAAGGTTTACATGCCTTTGTCAAAGTTTTGAAGTAATGAAAGGTCACTGTGAGCATCTTACAGTTGTATGTAGCATTTTAACACAGTAAAATAAACGTATGTATATGTATATACAAAGTGAACTTGAGTATCAGAGCAGATACGCATACTGATAGTCCGATATATCAAAGCCTAAGTACGTGATGGTAAAACCACAAACGCACACATTCTTTGTTTCTAATCCTTAGGTTATCGTCAACATCACAATCAACTCATTAATAATGCAGTCATGCCTCAGACTCATGTGACTACATAAGATCACATTTCTGGCACTTTACTGAAAATTAACTATCCATTACAGTGTACATAGAAATTTTATGTTCAAAATGACCCTGTTTAGTAGTGGTCTTATTTTTATAGACTACACAATAAAGTTCAAAAACCCGTTACAAAGAGTAAATACTTTTCTGTCTTATATAAACAAATATTTCGATGTAAATGTGTGAATATACATCTCGCAGATATAAAATAAATTAAAACCAGAAATTAGGCAAATAATGAGTAGTTTATACGTCGATTGTGTCATCTGATGAATGAAGCTTCAAACTCCTAATGAAAGGCGTTTCTATACACCGGTATCTACAGTGTATTTCCTCGTCCTTTCAGACTCCTGAGAAGTGAATGCATTCAGCTATAATAAATATTATTTGCATTATGGAAGCATCAAAATACCATAGGAAAAAGAGAAGAGCTACCCACTTTTATTTAGAAGTTATGTTACACAATAAGTATACCACAAAGCAATACTCTATTTTTTTTCCCCGGGGCATCATATACACGAAGAAAATTAAACATAGTGTTAAGACAAGTTTATTTTCGTGGAAAGTTGTTACTTAGTGGTACTACCTCTTCACTTGTATCAAAAAACGATCTCTCAAATAAGATGAGCATTATACAAACAAAAATTGGCTCAATAAATGAACAGAACTATGTGCCATAAACTTAAATAAAGGTTTTCCCTATAGAGATAAAATTTGTCAAACGTTTTTATATAACGTTGGGAGGGGGGTGACTACACAGAATGTGGTAGATTACTAGGAATACTTCCGGTTGTTTGAAGTCTTCAATTAAAGCAAATATTATGATAAGCTTCATTTGTCATTGTCTAAATGTACA
Source organism: Heterobilharzia americana (assembly GCA_944470555.2). Lineage (NCBI taxonomy): Eukaryota > Metazoa > Platyhelminthes > Trematoda > Strigeidida > Schistosomatidae > Heterobilharzia > Heterobilharzia americana. The sequence continues at coordinate 31,970,700 of OX104129.1, read as the reverse complement.
ATTATCCAGAAAATAATTAATTCATAGCCAGGCTAACAAAAATTTGATACTAAGTAAGTTCTGATACGTGATGCCTTATAATAAAGTTTTGTGAATTCATCAGCGCTTAATTATAAACACTTTGTTCCCCTATGAAGTCGATGTTCTTAAAATCACCTATCTTGGTTATGAATTACTTACTCGTTTTTAAAGCAGTTTAGGAATGAAAATAGAAGTCTCAGACAAGCATTGTTGGTCGTATTATTTTATTCATTATAAAATACATTCTACTGAAGAGCTATTTTACAGTGATGTTGCATTACTCAGCTCAAGATCTGGAAAAAAGCCTCCTCACCCAATTCTATGGTATTCATGTAATTCAAATCTTAAGGATAGTAAATGGTTATTCTTTGTCTTCTGTTACACAATGTAAGGGTGAGCACGACTGATGGTCAGAGGATTGGAAATAATTCTTATTGCTTTCTTTTCACTGGATAAGTAGCTAAGTGTGAATGAAGTTTTAAAAACGAACAACATCACCCACTGGGAGGCAGGTACATCCAGCTGACGAGTCCCAAATAGGACGAAATGCACAACCTGGATACCACTGCTAGCCACTGCCCATCATTACCATACATAAATGACAACAACAGTTAGATAGTAAGACACGGTATAAGTAAATGTGCTAGGCAATAAAGTACACTTATGACTGTGTCTTCTTACTCAGGCTGAAGAAGGATGAAGTGAATTTGAAATAGTGACCTGTTGTTTTTCAGACCAATGCTTAAGTCCATGAACCGAATATCTACAAACAGTCTAAGTAGAGCTCAAAATAACTCCTCAAAACCTGCCATCAGGACTTATACAAGTATATCTGAACAGATTTTGGTATGATTAATGAACAAACTCTTGATTTTTATAAACTGACCATTTGGTTTTATGCCTTCCTGAATTCCTTCATCATACCTATAATTCCTGCCCATAGACTATGAAATATTACATTGTCCACTTCTATGCATTTTATCTCTTACTTGCCATCTTGACAAAAATAAATAAATTAACGTGGATAGTATTCAGATTCATATATGTATACTTCATGAACTAATAAATCAGGTAAGAGTGAATATATTACCACTTTCCTCTAAAAAAGGAATGACATACTAGAATAGAATATGTTGTCTACCGTGCAATCGATTTAATTCTTTGCGCTTTTCAATATTTTTTCAAATTGTTCTTCGAATTTTAGCATATCAAAGCTACTAGATTTACTGAAAGTGAATTAACTTTTATCTACTATGTAGTGTTGTGGCCCTATTTGGTTAACTGATGAACACTTTTACCATTGTGATTCATCAAAATCTCTGATGTTAACAATTTTAAATTACTTCAAGTTCATTCGTTTTTATTAAAAAAAGAGAATGGTCTCGAGAACTAAAATATTTTTTCATCTTATGTCATTTCTCTATCAATGTAGTTATACCAGAACTGCGTTATTACAATCAAAGTTTTCTTCCGGTTTTGTGTACATATGTGATGAGCAAAAGAAGAAATAACATGTTGATCAAACCCTATTTCTATAACTCGCTAATCAACCAACAAGTGGCTTTAGACACTTTATTGATTGGATAAACATTGATCACTAGCCATGTAAGTCTATCCTGTATACCAGCGATTTTGTGTTATAACCCTTTCATCATTTTTAGGCAACTTTTTAGCATTTGAATACATCATAAAACAATACTTACCACTTCTGCATAAGTGGTTTGGTTACAAATCCCTAAGTCAAATCGTCCATCCCAGAGGACAAGAAATACGAAGAATCAAACACAATAGGGTGGGGCAAAGTAGTAGCCGTAGTGGCCCATGAAGTTAATTGAAGAGAGGAGCTATTCATAAAATCTTTATCCAACACTACAGCAGCTTGCTTAAATCTTGAGTTAAAAAAAAGTTTCCCTCGGTATATGTTTCATTGAATTATTCCCCTCCCTTTTCCGTTTGTTTTAACCTTTTGAATGTCTTCTAAACATGTAATGCATTTTCGTGCAATTTAAAGATGTTTTCCAACTGTTGTTTCTCAAGGCAAGAATAAAACAGAGACAAAACATCACGTCAGACGGAAATGGATTTATAAATGCTCAAAAGTACACCACAGTACTATTCCTAGGACACTTATATCGAATTACAGATTTTAGTGCTGGCTGACTGAATTGCATCCATCATAATTACACCCCATTTCACATTCATCACCGAGTTCAAACCAAGTGCTAGTGTAGCACCAGCTGCCCGTTTCACATAAGTGTCTTTACTATCGTTATTATTAACACTATTCAGACGCAGTAATTATTCCTTTTAAAGATATTCCATATGAAGCGTATTCATTGAAATGTTACCTGCAAAGAATTTCATACTATATCACATATTTTGTTTGAACTGAATCGATCATCATTATTATTATCGATTCAAACAGCTTAACAAGTGCAAAACAATTCGACACCGATTCCAGATAAAAGTCTGTTTTTCAAAATACCTTCGGTGATAAGAATCACCGGCTGCCAACTATATCAACACTATATAACATTAACAAAACGACAAAGAAAGGTAAAATCAATATGTTAATGCATTTAGACTCATAAAGTTAATGTTTACTCAGGATAGTTGCTGATTTCTCTGCTTTGTTTTATGCCTCACTTCGAACAGATAACCATATATATATAATATATATATATAAACATACTTATAAGAGTGAAATCCGCTCTTACTGTTTAAAGTCAAGTATGAAAAACAAACTCCATTATTAACTTTTCAGATGACACCATACTGTCGTATCATTAAAAATTTATGAAATAGAATTTATGCCAGTTTGAACACTAGTTTGTTTAAATTTTATAAAACGTTTGACGATAATGACAGCGATTAAGTGATAAAGTGATCAAAAATGAAACGTTTAAAGATCAAACAAAGTTTAAAATATTTTTTATTTAGACAAATACTTAAAAATTATAAAAGAAAAACTTGAATTTGGTCAGCAGTCGAATAAAATAAAACCTAGTCTTGAATTAGGGGGCTTGTGGGGATTTAATGATTTTTCAAGTTAGTATTAAACATGATGACATTGCATGATGGCTGCCCTATGTCGTGAACTGAGTTAAGTTGGAAAAATTGACCATCGTATTCTGACGCAATGGTTCGATGGTAACGTGCTGGCCATGGAACCTGGAGGCTTTGGCTTCTATCTCTGGTGATGCCGAGTCATGGGTGCGCATTGTTGAGGAGTCCCATACTAGGACGAAACAGCTGTCCAGTGTTCCTTCAACTGATGTCGGTCCATGATGAATATCATTTTGAAAAACCTACCCTCTCAATCATGATAAAATCTAACAATCCATAAAATGGCATCTAACTATCTACCAGTTTATGAAAACAAACTTCGGAACATCTGGTAATAATGTTCAAGTGGATATATGATGTCATTAAGGCTTCTCATCGTTCGCAGTATGTTTCGATGAAGATAGTGGTATTCGTAACATTTCTATCAATATGGAGAGCTTTTATTTTGATTTGCAATCGTTAGTGAACTAAAAAGAATAGTGTGGCGCACCCCATTTGCAGGCCAGTAATTCTGATGGCGATTAAACCTGGTGAATATACAACAGCTAAACTTCAAAAATACTACGTTGTGCACGACTTTCATGTGAATGGAAGATAATTAATTAATTAGTCAGGTATACATGAATCAGTCGAAATGGAACAAAATAAAAAGTAAAACAAAAATGAGATTGTGTGTAACCAGAATTTGATGAAGCTGCTTTAAACTGATCGTAATAAATGTTGCACATACTTCTCAGAATAAGAACCTAGAGGCATTTAGTTCCATCTAGATGAAAATCACTGTTTTCATCTAATATCAGTCAATTATTTTATCGAATTATTCTTTCTGTACAGAAATGTTGAAATAAAATTATGCACGACTTCAGTGCTGCATATATATAGGTGTTCGATATTATTGTTGTATGCTTACCCACGACTGTATGCCTAACAAGGTTCAAATTAACTCCTCGAACAAGAGTTAAAGATCCTGTTGGTTACTTTTCTTTATACTTAAATGACCACGAATAGATTATCGTTATACTATGTTTCATGTACTGCAGGTCATTTCTACAAAGTATTTGAATAAAAAAGTTGTAGCTGTCTTCTATGTAAGCCGTAAGTTAATCGAAGGTTATAAGATTCAGCGTAGATTGAGTGAAAATATGAATTCTCTATTCTACTTTCAAGAAGCAAATCATTTAATTTTTTCAGACATTTACAGCAAGATTATGGCTGTGACTTTTATCTTATGCCAAAGTTAGATGTCAACAAACAATATAAAATTTAAGAGTAAAATATCTCACCAAAATATATTTTCTCAGAAGTAGTTTTGAAAAAGGTTTTTATTCATTGATACTTACATTTCTGCGTTGTTATACTGGATTGAATTTGATAACTAATTGTTGGTTGATAGGATCCTATGCAAATGATTGGAGTGTAGGTACATCTAGCTGACGAGTCCCAAATAAGACGAAACTCATATCCTGGATCTCACTGCCAGCCACAATCAAATCAGTCACAATCAGTCACAAACCAATAATAATATTTTTCTTTGATAAAATTTCTTGAATTCTAGCTAATGAAATATATTTTTCATTACATTCAATGCCACTGTACAGCTGTAAGTGGTAAGATTAGAAAAAAATTCTTTCACTGAAGTATTTATTCTTCTATTACTATGTAGGTACACCAGGTAACACAAGTGATGTTCAACAGGGAAAAAAATGAATCGAATATTGACATAAATGAAATGGTTATCATGGACCATATAGCAATCAGTGGAAATAAGAAATGGAAGAGATTTCCGTAAAGAAGTGTATTTATTACACTTATCTACTGGAGACAGCTTAATAATACGATATCCATGACGGATCATTATTTACCTTATTTTAAGAAAAAAAAATTCTGTTATTCAATACGTCCCATTTCGCTGCATAAATAGTGATAATGAAGGAATAACAAATTTTCTGTGAAATAATATCAGATTATTCTATTCGCATGTTCTTATTAGATAACAGTGTCAAATTACTTGACAGGTATATTTGTACTTTTGTCAAATTGACAATAAATCATTGATTTAGTGATAAGGATAAAATTGATTCAGTTTAATGTGAACTATTATAAATAATAATAATATAGGACAAAAACTTATAAGGAGGGCAGTTTGTGTGGTGATTGAAATATTATTCTAGAACTGAGGACGATTTAGGAACAACAACTTACAAGAATAAACATTTAGAAATAAAAATATGTTAAGAAGGGATGTGTTAATAGAACCTTATCTTTCTAAAGAATAAAACAGATAACAGGAAAAATGAAGCGATCTAAAATCATAAAATACATAGAGGTTATAGTCCTATTTCAATTATATAAGTATAAGACATGGGTACTGTGATAGAATGTAATTTCATATTGAAGTTGTTTTTTCAGTATATATAAAGCACAATGATACAGTCTCATTTCTTGACGAGGTTTCGAGCATCAATGATTGCTCATTATCTCATACAAATATTATCACAATCCTTCCAACATCTGATTTCTATAGTCCTATCATCCCATATTCTTTGTTTTTATTAGCAATGAAGTTTCAATATCTCTGATTGAAGTGTTGCATCATTCCTATAACATGTGTTAGGTGTAGATTCGATGAACAAAGATTCAGTAATCAACCCCCATCTCTCTTCACCTGATTATATTACACTTAGGTATAGTGGTTTTATCTTACCCTATTGTGTGCTGATGTGAATGCATGCATTGTCATAGCTCAGTGTTTTGCTAGATTATTGACCTTATTTGGGTCCATCATTCTATATTTAGCTAAGTTTCCATGTTCCGATAATCTAAGAGAAACACATAAGCGAAGTGTTATTAATCAATAATTATCCTCCACAGTTTATGAAGAAAGTCGTAAGAAAGTATAAGAAGCAAAATAATAACAGTAACAAGGAATATGAATAATGAAGTCAACACGTGTAGAAATAAGTAAGAAGTCTCTATTGTGTTGCCATACAAGGTATGTACGTCAGAAAATTTTGGTAGGATTTTCAACAAGGCTAGAATTAGGGTGACATTTAAACCTACGAACTCATTCAGAGATAAGCCTTGTTCACTGACCTAAGGATCCGATAGGACCAATTCAGAAAAGTAATCCAATGCAACAAATTCCATGTAATGGCTATGAGTACAAATATACCTGTCAAGTAATTTGATACTGTTACCTAATAAGAACATGCGAATAGAATAATCGGATATTATTTTACAGAAATTTGTTATTCCTTCATTATCAGTGTTTATGCAACAAAATAGGAAAGCAGCAGGACCAGATGAAATTCCACCGGAAGCACTGAGAACAGAAGCAGGGACAACAGCGGACATGCTTACACCACATCACTATTGCAGAAGGTCTGGAAGGAAGTAAAGGTACCTGCAGATTGGAAGAAGGGCTACCTTGCCAAACTCCTGAAGAAAGAAGACCTGAGTCTTTGCAAGAAATGACCAGGAATCATACTCCAGTCCCGTTCGCCCCAAGCAAAATATGAGCCTCATCATTCTGGAGAGTTTAAAGGATGCGCTGGATTCAAAACTACAACCCGAACGGGCTGGATTCAGGAAGTACAAATCATGTGCAGATCAAATTGCAATCCTACGCCACGCATCATCATAGAACAGAGCATAGAATGGCATTCAACTGGATCTCTACCACAACTGCACAGACTTTGAGAAGGCCTTTGGCAACTGCCCCAAGACTACCGAATACAACAAACCTTTATCAGCCTCGTTCAACAACCATGCGAAGACGCCACATACCAAGTGATCCACAATGGATAGCTCAGTGATGCTTTTGAAGTGAAGACAGGAAGGAGTGAAACAAGGCTGTCTACTGTCACCCATGATATTCCTGATTGTAGTGGACTGGATCATGCAACAAACAGTGAGGAGCGAGAAGAAGGGGAAACGCCGGCTGGACTGAGGAAAAGATCCTAGAAGATTTGAATTTTGCCGCTGGTGATGATTTGTCTAGTGTCACACAAACCTGGAAACTAACAGGTTGACAGAAGAGGCGAGGCAGCGAAGACAGGACTTCAAGTGAACGTAGAGAAGAGGTGACGAAAATACCCAGGAAAACAACAGCATCAACAACAAGCACCAATCACTATAACCAGGAGAAACCTAAAGGAACTAGTCTTTTTCACCTATCTAGGCAGCAACTTTACAACTAAAGGCGGCATAGGCACAGACGAAGATGTCAAAACCAGGATCGGAAAGCAAGACAGGCCTTCATTAATCTGAAATCAGTGTGGAGATCCACTGCACTGCACTCAGCACAAAGCGTGAACAAGATCTGGATTTTCAATATTAATGTCCAGTCAGTGCTTCTATATGGTTCAGAAACTTAGCGTGTCACGAAAAGCATATGCAACAAACTACAGACATTCGTCAACAGCTGCCTTCACTCGATACTCAAGATCAGAAGGATGGCTAGAAAGAATAAGCAACAAGGAACTCTGGCGTTGAACCAACGAATCAAGAACCTATCGCTCAACAAATATGCAGAAGAAGGAAGTGGAGATGGATTGGGCATGCACTTAGAAGACCATTCGGGGACATCACGAGCCACGAGAGTGAAGCCCAGATGGGAAGCGAAGAGTTGGGCGTCAAAGGGTGACATGGAGGAGATGATGTGAGCAAGAACTGAGAGTTTCTGGGCTGTCATGGAGCCAGGTTGAAAAGATTGCAGAAAACAGAGTGGAATGAGGACGTGCTACTGAAGCCCTATGTTCCACTAGGAACCCAAGGGACAAATAATAATAATATATAATACCACTGTGCACTATATATCAAATAAACAACTTTATTATGGAGATATTTCAAGTTTGTCCAGAGAGTCAAAAAGGCAAAACTTATTGTCTTACATGTCTGCTCATAGAACTGATAGAGTATTGAAATTAAAATTCGGTAACATTAGTATAAATGATAAAAAAATACTAAGGCATTTAATTAACACCACTTTCAAGGCGGCAACCCATTCATATGCATTACTTGTATTGTAGAGCCCATCTGCTCGGATGCACCGCTTTGATTACTAGTTATTTAGTTAGTGTTAGTTGAAACAAGTGCTGAACAAATATTTCAAAAGTCCAACTTTGAACTCATTATTGATATAGATAGGCAGATTTGGCTCAAAGAACTGAAGTCTTTGAAGGCATACGAATAACCAAAACATTCGAAATACTAGCATCCAATGATCATATTATGATGGAGGTGTAGTAATAAATTATCTGTAAGCCCATCAAGAAAAGACAGCAAATAATCTATAAAAAGTGCATATAGTATAGGAAATATACAGGTGATCAGCCAAAATATCATTAGAATAGTAGAGAAGATAATATGAGCATTTTTACGAACCGTTAACCTAGTCTGGAAAAAATAATGTGATCCAACATTCAAGCGAGATCCAGGCCTCAGATTTCGTTCTGTATAGGACTCGTCAGCTGGATGTGCTTGCACCTTAGTGAGTAATGGCGTCTCTACTGAGACTCAAACTTAATATCAACCTTTAAAAACTGCAAAGCATCATCCAGTGGGCCAGCGAGGCCCTACAGGAAATGCCAACACTAACTGGATTGAAGGTACATGCAACTGAAGAGTCCCAAATGGGTCGAAAAGTGCGTTCTGCATTTCGGTATTGAGATATCAGCATAGGAAACTTTAAATCAACAGATAAAGATCAATTTAATTTAATACAGTGAAGTGGAATATGAAATAAAAACAAATCATAGTTGAATTTAAAGTATTGGAGTTTAATGCATTTTGTTCAAACATTGTCAGTTGACCCAATATACTGTTTGAAAAGGACGAATGATTAACATCATCGCATCATTTTCAGTTTCCATGTACTCTTATTTATTACTGAACTTTAGTCCATCGTAACTGTATAAACCTATACAATTTTCATGTTAGGTTATTTACACAAAAATATGAAATGAAAAATGAACAAGTTAATTACACGCTTCTGAAAATTCAACTGATTACTGAACAAAACGTGAAAACGTCCTTCTGAAGTATATTTTGATCTCGATGGAGATCACTTTGAGGTTTTTTCTTGGATATTTTATTAACAGGCTGGGCAACTTTATCATTACTTGCTTTATATGAAGCTTAGAGAACACCAAAACGACTGGCATTCTCATCCTGAGCTACAAATCATTTCCACTATGTCCAAAATTGAGTCCTATGTCACTAGGCCATGAATTCTGAAAGATAATTTCATGCCGATTCGATTAAATAAATTTTATTGGAAATGAAACCATATTTACTGTCAAATTCATTCTTTTTCCTCATCATAAACTCCTACTATAATTGCCTTTTTGATTGCTAACGAACTATGAGTATTGCTATGACATATTATTACTTTTCCTAGTATAAAAATTGTTTTCTTAGATGAATTTCGAGAACCCTTTTATATGGTATGAAATAACACAACTCATCATGTCCTTCGCTTATTAAACAAAACACTCACAATCATATGTAATAAATTATTGCATCGTCTTAGTTTCAAAATATTATTAAATATACAAACAATTATCATGAATAATAAGTTGAATTATATTTTAAAGTTTTGCGTATATCCCTTCACTTAAATATGCGTTTTCTAAATGATTACAAAGAGCTTGAATACAGAATTGAAGCAACCTTTAAGTTGCCCAAAAGGGATCCTTTCACATCAGTTGTATACAGCCGTTGGGTTAGGTTGATACCTACACATTTTATTAGAATAGACCAAAATGCTGTCATCTTTACTGCTCTTAAGAATAAATTACTGAATGCAAACCATAAGATCATTCACTTCTAAAATATGAGGATTATTTAAAAGACTTTATCCTGAGATCCAATAATTAATAACTCACTAGCCAAGATAACAGCCATCTGGTGTCCTAGATAATTATTGCTTAGTTCCTTTCAGATCTAAAAAAAATAACATTTAGGCCGAATAAGCTGGTTTGTGGATTGCCAAATAACCTAGAGAAAATTTATTTTTGAAGTCGCTTATCCGAATTCGTCCAGTTATTTAAGAAGATACTTTCTTTCAGAGGTAAGGTTTTTTTCATATAAATTAGGTTTGATTAGCATTTATTTGTTACTTTCCATTACGGTCTTAATAACAGTATTCACAGTTCCTGTCTAGATGACATTAAGGACAATTATTATGCACTTGATTAAAAACAAACTTGTCAGTTTAGCACTATATACGGTGAACAGACACCGAGATAACTTTCTGTCTGTGTGAATTCATTTCGTTTAATACAAAATAAATCTTAAAAAAGCTTTTATAATTATGAAATATTTCAGGAATATTAGCATAATGTACCTGTATAAATTCAGGTTCTGCTGCTGATTTTAATAGTCATTCTTAAACCCAATAAGGAATCCGACGTAGTCGTTTCGAATATACAGAATTACAAAATGTAAACTCATGGAAGACCGTCCGACAGAAGACATCATAAAATTAGAAAGGAAAGTAACTGCAAGTTTAGTAAAACTCCTAAACATGAATGTCATTCGCGAAGAGGAATTTCATTCGTTGAAACCGGTAGGGTGTGAGCGCGCAAACTCACATAATTTACCCATGATACTTAAAGCAAATATCGTATTACGTCTAACACTATCAATGTGTCGCTGTCCAACCCATAAATTGGGAAAATGGCCTTCTCATATGCTAAATACATTTAGAAGCCAAATATGTAAGTTTGCGTTAAAAGACTTTTGAACTTATTGACCATATAAATGACAATATCAATAATAAGGCAGCGTATCTTTTTTGATGTAAACTCGTTAATTACCAACGGGCTTTTAACCAGGACTATTGACACTTTTAGTGACTATATATCCCTGAATATTTCTCCATTCCTCATCGCCTCAATGTATTTGAAAAAATTGTTACTACTACGCGCCGGCAAGGTCCACTTCACTTTCGTAAGCGAACATTTTCGGCAAGTTGATGGTGTTGCCATAAGTAGTTCTTTAAGACCATTCTTAGCTGATATCTACGTGTCACATGTAGAACTTTTGGATAAGGATATAATCAACAAAGTCCCTCTGTACAGAAGATACGTTAATGATATCTTACTTATATGTAACGAACATGAGAACACGAAAAATCTTCTAGATCGATCCAACACCATACAAATCCTACTTTAACCTATCATGTGAAGAAGAAAATGATAATCAGTCTCCTTTCTTGTGTTATTACCAAGAAGGGAAGATGGGTCGATAAAAGGACCAGTGTGTAGAAAACTTACGTGGACCGGATAGTGCCTTAACTGTCTTAGTTTTTGTCTAATACAGTACAAACGAGGTTTAGTAAAGTGCTTATTCCAAAAAACCCAACGTATCTGCAAAACAGATACATCAGGAAATTTCAGACACCCACGGAAAACGTACATCATCTAAAGTTCATCAGTCGTTATAAAAAAGTCTCAATGGTGTGAACTAATCAGTATTCTGTCCCAAAGAAAGATACCTAGATTGCGCTACCGTATAAGGGGGAACCAAGCAGTATGATCTTAAGACAAAGGCTTAACTCAGTCACAAAAAATCTGTCCATACAGCCAAGGTCAATATTATAGAGAAAAAGAAACTTATGCCTCAAAATAAGCTTCATCACTACACAGATGATTAGTTCACATCCCACTGTGTATACCAACTTACTTTTGTGTGCATTGCATTCAAAAACTCCGATAAATACAGAAGGCAAATAGATGTCCTCCTGGATAAGTAAACACACTGTTGAAGTTGGTTACAAGGCGGACCCCGAAACAGCCTTTAGACCAGTGTGTAGGAGCTTTCAAGACTACGTACTTAGGTTAGTTGAAACTTTAGCTATACAAGATGACAAACCCCCTTTATGTGTTCAAAAACAAGTTGTTCCCTCCTTAAACCTACCTTGGTAATCTTTACTTGATTTTAATGATAAGAGAGGGGTGAAAATATATAATATTCTTCCTTATTATTCCTAAATTTCCCAAATCTTGTGTTATCTTAATTTAGTTTTGAGCCACTGAGCCACTGGGTTGAAATCCAATGGTCTATATTTATTTCTGTCAGTTCCCGATATAGTGAGACCTCCATCCAAGCGAACGGTGAGTACCTGCCCTCATGTTTGACACGGCTGGCCTCACTGGTCAAGACTGTTCATTATAACTGCAAGAATCACCTCTAGAAGCTAGTCACCAGTGACCACTAACCTGTTATCTTAATTTATTTATCTTACTTCACCCTGTTTTCTTCCTTCATGTGACAAGTGACTGTGTGATCAGATTGTTTTAAATGTATTGCACGAACACATCATATTTCTCACATAACCTCCGTCTTCTTATTACACTATTACACTATTTAGATTTTAATAAAGCCAAGGCTGACAAGGCTTTCCTTGAACATTGATGTTATAATGATACAACTGCAAATGTGAATCATAATTTCATCAAGAATTCTTTTTGATAGTAAGGCTCTCATGCCCCAAGGCTTAGTTAATAACACTCTAGCTTTTGAAGTGATGGGGACTGGGTCCGCGTTTTGGTGAGAACAACATCACTCACTAGGATGCAGATACATCCAAACGGGATGAAATGTCAGTCTTGATTTCCACTGCCAGTCACCAAGATGAAAACAGCAAAATGAATATTTGGCAGTATTGAGGCATCTGCATCGAAAACTACCTGCCGTCAGAGGTCCAGCAATTCGACCTCCATAGCAGCGTCAAAGTATAAGTAACAAAAAACAATAATTTTGTATAATTCGAGTGAATTTATTCAGGAAGTGACATTGAACGTGGTTGTCCTGTTTATTTTACAACCTTTGTAGGCCTTATTGCACCATGTAGGTAATGCAGCTTTCCTTGTCTATGAATAACTCACGAAATTTAGCCCTTCAATAAGCAAAGACTGTATCAGTTTAAACACCTGTGATGAAAAATCAGCATTCCGGTTCAGTATTGAGCATTAATCATAAAATTTCTAAAATTAGAGTCATTTCAGTTTCGACAACTAGTTAAACAAATGTTGATATATATATATATATATATATATATATATATATATATATATATATATATAGCCTGTAGGGAAATTAATAAGCGTGGGCAATAAGTATAAAAAGAAACCAGTGAGAGCGTAACTGTAAGAAATGTTCTTCAGCCACGGAATGAAAAAAAAGATATCTGAATGCATTGAAAAAAAATCATAAGCTACCTCTCTATGTCCAAACACATTCACAATCTTCAGTGTTAAAAACAACATTTATTAAGATAATGTAAATTATTGAAATGGCGGATCTTAAAAATCGATTGACTTCAAGGTGGTATTCCCTACGGTTTGATGTCATTCGGAGAGCTACTGGAAATCTAAGTGAAAGGGATACTTACACGAGACTCCAGCACAGTGTCCACCTACAAACTCACGTGAGATATAGCCTAGGATCGTGAGCTCTGTAGGAAAAAGCATCACCATTAAGCGACTGTATTTGAATTCAACGGTTCCTATTTTCCTACATTCACTAATTTGTGATGCAGCGTGATTGTAATCAAATACTATCGGCTCATATTTGTTCTCATACACAGCTTAGTTGACATCAGACGCCCTCACACCCTCAAAAATCGTTGAATCATTACCCATTACTCATTAGTAGCACGCTTTTGGTGGGATTTTTAGAATTTTGATAAGAATCTGCGGTTTATGGGGTCAATTGAGCTAGATGTAAGGAGTAATACTTACCGGCCGCACTGAATGATAATTGTTCTGCAGTGTAATTGGATGGAAGTAAGAAAATAACACTACTGAATCCCAGTTCATTGGCTGAATGGTTACACGTAGACCGTGAAGCATCATAAGACCGTGATCATTCACAGTTGTGTGCTACTTTTTTCTAGAAAGCTCTCCAGTGCTCCTATCTTTTCATCTCTCTCCTAATGGACATGAGTCAGTGATGAATAGTACGATGATATATACTGAACAAGTAACACAACTACTCCAGTATGGTAATATATGCATCGTTGATCATTGTTCATACTGCTGTGGTTCTTCAGAAAAGGCGATTGATTTTCAGTTAGTAGGTTCCAATCCAAAAGCTTTGCTCTGCCCATCAACGAACGTCAAAATTGTTACGTAGTACATTAGCCTTGATACAATATATGTAACTTACTGTCTAGCTCACTTATCTCCAGGTTATCACAGAAGTGAATTAGCATAGCTGTCATTATTATCCATGTACTGGGTGGTGATTGAAGGTGGAGTGAAGATTTGGATCGCAGCAAGATTCGAACCAGCAATGACCGGGTTTCTGGCTACATGCTCTACAGACTGAGCTACGAGGTCCTACTGCTGGCCAAATTTTTATTTCACTTCTATTGGATGTTGGATTTCGTAGCTCAGTTGTCAGAGCACAGGACCGGAAACCTGATAGTTGCTGGTTCGGATCCGACCGCAGTCCCGATTTCCATTTTGTCTTCAGTCATCGCCCAGTATAAATGCTAGCCTGTCAAACCACAGTTATCTCAGATAAACAAAACGATAATCATCATTATTCTGTTCATATCCAAAATACTGTAGGTATACAGAATCAACTTTCATGAAAATTGTTCAGAATGCAAATGCACATAAGGAAACTGAACAGTCTCAGTATATCTTAGAAGCAGCTAGTGGTTAGGAACCACCAAGATTTTTTTACTTCGCTTGTTAAAAGGAATAACTTAATTACCATATTATAAGACAACAAGCTCATTAAATAACTTTAACCTATAACTATGCATACATAATTATGATGGAATAAAATAACCAAAATTAGGTCGATTTCATGTGATCAAAATATTGAAGATTGTATATATGAATAAATCAAGGGGTAATAAAAACATTCAAACCTGGAAACGAATATTACATGATAGTTATGTGTAGGAAAATAACCCACAATAAGTAAAGCCTTAACCAATCAACAGTGT
This sequence comes from Heterobilharzia americana, assembly GCA_944470555.2. Taxonomy (NCBI): domain Eukaryota; kingdom Metazoa; phylum Platyhelminthes; class Trematoda; order Strigeidida; family Schistosomatidae; genus Heterobilharzia; species Heterobilharzia americana. The sequence goes on along the minus strand of OX104129.1, from coordinate 31,955,645 downwards.
TTGTCAATCACTCCCTCCTAATAGAATCGCTTATGTGAGAAAATCCACTAATCTTTATTGACTAGCGATTAGATATCTGACAGACTGAGCAAAATCTACAAATATCATCTGTTAAAACACAGAGATGTAAAAATTATCTTGGTTTTCTAGTTAGCCTTCGAAGGGATACTACTCAATGGCTACTTTACTATTATACCGCTTAGTAAGTTAATTAACTTCTCTCTAACATCTAAATCGACAGGTTCGTTGATTTACTGTAACATTATTCTCTTACGCTAAACTCGAAATTTAATAGTAAAAAATATTCACCGAAAAGAAGCATGGGATCAATTATGCATATCTTTTGATCAGATTGTCTATGCTTTCTAGGAATTCATCTTGTACACCTCTTTACCAGGCTCCAAAGCTACTTGCGTGAGTATGTAGATAAATCAAACCATATTTTTAGTTTGAAATACTCATAAGGTGAATACAAAATGACAGCACTGCTATGTATTCTACAATAAGAAATCCAAGAGTATGCTTGAAATCTGACAAAGTCAGCAGCATCAGTGAATAAGTCGGGTCAAAAATTAACCAAATAACGAAATCTATTCTATAAGTCTGTATTTCATCAAGGTCTACTCAGCATTTGTAATTCAGTTACCATCATTGCAACTTCGACTTCAGTTGCTTCTCATAAGGCTCAACAATCACTTTTATAAGTTCATTCCGTATGAAGTTTTCATTTTGCTCCCGATTTAGCAGCTTGAAATCGCGGTATATAAGAACCCTATTTCAAAGTGTAAATCACTTCCTTTCAACTTTGATTTCTAGCCATAGACATTTTTAAAGTTTAAATTTTATTCCCATTTCCAAGTTTTATTTGTTCTTTTAATTTGACTTTTAATTTCATTTTGATCCCTAAGGTTCATTTCCTCCCTTAAAATGAGTCAACTGGTAGTAGTTCAGATTCATGAAATAACTTCTGATACTGTTTCAATCCTAAAATAAGTCATGGGTAAAATTGAGGCCTAACCAAACTTTAACAAAGATATGTGCTCAATTTGCTTCAAGTTTCTTTATTGGTTCATCTAGTAGACTTTCTTATTCTTAAGACTTTTCGCAACTGAGCTAAAACTTAAATGTTTACTTGCTACAACATTTTGTCACCAAATAATTTATTCTCGGTAATGGCTGAAGGCGAGATGAAAATCTGGACCGCGGCCAGATTCGAACCAGTGACCACCGGGTATGGACATTGTGTCAAAAGTTATTTCGTCAATTCGAATCCCTGGTCCAGGTTTTCATCACACCTTCAATCATCACCCACTATAAATACTAGTCTACTAAACAACGGCTACCTCAGACAGTCAAATGATAAAATGACTTATGACCAGTCCATGTTTTCATCTTACCTACGCACATGTCTAAACGTTTCTTCTTTGTTATATTTACACCGGTCATCGGTAGACTATTCTCATATGTATGTACTAAGGTTGTATTATTTCTTCCAATTTTCTGTATGCAGATAATTACGTTGATCATTGCGAGTCTTGTACAGAAAGGTATAACAAAACTGTTCTACACAAAGTGTTATAAACAAGGATCTAGTGAATACCAGCCTCTAATTTTGACCATTTCTTTGCAAAATGGGTCATTTTTGTTAACTTTTCAAACAAAACAGATTTCTTCACTTACAAAAACAATTCTAAAACTCTTCACTTGTGATCCCAATCAGCAGATTTTGATAGTATAATCTTTTCATGTCATGATTACTACGAATTATTTTCCGTTTCAGTCGTCTTGCTTATGAAACTGTATTTCCAAACTTTTGTTGTTTAACTTCAGTAGTTCACCGTGAACGGTTGTCTTATGATTAGATAGACATTTGAGGGGTAAGAAGTTTTACTTTCTTTCCTAACTTGTGCAACAAGTTATTGTGAATAATAGATAAATTACGGATCCTAAGAAATATTTATATCATTACGTATTCACAGCTACAACTATAAATTTACCTAAGATAATTGTCTTATCTAAACTTTTCCCATTAATAATTATCCTATTTGAAACTCATTAGGATTTTGCATTATTTTAATGAAACACTGAGGTAGATTGACTGAGAAAATCCTAATGTTTTGATTATTCAATGTTGTTACGTCACACGTACTTTTCAGAGATTGAAAAGGAAAATCAAATACATCTCTGAATGAAATACAGTCGCATGATTCACAAAGTGAACAGAAGAATACTACTGAAAATCGAATCTAACTTCACTTACATGAAATGATATCTATAAGGGTTAACAATGGAATAAGCTATGCTCACTTGAGAGATGACATGTTTTACTGATGAGACTCAACTATTAGGAAATGAGCATCCTGCATTACATTTCAAGTCTTTATCGAAAATGGATTTATCGTCAAAGCTGCACAAAATATATTGCTGGCTGGCGTGATCAGTTGTTGACCATTCACAATAATTGTCAGTGATAAGATGATTATAAGGAAGAAAAACTTTTTTTCAACGAAATAATTTCCTCATTTGTACTTTCGTGAATACGTCGTAGGAAGGATACAATATTATCAAAAAAATTTCTAGTCAAAGGTCAAAATAAATTATATGCCAAAAAGAAAATTACGAAATATATCTGTGTTTAAAATAAGAAAATAGACAAATGATCACAAAGTTAAATTTGCTAACATCATAATGAAATTATCTAGAATTATGAATGGTTCATGATGACTATGGTAAATGAAAAAAGTTGCAAGTACTTCTTTTGAACACAGTGTAGTTTGAAGCTTCGAACTGCTTATCCTTCAACTATACCCAGATGATTTAATTTGACTCATTTCGAATGGCTTAGTTGTACTTTGTGCAAAATGTTGAAAGAATTAGCACTAAGGAAATAAGTATTCTACTACATTGCTAAATATGTATTTCTTTTCCACCCTTTTTCAACGAGGATGGATTGTTTTCGCTAGCTCATTTCACCATCAACAGTTACATTAGTAATCATAAACTAGATGGGAAAGACTTACTTATTTTTAGATAAGGTCGTAAGTGGCGTACCCGTATGGATTCAGTCCAGAGAGCTGTACTGCATAGAAAATCCTTATGAAAATGCAAATTGAATTTCACCTATTTTAGTATGAACTCATCACGAACATGAAACAAACAGAAGGTAAAAGCTGGTCTCGTGATCTAAATAGATACCTGACACAAGTCCCTGCTTGTTAATTTAAAAAAAGACTCAAGCTAAGAAAACCGGGTACTTTGCAAGCTCCAAGTAATGACTGTAAATAAATATGGGGAGTAAAGTTAAAATATTCAGAAACTATATAACGTGTTGTAAATTACTTTGGCTTTTTATCTTATTTAATGAAGTGCGTTATCAAAATTACTGAATGTATTGCTGAATATAAGTAGATATTTGGGATTCCTTCAAAATAATCATACCCGGAAGTGAATGTGACAGGATACAAATGTATTTATTTTCATGTCGGTAAGCAAATGTTTTTACTGACATACATAGAACGCTCTTGAAAGCTCTTAATGCTTTTGTTTTTAAAATTATGAATGTACTGACAACAGTGACAGTCCCCACCTAAGTTTAACCTTCATGGAGTATCCGCCTTTTCCACCATGCCTATCATGAGAACAAGTTTGACTAACACTTTATAATATGCACAAGCAATTTTTCATCCCTCTACATCGGTCTTGGTGATTTCAGCCAGATTAGATTCTAAGACATAACCGATGAAAAGAACATTCACTAACCAGGCTTGGGTAGTGTGGTAGACTACCATTTCATTTCAGTTTGTTTTTAGGCATATACGGCGAAACAGTTCACATCTGAACTTGATACGTATAAATTATATTAAATGTGTTCGAAAAGTCATCCAGTAAATAACACTGTTTCTGTGTGAAATATCTCCCAAATGTGTTATAATTTGCTAGACTGTCACTCAACTGATAGGTATCCTTTTTAGTGACAGGGAAATTAAGGGCATACTTCTGTTTGACTCTAATCCTGATAGTTATTTGACTGTCAAAATCTTGTTTTTCATGACATGTCAGTTTTACCAGGGAACTCTTACGAGTGCTGGTTTCTCAAGACTATCATCATCGGAATTATGCAAGTGGAAAAGCTGCCAGAGTTTATTTCTTAGTCACTAACTAAAACGCTGCTCAAAATCTGTCAGATGCTTCAAAAAAGTGACTTTGGCATGAAACCTTTGAAGCTTTTGACTACCAGTCAAATTAGTTCTCTGAAGTTAAGATTTACAGAGTTCAATCCAAAGGCTCAAAATGAAAGAATTTCAGTCAAAAAACTTCCTAAAATACTTGAAAAACTCGGAAAAATTGACTTGAAATCAGGAAAAATCATTCGTTCACGAGATATAATGGATGAAAGAGACTTTGAACACATAGTATCTTGGTCAGCACGGGGTGTTCGCCTTCAACTCTGTGGTTTTTGTTTTGACTCGTAACCGACTTGAGGTTTTCTACCTATAAAATTAGTGTTGCGATGCTAGAAGTAGGGGAGTTCATTGAAAAAAACGAGGTACAAATAAAGAATCTAACATTACGGAATATAAGTTCAGTTACCATACTCAGAGAAAAAGCTGAACAGAATACGTTTACTCAGGAAGATACCGCTTGTACTTATAGAATGTTAGTATACATAACAAGTTACGTATGGATTGATCCAAACCAGTACTGTTAGATAACTTGAGACCGACCATCTTTTCATCAATATGTTCAAACAAGGCAAATTTAAGTGAGGTAATTAAAAGAACTATAGAGTGGAAGTTTCCTCCATATTCTAAAAAATGTTTCAATTTTAACTTTTATAAGACGGGTAAAAAATATGGATAAAACTGACCAGGATATAAGAACCTTACAGAAAATTTTTTTATCGAAGACCTAATGTATCTTGGTTGTATTGTGTTCTCTGAGCTGGGTTGTTTAATCGGTTAAACAACCCAGCTCAGAGAACACAGTACAACCAAGACCATCCACCTGAGTTATAAATATTCCCCATCATTTCAACATAATGTATCTCTCTAGAGATGGAGAGATAAATTTTTAACATAAATCTCAGAAACCAAAATGTAGGTTTTTTTCGAAGTTCTTACAGAAACTGTTTGAATGAGATTGATTCTAGATAAATGCACCTTCTTGTTTCAGAAAAGCACAAAAATACAGAAGAAAGTGTCGTATATATGTATATATATCACCAATGATGTAATTGCAAATAACCATATATGTGAAAGAATAAAGCGGTGTAAACGAAATAGGTTCAACTTTCTAGGCCTAAGTTATTAACTATTTTCACTTGTAAATACTAGTTGAGCTGACATGTTTCTTTCTGGCAAGAAATGTTAGTAATTGGGCGATGGCAATGAAAAATATCTTACGAAGAATTAGAGTTCTATCCTGTTAGTCAATGAGCATAGACAAGTCTGAAAATATCCACTTTCATTTTCCTAAGATATCACTGGTAAAAAGACTAATTTTTTGATATTTCACAACTCACACTAAATGATCGTAGATTTCCCTGAAGCCCTGTCAACAATTCTTTACTTCTTGGTTCCATAAACATTGGATCAGACATTTTAGACTTCCTTCAATGCACAACAACCGTTCAGATTCAGCTAAGTATTTGAAATCTTGTCAGTATCGTCATGAAAACATATGTTTTGAAATGTCGCTATAGACAACCAGAAATTTACGTCACACCTCATGGACATACAATAAACTAGTATTATGAGTGTATTAACTCAGCCATCACCTGCTTTACTAATTTTCCGATATTAGAATTTTCATACGTGCATGTCTTTACTTTGTTGATCTAACATCTTCGACATCCTATCTCTATGATGCATGATCGTGATGGAGCTGTTTTTTCTTGAGTTTGGTTAAGTCATTGTTATTTGTGTCGTTTGTCCATTTAAAGTAAGAAACCTTTTCCTTTGCTTTCTGAATCAGGAACACTTTCTGTATTCTTAAGTTGTTGCTATACAGAACTCCAAACTAGGCTATCCAGTTCGGTATTGTCAAGAAACTTAATGAAGAAGGTAAAAAGTACTTGAATGAAACTAGACCTAAAATGACTGCAGCTATTTATGTCAGTTATCTTCGATAACAGACAAATTATAAACACCATCTTGTACTAAAAGGTAAGTGAATGGTTTTTTGACGTCCGGAAACAATAATGTAGATTTCACTGTGAACTATGGCTCAGATGGCTACCACAAAATATATTTCAAAACTAGCTTTTTCGGGTGAAGACATTGGCCCTGATAACTTATATCCCGTCAAAGACCTTATCCGAGAGGAAACAATCAAGTAGGCGCTGCATTTAGCGCATTTTATCGTAGACAAACAGAATCATTACCTTAGAGCAGATGAAAATACTTTGTGACCACATAATGGAAATATGCTGGCATGAAAGACCAAGAAGCATTTTGGAGTTGCTTTCATAAAGACCTTTTGGATCTTCAAGATGATCAAAAACGTACTGGCATCTGCAAACAGATAGGGATCTAGCAATGCACAACACTAAATGACTTTATGAAAACGTTTCAGGTATAAAACGCTATGGTTTGTGGTTGCTGACAATTACTGCCACCAAGTGATGGATCCAGTAGTCATCCATTTTGCATTTCTGAACAACTAATTATCACTTATTTATTGGTTTTCTTAAGGATTTATGCTGGTTAGAACATTCTTAAGCCTTTCTTAAGTCTAAAAGCTCCTAGTAAAACCAGACACTACTCGCATACACTGCGCTTAGGACAGTAACAACTAATACAGTACTTTGGTATGAAAAGAACGTATACATGGCTTTTAATCAGCACAAAAGTATAAAATCCTACCACTGGGTATACTTTGTTGACCGCTCCAGTTTCTTGATAAATCCTAAGCTTCACTTATTTGTTAGTAATCAGGACATTGTTTCCTTAGTGAATACATTGACAGAATGGACTTTTATGAACGTCATTAAATTTACAGGTACAAATGTTTTGATTTCACAGAAAATGAACAAGTTGTCTAGCCTAATCCAGCGCGAAAAACAGTAGTAGAAGACTACGCTGTACTCGAATGATTGCAAACATCCTGTAACTTTGATGCCCTGTTATCATGACTCCTTAAAATGACTAAAATTCTGCATATCAATAACTTTCTAACAAACATCAGATCCTCTTCTAGATGTCAGTTTGCTTCTTTTTACCCCCACATATGCCACAGCTGATGGAAACTATCATCTGATTTAAAATAGCAGTTTACTGCATTAAATCAGCGCAAACACCTCAAAATTCGTTTTAGACCAATCCGTTTGAGTAGTTATGTATTTTGATATGAACAAGGAATCAGAAAGTTGCATGTATTGTCACAGAGGGAAGGTCCGAAAGCATGTAATCGTGTCATCGGGTATCATTTCAACGAATACGGTAAAGTTTATTCATACGCAAATTAACTCCTTCAGTTTATGGCCTCTTTAGGAAAGATTCGTATTCTTTTACTTTCACTATTCACTGCCATAAAGCCATCCAGTCAAATCATTCTAGTTTGTTCATCCGGCACCAGATATTTGATCTGATGTAACTCCAAATGTCAAGATGGCTTAAAAATTATATGTCGCAGGCCGTCAGTCTTGTAGGTGACATAAACCCGTGAAATTAAGGTGGATCTTCTAAATTCAAATTTTGAGGAAACAACGTTCAACCAGAGAAAAACAGCATTCCGTAATGCCATTAGAAATGATGCAGAACTGATTTTGAAGGTGACCAGTCAACCATCTGAGAGCGCAAGCGGCGGCTAGATTAAACATTGGCTGCAACACACCAAGGTTCATTAGCTGAAGAAAATTCCATTTTCCTGATGAGTCTTCAGTTAGGCAAGTAAGGCGGAGAACAGTCAAAGTGGGATACGTTGACTACTTTACTTACTTGGGGAATTGTATCATCCCAAACCGTATGGTTACCTACGAAATCTGACTTTTGATGAAGAAAGTTTGTCCGGTACTTGCCAACTTGAGTCGCCTGTGGAGCCGGCCAGGTATCCAACTGTCTATCATAAGGACGAGTATACTGCGCTACGGTTCATTCTGTCCTGTTGTACGTCTATGAGACATAGCAGTTAATAGAAGGCACGGAGTGGTTGCAGTGTTTTAGTCACAGATGTCTTCGCACCGTCACAAGTGTGTGGTGAAGTTATCACGTGAGCAATGTTGAGGTCGAGCGAAGGGTACTATGCAAAACAGACAAGTCAGTTGATGAGGCTGTGAACCATAGTCAACTGAGATACCTTGGACGTGTATTCCATATCCCTAGTCACGACCTGCTTCGATATCCCATCCTGTGGCATGTTGGGGTAGACTGGAAGAGGGTTCAGGTCGGCCGTAACAAGACGCACCACCAGTATATGCAATTCTTATATGTTTGTCTGATTCGTCTGAGAAGCCGTTGATTGTCTGGTTGAGATCCATGAAGCGAAAGGAATCAGTGGTTGGAGACTCTTGGTGACACGACTGAAAATAGATCACAGTGGCACAGACGAGTTTATTCCTTGACATCTCCTACAGCTCTAATATTCACACTAACCTTCACTTGCGTATCACCTGTTCTCTCACACTACTTTGTTTACTTTGTACGAGTTTTAACACTGATTGTGTAAGTTAGTATAAACAGATTTTAAAAACACAATCCTATTGCTGTTGTGGGAATCAAACCTACTTAGTAGAAAGACAGTAAACCAGTAGGGATTATGAACTTCGTATGTTGATGGCAAGTGATGAAATTATCATTACATCTGACGACGGAGTACACACCAGATAACTATTCATCTATCAAAGTGCCACAAGGTTTGTCATAATAGTTCGATACCCTAAACGATATAAAGTGGCCATAATCTTTACTGTATTTCGAATATCTTCATTAGGAATGTACTCTTTTCAGTTCACCCACTTCATGTACCCACATTAACATTTCGTTCACTAGAGAAGTACTTTATTTTTACTAGTTAAAGCAAATCTACAACCACTACCATTGGGTTTATCGTACATTTTAAAAACGGTATAATTTCGCTTATAAATGAATAACAAGTTTTATCTTATCTTATCTTGCACAGGAAGACATCAAAATCTATTTCATCCGTTACTTTCTGATACTTTGACACACTAGTTGTTTTTCATGCAGCTTTGGCATAACTTTTTAATAATTTTGACTGTCATAGATTTCATTGTGTGCAAATAATTACTCAATGCATACTACATCTGATGTCACATTTATCATAACTTCGTTAACTGACTTACAAATATTTTTTTCTCGTTTTCATTTTTGGGACGCAGACATTTAATGTTGGATGTTATGTTCTAGCATCAAATTACTAGTGTAGATCTTTTTTATTTGACATGAACATTTAAAGTTTACGTGTTTGTTTGCATCAGAATATAATAATCTTTTGGTCTACTTAACATTCGAAGTTCAATCTATAACCAAATGTAATTCTGTACACCATCATTCGATCTTCAAATTTCATCTTGTTTGACACATGGTAGATCCCAAACTTTTATGGCATCAGGCGTATAAAAAGTAATTGGGATTGAATAGAAATAGCAGAGTGATACTGATACCTACCACATGTTTTCTAAATGTATGGACTTAAACAACTGATTTCCACGTGAAATGTTATGTTATTTGACCACACTGAAAAGTAACATTTAATTGTCACATTGTTTTTCAGTTGATTTTGTACCCAGTACGTTATTTTACGCTTATAACTTCTGTCTAGTCAATTTAAAGTGATACTGAAATTGTCAAGTTATGACCACCTAGTCTATAACCAGATTGTTGTATCCTTTTAGATGCTAAATGTCAATGTGTCATAATCAGGTTTTCTTCTATTTTTCCAGAAGGAAACACAGAAATACTAGGTAAGTTTGGCGTGTGGTTTGCACTTATGATGACTGGTGTACATTATCTAGTTTATGAATCAAAGTAAAGTGGCAAAATTTGTTGATGACGTCATCTCTCTGTGTAACAGTACCATCGTCAATAAATTAAAAGCCAGGGAATTTCAGAATAGGTATAAAGTGGCTATTTTGTATCATTCAACTCCCATCATACATGATGCCTTTATGGGATCGGATTAAAGATAACAGAAGGAGTATACTTTACAACAATTCACCTTTCTGTTCTACAAGTTTCAACTATGCCTGTTAAAATTAGAACATATACAGAGGTAACATATATTTCACTGCAGGTGTTTTCTTACCATTTTTGCTGCTTGACGGGACCAAAGTATTTTAAGTGGTGAGGTGATTCTTAAAGTTGTATGTGCAGAAAATAGGCTGATCAACATAGCTATGAAGCTGCATTGAGTGAGATGGCTTGAATATGCATTGTGTTTAAAAATCAGCTGCCAACCTTGTTTCTCGATGTTAGCTGAAGTAGAGTTGGATAAGGTGAACACTGAAGATGAATAGACTAAGATGTGTTGTAAGTCTCCAAAGCTTTCGACTGTCAACCTGAGCTATAGAGCCAGATACAGCCTGTCTGGTTAGGGTCCTTGGGATTCTAAGAAGTATTGTTTGGAGATCACCAATAAAATAGTCGAAAATTGACATTAGAATTTTCAGAATTTTATCAATTTTCGTCTTTTCAAATTCTAACCTACGCAACCTCTTTTTGCCCCGATCATTTTGATGACTGCCAGTGGAAACTAAGACGCGCGTTTCAACCTATTTAGGACTCGTCAGCCGCACATATCTGCACCTGAGTGAGTGATGTTGTTCCCAATGAAACTCGGAACCACTACCATCACTTTAAATGCCAAGCGCTATCCACTAGGCCAATGGGGCAGGGGAAATACCGTGTGTGCGACGGATATCATTTGTCACTGTTTGATACTTGGAATTTCTCGTCGGTCTACAGGGTCGAGTTGCGTGATCTCTGTTCGAGTTTCAGTGGGAACAACAGTACTCACTGAAGTGCAGCTGTATCCAGCTGTGGAGTCTCAAATAGGATGAAATGCACGTCCCAGATCTCACTGCGAGCTACCAGGGTGAATACAACATCAAGAATATCCAGCAGTATCTAGACATCTACATAGAAGCATAAATGCCACAAGGGTTGAGCTCTTGCTGCTTATTTTGATATCAATTTCCACTCATTTCCTTTTTTTGTATAGTTGTTGAATTCGGTAACTGAAACTGATTCAATATCTTATGTTTATCTAACTGTTCAAATGAAGCCTAATATTTCATTCTTAGAATGTCAAGCCAAATATTATGAAACACTGTCTAAAATATAATTTAATCATCTTCTAATCAGCTTTTGGACATTTCGTAGATGTGGTAATGATAGGGTACATTACTTCTTCTGGACATATCAATGTTTCGAGCATCCTACAAAAAATTCTAATGTATAAGAATTCCAGTCACACATTTCTACGCCAATACAAACCATTCAACTAGTCATCTTATGTGCTAATAATCTCCTTGAAAAAATACCAACTTTTGTAAGTTAGAGGCTGACGGCTTTTCTTCCGATATGAAAATATGCTCACTTATGTAAATATAAATATATTAATTAAGAAGAAGCGATTGTTCAACGCTTTTAGACTATCAACAAATCCTAATCTGATATCCCTTTCTAACGAAAACTTCTCTGAAATGAGTAAATCCCTTCCCATTTAAAATAAATTCCTTTTTTATTATTTAGACTTTGGAAGTAATCTGTGCAAATCTACGATTTATAGTAAATTAACATAATTTTGGAGTAATTTAACTTTCTCCATTTGTTAAAATTGATAACAGTTATGCATCTGTTATCTTCTTAAATTACAGAGGATCATATTTACGACGTAACAGCAAATTTAGAAACGAAGAATTTCTATCTAAACAACAAACCCAAATATGAAACTTTACTCAGCAGATTACACATATAAGCATTAAATACTATCAGAACTATATGAAGACAGTCCATTTAGGCATAGTTGTGCGTGAGTTTTATAATCTAATTTCTATATTCTAATGGATTATCTTGGCTAACTGAAAACTAAGGTATTATATTTGACTCACCAATATTAAAGCAGTTTGCCAAGCAGAAAACTATTGTAATTTCTGAATACATCACTTATGCAAATGACTTTTCGTCACAAGCCTTTAATTTGAGTATAGACACGAGAGTCAAATCAGTTCTATGATAAGGATAGGGAGAACAGTGGTTGTCTTTTATTGAACAGAGACGAGGATAGGAAACCATGTCCATAACCAATGTGTAACTACAGCGTGAAAGAAATAAGCGCTATGTGTGAAATTTCGTGATGCGCTGTGGCGAAATACTAGACGAATTGCAAATTGGGTGACAACATAAAATTACAATAGGGACGTAACAAATAATTTCATTTTGCAATATAGGTGAATAATAATAATCGCTTATTCAAACAATATGTATGATATAGTATGGGATTTTCAGCATATAATGTTTCGGCACTCGCAGAACTATATATTTTCAGACCAAATGGTTATTACGTCTGAATTATATTAATAACAATAACAGTGTTCAAGACAGTCATGTGGAACAGCCAGCTGGTTTTGGATCACCGTCGGGTCCATAGTGAAAAATCAACGGAAACTCAGCGTAAGTTTGGTAGTGTCAGCTTCATTCAGCCACTACAAGAATCTGTAACTCAACTTAAGTATCCGACGGATAAGAATATGGTATACTTTTTGAGCATTGAATAATTCACTTCCAAATAATGTTACATTTTTCACTGTTCGATTATTAACTCTAGAAAGTGTGAGTTGAAAACATTTTAAAAATGTGAAAGGGTACATGCATGTTTAGAAGACGTATTTCAGTGATTAAAATAAATTCAACGAAAAAAAGAAAGTTACATGGAGAATTTTGGTAGTCAAATGGTCAAGCAGCCCACCGTTCTTTTTATCTGTTCTCTTCTTAGCATGTTCTCGTCTTCATTTCTTTCAACTAATGTCATCACTTACTTAAGGCATGATTCAGGTAGGAAGAGAAGATATCTCTGTACTTTTTTGTATTTTTCTAGACAGAGGAATGATTATCATCCGCTTCTTTTGAATGTATGTATGTCCATTTGCGGGACAGTTCTGAAATTTTGTGTAGTGAAAGTCACAGGAATAATTGGTAGTTGCATTTGGCATGTGCCAGATTATACTTCGTTAAATAATAATACTTATCATGTGTCCCTGTTTCCAACCTAGATGCCACCCGATCGGTATTCTGTAGCCAGATACTACATCTTTCTCACATTTTCATTCAACAGGGTAGTACTTTATAATTTCTGGCTATCGTACATACACTGAGGTGTGTAAGACCTACATATCATATCCTAAAAAAATATTCAATGTTCAACAAAAATATTTAGAAACAATCAGTATATTCAGAAGTTTTGAGAAAGTTGCATAAAATTGCAAATTATCGTTTGATTGAACATGTCCAAGTAGTCCAACGTTAACAACTTTCTGGAAAATTGTCAAAATGTCAGTGTTGTATGTAAGTACTCGGATAGGCCAATATTTTGTATGTTATTAAATTTCCGTTTAAGTAGTCTTTATGTTTCTAAGGTATTAAGCAACTAGTGGCTTGATCAAATATTCATACAGTATATAAGCGTACACAAGATATCAACATGTCAGTAACTCGAAGTCATCTAAGAATTTGCAAGTAAAATGAATAACTTTAATTACATTTAATATTTCCGAAGATTATAAAACTATTTTATGTTGATGAGAAAGCTTTTCACACATTGTGTGAGTGTCACCATAAGATGGAAACATAACCAGCTGGATTGAAAAATATTTGTGCGCTAATCAATAGACCATTTCAAATTTCCGAGATCCTGTGTAATTCATAGTTATCTAGGACACGGTTTTAAGGCTCGTTTGAATTGATTGTTGAAGCGCTGGATTTCTAATCCATAACATAAACTGTCATCTATTGATAGAAATTTATGACAACTAAGTATCACAAACTCCAACCACATAGATATCAATCCCCAACACTGAAAATAAAACTTATATCAAAAAGCAAACAATGACAGCTAAAGAAAGCATTTGGGACTACAATTTCGCTTGTGTACTGAGTGTCTAACTGAAGTGTGATTGTCAGCTACTTTATGGATAAGTGGTAATAAAACCAAAGAAATCAGAAATAGTCAGTTGACAAAATTATACAAGTTCCAGATGCCAGGATTACTGCAACACTTGTAGAACTCACAGCCAACTTACTCCTGTAGTTGGGTGCCAATCATAAAAAGTCCATACCTTATTCACTTGCTTCCTATCGAATGCAGATTTTTGGGATATATTATGCTGAAGACAAATTAGCTTTCTCAAGAAGACAAGTTGCTAAAAATACTTATCATAAAAGTAATTTTGATGAAGTATTTAAGAAAGGAATGCGGAACTAATCTTCAACTCATTTTGTAGGATGCTTTTTTCTCATAAAGATGGAATTCAAAGGTGATTTAATGTCAAATGTTCTTAAACGTCGTCGCAAAATATTCTTGCCAGCCAAACTTTGTTTGACCTTTGTCAACCGCAAATTAATTAACTTATAATATCACTCACTAGGTGGCGACAGAATGCTAAACTCAAAGTTAATATAAATAAAATCTCTGTAAGAGAGTTTGATATTCTTGGCACAAAACTCATTGTGATGAGATTAAGTTCATCGTACAAAAGATTAACTTTTATTCCTGTTCATGAAACATGACGGAAACCCAACCGCATTGTCCTATCCCACTTTGTCTACCTATGTCCAATGAAGAAATTTGTCCAGAGTTCACCGCGAAAGATGTTTTTAAATGTCTTAAATCCCTGAACCTTTCTCACAGTTTAGATCCGGACGGCATGTCAAGCTTCGTATTCACGAAGTGTGCTGATATCCATTAGCTAACATGTCCAGCAGATCGTTTTCAGAAAACATTACACCAGCTACCTGGAAAGATATTAAGATAGTCCCCGTACCTAAGTCTAGGACTCCAGGCGCATGTACAAAATTCCGTCCTTTTGCAGCTACCTTTCGTGTTAAGAAATAATGGAGAAGCAGTTGCTTCACCACTACGGAGTACGACAAATCTTTATCAACCTCATTCAACAGCATGCCAAGTGATCCACAATGGAACGCTCAGTGACGCCTTTGAAGTGAAGACAGGAGTTAGACAAGACAAGAGTGCTTACGATCACCGATGTTCTTTCTGATTGTGGTCGGCTGGACTGGATCGTGCAAGAAACTGTGTGGAGCGAGAAGGTGGGTATACACTGGCTGGACCGATGAAGAGAGCCTGGACGATTTGGATTTTGCCGATGATAACTTCTGTCTAGTGTCTTGTCGCACAAACTCGAAGATCCACAGGTCATAACTAACAAGTTGAGAGAAGAGGCTGGGTAGCAAAGAAGGGACTTCTAGTGAATGCATAGAAGACAGAGGTGATGAAAAATAATAAATAATGTATAAAAATACCTGTGCTTGAGCCCTCACTGAAGGCTTTCTGAGATTCTGATTACTTTGCATATCAAAGCAGAAGAAGCTCTATGGATGTCACCCCTTTTTTATATCACAATATTGCTTATAGTCTTGATAAAAATGCCAAGTATGTCAGGTGTGCCTTTTTAGACTATACTTCGGCAACTGATCTTTTCCCAAGGCCTCTTTTGCTGGGCGAGCTAACCAGGACAAATACTGAGTCCCGGATAATCAGCTGACCGGATTCTTATTCCTCTGATAGGAAACAATATACTGTTCACAGGGGGAAGTGCTCCACCTTATTGCTCACTGTGACAGACGTCCTTCAGTGGGCTATCATTTCTTAATGTCTTTTCTCATTCTTTTTGCATGACTTATATGCTGATACCAATTTCATTAAATATACTGATGACCTAACAGATTCCATTCCTGTCTCCTCTTCAGCTGATTCTTCCCAACTGAGTGATTTCCCATCTACTGTTAGACGATAGCCCTCTGAGAATGGTCTCATGTCTAATTCCTCAAAATGCCAGACCGTAAACATAAGTTTTAGACGTGAACATAACGTATGTTAACTGCTTAGTTCTCATGCTACCTGTTCTATTGATAGTTGTGCATTTGAGAATGTTACAGATGTGGTTTATCTTGGTGTGTGTTCTTCTTCGGACCTTTCCTGGTCTTCTCGTATCTCACTAATTTCCAAAAACATTTTCCCACTAACTTTCTATGTTAGGAAGCTAAAAGTATCTGGTAGAACTCAGCCTCTTGTTTTGTGTTTTATAAACTCCTGCATCTTCCCTGTTCTCTATTGTTCCTCTACTTTTTCCGGGGTTGATGAAAAAAGTGCTATATTGCGTAGAACTTAGAAGACTGTCAGCAGAACTAGTCGTGTACCCCCAAACCTTCTAGTTAAAACTGTTGTGGACAAACATATTAACCCATGTAAACATCTGGTAGGAGTTGTTTTATCAGATGACCAACATCCTTTTCTCTCATAGTTCTCTGCGTATCGGTCATGTGAAAAGACGAAGAGCAACTACCTTAGACTTTATGCATGTACTACAAAATATAAGACTCTACAATACCGTATTTAGCTAGTCTGCTGTGTGATGAAGAAAGTATTAGAAATGAGCTAACTCATCAACTTCTGTTTTTGAAAGCAAACTAGCTGATGATGAGCATGTTATTATTTATATATTATGAACCTAAGTACTAACGCGATTGTCTACCTAAACTGACTGTGCATTTCGAAGAAAGTTGTAGATAAAGTGAATATTTCTATCTTTTCTTCAAGTAATTTCTACTTATTTCTTTTTGCTTGGTACACATACATATTGTCTCTGTCCAAGTGATGCTATATGACATGCCGAAAATTCTGTAGAGTATTCCCTAAACATCTTTCAGAATTAGGCCTTTATTACTGTTATTATTAACTCAGTTTGTCGAATGTTAGTCACAAAAATAGGTTTAGACATGTATTTTGGTTTACAAACAGCCAGCCATTAAAATCCGTCAGATAAAAATCCAATATACATTTTCTGTAAATCAATCTCCTTAATGCCCAAGCTATCTTCCTTGTCAACCTGACATCAAGATGCGAAATCTTCAGTCCATTTTCCACCTCTAAAATGAATTGGATTGCTTCATGACATGTTGCAACTGCCTGTAGAGCTTGATTCCGATAACATTTACCGAGACAGATATTAAAAGTATCATTCCACTATCATAATGCATAGTTAAAAATCACCGATTATTGAGTTTGAGGGTTGACTTAACAAAAAGTAATCAACCTCAGTGCTATCTCATTGTGATCCAATCTGAATCTCCGTAAGGGACTTTGCTGAGTTTAAGTAAAACATCAAGTGTGTGTTCATAACAATTTCTGAACGTTTTTCATCTTTGCTTGGAAAATTGTGTTGTGATAGAGGCTAAAATGTCTCAAAGTACATCCATCACTTTTATGAAATAATTTCGATGTTTTTTTGTCTACCTCAAATATTCTTTGAATAGACAATTACATTGGTTACGGCCCAAAAAGGAATTAGTATTTCTAAAGAATAACTGCTTTTACGTGATAAAGCAAGACTAACGATGCTGATACATTTAAACACTGAATAATGATGCGAGGAAAGTGAACCGAACTTTCCAGTATGTCTAGCTTTTCAAAAGTCAGACAAGTCAGTGGGGTTCATATAACAGAAAGCCCTACTGATGTGAACTTAAGAATATATAAACCTGATATTATGAGTAGTATCTTTTAGAAACCATTTAATTACATTACAGAAGAACATATACACAATCATTTTACATGGTTTACGGAATTTATTTGGCATACAATCTGATTGCATACTTTCTGCGGTTCACATGAGCATCTTCAACGATATCAAACTTCCTAATACATTTCACAAAACTACAGAGTAACAAAATGATAAAAACAATAGGGAGAATCACTACATCGCAACACTCCTCAGTAATCACAGTGAAACCTTGATCGAGAGACTTTGATCAATACTGACCACTTAGAATTTAATAACTTAATCTGCATCTGTGTGACAGCCAGTTCGAACAAATAAAGAGAGCACAGAAAATTATTGTTTCTAGTTAAGGTGAACACTACCAACTTGCCTCTTTTTGAACGATATCTTCATCTCCAAAAAAATAAAAAACAGACTAGAGGAAAACAGTATTTCTTTTCAATTATTTCCTCAACAAACCCTTAGCATTAATATGCAGATTTTACTGTCAGTAAGAAAATATTATTTGGAAATTGGTGAGTTGGCTAAATGCAATAACGTAAAAATAATTAGACAGAAAAAAATGGGGAAATATAAATCATATAATGGACAGGGAGAAAATGATGGGGAGTATTTGTACTTCAAGTGGATGATCTTGGTTGTGTTGTATTCGCTGAGCTAAGTTATTTAATCCTGAAGCTTTCAATGTCCTATCAGACAACATCAACGACAGTAACTTTAAGATTGAAGTTAGTGCTGATAATGCTGTCCAAAAGACAAAAGATGCACAAGACCAGGTAGTTTTTGTGATGACTTACTCCGGTATAACTGAGGAGTTTCACCCGCCGAATGTTCAGATATGTAACTTTCTATTGCCTTTATGCCTTGATTACTAAGTTGAACACAGATGGACTTATCAAGTGTACACCCATAGGGCAGTCACACTAAACAGACGAATTCCGAAACCTCAACACTTGATCAATTTCACAAGATAAGACATAGATTTCTGTCTATAAATATTGCCTGCGTAGGCTTTGTCAAGCACTGCATTAAAATTTTGCTGGTGATATAACCTCCCGATTCTTGCTTCAAAAAAATGTTTTTTATAAATTGCTAACACCCCCAGTGTAACTTCTTTGTGGCTATTATGTTTGGTCATGAACTTAACTATCTTTTTCTAGTAATTCTGTTATAGACGATGTTTAGCTCCATCTGCGCAATATCCTCACAGTAAATATAGAAAAATTAACATAATCAAAGGCATATACTTGTTACACAATATTGACTCTGTGCATAGTATCTGTTTTATCGTTTTATGTTGTGTTTTCGCTATCAAGATATAGAGAAAAGATATACCCTCCTTTTCTACCTTCTTAATTTAAAGTTGCGTGTAACACCGACTATTTTTACTACTTCGAGGATAACTGAAAACTTATATTTACCTTTTTATCAGTTAACTACCAACAGTTTGACCTACATTCTTATGTGGTGCTTACTTGCATCTAAAAAACAAATGAATGGAAATGCTTATATACTCACATTCATGACTTCCTGTGAGTCCATTTTATAAATAAGACACAATTAGACGGTCCATATCACTTTAATGTAGGATTCGCTTATCTGAATTATAAGACAGAGTGAAACAGTATTATTTACTCAGTGACGTTTCGAGCATAAATTGTCATTGCTCATTATCACATCAATTTAATCACACTCCTCTCAACATCTGATTTGTTTACTCCTGTCACTTCATATCATTCGTCTCCACTGGTATTAAAATATTCCATTTCTCTGGTATCGGTGTTACTTCACTTCTATCATATGTGGTGAGTGTCAATTCGATGAACAATGCTCCAGTGATCAATCTCTCCCTCTCTCCATCTAATCATGTTGGACTTGAGTGCAGCTGTTTTATCTAATCCTGTTATGTTGTTGAGTGTTAATGAATGCACTGTAATGGTTGAGTTCTTTCTATATCACTGAACTTAAGAAGGTGAAACTTTGGCACTGTGCTGGAATGTTATCCCATATTGGTTTTGTGTAGCCGGTATACAGCAAACAGTGGTAAATAATACCTACAAGCAATAACACTAAACATACATGGAATTGTTGAACTTATTCCCACAATGAATAGCAGTTCAATTCAGTTTGTCATACTTCATAACAAATGAGTCATTCGCCTACAAACTAAAAGATTTCATTCATACTGATGTATACATCGACTGACCTCATCAGATAAACCTTCCACTTTTGACAGTTCGGCAAACACAGAGATACAACAATTTAACACTGCACCTAAAATATGCTAGCGATATATGCATGACACATTTACTGTGTGGAAATCTATACACATCGACAATATCCTCACACATTTAAACTCAGTAGTAGGCACAATCCAATCCACATACGAGGCAGAAAATGAATGAGGAGAATTGACTACATTGGACTGTAGGATGAAATGAAGGAGAGATGGTGTTTTGGATACTACCGTCTACAGAAAACCAACACAATCCAACAGGTATCTAGACTTCAGATCACATCATGCAGTGTCAGTTAAGGCGGGCTCAGTCAAATGTCTGAAGGGAGGAGCGAGAAAACTGACTAGTCAGTGCAAGCACCTAAACAAGGAAGTGAAGCATGTAAAAGAAGCGCGAATAGATGATAATTATCCTCTACAGTCAACTCAGAAATTCGAACGAATAAATAAGAAAATAAGCAATAACAATAACAAGAGTACGAGTACGAGTAATAATGAGATAACACGAGTAGAAGGAGTTCACAGCCTCCATTCTGTTACCACATAACGAAGGTACATTAGAGACTGTGAGGTGAAATACGTAGGTCCAACTAGCCGGTTGGAGTGAGTTCGATTAGTGGAACATCAGATTTTAGCTGAGTGTAGAATGACAGATCCGAATATTACCAACGATTCCATATAAGGTTTGGTTATTTGATAAACAGTGCACAGTGATACAGTATTATTTACAAGTGAATAATACTGTATCACTCTGTGCTGTATACCGGCTATACAAAACCAATATGGGATAACATTCCAGCACAGTGCCAAAGTTTCACCTTCTTAAGTTCAGTGATATAGAAAGAACTCAACCATTACAGTGCATTCATTAACACACAACAACATAACAGGATTAGATAAAACAGCTGCACTCAAGTCCAACATGATTAGATGGAGAGAGGGAGAGATTGATCACTGGAGCATTGTTCATCGAATTGACACTCACCACATATGATAGAAGTGAAGTAACACCGATACCAGAGAAATGGAATATTTTAATACCAGTGGAGACGAATGATATGAAGTGACAGGAGTAAACAAATCAGATGTTGAGAGGAGTGTGATTAAATTGATGTGATAATGAGCAATGACAATTTATGCTCGAAACGTCACTGAGTAAATAATACTGTTTCACTCTGTCTTATAATTCAAATAAACAAGTCTAACTTGAAATTATATTCTACCACAATGCCCAGTTTTTGCTCCTATATTAATGAGGGATTCTGTACATCTGAAAGCTCATCGGAGCTTCTGTGCACAATACTTTATTCGTAGAACAATCTACACCCCGGTTGTTCCATATTGACCTTTTGACTCGATACAGGAGGAAGTAAGTTGCTGTTGTACTTGAAGTTAATTTGTCTGAGTACATAATCTAATAATCTGCCCCAAACTAGCGTAGTCTAATGAGCTACGTGATTTTCACTCATTATATCTTTCTAATCATAAATTTTGTCTTACCTTGAACGTACTTATAAAATGAATCAGGACACTACCAAAAGCTACAAAAAAACTGGTAAAGCATCTGGTCTTTGTTAAGTCTTCTCTGGTTTACTAGCTCTGTTTCTTAAATCATTTGGAAATTTTCAAGCCGTTTAGTTTTATTCCGAAAAGAAAACTGGAAGCTGTTATACTTTTTTGATATTTGCAGCACTTTTGAACTCTAAAACTTCAATAAATCCTCAAATCGTATTCGCACCTGTGATTTTCTTTCAGTAAAGACGAATTGAGAGGGGGGCAGAACAATTCAAAGGACATTTCATCTGACATACAACTACTGTTTGGCTTTTCCGCTCCCCTGTGGTGAATGGGTGAAGTATTGCGAAAGACGTTTAGTTTTTGCTCAGGTTGAAAAGTCTGAAAGTAACTCGAAGCAAGGAACAGCAGAACATTGTGATGAACTAACACCGGATGTACACAAAAAAGGTTATTTGGGATTACTGATTACTGTCAGTGACGCACTGAGTGAAGTATCCCAATCAAATATCATTTCTTTTGACTCGAATACAGTCTCCAGATATGAAGGAAGAAAATACTTTTTTATGATAACTGTAAACGAATCAGTTCGCTGAATATCCAGTTCAGGATTCAACGTTCTATAAAGATAATAATAATAACATTAATAATAGTGAACTTACACATAAGAGGGACTCATTAACAACAAACGCGATGAAAGTGAATAGGTTTCATATCTGGTCATGGATGAGTCGAACAAACTTTTACTTTCAAACCTCGGAACACGTTCTTGTCTACTGGCTGGAGAAAGTGGTTGTTATTCTTGACTTAAAGATGATATAGAAGTCTATTGGTCTTTAAGTTGCACAGAAGTATTTCTCGTTGGCAGTACTTGAAAGTACACTAGTTACTAAAGATCTTGTATTTGGAAACTGTTGGTCACGTTTAATGCTACTGACTCAGAGTCCTCATAGATGCACTTATGGAATTCTCCCTTTTTTCAACACAAGTTTCAGGGATTGGTCACTTCACTAGCAAATCCTCAGTCAACCTAGAGAACGTCGACAGTGTAGTTCCGCAGGCATAGGCACCTACAATGTACAGAGTCTTCTGTGCACATTAGGTGATATTCTGTGAATGTTTGAGATATATCTCTTTTCTGCTTCATGGCTAATGTGCTTTCAAAGTTTAGTTGACAACAGTGAGTGAAATGTTTGAGTGGGGTGACTACTTCACTTAAATAAGAAGTCAGATCAGCCCTGATGCTTTGCTGAACAATTAAATCTTGGAAGAGATATACATGACTCAACAGGCATTTACTAATTTGTACCAGCTGTGGTGATGTTGAGGCATCTGATTGCCTACCAGATGTCAACTGTACTGTTCGGCAGTTCTTTATAATAGGTGGACTGAGGGTAGGTTGAAAAAACGCTGCTGCTTACTATGCCAAAACATGGCATTTTTCCTCAAAATATGAATTTTGTTCAATGTCGTGTAGAGAAATGTAAACTTTCAGTTCGACGTAGATGCATGAATACTCTAAGTAACTTGGCTGAGAATTTATAAAAGTGCAGATGCATCATTGAGAAATACCTTCATCTTGGTCATTATATCATAGTTCGTTAATTGTTTTACGTCCTCTTCTATTATTTTGATATCATATTATAACTTTTGATCTCTTTGTCAATATTCTTCTTTTCACTCTGTCACCTTATAAAATTAATTCTGTGATACGAAGTGTGACAACTCCAACCATTATGCAATTACTAGAAAGTGTTCTTAAAGTTCTAAATAACTTTTACTTGGTGAAGTGTTACATAAATTCATAGATGGCAAGCTTGAATTTTAACAAGATGTAGTACGACTTTCAAATTTAGTCTAAACCTATGCATATTACATGTTAAGTGTATGCACATTGTTTATATGCAGTAACGCAAATCTAAATATATGCATTAGTAGATTATATGTAGCAGATGATTTAATCCGTATTACGTCGTTACGTTCTTCGATTCATCAAGTTTTTGACTTCATTACCCTGTATGTATTTTTCCTCTCATCCCCCAACTAATTTCTTTTATTATTACAGAAAAAATGTATTTTCAGAAAAACATTGTTAGGAATTCCGTTAGCAACTAAAAGTTATTTACTCTTCTATATACGTGTATAAAAAGATTGCAAGTTATATACCTAGGTTGTTAATCACTGAAGGAGAATTCTAAGGTCAGTAAGCACGCGGTAAAATTAGCTACTGACTATTTATTTTACTACATCTGTTTCACTGGTCCTAAGGTGCAGAGTTTTGTCTGATTGTTTTCTACTTGTGTACGCAAAAGAAGAAGCACTTTCTGTATGGATCATTCATTGGAAGAATGAAAAATAATTTGTCTATTAGTTTTTGAAATGCTTAGGTGGCATAAAGGGTTATACTCTTAATGATTGGTAGTAATGAAGGCAACGTTGCCTAGTTTACTAGTCGGTCATAAGCCGAGATAAAGAGGGAAGGCTGGGCATACAGGTAACAACCATACCACGTAAAACCAATACAATCACCAAAGAAACTCCACAGCACAGAGAAAACAAAACAATAAACTAATTCCTTGCCGGAATCGAGGAGACGAAATGACACAGTTTGGTGAAAGCCTTCGGGAAGCTGATTGGCCGATGTGCCTTCAGTCCCACGATTAAACAGGAAGTAAGAATGGGGACATGGAATGTCCGCACCATGTTTGAAGCTGGCTGGCAAGGTTGCCCAGAAAGCAAAAAAGATGAGAAGATATGGCATAGAAGTGCTAGGAATTTGTGAGGAATCTGCAGATGGAATGGAAGTGGACTCTCCAAACCGTCAACTGGAGAGGAGAGTCAATAATCCACTCAGATATTGTCACCCAGACGACAACCACAAGCACACTGAGTTTCAGAGTGGCTATCATGGTGTCCCCAAGAGCATCAAAGGTTCTCAGGCAGTGAGAACCAATCTTTCCAGGATCATGACAGCAAGGTTCGAATCAAAAGGAAAGAAAGTTACAATCACACACTGCTAAACTACGCACCTACAAAAAATCCAGATTAGGAAAAAAAGGAAAAATTCTACAGACAACTGTAATCAGTAATGGACAAGACCTCACCCCAGTTGGTAATATCAAAATTCTAATGGGTGGAGTGACATGATTGCTAAACTGAGAGCAGACAACACAGGAAGGGAATTCATCGTGGGTCGAGAAGCACTTGGTGAAATGATGAGTGAGAATGGAGACCTCTTAGCAGACTTCTGCGCAGTTAATGATTTCGTGACTGAAGCCATTGTATACAAACACAAAGATGCTCACAAAGCGACATGAAGTTGATTTCAATAGACACAAGACACACAAAAATTCAGATCGACTTCATTTTAACCTCAAGAAAGTGGAAACAGCCTATTAGACACGAGATGGAGAAGGGGAGCATATGCAGGTTCACGACACTCACTATCTAGTACAAGGAACTTGCCTTCAAAATCAAGTTGAAAGCCTTTACAGAAGTTGGTGACAGGCCACAGTTCAAGTTCAGCACCTAGAACAGAAAGTGAAGTTAGAAACTACAAAGGATATCTTCAGGTCAATCAGTCATCAGGTAAAACTAGGAGATACTGAGCAACATTTACGAGGAAACCTACTTGGAAAAACACTGGAACTCCTTGAAAGAGACGTGGAAGGAAACCTGCATAACCGCGTTAGGAAAGAAGAAGGAGAGGAAAGACAAATAATGGATCTCCATGTATACATGGAAGCTGATACAGGAGAGGAAGATGATGAGTCAGAAGGTGAACCAGTGAAGTGCAGTGCAGTTCAGGGATGAACAACGAGAAGAGGAACTGAACACCACCTATAAAACACTGGACAAAGAAGTGAAGAGGAGTGCGCGGGAAGACAAAAGATACTTCTGTGACACACTTGCAGGTGAAGCAGAACAGGCTGCAGGTAGGAAAGACTTGACAATATCATATCAAATAAACAACATAGGTGAAATCAATGAGAGATAGCGGAGGAAACTCAGTAACCAAAGAGGAGAAAAAAAAGGAAACAATGGACTGACCACTTCAAAAAACTCTTGAGTCGACCACCACCACCGCCACCACCTGCAACTCGACCAGCAATACCACCAGCAGTCCAGCCACAGAACTATCAGTGAACACAGACCTTCCGACAATAGGAGGAGTGAACTCCTGAACGACATAAAGTTGCTGAAAGCCGAGGAGGCAGCAAAACTAGATGGAATTCTTCCTGGAGCGCTGAAAACAAACGCAGATGCATCAGCAACAGACATGCTCATACCACTATTGCAGAAGGTTTGCTAGGAAGGAAGGTAGCAAAAATATCCACCTATTGATTGGAAGGAGGACTACCTTGTCAAACTCTGAAAGAAGGGAAATCTAACTCTTTACAAGAACAAGAACTGGCACGGAATCATGCTCCTTTCCCTGTCCACCCCAAGCAAAATACTAGGCTGCATCATTCTGAAGGGACTAAAAAATCCTCTGGATTCAAAATTACGACAGAAACAGGCTGGTTTCAGGAAGAACAAGTCGTGTGAGGATCAAATTGCGGCACCACACTACGCATCGTCATAGAACAGAGCATAGAATGGTAGCCAACTCTACCTCAACTTCATCGAGTTTGAAAAGACCTTCAACAGCGTAGAATTAAAAGTTATTTGGCAGGCAGCTGCTTCAACACTACGGTTTTAGTACCACAAAGCCTTATCAACCTCATTCAACAGCAGCTATATGCTATATGTTACATGCTGCATGCCAAGTGATTCACAATGGAAAGCTCAGCTCAGTGATGCCTTTGAAGTGGAGTGAAGACAGGAGTAAGACAACGTTGCCGCCTACTATCGCCGATAATCTTCCTGATTGTGGTCAACTGAACTGAATCGTGCAACAAACTGTGAGGAGCTGTGAGAAGAGGGGCATTCGCCGTTTGACCTATAAAAAGAGCCTAAAAGGATTGGATTTCGCTAATGATGATTTGTTGAATGTCTCACAAACTCGAATATTTACAGTCGAAAAATAACAAGTTGGGAGAAGAGGCAGGACAGAGAAGATGGCGACTCAGGTTAAGGCAGAGAAGATGGAGGTGATGAAGATACCCAACCAACAACAACAACAACAAACACTAGTCACCATCAACGGAAGAAATTAAAACGAATTGGTATTTTTCATTTACCTAGACAGTATCATTTCAACTACAGGTGGCACAAATTAGGACCTCAAAGCCAAGATCAGAAAAATATCAAGACAGACTTTCCTTCATTAACTTGAAATAATCAGTGTGGAGATCTAATGCACTGCATTCAGCATAATGCGTCAAGAAGATCCGGAATTTTAACACAAACGTCAAGTCAGCGCTTCTATATGGTTTGGAAACTTGGTGCGTCACAAAAAGCATTTCCAACAAACTTTAGACATCATACATGAACAGCTGCCGCCTACGCTCACTCGATACTCAAGATCAGACGGATGGCCAGAATAATAAGAATAAGCAACAATGAACTCTGACCTTGCGACGAACCAACCAAGAACCAATCGCACAACAAATATGCAGAAGAAAGTGGAGATGGCTTGGATTGGACATACACTGAGAAGAAAACTCGAGGACACCATGCGCCAGGTCAGGCTATCGATTCGAAGCCAAATGGGAAACAATGAATTGGGCGTTCAAGGCGAGGGTGACACGGAGAAGATAGTGCGAGGAAGAAGAAATGAAAGCTACTGGGTAGTTGTGGAGCCAGGTTGAATGGAGTGCAGAGAACAGAGTGAAACGGTTACGTGCTAATGAAGCCCTGCGTTCCACTAGAAACCCAAAGGACAAATTATAGTAAAGGAGGCGTTTGTGCTTAAGATAAAAACTCATGAAACGAAGGACAACTCGACGACTGCACAGATTTTCAACAATTCGTAAATACGTTAATTTGCTCACCAAACAGAATGGTGATTAGGCCATTTTAGATATCTTATTTTAAGTAGTGCAATCTATTTGCTGGCTAACAGGGGGTTCAAGGCGTGCTTTTCGTCCTGTTTGGAACTCGTCAGCTGAATATTACTTCTCTCCAGTGAGTAATGTTGTTCTCGCTGAGACTCGCTTCAAACGCCAAGGCGCTATCCACCAGGCCAGTGACGTATGATAGCCATCAGCTTGACTTGGAGTTGGAAATTCTTCAAGTAGCTACATTTTTCAAGTAAAATAAAATAAATGTAATAAAAAAGTTTATTTATGTTTATAAGTCAGTAAAACGTAGTGACATTAATGGCCATTTAAGCTACCTAACGTTTACCTAATTCGCATACTCGTCAAAGTAAAATAGAACTATTCAGTAACTAACGGTTTGCAAAGTGAAAAAATTATTTTAGACCCACTACACCTTTTCACGGGGAAACAAATGTACAACATACTTTTTTATGGTTGAATTCACGACTTCCCACTCAACTATTTTCAGTATATATACGAAATGAAAAAGTATAATCAGTTACCACATACACACTCGGGCAGTAGACAATGAGTCACACCTAATATATGAGGTCTGAAGACACTACTTAGCTGCCTAGATCTCATAAGTAGAACGGGGTTAGAACCAGTTACGTACTAGTTTAAAGTCAACCTCCTACACCAGTCAGCCACAGCTTCACTTTTTGGTATGTGTTTCAGTTGAGGTCTCGTTACGTTGAAAGGAAAACAAAGATGTTCAAACCAAGAAACAGTATTGGTCTACGAAGCCTTCTGTTAATCTGAGACATATTGAGAGATGAAGACAGTCGAACTGAGATCCTTGAGATAACGGAAACCAGTGATTAATAACGCATGGTGATATGATTCAAATTATATCCCAATTCCACTACTGAGTATATTCCTTGCCATGATGAGAAATTCACAGAAAAGCTCGGGTATAGCTCTGCATGCAATTACACACAATAAACTGTAAGATGGGAAAGAGCGACAGCATGAAGAACTAACATAGTTGAGTGGAGGGAGAGATTGATTACCGAATCTTTGTCTATTGAATCAACACCAAATACATATCATCGAAATAATTCTGTACCTGTCCCAGGCATATGAAAAATAATACTACCCTTGTCATCACGAAGAGGAGAAAAAATTAGGACTATACTAACTCTGTCTCAAAGTTTTATAGTTACCTGATGCGAATATGGACATTAAATTGAATCTGAAATGTTATCCAGTAAATAATACTGTTTCACTGTGTGACTTTCTAATAAACAGACTAAAACTGATTGACAAACTACCACAGTGCCCAAGTTTTACTCCTATATTAGAATAACTTTCTCCTTCTCTCCTCATACTGTTTATTTCATTGGTCAGTTAACAGATCGCCAGGTCAGTAATTTATAGACCACTGGCTGAAATAGTGAAGCATTCTAGGTTTGCATTTCAACTGTACTCATCAATAAGCAACGATAAGGGCAGACTGTTAAACCATAGCTATCTAGGATAGTCTGATTAATGCTTAAATATAATTCATTTCCTATACACTTTCCATTTATACTTTTCAGTGATGGGCTTGTATGACGATGTAAAATCCAACGTTCTAATGTCCATTCACCTATTCGTCCATTATTGAACAAAAAACTTCTCTTCATTTAATGTTATTGTATGTGCACGTTTGTGATTTATCTTCACTTTATATATTATTTGCAATTTTTTGATATCAGTTACAAACTGTAATATGCAATCAAGCTGATCTTTGTTGTTAGGTTTGTTAGAATAACCCTTTTATCTACCCATCATAATGGAACGAAATGCACAAACGTTCAGAACCTAAATCGGCAGAGTGAAATGGACTGAAAAGTGTATCTTAACCTGTTGCTTTCTCCAACAGAATGTTGCCCAGTGAAAGCCCTTCGTTACTTGTTGGCAGTTTTTGGAATAAAACTGCCAAAAAATCTGGAGATCGACATTTATCCTAATGGAGACAACGACAAGACGTTGACAAAAACAACCAGCCATATACAAGGCCGTCATGCGAAGCTACTAAACAACTTGAAGAGAAAACCTTATAGCTCGCTTCTTTCAGACGTTTGTTATGATAATGTCGTCTAAAAAGACAATGAAAGCACCATGATTCAACCATCCAATTTGGAGAACACAGCACCGTCGAAATACATCATCAGTTGTGATAACGTTATTGCCATGAAAAATGATTTGTTCCTGCATATTCTCGCACCGTAAATTTTAGGACCTGTTAGATACAGTAAACAAAAAACCGAACCAAACTACTGGACATAAAAATAATTTGTATTGGGTGCTGTTTGATGGTGAAATAAAAATCTAAACCAAGAGAGAAGATTAGAACCAGTGACCTACGGATGGAATAAATATCAGTACAAGTCTGCCATACCTCGACCTTCGCAGAAGGTCAAACAGATAAAAATAATTATTTTTACAATTCTTCCAGGTATTGACATACATAATTAACACCTTGACTCGGCAATAAAATAAACAAGGTTTATGATTGACGACTCATAATAACCGTAACTTCAGTTTTTCTTTATTACTATCAAGTGTGGACAGGAAAACTATGCACAAAATTTTCCATGAAAACTACACTAAATCACCTTTCGTACACCACTTGGACATGACATTACTCTTGAAATTTGGTTCCACTTCTTCCGAAAATGTAAAAGTACTTAGATTGATTATAAGTAGGTTTTGTTCGAATACAAAGAACTGAGGAAACCTATGCACTCGAGATTGTGTAAATTCATGAACTACTAGTATCTGTAACACTTATGCGCTAATTAAATGCATCAGGATATGTGGTTAGCCTTTTTTAGAAGGGCTTCGTTAAAAGCCTTATGGATAGCCTAATGAAAAATAGATGGAAATGGATAGAACTTGAAATTTCATAGGCATACATCCAACAACAGTAGATTATTGTCAAATGAATCCACTACCAGCTAGATCTTGAATTCATTTCTGTCACAAAACACTATACTTGACAGTTGTTTAAATCAATAACACTTGTATCTTAATACTTAACAAAAAAAGGTTGATTTAATTTAGGGATTTGTGGGGATTTAGGGATTTTTCATGCTAGTATTCACCATGGATTGATATCAGTTGAAGGAACATTGGAAACGTGGAAGCACTGGACAGGTGTTTAGTGCTAGTAGGGAATTCCTCATAAGTGCTCACCCATAACTCCACGTGACAGTCACGATATGTTTTGAACTGATGGAAGTTGGAAATATGGACCATTGGATTCCTACTCAGTGGCTCAATGATAACGTGCTGGCCTCGGAACTTGAAGATAGTTGGTTCGATCCCTGGTGGTGTGCAGTCATGGGTGTGCACTGCTGAGGAGTTCCATACTAGGACGAAACAGGTGTCCAATACTCCTAAGTTTTCAGTGTTCCTCAAACTGATATCAGCGCATGATGAATACCAGCCTGAGAAAAAGGACTGAAAAAAGCGAGTCTTTATTCATAGGTATGAATCATAAGTAAATATATGAAGTAAGTTTACTATAATGTTGGTCAGATAAAAATAATTTGTCGAATCCAGTAACTTGATAAAAACATTTTTAGGATATCTACAGAAAAGGATAACTAAATTACATTTCTGTGGTGACTCTATGGATCTAGTATCTGTAAAATATACCATTGTTCATAGTTAGCGTTAGTAAGACCACTGTTATGAATAACAATACTCTAAACAAAACAGGTCATGACTTCACTATATGACTTCAGATGCATAAAATCCTGAGTGTGTTACTTTCATACTGTATCGGCATATCACATGGTAGTGTACAAAAGCTTGTACAGTATGCAAGTTAGTTAGAAACCTGGATTAATCGCATCTACTATGTAATGAATTTTGACATGCTCTGTTTCTCATATTGTCATTCTCTAACACGATTGTTGAGCAAACATCATGCAGCATAGTAGAACTTCCTGTAAGTGCACAAGTAGTGGATTAGATACAATCTCAATCATTAATTATTTATATACCAGCCACTGATTACCGATTATGTAAAACCTAAGGGCATGATGGCAATGATTACACTGTGTTTGTTTTACAAAAATTAAAATCCATAAAATAAATTCTACTAAATAATGACTAACCTCTCCGTTCATATTTAAAATGGCACCTAAACACTAGGTTAGGAAAGGCATCATTGAAAAAGGTAAGGTATATATCATTCATGCAAATAGTAATCACAGTAGTATTATGACATCTTATCCAGTGGAGCGATATAGGAAAACTTAAAGTATCTAAAAGGGATAAGTTGGTCGTGTGATATATACCTTTTTAGAGGTTGTCTGAATAACAGTTCTTTGAGGTTATTTTACTGTCCTCATATTTCGTAATAAATTAAAAACTCACTGTTAAACTAGACAGCACATGATGGTGCCTAAGGCACAATAAGTCCCCTATGTGAAATCTTATGGACATCATTTTCTGTCTATATACCGCATCCTCACATGAATTTATGCGTCTCCGGCTTCCTGTTTCAATGTCTTGTCTCTGTGAGACACTTAAGTTAATTGACTATATTAATAGAAACCTTCCGTTATTATATATTTTTTGTAGTGATGGGTTGATTAAACTTTATTTCATCTTATTATTTCATATTTTCCTTTACACAAGAGCTTTTTATTTCCAACAGAAATGTCTGGAGTATAACAGGCAATTTATTTATCTTTTTGTAAGCAATCTTCAAGTAGTACGTAGAACTAAAAAGGAAATTCCAGACAATTATACCTTGATAATTAAGTCAGTACTCACCATGAAAGGATGTCCGTTGAAAAACCATTGATAACCTAGGAGAACTGAAAAGCTGCTTCGTCTTAGTGTAGGACTCCTCAACCGCATGCATATCCTGACTATCTCATTAAACGCGATAGTTTACAGATTTGGATATCTAATAAAAATTGCTTCATCATAGTACAGAAAGCCAATCAAAAGTGAAATGCCAGAAGTAGAAGGGGTAGGAAGTTGATTGAAAGTTACAATTAATACCACACAGGTGGTTCTCATATACGGCGAATGCTAACAGTGGGAGGCCAAACTTTTTCAGTTAGTTTTTTCGAAAAAATGAACACTAAATGCGTGTCTTACAAATATCTCAAAATTTTAACGGCCTCCTAACTTCATAAGGCTGGAATTTGTATGATGAGAAGGGGTTATGAACGTTTTTAGTCCATTTAATATCTAACACATACTACTTCGAATTCACCTTGTTGACTCACAGGGGAATCTAGAACGCGCATTTCATCCTATTGAGGACTCGTTAGTCGTACTTATCTGCACTCCAGTAAGTGATATTTTTCCCCAATGAGACTCGAACCCAATACCATCACTTCAAATGCTAAAGTGTTCTCCTCTTGCCCACAAGAACTTGAGAAACACCACTTGTGCAACGGGAAATTATTGTTGTTATTCGATACCCAGTATATAGCACGGGGAAATTGCAAACGCGTGTTCAGGATATCACTACGAGTTAAAAAGATGAATAAAACGTCAAGAACAGCCAGTCAAAGAGATGCATCCAGATAGGAGCCCAGCTACCATCAGATGTCTAGCAGTTAGATCCTGAATCGAAACGGGAAAAAACAATTACAAACAACAACGAATAGCAGTCTATCATACTTCGTAACAAATGAGTCATTCGCCTACAAACTAAAAGATTTCATTCATACTGATGTATACATCGACTGACCTCATCAGATAAACCTTCCACTTTTGACAGTTCGGCAAACACAGAGATACAACAATTTAACACTGCACCTAAAATATGCTAGCGATATATGCATGACACATTTACTGTGTGGAAATCTATACACATCGACAATATCCTCACACATTTAAACTCAGTAGTAGGCACAATCCAATCCACATACGAGGCAGAAAATGAATGAGGAGAATTGACTACATTGGACTGTAGGATGAAATGAAGGAGAGATGGTGTTTTGGATACTACCGTCTACAGAAAACCAACACAATCCAACAGGTATCTAGACTTCAGATCACATCATGCAGTGTCAGTTAAGGCGGGCTCAGTCAAATGTCTGAAGGGAGGAGCGAGAAAACTGACTAGTCAGTGCAAGCACCTAAACAAGGAAGTGAAGCATGTAAAAGAAGCGCGAATAGATGATAATTATCCTCTACAGTCAACTCAGAAATTCGAACGAATAAATAAGAAAATAAGCAATAACAATAACAAGAGTACGAGTACGAGTAATAATGAGATAACACGAGTAGAAGGAGTTCACAGCCTCCATTCTGTTACCACATAACGAAGGTACATTAGAGACTGTGAGGTGAAATACGTAGGTCCAACTAGCCGGTTGGAGTGAGTTCGATTAGTGGAACATCAGATTTTAGCTGAGTGTAGAATGACAGATCCGAATATTACCAACGATTCCATATAAGGTTTGGTTATTTGATAAACAGTGCACAGTGATACAGTATTATTTACAAGTGAATAATACTGCATCACTCTGTGCTGTATACCGGCCAAACAAATCTAATATGGGATAACATTCCAGCACAGTGCCAAAGTTTCACCTTCTTAAGTTCAGTGATATAGAAAGAACTCAACCATTACAGTGCATTCATTAACACACAACAACATAACAGGATTAGATAAAACAGCTGCACTCAAGTCCAACATGATTAGATGGAGAGAGGGAGAGATTGATCACTGGAGCATTGTTCATCGAATTGACACTCACCACATATGATAGAAGTGAAGTAACACCGATACCAGAGAAATGGAATATTTTAATACCAGTGGAGACGAATGATATGAAGTGACAGGAGTAAACAAATCAGATGTTGAGAGGAGTGTGATTAAATTGATGTGATAATGAGCAATGACAATTTATGTTCAAAACGTCACTGAGTAAATAACACCATACCATGTATCTTATATGGAATTGAATTCTACTGCAATCCTCAAGATTTATACTCATACTTCCATTTTTGAGGCTATCAGAGGCGAGTTTAGTCGTTTTGAACCTCACTTTATGTGAGTTAAGTGAATAATGATGACTGATAATGTTGTGTCTCAAAGAAGCATAGGTTGTCAAATACCTGATGTTTTTCATTAACCATTTTTTTCACTGTAATTACATATCAGCTCATTTCGTCACTTAATTATCGAATGAATACGCCAGCGTAGGAATGAAAGTAAACTCGCATATTTTTGGTCTACTTCGTTTTGAGCTGCTTAATTCCACTACTTATCATCACAGTTACTCTCATTTCCACTAACCAAAGGAACTTTCATGAGTTTATAATAAATGGTTGAAAGGAGTTAATCTTTATACATTTCTACTTTTTTCAATGATGTCAATATTTCCAAATTAATGAAGGCTATAAGGCATATGAGTAGATAAATAAATAAAAGAAAAACTCAGTAAATATGTAAACTTGCAACTAAATTCCCTTTTTAATTGCTTCATATTTTTCTTTCTATTCTTGGTACCTTATTTTGAAGAAAAATATTACTTCAAGCATGACAAACACTTTGTTAAAGATAGAAATAAATGACTTTGGTTAAACAAATTCAAACGGAAAATATGAGCTATTGAGTTATTTCATCAAATCCTCTTATCTTCTGTACACGTTTATCTTTGAGATGACTTAGACGTAATGTTTTTTTGGTTTGTTTTGCTTTACTATTTAAGGACAAATTCCAAGGTTAAGGATGATAATTAACCTTTTTATGCTTCTTATTTTTGTTTTAGTGCTCTAATTAATTTTTCCATTATCAAATGAAAAAGGTTACTTACCAAGGTTTTAAGATATGCTGTAGACGTTTATTGTCATTGTAAATTGATACAGGATGAAAAAAATAAAAGCCATAAATTTCTGAAGTCATCGAAGATAAAAATTGGAACGTCAAGGTTTCAATGTATTGATGGAAGGTTTCTTATAGTTGAAGTGTGACTGTGTATTCGTATTAGTTGTGAGCTATTGTTATTAGAAAGAACCTTCGGCAAAATTTTACCGTGACCAAATTTCTTCATATAGCAGACAATAGTCTTTGAAGATCTCCTTAAACGGCATAAATGTGAAACGGGCAGCGGGTGTTAAATAAACATCTGGCCTTCAATAGGAAATGAGCAAAAGGTTGATTGTTATTTTAATGATGGTAGTTCAGCTAGCCAGTACAGAAATTCGTAATCCTGTACAAGTCGTCTAGGAATAGCAATGTGCTGTATTTTTAAGTATTAACAAATTCATTCCTAATTAGTGTAACTTTTTTCTTTTTTTTGTTCTTAGCTTGAGAAACGAAAGTTCGAAAACATTTTTAAAATATCGGTGAGTACATGATGCATTCAAACGACATTCAAAAAACTAAAACAAACTAAAACGGAAGAATTTGATTGAATATATTTTCCTTGGAGAGTTTTTGATAGCCTAAGATTTAAGCAAGCCGCCAAACAATACATCAAGAGCATTGCAGTATTTCGAGATGGAAAAACAGTGTACTGTCTACACAAACTCTAGTAATACCTGATAAATGGAAACACCCTTCATTTGAAGGGCTCTATTTGTGCAAGTGCAGAAAACACCGTCGTTCATTTGACTTCTGAGTATGCTTAGAACAAAACTTAATAAAATAAAATGCTATCAAATAACATGTTGAATCAAAAACTAAACGAATACACTAAAAAGTGGATAGCTAGGAAATCCAAGGTTTAAATATTGTCAGAAGAAATTTCTTTAGGAAATGAACTCATCGCATATCATAATAAACAACTCTTGATAATTTATTATCAATATTATTATTAGTCCCTTGGGTTCCTAGTGGGACATAGGGCTTCAGTAGCACGTCTCCAGTGACCTCTGCTCCCTGAGATCTTTTGAACCTGGTTCCACGACAGCCCAGAAGCTCTCATTTCCTCCTCGCACGATCTTCTCCATGTCACCCTCGGACGTCCAACTCGTCGCTTCCCATGGGGATTCCACTCGAGCGACTGGCCTGACGAGTGATGTCCCCAGTCGGCCTTCTCAGTACATACCCAATCCATCTCCACTTCCTTCTGCATATTTGTTGCGTGATAGGTTCTTGGTTGGTTCGTTACCAGAATTCCTTGTTGCTTATTCTGACTATTCTGGCCAACTGATCTTCAGTAACGAGCTAGCGTAAGCAGTTGTTGATGAATGTCTGTAGTTTATTGGAAATACCTCTCGTGACGCGCCAAGTCTCTGAACCATACAGGAGCACTGACTTGACGTTGGTGTTGAAAATCCAGATCTTGTTCATACTTTATGCTGAGTGCAGAAGATCTCCACACTGGTTTCAGGCTAATGAACGCCTGTCTTGCTTTTCCGATTCTGACTTTGACGTCCTCGTCCATCCCGCCAGTAGTTGAAACAGTACTGCCTAGATAGGTGAAGGAGGTTACTTCCTTTAAGTTTCTCCCGTCGATGGTGATGGTGATTGGAGTGTGTTGTTGTTGTTGGAGTTGTTGGTGCGGTATCTTCATCACCTCTGTCTTCTGTATATTCACCTGAAGTCCCGTCTTTGCTGCCCTGCCTCTTCTGTCAACTTGTTAGTTTTTGCCTGCAGATCTTCAAGTTTATGTGACATCAGGCACAAGTCATCACTGGCGAAATCCAAGTCTTCTAGGTTCTTTTCCGCAGTCCAGCCAGTGTATCCCCCTCTTCTCGCTCCTCACCGTTGTCTGCTGCATGATCCAGTCCAGTCGACCACAATCAGGAATATCATGGGGGATCGTAGGCAACCTTGTTTCACTCTTGTCTTCACTTCAAAAGCATCACTGAGCTTCCCTTTGTGAATTACTTGGCACGCATCATCTTTATATAGTTGTTGAATGAGGCGGATAAAGGTTTGCGGTACTCCGTAGTATTGAAGCAGTTTCCAAATTACCTACTTTTGATAATATTACAACCGATTTTCACATAAAACTTTAATCAAATCAATAGGTAAACATAAAAATACTCACTTGTCTCTGATTTGCTACCAAGTATTTCACTAAATAGACATGTTATCCAAGCTGTCTTTCCTTACTTTAACGATTAAAAGGCATACTTCAGACTAGCGTAACCAACGATGTCAATCAGCTTACCTTGATTTTGAAAAACCCTAAAGTAAAAAAAATATTTCAAAACCTCTGATCTAACTGTTTTACACTTTATCTAAAATGACAGCAAAAACACCTTAATTTAAGCGCCATCTTGCTAAAATATTTAACTGACTTGCCGGTTAAGACCATGGAATACCTTCATTTTATCATTTAAGGACAGTTACGGCACCGCAAACTTCACCATTCACCGAACAAGGATTCTTCAGATCTTAAATAACAACTGAAGCATCCTAGTGAGATTATTTTGATTTTTTATAAATTCTAGGTTCTTTGCAGCTGAAAATTAGATGTAAAAGGAATGAATTCACCTCAATATTTTCGCTTCAATGAAACTTTTTGATTGAACAAACTGTTCACTACTTAAAGCTAATCTGTGACATACGTTCTATATAAAGTAGTTTATTGCGCAAAGTATTGGAAATGAATGAGACAAAAGACAGTGGTTTGAATACTACCGTCTATAAGAAACCGATACATTCTAACTGCTATCTAGACTTCAGGTCATATTATCCAGTGTCAGTTAAGGCGGGATTAGTCAAATGTCTAAGTGATAGAGCTAGAAAACTGACTAGTCAGTGCAAGGATCTAAACAAGGAACTGAAGCACGTAAAAGAAACACGAATAGATAACAATTACCCTCCATGGGTTATTAAGAACTTTATATGAACAAATAAGAAACTAAATGACAACAACAACACAAGTAGAAGGAGTTCACAGCGTTCACTGTGTTACCCTATAGGGAAGAAACATCGCAAACTTTACATAGGATCTTCAAAACGGCTGTAATTAGGGTGACATTAAGACCAACAAACTCGCTCAGAGATACATTTTGTTGGCTGGCTTAAGGGCCCGATAGATCTAATTCGTCAAAATACTCTGAAGTTGGGGTTAGTTAGAATAGCGGAACATAAGAATTTATAGCTGAATATAGAATGACAGACTTGAATAAGATCAACAATGTTGAAAAATACTCGGTTATTGTAATGCATGCATTAACACTATCACACATTTGGGTGAGATGCGGACCAAATGCTAATAAATAGCTATTTCATCCAACTTTGGAAAATCTCAACAGTGGTTGAGTATCTAGGTGAATACAAAATTTGACGAGGATTCCTTTTTAAATTGGTCATTTCTCCATAAAATTTCAAAATCAGTTCGAACATAATACTCTCTAATAAAGTTTTGTAGGCTAGATTTTTCAAAGTTCCGGCAAGGAACCGTAACCTGCGATGTTAATATAGACTTTAGTTGATTGCAACAAATGATTACCATGCTAAATCGCGAACTAATAAAAGTTTGAAAACGTGGATAATAAATGTACTTACTATGAAAAGTGACGGTTTGGGGATAGATCCTTAATGCAGACGTGAATACGAACTGTTAATAAATCCCAGGATAGGAATAAAAATTTGCCTAACTCTTTCAGGTTTCGAAAGTTTCTTCGAATCTCTGTCAATATGTGGTTAAAATTTACCTTGAATTCAACCAATCTTCATAGAGACCAATGAAGATGTAATAACCAGCCATACTTTTTCTGAATGCATAATCCACATGTTGTAGACTTGACCTTCTTAGCTGCAGTAATATCGTCAGATTTAGACGAATTATACTTGATAGGATCTCTATAGCATTCCGTATCTTAGTAAAAAGCCACTTTTGAATATACGGTAGATTTATTTAGTAGCTGTTATTTATGTTAAA
Source organism: Heterobilharzia americana (assembly GCA_944470555.2). Taxonomy (NCBI): domain Eukaryota; kingdom Metazoa; phylum Platyhelminthes; class Trematoda; order Strigeidida; family Schistosomatidae; genus Heterobilharzia; species Heterobilharzia americana. Next base: position 31,916,342 of record OX104129.1, on the reverse strand, counting down.
AGCCTACATTGAAATTTTATGTTTACGTCTAAAAACTTTTCTTCATGGGCGTAAAAACCATGTTTTTTGCTTCGTTCCAGCTCATCCAGTCAACACTGTGAATTTGAGAAGGAAACATGAGTTGAAGATCGAGCAAACCAACTGATTAATTGAAAGTTAAATAAATAAAAATTAATCTGTATATTTGCGTGTTTACCAGATAAAATCTTTTATAAAAGGTAGTTATTTATGCATTACTAATGGCAATATAGTTTACTTCATCAATAAAGAAAAAAATAATAAAAATATTACAAGTGTTTCACTGTTATGATTTGTTATCATAATCATCTTTAAATGCTTTATGCCCACCAATAATTCTCATCAACATCATTATCAATGGCATAAGCTATTGAAACCAGTCTGGGTGTTCACATTTGTCTGAGATAATTGGTGTGATTATGTCCATTAGTAGTCAGGCAACTAACACATTCCTTTATATCTTACAAAACAGAATGGAATTGCATTGTATACGTAATATATTTAATCCGTGAAAGACCGCTGTTTTTATTTTACTGTCTCTTGAATATACACAAAGCAAAATCTCTGTTGAGATGCCGTTACTCTGGATAACGACTGCGACAATATTAGTGGGAGGATGAAATCATATGGTGTACATATAACTGGCCAATAATATCATGTATCAGTGATGAAAACGTTTAAATGGTGTGCAATATATATGGCTACAGAGGAATCGATCAAATTGGTCAAACCTTGTAGCGCCTGGTTGAAATCTCAAGAGAAATGAGTAGGTCTTCACATGGTCTTAAAATGTAACGCTGATTTCATCACCCCTACTCACTTCAGAAAAGAAGTGTCAACTACATTTCTGCATATAAGTCATGAACGTCAAACTACCAGTCACTAGGTCATGCTAAAAGCAAACCACTCTCGGAACTGACTACAAGTGGTGTAGTTTAACAATATGACCTTGCTCTGAACAATAACTGCCATTCAAAAGTCTTCCACGCTAAGTATTTAGACAGGTTTCTTCATAGTGATAGCCACAGCCTAGATTTTCCTCATAAGAAGAGGCTTTCTAAGTAAGAATGACTGGTTTGAAAGCCATCTCATCCGTTGACCAAAAGTCTCTTCTCTTCGACATGCTTCGAAAGCCTATCATGAAAGATCCATTTTAATGTCCGACAACTCTACTGACCACACTAGCTAGATAAAAGTTAGTTACTCGTTGTCTGGGCCTATTTCCATAGAATGTAATGCTATTGGCATCCTTCAAGTTCCCCATTTACATCACAATGTTCTGTAACATATTATATAGCACAGACAACTGTTTAGTGACGGTATTCACCACTACTTATAATATGTGAAAATGAAGCTTTTATCTGGAGACCTTAGCATTCAAAACTAACCGTGAGACCTCTCCTGCCTCAAAAAACATTGTTTTCGTTTTTAAGCCCAGCTGATGGACAATCAATGAAAATACACCACAGATTGTAAAGAGTGTTTGGCCTTAGACATCTAATGGTCAGATGGTTTTTTGAGCCATCATTAAGTAGTAGTGTTGGGTTTTCATGGACCATTCTCAACAGTTCTCGTGACGTAACACGAGATTTTCTCAGAATAACAAGAGGAACCTCAGCAAGCTGTCTTTTGTATATTTTTTGTAGATATGGCAATGAAGGATTTTCAAATTCTCCCAGGGGTCTTGTATTTAATTTCCAGTATACAGAAGCGGTCGAAATAGGTGAATTTCATAATTTTTCCATAAAAACCAAAATTTTCCCAAACCGTTCATTTATAAATGAATGTCCTCATGATTTGTGGTCAACAAACCATCATTCGTCGACAGTAAAAAAAGCGTTAGCTCACCAGTTCACGGGTCCATTCTGATAACTTGTAACTGTGATATTTGTATACCATATTCGGATGAGCTTGAAGATGGTTATAAATCATATCACAAGTTCCTAGGTTGGAAGACGTTGTGGCATGGTCCCTGTTTGCCAGTGAGGGTGGATGTCTAGGAAAGAGATATTTTTAGAAGCGTATGAAAATCAAGTCCAACGATAACGAACTTTAATAGAGGCCACAACGTATGTCCTTAGAAATATGCTATTGCAAGACTTTGTTTATAAGAGTAAGAAGTAACATGCTATCAAAAGATAATGTATCAACCCAGTTTGTATAAGACACATTTGAACCCATCAGTACTAGACAATGGTTGGATTGACTCTATTTTTCGAGGTAATGAAGTACTATTCCCAGAAAAATGCTGGTTAGGCTGCGCGAGATAGTATCAAAAAGATATGTCACTTTGGAGAGTGACTTCATAGTTAACCCCTTCAAAGATTCTATTGTCATGCCCCGCAGAACTGAAGAGATGTAAATGAAGCTAGTTGCTAATTATGAGTTCCATCCTACCTCCATTACAAATTTTAGTCAAATGTGAGAAAATAATAATAAAACGTGATAGCTCAGGTGTTAAATCAAGGATAGAAATCAAACATATCTTGTTGATAGACACAATGACCAGTAGTAAATCATCAACAGAGATCTCAGTTCCTTTATGTAAACATACATATATACAATTAAATGTATATCATGTGAGTGGCTCTACTTAATCTATCACTTTGGACTCCGTCAAGTCATATACCATCAAGTAACAGTTAAATTACTGCTCGCTTAAAGTAATTTAGTGGGATTTACCTTTACTTAATCTGGTTACTCGTACCAGCTCACTCCATAACTAGTCCTTTTCACCAGCGACCCAGCACATATTTTACAAGTTGTCCTACAACATGGTCAAGAGAACCGAACTCTCTCACTTAAAGCTTCATAGAGATAGATTCGGAGAACTATTCTACACCAAATGTTGCACTTCAGCGCTTGGTAGTTGTTTGGGGTTATCCAGGTCTTGAGAATTGTTTTTGAACGTCTCACCGCCAAGCTGGGAAACCGCATAGGTATTTACTGCAAAATATATTAGTGAACTTGAGTAGGTTACCGAACCTGAATTACACAAGTCAACCTGCTGTGATGCATGTCTGGTACTAACTCTACGTAATTTAATATAAATAACAAATTGGTTCCACACTCTAACTTGGTCTAAATTTCCGAAAAGTTGAAATACAGGTTGAATTTTGTACCACTTTTTGCCTAATGATCAACTTCATTGATTAGACAGGTTTCAAATAGAGACAAATCACGTCAAATGCAATCCCCTCTTCAACATAACTCACGTTTTTACCATCCATCCGCAGTAAACAGAAGATCACGTATTCCACATTAGTGAGGAGAAGAAAATAGTTCAGACACAAGGGTTTCAACACGGTCACTAGAAAAGCATGTCACACACGTAGGGTTTAACCTGGGAAAGTCCTATCACATAAAAAGTGAAAACAAAACGTTTCATGCAAATCACCTCCAAAGATGCAGACACTTGTTACGAACTCAAAATTTGACTGAATTACTTCACATCCAACTTTGCGTGAAAACTTTTTGAAATGGTTTTTGCGACAAAACGAAATCTGTCATTAGTGATAATACAGTCACTCTCTTTTTCGAAAAGGGTAAAAGTTAATTAGTATTCCTGTTAGTTTACAACAGAATTCTACATCTTTCATACATTTAGGTGTTTTTCAAAGTTTCTATAACCAGTCTCATCCATCTGATTATATATTCCTACGTAGATCATATCTGTCTTGGAGAACATAAAGTGACTTGCCAAAGTCACTATTTCTTGATCACCGACATTTCAATAGCGAAACCGCACAGATAATTAGATGTTATGGCATACACACTATACTAAAAGCTTATTGTTTATTTCAGTTTAAACCATTAAAAATTCCCACTAAAGTGAACAAAGAATATTCTTTTCTATAACTTCTTCTTCTGGTTCTACAGTTATCTGCAATTACTGAGGAATTATGCGTCAGCAATATACAGATTTCGCTTATCAATTTGGTAACAATACTATACAGTTGAAGAAGTCAATGGAGAAATGTCTTGTGGGAACGTTTATGATAGAATCAGTTGTTACTGGGACTCATTTCAAAATGATGGATTGTCGAAAGTTATCATACTACTTGGGTAATGCTATGAGGTGATAGTTTAATAAAACAACAGGGAAGTTTATGAAAACTGGGTGAAATAAACTAAGAAGGACAAAATAGGTAAAGAGAATTTTTCAAAATTACTTCGTATTAAAAGGAAGAAAGGGTATGGACAGTATGGAATTAAATTATCTGAGGCAGGATCTTAAAAAATTTGCACATCCGTAATCGGACCACTGTAGTTGTAGAGGTAACGCTTGTTCCTTTTAAACACGCGACGTGAGTTGTTTGATTCTGATTGCTGCTACTTCTGCAGTCTGAAGGATCTTGGGTTGGGTTCGTTTTAGCAAGTTGATGGGGACGCGATACAGAATGGAAAATGACCCATTCATGTCTACATTATGGTTCATTTCAACGAAATTTGTTAATAAGCAGCCGGAAATGGTCTCCGCCACACCTTTACTTAGCTGCGCTGGGAGGTATTCACGAGTACTGAAACTCCCAGAGCAGTGATCGACGCAACTGGTTCCATAGGAGCAGTCGAATAGATAAACATAGCGGGAAGTCATCAGTCTAGGCAAGTCATCTTCCAACCTCGGTGTCACCACTGAGCGTGTGAAAGACGAAATTTGTAGTTTATCGGCACCGAAAGTTCTCTAAATTGATCCCCGTAGTTTGTGAATTGATATGTTACTGAGCAGGTTACCTCTAAATTGTATCTGAATGCAAAGGGGCTTTTTGCTAGCCGTCCGGAACATCCTTTCTTTCCAATTTTGCATGAAAATGCAACTAGTGAAGAAAGAAGCTGAAATTACTCTATATCAAGCAAATAGTTCAATTCCTGTCATTACGGTATTCTAGACTCAGCTTCATAATCACTTAGCAGTAGGCTGAACTAAATATATAAGGCACTTATGATTTAATACGTGACCTTTGTCATGAATCAATGAGCAGTTACCATATGTATTTATTTGCCTGCATATCGTAAGCTAGTTTACTATATCACAACGTAATTATGTGCCATTTAAGCCTAAATATCATATGGGAAATTTCAGCAACATCTCTGAAGGATCGGGCGTGAAGGGACACTGGAAATTTTTGGAAGGGATGTGGAAAGAAACCTACATAACCGTACTAGGAAGGAAGAAGAAAAAAGATAAGGAATGGATCTCAATGGATACATGGAAGCTGATAGAGCAGGGAGAGGAGGATGGTGAAGCAGAAGATAAACCGGTGCAAGGATGCTCAACGACAAGAGGAACTGAGTACAATGTATAAAACACTGGACAAAGAAGTGAAGAAGAGTACGAACAAATATGAAACATACTTCTGCGACACATTGGCAAGCGAAGCAGAACAGGCTGCAGGTAGGAGAGACCTGACAAATAACCAGGTTACTATCTGGGAAGAGATTAAAGCGGACGAAACCAATGAAAGATAGTGAAGGAAAGCTAGCTACCAAAGAGGAGGAACAAAGCAAACAATGGGCTGACCACTTCAAAAAACTTCTGAACCGACCTCCACCTGCAATTCTTCCGGAAATACCACCAGAACTATCAGTAAACACAGGCCCTCCAACAACAGCAAAAGTGAAGTCCTGAATGCCATAAAACTGCTGAAATCCGGAAAAGCAGCAAGACCAGATGGAATTCCTCTAGAAGCACTGAAGACAGACGCAGAGACAACAGCAGACATGCTCACATCACTATTGTAGAAGGTTTGCAAGGAAGGAAGTAAAGGTACCTGCCAATTAGAAGAAGGGCTACCTTGTCAAACTCCCAAAAAAGGGTGACCTAAGTCTTTGCAAGAACAAGAACTGGCACGGAATGATGCTCCTGTCCACCCCAAGAAATATATTAAGCCGCATCATATTGGAGAGACTAAAATATTCTCTCGATTCAAAATTGCGACCGGAACAGGCTGGTCAGCCTCAGAAAGTGCGGACGAAATTGCAACGCTTTGCATCATCATAGAACAGAGTATAGAATGGCAGTCAACTCTCTCCCTCAACTTTATCGACTTTCAAAAGGCCTTCAACAGCGTTGACCGAGAAGTAATTTGGCAGTTGCTTCAACACTACTCTTTTAGTGTCACAAATCTTTATCAACCTCATTCAACAGCTATATGAAGACGCCACATACCAAGTGATCCACAATGGATAGCTCAGTGATGCTTTTGAAGTGAAGATAGGAGGGAGTAAAACAAGGCTGTCTCCTATCACCAATGATCTCCATGATTGTGGTCTACTAGGTCATGCAGCAAACCATGAAGAGCGAGAAGATAGGCACACACTTGACCAATGAAAAGAGCCTAGAAGATTCTGATTTCGCCGCCGATGATGATTTATGTCTAGTGTCATACAAACTTGAAAACTAACAACTTGACAGAAGAGGCGAGGCAGCGAAGACAGGACTTCAAGTGAACGTAGAGAAGAGGTGACGAAAATACCCAGGAAAACAACAGCATCAACAACAAGCACCAATCACTATAACCAGGAGAAACCTAAAGGAACTAGTCTTTTTCACCTATCTAGGCAGCAACTTTACAACTAAAGGCGGCATAGGCACAGACGAAGATGTCAAAACCAGGATCGGGAAAGCAAGACAGGCCTTCATTAATCTGAAATCAGTGTGGAGATCCACTGCACTGCACTCAGCACAAAGCGTGAACAAGATCTGGATTTTCAATATTAATGTCCAGTCAGTGCTTCTATATGGTTCAGAAACTTAGCGTGTCACGAAAAGCATATGCAACAAACTACAGACATTCGTCAACAGCTGCCTTCACTCGATACTCAAGATCAGAAGGATGGCTAGAAAGAATAAGCAACAAGGAACTCTGGCGTTGAACCAACGAATCAAGAACCTATCGCTCAACAAATATGCAGAAGAAGGAAGTGGAGATGGATTGGGCATGCACTGAGAAGACCATTCTGGGACGTCACGCACCAGGCTAGACCTTCGAGTGGAACCCGGATGGGAAACGACTGGTCGGACGTTTCAGGTGAGGGTGACATGGAGGAGATCATGTTAGGAAGAAATAAAAGCTTGTGGGCAGTCGTGGTGCCAGGTTCATAAGACTGCAGAGAACAGAGTGCAATGGAGGCATGCTACTGAAGCCCTATGTCTCACTAAGACTACAAGGAAAAAATAATAAATAATAAATCATATGGAAAATAAATTCTTCAAGATATTTAAGACTTCCTAATAACTGGCTTCAATTTATACAGTGAACTGGCATAGCTTTCAGCTGTTAACATCATCACTTTGAGTTAATAAGCAGTCATTGTTTTTGAGACAAATAAGTATTTACACTGGATGATAATAGAAAGTGAAAGGGAAATTTGGACTGCATTTGGATTCGAACCAGAGATCACCGAGTTGCCGGCCTAATGCTCTAACAACTGAGCTACGAGGTCCGACTGATGATCAGATTTTTATTTCACTTCTTTCACCATAGGTTTTGCGCGTCATGCATGCATGAATGTAAACTCCGAGATGTTCACAAAAGTTAACTTCTTGGTTTTGATATATGATTTTAATGTGGGACACTAATATTATCTCCTCGATGATCAAAAGACGAGAAACTCGTTAGTAATGTTTGATACCACCCGTAGTTCATCTACAAGAATAAATCCACCAGCTTTTTGTAAGACAACTGTAAATTTCGTTGATCTGAAGTGAAGTTTCCTAAGCCAGAAAATAACAGACTGATTTTTCCGGAGAAAGATAGTAACCTATAGAACAACAACTATTTATATAGTGTCATTGCTTGTATTATACCGTCGTTGACTGGACAGAAATGATCGGTCTCTATTTGCATATGGGCTTCTGCGCGGATGCCTCAATATTGCCCGTGTTCTTAATTGCATAGTAATGATGGATAGTGGCTAGCTGCAGTAGCAACATCCCGGTGCGAACAACATTACTCACTCGCAGACAGGTACATACAGCTGACGAAATGTGCATCCTGGATTCCACTGCTAGCCACTACCCATCATAACTATTGATGTAGTTCTTCTGTGTGTCATGTTTTATCTTTATTATAGCTCAGCGATAAAACTGATCAGAATGGTATCCATGATGATATAGCAGCAACAAAAAGGCAGTCTGCCAAGATTAAAGACGAGTCATTAGTCTCTATGGGAAATAGAAACACTAACATCAGGCATACCTCTCTGTCTTGTCTGATGATGGTGATGATCACGCGTATACCTATAGATGGCAACTGCTCCTGAGACCGCGTTCTGACTCAAAGGCTCTAGCCACCGTATTTTCAAATATATGCATCCAGCGAAACACATCAATCTTCGTCACGAATGCGTTCTAATCCCTGATCAATAAGAACAACATGAATGAATGAATAACAACAAACAATTTGAAGAGAAAAACATTTTGACGATATAACGTAGTTATATGAGACAAACAGATGTATGAACCCTGTATTATAATAATAGGAAAATTAATTTAAGACAACTCAGAGAAAAAAATTTTCTTTCCAAGGAATCAATTTTAAAAGCTGTCCAATCGCAATCATAATTACAACAAAATGTATATGTCTATCAGTGGCTAATGGGTCAACATCAGGTCATGAATAATGGTTAATAAAGCCACAAAGTGATAACTGCTTGAAGGTCAGATCAAGATCATTTAAGGTGCTTATAGGATTATATTAAATAAACAAAGAAATGAACAGACTGTCTTAAGGGAAAACTAAAGATTGAATGTATTTCTTTTGAACACAAAGATCAGACATGTTCAGCTGGATTACCAAAACCTCTGCTGTTTTGAGGTGGCGAAAACTCACTCTCATGGGATTGTTTGCTTTCACTTTATAAATGACTCTGAAAGAAGACTCTCATGGAACACAGTGACCACAGGTAACCAAATGTTGGTGGTTGACTATCAATAAATGCTGGGCAGTATATAATATCAGATTCTTATGCACGACCAATGAGCATATCCTGACCAACAATGGACCGGGTGGTTTAAAAAACTAGGGGACCTAGTTACTATGATTCATAGTATAAGGTGTGTTCTTACTTGTGTAATCCCGGTGTGGTATCTTAAATCAAATAACAAAATAAGCAAATATGTTGTATTATTCTTCAACCTTTAGATCTTGCTAGGAAGATACTTTTCATGAGCATGAATCTGGCATTAAGTTTTCAAGTTAACATTCAAGTTTTGGCATAGAAGATGACCTTTACGATCATGTACTTAAATCGTGATAAGAAACAAAGATCGATGTAATGCAGGTGAGTAAAATAGCAGACCAGTCAGAGAGGCTCTTTTCAGTTGTCCAAGGAAAGTTTAAAAAAATAGGCTGGAGAAATTTAGTTCAACTAGGAAACGTACAATGGAGATTTTGATCATAAACCGTGAATAAGAATAGATTACCATTTTCGAAACATGAATACTTAAACATCAAACAGTATATAACAAATAATGGTAGTGATAATAATATTGTGAGCCACAGAGGCACTTTTGACAACAGTTGAAGTATGAGTTACAACAAAAAGGTGCATAGGATGTATATAACTTGGAAAGGAGCGTAAGACTGATTATCAGTGAAGTATTACGCAACGGAACCAGAGAAGTGAAAATATCACTAATATTTTCCCGATGTTATTAAGACGATTAACCGAAATAACACCGGAAACTATTCAAACATGAATTGTGTTCTACCTTCTCTTCAGTTATTATTTGCAACTGTCTAAGCGAGTCATTAATGTCTGCCATATTTGTGGGATGGCTAACCCATCTTTTCTGTTGACCAAAGAAGGGTACGAACAAATGTTCGAAGCTTCTGCAATGGACTGCTCTTTGTGAGAAAGAAAACTCTTCAAGAAGACTTTTGCTTTTTCAAATGATATTTTATTACCTAAACATAAGGCATGAGCAGCGACAGCAGATCTTTTTTCAAGTTTCTCTAGATCACAGGAATTTTTTGCTAGTTCCTTACAAATTCGACCGTGTTCGGTTAAACGTGTTAGTAGTTGACGGGATGTCTCACCAATGTGTGTGGCATCGTACTCACTACAGTCTACCTTATTAACATAGTTCTGTTGCTGTAAATGGGGAATCGGATCTTGTAATTTACACAGGTATGAGTGTAATGTGTTCGTCACCTTAAAGAACACTCTGGTGTCGTAACTAATAAGGATACGTCTTGTCTCCTCCAAAGTGTCTGTTCGATTAGGAAGTACCGTAGTACCTATCTTATCATTATGGATTGGTTTTTCTGTGTCTTTTTTAGATTAACTTTTTCCTATCCTTTTTAGTACCTTTTCCAGATAGATGTTTTGTTTCACGATTTCTAGGAAAAATTGCCTATCCGCTTGCTGAGATTCCCCTTTATTTTTTATTTGTTCTAATATACTACGTTGGGATTACACAAGTGGAAATACACCTGATAAGATGAATCATGACCAATAAGTTTGGATTAATCAAGGGGTTTAATGATCAAACGGGAACACTTTCCTTCCAACATTATAAAATAATTCATCTGGTTTTACCTTTATATATTTCTTTACAACTGCAGGTGAATTTGTGTGAGTCGTTTCAGGTAGAAATAATAGAACTTCACTCTTTACACGTTGTTACTGGGAAGGAAAATAAACACACTCTAAGTTAATCAGAAGTAGCATAGTAGTTGCGATTTTTAACCGACTGAAGCCACCGAACTGTCAGTAGCACAGTATAGTCTTATTTAAAAGTAAGTCTAATGATAATGACTTTCTTGTTTCCTATTGCTATCTTCTCACTAAGTAGTTTACTTTAAAACATGTTAACTGTTATGTGGTTTTAGATAAATTACGAAAAGATACTATTTAATAATGTTTCTATTCTGAGCGCTTTATTTAAATAAATCGGAAGAACAATATTTGAAACTTATGTTTTTATTATTTCATCCTCTAGGTTAAATTGTATGACCTATTTATCCATTCTGTGATAATGCTGTCTTTTGTTGACGTACAAAAGAAAAACAATAGATCACTTTTAATATTTAATCTTCAATTGTTTTAACAATAAAGTTCAATTTCTAGCTTACTCTACGTAACAAAACGTTCTTTTTGTTTTCTTTTCTATCTAAAATTGAGTTCACAATTTTCGTATCTTTGACAGAGGGATAGAGGCTGCTTACTGATTGGATACATTTAAAAAGAGATTTTTCCCAATATACTGTACTACTTTTAGATAGTTAGTAGTCGTATCCTCCTAAGGATATAAACAAATAGACAAAAATAGACATGAACAAAGATAGATAAAGAAATCTGTCAGTAAACCGTTAACACACTCTGATTTGTTGATGAGTATTATTATTATTATTATGACTTATATCCTCTTTCTCCAGATTATTTTCACGATGTCGATTGTAATTCAATGAAATATATTTGTAACATCCCAGATTCTCTGAAAAGCGACTTACACGAAGTCACGAAACTTCAGAAATATTTTACTCTACCTCAATGGGAGTCTACAAATATATTTCACTTACAATTCATTTACCCAATGTTCAACTTATTCAACCCTATTAGGTCAAATTTTAATCCTGTAATTTATAAAATTGTAATTAGGTTTTCCTTAAATGGGCTTTTACACTGCCTCATGTTTTCGTTCAGGGAATTAATGTGTGAATTAACTCTTTACTGTTTAAACTTTTCAAAAGACTGTGGATATAGTGGATATACGATAGAAGTGAATTGAATGAATTTCTTCGACCATTACTTTCTTGACATGAGTTCACCAGTAGAGGCAATCAAAACTTTGTTGGAAATAATAATAATAACGAAATGTGTTTTTTTCTGAGGAAGTATAAAAATTGTTTGTTTGTTGCATTGTTGACAGCAGTCTGTTAAAACCATGTACTAAGGTCTAATTTTCATTCACAATTATCTGTGTTTATTTTTTCTAAAAGAATTGAATTCTTGTATATCAGCTGGAAACTCCGATCCTAAATCCTAAACTTGTTGAAGTTCATTAATGATGGTACATTGGCAAACGTGAAGAAACTTCATGGAGAGTTGAACTCATTTCTTTAGGTGACGGAGTTAGAGACATGACTATATAGGTCTTTACAGGCAATTTGGGAGATTAACTTACTTATACACATTAATCACCACGCTTTAACTAAAGTAACTTTGAGATCTCAATTACTGACCTAATTATAAATAACAAACAGCTTCTGCTGACTGACTTCTAATAATTAAAAGTGTACAACAATGTCATGTCATGTAGATTAGAGGCCACATTGTCATCGCAATCAATAAACGTTGATCAATATGAAAGATGTGACAGTTAGGTTGTACACCATATGTAAAATATTGATGGGTATACTCAAATAATTAAGCTGCAAATAGACTACAGATTTTAGTACGCTGTTGAATGATCCAGTCTATTTTCCTTTGAACTACGAAAGCTATTGTCACAGAATGCTGTTATTCATTAAAACTTTCAACCTTTAAGCATTTTGAATAATTCAATTTTCACATACTCAATCTACGAAAGAAACAGTATTCCTGTTGGCTAACTGTTGAAAGTGGTGTGGATTACATGTGGATGGCAAATAAGTTGTGAACTCTAAGTGAAGGCCTGACATTGATATTTTTGTGTGAAATGAGGTTTAAATAAGGGTAATTGTTTTGAAAATGAAAATAATAAAAATACAGAACATAATGGTTCGAATCTCGCTGTGAAGTAATTTTCATTTCGAATTCTATCATAGTCTAACTACCTTAAGATTGATGAAACAAAATAAAGCTTTCTCATGTAGTCCAACCAATGGTAAAATTGGGAGTTTTCATTCAGTCTCTATCGTGAAACACTTAAATCACAACAATACAGTGTTACGATTCATCCCTTTCTGCTCAACAAAAACCATTCACTTCTCCAGTTTTTGGCGACTAATCACACTGATAGTAAGTTTATAGTGACAGCAACTGTACAGTGCTAATTATTTCGCATAAGTGATGAAGTAAATACATTCATATAGACGGATATGAACTCAGTTTGAGTAGAATGGAAATATTTTGACCAAGTTGACAAACTGTTTACTTCGCTTAAACGATTTGCAAACTCATGTTTTTAGTGGAAGGTTTGCACAGTTTGTACCATAACTTTAATTTATTCTACTAAAATCAGTTGTACAACATAAAAGTAGCACATCTGGAAGTGAACTGAAGCATGACACTAGCCTGTGAAGTTACTCAGTGTTAGTTTTATCTGTGTAAAGAACTGTGAAAATTGGAATTGAAGATGACACAATGGTGGAGATGCATTCAAAATTTTTAACTGCTTAAGTCTGACACATCTTATTGTCAATTCTGTTTAATTGTTAACAGCAGCTGTTGACATTTACCAGATTTTTTGGCTATATTCTCCCCCAAATAGCTGATTCAATATGTAACAAAACAGAAGTTACTCATCTGTATCACTTCCTCCATTATCAACGTCTCATAAGTTCCTTCATTCCAAATTGTGCTTTTTGTTACAAGTACATAAATGTAAAATTAAGTAAAATACGTATTTGCACTTTGTATAGTTGGATCACCGTAACTCTATACAGTGAAAAAACTCTTTTCAAAGAGAGAACACAGATACTCTATATGTTAAATTGATTTTCATTGGAGTTGAATATCTGTTGTCTATTCAACATAATACATATGTTTTTGTAGGTTTTGCATGCATCAATAGTGAAACGGATTTCGTTTATCTGCTTTGGAATTGAACAATGTAACTGATAGTACGATAAATAGCCATAAGGGCCAAAAGTTCCGAGTTTGACTCATGGTGAGATAGTGGGTGCGCACAGCTAGAAAGTCCCACACCAGGACAAAACATCCATCCACTGCTCTCGAAGGGGTTTTCAGTAGTTCTGCAACTGATATCATTCCGTGGATGGTACTTCCTTGAAATCAATAGATCTCAGCAAACCCTATACTAAACTGATATACTTTGGTATACTAAAGGTATGCTGACAATAGGTCTGCAATATGCAATAGTGATTATGATTCAAATTGTATTTTACTACCACTTCACACTTGACACTCCTCAAATGAATTCGCACCTGAATTAGCACGTGTATCATAGATTTTGTTTTCAACCTAGAACTGATGGGAAGAGATGATGAGAAGGTAACTCAATTGTTGTCATTTTGAAGAGGAGAATTTCTAACATATTGAAAAAAGCTTTCTTTTTGTTAACTACGGAGTTGGTATTTTGCAGTATTCCAGTGATTCCTGGCAACCTCAAGTAGAAGGTTTCACATCTCGCTTTTTCGATTTGTGTTTATCGACTTATTTGCTCCTTTGAATTCGGATTTGTAGGTCTTTTAATACGCGCTCCTTACAAGCGGGTTAGAGAACACTATCGCGCTGACGGAATGAGGTGTGAGTATATCCATAAGAAGTAAAGTAATTAAGCACTTTGTCAATGCTGATCATAGCACCACATGTAATACAACACATCGTCATCCATAAGCCGAAACAAAACCCACCAAAAGTGGTACGTTTCCATCTTCTCTGGACTGCGTTAGTTCTTGCCACATGCATGAAATCGCTGGAATAATCCATAAGAAAGGAACTTGTTAGACCTTTGTAGCTACAAATGTCAATCCAATTTTTCCTTACCCACACTTTTTCCCTCTTTCTTTGAATACTAAACTTTAGTTTATTTCTTGGCAAAAATTACTGTCTTCATATTGCTGCCATGATACCTGTGATCACTGTTTATCTTGAAAATTAGTTTTGCATATCATGTGAATTCATATTCTAATCTATTAATTGTGTTGGTCTATATTCTGTTTGATGATTAGCCTTTACTTTCACTGTACTCATCATGTTGTAATATTACTTGCTAATCATAAAGTGCTTCTAACTTGATCTTTATTATCGGGCCTAATTAAATAACATTTGTAAATATCAACCATATTTAATTAAAGCGGAAAAAGTTCAGATTCTACACTTATAGAAAGTGAAATCTCCTGGATATGATATTTTTCCTTGACTTCTTGTTTTCTCTCTCATTCTAGTGGTAATTCTTTAATTTTAGTCTTCGTCAGAACACATTATAATCCCTTTTATTGTTCTGTTTTCTATCCTTATCTCTCTCTTTGTATTATTGTTTCTAGGTGTTTTTTCATCATATTTTATACATTATCTGACACACTATTCCACAAATGTCACTTTAGCTATTTATATCCCAACTCAGTAATATAATAGGAACGAATTTTTAGACGTAATCAGCACATCTGACAACGTTTACATAAATTATTTATAGTGGATGATGACTGAAAGTGGAATGTAAGTCTAGGCCAATGTAGGGTTCGAACCAGTGACTACCGGGTTTCTAGTGTGGTGTACTACCAACTCACCTACGAGCGAGACTCTACAGCCAAGTGAATTTGTGACGCATTACTGTCGCTTGATCTTACTCACACTGACTGACCAGTAAGGAGTTCTCAACCTCAATCTAAATCGACTTGAATTAAAGATGGACAGCATCATTGTGACTATGGGTTTGACTATCTGAGTGAAATAGCCATAGTTTGGCAGACTTGTACTGATACTATGTGATGACTGAAGATGGAATAAAAATCTAGTCATCGGCCGGTTCTTGTAGTTCGGTCGGTAGAGTACTGGGTTAGAAATCCATTGACCGCTGGTTCAAATCTAATCGTAGCCAAAATATTCATTTCACCTTCAATCATCACCCAGTGTCAATAATACGAGTTTGCCAAACCACGGCTATCTCAGATAGTCAAAGTGATGAATTATCTTATTAGGTAGGTGACACTATGATGAATCTGTCTGGCCTTATAAGTCTTACACACATGTACGTCACTGACTTGTACTGAATGCTTATTGTTAGTCGACTGAACTCTGTGGTTTCTTTATACCACTGGACTGTTAGGGTTTTAAATCTTGCACAAATGCAGTACTGCAAAGACAAATTGTAGTTGGTCTGTTTAAACGTGAGTGCATCAAATTAAATCAAAACTAAATGTAAACATTGTTTTACACATTTTGTCTCAAATAGCATGCTTCCCAACTATGCAGTACTCATATGTTTTAATACAAACCAATAGTAATATGCTTACGACAGAGCCCATCACTAACTTTCGCAATACATTTTAATAACCTGTATGCAGCTAAAAAGAACCTCGGGGAATAAACTGAAATTTCCACTACTGACTGTCTCTTTTGTTTACATACTGATAATCGATTTTGTTAACATTTCAAAAAAAGTATCGACCTAATTAGGTTATAAAAGGAATTTTTCTATATATTTAGTTGGATGGATATGAGTGAGAGGAATGAATTTATAACAAGGTGCATATTTTTTATCGAGGAACAATGCTAGATAGACAGCTGAAGAAACTAAGGCGCATTGACCAGCCTATTTTTCCCAGTTTGGAAACTTTTATATGTTAAAAACTTACCACCCTAGACGGAATCATGTCTTGGTTTATCAGTTCTCAGATTAGATCGATTATCACTCATCAAGCGGATTGAAATTAAGTGGTATGCATTACTTAACTCCAGTCAATCTACACTACAAATGACATCAGTTTTCATTCTCTATTTAATTAAAACTATGAATCAAAACTTCTTTTTACAGTTTACGGAAATCTATCTAGACAATAGTCACTGATAAACACTGATGATCTTGACTCCCTCTAATAAGGAATCGGAAACCAGCACTTTTAGGTATTCTCGAAGTAGGTTGGTATTCAGTGGGCAACCAGCTGTTATTAGTTCATGAAGCACAAAGTGCTGAAATCAGTATACGTGTTTGTAACAGTTGGTTGAGTATAAAGAGTATAGGTTTTAAGCCTAAATAGTTACCAGCTGTCACTCTCAGCTGATGCTTTCTCCATCTCTCTCGCTTCCGCTACCTACCACTGCTTGTGATCTACGCGAAGATTCTTGGTCAACAAACGTTTAATTCGCTTTCGATCTTCATCGGTGAGGGTCATTTGGAACCAGTCTTCGCACATAGGTCAGCTTGCATGATGTCGGGGAAATCCGGTGACGTTTGTTAACCTTCCGGTGTAG
Organism: Heterobilharzia americana; assembly: GCA_944470555.2. Taxonomy (NCBI): domain Eukaryota; kingdom Metazoa; phylum Platyhelminthes; class Trematoda; order Strigeidida; family Schistosomatidae; genus Heterobilharzia; species Heterobilharzia americana. The sequence continues at coordinate 31,899,239 of OX104129.1, read as the reverse complement.
GTTAACAATTGTCTTTACCACTGTTTCTGCAGCAGACTTAATGTCACACCTGGTTTCCTCAGAATAAGCATTACCGTCATGTTCAGGTAAATGCTTGGCTATTACTTCCTAGAATGCAAACTTGACGTTCTAATCTTCCAGTCGACCATAGACAGGCTTCAGCATCTTTGTTTCCTGCTACCAGTAAGGCGTCGGCATACACAAACCCGTACTAGCTCGTGATCACAGTCCAAATTAGCACTCAAAAAAGAACTATAATCCTCCACCAATCCTCGTCAACAATGGCTTATGGCAATGTGATCTACGTGTGTCCATAGTTGGTTCGATGTCGGCGGAGGTCATGAGAGAGCGTCTGTCTTTATACTCAAAGTTAGCACTGTCCAGAAACAAGTGATTGTCGGAACAAAACTGCAACAGGTGATCACCTATATCAATCGGTTCACATGTTATCCCGTAGATATCTCAAAGATGCTTTTTTGATCATCTCAACTTCCTTACTTGAGCGTTAAAGTCACCTGCTGTTATGACAAAATCTGAAAGTTTCGCTTTCTGTAGCAAAATTGATAGCTTTTCATAGAATTCATCCTTTGCATCATCCGAACTATAGTCGGTGGGTGTAGGCGGAGATTACCAATAGGTATCGGTTGGTTTCACGATCCTTCCTAGTCCTTATAGATCCACGGATAGTTGTATCGTGTTAGCATTTGTTGATGAGTCACTACTCTCTGGGTGGTTTCTTAGAGATTATGCAACTCAATGGTTAGTAACGTAATCCGATATGGCTTAGAATCGAAACCATCGACAGTTATGCCCTAACTTCTTTCTATCTTCTGCTGCTGAAGAGTAATGAGTGTTTCGTTTTGAATGAATCTTATTCGGTGGCCTTTCTAATCATTCTGCTCTTATTGTGTTCTTCTTATCCACCATCCATAGCCTTATGTTATCAAAATAGTGTTATGGTATTTTTTGTGACACATTTCTTGTAGTCTTTGCTGTACTATGTTTGTGTCCTGATAATAATAATAATAATAATAATAATAATAATAATAATAATAATAATAATAATAATAATAATAATAATAATAGTGATAGCAACAAAAGATCCAACAAAATTACTATATCTGATGAGGATACTAAAGGAATGTTTAATTAATTACTGTCAACTAGAAGCCTCGACACAGTCGACTGCTCGCTGATTTGACATAATATAAAAAACTAATCAAGAGTTCCACTTTTGAGGCAAACCTTCCTCCCATTGTAAAAACCCACACAAATACTACATTTTATTATAAAAATGAATACGACATAATGTATAAGTTGCATAAAATAATTTTAGCACTTATTGAACTTTGAAAGCCCTCATCAGCGTGAAAGATATTGTCAAGCAATGAGACAAAGAACTATTCCGTCAAAAGTAATGATATTAACCTTATTACACATGAGATATAATAGACACATAGACAAGTAAAACGTAGATCCTCGCATACAAGTCCATCGCTTTAGGTTGTCAAAATCTACATCAGCATGCAGTGAACAAGTTAATAGAAAAAGATGAATAGTAAAATAAACAAATGGAGGAAAATTCACAAATTAAGGTTGGTCAAAATGTTTAAACTTTGGAAGCCGTTAAAGGATGAATAAATATGCACCACAGTGACTGTTTTTTATTCATTTCACCAAAAGTCTCCAACTATTTGATTCCTATTATATCGAGAACCTCAGCCAAGTAATCTACACATTCTTATATAGTTAATGTAGAAAATCAGATTTCATGGACTGGTGATATGTATTAGTCTCGCCACCAAGACCTTTCTCCTAAACTAATCCAAGTTCGGTTTGAAATCAAATAATTCCAACGTTTCCGGTAAATCAACGGAAAAATCAGTTGATACCATTCACCACCATATTCCAACTGAAACTACATACATATCCGTCTCATCCATTCCGTCGTACTTATAAAAATTATCGAATGACTATAATGTCACCAGTATCCTTTTTGTCTGATATTTACTATGAAGACGAATATGAATTGAAGTACATATATACATATGCACACCCACACGTCATACAACAAAGACATACAATTTCATACTGAATAATTAATCATAAATTAGAAAGACAATGACCATACGAAGAGAACTGGACAAGGAGATTAAATACACATTTTTTGGATTCATTTATATATCCATGATATTTCAATTTTTATTTCCCTGAAGAAGATCAGGTCAGACTTTCTTGCCAAACTTTGTAATGATTTGATTTCAAACCCACTGTGACAATCTATATCTCATGTCAACTTTTTACTCAGCGCCCAATATTTCCCACACTATACGGTCAAATCTTGATCATATTTTATATAAAACCAACTTCTCCTAGCATTGAATATTAAAGCAGGCGGTGGCTTGGAATGAGTAACACATGTCCCATCCAGTTCAGTCGCTGAAGGTCTACGACCACACTGACTGACTTGCTTGCCTTTCATAACAAGTACACTTTGACTACCCTCAATATTATTCACGCGGCGATTCCACCTTTCCTCATCAATGATATGAAAATAAAAATGTCCGAAGATGTGTAGCCCCTTCATATTTCCCACCTGCAACAACCATCCTCCACAGTTGTATCGCACGAAAAAACAAACTCCAGTGCAATATACCTGTACTTTAATAGGTTGCTGGATATCTTACTAGTTGGCACCTCAGTTGATCCAGGCTACAAAATGTCAAACCAGTATTCTGTATCCAACCTAAGATTTCTTAAGCAACCAGCTCATTCGGCTGGCTGACGCAACTCCCCAAGTAAGTGGAGTGGCCAACCCATCCAACCACTTCCTCTCTTGTCATCAAACTGGAAGTAGTTGTAGATAAGATGTGAAGCATCAGCTTATATTCGACACATGCCAAATGTGTAGACAGTTTTCTGCTCAACACGTTCAATATCTCCTGGCAGCATCTTCACTTAGCATGATAATTTCGTCGACGTACTCAGAGTCGACCACATGCTGTCCAGGGAGTAGAAGAAGCAATTCCTGGGACAGTAGACATACCTAAACTTATGTCCATTAACACGTCTATATTGAAGTGAAATAGGAAGGGAGACAGTGCATATCCCTACTGGATAACAATAACTGCGGTCAATTTTGATGACAACCCTCCATAAGCCCTAACACATGGCCGCATGAATTCGACTAGACAGATTTGATTGCCGTTATATACTTGCTCGGCATTCCTTTCAAAGTCAGACACTACCACAACACATCATGGTTAACAGAGTCAAGTTCCATTTTCAGGTCAAGGCAGATTTCAACTGTCGGTCTCCGTTATGTATGCCTGTGTTTAACAACCTGACGCATGGTGAAGATCTGATTGATGCACCCTCATCCACATTTGACTCATGTCTGATTCTTTCTAGTTTTCTCTTCTTGAACTGCAGCTAGCTGTCAAGTAACTACGAACTCAAGGATCTACGATATGATATCAGTCAAACTGATTCCCTTATGAGTGTCAAATGAAGTTTTCTGTCGTTCATTATACCCTGAGATGACTAGTGATGTAGACCAGTATGACGGAACCATTTTTGATTCACATACATTATGTAGTACCTAAGCTACTCTACTCAATAATCTCCTCATGTTAAGTTCATAATGTGAGAATACAATTGTTTATTTATCTTCTTCCTCAAAAACCTATGGTGACAAACCATCGGGACCTTCTCTGTGTATCCTTTCAGATTTGAAAAACCCCTTCAACTTTGAAGAGAGTTCGATGCTGCGTGCTGAGCAACCGAAGCCTTGTTGTATACCAATTAAAACGGGCTTCAGAGTTTTCTAGTCTTCTATCATGAGGGTTTACCAGGCTCTCATCTGCCATCACTGACGGTCTCACTAGCCATCACCTTCTTGACAGTATCTTTGTAAAGCCAAAGTATTTGCCTAGGACTGCCAAGTGCTGATATCTTCTTCCTCTCTCGATTTCGAAAATCACAGCTGCTCTCGGTCATTGCGAAAACATGCAGTCAATTTGCATTTTATCTGTTTTCTCTCATCGTTGTAGTCAGAGCATCTTCTCACACCAGTCAGTTCGAATGACGACAAAGAAATGCGCTGACGTTTACCAACAAACGGAGGTAGGTTACCAACTGCTTTCACAACGGTTTCTATAGCAAGCTGAATATTACATGAGGTTTCCTCAGGATGAGAATTACTCTCATTTTCATCTTAGCCATCTTCTTGCTGAACACGTACCTGATGTTTTCATCTTCCACTTAAACAAACAAAGAGTTCACTACCTCCAACTTTTAGCCTCCGGTTACGCACAAACCTAATGTGTGGTCAGAGTTCAAGCAGGGATTTCAGAGAGCCGAAATTTACCACTGATGCTCACGAGCGATGGCCGATAGCAGTGCAATCCATCCACCATGAAAATTTTAAAGTTTTAGTTCGCTTTTCTCAAATCCGACTGTGGCCTGATATCCCCAGCACCGGTATGCTGACGGGTAGGGTGCAGTGTAAAATTTTTAGGGCCGACAGTTTCAACCACAGTTTTCAAATCTCTTGAGTACTAGACCAAGTGATCATTTTTAGGCTGCAAACAGCCTTGTCAACTTTGGCAGTAGTTTGAACGCCTATTTAAGTGTTTCGCTCAGAGTCCCACTAGATGGCAGGCAACTCAAAACTAGCTGGAAATGAAATGAACTGTAACATTGAATCTTTCACTCACTGTTCAAATCGTCTCGCCTGCGAGTAGATCGCAGACCCATTGGTTTCCGTTTTGTTAACGATTGACAAATCTTTCCCCTCCCCCCCCAGTTTTCTTAATCAGGTTAAGTAACTGTCAACCGTTACATATCGTTGATGTCTTCTGCACGGGGTTAGCTCTCACTTTCCCACCCACCCTCCCCACCAATACTGGTCACTAAGCAGATTTTCATTAATCTACATTTAACCTGCTTCTGTGTTCAGCTGTGCTGGAACATGGAGGAATGTATCCACGTGTATCCATTAATTCAGAAGAACCTACTTAGTCTACTAGTCATTGTCGATCACTCCCTGAAATGCAGTTACGGTCTTCAACACTGTTTTGATAATAGACTCAAAATGCAATTAGGCTGCTTCACGATAAGTGGTGTTGGCTTGCTTCGACAACCTTCTAGACAGTTTCTCTTAAAAAACGGTCTTGGTATTCTCATCATCAAACTGCACTTGGAACAGTCACCCAGTAGCAGTTTCAATAGGTTCAATGAATTGTAGACTTATGCTGTATCGAACCCACACATACCCCATGTTGAAATACGTGGAAGAGAAAGAGCAGCAGTCCTTCCGCGGCCCACTCCACAGATAGTTGATGGTTACGTGAATAAGCAGTTGAGTTTGACGTCCGAAGATGCCACGTCTGTAAATATCAATAGTTCCAGATATGAAGTTTTGGTTAGTGGGACTTGTTGTTGTGTGGCAAAGAAAAGCACCAATATGTAGTTTGAAGTGAGGTTTCAGGAGACGGTGGATAGTATCTCATCGATATGAATCGTCGTCAAGGGCTCCAGACCAAGGGATGTGATGAAAGACCAGACGACAAAGATTTGGAAAGTTGATAATGATTCGAAGGAACGTGTGTGCTGACGCAGTTGTGAAAGAGGTTGATAGTTCCCGGTTGTCCATGGAGCCGAAGGCTACATCTTAAGGCGCCTGACACAAAAATGGTATTAGTAATAATGGTACCTGACTGCAGAGATTGAGCTATATTGGCTTGAAGCCGGTCACACTGGTGTTTTCAGATATTTGAGTATCTTCAATCCAACTGCACAACCCATATCCCTGGTACCAGAAGACCACAAGGCACTGGAGAGTAAACTAATTTTTTCGGGTTGACTTTTTCTAACGTCCCTCCTCTTAAAGAAGACAAAATAAGCGTGAGTTGTAAGTGATTCTCGAGGAATGACATATTGTTTGTCATATTCCTTGCAGATAATGGTACGACTTTGCCATCGGACTTCTGTCATAGTGTAGATATTTGCACGACATTGGCAATCGCTTCTTGTCATATTGCTACCCAACTTACCTCTCTATGGTTCGCTACATTAGATTTAATTAGTCACTTAGTGAGAAGTGGTTATATCTCACAGAACAGATTTTTTTCCCCAATACATCTAAACAAATCTATATCTAAGATGTTTAGGGTAACACCAAACTCACCTTTAGAAAGAAGCTGTACAATTAAAAAATGCAGAGAATACTCCTCAAAACCCACAAGATTAAATTCCAGAACTGTTTTCCCGATTTCAGACAAATTATCCTTACTTCAACGAACACAGCAGTAATAGTGATCTACAATTGGTTCAGAAAAGATAGTTGAATCTTTGAGAAAGTTAGTTAACTCCGCATAAATTTACCTCCCCGTTTCCAATCAATCACTGTATTAGTCTCATTAATATTTCATACGCCACAACTTCCATAACCATAATTTTCTATCGCAATAAATTTGACTGTCTTACAGCTAAATACTCATTATTATTAATACTATTGTTTTTCACATAAACTATAGTCGCAAGTAGTTTTGCGATTCATTTAGAAGATATTTTTCCCTTCTTAGTTGACTATGGTGATTGTTTATTGTTATCTGATCCTTGAGGTTTGTTTTGGACGTTTAATCACCGGAACGGGTGATTTTATCAGCATCTACTTGATAAAGTAATAAGTGGTAAGGGAAATGATGTCTGTTTGTCACTGCTGCCTATGCTCCAAATAGAGGTGAGTTCTACCACCGAATGAGTGAAGTTCTTAACCGATTCCGCTCAGCATACACCACAGTGCTAGCCGGAAAATTGGATGGAGAGTTGAGCGTCTGGGCCCAGAGGATGATGGTAACGGTGGCTGACATGGAATATACGGTTACAGGTCAACCAATGGATAGCTTGGTGTAGGTCACAACCAGTTTTTAGCCAGTACCAACTTCCAGGACAGGAATCGCTGTTGTGTTACCTGGCATCTACTCTCTACCACTGGAGCTTGGAATCGAAAAGATCATATAGCGATCAGCTCCCGACTGCGTGGATGTATTCAGAACTATCACTCCTCTTGAGCACCTGTCTGGACTTTGATCTCACCTCAATGTATGCTGAGTTCAGCTTGTTTTTTTGAGTGTTCTCTAAAGTTTGAACCCAGCTTACATCTTCATCACGTATAGCAGCTGTTTCGTTTAACGAGAAAATGAGTTGTGATTCCGTATTAGTTAGTTTGCTATATATATGATACTGTTAGATAGTATGTTTTACTGGATCATGTGTCAATTGTAACCAAACAAATTTCTCGTGTAGCTTTCACATCTTCAATATTTTACCTTCTTTGATTCAATTGATAGGCATACTGAACAATTATCTACATTCCTTCGTTGCAGATGCAGAGGCCAACCACTAGTTCTTCGTACTTGCTGAATAGCCACGAGTAACAGAGCAAGACAACATAATAGGGTAACTATGTGGTAGTCATATATCTGATGAACTACATCTGCAAAGTGAGATGTGTAACCAGCTGCCTAGAGGATCGTGAATGAGTAACACAAAGTGAAGTAGTAACCTGTCGAATTGCTTGGATGTTTGATCTTTCGCCGTTAACCTAACAAGTCTGTTAAAACTAAAAACATCAGCATCAGTTTTCGTTATCGTCTAACTTAATGCTGGTTAGTGATTGGTAAGAATTATTCTCCCTATAATCGGCGGTGTTTCTTGCCCGCTTTTGTCTTATAGACAGTTATCTTCGCAGCATATTCGAGAAAGACATATACTACTTCCTGTTGTAAGTGTTGAGTAAGTAAATAATTTTCAGCTCACTTGGATTTTATCCACCTGTTCTTTGTATACTATTGTGAAGTGTGCCAACTTGAGCCGATGCACAAATGTGTGAGGTTCTACGTTGATTCTATCTGTCTGATACTGTCAAGAACATTAGAATTTTATCGAGGGTTAATTGACGCTTTCAAAACAAAAAGGTACAAAATAATTGTCGAAAGTACTTTCTACTCCCACAAAAGTTGGTGAAAATGAAACGTGACTTCACCTTTGGAAAACTTCCCTCTGGAATTCGACATTCATAGTTCAACTAATCCACGGTGAATTCAACATAAAATAGAACGCACAATACCTTCTTTAACAGGATGGATAGAAGAACTGAGTTCACGGTATCGATATATGTGAAGTAAAAAATTGAGATGTGCCAATGAAGTTAGTTTTAACAAGCCTAGTACCGAGTAATAAGGTGTGTGTTATCAGTGTAAAACGATACAAGGATAGATGAGACATGATAACAGACTTCCAACATAAAAGGTGACATCCAAACCCAATTAACTCAATAAATGACGATAACTAAGTACTTTGAATTTGTTTGGAACAACTGTTAAAACATCTGATAGGTACTCCTTTACGATCATTGTCAATATCTAATTATGAGAATTTCTTTAAACTGAAGCCTCTACGGTGCGGTCACGCAGAAAGTACCAACCGCCTACAAGGTCCCAGTAGCATACAGTCAAATATAACTCACTTTCCCTACCTTTGTTCGTCGACTACATTCACTTTCTGATACAAATATAAAACCTTTCGCAACTCCTACACCCTTTCATTCTGCGACCAGTACCAACTATTCTTGCTTGCAAAACACTAATCCCCAGAAATCCTGTATTCTATCCTACATAAAAGCTTTCAACGTCCTGAATCTTTGCCAGAACTTTGGGCTGTAACGACATGCTATGCTTCTCAGACATCTATACAGGATACGAGTGTTTTTATTTACTTGACCCAAATAAACCAATGCCGTGAATCTTCCAAATTTACTTCAAGTGTCAAGCAATTAGCCGTCGTCGACTGGCTGGTATCGACATAGCATTAGGTTATAGGAAAAAAAATGCACTTTTAACTGGATACCAGTTAATAGCTATCTGGTAACTGTCCAACTAAATGAATCTGTAAGAGCTAAGAAAGATCGTTCGACCAACCGTTGCCTATTCGTAATTTTTGATGCAGAGGATGAATGTTACTAAAAGCTATTAATTCTTCTACAGAAATCAAAACGTTCAGATATAGTCGCGATAGCCAGTGAGTACATTGCACGACTGGGGAAGCTTAAGTAATCGGAAAGGCATCTTGAAGGACTACGGTATTCATACAAACGAAATGAAACGGTGATCATCACTTTTTCATTGCCATAACAGTCACTTGTTTCTAATCAGCATTAACTTTGAGCGTAAGCAGAGGCATTGCTTCTTTTGATGCTTCTGGACACTAAACCAATGGTGGATAACACTGTCATAAGCCATCGTTGGTGAGGATCGGTCGCGGATTGTGGCCTCGTGGAATACCTGCTTGGACTCTGATCACACGTTCACATGAACCTGAGTCTGTGCCTTACTGGTGGCCAAAAAATGGAAGTAATGAACTAAGTTTATGCTTGATTGGAAGAAGAGAACATCAAGGACATGTTCAGTAAGATGACTTAGCATTTATCGAATCGTTATCACGGTCCGCTTCCATGAAATTCTGGTGCGATAGCCAGAATATTGACAAGAAGAAAACGATGGTTAGTGAGACCGACGCTGAGAAGGATGAAACCTCTCAGGAGATGACTGGTACGTTAAGCGGAACACTATGACGAAAGTCAAACTTCCCCACAACGCTTCAGTTGCCTAACATGCAGCCCGAACCTGAATGGGATGTAAGTATCGGTCCTCCAAATATCGTCGAAGTTGAGGACATTACAAACTTTAAAAGATGCACAGCAGTAGGACAGGACGGTTCGCCACCGGAGGTTTTCCAGGAAGGAGGTACTAGATAGTTCATGGGAATCAGAGGTGTTCCCGTCATACTGGTCTACTTCACTCACCATTTCCGTTTGCAGGAAAAGAGAAGTGTTCTTGCGCCACTCATAAGGGAATTTTTCTGACTTGTAGTGTCCAAGAACCTTCGGCCACTGTTACTTCACGCTTAGCTGGAAGTCAATGACAACAGATTCGCGAATACTAGGCAGTTTGCTGTTGGGAGCCTGCAATTTTGCATTTAATTTTACATCTCAAAATTTTAGTTCTTGTGACTTTTTACGCCAGTAGTTCACTGACTTCCCTATTTTCCTATGACATTTGCTGATTGGTTGATGTTTAGTACTTCTGATTCCCGGCGACGTTACATTTCATGTATACATAAACACATATCTCATATGATTACCAGTCTTTTCGGAGGTAATAAAGGTCCTCATTCAGACCAGTCTTTTTTCGCCAACTGTCGTCTGGGGCATTGGAGTCAGCAGTATAGCGCTTGCGAGTTAACTGCTAGTTGGATTCGTGTATATTAACCGATCAGAAAAATAACAGTTGGCAGAGGTGTTGAAAATGAACGTACAGCAACTGGAAAAGTTGGTGGAGCAGCAACCGAAGGTAATGGAATTCCTTGCAGATCTACTTTTCACTTCATCTTCCTCTAGTTCGTTTCCTGCTGATGGTACGATTGGTCGCAATATTCTGGAGTTTGTTTAGTCGCTCATGATACATGGTTCCGAAGATCTTTTTAGAGTTGACTTTGCTAAGAGGATGCATGGGAAGTCAGACTTTCTTCAAAAACGCGATCCAGATGAATTAGACTATAACTGTAACCCAGTCCTTCCACGGAAGGCATGTAAGACGACAGTGCGGAGAACATCACTCCCTCAATGTACGCTAAGACTCCATGAAACTAGTGTTGATAGATGATAACATCTATACTCAACTTGGGATTGTAACAAAGCACGCGAAAGCAGGCTGAAATCCATAACAGATTTTTAAAAAATTACTAGAACTCATATTCATCTGCGTCCTCCAGTTGCCAAAATACGCATTCACTTATTGAACGAACTTGGACAAGAACTTTGAATTATATTGAAAGACATTGGTGGATATAAACGACCTACGAACATGCAACGAGATGTCAAGCTGATACATACTGGTTGCTAGAATGAAGTTTATACAAGTAAAAATCCAGCAGCCACTTGTACTACGTTTCATAATCCATCATGCCACCCTACAATAAAATTTAGCAGGAACCCCCATCAGCATGTCGGCACTGTGGAAACTGACATTACTAGAAATCTCGTCCTTTCAAGCTTATGTGCCATCGCTGTAAGTTGGTGGTTCACAAGCATGGCCTTCACCGCCAACCAATTACGACTAACACGTATCAACATCGACCTACGACAAGAACACTCAGCAACACAGTTAGGTTATAAATCAATAACACAGAAATATGTAGCGCTCAACGTAAATGATCAGCCTATATGCCTAAAACGTTATAGCCCCTAACACTACAGCGATCTTCTGTGAAGTATTGTGTAGCCTCGGTCGGTCGAAAATCTTAATAATGACACAAGCAGCTATTAGTGCATACAGCGGTAGGCCCCAACTCACACGTCAAGTGCAATGTTGTATCTCACTTGGAGATATTACATTTGAAGTTTTTTACGCTGCCGATGCTGAACTCATTCCGTTGGGTCTTGAATAGCTTAACACCTAAGAACTTCATGACCTCCTATTAAATATATGCCATGCAATAAAGGGCAAAGTTCCTCGGACCTCAAGATAAATTCAGTCCAGATTGTTTCCCTTGACACCTTGTGTAAAAATTTGAGTATGTACGGGGCGAGCTACGCACCTGTCAAATATAAGATGATCTACACTAACTCCTGGTTCAAGGATAAAAAGCGAAGTGATTGAATGTGTTAACTAATTCACTAACTTCTGGAGTTATATCAGCCCGAATGGCCTGGTTGTTGACGAAATCTCAGCTCGGAAACAAAAGATCCGTTTGACATCTGAAAACAAATGTCATTTCTGACACCGATAAGATATCCAACTAGCTAGGAAAAAACGGTTTAAATGCTCTGAAGTCCATTTTGTCCTGTTTGACGACTGTGAGAAATGATTGCTGAGAGTAAATGTGAAAAGACCACGTTTTCAATCACAAATCCTTGCAGCATTGTTCACATTTGGTGAAATCACCAGGTGAGCACCATCCTGGTTAGGCAAAGACAGGAGACTTAGTTGATAAGGTATTGAACCTTCTTAGACTAAAGCAGCTGAGACATACATAGGGTATGCAGACCAACTGCCTGCCTCGACACGCAATGTTAAGCGAAGTAGAAATGGATTCAAAGACTATGGGCGATCAGACCAAGAAGTGGCACCATTTTATGAAGTCTCTGACTGTTGGGCCGAGCCGTTGTGAGGTGTGGACTACTTCGCTGGGATCTTAGAGATACTAGGAATCAATATTTCAATGAAAAGTCTGTGCATTCTGGAAAAGATCAATGTAATATTAAGTAATTTTTTTAATGAAAAGTTTACGCACAAGAATCAACGTTTATAAACTACCATACACTTTGAGACCACTTTCTACACCAACTCGTTTTCTGCATGCTGCTGTGGAATATGGCAGCTTGAACCGATGTACTTCTATGTAAAGTTATACGCCGATTTTGTCTACCTGAAAGACTAAATGAAGTTATTCGATATAAAACTGTTTCATATTATTATTTTATTTGTCCCTTGGGTTCCTAGTGGAACATATGGCTTCAGTAGCACATCACCATTTCACTTCATTCTCTGCAAACTTTTCAACCTGGCTCCACGACTGTCCATAAGCTCTCATTTCTTCCTCACATCATCTCCTCTATGTCATCCTCGGACGCCCAACTCGTCGCTTCCCATCGGGGTTCCACTCTACGGCCTGGCATGTGATGTCCCCAGTCGGCCTTCTCAGTGCATGCCCAATCTATCTCCAATTCCTACTGCATAGTTGTGGAGGGATACGTTCTTGGTTGGTTCGTTCCGTGTTGCTTATTCTTTCTGACCATCTAATCTTCAGTAACGAGCGTAAGCAGTTGTTGACAAATATCTATAGTTTGTTGGAAATCCCTTTCGTAACGCGCCAAGTCTCTGAACCACCACATAGAAGCACTGACTTGATTGGCTTAGTGTTGAAAATCCGGATCTTGTCCACGCTCTGTGCTGAGTGCGGAAGATCTCCACATTGGTTTCAGGCTAATGAACGCCTATCTTGCTTTCCCGATCCTGACTTTGACGTTCTCGTCTGTGCCATCACCGGCCGTAGTTGAAACGATGCTGCCTAGATAGGTGAAAGAGGCTACTTCTTTCAAGTTTCTCCCGTTGGTCATGATTGGAGCTTGTTGGTGGTGGTGGCGTTGGTTGAGTATCTTCATCACTTGAAGTCCTGTCTTCCTTCTCTACCTCTTCTGTCAACTTGTTAGTTCACGAGTTTGTGACATTAGACATAAATCATCACCGGCGGCGAAATCCAAATCTTCCAGGATCTTTTCATCGGTCCAGCCAGCGTATCATGATCCAGTCCACTACAATCAGGAATATCATGGGTGGCAGTAGACAGCCTTGTTTTACTCTCGTCTTCACTTCAAAAGCACCACTGAGCCTCCCATTGTGAATTACTTGGTATGTGGCATTTTCATATAGCTGTTGAATGAGGTTGATTCGTGGCACTCCGTAGTGTTGAAGCAGCTGCCTGTCAAATTACTTCTCGGTCGACTCTGTTGAAGGCTTTCTCAAAGGCGAAGTTGAGGTAGAGAGTCGACTGCCATTCTATACTCTGTTCTATGATGATGCGAAGCGTTGCGTTGCAATTTGGTACGCACATGATTTGTACTTCCTGAAGCCAGCCTATTCCGGTCATAGTTTTGAATCCAGCGCATCCTTTAGTCAGCCCAGGATGATTCGGCTCAATATTTTGGTTGGGGTGGACAGGAGTTGTTTATGATGTCGCGCCAGTTCTTGCAAAGACTTAGGTCGCCCTTCTTCGAGAGTTTTACAAGGTAGCCCTTCCTTCCAATCGCCAGGTACATCTCTCTTATTCGTATTCACCTAGTAACAGAATTTCATGGTGCTTCCTGAAAGCTAATGCAGTTGACTGACTCAAAAACTACTCAGTAAAAATATTTAATATTAACATACCAATGAATTAACATATTTTTGCAATTAGGGATGGCACAGCACATAACATAGATACGGTATGTAAAACTTCACAGAGCATGAAAGAAAGAGCAACATACTCAAAGCTTATTCATTTTGCATAAAAACTAAAAGCATCTCAGCGAGCAAATAGATAAATTTCCACCAATAAAATGGGGGGAAATGTTTTCAAATAATCGAATGTCCAATCACTAGACGTCACTACGTGACATATAATTAAACCCTCATCTTTTGTGCTACTTACAAGTAGTATGACATAATTGCCCAGACAAAAAGAAGAACAACTGCAATTTAACTTTTTCAAAGAAAAACACGGCAATTAAATTCAAATTAAGTTACAACACAACGATTACAGTGATAAAGTCAGATGATAATAGAGCTCACAAAACAATAAACGAAAGTCTATTGAAACAACAAATTATATTCACCGTAAATTATACGAACGCAAAAATAGTCAATTATGACACTAGAATTTTCAAACATTTTACAAAACAATTACTGTTTAAGATCAACTTTGCGAGGAACCTTAATTCATGTACTCAGAAATTCTTGTTAGGCCAGTCAAACATTTTCGGGATAATGTAACGTGATGCTAACGTTAGTATAGGGACACCGGTTGGAATACCCGGGCAAGGACCATGACTTGAAGCAATATCCAAATGTGTATATGCCAAAGGTTTCTCACTATTTTTTGAATGCTTAAGTTATAAAGAAATGATAATTATTACCATGCAAAAAATATTTTGAGGATTAATATTCATCTACAATGAACACAAAAATAGGTTCGTAAAATACATCGCATGTTCGTTGAATCGTATACAGAAATACTGTGTTTTAACCAACCTTAAATGAAATGAATGAATGATAACCGAAAATCAATTAGTAAACCTCTACAAACCTCCATATAGAATTAACCTAGCGCTCATTGGTGACTAGATTCGAGAGGTAATTCCCGAAGTTCCAATGAGAAGTCATGACCAGTTGGACTAACCAAGTTGAACATGAGGACAGTTACTTAACGACGACATTGAATGTAGATCGCGGTTTATCGTGAACTGACAGAAGTAGGACATATGGACCACTAGATTCTGACCAGTGGTCCAACGGTAACGCGCTGGTCACAGAACCTGAAGGTCCTGGGTCCGATCCCTGACGGGGTCGTGGGTGCGCACTGCTGAGTTCACCCATATCCTTTTTACAGAAAATGGTTTACTTTATTGTCACACTAAATACAGCGCCTAGATCCTTTGATCCTAATAGTCAACTACTTGTTATCAGAATAAAAGTTTCAGTAAGTATAAGAAGTAACAGGTACGACGAATGAAGACCCTTCTTCACTTTTGCTTATGCTGCGACGGAATGTAGCCCAGATACGGTGGAGGATGAGGTGCACTTAACAAGTATCGTAGTGCTAGGACTGCCTGTTACAACTATGCACTTATCACAAACCGTACCAACTTCTGGAGTGGTCAATACCGTTGTGCTACCTGGTATCTTACTCTTGGGATTCAAACCTGGGTTCGAATAGATTCATATTGCAACTAGATGCCGGTCGTAAGGGTGTATTAATAATTGCCACTCCTTCTGAAGTTGTGGTGTGGAGTCACACTTTAACGGCTGCTTACTCTTTGCTGGTCATCAAAATCGTTACCCTAAAAAGGTCGATTCAAGTTAACTGAAGACAGCACTGAAAAAAAATGCAAAAACCTAGACAGATTCAAGATTAGCTGTTGATTCTGTGGAGAGAATAGATTAGAGAGTTGATTACACCTAAAAGGTTGCCATAAAAAGGCAAATAAAGATGCTTTTCAGTTAGAAAAACGTCTTATCTTGACACTCGTCAGCTCAATTCCATGAAGAGAGAGTATAATGGTAAGCGTAAGTCTCTTATGCAGTAAATCACACAGTGCTCACTTAAGGACAATGAAACCTGATGGTCAGAAAGTATGAGATGGAAATGACTAGACTGTTCGGTACGATATGGCAAACTGAGTACTTCATCCTTCTGGAAGGAGACTATTATCATTTTCATCTTTAAAAAACGCCCATCTGACGCGAGTGATAATTCATCAGGGTTGCTACTAGTTGCATTGAAAAAACTGAGTACCAGCATACGTTGCAGACTTTTCACAATGCATAGAAAACTTATTCAGGAGTAGATCATATTTCGTGCAACTCTTGGATGCATAACATGCCCAATTTATCAAGTGGTCGAACATCATCACACGTGTTGAAGACCAACAATCGTCATGTTTCTTGATATTGGGGCTACTTTCGATTAGTCGGACGATGAGGGGACTGTAGTCTAAGTTGCTCAGTCCAGCTAACATCCGTTGTTGCTGTAATCTTCTTTACTCTTCTTAGATCAAAGTGATAGCTTCTTTCGTCAAAATCTAATTGACAAACGAGATATAAACATAGCCGTGCACTCGTTGGCAAAACTCATCGGTCACATACTGACACCCATTGATTGACAACTTGGCTATCTGATAAATATTATCTAGGTGATATCTTTTGTTCACGAGAAATGAAAGTCTATTCATTACAATAATTCGTGCACTTTATTAGGTAATTATTAGCTTTGTGATCTAAGATTCGTGTGGTTGGATTTCGAAGAGAGATACAACTTGAGTGTCAGTAGTAGGCAATCATCAAAGATGTAGATGAAAGGATCGACACAGCCACCTGTTAGGGATTTCGACTTCGTCTACGCACTTTTGTGTACCTTACTCTTCCCATGTTGTTACGTAGTGAGGTAACTTGAACCAACGCAAGGCTCTACATCTCTCTCTCTTTCTCTGTGCGTTTAGGTAAACTGGAAGTTAGTCAGTCATCCACGCGAACTAAATAATGAGAGAACCGATTAAGAATATTTCATTACAGTTGCTTTAGCACTCACCTCTTGTTTTCAGGTGATACTTCGAAGCTGAAAACAACACAAATTTGCATGGTCAAAGTTGACAGTTGGCTGTTTCAACTTACAATAAACCAAGGTAATCGGTAACTTTTTGCGACTTACCTACCTTGGAAAAACGGTTATAAAACGGTTGAGATACAAAACCTTAGACCACCGTTGTAGCACCCAAGGTGAAACGACAAGAAAGATAAATATGCCAACACCTTTATAAGTGATTTACTTGTAAAAAGGGTGGCGAGGGAGTTAAGGACTACATAACACTATCCATTAGTGGTAGGTTTTCGGACAAAACCAAAACCAAATCCCGCTAAAAATAATTTTTCCTAGGGCTTTCAACTGTATGGAAAGTAACGCTTCATGTGAGAAATTTTCAGAGATGTAACTACAAAATCCAAACGGAGCGCAAGGAAATATACATTACACGTAGTCGGCAAAATACTATAGTTACATTGTAGGCAGAGAAAGCATTCGGGAATCAGTAGCGATCAGTTCAAGGATTACTGAAGTCCTGTAAGAAGTCCCAACTGACTTAGTAACTAGGATAAAAGGTGAATACGCTGCAACTTAAAAGTAAAGGTCAGAAAGTTTATATTTTATATACACGGCAACTAGACGTTCTACTACCCTAGAATAAAATTGAACTTACAGAATCCAAGCCTGACGCTACAATCATAAATGCAACAGGGGACTGGTGTCCTCTAGAACGTTTCCCAGCATTTAAACGAGCAGAATTCCGTAGGTCCGCGTATTCTTCATCAGCTTTATGTACCTCAAAATCTTCACGTCGAAGAGTCGATATCTAGAAAAGGGGGTCGATAATGAATGATAATAATCGGTGTATGATGATCAGGTTTGATACACCGTGAGAATTCAAAATAGTGAAAAGTTTATTTTACACCACATAGCAAGTTAAGAAATGTAAAGTCACATGAAAATTAATGTAAGCTAATTAATTCAAGGAGTACTGACAGAATCACCCAATCTGATGATGATCAAATACGTAAACATGAAGAATATCCAATAAGTTTCATAGCTACTTTATGCGGATATAATCATATTCACTGAAGACTGTAAAACCTTGAAAGAAGTTAATCAGAAGATTAGTCATTAAAAAAGAGTTCAGTTAGCTAAGATTTTAACAGATACAATCTCGGAAATCAGCCAATACAAGCATAAAAAGTATGGTAACTACCTTTGCAATTCAATACAGATATCGTCCCACTACAAAATATTTATGTATATCATCGACCAATATATCTCATTCAACACGTTATCATTAAATTGAAAATCTGGACTATATCACTTGAGATTACCGACAAAACAAATAACAAAATATTGTAATTTGCAAAAGGCATATCAATTAGGCATTCTATAAGGATATGAAAATGCAAAACTTGAAAGAATAGGCTTGCATATTTCATGGGGAACGGCCATTGACACAATATAGACGTAGATATGAAAAATACCAGACGAACCATGTACATATTTTGAGCAACGAGTACCACCTATAGTGCTATGTCTAACAAAGAGTTCGAACCTGCAATGTAAGGGTAAGAGGTTGAATGGTTGCAACAAGGAGCAAAATTATCACCAAAACGCATGTTTTGTACCGCTTGCGACGTTTACACCAGTTTTTTTTCACAAACCTAAATACGTGTTCTATTTTATTTATCATCACTGCCTCCTTCATCTCCTTGGTCCTAACCGAAACGACTCACCACCTCGTCCTGCCACTTCTGGTCATTAGATAGACCTTAGTCTACATTTGAGTTGGCTTCGTCTTCCATTGTGTGGTAATATGGAGAAATGCATTCACGTGTATTCATGAATCCAAAAGAATCTGCTCAGTTCCACCAGCTACTTTCAACCACTTGCTGACCCACAGTTACGATCTTTAACACTTTGAATAGCAGACTCAAGATACAAGCAGGCTCCTAAAGATGAGTGGTGTTGTCCTGCTTCGACAATCATCTAGACAGTTTCTCTTCAAAGCAACATTGGTATTCTCATCATTGCAATGCACCTGCGATAGTCATTCAGTTGCAAGTTTTCTGTATCCAGTGAGGTGCAGACCTATGCTCGCTGAAACCACCATGTGATCACTATCCCAATGTGGTAAAGAAAGAGCAGAAATCTTCGGACAACCCTCTCCAACCATAATTGATGGCAGTATGGTCAATTTGTTGAGTTGACATCATCGGATGCCTCGTCTGACGTTGTATCTCATGTCTGAAGTATGTGCTGCTCACAGCTATAGTAGATGATCACAATTATTTGCTTGGTAAGCTGAGATTCCAAAAGTATCACCAGGATGCTATTCTGGCTAGTTCGCCAGCACATCTGGGCAACTGAAATTGATATAACCACCACATCTGATCGGTGAGTTTCCAATAGGAGACTAGACAACTTTCAAAAAAACTCATCTTTCACTCACTTCAATTACAGTGAAAAGATACGTAAACAGAAATTACAGACAGACCAAAGAAGAATCTCACACAAATGTGCCCACTTGAAATCAGAGTGCAAAAAAACGACTGGATTGAAAAGTAATGAAATAAGAGTCGACATAAGTGCATGGGCAAAGAAAGAATTTTAAAGTGTTCAAACCTTTTTTGATGTCAAGTAGCGAATATATACTGCAGCACGGTAAGCTATGTCACCAAGAATCTTCAATCACAGATTCTTCATATCTCGAGGATCCCAGAGAAGCAGTCTACATTAGCTGATGTGGCTTGCGCTAACAGTTAGACACTGGGGACTTCTCATACACGAATTAGCCTTCATAAATTTGAAAAGAACAAAAGCAATACTGGCAGCAAGGTGGAACGGATCAACTTTATTTCGTTGGTATCTTGTGTCAACTGCCTACAACCTAGAATATCAAAACATATAATTTTACCGAGAATTTAACATACTTTAATTCATTTTCATTTTGACTATCTGAGATAGCCGCGGTCTATCAGACTAGTATTGATACTGGTTGATGATTGAAAGTGAAGTGAAAATTCGGACTACGGCTGGATTCAAACCAGTGGTCATTGGGTTTCCGGCCTACTGCTCTACCACTGAGCTACGAGGCCACGGTCCAAATTTTCAGTCATTACCCAGTATCAATATTAGTCTGGCAGACCACGCTATCTCAGATAGTCAAAATAAAAATGAATTAAACTACGTTAAGTTCTCGGTAAAACTATATGTTTTGATATTCTAGGTTGTAGGCAGTTGACACAAGGTACCACCGAAATAAAAGTTGATCCGTTCCACCTTGTTGCTATTATTGCTTTTGGTTTTTTAAAACTTTATTGAATTGATCCTTTGTTTCAGTATGGCAACTCTGGGACTTCTTCGAAACCAATCTAACTCCAGTTAAAAGCTGCACGCAAGTGGTGACTCAACGAACAGAACACATGTTGAAACCAACGCAGTTGAATAAGGTTGACAACTTCCTCTACTCGCTTGCAATTTATGTCTAGTACCATCCGCCTAAGTTCGACATCGCGCAGATTTTAATGGCACCATATACGAAGAATGCTAAAAAAAGACCTGTGGTCAAACCTCTAACCACTTTACTTACTCTACTTTCAACGACCACCACAGAACAGCAGAAAAGTATGCGGCTCCTTCAATATGTAGTAGGGTGTTTCGCTGGCGTCAGAGTTTACGTGAGTTTGCAAATAAATTTTTGTATGAAAACTGAGATTTCATCAGCACCAAAAAACCCATTCAAAATGATCCAACTCCCCAAGTAAGGGAAGAAGGCAATGCATTCTACCATTTCACCTCCTGATTATTAAATTAAAAGATGCTACAGAACAATCTTGAAGCATTATCTTACATTTGACAGGTGCAAAATGCACACCAAACATTCAGATTTCTGCGCAAGGGACTCAGAAGAACCTGAAAAATGAAGACAACCAGACAAGGTTACAGACTTAATAGTGACTATATCGACTAGATGTACATCTTCTACCAAGTTCCGGAACACAGACACACCGGCGACAGACACTATTCGAATTTATCGACCTGAAGGCGGCATCCGACTCCGTCGATCGAGACGTCTCACTGAAAGGAGTAAACCCAGTAAGCATACCACTTCGTTGAAGACTTTACAGTCAAACACCTGAGGGAATGTTTTTGCATGGAATATTGCATTGCACATCAACCAGAAATATATTTTGTTATAAAGAAAAAATGCGATCAAAATGAGCTGATTCGCAGTTATGCTAACTCACTTCATGCATTTCGCCTAGTAATGAACCCGAAAATTGATAGTCATAGTCTTCTTTAATCTCTCTAGCTGGACCGTTACAGACAATACCCTATAATGACACAAATTATAATTAGAAAAAATGAAAATAAAGTATTCTATACGAGGCTGGATAAAACAGATTTGAAAAATACATTCAGATAATTTCAAGTCAAAACAAACAATCTGCCAATCGATGGAATGAACTAGTAAGCAGCATGACAACTTAAAACATCTATGTAGAGTAATATGAATCTACTTTCTTTCAGTCTGTATATTATAGGTGGCACAAAGTGAAACTGTATTATTTACTGCATAACTTTTCGGACAATTTATTGTCCATATTCCTGTAAGATAATCCCACCAATTTTAGATATGGT